>JAKSZU010000005.1:38512750-39805250 GCA_026018925.1 Tupaia tana
ACAGTGGAGCCTCGCTCTATGGCCCAGCTCAGTCCTGTGCCTTAGAAAGCAGCAGACACTCTTTCCCAATAAGGGCTAGATTTACATTATTATGTAAAATGTTTTCTGGTTAGGTGTCTTTTCTTTTCAATGAACAATGCAACATTTGAGGAAGAGCTGTTAGCAGAGTATCAATATGTGGGGTTTTGTGCACACTTAAGGTACCAAGGAGATATTTTTTAAAAAATAAATATTCCCAAAGTTTCTTTTTTGTTTGGAGAGGCTTTTGCTATAGGGTGCATTTGCTTGCTAGAAAGACAGAGAGTGACAGACAAAAAGCGAGAAATCACCCCCCGGGGAGATGGCCATGCCGCAATCCCTTCTCCTCCATTCTCCTCTCAGAACCTTGGGCACGCATGCACACGTGCCCGCATGAGTTTAAGCCACTGGGTCTGGGACTTGAACTGCGGTCAACTACATGGGAGTTCAGTGACATAGCCATTATGACAACTGCTGGTTCCAATAGTCCCAAAGTTTCTAAATCCACCTTAGAAATTATTTGTATTCTCTTTGAAGTTTGATAAATATTAACATTTCTTTTAAGTGATCTTTGATCAATGTTTGGTCTCATTTATGAATTTAGTCAAATCCCTAAACATCCTAAAATCATTTATAAATTTATAATGCTTAATTTCTCTAATTGCCTCAATTGTTTGGATACACACTCTACCATAATACATAAGAAGTTCTTGTAAATGTAACAACTTAAAGCTTAAGCACAGTGGATCTGAAGTTACCTCGAATGGTTCAATATTACTGTAAACATTTTAAGACGTCAACTTAAATCACCAAGTCTGAATAAAACAGTCAATTATCCATTTTTAATTTAATCACAATGCTTAATGAAGATGCTCAAATGTTTAGGATGCCATATACCTTTAGATTTTTGATATAAAAGCATTTACTATCATAGAGTGATCTTCTTAAACACTGTACATTTAATCTTAGGTTGTCTTATGAAAACATATGAATCATCTCAAACAATTTTGTGATCATGCCGGCAAGTAAATGTTTGAGGTTTCCTTCTCCGCTGCAAGTGGTTGAATATCAACTGCAGGTTTTAGCCTAGAGGGAAACTCAGATTGCAAGAAATCCAGGGTCATTTTTCTCACTAGCATCCTAACACACCAAGGAAACCCTGTTTGTCAGTCAATAGGCCAACACTAATTGCACGGCCATGCCCTCCACAAACAGTTGTCTTGCACCAGAGGTTGCTAGATTAAAGCCATATCATTATTTTGTCTTTCTTATTATCAAAATTGTGCAACTCACATGAAGTTTTAAGCTACTGTCCTTCACTGCTTCAGTTGGATTAGTTTGTGTTTATTTGGGCTTCATAGGTAGTTCATTTATTCATTGGATTCCATGATTCCCTTTCTATTTAAAAAATTCTGTACTAACCAAGTAGGTAGTGATTTTCTAGTTCCTCTACTGCTATTATAGGTCCTCTGCCTGAAAAAATTCTAAGGTAGAATCTGCTTCTTCCAAACTAAGCCCCTCTGAGTACCCTATATTCTGGAGAGCTGAGCATGAAGTGCACTTTGATATAGGCTAAGGTATTTGTATACGGCATGCAAGTTTTTCATTTTTAAACCTTCAGTTACAAACATCTTCAGTAACTTTTCTTGATCGTCTCCAGGTAAGTGACAAATGAGGCATAAGCCAAACAACTTAGAAATTGGAAACTGGAAGAATATGGTCATGTCATCAAAATGTGGTATTAGCTGTGAAAAACGCTTTGAAAACTCTTAAGATGCTATCTGCTTGTAATTGGGAGAAAAAAATTTGTGAACTACAGATTGAAGTTATATGTCATGAGCCACAATATATAATAAGTATTTGTTTAATAAGGTGTTTCATTTAATATTTACTGAGCCATCCATACACAAAAGTAGACCAAATATATACCTTTTCACATGTTCTTTTTTTGTCAGAGGTTATGTACACTTGCCAGAGAGAGAGAGAGAGAACACCCCCCTAAGGGGGCATGTTCACACCACCATCGCTTCTCCTCCGTTTCTCCATCTTGTTGGGTTTTGGGCATGCATGCACACGTACTCTGAGTGTTCTTTAAACCACTGGGCTGGGATTCTAACCACAGTCAGACATTTGGGATCTATTTACCTTAACCTTTAGGCTACTGGGCCTGCCCTGTACGTGATTATTAACAAACAATTTATGACCTATCAGTTTCATTTCTTCAAAAACCATGCTACAAAAGGTGACATATTAGTCACCAATGTTAGAGCCAGAAAAACAGAGGTGAGTTCCTTTAGAAAGAAACAGGCATATGTCCCTTCTGAGAAAGAATACAACGTGGCAGGTGGCTGTCTGGGACACGGTGTTCAGAATGGGCTTTTTTCTGCACGATAACTGAGGAGCCTACTTACTCATCTTTGTACCTGCCATAGTACAAAGCAGGATGTTTATACTGAGCTATCTCAAATCTTTTTTGAACTACAATTGAAATGAAACAAGTAGAAATGAAATATGTGCATTCCTATAACTGTCAAAAACTGCTGAATAAACTATTGAAGATGCAGAGAAATAGTTGTTGTATATAGACTACTAAGTCAGTTACATAAGTTGAAATTGCTATTTTATTCATGAAATATCTTGGTGGTCGCACTTATAGACAAACCTTAACTTCCCTAATGAGGGAGAAATCTTTTTCCAGACAAGCAGACCAGAAGACCAGGGAATTATCCCATAGTAATGAAGATATCTATTCATTTTCCAATTAAAAACAATGTTACAAATGTTCCTGGTATAATCATGTTAATTAAATGTAATTTATTTGATCCTTATACAGATCTTGCAGGATTACTACTTGTATGTACATAGCCAATTATAAATGTTCAGAGACTAACCAGTTCTCATTACAGGAAACTAAAATGTTTTAATAAATAATGAATCTTTCCATAATGTGGACCCATTCTATTCTTGTTATGGTGCTTTCTTATATTTTGCACTAAATACACAGTAGACACTTATTTCTTTACTTAATCCTACACCCATATTCAATTGCTGTGACTTGAGTCATTGAAAAATAAAAATTAAGTTCAAATATAAGTGAACCATGACAATTGATGCCTTGTCACAATGACAGCCTGCCTTTCCACAAAAGGACCAAGATCTAGTTTGGAGTTTCCAGCAAGATGACCAGAAGCATGATTTAGGGAAATATTTTAATATCAGGGAAAAGAATTATAGAATAGTATAGCACAGCAAAGAGCATTGGTGACAATTTAATATACAATTTAATAACCACATTTCAAATGACTATAACACAAAGTAACAATAAGATTGGCAATGGTAAATACTTCCCCTGGATCTGATTATTTCACACTGTAGCCCTGCTTTGAAAAACTATACTGCACCCCAAATAGATGAAGAGAAGGGAAAGGAAAGAAGAAAATAAGGAAAGAAGGAAAAAGAAAATCAGTATAAGATCATTTGTTCTATAGTAATAGGCTCCTTTTGACCTTAGACATCTAGAAAAAGAGTAACTCAGTATGGTCCAGTACTACTCAATAATACTGCAAGATCTCTAAGCCAGACTGGTTCTACCAACTATGTAATTTTGGTTCCAGACACAATAATACTGTGCTGGATCATGCTTAGAATGAAACAGCAGTCATATGTTTAAAAAGAGGGCTTTCATTTAAGATAAAAATTCTTAAAAGACTCTGTTGACTCTGGAAACCACTGCTCAGATAGCTAAATGGATACCATTAGTATGTACCTATAAATGCCCAAGTATTATACCTATAAATGTTGTGTTAAAATTGCCTACCTAGTTGCATTATACTTCACATTTTGGATATCAAGGATATCATCTGAAAAAAAAATGTGATTTGGAAAAAAAAAATAAGTCAAGAAACAAAACCTCTTTTCACAACAGTTCAAAAATCCCGAGGCAAAATTTATTCATTCATTTGGCTTTCAGCAGGCAGCTGCTTTGTCCCCAGCAGTATTGTGCAAGCTTACTTAAGAATGCAGAGGAGCTCAGTGAGCTGAAAATTCTATTCCCATTGCCATGGTGAAAACCACAGCAAAGAAGATAGCAGCTTCCTCCCCTCCCAACCCTGCACAAGGAGGGTGGTCTCCCATGTTCCTTTGGAATACTACCACTGAACTTAAAAGCAAAAGAAAAGAAAACTTAATAAATCCTCCAACTCGGGTCCAAAAACACACTTCAAATATCATTTCTGAAAAACTGATCATCTTTCTCCCTGTCCCCCCAGCAACGATACAATATTAACAGAAGACCGTCGTGAAAAGTAAGAATTTTCCAGTAGATAAAAACACAATAGATGTTTCCTATGTCCAAAAGAGGTACAGCTCCTTGTGGCATAAACTAAATGTGAGCATTTTGTACAAAACCAACCAGGAGAGGTCCCCACCAAGATGATTGATTAGCCCATAGTAGCTTTGGGATGTGTTCCAGAAGCATCTCTGAAGAATGTTAACATTTCATTACTTCCTTTTCTGAAGGTTATTCAGGCAAGAAGTCATTGTCCTCTGTCAACCTTTGCAGTGGAAAAACATAATGGCAGAAGTCTATAACTTCCTGACAACACAGCACAGCTACTTAGCTTCAGATCAACATCCTATATTTTAAGCAATTATTATAGGGTAACCACTGTATTATAAATAAGTGGTTTATTATATGGGAACCTTCCCCAGTGAACATCTCTGTCAGAAGGCTTTTGAATGAAAGACTAAACTTTTTTTTTTTAAGACTAAACTTTTCATAATGTTAAGAAACATATTTCTGCATGAGTACTAATGACGTATACATGTGAGTAATCTGTTTAGTCTATACCCCAGGGGTGACTGGTAGTTTTTATTAGGAACACATACTTCGACAGTACTTAGCTAGTATTTTATGAAAAGCAGTACCCTTAGCTGGGGTACTGCCACAGACTTGCTCTTGCTATTTTCATGTCTACACTAACCTTAGAAGTGTTTAGAATTGGCAAAGTGGGTGTAAGGGGGGGTTTGTCAGTGAAATGATTGGTGATCAAGATATGTGGACTGGCTAGAATCTAGAGACAATCTTCACTCTTGTGTATACATACGAGAAGAATCTAGTAACTATGGAAGGTGTACCCTTTGAAACACTTCCTGACCTTGATTCCAAAACAGTAGTGTATCTAGACGTAATTCATAAGACATTAATTATCTGATTCCATCTCTCAGTTTAACTGAATCCTGTGCCTGGAATAATGCTCCATTTCCCTGCTTTTTTTCAGTTGGCTACGGGCATTAGCTGATGTCTAACTAAGGAATATGAGTGTAAGTGCTGTCTACCATTTTCAGGTCCTGGTTTTTAAGAAACAGAGGTAGCCCCTCCATAGTCTTCCTCCCTGTCTGCCCCCTGGATGTAGGTATAGATGAAGCTTAGGTAAAGGTACACCTACAGATGGAGCCTGTGTCCCTGAATCATCATATGGAAGCTCGTTGGTAATATCTACTTGGATAGTAATGTGAGCTAGAAATAAACTTTTATGGCATTTCTACCATCATAACTCTTGGGCCTACTTGTTGCCATAATCTACCTACATAATTGAATCATGAGACTGTCAATATTTACAAAAATCAACCTAATAATCTTTATGGTCATAGTTACTTAGAACGGTTCAAATACATTTAACTATAAATGTTCAACAAACTATATTTGAGACTATTCAAGAAAAAAAAATTGTATCAGGGAATTACCAAAGAGAATCTTTACCAAGCAATTCCATATTTTATGTATGATTTTTCAGTGACCACTATTCCTTTTAAATTTAGGTCTTTTAAAGTTTTTTCTTTTCCTTTTCTCATTCAGGAATCATAATAGGAACCACAATGATACCACAATGACTAAAAATAACAACTGACAATTATTAAGTACTTACCGTGTCAGGAATGAGCAGCAAAACTTTATGTCTTTATTCATTTAATCTTTACAACAACCCTACTAGGCAGATGCCACAGTTACACCCATTTTGTAGATAAAGAAACTCGAGTACAGAGAGGCTAAGGCTAAGAGTTCACCCAAGTGTTATAACTCCTAAGTGGCAGAGAGGGAACTTGAACCCATGCAGCCTGGTACCAGGGCCCATTCATTATATTGCCTGTCTCTTGTAGAGACATTCAAAGACATGTCCCTGCCTCCCGTAGGTTATAATATTGAATATAATACAGAGTAGTGTATGGATCATTATGTGATATAGAAATATAGTAGATTTTCAAAAAAGGAAGAGATGGTATTTAATCAAAGAAATATGGAATATTTATGGAGGAAAGATAGCATTTGTTATCCATTTTAATTCAATTCAACATACTTTTATTGAGGACCATTTTATGCCAAATTTTGAAAGGATTCATAGTGAAATACCATGTATCCACACTGATATACACCCAGGTACGCTGCTCTTTAGAGGAGAAAAAAAGTAAGATTTGAATGTTTGCAAATTATGATTCTATTTAAACTTCAAACTCAGAGCTACTTAATTTTTTTTCCCCAGGTATGTTTAAAATGAGTTTTTCTACATGTGCAATGTGTTTGCATTTGCACAAGTGCATCAAAATCTGATATGCATATTGAGTGTACATACAAGGGCAGAGCTCAAAGAATTTTCATAAGCTGAACACACCATGTAACCTTTACTTAAATTTAAAAAAAATAGAATGTGAGCAGTGTCCAGAAGCTTTTCTTCTACTCCTTTTTAATCACTACCTCCTCTCAAGGATATCCTATTATCCTGGCTTCTAACAGAAAAATTTGGTTTTGCTTGTCTTTGTATTTAAGTGAATGGAATCATAAATTGTATACTCTTTTGTTACGGCTTTTATCCCACAAATATATGTTTGTGATGCCACCTCTAGTGCTGAGTGTAATTAGAGTTGGTTTATTTTCATTTCTGTATAGCATTCTGTTATATGAATATACAACAATTTATCCACTCTACTGTTGATAAGTGCTTAGAGTTTCCAGGTTTTGGTTGCTACCAAGAATAATTATGTGGGGAACCAGCAGTTAGCATAATGGCTATGTTGCTGGACTCCCACGTAGTCGACCGCGGTTCACGTCCCGGACCCGGTGGCTTAAAACTCACGCCGGGCACGTGTGCGTGCGTACCCAAGATCCCGAGAGGAGAATGGAGGAGAAGGGATTGCGGCGTGACCATCCCCCCTGGGGGGTGATTTCTCGCTTTCTGTCTCTCTGTCTCTGTCTGTCTGTGTGGCGACCGCACGGGCCCTATAGCAAAAACCTCTCAAAAAAAAAAAAAAAAAAAAAAAAAAAAAAAGAAACCGCTTTTGAAATATCACACAGAGCTTTAGGGCATGTGCTTTTGAACATCTAAAGAAGTCCTCATGTCCTCATGGTTGATTTTGGCTGGAGTGTAGGCAGAACAGGGGCCACTGCATTTGGCATGATGGGTCTCCAAGGAATCTCTCTTGGGGCACTGTTTTCACTTATTCTCCTTATTTCCAGTTCAGCCAGGTGAATTTCACATATAATGCAAATTCCTGTTGCTGTGGGCTCATTTTTTTATTTTTGCTATTTTTTAAAAATGTGCTATAAGATTCCTGCTTATGTTTCATAAGTCAGAATAATGAATAATGCCAATTACTCATCTCTTCCCAACCACCTAAATGATATAATCACTTGGTGATCAAGGCTTTTTTCCTATATCTACTGGCATTTATAGTCTTGAAAGCATCAGACAGGTTTGAGTAAATTAAACTGAGAGAAGATAGCATGTTAACTTATTTCAAAACATAAATAATTTACTAGAAACAAACCAAATTAATGTCTTTGTGAAGCTATAGGGCCTCAAGTAAAATTAATGGGTTAGGCATGCTACATTTTCATTAGGAACTTTTATAATTCAAAGGACACTCAGGTCTTTTGTTTACTTTATGATATCTTATTCCCATTTAATTGTTGCACATCTCTAGAGCACACAATGTGGTTATCAAAGCATGCACGTAGTATACCACAATCAAGTCAACGATATCACCACATACATCATTTTCAATGGTTGGATTGCTCAGATTTTAAATTTGAGCTTCTCCTTCTTCCTAACTCTTATGTTAGCACATGACTAGTATATTTGGTGGAGAACACATTCCTCAGCTCCGGGACAGGCCAACTTGGCCTGGGTTAACTTGTGCTGTACTGTTTTTTTTCTTTAAGAGCAATCCAAGAAGGAAACATCTGGAAAAATACCACGACTGAGCTGGTAAGATCAAAGACCAAAGTGAAACAGTCCATTGTTAGTTTCAAGGAACTGACACCAGTTGCAGAAGAAATAATTCAGGTGGGCATGAATCTCATTAGATTTCTGAAAAATGTGTGTATTACTATATTGCCTCACTAGATAGCTGAAACAAAAGTAGTTTAGTAAAGTTGAGAAAAAAAAATCTTTGTACATGTGTGTATGCAGTGCATGAGTGTGTACACCCAACATACCAAATAACTGAAATTTATATTCACACATATTCCTCTAATGGCAAAGACAATTTGCTGTGAAACTATTGGCTATATTAAAGGCAATCTGAGGAAACACTTAGGTCCTTTATGACTTGAAATTAAGAATTGTGTTTGTGGGGGGAACCAGCAGTTAGCGTAATGGCTGTGTCGCTGGACTCCCACGTAGTTGACCGCAGTTCAAGTCCCGGACCCGGTGGCTTAAAACTCACGCTGGACGCGTGTGCGTGCATGCCCAAGATCCCGAGAGGAGAATGGAGGAGAAGGGATTGCAGCGTGACCATCCCCTCTGGGGGGTGATTTCTCGCTTTCTGTCTCTATGTCTCTCTCTGTCTGTCTGGCGAGCGGACGCGCCCTATGCCCTATAACGAAAACCTCTCAAAAAAAAAAAAAAAAAAAAAAAAAAGAATTGTGTTTGTGGGGCCAGCAGGTGGTATAGTGGTTAATGCACTAAACTCCAGCATGACCAATGGCAGTTTAAGTCTCAGACCTAGCAGCCTGAAACTCACTTCGGACACATGTACCTGCATGCCCAAAATCCCAAAAAGGGAATGGAGGAAAAGGGACTGCAACGTGGTCAGTGGCTGTCCCCTGGGGGGGGGGGGGGTGAGGTAATTTCTCACTCTTTCTGTCTTTCCAGTGAGTGCACATGTCCTATAGCCAAAATCTATTTTGAAAAAAGAAAAGAAAGAAAAGAAAAAAAATTGTGTTTGCAAAAAATTTCTTGTCCCTACCAGACTAAATTCCAAGGACAGTGGCTATCTGGTTTATTCTTGCTCTGCTCAGTAGCTAGAACGGTGTTTGGCATGTAGGGTGCAGTAGCCAAAAGTCTATTGAGTGATGAATAAATGAATGGAATAATAAATAAAACAAGTTAGAAACCTTGACTCTTCGCAAGCCCTTCCCAGCTGCAGTCAATTAAACTCCTTGACCTTGAGTAAGTGCTAAGGAACTTCAAACAAATTCATGGAAAATAAAATTGAAGTATAAGTTCATTTTGGAGCAAAAATTTTGAAAATCTATGCACTTTTTTTTGTAATGTGTGTTTTCCATGAATTTCTTGAGGACCCCATAGTACATTAGGAAATGAAGAGAGAAAATAAAGCTATAGTTATCTACTCTGAGTAGATACTTTTTTTTTTTTTCTTTTTGGAGAGGTTTTTCGCTATAGGGCACGTGCACTCGCCAGACAGACAGAGACAGAGAGACAGAAAGTGAGAAATCACCCCCCAGGGGGGATGGTCACGCCGCAATCCCTTCTCCTCCGTTCTCCTCTCGGGATCTTGGGCACGCACACACACGCGTCCGGCGTGAGTTTTAAGCTACCAGGTCCGGGACGTGAACCGTGGTCGACTGCGTGGGAGTCCAGCGACATAGCCATCACGCTAACTGCTGGTTCCCATCTGAGTAGATACTTGATGCTTAGATATTCACAGAACTAGGACTAGATGGGCCCTTCGAGCAACATCTCCATTTCTCTGCCCATGGAAAGTGTTTGACGAGAGACAGAATAAACATGAATTGAAGCAACACCTAAGGGATTAGGTTATACAGTCTTGGTTAACAACTGAAGATGGAGCACTAAGGAAATGTAAACTGCAATGGGAATGATGAAAAATAATAAAAATATAAATTGAAATTGTTTTCTAGGAGTAAGTACTCAGAATATTTTGGGGGAAAGTTATCTGAAGAAGGAAAATCAGGTTTCATGACTCTGACGAGTATCATGTCCTAGAATATCAGGTGCAAGAGGTCTGGTAATTTGTCTGTTTTGCTCATTTCTGTATCCCAAGGGTCTAAAACAATATTATAGATGCTGAGTTCATTATACATGCTGAGCACATACTTGTCAAATGAATAAATAAACCTTAAATATGAAAATAGGGGGAAGGCGGGGCCAGCAGGTGGCACAGTGGGTAAGGCACTGAACTCCCACATGGTTGACTACAATTCGAGTCCTGGACCTGGCAGGTTGCTTTCCCACTTTCTCTCTTTCTCTTTTTCATCTCTCTCATGAGTGCATGTGCCTTATGGCAATTTAAAAAATAATTAAATTAAATAAATTTATTTTTTCAAAATAGGGGAAAGGCATTAATGGCAAAGACAACTATTGAATGTTGTCTGCCCAATTAATTTACTCTTACAATTACTCCAACCATGACGCTTAATATTGTGCAGTTTAAAGGATAAAAAGATACAGAATATAAAGTTTTCTCCCTTCCCTCACGTAGGGCTCCTTTTCCATACATTCTCTTAATATTTGAGCAATGAAAGTCAAAAGTTTGCAGTGGGAGAAGAGTAAATCAAATTCATCTACTTAATGTATGAATGCATCATTTAGTTGCAAGAGAGAAAAGGAACTGCCAGCTTTCTCTCTTTCACAGTTTGCGTGAACATAAATTAAATACAAGAAAGTTATAAAGTCATTGCGCAGTGTTTTAAACTTTCATAACTCTGATGTCAGAGGTGGCAGAAATAATTTGTAAATGGCATGCAAATCAAGGTTTCCTTTTAAAGTTGTTAAAACCTCAGTTCTGCTCATCCCAGCACCTATTTTTATCTTCTTGTATACAATAGGCATCTGAACATTTGTCACCGGCATTTACACGATGAACACATTTTCGTACAACACATAAGGTGCTTTTCTTAAGCGTGAATACAGTTTTGTTGGAAAATGTCACTTGCAGATTTCTTCTATCTTGCCTGTACATTTAGGTTGTAACAAATTTAGAAAAGCCAAAGACATGGGGTGAATCCTTTTTTGTTGTTGTTGTTTTTTGCCATATAGTGCTTGCACTCGTTGGACAAGGACAGAGACAGAGAGGGGAAAAGTGAGAAATCGCCCCCCCCCCCCCCAGGGGAGATGGCTGGCCACACCACAATCCTTTCTCCTGTATTTTCCTTCTGGAATTTTGGGCACACATGCCTGGCATGATCTTCAAGCCACCAGGTCTGGGACAGGAACCATGGTCAGTCATATGGGAGTCCAGCACTTTGCCTTAGTCAAGTCATCCTGACACCTGCTGTCCCTTTATTTTCTTTTCTTTCTTTTTTTATTCTTTCTTTCTTCTTTTTTATTTCAGTTTGCTAGAGAGCATGTGTACTCACTGAAGAGAGACAGACAGACAGAGAACATGACAAAATATCCACCATGGGTAGTGGTCACACCACATCCCTTTTTCTAAATTTCTCCTTTTAGGATTTTGGCACATACACAAATCTGGGACTCAAACTGCACAGTTGGCCATGTGGGATTCAGCTGCCTTAACCACCACACCACCTTTTGTCTGAAGATTCCTTTTAACTCTAGGAAGAAACAAAAGTGGAATAGGCCAAGTTTCTTGTATTATATTTCTTATCGGTGTCTTTTCTTGCAGAAATCCTCCTGGCTTAATCTATGCCTCATGAGACAGATGAGTCTGGACTTCACTATAAAGCCTGACTGCCAACCTTTCTCCCAAAAGCACTGTTTGTTGGCAGCTGGGGCAAAAGAGTCTGTGTGAAGACCTCGACTCCTCTGACTTGTGTGCCGTGGATTGACAAGGCTAAATTAGGTCATGGCAGCTGCATACTATTAAATGAGGAAAGGGCTGCCTGAGCGACCTATGAGGCTTACATTCCTCAAAGCATGAATTAGAACTTAAAGTGGGAGTTTTTGTTTTGCCTTTTGAAAATGCATTTTCGTGCTTCCCTCTGTGGTTTAACAGTTCCTCTAACTTCCCTCCCCCTCAAAAGGGAAGAGAAGAGGAGAAGACGTCACATCAATGACCAATTTTCGCTCAGCAAAATTCTTCCTTGTTAGCCATTCTGCAAAAGTTCGTTAGCTGAATCAACCATTCTCCACAGACCTCATGTTTATTCCTCTCTCCCTTCCCCTCCTCCCTCCTTTCTCTTTAACCTTCCAGTGCAGAATTAAGTCTTTGTGATATCCAGCACATCAATGAACTCTCACCCAGCAAGGCGGGGCTCCCGGGCCAGGGCAGGGGCGACTTTGTGGGCCGCATTCCAATTTAGTGAGGTGGGGACAACCTGTCAAATGAGGCTTGTGTCTGAGCATGATTCATAACACAAACATGTTTAGAAAGTGAAAGAAAGGAAGAAGGGGTATGGGATTTGGAGTTATTGAGTCAGTACTCTTGCAAGATTTAGAGCTTGGCAGGGAGGCATGGGAGAGAAAGAGGATTTAGTCTTATGTCCCAGTCCTAGTTCCACCAGCAGATCTGTCTCTAAAGCAGCCAGGAAGACATTTTGCAGCATCTTAAACTAAGCTCCAATTAAAGTAATATCAAACAAAACCCGCAACTACTCTTTCCACCACACTATTCCACACCTACCCTGTTTTGGTGAAATAAACACATAAATGAAAGAATGAATGAAATAAATAAGTAAGTCCTTTTTGACTATGGCAGTCCTGTTTGCCTTTTATCCCCTTATGAATACGATGGTAGCATATGCTGAATTTGTTAATTCTTTCTTATGGAATTAAAAAAAAGCTGCTGAGATATTTAAAAATTCAATGAGTTTGAAGAACAAATTAAATCAGATGTCCTCATTTATACACAGAAGTTTCCACATGGAGTATAATATTGGGGTGTTGGGACAGTCATGACATATTTTTGCATAGAAAATACAAAATAACTTTCTCGACAACCTAGTAAATTCAATGCTAAGTAACTGATTGTCTAGAAATATGATTTGACTCCAAAAGTAAAATTTTAAAGAAAAGACAGTAAAACTTTTTATCTTTGTTTGCTTAAAATGCAATATGATAATATCAGAATAAAAGAAACTAGCCAAGTCTTACTTTTCTATTATCTCCTGATTTTTAATAGAATTATGTAAATTTTATATCTTATCCAGGATCTCCTTATAATCCAAGTAGCAGTTGGCAGAAGTAAAAGACATGTTTAAAATGGAGTAGGAGCATGACATGATTGTATACATAGAAGACCCAATACTATGCATGAAAAAACTCCTCGAAGTAATAAATATATACAGTAAAGTGGCAGGATATAAAATTAACTGACAAAAATCTTTAGCATTTCCATATACAAACAACAAGCAGAGACAGAACTGAAGAAAGTAATCTCACTTACAATAGCCACAAAGAGTATAAGATACCTAGGAATAAAACTAACCAAGAATGTCAAAGACCTCTATAAGGAAAACTATAAAAATTAAAAAAACAAAAAAGAAATAGAAAGGACACAAAAAAGTGGAAGAACATCCCATGTTCCTGGATTGGCAGAATTAATATAATCAAAATGGCAATTCTTCCCAAATTAATCTACATATTTAATGCAATCTTTATAAAATTATAAGAGACATTCTTCACAGATCTAGAGAAGACAATCATAGAATTCATCTGGAACCATAAAAGACCCCATACTACCAAAGCAAAAAGAGTGGAGTGGGTGGTATCATACTTTCTGACCCCAAAACATATTACAAAGCTATGATAGTCAAAACAGCATGGTATTGGCACAAAGAGTGCCTGAGGACCAATGGAACATACAGCCAACTGATCTTTGACAAAGGGAACCAGTCAACCCTGTGGGAAAATGAAAACCTCTTTAGACATTTGAACAGCCAAAAAAGCATATGAAAAAATGCTCAACGTCCCTCATCATAAGGGAGATGCAGATCAAAACTACAATGAGATACCATCTAATCCCAGTCAGTATGGCAAAAATTAAAAAAAAAAAAAAATGATAAGTTCTGGTGGGGATGTGGTGAAAGGGGAACTCTCCTACACTGTGGGTGGAAATGTAAATTGGTCCAGTCACTGTGTAGAACAGTATGGAGGTTCCTGAAAGACCTTCAAATAGAGCTACCATATGACCCAGCAATTCTACTCCTGGGTATCTACCCAAAGGACTGGAGAGTGCTCAGTTGGAAAAGAGCTTGCATATCTATATTTATTGCAGCATTATTCACAATTGCTAAGACATGGAACCAGCCCAAATGTCCATAGAGAGATGAATGGATTGAAAAAGTGTGGCACATATACTCCATGAAATACCATTTAGCCATAAAAAACAACAGGTCCCTGATAGAAAGTGGTAGAATATGGAAGATTTATTGCTGAGTGAAGCAAGTCAGGCTATGAAACAGAGACATTCTAAGTCTTCACTTAATATATAATGACTGTCTTCACTCTGTGGTAGAGAATGAAAGACTAGAAGATATAAAAGCATTGAAAATTGTTATGGACACTAGGGACAAAGTGGAAGGAGAGTGGGAGAGGGGAAGAGTGTAGAAAAGGAAATTTGGGATAAAAAAATAGGTAAAACATTTGTGGGATACAGATATGGTTTATTACTTGTTGATGATGACATGTATAGTATTCTCAACTGGACTGGACTGGGGTATATATCTAGCTAGGTAACATCTCTTCATAATCTAAATGATGTATGTATAAATTGAATGTATAAATAATGATAATGATAGTAATAATAATAATAAATGGGGTAGGAGCTAATATCAGTTTGAAGGTGTGCAACTTGTAGTGATTATCATGCACTTTAAATAATCGACATCTGCCATGCCCCTCATTAGGGCAGAATTCCTGAAAGCTCCAAACAGCCACTGTGCATTTTCTTCAATTACATAAGCAAAATGTCTGATTTGGTTACAGAACCCTATAATAATTTTTTATCTTTGGGAAATTCAAAGTTTCACCTTTTCTATCTTCTAGTTTAGCAATCTATGTGGCATTGACATGAAATTTCTATTGTGGCCAATTAGACCTGCTGACTGTGTAGCACATCAAGTGTCGTGTCCATCCTAAGCCGCCTAGAAGAGTAAATACAGAAAATGAATTTGATATTTACTGATGTGTAAGGTGTTGCCCAAAGATCAAAATGAGGATTCAACAGATTCACCTTTTCTGAAATGTTTCAATAATGTTTTCCTTTCCTTCTATTTTATTTTTTTTAAAGAAATGGGTAGGGGATAAACTAAGCTTTCCAACTAGTGAGCAAGGTGAGTAAGTCTACAGTTCAAATAGTGAGTGTGCTAATTCATCCATGCAACTTACCAGAATCTAGGACATGGATGGGTCCAGGTGGTGACAGAGTGGTCACAGAAATGGACCCACATGGGTAGGTCCTGAGTTTGCATCCTAGGAATCTGAATACACCTGACAAGTGCATGATCTGAGTTCGCTGAGACTGTGGGAGGAAAGGTGATGTTAAGACTACGTTGGGAGTCTCTCTCTCTCTCTCTCTCTCTCTCAAGAAATAAATAAAATAAACTTGAAATAAAGTGCAGGCTGCACTCTGCTCTGTCTTGCTTACAAGAGAGTACTTCTAAATGTTGAAAAAAAAAAAGATAGATAATAGCCAGTTGTTTCTCTACTAACGTCTTGTAAAGCAGGAGGACCATTCCTTTGCCTCTCTTCAGTCAATAGTTTAAGCTGATGTCATTGATGTGACCACAGGGATCTAAGGTCAAAGTCATTTACATATCATTGAACAAAGAAAGAGCATTACCAGGCAGCTTCAGATGAAATGGTTTCAAAAACATATTCGGTATTCCATCCTCCTCTTTAAAAAGTAAAGAAAAAATGGTAAAAAGCTCAACAACCAACAATGTCTCATTCACTGTCTGTGAAATAATAGTTAGTTTTCTGAAATTAATTAAAATGGTTAACTTTTACTAAAGCTGTTACATTCCTAATTGTTCAGGCAAAATAGTTTAACTTCATAAATTCTTATAAATCTTATTTTTTATTAAAATGTTGAATTATGAGTTTTGTATATATAAACCTCAAACAAATTAAAAAATCATGTTCCCTTGACTGCAAAGAGTTCATGAAGTACTTTCCTATTTTCTCTGAGGGTCTTTTCCCAAGGTAAGGCTTAGCAATGTAGGTTAAGGTTAATGAAATGTTTTTTTCGAAAGACTTTAAAATCTGGGCCAGCTGGAGGCATGATGTTTAAGGCAGTTGGAGTCCTGGACCCAGAAACTTGAGAAACATGCCAGGCGTGTACCCACATGCCCCAAATCTTGAAAGGAGAATGGAGGAGAAGGAATGCAGTGTGGCCATTCACACCCGGGGGATGCTTTCTTATCACCCCCCCCCACACACACACACAGATACTCAACTCTCTCTGGTGAGTGCATATGCCCTAAAGCAAATTCAAACAATAGATAAATACTTAAAATCTAAATACTTTTTATAACAATTAATAAGAATCACATTTCTTACTTTTTCCTTTTTTTTTTTTTTTTTTAATATTGCCAGAGGCATGGGCTCACCAGAGAGAGACAGACACACAGAAAGAAAGAAAGCACGCCCCAATTGGGTATGGTCACACTGCAATCCTTTTTTTTCCATTACTTCTCCTGTCAGGATTTTGGCCAGGAAGCCCATGCACCCAGCATATTTTTCAAGCCACTGGGATCAGGACTCAAAACACAGGTGGCCATGTGAGACTTGGCTTCCAATGCACAGCACTTAACTAATGTGCTACGGGGCCAGCCTTCTTTTATAGAAATAAAAGAGGAGGCAGTGATGATTTTCTATAAAGTGATCAAAGACACAAGATTATATGGAGAATGCATAGCTTGGTGGCCCGTGTGCTCCTGGAAGGTATGAATCACCACCTGTGCTTTACTTGCTTAGATGCCGTGACCTTTGTACGATTAGTCAAGTCTGGAGTCTGTTCCTACTCTTCTCCCACAGCTCCTTCTAACTGATGCCAACTGCGCCCTTAGAAGTAAGGCTATTTTCCAAAGATTTTGTATTGTCTGAAAATTATGGTCTGGGTTACTATGCAATTCTCAATACACACAGTATGTTTCTGCCCATCAAAGTGTATTCTATGCCTCAACTTAAGCCTCTTTAGGTAGGTTTGGTTAATGAACCATTGCTTTTTGTTGCTTCAAGTGGATTTATTCATTTCTTCCATGAGAAGAAATGCAGAGACACAGGCATCCCCAAGAGCATCTTCATGCCCAATCCACCCTTAGTCTCAGCTGGCCTAATTCACAACATGGGCGTGCATGCCCAATGTGCTCAGAAAGGGCCTGGGACAATAAGTGCAGGGCCTTTCCCATGTGAGACCAGTCCTAGTACGGCTGTGCCACTGCTGGGTCCCCACGTGTCTTCTTATAAGTAACAACTAACGTTGCTAGGTTTATGGGAAAAAAATAAAATTAGACTCGTCTTTAGGGGGAATTATTTTAAAGGAAGGAAAGAAGAGAGTGCTTGCCAGCTAGAAACTGGGAACAACTACCAGTTTCTTAACATGTCAAAATTACAACATTTCTTAATACATAAATATTATCCAAGACCACCTTCAAGAAGTGATTCATGGATACTTTTTGGCACTTTGGGTAGAGAACAATAACACCTCAAAACTTTTGGAGTCAGCAGGTGACATCATGGTTAAGGCACTATGCGGCCAACTGTGGTTCGAGTCCTGAACCCTGCAGCTTGAAACTCATGCCGGGCACAAGTGTGTGCAGGCTCAAAATCCCAAGAGGAGAATGAGGGAGAAGAGATTGAGATGTGGCTATTTGCCCTGGGGAGGGGGATGATTTCTCACTATCTTTTTTTTCTCTCTCTCTCTTTCTCTCCAGTGAGCACATGTGCCCTATAGCAAAAATCTCTCAAAAACCAAAAAAACTTTCAGCAGGGAAGGGAAAGTGGATTGTGTCAAAAGTTAGCAAAGTTTCCAAAGCCTATTTGAAAAGCTTGAAAGAACTGTTTTCGTTGTAACAGACACTGAAGGGAAGGCACATAGTGAGCGGTGGGAAAAGGAGACCTTCCTGGTTTACTTCTGTAAGCAACAAGCATCTGCCCGGCAGTTTCTCAACATGAATCCACAGTCTTGAAGTTATCTGTCCTAGAAAGAACTCTGCTCCTTACTTCCTATAGTTTTTTCTTATAAATAGCACTATCTTGTCTTTATATTCTGATTCTGGGTTTGTTTGCTCAATTCTCTCAATACTAGGAAACAGTTTGGTAATGGAATTGAAAAGGGGTTGTGCTTTATCATTTCTGTTTTGCCAGGAGGACATTCTTAATCCTGGTGGTAGCAATATCTAATACCTGTCTATAAGGTCACAAAAGTACTAAGTCAGAAGTGGAATGCACACTTAATCTTTTATTATATTTCTCAAAAGACAGGCTGTCAATTCTGGAGAAATATCAAAAGTCTGAAAGATAAACTTCAAAATGTACCAGAGCAATGCCTGGGTATCATATTTTCTTATTAATTTAAAATTTCTTAGTTATAAAAATGTTTGCTTTAAAATATTTTACAAAATATAACTAATAATTTAAAAGTTATAAATACTCCTAAATGTTTTTTTGTTTTGTTTTTGTTTTTTTTTTTGGGGGGGGAGAGGTTTTTTTGCTGTACGGCGCATGCGCTCGCCAGGCAGACAGAGAGAGACAGAGAGACAGAAAGCGAGAAATCACCCCCCAGGGGGGATGGCCACACTGCAATCCCTTCTCCTCCGTTCTCGTCTCGGGATCTTGGGCACGCACGCACACGCATCCGGCGTGAGTTTAAGCCACTGGGTCCAGGACTTGAACCACAGTCAACTACGTGGGAGTCCAGCGACATAGCCATTAAGCTAACTGTTGGTCCCAATATTCCTAAATGTTTAATTCCATACTTTAAGTCTTAGGTTCATAAAATATCAACCACATACATGTTGTGATTAAATAGATTGCAGCATTATGATTGATTCTATATATTGGAGTAATTTAAGGACCACTCTTAATATCATTCATGAGATTTCAGTGGATGAAAGATAGTACATAGTTCCACTTTTTATTTTCCAAGGTTTGAAATGAGATGTTTTGTACCAAAAATTATCAAAATTTGCAAATGACCTTCACCTGACAAGATCCCATGCTAGGAACTGATACATGCATGGCTCCAAGTTCATCCCACTGATAAACAATGGAGAAATGAATGGGGCCATTGTGGAAACTCACCATTGTCATCTGTTTCTATTTACCAAAGCAGATCAACAAAAGAACCTGGGGGGAAGATGGAAAAAGTTTGAAAAGTGGTTTTGGACTATCAAAATTTGAAGGCTAGCTCTATGAATATCCTTTTATATAACATATTGAATTGTGTTCCTTTAGCTGGCATAATACACACAAACCTACCACCTGAGAATTCTGGACACCCCTGGAGGACAATCAGGTAGACTAGTTGTCTAGCACAATGATACAAAGAGTGAGGTAAGCATAAACAATTGGTTTGAGTTCTTTGCTGTTGCCATTAATTATTATTAATGCTTAAATCTTCAGGAGATGGTTTTTCTCATGTCCTTTCCAGCAGATTATGTCAGAGATAATCATGGGTCAGTAACCTACAGGCCAAGTGCCAGGAAATGGAAAGTTATGAAGGAAGTTGTTGCAATCATGATTTTCTTTTTTTTTTTTTTTCTTTTTTCTTTTTTTTTTTTGGAGAGGTTTTTGCTATAGGGCGCGTGCGCTCGCCAGACAGACAGAGAGAGACAGAGAGATAGAAAGCAGGAAATCACCCCCCAGGGGGGATGGCCACGCCGCAATCCCTTCTCCTCCATTCTCCTCTTGGGATCTTGGGCACGCACGCACACGTGCCCGGCGTGAGTTTAAGCCGCTGGGTCCGGGACTCGAACCGCGGTCGACTACGTGGGAGTCCAGCGACATAGCCATTACGCTAACTGCTGGTCCCGCAATCATGATTTTCTAAAAAGTGGCAGCAGACTACATGGTATGTTCTAAGGCTAGGTATTATGAATTATAAAAAAAATTCTTTTAAAATTATGTTAGTGAGTTAACTTCAAGAAGGAGATACAGTGGGTAATAGCCACAAGTTTCTTATACAAATATGTTATTTTCTCTGGAAAGCTCTTATGGTATCTACTTTCCCTAAGCAATTAATTTTGGCTTAGGAACCTCATTTGTATGGCTTTTAATGAAGCCAAGAATCCAAAAAGGAATACTACATGTGTATGATTCTCAACAGGTCTCGTGCAGTACTCAGATTATCTCAGATATTACACAAACATTTCCCTGGTTATAATATCAACATTTCCATATGCCAAATGACTCTAGTTAAGTCTTACTTCTGGAATATTTAAAGCACAGGAATATTTAAACACACAATGCAATGAAATCTTCAGGTTACATAGGGCAAAAAGTTCATTTTAGGTGGGATTTCCCAAATGCCAGTTTCTACAGTTGACAAATATACCAACAAAGAATTCTCATTTCTCTTCATTTATTTCCTTTAACTTATTCCACATTATAGTAGATAAGATAGAAATTAATTATGAAAATTAATTACCAAAGACTAAGATATCTATTTTTATCTTTGTCTTACAACTGTCTGCTTCCTCATCCACAATTACTATGGAAAAGTATATTCCTAGATTAATAATGTGTGCATTTGATTAAAGTATTATTCCTGTTTTATAGACTGGAGTGTCAGTTTGAACATACAACTACCACATTCTATATAATAGTACAGATTAACCATGGCTAAATGCCAGGTTAGAAGACACTAGCAATCAGAGGCCAAGCTACAACGAAGTTGAGGGTATTTAGGCCATAGGCTGAATTCACAACTCAGTTTACTATCAGACATTTGTCAAGAAGCTCATAGAAGTGACCAGTTATACAAGAAATTTCTCCCAAAGTCCCTATAGTAATCATATTCAGAATGGTGCTTTAATGTTATGAAATGAAGTAGCATTATTTAAAAAAAAAAAAAAAAAAAAAACCAAAAAAAAAAAAACAAAACATAGGGCTCAACACCCAGTGAAAAGCCAGAATCCATGTGCATCTGAGATAGGCCTAGCCCTGCTGCTTTAACCAGAAAGGCTATGACCCAACCCTCTTCTTGCAGCCCAACACCCAGTGAAAAGCCAGGTAGGGTGGCCTCTGTCTTCTTTCTGTCTATGTCTCTCTCGCTCCCTCTCCCTTTCTCTAGAAAGTTTTCTCTTTTATATAGATGTTTTTTAAAAAATCTGTAGGTACTGTCTCTTATCTCTGACCTCTCCTTTCTCTTGATAATTTCAGAATCCACGTGCATCTGAGCTGGGCCTAGCCCTGACCCTTTCTCATTTTTTATCTTTTTAAAAAAATAATTTTTCCCTTTTCATTGTTTTGTTTTGTCTTTTTTTTTTTGTCTTTTTTTCCTTTTTTCCTTTCTTTTACCTTACTCCCTCACCTTGCTTCTCACCTTCCACACATTGAGTGTCTAGGCAGGTTTAGGTACACAGTAGTGAAACATATGAATACTTTAAACCCAAAAGCTCAGCCCTGGTGCACCTATTCTCTCGAAACTGTGAGGCCTTTGTATTATCCAGTTCCATTGATAAAAGTACAGGTTGCTTGGAGAGAATCAGGGAAATGGAACTGCAGAAATATTGCTGGACATTTCCTTCCCCATGCTTGTAACACTCAGAATTAACTCCCAGAAGGTAGGAAGTAACGTATAACCCATCAGATGACCAGAAACCACCACCACAGAGGCACAAGAAGTATGGGAAATCTAGAAAATATCTCTCCCACAAGGGTAAAGAACAGCCCTTCATCATCCACAGACAGTACAATGGAACTCGTGGAAATGTCAGATAAAGAATTTAGGATATTCATAGTGACAAAAGCTAGCAGAGAAGCAAGAGAAGAGAGACAATGAACTCCAGAAAATGCAGGAGAAAACAGACGAGTTCCAGGAGGTGAGAAATTTCTTCCACAATCCAAAAGAGGAAATACACACCATAAAAAAGAATCAAATGTGGGACCATCAAGTGACATAATGGCTATGTCGCCGGACTCCCATGTAGTCGACAGCAGTCCAAGTCCTGGACCCAGTGGCTTAAAGTAACAGTGTGTGTGTGTGTGTGTGTGTGTGTGCGTGCCCAACATCCTGAGAGGAGAATGTAGGAGAAGGGATTGCGATATGGCCATCCCCCCAGGGGGGTGATTTTTTGTTTTTTATCTGTCTCTCTCTGTTTTTCTGGTGAGCGCACACACCCTATAGCAAAAACCTCTCAAAAAGAAAAAAAAAAAGGAATCAAATGCAACTGTTATAGATGAAGGCTATACAGGAAATCAAAACCTCTCTTGAAAATATTAAAAGCAGATTAGATCATGCAGAAGATCGAATCTCAGATGTAGAAAATAGAACCTCTGACCTAGAAAAATTCACCAAAACGACTGATAAAATAACCCCAAAAATGTGAATAATATACGAGTAATACTAGATATCATTAGATGCCCAAACATCTGGGTAATTGGTATCCCAGAATGTGATGAAGATAAAAGCATTGATAATTTATTCCATGAAATCCTGGAAGAAAACTTTCCAACCTAGAGAGTCATTCAAATATCCAAAACCAAAAAACACAAAGGACCCCACATAGAATCAACCCCAGAAGATCTTCTCCAAGACACATCATAGCCAGATTGACCAAAACCACAGACAGAGATAAAATACTAAAATCAGCAAGAGAAAATCATCAAGTTACTTTCAAAGGATATCCCATCAGGCTAATATCGGACCTCTCATGGAAACAATGCAAGGAAGGAAAGAATGGGAAAATATATTCAAAATGTTAAGTGAAAAACCATTTCAACCAAAAATACTGTATCTGGCAAGAGAGACATTCTCAGAAAAACAAAACCTGAAAAAATTTACCAACACCAGACCAGCTCTTCAAGAAGTTCTGAAGAGAATACGATACCAGGAAAACTAAGACAGACAAGTAAGAGAACAAAACATGACTAAGAAAAATGCTAACTTAATGACAGGGACAAGTTCTGAAATATCAATAATAATGTTGAATATTAAAGGAAAGGTCAGACCACAGTAAAACTACAAATTCAACACAAGAGAGATTATATGAGACTTAACTGATAAAATAGAATTCTATGACTTTTTTTAACATTATTGATTTTCTTCTATGCTTTGTCTTCTAGATTTAAGAATTTTGTTGTTGGGTTCAGCAGTTTGTTAAAAAAATAATTTTTTTAATTGAAACATAAATGTTTCTCCCTTCCTGACCCCTTTGCAATTGAGAAATATTTCTGAGCATTCTTATTTTGCGGCAGATGGTTATTTGCATAAGTTCAATAATACAAAAGTATCTGTTGCCTTGCATCAGAAATTGAATTCTTATAGGGTTTTGTGCAAATAGCGAACCAAATTGAGATTAACCTTTTCTTTTTTTTTTTTTTTTTCCAAATAAGTTTATACCTCTCTTTAGTAAAAGTTGGGATGGAGAGAGAAAAAAAAAAAGTTTCAGAATAAAATTACAGTGCACTTGTCATTAGATTCTAGCTTTGTCTATACTTTAAGATGTTCTGTGAATCAATAAAATGTAGGGGAAAAAGTTTAGTATGGAAGGGAGGGATGAGAAAGGGGAAGGAAAAAACAGGTAAAAGTATGCTTAATTAACAAAAAAATGAGAAACTATTTGTTGATGATAGTGCATATAGTAATAGCCTTGTCTTGACTGATGAGCATGGTATTTGTGTTGGAAAAAGAAATGTATATTGTAAAGACGTGATAAAATGTAAAAATAAATAAATAAAATGTAAAAAATTAAACAATTGAAATAGAAAAGAAAGATATAAGAAAAGAAAAAAAGATAAAACAATAAACTTGGAATTATGATAAGAATTTATAATCAAAGCTACATTGGCCAATACCTCTAAAGTTCAAATACAAATTTTGAAGACATGCTTTGTCCTAATTAATATGTATGAATTACCTTAGTATTAACAGCAAATTAAAATGTAATGAATAATAGTACTTATTTTTTATTTAGGTTTTAATTGACTCCCCCCAAATTGTACATATTTTGACATTTTAATTTTATGCTTTACAGTTTGATGCTTCAATTCATGTATACATAGTTTAAGAATCAAATCAGCTTATTTAGCATATTCATTGCCTCATACATTTATAATTTCTTTGTGATGAAAACATTCAAATTCTTCTCTTTTCTAGATGTCTTATGGTATAATATACAATATTTTTAACCATAGTCCCCTACTGTGAGATAGAACACCATATTTTATTCTTTTTAATTGTAATTTTGTACCTGGTGACCAATTTCTTTCTATCTCCACTCCCTACCATTCTCCCCAGCCTCTGGTAAACACTATTATACTCTGTACATTAATGAGGTCAACATTGTTAGAGCCCATTGAGGAGTGAGATCATGCAGTATTTTTTTTTCTTAGCTTATTTCACTTAGCATATCATCTTTCCTCCATGTTCATCCGTGTTGCCTAAATGATAGGATTTCATTATATTTTTTATTCGCCCTCTGTGGTTTTAAGCTGCTGTGTCTGGGATGAAAACTGTGGTTGACTATGTGGGAATTCAGTGACAAGACCATTACGCTATCTGCTAGTTCGAATGCCTCATGTTTTTCAATGATTGCCTCTGTGCTTCTATTTTACTTCTGGTCCTCGCAAACTTCCATACAAGTTGGCTATAATATAAAATCAACAGATGTATGTAATTTTATTCAATAAACTTTGTTTAGTTAATTTTTTCATATCTCTAAATATTTTTATTGGTGTAGAATACAAACATTTACAATTTAGGCCATCTTTAAGGTCACAGTTCAGTAACATTGCACAGAGGCAAAGCATCCAACCTAAATTGGGACAAGAAAGGCTTCTGGGGTAAAGCAATATATAAGCTGAGACATGAAGAGTAAATAAGAATCAAGTGGTAGGAAAAAGTGATTTCAGGTATAGGAAAGTGTACCTGCCCAGGACCTGAAAGAATTTCCATGTAGAATGAGTCTGGTAAGAGAACAGAAATAGAACAAGATGCGATAAAGTGGTACCAGCGCACACTGGATATTACACAAGTTATAACCAGTAGTTGGAATTCCCTTTCCAAAGCAATTGGGGATGTGTGGAAGGATTTTATGCAAGATTGTGACATGATTATTTTTTAGAATACTCTCTCTGGCTAGAATTGTATTAGAAATAGGAGAAACTAAATTAGAGAAAACCAGTTGGGAGACTATAGCTGGATTTCAGTCAGGGATGATAGTAGCATGGGCTTCAGTAAAGGCAGTGGGAGGGAAGAAGGAAGATATCCCTTTCTATTGAATTTTTATAAGCCAGTATATGTGTGTGTGAGTGCATATAAAATTTATATGATAGGGGCCGGCAGGTGGTGTGGTGGTTAAGGGTGCTGGACTCTCACATGGCCGACCACGGTTCGAATCCTGGACCTAGCAGCTTGCTCTCTTACTTTCTCTCTCTCTCGCTCTATCCCAATTTGGTCAAATTAAAATAAATAAATGGATAAAGTTAAATAAAAATAATTCTTAAAAATGTATATTATCAATACGTATATAATTTATATTATACATTATGTAATGTAATATATCTTATTATTACATGTAATGATGGGTTTCTTAACAACAGGGACACATTCTGAGAAATATGTCACTAAGCGATTTGTCATTGTGCAAACAGCACAGAGTATACTTACAGAGTCCTAGATGATAAAGCCTTTTACACACCTAGGCTATAAGGAATAGTCTTTTATAATCTTCTGAGGCCATTGTTATATATATGGTTGGTGGCTGACTAAAACATCACTGTGAGGTGCATAACTGTATTATATCTATCGCATACAAAATAGTTACATAAAATTTTGTTTTTTTGCTGGAGACTCATGCATTAAGATGAAAATATAACACAATTTTATGAAATGGTGTTATAAAATAAAAGAGCTTTTCAAATGGTTTGATGAATTATGCAATTCAATAGAAATTACAAAAAGTAGTTTTCTTCCTCGACACTGTAAGGAAATAAAGCTTTAAGGAAGTTTAAATAAATGAAAATTACTAAAATGAGAAATTCCAGGTAGTTATGAATAGATTGCTAAATAAAACTGTCAACAATTGCACCCTGCACATATAGATACCAATAATGTAGGCTGTGATGAAAACATCCATATTGTGTGAATGTGAGTAAAGAAAATTGCAAAGTGAAGCTACACAAAAATGTATTACCTATTTATGTGCCAGTCTACATTCACATAAATAGCTAACATACAATTAAATATTATGGGGATTTTTGAAAAGTTGAAAAAATGTTATTGCAATTTTTTCTAATGATGAAAATGTCCTAATACAATTTTAGAAATCTGGAATCTATGTGGCTATCACATCTCATTTCTGCCACTAATATATTAATATGAAACTCAGAGAGCAAGCACTGCACATTCTTAGAATATTTTCCAGAATTCTTAGAAGTCATAGAGCAAAGTACCCAAGCATTTTTTTAGTATTAATGTTATAATTTATTTTGTACCCTTAAATTGTTTTCAATAAATTTATTAGGTATAAATGACATACAATAAACTCCATATGTATTTAAAGTGTACAATCAGATAAGCTTAGGCTTGTATATACTCATGAAACCACAGCCACAAACAAGATAATGAACATCTCTACCTCTCCCCAAAGGTTTCCTGTGCCTATTTGTAATCCCTCCCTCCCACCTCTACCAGCACACCTCTCCTTATCCACAGGCAACCATTGGCTTGCTTTTAGTTGTTACAGGCTAGATTGCATTTCTACTGTTCAGAGAAAATAAACAAAGCATTCAATATGCACTCCTTGGCTTCATTCACTCAGCTTATTATTTTAAGTGTCACCTATGTTTTAACATATATCAATAGTTCATTTACTTTTATTGTTGAGTACACAATTCAGTCCATTGTATAGATGCACCTCAAATGGCTTATTCATTAACCTATTGATAATGTTTGTGTTATTTCCAGTTTTGACTATTGCAAAGGAAGGTGCCATAAACATTAGTATATATATAAGTCAATGTGTTGAGACATACATTAACATTCATGATGTGTCTTTTTCCAGACATACATCTTTTTTTTTCTCATGGCAAAATATTTAAGAGTGAAATAACTGAATCATATTAAAAAAGTATTATTTTTTTTAAGTTTATTACTTTCTTCAATGAGAGACAGACACAGACAGGGAGGGAGAGAGCCACCCCTACTAACTAAGTCTTCATGCTGCAACTCACTCCCAGTCTTAGTCAACCCAAAACAAGGGTACTTGAGTACCTGGTGTGTACAAGAAGACCTTGGGTATGAACCCTGGGTTTCCTTTTGGGTCCAGCATCACAGAGTGTTGCATCGGTGCTGTGCCACAGCTGGCCTTTTTTTTTTTTTTTTTTTTTTCGCTAGAATGTGCCTATGCTAGCCAGAGAGACACAGAAGGAGAGAGAAAAGCACCCTCTATGGGGAATGATCTCGCTGCAATCCCTTCTCCTCCATTTCTCCCTCCTGTTGGTATTCTGGACACGCTCATACATGTGACCTGCACGTTCCCCAAACCGCCAGATCTGGGACTCAAACCACATGGTCATGTGGAATCTGGCAGCCTTCACGGAAATGCCATGGAGCCAGTCCAGTGTTTAACTTCAAATTACTATGAAACTCTTTTTCAGAATAATTTTCCCATTTTGCTTTTCCATTAGCAGTTTATTCAATGGCTATACATCCTTTACTTTGTAAAGAGAATTTACCTAACATGAAAAACACCTCAGACAAGCCCAGTTGAGAATACTACACATTATCATCAACAGGTAATAAACCATTTTTGTGTCCCACAAATGTATTGCCTCTCTTTTTTCTCCCTAATTTCCTTCCCTACATTTTTCCCCTCTCCCACTCTCCTTCCAGTGTCCATAACTATTTTCAATGCTTTTATGTCCTCCAGTCTTTCAGAGCACAGTCAGTATATTTTAAGATATACAATATCTCTCATTCAGAGCCTGACTTGCTTCACTCACCAATAAATTTTACATATTCGTCCACTTTCTATCAAATGCCAAGATGTTGTTGTTTTTTATGGATGAAGAGTATTCCATGGAGTACGTGTGCCACACTTTTTCAATCCATTAATCTGTTCGTGGACATTTGGGTTGGTTCCATGTCTTAGCAATCGTAAATGATGCCACAATAAACATAGATGTGCAAACACTTTTCTGACTGAACATTCTCCTATCTTTTGGGTAGATACCCAGGACTGGAATTGCTGGATCATATATATAGTAGTTCTATTTGAAGGTCTTTGAGGAACCTCCATATTGTTCTTCACAGTGGTTGGACCAATTTACACTCCCACCAACAGTGTAGGAGAGTTCCTTGTATTTCTAAACTTCACCATACTGACAGGGGTTAGGTGGTATCTCATTGTGGTTGTAATCTGTATGGTGAGGGATGTTGAGCATTTTTTCATGTGTTCTTTGGCTGTTTGTATGTCTTCCTTAGAGAGTTTTTGTTCAGTTCAATTTCCCATCTTTTAATTGAGTTCATCTTTTTTTTTTTTTTTCAGGTAAGCTGCTTGAGTTCCCTGTGTATTCTGGTTAGTAGTCCCTTATCTGAGGCATAGTTTACAAAAATGTTCTGCCATTCCAAGTATTGTTGATTCACACCAGTTATTGTGTCTTTTATTAGCAGTTTATGAGCGTTCCAGTCATCCACATCCTCGCTCACAGATCCTTTGCGTGATCTGTCTTTCTACTTTCAGCCATTCTAATAGGTGTGTAGTGGTCTCACTATGGTTTTTATTTGTATCTCCCTAATATCAAATAATATGGTGCACCTTATGTGGTTATTGGCTATTCATATGTTGCTTAGAAATATCTCTTCAAATCTTTTCCCATTTTTGTTATTCATTATTAAGTTTTGAGAGTTCTTTATATGTTCTTACACAAATCCTTTATCATTAAATGATATGCTAATATTTTCTCCCTGAGACTTTTGTCTTCTCATTCTAATATATATGTAGAACATATAAGATTTGCTGTTTTAACCATATAATTCAGTAGCACTCATTAGTTTTAAGATGTTATGTAATTACTATTATTTCTAAAAATGTTTTCGTCACCTCAAGGGGAAACTCTGTAATCATTAAGCAACAACTCTCTATTCCTTATTCCTCCCTAAGTCTCTGGTAGCTCCTAATTGACTTTCTGTGTCTATGCATTTGCCTATTCTAGATATTTCAGAATCAGACTGGAATCAAGCAGTATTCAGTATTTGCCCTTTTGTGTATGTCTCATTTCACTTCAGCATAATAGTTTCAACGTTTATCTATGTCATACCATATATCAGCATTTCAATAATTTTATGGCTGAATTTTATAAATATAAATGTGTATTTACATATACATATATGCACATATGTGTAAATAAAATATATCACATTTTGCTTATTATTGGAAGTCTTTTAATGAGCAGAAATTTTTATTTTTATGAAGTCTAATTTAACAATTTGTTCTTTTACTAATTGTGCATTTAGTGTTGTTTCTAAGAAAACTTTAACTAAATGAAGATTATCAAGATGGGCTTATATGTTTGCTTATACACTTTTATAGTTTCCAGTTCTATATTAGGTCTTGATCAGTTTTGAATTAATTTTGTGTATGGTGTAACACATGGATTGAAGTTCATTTTATTATATATGAATTGTTCCATCCCTACTTGTTGAAAAAAATATAATTGTCTTTTGCATCTTTGTAACAAATCAATTGTCCACATATGTGTTCATGCCTATATATAAAAATACCACTGATTATATCACTGATTTTTGTGTGGTGATCTTGTAGCTTCAAATTTGCTAAATATACTTATTAGTTCAAAAAATTTTTTTGTGGAAATTCCCACTGATTTTCTACATGAATATTCATGACATCTGAGAATAAAGTTTTAATCCTTTCTTTCTAATCTGGGTGCTTTTTGATTCTTTTTTTTTTTTTTTAACTTTATTACACCAATTAGAATCTCAAGTTCAATACTAAATAAAAGAGAGTGAGGAGTTCCTTGTTCCTGACCTTCAGAGAAAGCAGTTTTTCACCATTAAGATGTTAACTGCAGGTTTTCTGTAGACGTCCTTTATTAGGTTGTGCACTTCCCATCTACTTCCGGTGTCCTGAAATCTTTTTGGCAGGTATGGATGCTGGATTTTGTCAAATACCTGTATTGCATCTGTGGAAATGATCAGATGCTTTAAATTTTTAAAGTTTTTAAAATATCATTATTTAATTTATTTTTCTAAAAAGAATTATTTATTTAACTTTATTAATTATTATCATTATTTTAAAATTTTCAATAGGTTAGGGAATGTGCACTCACCAAAGAGAGACAGAGAGGTAAAGTGAGAAAGCAAGCTGCCAGGTCTGGGACTTGAACCACAGTTGGGCATGTGGGAGTCCAGCACCTTATTATCCACCACATCACTCGTTGGCCCCAAACATTGATTTTTTAATGTTAAATGAGTCCTTTGGGACAGCAAATGGAGTGTTGGTTATGTTGCTGGACTCTCACATAGTCAACCACAGTTCAAGTTCTGGACCTGGTCACTTAAAACTCATGCCTGGCACATGTAAATGTGTGCCCTAAATTATGGTATGGCTATCCTCCCTGGAGAGGTGGTTTCTTGCTTTCTCTCTCTCTCCTCACACAATCTATAGCAAACATCTCTCAAAAAACAAGAAAAGACAAAAACAGTCCTTCATTACTGAACAAATTTTACCTCATTATGATATATTTTGTACATATTGTTGGATATGATTTGCCAACATTTTAAAAACATTTTGGCACTTGGATTTATGAGTGAAAGTGATTCTTATATTTCTTTTCTTGCAACCTCTTTACCCTTGTAGATATGGCTAGCTCATAAAATGAGTTGGGAAATAATCTTTCCCATTCAATTTTCTGGAAGAGTTTGGAGGAATGGATATTTCTTTCTATTTGATGGAACTCATCAGTGAAGTCAACTGAACCTGGAGTTTCTGACAGAAAAACTATTTTACTATGAATTCAGAGATACAGGATTACTAACATTTTAAATGTTCCTTTGGTTATTTGTGTTTTATTCAAGAAATTTTCCATTTCATGTAAGTTATCGAATTTATTTGAACATGGTAATTCATGATATCCCCTTATTACTTTTTTCAGTATCTAAAGAATCTTTAGTGATATCATCATTGTCATTTCTGATATTTGCAATTTGTGTCTCTCTTGCTCTCGCACTTTTTTTCCCTTGAATCAGCCTCGTAGAGCTTTATTAATTCTTCTGTTCTTCTCAAATAATTGGCATTTGGTTTCATCAATTTTCTCTATTGTTTTTGTTTTTATTTCACTAATTTCCATTCTGATATTTATTATTTCTTTACCTTTATTTATTTATGTTTCCTTTTCTTCTTTTTAAAGCGGAAGTATGGGCCCAGCAAATGGAGTAGCAGTTACGTCACTGGATTCCCACATGGCTGACCGCAGTTTAAGAACTGGACTCAGTGGCTTGAAAATCACACTGGGCAGGTGTGCATGTCGGCTTAAGATCCTGGGAGGGGAAAGGAAAAGAAAGGATTGCAGCCTGGCTATCCCCCATGGGTGATTTCTCACTTTCCCTTTCACTGTCTCAGTCTCTCTTTCTCTCCAGTAAGTGCATGTGCTGTAAGGCAAAAACCTCTACAAATAAATAATAAATGGAAGTAGAGGGCACCAACTTGAGACATTGCTATTCTAATATAGTAATATTTTATTAGAGTATATGTACCTCTAAAAATTGCTCTAGGAGCTTCCCACAAATTTTGACATATTTTTACTTATCTTTCTAATATTTATCTCTAAGTTCATTCCATTTTAGCTAGACAACATAAACAACCGAATCTTTTAAAATTTATTGTAACTTGTTTTTGGCTTGTATAGTCTATTTTTGTAAACGTTCCTTTTGCACTTGAAAAACACATGTATTTTCCTGTTGGTTTTTTTTTTTTTTTTTTTTTTTTTTTTTTTTTTGCAAATGTCAGTTAGGTTAAGTTGATGACAATGTTATGCAAACCTTCATTGTTTTTACTGGTTTTTTTTCTAACTGTTCTACCAATTTTTGAGAGGGGGCACTGAAATCTCTGACTATAATAGTACATTTTTTTTATTTCTTCTGGCAGCTTTTGCCTCCTGTATTTTGCAGTTTTGTTATTAGCTGCATAACTATGATGGTTGTTAGGTATCCTGATGAACTGATCTCTCCGTTGTAAAATAACCTTCTTGCTTCCTGATATATTTTGCTCTAAAATCTACTTTGTCTGCTATTAACATAACTGTTCCAGCCTTCTACCGATTAGTGTTAGCATGGTATAATTTTTTCCAACCTTTCATTTTTAACCCTTGTGACTTTAAATTTGAAGTGCATTTCTTAGAGGCACTGAGTAGTTGGGTCTTACATTTTTAACCAATCTGACAATTTTTGCCTTGTATTTGTATTTAATATGATTACTGATATTGGTTTTTCTGTTCCTCTTTATGACAAAACTTCTCAAAAGCATAGTGTACATTCATGGTTGCCAAAGTATCTTCTTCCATTCTCTTTTGAACCTGCTCCTGTCTGGTTCTCATTTTGTACTACACCACTGAAACTACCCTTTGCCAGGACACCAATTTCTCTGTCTTGCTTAATCCAAAGGTCAACTCTTAATTTCCATTACACTTGATCTTTGTGTAGTATTTGGCACAGATGATCCCTGCCTCCTTAAAGCATGTTTCTTGCTCGGCTTGTAAGACACCATACCCTCCTTGTGACCACTCAACAGCGCTGACTACTCCTCGGAGTCCTTTGCTCTTTCCATGTTACCACCCCAGCCAAAATTCAGGGTTCATCATTGGACATCTTCTCTAACCACTCTCTCTTATATAGTGATTTCATCTTTATCATGGATTTAAGTCAAAGAAAACACCTGATAAGTTTGCAGACATCTGGTCATGCATATTTGTTCAAAACTCTGTGCCCTATACAGAAGACCCTAGAAAAATAATTTCTGTTAATCTGTCATTCAGTGATAAACATCCAAAAATCCAATATGACACCATGGATAATGACAAAACTGGCAAGTTAATACAAATTGAGTGACCGCAGATATTATGGAAATTTGAAGTTCTTGATTGCTGCTTAAAGCTATCACATAGACAGGAAAATTCTCAGTCAGACTGAAAGTACAAGAATTCTCCTACGTCCTACCCTAACCCACCAACAAGCTCTATCAGTCAGTTTGAGTAAACCTGCACTCACCAGGGGTCTGCTTTGGGACCAACTTTGTTTCTTCTACTCTTTTCAACCCATTGGCTTTCTTCTATTTCCTTGGCTCTCTTGACCTCTTTGTGACCTTCTTTCTGTTTTGATGGTTTCTGTATCTCTCATATCAAGCTTCTGAATTCCTATTTCTCTTCCCAGTTTCTGACATCACATCTACCAATGGATTCTTTATATTGCATTTTGAGAGGCAACTATTGGTCTAGAAAAGAGACCTCTTAGCCTTGCCCTAGACTCATGGAGAGTTTTCTCATGTCATTAGTAAAAATAAATCAACTCCCATTTATTGAACACTTAATACATGATGCGTACTCTATTGGAAGCTTTCCAAATACAGTATTATCAAGTTTAAGCCACCGGGTCTGGGGCTCAAACCTTGGTCGACTACTTGGAAGTCTAGAGACATAGCCATTACACCATTAACCTTTATAATGTCTTTGTGAGAAAATTCATTATTATTGTCATTTTACAGAAGAAGAATCTGAGAAATTAACTGATTTTCCCAAAGTCACACAACTAATAATAATAAGTAGTAGTAGTAATAAACGTGCCACACAAAGCAGGCACTAGGATTCTAACTCCAGAGTCCATGCTTCCACCTCTAACACACTGTTCTCTACCAAGCACTTATAGCATGAGTAATTCCAATGTCATTTTCCCTTTATATACTTTATAGTGGTCAAATTCTGACAAAGATGAGTTAATCATTCTGATGCCAAATTAAAGTGTTTCTAAGCATGGGAGGAGTAAATCTATACTGGAAGGCCACATGGAAACAGAGCGTACAATTATGTTGCTGATGTATGTGTATAACTTTCTAATGGACAATATAATAATATGCCTCAAAACTTTTGAAAAGTGTTTATTTTTTTTAATAGAACAATTCTACCTCTAGAGATATAATCCAAAGATTTCTTTACAGTAGAAATAACTAGATTATAGTGTATATATAATCATGAAAAATGGTTATGGATCCTGGAGATAGTGTGGGAAGAGGGTGGGAGAGGGAGAAAGTGTGAGGAAAGGAATCAAGGAGAAAACAGAGAGGCAAGATATTTATGGGACCCAGAAATGGATGATTATCTATTGATGACAGCGTGTATAGTATCTTCAACTTGACTGGTATGAAGTATATTCATATTGGGTAAATTCACTGCACAAGCTATAGAGATGTATAGTGATTGAATGTATAAAATTCAAAACAAATACATTTGAGATTTTAGTATAATGCAGTGCTTTTCAAAGTGTGGTCAGTGGCAAGGGATTCATAAGGCCAGTCTTCCTTTCAGATGTTACCAGCCATTTTCTCTATGCTGCCATTTGCACTGATGGTGCAAATAGAATGGTGAGTCAAACTGCATCTTAGCACAAGTCAAGGCAGTAGCATCAAACATGCTACTAGTCATGTTGCCTTCACTATCACACACTTGCAATTGAAGAAAAATACCAGTGTCACTTAAGAACATCCTTGATAAAGAAGTAAAAGCTTATTGATTTTATTAATACAACCTTTGGGTACATTTTTTTTTAATATTCTGTGTAACAAAATGGGAACTATGCAGATAGAAATATAATGCTATCCGGAGATAAAGCCCCGGTGTAATAAATTTTCAGTTTCAAGCTGTACTAGTCTCGTTGTCTCATAAAAACAGCATTTTTATTTGAAACAGCATGTGACAAAGAATTGTTCTTCACATTTGAGTATTTGGCAAACATTTTCTGTATAATTAAACCCATGTTGACAGTTATTAGTTGCCAATGATAACATTTAAGCTTTCATGAAAAAATAAGGATACTAGAAAATTTGTTTATGTCACAGAATGCTTGGTAGCTTTTCAGTTGAGTCATTAATGATATTAATAAATATAATTCTTTATATACTGTAAAGTAAAATGTATCAATATTTGGAAGTTCTACATAATTCAGTAAAATAGATTCCAAATGACTAACATGATATTAAAGAACTACATATAGATAAAAGATCTGTTCAAAATGTAAGATAGGGCAGTGAATTTAATACACACAAGCATTACATATGTAGACAACAAAATATGGAGAATTCACAGATTTACATGTCAACCAACCTTTAAAAAAACAATATATGAGAATTTAACTGTTTTCTATTAAACCAAGCAAACATCAAAGAAAAGACTTTTTTTCTGGGGGTAGAGGTTTTTGCTATAGGGCTCATGCGCTCGCCAGAAAGACAGAGAGAGACAGAGAGACAGAAAGTGAGAAATCACCCCCCAAGGGAGATGGTCATGCTACAATCCCTTCTCCTCCATTCTCCTCTTGGGATCTTGGGCACGCATGCATACCCACCCAGCGTAAGTTTAAGCCACTGGGTCTAGGACTCAAACCTTGGTCGACTACTTGGAAGTCCAGCGACATAGCCATTACACCATCTGCTGGTCCCCAAAGAGAAGACTTTTTAAAAAATTGTAAAACAATGCTACTCTTCACTATTTTTTGTTTGGGGAAATATATGTATTATATTAACATATATTGGGTTTAATATTATTTTAAAATTAATATATTGAAATTTTCTCATTTTTAATTTCTACCAAGGTATATACCATGGTAAAATTCATACAAACCAGAGTTCTTCATGGTTCTTAACAGTTTTTTCATCCTGTAAAGGGGTTTTGACATCAAACCATTTGAAAAGTAGTTATATGAGAGAATTTTATGTAGTCACAGAATATTTCAGAAAAGTATTCCTAGAAATATCCCCAAATAAAGTGTAATAAATATTTTCAAATGACTGAACATGTATTTTAAAGTTAACAGGATCGGCAACATTGTGAAAAAAATGACTAATTTTGTTTTTATTCTTGATGTGTAGTTAACATTTTTATAAAACAAGCTTACCTACAAAGCTCATAAATTAACAATGAATAACTGAATTTTGTGGTACATGATAACTTTAGTCTAGAAATAAACCTTTTCTTTCTTTATTGCCCTCATCATCGTTTTACTTCAGTTTCCTCTACCTTCCTGCCCTGACAGCCTTGTCTCCTGGTCAAGACTTCCTGACCTTGGAGATCCTACATCTGATAAAACCACCCTTCCTCTCTTCAGAAAGTTATTAACAAATTCTCAAGTCACTGTTCTCTATAATTACTGATTATTACAGTGATGCTATTCTTTGTGAGATCACACCTGTTGCAGATTGCACATCAAATTAAGTTGATCACTGTAATTTCCTGAGCCAATCTGACTTTTCTTCATCCCACGACACACCTAACAATAGCTGTTAAACATAGCTATGACTCAAACAACGGGAAAGTGTGTGAGAAGAATAACCTACATCTTGGGTCCACTTATTCACTTGATTTCTCAGTGGTTTAGGTACTAGGGTCCCACAAACCTGAAATAAAATCCATAGCTCTAAGTCCTTGGATATGTTTTATAACTTCTCCATTTAGTCAACCAAAAAGTGAGAAACTTTACAGAGTAATTATAATACGCAAAGTCTTACATATCTTGGAAGATGCTAAGTGCTCAAAAACTTATGAACACCAGTGAATTTATTACCATGTTATTAGTATTCTTATTATTGTTGTGATTTTATAAATTAACTCTCCATTTGGTCCTGCTGTTGTTAGACATCATTATAAAGGGTATCAATGGCTACTCCTCTAATCCAAACTCATTAACTGTTTTTCAGCTTAATCAGTTAATGCGCAGAACTTGAAAGGTGAAGTATTAGATTAAAAAATTTCATCATGGCTTAAAAGGACAGGGACAGAGACCATATAATCTGTAGCTTACATGATCAGGATATATTTTAGGGAAAGCAATCTGCAGAGATTATGCAATAATATATAATTATCTCATAAAGAAGAGGTAAGTCAAATAGCATGGCAGGGGTGGTAGGTACAAGCCTGAAGATAAATTTTGCTAACTTCATAATTCTATCTTGGACTCCTTCTGGGATCAAAGTTTTGGTGTGGTTTAAATTTTGTTTGAAAAACAAACAAATGCTCAGATCCTTTCTTAGTTTTATTTATAATTTCCAGCTGTACAACATCTTGGTGCTTGATAACTGCCCTGTTAAACGCATTGGTCATTATGGTCTCAACATGATCCGGAAGTTAAAAAAGCTTAACAAATAACCAGAAACCAACATAGATACACAATTTAAAATATGACCAAGACAGCAGAACTAGAGTCTTTAACTTTTATTTTTTAGAGGTTTTTGTTATAGGGCACTTGCGTTCACCAGAAAGACAGAGAGACAGAAAGCGAGAAATCAACCCCCAGGGGTGATTTGCGGCCACGCTACAATCCCTTCTCCTCCATTCTCCTCTCAGGACCTTGGGCACGCATGCATACAGGCCCGGTGTGAGTTTAAGCCACTGGGTCCAGGACTCGAACCACGGTGGACTACGTGGGAGTCCAGCGACATAGCCATTATGCCAACTGCTGGTCCCTAGAGTCTTTAATTTTATTTACTTTTTCCCATTGTACTTTTTTAAAAAAAGAATTATTTATTTAATTTTTATTTATTTACTCATTTATTTTTAAATTTGACCAGAAAAAGAGGCATGCAGAGAGAGAGAGAGAGAGAGAGAGAGGGAGAAAGCAAGCCACCAGGTCCGGGATTCTAACTGTGATTGACCATGTGGGAGTGTCCAGCACCTTAACCACCAAGCCACCTGCTAGTCCCCCCATTGTACTTTTTGATGTGGAGAAAAAAGTTTGTCTTCTCCTGGTACATTCTTTCGATTTTCTCATTAATTAAATTCAGAATTCCCCCAGAAAGTGAAAAAAGACTTCTTCCAATGTTTCTAAGTATCAAGTAGTCTTCCATAACTGAAGGAAATGGTTTGTCTCTTTTTTAAAAATTAAACAATCAAAATATTTGAATATTTCAATATGTTTTCCTGTTAAATTAGTACAAATGTCATATCAAAAGTTCCCTTTACTTTATATCATAAAGTACATCTCTTAGCATTAAGAAATAATGAGAAGCTTTTGAGCAAACTAAGGAAAATATGTTAACACTTATATTGCCAAAAACAAAAAAATCCATGTGGGAAGAAGCTTTCCGAGAAGATTTGTGTTCACATTTAAAATATCATTCTAAGACTCTGCAAGTGTTACAGGGTCATCCACAAAGGCAAGGGAAGGCATGAAAGCAGTAGACGGAAGCGATCTGTGATCTATTGCTGATCAGCTAGGGCTCTGCCCATTTGTCTTTAACTTTCTTGACCTCAGCTTCTTAGTATGCATCTAACATTGTGAGGAGTGGGTATAAGATTTCAGAGGTTTCTGTACTCTGAAATTCTATTTTTATTTTGAGAGAGAGTTTTTTACCATAGGGCACGTACACTCACCAGAAAGACAGAGAGACAGAAAGCAAGAAATCACCCCGGGGTGGGGGTGGCGATGGCCACACTGTAATCCCTCCTCCTCCATTCTCCTCTTGGGATCTTGGGCACACAAGCACACGTACCTGGCATGAATTTAAGACATCGGATCCAGGACTCAAACTGCAGTCGACTACATGGGAGTCCAGCGACATAACCATTATACCATCTGCTGGTTCCAAGTGAAATTCTATTCTTAATTTGTTTTCTTGCATGGTAAATTTTTGCCTTGTCTCAGTTCTCACTCTATTGTACTTCTCTGTATTTGGCATTACTGACAACAGTCTCCTTTTTTATGTAAGGACATCTCAGAGGCTTGATCACGTACTCTGTCAACAATTATGGCTGACCCTCATGGCTCAGACCTTGAACTAACTGCAGCTTGTACGTGCGCATGCATGCCCACATGCTCTATCACTTTCTTGCTTCTTTCAGATACTTGACAATTCCTAGTGTCTTTCCTGAGTCCCTTCCCACTGATAACTTATGAATCTCTCTAGGCCATACAGATATCACATCACATAATGGAAAGAAAATGGATCTGGTGCTTTAATAGTACTTAGGTTCTTTAACTCAAGACTTACGAGTTTTGTTTGATATAGAGAAAAATGTCCCCCTCATGATACATTGCTTAAATTTTCTTAACAAGTGAAAGCTTATTAAAAATAACCTTTCAATTTTAAAAATTAAAAAATATAGAATGAGGTCAGATTAATGATTCATTAATAATCCACCCAGCTACTAACTTTGAACTGACCACAATTACCAAGAGTGTGCCTAATCTTGGTACAAAGCAGATTTTTCTCACTTTTCCTCTCTCTGGTTTTCTCTGGCAAGTGGAATATTTTTTTAATTTACATTTAATCACTGTACATCTTTATAATACACAACATGGCTTTTCTCAGCATGAATACAGTGCATATTAGTCAACTCAAAGACATTACCCTATACATTATCAAAAGCAGATAACTTTTCATTTTTGTGTCTATTAGATGTGTTGTTTTTTTTCTGATCTCCTCCTTCCTACCCCCTATTACCCATCCCCTACTTTCTCCCCTTACTGTCTCTAGTAACTAACAGAGGAAGCATTAAAAGAGATAAACATTCTAAGTACTTACCTAATACTCGCTTTCCATAATCTACTTAACAGCTCTTTCTAAATAATTATTCTGTTATCTATTACATGTATATTTGGTACCACCCATATATTCACTGAAGAACAGAAGGAACATAAAAAAATGTTACCAACAGAATAACTTGGCCTCTTTAAATGGCAGCTCAGGGTCTTTCAAGTAGATATGCTACCTAGGAGGACACCAAAGTGTGTTTGAAATGGAAATGGCCTCTCCAAAATGAGTCTTCAAAGATGGTAAAGTACTGCAGAAGAGCTTTAAATTTAGGCCTTTTTTCTATGGTACTTTAAGTATAACAGATGGATCTTCATAATTAGCATTACATTTGCATTTTTCTCTCCACAGAAAAAAGAAGCAGCTAATAATCTTAGAAGGAGAATTTGAAAGCATCATTCCATCATATTTTTATTGATCTTGGTCATAATTTGTCTGCCAAGTCTTCTTTATGGTACCTATTACTTTCAACTCTTGCCTAAAAAATGAACAAATTTAGAAAGGAGAAAATGAGCAGGGTAGTTGCTCAAGAGCACAGACTTGAAAATGACTTTAGGACTAGAACGAACTAGAAGGCCCTGATGAAGTGGAAGAAATATGGAGATTCAGATATAACTTGAAGCCATATTGATGCAATTTCCTCCTACTGATAAAGGTCTACTTATCTTTTGTGTACATTTCCATGAGACTTATCCTCCCCTTGTGCTCTGTAAACTCCCACCACTCAAAACCATTTAGCTTAGAGGTAATATTGAATAAATTAATTATTGAACCAACTGCTCTCACAGGTAAACTTTCTTGGTCCATATCTGGAGATACAGCTGCATGAACTACAGCAGGTGCAAGAACTGAACAAACATCATCTGCAGAGCACAGAGGACTGGACAGAGGCCACGGGACACTGAACACTGTTAAGACGTACCCCTTTCTCTGAGAACCGGGTTGTGTAAACACAGATCATATTTCATCCTGTGCACAAAAACTAACATTATATATAATCAGTAACCTTCATAACTTTTCTATGAGGCTGATACCACGCTCACTTTGTAGACAGAGGAACTAAGACTTTGAGGGATGAAACACCTTGTCCAAAGTACTTTGGCAAAGTGGCTAAGGGAGGATTTCCATCGAGGTCCCATCCAACAGCAAACTTCACAATTTTAACGTGCCATTTGACTGCCAACTAGATGTAGTGTTTTTGCTCTGGTACATGTTTTTCTTTGATTCATCCATACCTATCCCTCTGTAATCAATATTGTAACTTTGCAAGTCATCTGAATAGGGATTAGGAATGTAATCAATGACCATGAAACAGAGAAGATAAACTGGTCTACAGAGACACTGGACCCTTGACCTTAAACTCTCTAGGGCCGAATCCTAACCAAGTCAGTTAATTGGCCACAGATTATTAAATGAACTAATTAGAGTACAGATCCTTTCAAACCACAAGTCTAAAAATCTGAGTTGATCCTTATAAAGGAGAACAGAGTTCATTTCCACTGATTTTGAGCATGCCCCATTTAGCAGAGTACAGGCCCTTAAAGTGTACTTAAACAGATGACATTATAAGGTAAAATTAATTATAATTATATATACTATATATAATTATATGATATAATCTATGTTTTATATATATATACATATATATGTATATATATATAAAATGAGCAACTATGCTTATTTTCTCTTGTGTAAATCTGTTCATTTTTAGGTGAGAGTTGAAAGTAATAAGCATCATAAAGAAGACTGGGCATACAAATTATAAATAAGATCGATAAAAATATGATGGAGTGAAACTTTTAAGCTCTCTTTCTAAGATTATTATTACTTTCTCTTACAGTAATAATGCCCAGACTTTGCTACATCTTTTTCTGGATATTTTGGGAAATGATACAGCCAACTTAGGAATCAAAGTCTTTAAAAGAATCCTGGTCAAACACTGATTTTTCATCAGATTCATTAAACTTCACCCATAAGTAAAATAAGACCTAGAATTTGTTTTGTTTTGTTTTGTTTTGTTTTTTTTGGAGAGGTTTTTGCCATAGGGCGCGTGCGCTCGCCAGACAGAGAGAGACAGAGAGATTAAAAAGCGAGAAATCACCCCCCAGGGGGTATGGCCACGCCGCAATCACTTCTCCTCTGCTCTCCTCTCAGGATCTTGGGTCACCCACGCACACGCGCCCGGTGTGAGTTTTAAGCCACTGGGTCCAGGACTAAAATCGCGGTCGGCTACATGGGAGTTCAGCGACATAGCTGTTATGCTAACTGCTGGTCCCAGACCTAGAATTCTTGAGTTGGTGTGTATCCTATGAAAGATATTTTGTGTTCTAAGTGAAAAGCAGTAGCGCCACATGTAACTGGCAAGATCCACAAGCCCAGAGAGCTGGACAAAGGAATCTCCTTTCTCAAACCTGTTGTTACTGACTCTTAGGCCTCTTCAACTACACATAGAGCACACAGTTTCTGTGAGGGCAGAGAACTGATGCCCCCAAATAGTAGAGAAAATAGAAAATCCGCTAAAGCTGATAAAAGCTTTTAATTAAAAAGAATACAGGATTCAGCCTCACCCACCCATGTCTTCCCTGAACCAAAATCACTCCAGGGTTGAGTTCTTCAGGGGGATGAGAAGAACAGAAAAGAATGCAAACATCTTCCATCTCGTACAGTGTGGGAGCCATTGCTCTTCCCACCTTTATAAGTTATCAATAATTTTGAAAAGGCAGGATAAGATGGAAGAAGAAAGGAAGAAAAGGGAATTCATCTGGGCCTGCTCTTTCATTCCTACTCCAGACCTGCCTCCTCCACTTCACCCTCATGTTCATATAATGCCTTGACCCAGAATATCTGTGCCATCTTATTTTCAAACTTCTAGTCTTCATCATTGTAGCCAGGCCTGCAATCACACATTCAGAACTGTAAGTCCTGCCACTTTTCAAGGGTGATAGGAAGGCGCAGATCTCAAAGCTATGGAGTTTCAGAGAGAGCAGATGTGTTGCTTGCATTTCATTTGAAGCCTTATTTTTCATAGAAATATGTTCTCCAAGATGACTTTGTTCAATAGCACTGTTATTCAGGGTACATTCTGTGGTAGCCAGGCTTAGGATCCTAAATATCATAACATTCTGAATCCCAAACAAATATATTTTTGGGATTCAACCTGCTTCTACATAGGAGCCTTGCCTATACCACATCTTGCACATTCATTCATCAAGTAGAAAAATGAGGAAATGTGTAAAACAGAGATGTGTACATTGAAGAGGCAGAAACAAAGCTATCTACAGTAACTCGGCACAATGGATGAGAATTCTTTAATTATGAAAAGTAAGACCTGGCATTAGATGTAATTGTAATGCATCATTCATTTGAACATCACTTCTTTTGTTTTCTATAAGCTACGTACAATTTAATGTACAGAATTGCTATGATTATGTCTAGTGTAGCTCTAGATTTAGATATGGAAATGCTTTATTAAGAGTCATGACAGGGCTGTAATTCTTTTGTTGTTGTTGTTCAAACCATCATTCATATGTGAACTCTAAATCCAGAAAGGTAAAATATTCTTTTAATTTGTTGAGGTTGATCCAACAAGATTATTTGAAATAATCAAAATGCTTATAACAGAAATTATTTACTGAAAATTCCTGAATGAATTTATTTCAGGATAAAAATAAGAGTAATGCTTTGTTTTTTAAAAGGAGAAAAACACCAATGGCATTAGATTTGCAATGAAAGGAACACGGGGGGAACTCAGCCAGTTGGAAACTGGCAAAACAATGGGAGCAGATGCAGGAGGAGTCATCTGATCTAGGAAAATGATTCCAATGCTGTCATACCTCCTAAAACTGACTCGACCATGTAGGTGCAAAAATGGAAACTTATTCCTAGTTTGCAGCTTTACTGTAGCCAAGGGAGGTGTTACTTGCCTCATAGTGAGAGTGAGTGATTCTGAATTTCTTCATGCTTTAACCTCTCATAGATACAGAAATCTCAATCAAATGAAAACTGATCTTCTGGACCAAATGATCGATGATATTCCTTACTATGTTGTATGACAGTTATATTGAAATATGCCTAAACATAAAGTATATTTGAAATATACTTTAGTGGCAAACCAAAGAAATTAACACCTAATTCTAAATCAGACAAACCAATGAAGTAATTATTGGTTATACAGCTATAGAATTAGAATTAGAAATTATCATTTCTAATATGCCATGATCAAGAATGTAAACACACATGGTATTTGTAATTATGGAAAAGCAGTGTTAGTAGAAAAAACATCTATTTAAAGTTGTCATCCTTAATATTTTTCTATAATATTATTTATAAAAGTTGATTTACAATTTTGTCATTTAAAAAATACAGTGATAAAATATTTAATATTCACCTTGAAGTTTAAAATTTGAAATGTGCTTAAATTTATGCAACAAATTGCCCTACCTTTGATTTATATGATAAAAGTTGTTTTCAGGACAGAATATGAGAGATACAGAGATAATGAACAAAATTACCCAAGCAGCTAAGCTCTCATTACTGTAGACACCACTGGATGCTACACTGAAGACTAAATGGTGTTACGCTAGACTAAAGGTAATAGCGATATCTGCATCTCAGTTGCAAAGTCCACCTGTGGTCAATGGTTAAGAGTCCAATGATTACAATGTGAAAAAAAAAAGGAATTTCAAACTCAGAATTAATCATTTGGTAATTTTCACCAGCTCTGGACCAAATTTATCATCTCTGGTTCCTTAAGATGACTCCTTACTTATCCACAACTATGTATCTGGCAATCTCACATATTTGGAACAACGGAGAATCAGTGAGTCAAGTCACAAAAGTCAAGCAATAGAACTCCTTGCAACATTTAAAAGAGAAACTCTTAACATCAGTTTCACAGATTATTTGCTTTTACACTTTACCTAAAAATATTACTAGCATGGTGACCTATTTTCTAAATCCAAAGTATGTTAGAAATGGGATTAAGACTTGCTGTAGGGTCTGTGAGAACAGAGAGATGATGGCCAACAATGGAAGAAAAACCAGAAAATTTGCTAGAGCTGACAAAAGCTCTAAAAGCACAATATTCTGGGGAAACAACTGTAAGACTTAAGACAACTCAACAGGTGCCCCTGGCATCAGGGTATTATACACATGACAGAGAACTGATATCTGATTCATTCAGAAGAGCTCAAATTTCCTTTGGTTTAGGCAGTTTAACAAGTTATCAAAGTACATTGTGAATTATGTATCCCAGTAAAGGTAAATACATATATTGACCTGTCTATCCATCTACCTACCTACCTTCCTATTATCTATCAAGAGATGCACAGATTCTAGCAACTTCTTAGAATGCAAGCTGATTTTGCCTGTACTCAGTGGGTGCCACAAGTAAACCCAGAGATACTCAGTGGGTGGTTTCTCTGTCTAAACCATTAGTGGAGTTTTAATATATCTGATCTAAGGAAATGCCTTGTTGTAGATCAAAAAACAGTCAGCTATCAGCCATTTCCTATTGCTCCAGCTAATATTATCCATTTCTCAAAGCATAATGGACCATTGTGTAATTTGCACATCTTCTCCATATTATATTATACTTAGCCCAGTAAGAAAGTGAGATTAGATTTTAAGCATACAGTATCCAGATTAGTGGGGACTTTGACCTGGAATGATGAATATGATTAATTTTTTTCATAGAAATCATAGAAATGATAAACATGTTAAATTTTATAAGCAATACAAAGGATTTCAAAAAGTTCATGTAAATGTATATTATGAAAAATAGATTTAAAAATATTTTGCACCAAAATACACTCATACCTTAGTACTAGTTTTTCACAAACTTTTTGAGGTTTCCTTTTATATTAAGACACCCAATTACTACTGTTTGTGTTGTTTTGTATTGTTTTGTTTTTGTTTTTAACCATGATTTTAATTCTAATTCATGTTAGAATTATAATGAAATATTTCGTCTCTACTACTCAAAAAGTGGCTGGGATACGAACATCGGCTGTTGGCTTATGATCACCCAAGAAGTGAGCACTAAAGCTAAAGTGAAAATTGTCAGGTTTTTCCCCCAGTCATGTGTTCTGTTTGGTCTGTTTACTTAGCAAGGGGGAAGAGGTAGTTAAAAATAGTTTGTAGAGCCAGTGGAAGAAATTAAGTTTGTTCATAATGATGGCTAAAAGTAAATAAATAAAACCTATATTTCTTTTTCATTCTGCAGCAACTAAGATAAAAGGCAACTAGCAATAGAAAAAAGAAAAACATCAATTAGCATTCCGATTTTATTATAAGTAAATTTTCAAGTCGGGCGTACTTTTCTGATTTAAGGAGATCAGGATTTATAATCAGTGATAATCTTTTCTGAGAAACAACTGGCTCATATTCAAGCCATTACATAACCTAGCCAAAGAGAGAAAACTTCACAAAAAGCCACTATACCAAACACATGCACTCTTTGTAGACTATTAAATGAGTTTGCTTTGTACTTAAAGGCCTGTTTTATAGAAGATTAAATTAGAACATTCTGAATATACATTAAATCTATGTATAACCAAGTATGGTATTATAGTGATAGTTTAATTTTTTACATGTTCTAGCAGGATATGCCTTCACTGCTATCAATTTCGTAACCCTAGTCTTACAAACTACGGTTAAGCCAAATATGTTTCACTTTCTTCAGGGTTTTTGTTTTGTTTTGTTTTGTTTTGTTTTAAGCTTTTTCAAGTTTTACCTTTCACTAATATTCCTAAAAATTCAAGTATATTCAAATTATTTCTGTTAATATTGGCGAAAATTTCCTATGTTAGCAGAGTAATAAAATTACAGTAAGCAGAAGTATAAACTACAGGCAATATATATGTGTGCTGCTCTTTTGAGAATAGATGAGCTTAAGAAATATTGTTGAATCAGGGCCATGAACTGAATGAATGTGGATTTCATGGAGCCCCAAGAGGACCCTTGCACATTAAAGGAAAAAGCTTCCTATAGAAAATTTGTTATGTACAGCTACATCAAGCTTAAAAAGAGAGAGAGAGAATAAAACAGAGAGCTTAAAAGAGGTCAATAGAATTACACCAGCTGGTCCCACTCCCCATGGAGCTGCAGGGGGAAGTGAGGCAATCCACAGGATACCTAAGGTTTAATCCAGACAAAGCTTCCCAGAAAAAGAAAATCAACACAACAAACTGTTTGCACTAAAAAACAATCTTCCGTGGCCCAGAGTGTAGAAATACTAATAGAATTTAGTATTTAATATTTGAAATGTTTGCCCTTCAAAGAGAAACTCTAACATACTAAGCCAGTTAGCCCAGCTTTAATACAAATCACAAAATTTAGAAATACAGCCTTCGACTTAGAGAAGAGAAAGGGGAGGTCCCACATTTGGTTAATGAAAACATAAAGCCACAATTGCCAGTAGTACAATAATGTCTAATGTTGAGCAGTGGAGAGATGCACCTTCATTTCTTTATTTCTTTGCAAAAGCCTGACTCCCATGTCTACCATAGTGTGGAGGGACAGCAGGACTTTGTGTGGGGCTTTGATATGGCCTGGTATGATAACACCCAGACACACATTCCACGTCTGCTGCCTCTTTTCATCTCCCTTTCAAACACTGGAGTTAAGACATTGAAGACTAATTTGAGCTGGAGAAAGAGCACCAGAAGTAACAGCCAATGCATAAATGTAAGAGAGGTTAAAAACAGATATATCTATTGATCGTACAAATTGAGACAGCCATTCAGCTGAAAGGTAGAACATCCTGGTCCTTTTCTCTTTTAATGCCCATTCCTTGGCTAGCTGGCCCAGTTCTCTATTGCTCTGCTCTATCCTCTGACTTTGTCCATCTGTCCTAGTTTCCTCTCCCCAGAGAGTGTGACCTTATTGCTACTCTACAGAAAGGCAATAAATGTGCATGCCAGAGGCAGCATGGGGAAAACCGAGATGCCAGGAACAAAGAGGTCTCCCAGGAATCCTGACCTTTCAAAAGCTTTTTATGGACACTTGGGATAAATAGAAGCCTGCTGACTTCACTCAACTAGATACGAGCAGAGGAACATACAAGGCTATATGGCTTTTTTTTTTTTTTTTTGGTCTTACCCTGGGAATTTGGGAATTGAGTCTTTTTTCCACCTAAGAGAATACATTTTCACTGGCTTTACTTGAAGAGCTATATTTAAGTGATGACATGGTGGTTCTGGTTTTATTTGAATAAAGTTTATTCAAATAAAATAACTATGCAATATATTTCTGAATATACAGAATGGGAAAAAAAATGGCAGCATCAAGAAAATTAGAAAAGGATAATTACACTGCATCAATTTTGGGTTCATCCTAGTAATACATTGTAAAAAAGCCCTGAAGTATAATATTGTGGGCATTTAAATTTATGCAGTGCTTTTCATCTAAAAACATAGGATCTTCCATATCAAAAAGAAACAAATAAAAACTTTTATAGATCATGTTTTTTATAGTGCTTAAGTCTTAAAAAATCTTATGTTAGTGATCTCATTTAATTTTTATTAAAATAGTTGACAATGACAAGGCAAATATTATTGCTCCTGTTAAGGATTGCAAACTGATATATGAAGAAGTTCAGTGAAAATCAAGCCACACAGTAGGCAACAGAGTGTCCCCACTTCTACCTCATCACCAGTTACCTGATGTGAAGTGAATCCCTTGTCCTCTGTAGGCAGGTAGTCTATTCATTCATTCTTCAACTCAATACCACAGGAGTAGAATGGACAAAACACACAGAATACTGCAATGTCTGGAGAAAGAACTCAACAAGCAAGTCATGTGGGAAATATGTACTAAAAAAGAAGAGGTTCACATTTTCTTCAATGCACTAAGCTATCAACCACCTAAGACAACTGGGAAAAGGCCAAAGTCAGGGTCAGGCCTAGGATTCTGAGTATCTACATGTTCTTGCTGAAATATACTTCCATTGTATTCTAATTGCAGTCCCAAGATCAATGCAGTTGATTTCAGAATTAGTTACTGCTTCAAACAGTCCAACTTAGTTTCCTTTCATTTTGGGGGATAATCAAGAACTGATAGGTTGACTTTAGAGTACAGTGGTTAACCACTGTGTGTAGGGAGCCAGATCCCAACCACAATTCAAATCTCAACTCTGGTGGCTTGAAAACCACAATGGGGGTGTATACATATGTGCTCAAAATCCTGACAGGATGGAGAAATGGTAGAGAAAGGATTGGGATTTGATCACAACCCATCAGAAGATGCTTTCTCTTTCTCTCTCGTGATCATACACTTTGGAAATGATTGAAAAGAAAATAAAAAATAAAGAACTGATATAAAATTGGGAATTTAAGAAATATTATAACTCAAACTACCAACCGATCCTTCTAATTTGTCTCTGTGTTAGTTATTCTATATGTAGGACAAGGTAAGAACTCAGAAAAATGAAACTGAAATTACTGAAACCTGTACTTAACACTTCAAGCACAGTTTAACACCATTTGATCTTCTGGTGACACTCTTCTTTTTTTTTTTTTCTCTCAATGTTTTCTTAAAAGTTATAATCAAGGAATGCCTGAGTAAGAATCGGGTTTATTTTAAGTATGGTACTTAAATTCTTTCTGTAATTCCATTTTAGAACCACTGGATTAACACTAATACTTTAAAGAGCTACTTTTGTAGATAGAATGAACTTATTATGACATACATTAAACACTTTTTTGCTTCCTAGGGATAGTGCTGAAAGAGTGGAGATATTAATATTTTCATCCAACAGGGTACAATCCATACAACTGCTGATATTTTAACTCATTTGGAAAAATTAATGTTGTCATTGTATAGAGTGCTTTGTTTTTAGAGAGAGATTTTTACTATAGGGCATGTGCACACCCTAGAGAGACAGAGATAGAAAGTGAGAAATCATGCCCCAGGGGGATGACCATGCCACAATCCCTTTTCCATTCTCCTCTCAGGATTTTGGGCATGCATACACTCAGCGTGAGTTTCAAGTCACTGTGTTTGGGACTCGAACTGAAGTCAGCCATGTGGGAGTTCAGTGCCTTAACCACTATACCATCTGCTGGTTCCTGGAATGTTCTTTTTACAAAGAAAAATTATAACAAAACTTTTTAAAAATTTACAAGAGGTCACATGCGCTTACCAGAGGAAGACAGAGACACAGGGGAAGAGAGAGAAGGCACATCAATCACCCCTAGTGGGGCGTGGTCACATCACAATCCCTTCTCTTCCATTTCTTCATCATTTCTAGGATTGGATGTGTTTTTCAAGTTGTAGGGCCTGGGACTTGAATCAAGAGGCTGGTCTTATGGCACTTGATTCCCTTAACTACCAGACCCTGAAGCCAGCATTATATTTTTGTAGTGTGTCCTTTACTTTTTTCTTTTTGTATTGTCACTTTGAAGATTCTGTTAATAAAAGTCAAATGATTTCAGTTCTTTGATATCTAAATCATTTAATAAAATTTACAGAGCACTTCTCCCAGAGAAGCTGCAAATTGGTGAGTAGCAAAAGGACCCCTCCCAGATCTACAATCTGGGTTAGTCATTGAGGAATACAGGAAGTGTAAAAGCTACAGATTTTTTTCCACAGCAAGCTCTGAAAGAACAGAGGAAGCAAAGATATACTCTGCTCCCCTCAAAGCAAAAAAGGTGTGACTTTGTTTTTACATATCATAAATATTTTATTTTATTTCTTTTAATTTTTTTGGCTAGAGGTCATGCATGCTCACCAGAGGCAGAGAGAGAGGGTAGAAAGCACACCCCATGGGGTATGGTCACATTACAATGTTTTCCTCTGTTTCTCCCTTTTTTCAGGATCTTGGACACACATGTACATGATCCTGGCATGTTTCTCAAGATACCTGGTTTGGGCCTCAACCATACAGTTAGCCATGTGAAATCCAGCTGCCTTAACCACAGGCCATAGAGCTGATCTGACCATTACATTGGTAATGTATATAAAAATACTTAAATAATTTCGATAACAAACTCCATTTTCCATTTTGAAAAAATAGTGACCTTTAATCTAAATTTCCAAGACTTTGATGAGCTTTAGAGAAAGTAGACATGCTTATCAAAGCAGTAGTGACTCTTGCTCTGAAGCCTATGGAATATAAATGGCTTATGAGAACAGTAATCTGACTTTATTTCATTAGGGAGTGAGGCTTTCAAGTCTCTGGTTACATCTCACAGTACATGTGATGCACTTATTAAATGTTATAAAGTATTTCTTTCATCTGCTCTAGTCATCAGTGGCAAATAAGATTACCCCATGAGAGTAGAGAGAGAAGCTGTTTCTTCTTCTTTTTATTTATTTATTTTTTTGAGAGGTTTTTGCTATAGGGCATGTGCACTCGCCAGAGAGAGAGAGACAGAGAGACAGAAAGTGAGAAATCACCCCCCAGGGGGGATGGTCACGCCGCAATCCCTTCTCCTCCATTCTCCTCTCAGGATTTTGGTCATGCAAGCACTCACACATGCCCGAGGTGAGTTTAAGACACTGAGTCCAGGACTCAAACCTCAATCGACTACATGGGAGTCTAGCAACATAGCCATTATGCCAACTGCTTCTCCCGAGAAGTTGTTTCTTCTAATCATATTAAAACCACTCAAACAATACTGGTATTTAAATGAACAAAACACATACAAATATCAAGAAATCATATAAATTGATTAAATTTCCGTGGGGCTATATCACGTTTGTATATGTACACAAGCCTCTGAAATCTACATCATGATCTAAACACAATATAGGACACAGATATATGGATTCTCAGTTTTGCCTGATGGAAGCTGAAGCTGATAGAAACTGGAATTTGTTGTCCAGCATGGCCAAGGAAATAGGAACAATCTGGCAGCAGGTAAGAGAAAGACATAAGCTTCCTGAGGGCAAAAGCCATTGTTAACATACTTGGACTCACACCTAGACAAGTGTTAGTTTCTTCTAATGCTTACAAACCAAGCTGAGCCAAATTCTCCTTGGGTAATTGGCAGACCAGCAAAAAACTGAACCCTTCTGGAGATGTTTGCTCTTCCAAACTTCAGAGAAGTGTTCAGAAAATGACTATTCAAGTATTTGAATTTATTCCTAAATCTGTAAAAGGCTGGTATTAGATAACGATAGCCGAACTCCAAATTTTTATTTTTGATGGCAACTGGGAGAAGTGAAGAGATCAATGTGTTTCTTTGCTTGGAGGAAATTATGGAAATATGGTATACAGTTCTGTAACCTATTCTACTTGTTTATATGCATCCTTATGTCTATTGCTCATTTCCTCCTGAGCCCCTCCCCCCATCATGGAGCTCCTGGTATCTACCATTACTGTCTCTACTTCTATGCCATCCAGCACTTCAGTTTCTGCCACGGAATACAGACATTTGGTATATGTTAAATGGGGATGTACAGTATTTGTCTGTCATTGCCTGGCTTATTTCAATAGTATTCTATCTTCTGTGTTTATCCACTTATGTCAAATGACAGGATTTTGTTGTTCTTTATGGCTGAATAGTATTCCACTGTGTATATGTGCCACGTTTTCTTAACACATTCATTGGTTGTAGGGCACTTAAATTGATTCCTATCTTAGATATTGTGGACATAAAAAATTCTTTAAAAATATTAAAAAATTAAATCTAACAATAAAAAATTTGGACAATATATCATGACTAAGTGGGGTTTATTCTAGGAATGCAAGTAAATTAATGTAATTCAGCATATAAATGAATTTTTGACAAAGAGACCAAGATAATTCAATGGGAAAAAAGATAAAATTTTCAAAAATTGGTGCTACCTCAATTGAATATCTGTATGAAAAAAAAACTGAACTTATTGCATTCAAGAACTAAGTTTAAATGAATTATGGATTTTCAATTAAGAGCTGAAATTTTAAGAAAAATATGGGAGGGAAAAGGATGTCATAAGTGCAGTCTCTGAAAGAAAGAATTGCTAAAATGGACGTCATCAAAATGAAAAATTTTACTATTTGAAAAATAAAATCAAGAAAAGAAAAACACAAGCTACAGATTGAGATAAAATATTTGCAAAATATAAGTCCAATAACATATCTAGAATATATAAAGAACTCATAATTCAAGAATACAAATAATCCAATTAAAAATAAGCAAAAGATTTGAACAGATACTTTACAAAAAACATGCACAGAGGAATACATATATGAAAATAAGTTCAGCATCACTAGTCATTAGGGATATATACATTAAAACCACTGTGAAATGTTACTATATACCTTCTAGACTGGTTATAGTGACTGATAATACACGTACTGGAAAGGATGTGGAGCATGTGAAACTCAAAAGAGACTGCTGGTGAAAATACAAAATTGTATAGACTGTCTAGAAAACAGTATGGTGACTTTTTATAAAATTAAAAGTACACCTGCTATTTTGCTCAGCAATTTCACTCCTAGATATCAAACAAAAAGAAATGAACCCCAAGGTCTGCACAAAGGCAAAAGCACAGTGACAAAAGGCAGGTCAGCATCAAGGGAAAAGATCAGCTGCAAAGGGACACTTTTTAAGATGAGGGAACGGTTCGATATTTCGATAATGGTGTAGTTAAATAATTATACATACTACCCAAATTCATCAAGTCATATTCTTAAAATGGGTGAATTTTATTGTAAAATAATATATTAACAAATAAATGTAAAAATTACAAAAATGTTCTTCATCCACTGTCACTTGACATAAAGATAATATAGAAAACTACCACAGGCTAAAAAACATAATAATAGAAAGAACGACTATAGATACCAGAGACTGGATGGGAAGGGAATGAATGGTGGGGGAGTGGGTGGGAAGAATTCAAGAAAAAAGTTTTTAACAGACACATGAGTGTAAGATTCTTCATTGAAAAAGTGTATGTGCTAATATCCTCGGTTTTGATTCTCACACACTTCATGCATGCTTTGAAAACCGTGTTGTGTGCATAAAGATGTAGAATAATTAACGTAAATCAGAAATTATAAAAATTTAAAAATAACACAATGAAATTAAGATTTCAAAAGAATAATGATCAGAAATCCAGATCCTAAAATGCTAATTCAACTCAAATTGCCTCCCACATTGTGAATATGATACATGAGCTTTTATTTTTGTGGAAAAGAGTTTATTAGGAAAAATAACAGCTGTCTCTGGATATATTTAATTAAATAATGAAGAAATAGCTTAGTCCTGTAACTGATTTCCAATGACAGTTTGCCTTGGAGAAGGGGAGTATAAAGGGTGGGAGGGGAAAGAAAAGAAGAAAGAGAGCCAAAGGGAGAACAAAAAAAGATGTCACCTAGGACAGCTGACATAAACCAGTAGAATAACACCAGCCAGGAAAAGACATGAGAGCAAAGCAGAAGAATTGCACAATGCAAATAAAATAGTGCAAAGAAAAACAAGAAAAGAGAGAATATCAAGGTAATGAAAGCGAGCAAAGTAAAAAAATCAAGTAATGGATAAAGAAAGGGACCTCCAGGTGGAGTGGTGGCTAGGGTGCTGGACTCTGACATGGCTGACCATGGTTCAAGTCCCAGACCTAGCGACTTGCTTTCTCACTTTCCCTGTCTCTCTGCTTCTCTCCAGTCAAATTAATAACAATAATGAATAAAAAATAGTTCTTTAAAAATACATAAAGAGAAAAGAAAAAATATAGAAACTACAAATATGGAAAGAGAAAATAAAGTTAAGCAGGGTTAAGTTTCAAGGGGAAAAAGAAAAGCAAAATATTTAAGGGACACAAAAATAAAAAACTGTTGATAATATGTATGATAGTATCTCTAACTGGACTAATATATACTGTATTCATGCTGGGAAAATTTATTTTGCAAGCTCTAATGATATACAGTGATTGAATGTATAAAACAAATTTAAAAGGAAGTTCAAATGGGAATGGGAATGTGAGATATAAGACCGCAAACGTATTATTTTGTTGGACAGTTAACATATTATAAGGAAATGGCAAAGACATAACTTGAAGCGTTTCTTCCACATATTTTCAATACAATTTTTTTTTTCCTTTCTATAAAAGTAACTTTCCTGGGACCTTTCAAAATCTTATTTAGCTTTCTTAAAGTTAAATAAATGTATTTAAGCATGGTTTTCCTTCCAAGGACTTTTAATTTATGTATTGTAATCATTCTTTTCAAGGATTTCGAAATGCTTATGAAATGACTCTTACCATAAAGCAAAGGGACAAGAAAAAGGGAGGTTGTAAAACCAAACTATATCCTGGCTCCAAGTCCATTAGTAACTGTGAGTTGGATAAATTCCTGTGTGTGCACCCGTGTGTATGTATATGTGTGATCACGTGTGTATGTTGTAACAAAACAAACTCTTTCCCAGTTCCGTTTATTTCACTCTTCTTTCTCCTGAACCCTTCCTCTGTTCCTTCCTTCCTGAATTCTTTCCCCACGCAGTTCCCCTTCTCACCCTCTCCTTCCCCTTTTTGTTGTCTTCCGAGAAATGTTGAGAGCATTCTCTAAGCCGGGCACTGTGACCTCTACCAGGGAATAAAACCACAAATAATTCAATTCTGCTCAGGTTTTGGACTGTGTGGAAGATAGATAATTTTTCAGTAACTTCTGATGTTTTTTTTTTTTTTGTCTTGTTTTCTGCTTTTTAGAGAGATTTTTGTTATAAGGCACATGAGAGAGACAGAAAGTGAGAGACAGAAAGTGAGAAATCCACCCCCAGGGTGGATGGCCACAGTGCAATCCCTTCTTCTCCATTCTCCTCTTGGGATTTTGGGCACACATGCACACGTGCCCGGTCTGAGTTTTAAGCTACGGGGTCCAAGACTCGAACCACAGTCAACTATGTGGGAGTGTAGTGGCATAACCATTACGCCATCTGCCAGTCCCTAAAAGTAAGAATTTCTTTCCCAAGGGAATTTAAGCCTTTTTGGATTCAACATTTTTCTGATTACACTCTTATTTATCTACCCATTTGCTAAATGTCATATCTTGACAATTCAGTTTGTAATTTGAAAACTCAGCCTAACAAGGCAGCCTGAAGGTCTGTCTGAGTGGAGATCATACACACAATCATGTGAATTTAAGGATAATCATTTGTGAGAACAAAAAAATCTCCATCAACCTAAAATATAACACTTTCAGAAAACTATACCTTGTTTCAGTGAAGATTTGATGTGTAAGAAGTCATTTAAAGTAAGCCTGATCCTAACTAATGTTGGCATCTCAGTATATCTTTCAACTTTTCTAGATTCCCCACAATTAGAAAAATACGTGAAATTAGAGAAATTTTTTAAAAAGAAAATGTAACTTTATATAACTTAAACCCTCCCATTCTTGCTTTACTTTAGGTTATTCAATTAATCTCTCAATCATTCACAGAAATTTTTTTTCATTCTATGACTAATTGAACTCTGTAAATGAGTAGGCATTTCCACCAGAAATTCACACGGGTGCTTCCTATATGATATGGTAAGCTCAAAAACAAAGCTCAGATTTACCTTTACTGAAGTCAAGGTTCAAGAATCCAAAGGTTGGGGCCAGTAGATGGGTTGCAGTTGCATTGCTGGACTCCCACATGGCCCACTACAGTTCACTTCCCAGCCCCAGTCTCTTGAAAATCACGCTGGGCAGTTGTGTGCATACCCATGATCCCAGGAGGAGAATAAAGGAGATGGGATTGTGGAGTTGCCATTCCCGGGGGGTGCGGGGGGTGATTTCTCACTTTCCCTCTCATTGTCTCTGTCTCTGTCTCTCTTCCCAAAGAGCACACATGCCCTAAGGCAAAAACCTCTAAAAAAAAATTCAATGGTTGATTATCCAAAGAAAGATCATGAAAAGAACTCTAATTAAGTTAATAAGAAACTCCAATCCTTTTCTTTGGGAGAGGAACTGTTACTATAAATCATCTACCCTGTCTGTCCCAGAGCCTCTCTCTCTTTAGTTTCAGGAAAAGACAGAACAGGAACCATGGTCCAGATATTAAAAGACGTTGGTTTGTGAGACAATATGCATGCTGATCTGTACTTACAGGAAAAGATGCAAAAAAAAAAAAAAAAAAAAAAAGATTCACAGCATCTCTTAGAGATTCTGATTTCTCAAAGAGCAATTGCTGGTTCTTTTATGTTATTTGGGACAGCACCCAGGACAACATTTGTGGGCACTTAATAAACAGTATTTGATGGCAAAACAAATGCAAACAGTACTGAGTATTTTGAGAGTTGTTCTCCAAAATGATTTGAACTCCTAACAGATGCTCCGTGTAGGAGTTAGCTCTCTTGGCATAGATATTTAGTTTGCTCTTTGGAAATACTAACAGGGAGAAGAGACTTTGTAATCCTGCCAGAGCTTTAAAATAGAATGTCCTGTTGTCTGTCCACATTCATGGCTACATGCCCTAGAGTAGGTAGAGGAAGAATATAACCCCACAGCCCATGGCCAACCTGATAACATTATCCCAAGTCACACCCATAAGCAAGTTTTTCCTTACAGCTGAGACATTATCAAGGATGGTTTATATTTAGAGATGCTGAAGCTAGTCTATGCCCCAAAAGGAAAAAAATATATGAATATTTCCAAATTCTACTACCTTATCTCTACAGAGCTGTATGTCATTCAAAGACTTTTAAAAACATTGTCTCCGCTTGTTGTACTCGGCGAACAGAACAAAGCAGGGTACAGGTGGAGGGATAACTGGAAAAGCCAAGACAAAAACCTACCAGAAAATAGCTGCAGAAGTATTTGTATTAAAAAATTTATGCCCCAGGGGCCAGCAGGTGGTGTGGTTTTTTTTTTTTTATATATAATTATTTATTTAATTTTATTTATTCATCCATTTATTTTAATTTGACCAGAAAGAGATACACAGAGAGAGAGAGAGGGGGAAAGTGAGAAAGCAAGCCACCAGGTCTGGTACTCGAACCACGGTCGGCCATGTGGGAGTGTCCAGCATCTTAACCACCACACCACCTGCTGGTCCCGATGGTGTGGTTTTAAGCTACTGGACTCCCGTGTGGTCGACTATGGTTTGAGCCCTGAACCTGGAGGCTTGAAAAATCACACCAGGAGCTTATATGTGCATGCCCAAAATCCAAACAGGAGAATGGAGGAGAAGGGATTGCAGCATGGCCAAACTCCCCCAGGGGTAATCTCTCACTTTCTCTCTATCTCTCCAGCAAGCACATATGCCCTGTGGCAAAAACCATAACAACAATTAAAGGAAAAAAAAAAAACACACAAACAAACAAACAAAAAAACTCAGCCCCAGTATATAATATTCAACTGGAATTTCTTCTTCCCTTAATATGAGATTACTTCAGGCATTGGCCATGTTATCATGATCACTACTTTTGCAATCGTTGAAGAGTGTTAGAATTAGATATCCCTCAGTGCCTACAGGTGGCATGGATGGTGGCTGAGGTACTGGACTCCCACATGTTCAACCATGGTTTGAGTCCTGGACCTAGCAGCTTGCTTTCTTATTTTCCCTCTCTCTCTGTTTCTCTCTGGTCAAATTAAAATAAATGAATACATAAATAAAATTAAATAATTCTTTTAAAAACTAGAGTTAGACATCTCTCATAACAAAGACAGAAAAATAGACTAGGTTTCATTAAAAAAAAAAAAAAAAAAAAGCCATGTGGCTCAGTCTGTCATCCTGGAATTTCACAAAGTCAGCCCCCATCCAGGCATGCTCAGCAAAGGCTGGGCTGACACTACACGTCTCTTACTTCAGACAGGCCTTGGAAGTTGCAGAGGGTGGTCAGGGTCCTCTCACTGAATTGAAAATCCTCTAATTCCGCAGATGGATAGACACATCAGCTGATCCCTTTCCCCTCATTATCGCCCTCTTCAGAAAGCCTGGGGATGACACTACTGTAATCACCTTTAGAAGATGGAGGAGAGGTGGCCCAACCCTCAAAAGCACTCCTCTAAGGAGTGATTTATCAAAATGTCAACACAATCATTGTTATAGCAAAGCCTTGAACTTCGGAAACAGTGCTTCCTTGATGGAACTTATTTTAGGCTACAGGTAAATTCCTTTTCTTTGCTTTGGTCACTTTTATTTATTTATTTATTTTTTAAAAAACATGTGTGCTACTATATAGCTCATGTATTGAGTCTTTGGGAAATTTTAGTGAATTAAAAATAATCTCTCACTCACATAAATAACTGTCAATACATTTAAAATCATTCCCTGCAACAAATATTTCCAAATTATATCGTCTTATTTCAACAAAGTTGTATGTCATTCAAAGACTTTAAAAAATTCCCAGAGTGTGTTTGCTCATCAGAAAGAGATAGTTTGAGGGGAGGGGATGGAAGAGAGAGAGAGAAAAAACACCCACAAATGCGGCATGGTTATGTGCAACACTTCTCCTCTATTTCTCCAAACTGTCAGGATTTGGGACATGCACTCACATGCACGCATCCCCTATGTTTTCCAAGCCACCGAGCTAGGATTTGAACAGTAGTCAGTCATGCAGGATCTGGCTTACTGGATCACTAGGCTACAGGGCCCACCCATTCAGATTTCTGAGAGAGAACAAACCTGAATTAAGCAATAAATAAATGCCACACACCAGGCTGTGCACTTTTCATTACCTCTAATTCTATGAAGTACGGAGTGGATAATCCTGTCACTATTTTATATGGGAGGGAACAAACGCAGGTCAAGCCTCCCAAGGGGCACTTGGTGTAGATCAAATGTTAAGTCTGTGACTCTGTGTCCCAGTGGTGTCCTTTCCTCAGTGTATAGGGACCCTCAGAGAGCCTCGAGGATTGAAGTTTGTGGGGATGGGGTAAGAGTCATCTCTGATAGGTTTAGAATCATTTTTCAATGTTATCATTGTTATCTTCAAGAAAAAAGGTGAACTAAACTAGGCTGTAATAACATGAGCTATTGCTGGCTAATGCTCTCCAGTGCCTCAAGAAGGATCCCATGAGCATTTTCAGGAAAGAAAAATAGCTGCCAAGGAAAATTAGCATTGCAAGGGATCTACAGGGGTGCATTCTTCCCCCATCTCATCCACAGGGCAATCGAAAGAAGTGACAGGAAACAGGTTTCATCAGTATTGTCAACTCAGATAGAGAGATGTTATCAAGAGTGATGGGCTGAAATGATTCTAGGCATGACAAGAGTGCATAATCAATTAGCAAATATACACTGATCTCACTCCATTTCTGACAGGTATTCAAAAAACCCATGAACAATATGTATTATGAAAAAACTATACGTGGATTAAAACATTTTTTGCACCAAAATAAAATAATTCCTTTTTTCAATGAAATTTTGAAGTTTCCTCATACATGCTTTGTGTTGAGTCTTGCCAAATTATTCAACCTTCTGTGACTTAAGTCTTCTCTACCATCCTCCCTATAACTTGTCTTTACCACAAAATCATTGTGTTCATTGTGAATTTACACACAGTCAAACTGAGTGGAAGGAGTAGAACTAAGGTCTGCAGTAAATCCTATTACGCCTACTCCATCAGCTTTGATGTAAACAGTAGAAAGGAATCAGGGATAATCTTGGCAAAGTAGTACTGATTATAAAACTAATATGAAAGAATATCCAATATGAAATTATCTAGTCTATTTAAATTTTCCTATCAACAGATATCTTGCAAACAAATGTTTAGTCATGGTAACAATAAAAGTTACAGTATCTCAGTCTCTAGGTAGGTGTTTGTGATTATCCATGAGTCTTCTTCTAGGTCAGGAGACTCTCTACATTTGGATGAGAAAGATTGGAAGACTTCAGCCAAGACTTCTGATCAGGCAAGGTAGGACGGAGGAGAGCTGGAAGGTAGGGAACCTTGTAGTTCTTATTCTTGGTAACTATCTTGCAGTAACTGGGTTATTGAGGGGTTCTGTTGTATCACATCCACATGATGGGTCATATGCAAATTAACAAAGCCTGACTGGTGGACTACACATACACATTGCAGGTAGTCTGCTGCTTCTCCCATCCAGCTAGATATGCAAATTGAGCAATCCTAATAGGTTGATGCTAATTAGATGGGGAGGCCCTTATTATCAAGAGTTAGTTCTGTGTTGCTATTGACAGGGCTATGCCAAGACTGAGATTTGGTGCCTTAACTCATATGCTTCATATACTCTTGTAAGTAAAATATGCCAGGCACAGAGGGAATTATAAACTAGGGAGATACTCAAAGAGATGAGTTTTCAAGTAGGTCTGTGATTTACATTTCTTTTTTAAAAGCTCGGTGGTGAAGTAGTTCATGAATTAGGACTCAAAGGAGTGACATTAAAAAATCTCCAGTACACCATAGAAACACCAGTGAGAATAGGTGGATTATATCAAACTAGAAGTGATATTTTGGGGCCAATTAAATTTTTCCAGTGGTAATTTTAACATAAATCAGTGAATGGAGAGACTGATGCTAGGAAATGGAGACTACAAAATCGCAAAAGATAATCATCCTCTGATAGTTATTAATACAGAATTTGAAGTGACCTATAGTAGTTGACTCCATGTAACAGAATGCATGTAAAAAATACATTTTAATATGAAACTGTTATAAAAAATGTAAAAAAGACCAATTTTGCAGTTATTTTATTCCACAAAGCCTACTAACTAAAGGTGTAGCTAAGTATGATACCATTTTTATAACATTTGAAAGACTCAATGTAAAGAAATTAAAATATCTTGTAACAAGTACACATTCTTTTGTCAGACTTAATGCCTTGATTTGGATTATGGTCAACTACATAATTACATTACTGTATATGACCTGGTCCAGAGAACTGGGAATTATGTCATTTCTTGTCTTAATCAATAGCCCACAATTAGGAAAAACAAAAGCTTAACTGTAATTCAGGCTAATTATACTGGAATGAAATCTCAGACCTGCACAATGCAGGAGTCCTTCAGATAATTCAGTGTATATTATATTTGGGAATACTGTCTTTTAATAGGGCTACTTATTAGCTGTAAGAGAATAAAGGGCTAGTAATCTTCAGGGATGCCTGCTGTCAAATAACATAAATCAGAGACCACAATTGATTAACTAATTTAAGCAGTAAAGACAAACTTAGTTGCTATGGCAATAAAAGAAGGGCTGAAGATTTGATCACCTGAGAGATTCCTTATTCTCTTGGGATTTCATAGAAACCAGATATCAAAAATGTCCACCCGGTTATTGACTGAAGCCATAAAATACAATATATAATCATTTTTCTTCTAAAGTGTTTAAATAGCTTTACCAGTACGAATTTTTAGAGTGACCTCAGAAAGCTAGGGGCATCCCAACCTATCATTAACAAGGCGTTCAGTGAGAGCTAACTGCCTGTATAGAATGCAAATATTTTAGAGTCTTACCTGCCTCTGCAAACTCCAAAGAACCCACTTCTTTAATTTAGGAACTACTTTTCCAACATATTCAAAGTTTTAAATTACTACTACCCTACTGGTACAACTTTAGGTCAATGAAAAATGAAAATCATGCTATCTTCAGAACTTATTCCATCAAATTGCTGCCTTTAGTCCTGGGTACCTAATTCCAGGTAGAACACTTGGAAGTTGAGCATGTCACATAACTAGGGATTATTGTCTAGAAAGAAGAAACTGGGAAATGACTGAATAATTCTTGTCTGAAATGATCTCAAATGTTCATCTGTAGGAAAAAAAAAATCAAAGCTATTCTATCTGGTTTGAAGGAAGTATGATCTGAGAGTGACTTCAGAGAGTAAAGCAGTACATAAAAGAACCCTGATTTTGAATCAATCAAAAAGGAAAGGAGGCACAGCTAGGTGACAGAGTCCATAATGAATTGGACTGCAGTGCTGGAACCCATATGGCTGACTGCAGGTTCAGATCCCTGGGTTAGCCCCAAAACATGTGTGGTGTACACATGGATGCTCAAGATCCTGAGGAGTAGGGCAAAGTGATGAGACCTTGTCAAGAATGCTCCCCCACCCTTTGCCCTTCTTCTGTGTGTTTTATACCATAAAGAAAAAGAAAGAAGAAGAAAGAGGAGGAGGAGGAGGAGGAGAAGGAAGAGAAGGAGGAAAAGAAAAAGAAAGGAGGCAGCAGTATGGTAAGACAGTTCCTTCCACCAAGAAAGGGTCTAACAGAAACCAGCAATGTTGAATGCATGTTTGGAGGACTGCCAGGCACTGGGCTACAGAAGATCTCAGGTAGCTTCCTCTACAATCCTGTGACTGGATCGTAAAGGTAATGGTTCTCCGTAAAATGTTCATGGTCTTCCCTGGAGCCCTGTACTCTCTGCTCTTTGAAACCTCTCCCTGTGAATGCCAGCCTTTCGAGAGGGGAGGACTCTCTTTTATGGGGAAAAATCACTTTTCCCTATTCTTTGGCTATGTAGTTTAACTAGGAAGAAAAATTTGAAAACATGAATTAATAATTCTTAAAATTTTCAACTGAAATATATGAATGTGAGCTTGTCCATTTGATTGATTTCCCTAAGATTCTCTCAATACTGCCACATAATTCTAGACATTCCTAGACTAACAAAGGTGGAACACTTAGGCACAATGGGCAAAGGGTACAAGAGGAAGCTCTCTCAACAAAAACTCACCCCCTAAAGCAGCATAAATTCAAATAAAAAATATTAACTATGCCCTGGGTACATGTAAAGAACTGCATGTTATAAGAAAGTCAGGGATGAATGTTTGTCTTATACCTTACTGTCTTGTACAGAAGATTTGAAGTACTCATGAGTATAATTACTACACAGTGTCTGGCTTCACAAAGGTCACAGAGTAAAAAAAAAAAAAAAATTAAGATTAAAGCACTTAAAGTATCTTCCCTTATGTGGAGCTTATTTAGAAAAGTATCTAATTAGAAATTTGAGGGATAGCTTTGGAATCAGATGGCCAATGCTGAACTATTACTCAGCTCATGACAAATTCTATAATTTGAAATATCTTTTAATTTTATAGCATTTGCAAAAATAATTACATCCCTTGCTCTTCACTCATATCTCCACATAAAATAAATAAGAAATGAGGTTATATAAGACTCCATGATTCATCACCATTTTTTAATCAAATTTTTAAAGCATTTATTAGTTACAAAACTGCAGAATAAATTACATTTGTTTTTCATTTAGGTTTTTATAAATAACTTTTAGATAACCATATATTGAATATATAAGGGGTCTTCAAATGTCCTTGGAGGGACCAGCAGATGGCACAAAGGTTATGTCACTGAACTCCCATGTAATAGACTGTGGTTTGAGTTCTGGACCCAGCAGCTTAAAACTCATGCCGGTCACATGTGCGTGTGTGCCCAAAATCTCAAGAGGAGAATGGAGGAGAAGGAATTGCAGCATGGCCATTCCCCATAGGGGGTGATTTCTTGCTTTCTGTCTCTGTCTCTCTCTCTCTGGCAAGTGCACGTGCCCTATTGCAAAAATCTCTCAAAAAAAAAAAAAGTCCATGAAAATGCATATTATAAAAACAGTATGCATGGATTTCAAAACAATATTTTAATTCCATTTTCCATGAACTTTTTAAAGTACTCTCATACAATGGCTAAACACAGAAATTCTACAATTTTACTCATCAGTTTGTTTTATTCTGTAACTCCTACATTATTATTATTATTATTTATGAACTGGTCTTTGATACTTAATGACAGAGTGATAAAGAAAACTGAGGGGTCTTCTGTGCTGCAAGAACAACAATTGAGTTCTAAAAAAATAAAGGGCTAGAGCAATTATGATTCCTGTCTACAGAGGGAATCTGAGTTTATCTTTTATCATCTCCTTAGTGTACCTCCGTATAGTATCTGTTCCTCTTTACTGTCTTTTTTCACCTATGATTCCTCTCTTTCTTCTAGATCTGAAGTTTCTTCAGTTTGTGTACCATCATTACTTTTGGTTTTATTCCTATTGTTTAATACAATGCCTGCCATATGGGAAGCATTCCTTACACATTTGTCAAATGAGTGAATTAATGAATATCTTTAACTTACACCTTACTATTTTCAACAATTATCTTTAATAATTTTTTTTTTGGAGAGATTTTCGCTATAGGGCGTGTGCACTCAACAGACAGACAGAGAGAGACATAGAGGCAGAAAGCGAGAAATTACACCCCGGGGGGATCGTAACAACGCAATCCCTTCTCCTCCATTCTCCTCTCGGGATCTTGGGCATGCACGCACACGCGCCCAGGGTGAGTTTTAAGCCACCCGGTCCGGGACGCGAACTGTGGTCGACCACGTTGGGGTCCAGCGACATAGCCATTATGCTAACTGCTGGTTCCCAACAATTATCTTTAATAATTTTTGAAGGGTATGTCCACGTTTGCAGAGCTAACACTCTTCTTGTCTATCATACTAATAGTCAACCCTCTTGGTTCCAAATGCCTTACATTCACTCCACTAAAATTTTTCTTAGATACTACTATACTCGAAATTCTTGAAATGCTTCACTCCACTACCGTCTTTCTCCCAATCTACACGAACTCAAATCTTCATTTTTATTTTATGTAATGGAAAGTTCTTGATTAGTATTAGTTGATGTGTACAAGCCTATGTATTTATGATACTCCTTTATCACATTTCTTCTTCCTTTTTGACAATTCCTTATTCATATTCCCCTTACTTATCCTCTCATTTTTCCATAATAAGAAGTGAATACTGGGACCAGCAGTTAGCGTAATGGCTATGTCGCTGGACTCCAACGTGGTCGACCGCAGTTCGAGTCCCGGACCCGGTGGCTTAAACTCACTCCGGGCGCGTGTGCGTGCATGCCCAAGATCCCGAGAGGAGAATGGAGGAGAAAGGATTGCGGTGTGACCATCCCCCCTGGGGGGTGATTTCTCACTTTCTGTCTCTCTGTCTCTCTCTGTCTGTCTGGCGAGTGCATGTGCCCTATAGCAAAAACCTCCAAAAAAAAAAAAAAAAAAAGTGAATACGAAGCAGTTCCCCTTATAGCTCCTATAATCATGCACTTCTGCTTGTTTCTTTTTTTTTTTTTAAAGAAAGATATTTATTTATTTATTTTCTCTATATGCAAGAGAGATCTAGATAGAGAGAGACAGGGGTCTTGATCCTGCAAACCACTCCCAGCTTCAGTCAGCACTGGATGATGGGCAAGTATGCATCCAGTATACTTAGGGAGGTGTTCAGACTTGATCTGGATGAGCATCTTCCCACTTGCTTCTCAGAGTATCATGTTATACCACTGCATCACTGTCTGGGCCTCTATCTGGCTTTAATCATTTGATTTAAAAAAGTGAAGTGGGTGTGCTCCGATAATCTGGCAGATTGTCCAGTGGAACAGATTCTGCACAAAAAAAATGCTGGCTGATTTTTAGAACTGAGCTTAGGGTCACAAAATATCTTGGCATCCTGTCACTGGCATAATGCCACTACGATGTGTATCTCTTCATCCTTGTCCATGTTCAAAAAAGAAATCATGATTGGCGCTCTGAAATCCATCAGGATCATTCATGGTCCCCAGGAAATTAACTGAATACAGCTTCCTTATCGAAAACACCAACATTATTCTTTCACATTCACATTACCTATCACTTATGACTTCTCTACACATGACAATTCTCAGAGGAAGCCTGGGCTTGGATTGTTTCTCTCATCAAAAGCTCAATACTCAGGCCAGCCCTCTTATTACAGTGGTTAAGTGCTGAGCAGGAGCCAGATCCCATATGGCTGACCAGAGCTAGACTCTTGGAACCATCAGCTTGAAAAACATGCTGGGCACACATATGTCCGGCATCTTCGTGGGATGTAGAATTGATAGGAAAAGGCCTGTAACGTGACCAGGGCCCACTGGGGAGTGTTTCCCTTATCTCTGTCTCTTCCTCTCCTTCTCTCTCTTTCATGTGCCTTCTGGCATAAAAATAAAACAAAACCCTCAATTCTTGATTTCATAATTTTATAATTGCCATCCTTGTTTCACCATTTACACGTTAGAAGATACAAAAATGTAAATATAAAAACCTGTAACAGGTTCGAATTTCAACATTCTATCAGGTAAACACTTAAGCATTGCTTCCTATGCTAAAAATATTTTAACCAAGTTTGCATGGTCACAGATTAACATAACTGCATAAGGCCTTGAAGAGCAGTAACGATCCTAGGAAAAAAATCCTATTCATAAAGATTTCAACTATAAGTCACCAGTCCTTGTAGTCAGACGCTTAACTCTTTTCCAGTAGAACTTCCTTCTAGTGCACCTCTGCTTTTTGCCTTTTTGTCTTCCTGGCAGATTCTTTTCCTTTCCTCTCTACCTTCTCTCACATCTTCTACCCTGCAACACACAACACTTTATGTTGCCAGCAGACAGAAGTACTTTAGTGTTCCAAATGCTACCAAGATTCAGATTCCTGTGGCTATTCAGTGCATAGTTCCGTTCCCACTCACCTTCCCATTGTGTACAAACCACATCCACCACTCTCTTGTCTTTGTCATCTAAATTCATGGTCCTCTGACTCCTGCCCTTTCTCAAGGAAACCGATGTCTTTCCTGACTGCATTCCTTTCATTTAAAATGTGAAGCATGTGAGGTTCCCAGGATACTTTACACCAGGTTGTCCATACCTGGGGATGACCCCCAAATCCTCCCTACAATAGTCCTGCTTCCTTGCTAGCCCTGAGGGCAAGTAACTGAGTAAATGCTCAAGATCAAAAATAAATCAGGGGACCAGCAGTTAGCGTAATGGCTATGTCGCTGGACTCCCACGTAGTCGACCGCGGTTCGAGTCCCGGACCCGGCGGCTTAAACTCACGCCGGGCGCGTGTGCGTGCGTGCCCAAGATCCCGAGAGGAGAATGGAGGAGAAGGGATTGCGGCGTGGCCATCCCCCCTGGGGGGTGATTTCTTGCTTTCTATCTCTCTGTCTCTCTCTGTCTGTCTGGCGAGCGCACGCGCCCTATAGCAAAAAAAAAAAAAAAAAAAAAAAAAAAAAAACCCTCTCCAAAAAAAGAAAAAATAAATAAATAAATAAATAAATCAGGAAACAGTTATACAAAGAATAGAATAAGCCTTGGAAAGTCAGAGAGACTAATGGAATAAACTTGCAGTAGACAACTGCGGTTCACTGACTGAGTAAGCTACCCATATCTTTTCCCAATGTAAAATACAAAAACAAAGGAGAACAAAATTAATTTTACAGATTAATGTCTGCAGTGTGCTAGGTACTGGGGAAATCAAAGATGAAAATGTCATATATTGCGTTTTTCTATGAGGCTCTTACAGTTGTAGACCCAGACACAGACATGCACCATCACACTATGATGGCTTCATCACTACAGCAGAGAGTCGGCAAAGTGATAGGGGAGTACCAGTCAGCAGCAAACAATGATGCCTCAGGGGAGAGGCCAAGGAATATTAAGAAAGTATCCAAGAGACAGTATGTATCCCCAGAACTGAATGTGAAATGGCATTCAGGGTTTGAACAACCCAACTAATCACTATTTCTCTACTTACTTTTAAAATACATATGTGTACCCTTAATCAGGGCTGGCTGGGACTGCAGATAAATAGCCGTGGAAAGACCCTATTGAGGGTGCCTTTTTCTGTCTTGGAAGAAGTGATTTTTTTTTCTTTTTTTTTTTAATGAAAGGATTTATAGGTAAGCCAGGGAGATAGGCTACAAAATTAACATCCAAAGTGCAGTTGATTGGGAGGGCAGCAGGTATCGTGGTGGTAAAGGCAGCCGGACTCCTACGTGGCTGATCACAGTTCGAGTCCCAGACCTGGCAGCTAGCTTTCTCACTTTCTCTCTCTCTCTGGTCAACTTTAAAAAACAAACAAGCAAAAATAATGGCAATGAATGCAATTAAATTACATAATTCTTAAAATAAAAAAAGGGGTGTTAGGATACAAGTGAAGCTGGATGCTAGGGCAGCTATTAAACAGACTGAAGAAGAGACTATCTGGATGAAGTGATGCCTGTGCTGAATTTGGAAAGAGTGAAAGATGAGGGCGTGTTGAGCAGAAGGAGAAGAGAAGGTGATTTCAGGCAAAGGAAACAATAATATGTGTAATTTCCACCTTTCTACCTTGAAAACATAGCTGAAGTCTAGTCCATCCTCTCCATCCTCACTTCAGAGACTCTCTCCAAGTCTCTGTCTCCCAGCCCTCTCTCTGAACTTTTGCAGAAAGATTTATCAAGAACATATATAGATCCATTGATAAGTTGAAGTTCAGCTGGCTTTATGTTATGTATTGTCAGTTACATATGCATTGCTCCATAGGTATTCTACCTATCATTTGAAACTAGGGTGATCAACCTTGTAGAGAGATTAACCAAGGCACTATAGTTCATTTTTATGGCATTATAAGTTATTCTTACAGTATAAAACCTAAAAATGAATACAAACATTATTACTATTCCCATTGATAGTTGCCTTAGAAAAATCTGAAGTTATTTTCAGTGAAAAAGAAACTTACTCTAAATTTTATTCCACATCTAATCACCAAATGATTCTTATCTTTTCTTCAGAAGATGTTGTGGATGAGATTTGTGGAATGCATTCTCTTCCACCTGTTATCACCCAAGGGGACAAATACTCCGGAGAAGTGAAGTGGTAGTCACAGAACTACACAGCAAATTGGTGAGAGCTGAGACTTGAACCTGAGGCTTGTAAGTCTTCTAGCACTCAATAAATTTTTCTTTCATCTTATCTTACTGACTCTAGACTTACAATAGTTCATAAACATGCCTTCTCTCTGTGGCGCCCATGAATTACTCTTCAGCCATTTGCACAGGAGAAAGGAATCAGTAACAACTGAAATTACTAGTTCCTTTACATCCAATTTAAAATGCCTGCTCCTTCCCAGTTCTTAGTATCCTTACAACTTCCACTTCCATTCACTTCCTTAAAAGCTCTTCTCCCTGTTGCATGTATGTAAGGAAGACAATGCAGTGAGTCTATAATGCAGAAAAAATCCACTTCCTTTCCATTTTCTTCATGTATGTGTTGTTGCAGGGCTTGTGCCTTGAAGTCTGATAAACAACACACAACTTCTGTTTGTTTTTCTTCCCGGGGAATACGCCAAGGCTCATCAGTGAGCACAGAAACAGTTTTTTCCCTCTCTCAGTGAATTTGAAAGGTCTTCCTTTCTTTATTAAGAGTAGTCCTTTGCATTGGTACAGTTCTTTCTGCAACTGCAGCAAAAATTTTTTGAAAGTATTAACTTTTTTGTGTGTGAGTGGCAATTACAGAGTAAAGGTGACAGCAGAAACAAATCATGGGTGCATGATTCCAGATAATAGAGCACTCACAGCAGCCTCCCTTATCATGAGGTAGAGAGCTATGTGGGCTGGGGTTGGAGCATGAGATGCATAATGGAGAAGAGAGATTTGTACAGGGTCCACCTCTCAAGCAAGAGTTTTGAAGATGGTTGAGGTCCTATCTATTCACCCCAGCCAGGCCTTGATGCCACTCACCTGCCTCCTTTGAACAGGTGTGCTTAAGAGCCAAGGTTCTCTGAGGAATGACCATTTATATCATAATAAAGGCTGGAAGATATCAAATATCTCTCTCTCTCCTCTCTCCTGCACACACACAAACACACACGCACACACACAACATGAATACATTTTGTATTTACCCATCCAATATGCCCCATTGAGGTGTGTGTGTGTGTGTGTGTATATATATATATATATATATATATATATATGTGTGTGTGTGTATGTGTATATATATATATATATGTATATATATATATATAGTAACACAGTAAAACTTATAGGGGTTCCTTAGGGACTCTAGAAGGAAAGAATGAAAGCCAAAACTAAACTAAGTTACATAAAGGATATGGCATTTTTGTTCCCCCATAATGCTATTGAAACATAGTTTAATTTCTTCCAATATAAATGTGTCCAATTTTCCTTTGCTGCCTTTAGTCCCAGAGCCTGCATTATGGTCGTGGAGCAGGGGTAGGCAGTGAGAATGACTGAGGCAGGAGACCACCTTGGGACTTCACACTGTCTTCCAGCTACACCAGATGCGGCCCAGACTGGCCTATCACACCTCCCTTCACCACCTTTAGCCCCGGAGCCTGTGCTGCGGTCATGGAGTGGGGAAAGGCAGTGAAAACAACTGAGGAGGAAGACTGCTTTAGACCTCTTGCTACCTTATGCCCCCATCTAGGAATATGTCCAGACTCCATAGTTTTCTGAAGCACGTGACCCACAACTCCTACTTTCTCCCCCAGTTGAACCCTTCAGCTCAGCTCCAGGTGAACCTGCTTTCAAGTGACTGGGAAACAAATCAACACCTAAAGTCAGCTATATACACACTTCTCTGACTGGAAGACAAGGCCCTCTATCAAGGGCATGTCTGCGAAGAGCTCGTCTTCCCTGACACTATAAAATCAATACCAGAAAAGTACGAAGACGAGTACAATCCATCAGATGACTAGAAACCGGTGCAGAGGCACAAGAAATATGGGAAAACAAGGAAACATCTCTTCCCCAATGAAACAGAACAACTCTTCTTCAACCATAGACAGCACAGACATATTTGCAGAAATGTCAGAAATGGAATTCAGAATATTCATGGTAACAGAGATGAGGAAGTCCTTCCAAAATTTGATGAAGGAGATAGAAACCATAAAAAAGAACCAATTAGAACTTCTAGAGATGAAGATAGTAATACAGAAAATCAAGATCTCCCTCAAACGAACTAATATTAGACTGGATCACGCAGAAGACTCTCTGAACTGGAAGACAAAACCTTTGACTTAGATAAAACCACCAAAAATAATGAAAATATAATTAAAAAATTTTAAGGCAACATATGGGAAATACTAGACAGCATTAAATGCCCAAATATCTGAACAATGAATATTCCAGAAGATGAAGAATCAGGGCCATAGAAGATCTAGTCCATGAAATACTTGCAGAAAACTTCCAAAACCTAGAGAAGCATTCAGTCAACCAGGCCCAAGAAATACAAAGGACCTCAAACAGAATTAGCATAAGAAGGTCCTTTCCACAGTACATCATAGCCAGAATGGTAAAATCTCACACAAAGACAAGATCCTAAAAATGGCAAGAGAGAAGCATGAAGTCACTTACAAAGGTTACTCTATTAGACTAACATCAGACCTTACAATCAAAATGATGCAGACAAGAAAAGAATGAGGAGATATATTCAAAACACTGAAAGAAAACAAAAAAACAATTTTGGTCAACAATAATATACCTGACAAGATTACCCTTCAGATGAGAAGAATGAATAAATTCATTTTCAGACAAACAAAGACTGAAAGAATTCACCAATACGAGACCAGCTCTTGAAGAAGTAATTAAGGGAGTGCTATATCAAGAAAACCTAAGAGAAACAAACAAAAATTGGAGAACAAATAACAACCCCCAAATGGCTATCAAAATGGCAAGGACAAGTCCAGAAATATCAATAATAATGTTTAATGTTAATGGATTAAATTCTTAAACCAAAAGACATGGGCTGGCTGAATGAATAAAACAACAGAAACACTCCATTTGCTGCCTACAAGTAACACATCTTATGGATAAAGACATAGATTGAAAGTAAAGGACTGGAAAAAGATATTCCATGCAAATAGAAATAAAAAAAATGGTTGGAGTTGTAATACTGATATCAGACAAAATAGACTTCAAGACAAAAACTGTAAGAAGAGACAAAGAAGGACACTATATAGTACTAAAAGAGCTAATCCACCAAGAAGATATAACACTTTTAAATACCTATGCACCCAACACGGGAGCACCCCAATACATGGAAGAAAGATTGCTAGATCTAAAGGAAGAGATAGACTGCAACACATATAATCACTGGGGATCTCAACACCCCACTATCTCTTTTGGACAGATCATTTAGACAAAAAATAAACACAGAGTGGGACCATGAGACGGTGTAATGGTTATGTCACTGGACTCATACCTAATCAACCACAGATCAAGCCCCAGACCTGGTGACTTAAAAATTATGTTAGACATGTGTGTGTCTGTGTGTGTCCAAGATCCCATGAGGAGAATAGAGGAGAAGATATTGTGGAATGGCCAAACCCCCCTAGGGGGAGGAGGGTTTCTCACTTCCTGTCTCTCTCCCTGTTTCTCTGGCAAGTGCACATGCCCTATAGCAAAAATCTCTCTAAAAAATTTAAAATAATAATTTAAAAGAAGCAAAGAGACATGAGACAAAATGATTCCATAAGTGAAATGGACAAACATCTATAAAACTTTCTACCCAACAACCATAAAATAAACATTTTTCTCTTTCCTACATGGAAACTTTTCAAAGATTAACCACATGCTAAGGCACAAAATAAGCCTTTACAGATTCATAGGCATAGAAGCTATATCCAGCATCTTCTCTGACCATGATGGAAATAAACCGGAAATTCATTTCAGAAATCCTTTAAAATTACACAAACATATGGAAACTAAACAACCTACTTCTGAATGACTTTTCAACCACTGAAGAAATTAAGACTGAAATCAAAAGATTTATTGAAGCCAATGATAATGAGTGCATGAGTTACCATAATCTATGGGACATAGTGAAAGTAATCATAAGAGAGAAATTCATAGCAATTAATGCACATAAGAAAAAATAGAAATGTGGCAAAAAGACAACATGACAACAACCTCAGAGAACTGAAAAACCAACAACAAAATGCCAAGAGTAAAGAAATAATACAGATTCAAACAGATATAAATGAAATAGAGAATAAAAGAACTATACAGAAAATATATTAATCCAAAAGCGGATTCTTTGAGAAGATAAACAAAATTGATATACTATGAGCTAAATTAATTAAGAAGAAGAGAGAAAGGAACCAGATAAATCACATTCACAATGAAATAGGTAATATTACAATAGATGTAACAGAAATACAAAAGATCATTAGAGACTATTATGTGTGACAGTAAAAGCAAAAAAACCTGGATGAGATGGACAAATTTCTAGATACATATAAACTACCAAGATTACATCAGGAGGACACAGAAAACGTAAACAGACCAGTAACAAGTGATGAAATTGAATCAGTGATAAATAATCTCCCAACAAAGAAAAACCCAAGTCTCAATGGTTTCACTCATGGATTCTACAAAACTTTTAAAGACAAGCTAATTCCCATTCTACTCAAACTATTTCTAAAGATACAAAAGGAGAGAACACTTCTAAATTCATTTTATGAAGCGTCCATACCCTCATCCCCAAAACAAACAAGAATTTAACAAAAAAAGAAAACTATAGACCATTATCTCTGATGAATATAAATGTAAAATTTCTCAACAAGATACTAATAAATCATATCCAATGACACATTAAAAAGATTATACACTATGACCAGGTAGGCTTTATTCCAGGGATGCAAAAATGGTTCAACTTACACAAAACCATAAATGTAATACACCATATTAACGGAAAGAAAGATAAAAATCATATATCGATTGATGCAGAAAAAGCATCAATCAAATAAAATACAATACAATCAATAAAATACAACATCCCTGCATGATTAAGACTCTCAGCAAAAATGACATAGGGACATTTCTCAACACAATAAAAGACATATTTGAAAAACCCATAGCTAACATACTGAATGGGGAAACACTGAAAGCTTTTCCACTAAATCTAGAAAAAGACAAGGCTGCCCACTTTCTTCACTCCTTTTAAGTACAGTACTGGAATTCCTAGCCAACACAGTCAGGAAAGATAATAAAATAAGAGGCATTCAAATAGAAAAAGAAGTGAAATGTTCTGTTTGCAGTTGACATAATTATATATATAGAAAATCCAAAAGAATCTACAAAAAAAAAAAAAAAAAAAAACACCTAGAAGTAAAAATGAATATGGTAAAGTGGCAGCCTACAAAATCAACATACAAAAATTGATAGCTTTCTTTCAGATATGTAGATATTAGAAGCAGTTCCTCTCAACTTCATCTATAGAAGTTCTACTTGAGTCACTTTATATGAATCCGACATACACTGATATGTGGAATGAACTAGCCTTACAGTGAATGGGGTAGAAGGTACAACACAAAATAATTGCATTATTTAAAACTTATCAGAGCTAGCTACTAGTCCAGTCACAGAGGAAATGACAAGGACATTATATCACAGCTTAATATCATTCACAAATGCTAATGGTCCAAAATAGAACACTTTGAATGGTTGAGAGATCTAAGTGTGGCCTTTCAAAGAGAGTTCAAAACAAGAAAGATTACATATGAATGTAAATATCAACAAGTAACCCTTTGGCCATTTGGCTTTAATAGTATGAATTCTCACAGAGACAAGTCTGTAGCTAAATGTGCAACTTGGAGTCTTGACAAAGGTAATTTACACCTGAGTAAAACCATCAACACTATTCTTCAGACTCCCTTGGATTTCTTGTGTATGCCTATGTAGTATGTTAAGTCCCATTCCTTCCTTTCCTTTTTTCTTCTAAAAAAAAAAAAGAGAGAGAAATGAGGAAGAAGAATTTCCCAGAACCAGATGACCATCTAGTCAATTTCCAGTTACACAAAATGTCCTCCATACATTAGGGCAGAGTTTGGAGAAAGGGTAACTATTCAATACACAGTCACTGATTTGAGGGCAATGTTGGGTGGTTTATTTATCTTCCTGAATAAAATTGCAATTGCAACAACAGAAGAATTCTGCCACAAAACCTCTGCTTACGGATATTTTATGGGCATGTCTTTTTTTATGGCCTTGTATTAAACATTCTGTACCTTGTGGTCTGTGAAAATGTAATTTAGAAAGGTTTAAGTAATATCACTTCAGAAAGAAAAGGAACAAATGGTCTATGTGTTGTAATAATATAGCTTTCCTACTTTATGGGTTTGTTTAAAATAACACAAATTATTTTTCAGTTTCATGAAGATAATTTCACTTGTCTTTATTTTTCTATTTTCTTTGATCTGAGTCAATGTTCACTTTTCACATGAGAAGAAACTTGGCACAGCAAAATGATAACAACTTATTTTTATTCATATTTGGCTTTTGACTCATAATTTAAATCATTATGTTATTATTTTCTCTCAATTGTTTAAACAGCATTCCTTTTTAACAAAAGAAGGAAATAATGTTTCTTCACTCTTTTTCTTATCATTCTAGATTCAAACTAACAAGCCATTTTGACTTTAATTTAAATATTCTTAGGTTAATTTAATACAATGACATAAAAACCTGAGTTGGCAGTGAACAAATAAACAAATACTTATTAAACTCTCTTTGGCATGAGGAGCTGAGATAATTCCTGGACAAGAGGAACTATAAAATGACATCCCAGCCCACAGGGAGGCTGGGATAGAGAAGTACTGCAGACAGTTACACATGTCATACCACACACAACGCTGGAGGACCAGATACAGAGAAAAGACCCATTCCTAAGGGTGCAGAGAGGTAAGACCCTAACAGCATGCATAGAGAAGAGGGCCTACTAGTGGTCAATTCTTATTCTTCAAAGAAAAATTCATTTTGCAGATCAATGGTCCTTAAGTTTTATATTGAACTTGTTAACAATAGAGTCCATGAGCCAGCAGATGACATAGTGGTTACGTCACTGGGCTCTCACATGGTAGACTATGGTTCAAGTCCCAGACCCAGTGGTTTGAAAATCATACTGAGCACATGTGTGTGCGTGCCCAAGATTCTGGAAGGAAAAAAGAGAAGGGATTGAGGGAACCAGCAGTTAGCGTAATGGCTATGTCGCTGGACTCCCATGTAGTCGACCGCGGTTCGCGTCTCGGACCCAGTGGCTTACAACTCATGCCGGGCGCGTGTGCGTGCGTGCCCAAGATCCCGAGAGGAGAATGGAGGAGAAGGGATTGCGGCGTGACCATCCCCCCTGGGGGGTGATTTCTCGCTTTCTGTCTCTATGTCTCTCTCTTTCTGTCTGGCGAGCGCACGCGCCCTATAGCGAAAAACCTCTCCAAAAAAAAAAAAAAAAAAAAAAAAGAGAAGGGATTGAGATGTGGCCATTCCCCTGGGGGGGAGGGGTGATTTCTCACTTTTCCTCTCACCATCCCTATTTTTCTCTCTCTCTTGAGGAGCCCACCCACCCTAGGGCAAAAATACAAACAAAAAAACTCTTAAAAAAATAGAGTCCAACACTACTTTCCCAAAAAGTTATATGCAGTATATCACAATGTGACCTAGAAATCTATGCTATTAATAAATGTGCATCTGATTTTGATGTATGTGGTCCCAGAACCATGTTTGGAGACCCACACAGGAGACAGATGGGGAAGGGTAAAGGATATGGGTGATCCTAGTATACTTATTTTTCTATTTATTTAATTCCATTTGTTATTGTTATTTTTTTTTAATTTGACCAGAGAGAGACAGAAAGAGAGAGAGAAAGGGAAAGCAATGAAGCAAGCCGCCAGATCCAGGACTCAAACCACAGTCAGCCATGTGAGGATCCAGTGCCTTTAACCACCATGCCCCCCCTGCTGGCCCTATCCTAGCCTATTTAAATGAATAGACTTTAAATGAACTGAATGTGGTCCTAGTTTATTCAAATGTTTTCAAAATAATAAGATCAGATATGCTTAATAATTTTTAATGATAGTAAGAAAGTTGAGGGTCCGTCCTTTCAATGGGATGAATTGATCCATATTTTTGGAATAAGGCCATGAAGAAATGAGAAATACTTTTTTTTTTCTGTTACTGTATTTAATGCAGACATTAATGCCGGAATGCAATGATTTTAAATATCCACCAAAATTTCAATGTGTTGTGGTCGTAGCATGTCTCATAACAGTTGATGTCAGGTGGTTCATGAGTGCTGCAGACCCTCTCTACAGCTCCACCCAGTAGAGCTCCTAGGACAGCATCTACGTTTTCATTGGCACCATGATATGTTCATCATCACAGCCCTGCAACCCAGGTGAGACCACCACTGGGTGTCAGTTAATATCACAGGCAGTATCATAGCAGCAGGTTACCATAGCCAGGGTACACATGAAGCAACATTAGTAAACAGTCTACCCTAGAGACAGTTCCAACAACAACATGCAGCACTGAGGCCAGGAATGAGTTGCTCAGTTGATACCTCCACTCACCAACAAACAGACTAGCTACTTTATAGAAAGAGTTCCATAATGCAGAGAAATGGAAAGTAATGTAGGTAATGACTGTGCACTTATATCTGTGTCCTGACTGTACATTAGTAGCAATTTTTTGTTATTTCATGCAAACTTTAAAAATTACTTTTCCATAAAATATTTACTATTTTGTTAATGAATTATGGCAAAACCATATGATTAATATTGTACTTGACCTAATCAAGTATATATCCTATTGGTTCTTAAAGTGCCAGAGGATGTGTGCACTCATTAGAGACAAAGAGACACACAGAGAGACAGGGAGAAAGCAGCCCAATGGAGTATGGTCACACCATAATCCCTTTTCTTCCACTTCTCCATCCTGTCAGGATTTGGACACACACACACAAAGGCACCCAGCATGTTCTTCAAACCTCCAGGGGCAGGACTTTCACCACAGTCAGATCTAGCTCTCTTAACCATCAGGCTATGGGACAGACCCTATCCTGTTTTTTCAGTTTGTGTGAGAGCATCTATTTTTATTTTGGCACATAGTAACCAAATTAAAAATAAAAATTTTAACTCTAATAGAAGAAATATATCTTATTTTAAATTCAATTAGACAGATTCTATTTGAATAAAGGTTTGTACCTAAAATAAGCTACTACATGCCAAAGAATTATTTGGCCCTTGGCATAACTTCATTTAGTAAAATCTAGTAACAGTTTGGCAATATAACTGAGCCTAAAGAGATTCTGCTAAAGTTAAGTAAAAATGTTAATAAAAACTGAATTGAGGGCAAAGTGCAAGCTTCCAATATAATTTATATCAACCACAGCATCTCAGGGAACATAGATTTCGTTAAAACTTGTGAGGACTCTCTTTCCTTCAAGATAATAGCAAAGATACACACACTTAAAGTTAGTGTCAGGACCAGCAGTTGGCTTAATGGCCATGGTACTGGACTCCCGTGTAGTTGACTGCAGTTCAAATCCCAGACCTGGGGGCTTAAACTCATGCCGGGCGCATGTGCGTGCATGCTCAAGATCCTGAGAGGAGAATGGAGGAGAAGGGATTGTGGCATGGCCATCCCCCCGGGGGGTGATTTCTCACTTTCTGTCTCTCTGTCTCTCTCTTTCTGGCAAATGCACCCGCCCTATAGCAAAAACCTCTCAAAAAAAAAAAAAAAAAAGTTAGTGTCCTAGTTTAACAAAAGATGAAAACTTGGGGCCTCATTAAATGTGAGGCCCATTGCTCTAGGAGGTATTCTGCATTGCCTTTGTGGTTATATAAAGTTAATGTCTGATAAGCTGTCAACAATATTTGCAAATAGTAACAGATCAAAGACGGGTAGTGAAAAAGAAGTTTTGACATGTTATAAACTCAATCTCATTTCCCTTTGCTTCCTAACATACATTCTCTGCTGTGGGAACCTGGTCTTCTCAATGTCCGGTCACTCAGCCATCCTGCATCCCCACTTACTGCATCCCCACCAATGCCCCTCGCCCCAGCTTCTGATGCTGAGCTGATGCTTTTCATGTCCAGATTCCTCCTCTGTGACCTGATGCCCTTCTAACTATTCCATCTTACTGGGTCTTTCCTTTCCCTAAACCACTGTTGTGTACCTAGTCAGCTCTACCTGACTTAGCTCAAGACAGTACTTCACATGCTTCCAACTCGAAGTAGGGTTCACAGAAGCAGGAACTCATTCAGAAGTATTTCTCTAATTCTATTTACATCTTTACCATGGGAGCTATAGAATATCATGTTTAACACTGAGGTCTTCTCTTATTCTTTGCAGAATTTGATCTTCAGACATATTATTTATCCCAGGAAGATTTATGAAGAGGAATATGACCCTGTTACCAAATACTCTAGATGCCTGCATTTAGATACTTTCAAGAAGTCAAAGAGTGTTGTATATATTAACAAAGGGCACTTTCATATCATTTGAGAGTTCATTTTTAGATAAATCATACTATCTTTCGTTTGCCAAGAAAAAACCTATCTGACTGCTAGGTAAGTGAGAAGAAAGTGTCACTTTTAGGATAAAAACAAAGAAGGCCAAGATAATTTCTTGATTCTGCTTCTAGCTGGTTCTACTTAGTTCTAGGTCAATCAATAATAAATAATGCTGGTCTTGCTGAGTGTGTTAAAGTATCACACTGAGTCATTTTCTGAGAATTAATGTCATCTTGGTTCCTTCACTCTTTCCCACCTAAAGTAACATTTACTATCCTGAGCAGGAATTTCTACTAAAGTTAACCTTCTATAAATTCTTGCCTAGCATGGTCACTCTGATCCTTTAACTAAGATAATGCTGTATGCCACTGGCCTGTGACACACTGATGCCAGCCTTTGATAAGGGGAAGGCTAACAATTTGCAACCCTAGAGCAGTCACATCTCTCCCCAGTGACTTTCTCCCCCTGAAGTTTTTCTCTATCGTTCAGCTCCTCTGCTGTAACTTTACAAATTCTGAATTACTGTGAGAAGGTGTAGAATTTGCAGCTGTAATATATCAGGATTGCTATGTGACCTAATCCTGATTTCTCCGACTTGCAAGCTACCCTCTGACATTAAGCCCCTGTTAAACCTTCTCTAGAACTGCTTTGCTCTTCTGTCTTAGAGCCCCTTGCAACACTGAGTATGAATTGTCTGCTATCAATCTCTCTAAAAATCATACGTGGTTACATTTATCAAAAAAAAAATGGAGATAGGATTATGAAGTTACAAAGTTAATGCTAATTTAACCAGTGTTTAGTTTTGAGAAGAATTAACTAAAAATATGCTCTAAAATGAGGATAGTCCTTCCATTTACAAAATCAAGCGGAAGCAGAATCAATGTTAGAAGCCAGCACTAAACTATAAATAGTTGTTGAGCCTCTGTGGGATGCCAGGCATGGCACTAAATGCTGGAAACATGAAAATGAGTAAAATAACAGTTGAAAGAACTTGCGGATTAGCAAGGGAGCTAGACATGTGAACACACAAGCGTTAATGCACACTTTATATATGAATAGCACACAGAATGGATTTTGTGTGGATATAATGTCTTAAAATCAAGCTCTTTTGCCTAGGTTTGATGTTTAAAATCTGTGTCAACTTGACTGCACCATGAAACACCCAGATTAAACATGATTTCTGGGTATGTCTATGGGACATTTTGACATGGGATTAGCATTTGAATCAATGGACTTGATAAAGTAGATTGCCCTCCCCAATGTGGGTAGCTATCAGCCAGTCAACCAAGTGTCCGAATAGAATAAAAAGGCAAAGGAAGAAGGAATTTGCCCTTCTTGCTCCTTGCTTGAGCTGAGACATGCACAAACACAGACACAGACACAGATACACACACACACACACACACACACACACACGTATACATTAAGAGATTTATTTGTTTTAAATGTACGTGTATCTTACTTTATATATCCTGGAGAACACTGACCAATACTTAAGGTTTTTGTTTTTAAAGATTATTTAATTTTATTTATTTATTTATTTATTTATTATTATTTAATTTGCTAAAGGGCATGTGCACTCACTCACCAAAGAGAAAAAGAGAGAGAAAATGAGAAAGCAAGCCACCAGGTCTGAGACTTGAACTGTGGTTGGCCATGTGGGAGTCCAGTGCCTCAACCACATGCCACCTGCTGGCCTAAATATTCTAGGTTTTAAGAAAACTTCATCTGCAATGTCATAAATGCAGTAATAGCAAGATGACACAAATTTCTTTCTACAGTGAATGACAGGAAACAATTCAGAAAATATTTTTTGAGTACTGGAAAAACTCTAGACAGAAATGGTTTCTGAAGTGTTTTTTCCAAATTCATAGAGAAGGTCTCTGATCCCTTCTCTGGAAGCCCTCAATCATCAGCAATAACAGGTTGGGACTGCAAGGCTTTCTAAAGCTGTCTTGTGGTCACTAAAAAACTGCTGTATGCTAATTTGAAATAGGAAAAGAAACAGAATTTTTTAACAAATGAAATAAGAATAGGCAATAGAAAAACCATGAACAATAATATCAGCATTCCATAGTTAAGTTAGAAAACACTTTTTAAAGTTTACTTATTTATTTTCTCTGAGAGACAGGGGAAGGGAGAGAAAGAGACAGAGACCCCCAATAAGGTCTTCACACCATGATCCATCCTCAGTCTCAGCTAGGCCAGATTATGGGCATATACGTGGGTGCCCGGCATACAGAGGGGGATCCTGGGATGCTAACCCAGAGCCCTCTCATGCAGGTCCTATTGTGTTGTCACTGTGTCACTGCATGGCCCTACACAAAACATATTTGAACAGTAGACCAACACTGACCATCACCTGCACCTGACATGAATGAATTTCCACATATATATGCCAGGGTGAGGTAGAGACTACCAAAGAGCCGAACATTGGGTCAGGGGGGTATTTACACAGCATTTCAAAGCCTCTTTTTTTCAGTTAACATATGAAATTAGCATTTTCCCATGTCACTAGAAACCTTGCCAACAAATTAATCTGACAAACTAGAAAATATTTCAAAATTAAAGAAAAATATCCATCCATAATACTGTAAGTATAGACAACCCCACTAATATTTTAGCACAGATTCCTTCAAATGTGATCGTTTGATAAAGTTATTCTCTGAGAAAGACAAGATTATTAGAGAAGTATAAGAAGGAAAAAATGAACTTAGACCTGGACTATGAGGAATATAACATTAATCTTCTGGATAAAAGTTTTATGTATATTTAAATTAAGATGCTCACCACCCAAAACATATCATTACATATAAATTTTTGGTTTTTGTTTTTGCTAGAGAGTGCATGTGGTCACCAGAGAGAAACAGACAGAGAAAGAGGGAGAGGAGACAGCATCCTGCCATAGAGGATCATCCCACTGCAGTCCCTTCTCCTCCATTTCTCCATTCTGTTGGGATTTATGGTATGTATCTGGAATGTTTTTCAAACCACCAGGGGCTGGGATTTGAACTGGGGTCAACTATGTAAGATTTGGCTTCTTTAGCCACCAGAATATGGGACGAGCCCAATCAATATTTATTAAGCACCTGCTGTATACTAACTGCTATTCTTTTCCCTGAATATAAAGTGGTAAACAAAGACAGACAAAGTCACTGCTTTCCTGGGACCAAGAGTTAGTGTAATGGCTATGTCACTGGACTCCCATGTACTCGACTGCAGTTCAAGTCCTGGACCCGGTGGCTTAAACTCACGCCAGGTGCATGTGTGTGTGTGCCCAGATCCCGAGAGGAGAATGGAGGAGAAGAGATTTCAGTGTGGCAATCCCCCCAGGGGGGTGATTTCTTGCTTTTTGTCTCTCTGTCTCTCTTTCTGGTGAGTGCACATGCCCTATAGGAAAAAAAAACTTTAAAAAAAATAGAAAAAAAAGTCACTGCTTTCCTGGAACTTGCATTTTAAATAAATAATATACAATGTTCAAATTACAAAAGAAGCAAGATGTTTTCAGACGTTAGTAAGTGCTATGAAGAAACTATAATAGACACGTGATAGGTGGTCACTGAGAAGGATGGGGTTACTTTATTCTGTGTGCTGTTTGGGGTTCCTCTTTGAGGAGAGATATCTGGGATAGAACCTAGAAAAAATGGAAAGGCCAGCATATAAAGATGTAAGGACATGGAGGAATTTAAGTAATAGCAAGGACCAAGACCTTCTAGATCCAGTGAGCTTGTTAGGGCTGGAACACTGGGAGCAAGAGTGTGAAAGACGGTACAGGACGCATCCAGAGGAATTGATAGGATCACATCACGGAAGGCCGGAGTAACGAGCTTGCACTTTATTTTAGTTCATGAGCATTCACTGTAAGACTTTTACCAGAGTGTAACATCTGAAAACTTGCTAATGGGATACTGGTGAGGGTTAAGGGAAGAGGGGACATTAAACATGACTCCAAAATTTAGAGTTAGAGCACAAGGCTAGGTGTAGTAAAACGGGACAGAGAACCGACTCACCCCTGGATGTGCTCGTGCACACTGAGGTCATGAGCAATCTGAACCATGACAGTGTGAGGAGAGCAACGGAGAAAAAAGACCCACTGGAGTAGGATGAGGGAAGAACGAGAAAGGGAGGAATCAAAGACAGCTAACAGAAAACAAATGTATGAAAGCTCGAAGAGTAGTATTGCTTGAAAGGAAGTGTATAATTTTGTTAAAAGTGAGAAACAAAAGATAATTAATAGGAGAAAGAGTAGCTAGAGGGCTCAAATGAGGGGTTGCTCTTCATCCATTATAACAAAAAGGGAGACAAGAGTGTGAAAAACAGATGCAGGTAGGTGGCTAAACATTATAAAGGATGAATGAAGAAATTTCTATCTTTTGTTTTCCTAGTTCTAACAACAATTACCTTTGATGGATTAGATTACTGGCAAATCTTATTTCAGCATTATAACACTCATTTTGTATTGTCCAATGCTTCTATAGTGAACATACACTCACAATTTTTAAAAAACAGATATTTATTGAATAACACTCAAAACCACACTAGAAACATCTGAAATTAAAAATATATATATTAAGCAATTGATTTAAATACACATTAAAAAGAGGGAAAAGTTACTGTGGCATGAACTCTGCCCTGTCTCAGTATTCTTGTCAAAATGTGCACCCCTGCGTGTCTATTTCTTTTTAGAGTTCTATTTGGAGCAAGAACGTGAGAAACTGCTCCAATAGTGTGACTTTGGAGCTCAGCCAGAAATGGAAATTTTCTTTGCCCCCTAACTCAAGTCTAACATAAAAATGTCAAATACACAAAAACAATAGGTCTAGATTATTCCAAACCCTTATTTTCCTGGCTACAATTTTTTAACAAAACCACGTCTTGCTGCTTTTCATCAAATTCTACCTCAGGCAAAGGCATTTTATGATGTCATGAAACACACAGTTTGTTTGTATAGATCTCTTTCTTTTTTTTTTTAAGATGAAATACTGATGCATTTCTCTTCATTGGTTTCAGAGTGGACCCAATTTAGGATTTTACAGAAGTACCAAAAATCAATGCAGAGAGGAAGAAGATGGAACTGCTTATGTAAATAACTTATTGACTGAGAAACAGGAAGTGGCTCAGACATTCAGCCATCACTTGCTGAGTAGATGTCACGCTGTTCCTGCTATGGAAAGATAATAGTTTAAGTCTCACTGAGTTTAGTCTGTTTTTTACATATGTAAGAGATTTTAGAAGTTTAAGGTAGTTTGTATTACTTATTTATTTATTTTGTGTGTGTGTGCACACATGTTAATGTGTGTGTGTGTGTGTGTGTGTATGTGTGTGTGTGTGTGTGTGTGTGCCAGAGAGAGACAGAGACAAAGAGATAGGGAAAGTGAGAAATCACCCCCACTCGCCCCCAGGGAAGATGGCCACACCACAATCCCCTGTCCTCCACTTTCCTCTTGGGAGTTTAGGCACATAGGCACATGCACATGGTGTGATTTTCAAGATGTGGGGTTTGAGACTCAGCACACACAGCTGGCCATGTGAGATCCAGCCACCTTCAACTCCATACCACCTGCTGGCCCCCTAAGGTAGCTTAAAGCCTGACATTCCATAAGAAAGAAGGGTGTTACTGATCAGAGTCACAATAAGTATTACTTATCTTCTTAGTTGAATAATAAGTTGCTTTTCTCCCTTTAAAAAGATTCACTTGGGACACCAGCAGTTGGCATGATTGTTATGTTGTTGGACTCCCACATAGTCGAGTATGTTTTGAGTCCCAGACCTGGTGGCTTAAAACTCACACCAGGCACATGTGTATGAGTGCCCAAAATCCCAAGAGGAGAATGGAGGAGAAGGGACTGCAGCGTGGTTATCCCCCCCTAGGGAGTGATTTCTCACTTTCTGTCTCTCTGTCTCTCTGGCTAGCCCATGGATCCTATAGCAAAATCTCTCTGAAAAAAAAAAAAAAAAAGATTCACTTGGAGGAGAATGATTACAGGATTGAATCATCTCAAATAATCTTTTTTTATAATTCTTTTTTTAAAATTATTTATTTCATTTTATTTAGTCATTCATTTTTTTTTTTAATTTAACCAGAGAGAGACAGAGGTTGAGAGTGAGAGAGAGAGGAAGTGAGAAAGCAAGCCACCAGATTCAGGATTCGAACCCTGGTCAGCCATGTGGGAGTGTCCAGCGCCTTAACCACCACCCCACCTGCTGGTCCCTCAAATAATCTTTATACTTATTGTTTATGTGATTCCATCTAGCACTATGTTTTAAACATCATTTACATGACAGTAATTGCCAAGATTTCCATCAATCCTTTTCTCTCCACCCGGTTTCAGATGCGTGAAGTCGGTTGCCTCTTAGGTACTTCATATCCAACAAAACACAGCCAGAATGAACTGCTAATTTCTTATATCCCTGAAATATATTTTCTTGGCAGTCCTCAGAGTAGGCACCACCATCTAGCCATTTGCTCTAGCTCTAAACGTTGGAATCATGCGTGGTGTCTCTTTAGTGTACTGTAGTTAGAAAACTGAGTGAACAGACACTCTAGCTGATCAGAAAAATTATTTCTTCAGTGAATCCTGATTTAGAGAGTACGGGTTCTCCTAGGAAAAATCAGCCACTGTTAGAAAATTGACAGCCCCTCCTTCTTTCCTTTTTTCCTCTCTAATTTTTGTTCCTCCCCCCATAAACAGGAATGACTTATTTTCTTTTTTGAATTATCTTCCATTAATGTGAACTCTCTAATAGAACCACGTATATATCTAAGCAAGAAGCTATATCCAGTCGTGAGGGTTTTAAATACTCGGTAGTTTCAGCCTTCATTGTATTTACAATAACCCACTCTCAGAGATATCTTTCATTATATGCAGAGGTTCTCACTTGGGGGCGAGGGTGACCCTATCAAAATGAGGGGTGGCATGCCTGTGTGTCGTAGACAAGTTCCCTAGAGATTTGTACATGGTGACTGTCTACCATTGCCCTAACCTTCAGAATGATTGATGGATTTTTTTCCCCCTTTCTTGGATAGCTGGGAGAAACTTACTGATATTTACAATGATGAAAACAAATGACCGCACATGACAGTTTTCATCTATAAACAATTCACATTTATCTACTTGTAAACCTGTGGATTTCTCATGGCCTATTTTCAATTCCAGAGAGGTTTCTTCTGATACCATCTATGCTTCAGGCTCACTTTCCCCTCATTAATCAGTGACCACTCAAGGAATACCAACTACACTTAATATCAGATTAAGCAAAATACGAAGATAAATCAGCAGGAAAACATTGTGAAGATACAAAACACAAACAGGAATCTGTTTGAGTGTATCTCCATGTTTGGCTTATCAGCACCACTATTTTTCAACTGAACAATGCCTTAGAGGTATTCTAACATTTTCTGAAATTTTTCTTTTGTATATCAGATTCAGAGAAATGGGTTCAGTCAAGTATTCTACAATTAATGATTTCATTTATAAATGATTCAAGGAAAATGTTTTCTTCTCTCATCTGATAGCCATCTTTTAGTCATTTCACAGGTCATTATCAGCACCATGGACCAATGGGAAAGAAACAGAAGGAAGATAAAAAACCAGTGCTTATTAGATTTATAGTAGGATTTTGTAAATAGAAGACTGGAGAAGAAAACAGACTAAAATTAGAGCTCCCAGTGTCCTACCTTATAAATTCAATCACTTATATGTTCCCTGGTTTCCACCACTGTGAATAATATTGAGAACTGTCTGATATGAAGGTAGCATGAAAATAAGTACATTTTTAGGAAACAATAAAAATTAGGCTGGAGGGCCAGTAGGCAGCATAGTGGTTAAGGAACTAGAGTCCCACATGGCCCATCATGGTTCAAGTCTTGGACCTAGTGGCTTCCTTTCTTATTCTCTCTCTCTCTCTCTCTCTCTGGTGAGTACTTTCTCTGTAGCAAATTTTAATATAATAATAATGATAAATAAAATTAAATAAATAATTCTAAAACAACTGGGCTGGAACTACAGATAATGACAAGATCAATTTACTAAATATAGGAATTGTAGAGAAAGAAGTTTAATTTGCTTTGAACTCCTATTGCGTATATACTTGTACCACTAATTTGGCCCTTAGCACAAATTGACTTGCCATTATTATTGTTACTAATAATAATGATGGGCAATTCTTGATCTTTTACAAATTTATAGATTATCTAAATCACATTAAAATGTTTCTAATCCTTACAACAATCCTCCAATTATCAGTCTCACTTTACTAATAAAAGCTTAGGGGTAAGAAACTTGCTCAAGGCCACCAGGTCTCCTGGGTTTATAATACCAGACCCAGAACTCGATCTACACAGCTTTCTCAGGGTCAGATATAATGCCTTACAGGTCTTACTCTCCTTCATGACATGAATTCTGGCAACCACGGGAGGGCAGGGGGTAGAACCTTTAGTAGATCTAGAGCTAGAACTAGAACATCACTCATCATTTCCAGTAGAGTGCTCAGTCAGCACTAATGACTGGTCTCAACTTGGGTAGGGGATTTCTGTTTAATATCATGTTTGCTTCTAAGCAATGCAGCTGATATATGAGGCGATAGTAGTGCTTTTGCTAGCATCAATAGATAGGGCCAGCTAATACAATATTTTGAAGACTGAATTGCATCCCTATGCAATCACTAATAAATTGGTAATAGACATACAATCCCATACTAGGGTATCACAAGAACCAGAAATCACTGAGTGGGAGCACATGCCGGGGTGTAAACTGTTTTATCCTGAGCAGTTACTGAGTATTCCTGCCAATGTGATGACTGCGGTCAGGGTGTCTCGCTTCACTCTAAAGATAGATTTGCCAGTAGGAGAGAGGCATTGCAATCTGTCACTGTAAAGGGAAATGCAATTTCACCGAGCTTGAGAAGCAGAGGCCACTTTGAGCCCCTTTTATAAAAGGGGGAAAAATGTTAAAGTATCAGTGTCTAGTGTCAAAAGAAAACAGTTTAGCTCCCTGCTAGATTACTCTGCCTTGGTAATTTAGAACAAGTGGATAGCCCTAAAGAAAAGATTAGAACTGTGCCATTGCTTATGAAAAATTACCAAAAATTGTTTGAATATTCTTGTTAACTCATCCAATATTACTTATTCAGCACACGACAGAGATGGCCACAAAAATGCTATCTTCCAAGGCAGTCACAGTTCACATAGGGTCAAAACTCAGCTCAATGAAATGCAAATTTACACTTTTTAATCCAAAGGAAGATGTAGCTAACTTAGAGGTAAATGAAACATGAGCTGTTTCTCACAAACCTAAACACAGAAGCTTGGAAGCTTTTGGAAAGCATCACAAATAAAAAGGACCATTCTGGAAAGTATTACTTCCAAAAATTGTTAAAAATGATAAATGGGCCAAGAGTCTCTTAGAGAAATATCATACACCTCTCTGACATTATTGAAGGAACAAATAGAGATGGAATAGATTCCTCAATTCTTAAAAGTTTCTAGTGCCTTTATGGCTTGATTTTCGGTAGATGAAGAGTAACTCTACTGTTAGTAGACAAAGGATCATGCTTCAGCCTGGAGCACTCCTGTCCTGCTCTGGCTACAGGACTGGTTTCCTAAGTGACCTTGGGTAAAGCATTTAATCTTCTCATATTTTAGTGTGTCCAACTGTGAAATAAGAAAGATAATGATGACAACAATAATAAGGCTCAGCACCTACCTACCTCACTGAAGTGTTTTATGAATTAATCATATTGGGCTTTGAAAGTGCCTTTATGTTTTAAAAGCATTTGACAACAGTTAGGAGATCCCCACATTAATGTAATATATATGGTCCATAGAATTACATCAGAGACTTTGCCTGATAAATTGCATTCAGGTTGCGTTTGTAGGCAAGGCTTTAGGTGACATTAAAAATAATTTTAAAAATCCTTAATTTGTCTTTGCTATTTACTCTAGGGAGGAACAGAAAGAAAATCATTTTTTTTAAATCATATCTAGTGCTATGGTCTGAATGTCTGTGCCCTCCAAAATTTATACTGATATCTAGTATAAATTTTATACTAAATAAAATGATATTCAGATGTGGGGCTTTGAGTAGATGATTAGATTGTAGGGTTCTGCCTTTATTGAGGATTAATTTCCTTACAATAGAGGCTTAAGAAAGCTCATCTGCTTTTTTCAACATGTAAGAACATGGCAAGAGGGCACCATCAACCAAGAGCCGATTCTCACCATACACCAGATCTGCTGGTGCCTTATTCGTGGACTTCCCAGCCTCCAGAATCATCAGAAATAAATACTTATTGTTTATAAGTCACCCAGATTGTTCTATTTCTGTTAGTGAGAACCATAAAAAATGTCCTAGTAAAAGATTAGCCTTTGACAGTTTTAATGTGAACCCTGAGAAGTAATGTATAACTGATAAAGTGATCCTCCCATTCATCCAAGAAATCTGTTCTTTTTCCAATCTTGCTCTTGGTAAAGACCCTGCCTCTCATTTTCCTCCATATCATGTTCTTCTCTCTCATCAAAGATGTAACTTCTAAGGCTGAATTTCAAATCAGACAAACCCTCCCAAACACATGAAGAAAATCTTAACAAACAAATGAAGCTGAAGTTCTGTACTGTTAGATCATGCAATGTGTGGCTAGCTGTACTGGACTTCAGACTGACACAGAACCCCTGTTTGACTATAGGCACCTGGGAGTCAGCCCGGGCCTCCCACTTCATGGAGAGAAACACAAAACCAAGTATGGAACTCTTTATTTTTTTGGAGAGGTTTTTTCCTATAGGGCGTGTGCGCTTGCCAGAAAAACAGAGAGAGACACGGAAAGACAGAAAGCGAGAAATTACCCCCCTCCCCAGGGTGGATGGCCACGCTGCAATCCCTTCTCCTCCATTCTCCTCTCGGGATCTTGGGCACGCACGCACATGTGCCCAGTGTGAGTTTAAGCCCCTGGGTCCAGGACTTGAACCACAGTTGACTACATGGGAGTCCAGTGACATAGCCATTATACTAACTGCTGGTCCCAAGTACAGAACTCTTCAGGTCTGCGGTCGTGCCATGAACGGAGCTGGTTAGTTTTAAAACACCCTTAGATATATACCCTCACTACTACATACTATTAGGTTGTGGGAAAAGTCATGATATATTTTTTCTATGTTTTTCTATGGAAAAATGCATCATGACTTTCCAATAACCTAATACTTGGACTCAACACATGTGACTTTACAGGTATTGTTTTAGCTTCTATGTATTTCATCATAAATTTAGGAGACATAAGAGAAAACTGTTCAGTTTATGCAGTCCCTTGTCCCTTCTTTATCTGCTGGTTTTACTTTCATGTCCCTCATGTACAATCTATAAACAGTATTGATTTCAAGACTTTCATCTCTCCTCTTTTATTAAAACACATCTGGGAAAAAAATTCTTCAGAGTGGTATGTTCTTTGCTGTGGAGGATTCTGTGGTATCTTATCAAGTGCTGTTTGATGTCCACATCAAAACTGGTGAGAAAAAATCATTGGACAATGGTATTAGACCTTAAAGGTTGACCATTGGGGGATCTGGGAACTTTGAGGTACAGCCATTGCAGAGGTGACTGTCTCCTCTATTTCTATAACTAATGGATCTATTTAATGGAGAGGTGACCTAAAAGTTGGGGTACTGAATTTTAGTCCCAACAGGGCCCCTGAGTAGGACAAGGTACTTCATTTCCAAATCAATCTTTCTTCAAAAGGGTTGAACTTAGTGATCTCTCAGCTCTTTCTTAATCTTAAAATATATATACAAAATAAAATTCCATGGGACCAGCAGTTAGCATAATGTCGCTGGACTCACATGTAGTCAACCACAGTTCAAGTCCCGGACCTGGTGGCTTAAACTCACGTCGGGCACGTATGCATGCATGCCCAAGATACGGAGAGGAGAATGGAGGAGAAGGGATTGTGGTGTGGCCATCCTCCCGGTGGGGTGTGATGTCTCACTTTCTATCTCTCTGTCTCTCTCTGTCTTTCTGGCGAGCACACATGCCCTATAGCAAAAACCTCTCCCAAAAAAACAATAAAAATACAATTCCATGGCTTTTCATATCCATGTGCATTTAAAAAATATATCAAAGGAATGAAGAAATATGCTATTGTTTTTTCAATAATCAATTCTGAATTTGCTATACAACTTTTTTAGAGAGCTGAAGTAAAGTTTAGATTTCTATTTAGAGATCTACAAAACTAACAATCCACATAAACCAGGAACGGTAACAAAAATGAAATTAAATGCAAGCACCAATTTAAATGAAATTCAAGCTGCTGTACCTTCACTTGGGATTGCAGAACTTGTGACAAGTGGTAGCAGATAGCAAAAAACATAGGGGGGAAAATGAAGAAAAGGGCATATTGTGGGGGACTCAGTCTCTCCTCTCTCTCTTCTTCCTCTTCACTGAGGCCGAAAAACGTAGGTGGCTTAGGTCTTTCTTATACCTTTTACGGAGTCACAGCACAAGTGCAAACAAGGGGGAAACAAGTCCATAAACACTTGAAAGAAGAACAAAGCAGGGTAGACAAAATCATGGTCTTCAAATGGATGAATAAGCCTTTTAGGCCACCCAAAAAACGAGCAGTCCTAGTTTGTCGATGGTCTGATATTTCTCAGGTGTATCAGGCTCTAGTTAACTCTGACTGCACTCTAGAAAAAGTGATGCAGGAGGCAATGAATGCTGATTTGTTAGAGTATTCAGGGAAGAGATGGCCATAGCAAGGCAGTACTCCTAATGCTGGAATTACAGCTACATTTGTGGCCATTAGTTGCACAGCTAAGCTTCTGCTGCAATACTGCAAGTAAGACATGTGCACTGATAACCTTGACAATTAAAACAATAATACTACAAAGTCTCAAGGAAGCTTTAATTACTCATTTAATCTGAAAAATAAAGCTGAAAAGGATGCAAAAGATAAGTGGTTTCTTTACTCATTGATACTTACTTGGCTTTGAAATCTATCATTAAATGTAATTCTCTTCTGTATTTAATGAACCCTGATTTTCTTGGAAATCCTACAAAAGATCAGTATTAAATCCCAGTACTTCCAATTATATCAGGCATGTGGGCAACATATTAGCTCTCTAAAATGAGCAATCAACTCATACTCTACTGGAATGAGGGCCACTCTGCTCGCTATATAATGCACTCGAATGATGCTATTAAAATAAAGATAGTGACTGCAGTGTGCCTTTAAACAAAGATTTATAAGTCCTACCATGGCACATATAAACTACTACATAACTTTACAGCAAAGAAGAGGAAAAAGGAATGCGTACAAAGTATGATGCAAATGTTGGGCAACAGTGCCATGTATAGGTCACAAATTTGGAGCCATAAAGAAAGAGGGATGACTTCTGATTGGGATCAAAGGAGGATTCATGGCAGAGATAGCATCTGAAGTGATTCCTCGTCTAAGTAATGAGGGAAAATTGTCATTTCAGACAGCGGGGTTAGCCTGTGGAGTAACTCAGAGGTGAGGAAGAATAGAGGAAGTTTGGGAGATGGAAAATAGTGTAACTAGCTGAAGTCACAGAGACATGGACTTGAAAGAGAGGAAGATGATGGACTGTAAAAGGCTCTGAGGCCTGTCTAAGGAGGACTCTCATTTTATTTGGGAGCCAAGGGATAAACTAATGAAAAGTTTTTAACTGGGGTGCCACAAATTCATCACAGTTCTTTAAGAATCATCTGTCCAATAAGATCATACAAGATTGATACAAACAATGGTTGGCTAACAATGTTTAATTTTTTTCTTATTAGTTTTTGCCATTTGCTATAGGATACATGGACTCACTGAAGAGAGACAGATACAGAAAGAGGGAAAGCGAGAAATGATCCCCCTGAGAAGGATGCACAAGTATACAGCATATTTTTCAAGCCACCGGGTCCAGGACTTGAACTGAGCAGCCAGCAACGTGGGATCCAGCACCTTGATCTCCTTGCCACCTGCTGGTCCAAGAAAGTTTAATTGTATTTGCCTCCACCCCCAACTTTTTCATATATCCAAAGTTCTAAAATAAACACAACTGTCTGTTCGTGAATCTCAGTATTGTTGCAGTTAGGAACACAGGGTGCTCTTGCTCTGTCATAAATGTCCTCAGGAAAGACTTCACAGCCCATGGAGATATCCACAAACTTTACTCTTACTATTTAGGACATTGTGAAACAAGATTCTCCCTATTCCTAGATAGCAAAACAAGCAAGTATGCTTTCTAAGCAAAGAGAGAGGCATTTGAATGCAGTAAATACGTAGCCTCTCTTTGCAAGGGGATCCCGTTTCTGTGGTTTCAGTTATCCACAGTCAACAGCAAGGATAAGTGCAGAACAAGATATTTTCAGAGATACAGAAGGAGAGACCATATTCATATAACTTTTATTACACTATCTTGTTATGTGTTCTATTTTATTAGCTATTGTTCATCTCTTACTGTGCCTAATTTTTAAATTAATCTTTATTTAAATATATATATTATATATATATATATGAAAATCATAGCATATATAAGGTCCAGTACTACCCATGGTTTCAGGCATGTCCTGGGGAGTTAGGACATATTCCCCATGGATAAGGGGAGATTACTATGTACATTTCATCCCTCTTCTGAGAGGGCACAAGAACTTGGTGACCGGGAACCAGCAGTTAGTGTAATAGCTATGTTGCTGGACTCCCACGTAGTCGACCACGGTTCACGTCCCGGACCCAGTGGCTTAAAACTCACGCCGGACGCGTGTGCGTGCGTGCCCAAGATTCCGAGAGGAGAATGGAGGAGAAGGGATTGCAGCATGACCATCCCCCCTGGGAGGTGATTTCTTGCTTTCTGTCTCTATGTCTCTCTCTGTCTGTCTGGCGAGTGCACACGCCCTATAGCGAAAACCTCTCAAAAAAAAAAAAAGGACTTGGTGACCTAGCTTTAAACCTTAGACAACAGCATAGAACATTAACTTCACCTGCTTTCCATTAAAAGGGGGGAAAAAACATCGCATTGCCATGTTGACGAGTCTCAGGCCTTATGAGCGGATTCTGTCAAGGGTCTCTCACGGTATCATTCAGATGTCTAGGTAGGTGATGCTTACTCACAGTCGTGACCACGGAGCTGAAGCAGCTACTTCTGTGAAAATGCAGTAAGTGCTGCTGGAGCACACTGGCCTCACACAGCATCGTTACACACGCAGGACTGTAGGACTGTGACTAGTGCTAGCGCCTTTTAGTGCTGACCATAAGGAACACACTGTGCTAAACAATTCACATTTTTCACCACTCACTTCCCGCTTTGGTAGGTGATGAAATATTCATTAAGGACCTGTTGCTGGCCTCATTGCACATATGGGGAGACTGAAGGACACAGAAGGCAAGCTGTCTAAAGTCCTTACTTAAGGAACTTTCAAAATGGGATCCAACCCCACAGTCTGGCTCCATAGCCTGACTCTTACCATCCCTCTCTCATTCTGATACAGCTCTGTCATGCTCTTCACTTCTGCTCTGAATATCATTTATCTAATCACATTGACATGTATATTCTTATTTTATGTTTATCATTTCTAGCTAATGTAAAAAGTTATCCTAATAACATTAAGGTAAAAAAAATTCACAGAAACCTTTTTCTATAGGTACAGCTCACAGAACTATAGATTCACTGGAGTGTTTCATTGAAATTAATAGCTCTCATAGTGATTTAAGATATAATTTGAATAAAATGTGCTACATTTACTATATTGGCATACTCATAGGATAACAGAACTCTGCAATACCAAAATGAATTATTTTTCTTACTGAGATTACGGACATTACTTTCCTAATTAATTAGCCTAGAATTTTCCATTATTATTAACACATTGCTTATACTAATGATCACAGGTGCTGGAAGCAGGAAAGTAATTTATCTATGTAACCATGAGCTTTCAACTACTCTACTCCATATGTCATTCTTTGGCATTTAGTTAGAACATCATGTGACTGCCACTCATTCTCTCATTTCAAGTTCTCCTCGTTCTCCACATTTGTATCTGCTGGTAGAGGGAGCAATGAGAAACAGGTGGTCTCAACAATTTCCAGACTTAAACAGGCCTTCAGAGACAGATGTTGTGGCTCAAACAGGAAGAGGTCTATTTCCTAAGTGCATTCACTGCGTACTGCCTTGAGATCTTATAACACATTTTATAAACATGAAAAAATACTTCAATTAATGGGTTCTTTCAGATTTCAGAGCACTAGACTCCCCGAATCTCTTTACTAGACTATATTTCCGATTTACAATCTCTTTCACCCTGCCTGATCTATTGATTTCCTTTAATAGGATTTAGTGATTTTAATCAATCGCATATGGAATTTTTCTTACAACCTTTTTTTTATGATAATACCTTCATTTATATCATACTCTATAGTTCTCAAATTATTTGTTGAGTAATTGTAATATTTCAGTCATAGGAATAAAAAGAAATCATGCCCATTTCAGACGCTAGGAGTAGGAAGACGAGAGTTGGGATACTACATGGAGGAATTCAGCGGATCTACCTGGATGTATCTCCTTTCAACAGCCAAACTGGGCTGATCACATAAGTATGTGATCTGGGTGGCATATAAGTAATAAAAATTTATTTCTCACATTCTATAGACTAGGAAATCTAACACCAAGGCAGACTTGGTGTCTGCTGGGGCTCCATCTTCTTCCCATTTTCCTGCCGTGCCCTCACATGGTGGAAAGGACAAAGCAGCTTTCTAGGGCCTCATTTAAAAGGGTATTAACTGGGGACCAGCAGATGGCATCATGGTTAATGTGCTGGACACTACCACATGGCCAACCAGGGTTCAAGTCCTGGACCTGGTGGCTTGATTTCTCACTTTCCCTCTCTCTCTCTGTCTCTCTCTGGTCAAATTAAAATACATGAATGAATAAATTAAATCAATAATTCTTCCAAAAAAAAAAGGAAAAAGGGTATTAACTACAAGGGTTCCATCCTCATGACTAAAGGTGCCACTTCCTAATACCATCATGTTGGGTGTAGGATTTCAACATATGAATTTGAGGAGGACACAAACATTCAGACCATCGTACTTCAATTTTTAATGAGGAAAGTTTTATAAAATGTGATATAGCAAGACATTAAAAAGGGTTCTTTCAAAACTCAGCACTTCAAAAATTCATGAGTGCCATTACAGTCATACCTCCCAAATGCAGAAAAGGATCAGGTGTCTGAGTGCCAAAAAAAGATGTCCTTCCTGAAACAACAGACTAGGTAACTCACCAGTAGAAAGTTATAGCAAAAAGTATGCAGCTTCATGAGTTGCTCAACCAAAAATAGTCACCACAGAAGTCAGGTGTGTTATTAGTGAACAGGGTAATTACATGACATTTTAGAAGATGTTTGCTTTCTTAGACACCACAGAGATCCAGGAGTCACTCACGCCAGAGGCATTTCCAATGACTGACTGGGAGTGAAATGCTGTCATTACTTCCATGAAACCCTAGGAGTAGTTCAGTTACCAGAGGAGCTGACCACAGTATTGGCAGCACCTCTGGTGTGCAGGCTGCAGGTAACACCAAGAAGCCGCAGCACTAAAATGATCATGCTCTGTAATCCAACATGCGGAAGCCTCTCTTAAATCTAATTGCTGGCTATAAACTGTATCCAGAAAAATAAAACAACTATTCTCTTCGGTGGGGAGTATATACTCAGTGATAGACTGTTTTGCTGATCATCTTCAACAAGTAAACTACTTTCAAAATCTACTAATGGGCTTGACGCCAAACCCCACTTACTGCAGTCTCCACAAGAGGCAGACTGGGGGCATGATGTCAGGTTTTATGGTAACGCTTAGCAAGAGTGAGTAGGAAATCAGGTTATCATGAAACCACAAGGGCTTTAGTTACTGGCAGTGACTCTACACTAAGAGGGAAAGGTCAAGGTGAGAGTAATAGGAAAGAGCTGACTTTATTCTCCATACATGATCTATTTTACTAACTTCTCCATGATGGAGGGAGAGAAATGAGGAGCAAAGGCACCTATTTACAGGAACTCGACACAATTCCCAGTACCAGTTGTCACCCCAAGTACTCTCATGCTATAGAAGCCCAAGGAACAAGCTCCTTAGAACAACTAAACTATACATTTTTAAAAACGCTTCGCTAAAATTTACTAGCATAGTTTACTTCTGTGAAGCAGTAAGATTTTCTCATTTTACTTTTTACAGCCCTGGGGAAAATTAATTCAGGACTAATGATTTTCTAATATTTGTCTAGGAGTCAATCATTGATAAGCCTTTCTGCTTCGATTTCATATTTAATCTTCTGGGATTATGACAGCAATCCCAAAGATGAGGAGAGGAGCACACAGCTGTTTAACTTAGGGTTTATTTTCTCCACTCTCTTTATAGTGTTGAGGGTGCCAGAGATGACAGTAATAGCATTATCTGATTTGATTTGAGTGGCAATCTTTTCAATGTAATAACTCTGATGTCAGCTTCTCTGTCACATTGCCAACTTGAATTCCCTCTTGTACTTCGATTAATACTCTAATGAAGACACTGATTTGAGTGCTAGTATACACTTGCAAAGCTTTGCTCTTCCTAGCTACGGGTTAAAAGCTCTGTGGTGAATTAGGATAAATCTCTCCCACCTAGAGACCCTAGCGGTTATGAGATTAAAAACCACTGAATGTTTCTGTTTCACTCTAAAACTCTATCACCGTAGAATGTATTTAACATTTCAGTATTGCTTTATTTTCCAAGTGTTTTAGTCTGCTAAACATCCCACCAAAAGAAAGTAGTCTGGCTCCTAATTAAGACCTCCAGAGGATAAATGATTTTCCCAAGATCAGAGTGACCCCAACACAGAATCAACCAAAAACTTTTTAGTTTCTCGGACAGTTGCTCTGTTAAGGTAAAGAGCATTTATTGAGCACTTTCTCTCTGAAGGGGTTGTGCTAAACCCAGCTAACATGAGTCAGCCATGCCCTGTTTTGTTTTTTTTTTTCCCTGTTTGTTAATGTCCTTTCAGTAATTTGCATTTTTATCTACCTATAGATACATACATAGAGGTGTATCAGAATTATTTTTTTTAATTCTAGAAAGTCATACTAGTCACTTTCCCCCCAAAATTGATTTATTTCAAAGGTTAAAATTGGGGAGGAAAAAAATCAGTTGAGACTGAAGTCTGAATAATTAGAGTATGCAGCTGTAGCTAGGATGTCCAAAACACAGGCCAACTTTCAAGGGTTGCAACTCTGTCGGTGCTATGGGTAGACTGTGTCTCCCCAGCATTCACGTGTTGGAAATTTAACTGCCATTAGAATGGGATTAGGAGGGGAAGACTTACTCTGACTATATTGTGAGAGGTGGGGCTTTTGAGGAGAGGTGAGAATTAGGTGTAGTCAGCCGGGTGGAACCCCTATGGTTGAAATCTGGTGAGTTTATGAGGAAACATGCAAGCTCTTGCTCTGTCTCACCATGTGATGTTCTGCACTGCGCTGCCTTAGGACTCTCCACAGCAAGAGGGCCTCAGCAGATGCAGCCCCTTGACCTTGGATTTCTAAAACTATGAGCTAAATAAACCTTTATTCTTAGAAATCAGTCAGTTCCAGGTATTTAGCAACATATAACAGCCTAAAATAATTTGGAAAAGAGACACACAAACCCCCAGATATCTAATGTAACAAAGGCACAAAGAAAAGCACCCTCTGTGCTAAGAACTCAATCATAAAAAATGCAGGAAGTCAATGTCCAGAGTTCTGGCCATTAGATGGACAGCTCCTCTTGGATCTCCTGTCAACAGCAACAAAAACCTCCCATGCAATACTGTGAGGCTTTGCCTTTCCCCAAACTTCTTAACTTCATGATGACTATTAAGACCAGCTAGTCTCTTCCCCTGTATTCAAGGCATGGCAAGGATCTGTTTTTCTTTCACCTTCCTGTTCAAAGTCATGATGACCATTTCTTTACAGTGATGGTCAAAGTTGTGCCTTCCTGGGTTCTACAGTTCAAGCCTGAACTTCCGCCTGTACCTGGATCACAGCAGCAGCCCCCTTGTTGACCTCTTTGTTAGTCTGCTCTTCCCTCTACTCTCCCTACAGAGGGCAGATACGGAAGACACACCTGCAACCTACATACCCTTTGGACTCTGCTGATAACCACAGTCTTATTACAGTGGAGTTGCCCCATATCCACTCTGTCCTTGAGGTTCATGTACCAATGGCCATACCCACCCCCCTTTTCAGGAGGGACATGGCCTTATTCTAGCCTATCTGAAACCAGAAGTTCAATTCTAGGACACTGTCACAATTTCTGAGGAAGCAATGTAAGCCTAGAAGTTCTGGTAAGTAGCTTAATGCTACAGAAAGGACACATCCCAGAGAAAGGAGCTGATCCAGAGATGTCAAGGAGACTCATGAGCAATGCTCTTGCTAGAGCCCATAGATCCAGCAGGGTTTTCTGCAAAATTCAAATCAGTTTTCCTTTCCAATCTCTTCTCTTTCTGGTTTGGTCCTTTTAACTTCACACAAGCTTGTTTATCTTTGCCTTGGCCCTCCAGATCCTACCTCAGTGATTCCTCAAACCTCTTCAACATCTCTCTTTCCAAATGAAGGTATTTTACATCTTTGAATGCTATTCTCAAAACACCTCTCATTTCTTTATTCTACCTCCTGTGAGCACTTGTTCAGTTCCTATGTTCATTATTACTCACCTGAGCTATTGTTCTCTCAACTAGATTAAAAATTTCTTAAGAAAAAGATTACAAATGATATGAGTATGCTCAAATCTTTTTAAGTATATGATACCTCTTCTAACGACTGGAAAAATTCTACATGTCTTATACTGTTATCCGAAAATTTTAAATAAATATCCTGACTAAAAGCAAATCTAGTATTTGGTATAATATTCAACATACAATTTTATACTTAGATATTTGGATTGTGTCTCCAAAAACCAGTAGTTCTCAAACTTGAGTGAGCATTAGAATCACTTGGAGGAACCAGCAGGTGGTATGGTGGTTAAGGTGCTGGACTCCAATGTGGCCAACCACTGTTTGAGTCCCAGTCCTAGTGACTTGAAAATCACACTGGGCACATGTACATGTGTGCCCCAAATCCCAGGACAGCAGTGGAGGAGAAGGGATTGTGGCATAGCCATCTCCCTGAGGGGTCTGACTTTATACCCTCTTTTTCAGTCTCTCTCTGGCAAGTACATGGCTATATGGCAAAAACAAACAAATAAATAAATAAAACATAAAAAAATCCTCTATCATTAAATAAGATGTGCTGGTCACAATTAAATGTGATGTCTTTTCAATGAAATAACGTGGCAAATATTATAAATACATTACATTATCAAAAAAATTATTATGCACACTAGAGACAAAGTGGAAGGAGAGTGTGGGAGGGGGAGAGTGCAGGAGTGGAAATTAGGGGGAAAATGGAGAGATAAGACAGTTGTGGGACACAGACATAGTTTGTTATCTGTTGATGAGTATGTGTATAGTATTCTCAACTGGACTGAGATATGTATCATGCTGGGTAAAATCTCTTTACAATCTAAATGATGTATAGTGATTGAACATATAAATAATAATAATAAAAAGAAAAGCTTAAAATTAAAAAAAAAAAGGAATCCCTTGGAAGATTAAGACAACACAGATTGATTGCCTGGCCCCATCCCAGAATGATTTTTCAGTAGATTTGGAACAGGACCTGAGAATGTAAATTTCTTTTCTTTTTTTCTTCTTTTTTTTGGAAAGGTTTTTGCTATAGGGCACGTGCGCTCAACAGAAAGACAAAGAGAGACAGAGAGACAGAAAACGAGAAATCAGCCCCCAGGGGGGATGGCCACAACGCAATCCCTTCTCCATTCTCCTCTTGGGATCTTGGGCACGCACGCACACGCGCCCGGCGGAGTTTAAGCCACTGGGTCCAGGATTCGAACCATGGTCAACTACATGGAAGTCCAGCGACATAGCCATTATGCTAACTGCTGGTCCCCAAGAGAATGTAAATTTCTAACACATTCCCAAGATAGGCTGATGCTCTCTTTCAAGATGCCTTCCCTAGTAGTGTAGTCCTTCTCTCCACTCCACTTTTGAGAAGAGCATGGTCTTGGAGGTCTAGATCCAGAACCACATCTCTGCCTCTCTGTGTCTATGCAAAGTTATGATTTGAGGTAACAGAGCTCAAGGCTCTAAGTAAGAACTCTATGATCTTACACAGAATAGTTCATTACCCTAGATCTACCATATTACTAGTGACCTTAATTAGGTGAACTTTTTACTCTCTCTAAGCTACCATTCTCCAATATGTAGCATGAGGCAGTAATGGTACTTCACAGATAAGCATTAAAAGTAAAGTGCTTCTCACAGTCTTGCAATGTTCAGTACACAGTAAGTGCCCAGTCAATCCTGTTTTTACTGGTGTTGTTACTATTGCCATTAGTAGAAGGAAGTATAAACTAGTGATCAGGTCTCCTAAGTCCCCAGTGCAGGGACTCAGCCATAGTATCTCTTAACTTTCATTATAGTACCGGATTCTAATAGTATCCTGTCTTATATTTTACTCTACTATTTTTCTATTCTGTTACAATGTTTCAAATTTTTTCTTTTCCTTAGTATATTTTTAAACTTATTTCTTCAATGAGGGGGAGAGAGATACAGAGACAGAGACATAGGAACCTCCAACAGGGTCTTCACACCATGATCCACCTCCAGTCTCAGTCAGCCTGGATCATGTCCACACAAAATGCAGCATACTCAGGGAGGTCCCAGGACACAAACTCAGGACCTTTCCTAGGTGGGTCTATTCATGTGCCTCTGCCATCTCCACCTAATCCTGAAATTATCTTACTTTGAATAATACAGGATGTTTTCCTTACATCATAGAATGTATTTTTTCCTTCAGCCTTCTTAATTCAATTAAAACTTAATATTTAGAGTCTATGCATTAAAAGAAATTAGACACTGAGCCTAAAATGGCACCACTTCACCCTAACAATTTATAACAGTTTTTCTACAACACATATTAAAATTTCCCATAGATTGTATATGTGGGATTCTCAACCTTATTGCTATGATAGAGAAAATGTACTTGTGGCATTTCATTTAAAGGAAGAAGAAGAAAATAAGATAGATTATTTTACCCTTTGTTTTTACCCCATGGAGACTGCAGGCCAGAACTATTGCTTTTGGTGTGGCCATGGAGTTTTTGAAGAGGCATCAACCATGTCTTCAAAAGCTTGACAAGAGGGACCAGCAGTTGGCGTAACGGCTATGTCGCTGGACTCCCACATGGTCGACCACGGTTCGAGTCCCAGACCCGGTGGCTTAAACTCACGCCGGGCACATGTGCGTGCGTGCCCAAGATCCCAAGAGGAGAAAGTAGGAGAAGGGATTGCGGTGTGGCCATCTCCCCTGGGAGGTGATTTCTCGCTCCGTCTCTATGTCTCTCTCTGTCTTTCTGGCGAGCACACGTGCCCTATAGCAAAAACCTCTCCAAAAAATGAAAAACAAAAAATAAGCTTGACAAGAGGCAGGCCCAGAGTCAGCTGGGGCAGAGGACCATGGGGCTAAGGAAAACAGGAGCCAAGAGTCAAGCAATTAACATTTTTTTCATGCTTCACTATAATTAGCCAGATCAAAGGGGACCGGGCTTATAGATTTCACCAGACCCACATGACTGTCTGAGGATAGTTAGCAAACAGCCCAGTAGGCCTTCAGCACAACTAATTGTTCACAGGCAGCACTCCTTTTTCTTTTAAATCACTCCCTTATGAATGCTTCATCAGTTATTCCCACTCCAAAAGTGCTACCCGTGAGAAAATCCCCAGGACTTGCATAGGTCCCAGGTACTGAATGTTTCCTGTGTGTGTTGAGATGGCTCATGAACATCTCGTAACAGCCTTGCAAGGTAGGCACTGAGATTCAAGGGTAAGTTATTGCCCATGTCTCAGTGCTAGGAAATGGTAGAAAACACTCAGATATTTCAAAAAGTCAGTGATTGGCAGTTGTTCCTGATCACACAGAATCATCTGATTTGTTTATTAAAAAATACGCATTTTTAACCACCGTATCTGGGGTGAGGCTGGGATATAGGATTTTTAAAAAGTTCTAAGTGATTCCTATTTTCACTTGAGTTTGGTAAACCAGTTCCAAAAGTTATGAGACCATCTGCGGAAATTCTATTTACTCTCACCATGTTAAAAACAGAAATGCCATTACATTCCATGAGAGTTTGTTAGATTTCCTGACAAAACAGTCTCTACACAAGCTGCAGCTCAATAAGGCCAATACTAATTAAAACTGCAACCATTCCAGGGCCAAAGCGTGGCTTGGTGGTTAAGGCACTAGATTCCCGCAGGATTGACTGCAATTCAAGTACTGGACCCAGTGGCCTGAAAATCATACCAGGCACACATGCATATGAGCCCAAAATCCTGAGAGGAGAGTGGAAGAGAAGAGATTGTAGCATGACCATCCACCTTGGAGAGGTTATTTCTCACTTTCTCCCTCTCTCTCCAGCAAGCAAACACATCCTATGCCAAAAACCTTTTTTAAAAAAAATGCAAGCATAAGTCCTAATCCCCTTTACCTTCTGTCATTTCTTCTTTGGCCATAGTACAATTCCCTTCCGCATACCATGACATTTAGTTATTATCCTATTATTATTATTATCTACCTTCTTCCACTACAGAGTGAGCTCCACGAGGTCAGAGTCTTTTTGTCTGTTTATGTGTTGCAAATACTGAGAACAGTGCTTGGTATATAGTAGGTGCTCAAACACCTATGTTGAATTAACATAACTGAAAGAAAACTTTACACAAATGGCACTTAATTTTACTACGTCAATATACTCATCTAATCCATCTAATTCTATTCTATTTTATTTTACTAAAATATTGGTTGCAACTCACTAAACCAGTCACCCACAGTTTGAAAAGTCCTAACATATTGAATATTCTGTCCGTTGACTTGCTGGGTGCCTATTTAGGGTATCAGATCAATGCCCGATGAAGTAGCTTTCAACAAGTCGAATACAATATGCCCCCCAAAGTCCTTGGAGAGGCTAACAACTACATGACGACAGACCATGCGCAAAATAGGAAGACAAGAAAATAAAATGATAAGTTCTGGCATATAATTCCTTTGGCAACATGTTAGCTTTGATGGTGCACAGCAGTGTGTAACAGATACACGAGTACAGTAAGGCACTGCAGTGGTGAGTCATCAGCACGCCTAACATGTTTTGAATGATATGAATTTAGTTGTAGCAGAGAATAATGTTTAAAGGCATATAATGTAATAACTAACTTGCGAATTTGCTTTCAAACTGTTTTGTGATAAGAACTGGTTTATTTCAGATTAATAAATTTAGATGAGCAAGTTTAGTAGACCTGTTATCATTAATGACCAAATATTTGCAGTTATATCTTATCTTAAATCTTACATCTCCTTTAATCTTAGTTTGGCTTCATATTTCAGAATTTACATAGTGGGCATTTCCTCACTGCATTGGTTTACCAGGGCTGCCATAACAAAGCACTGCACACAAGGCAGCTTAAAGGACATAATTGACCTTTACACAGTTCTGGAGGCTAGAAGTCCAAGATCAAGGCGTGGGCAGGTTTCTTTCTTCTGAGACCTCTTTCCTTGGCTTACAGATGACCACTTTTCCCCTGTGTCTTCACATGGTCTTTCCTCTGTGCCTATATCCTAATCTCTACTTCCTGTAAGAGCACCAGTCACACTGGAGTAAAGCCCACTCTAATGACATCATTTAATTCAATCAACTCTTTAAAGATGATCTTCAAATATATTAACAATCTATAGTGCTGGTGCAGATAAGTAATTATACTTCTTTACATATTTACTTTAAAAATAGAGTTTTTCAAATGTCATTTGAAATGTATTAGAAAGTTTTTGTATGTACAGAATGACTGAAAAAAAAAGTGATGAACGTTGTTCATTCTTATATTCAACATATGAATTTTATAGGAACACAGATTAGTCCATAACACCTATATTCCTAATTCAAGCACTTAAAATTCTAGGACTTAGGTAAAATAATAATCTTTTACATCTTTATCTGATGAAAACCAAAAACTAGGAAAAAAACACAGGATTTCATATGTTTATGACCTTTCTGAAATAAGTAAAAATGAACTGACTGATAATATAAATGAATTAATTAAAATTAATTTAACTACAACTAAAAATTACGGCTGTTTTAATCAACTAGGGAGGATAGAAGAACCTGTATTGTTCTCAAAGCTCAGACTTCCTTCCTAAATCTTTCATTTCAAATTGGTTTACATAAGAATTCCTTTTTCTCCTAAACATTCTTAATGGCCCTTGGAGAAAATTAAAAAGAGAAAGGAGGGGGACCTGCAGATGGCTTAATGGTTATGTTACTGGACGTGGCCGACCATTCCATTCAAGTCTCAGACCCAGCGGCTTGAAACTCATGTTTGGGGTGTGTGCCTGAGTGCCCAAAATAATGAGAAGAGAATGAAGGACAAGGGATTGTGGCATGGCCATCCCCCCTGGGGGGGGGGGGGGTGATTTCTTGTTTTTGGTCTCTCCATCTTTGTCTTTCTGGTGAGTACATGTGCCCTATAGGGGGAAAAAAAGAGAGAAAGAGAGAGAGAGAGAGAGAAAAGAGGAGGTTTGGTCAACTAATCTAGGAGGAAACATGAGTTCAAACAAATGGTTTAACATCAACCATGTACAGATGTTATCAGCATCAAACAGCCTAGGAATCATGGCTATTTCCACAATGTGCTTAATGGAATCTGAGTAGAACACAGTTGCCAGTAGAATCTCAGTGGAATTCAGAATATAATTGGTATTTGGAGCCAGCAGCTGGTACGGTGGTTGAGGCACTGGGTCCCACATGGCTGACTCCTCACTTGGAGTCCCTATCCAGGGACTTGAAAAACATGTCAGGTGCATGTGCATAAGTGCCCAAAATTCAAGAGGAGAATGAAGGAGAAGGAATTGCAGCTTGGTCATTATCTTGGGGAGTGATTTCTCACTTTCCCTTTCTTTACCTTTCTCCCATGAGCACATGGACCCTATGGCAAAAAAAAAAAAAAAAAAAAAAAAAAAAAAAAAAAAAAAGAAAGAAAGAAAGAAAGAAAAAGAAAGAAAGAAAAGAAAAAGAAAAGAAAAGAAAAAGAATATGACTGATGTCAAGATTCTGTTCCAATATTCACAAAGATCTACTATGTGTAAGTGATTATGCAAAACACTAGAGGAGTCTTAGAAATGACCGAAAGAAAGCGAGAATTCAGTGAGTGAAATGAGAATGTTGGTGGAGATATGGGAACTGTTTGAAAACTTTGTGGAGGGCTTCCAGGCAAAAGTGGATTTAATTTATTCTCAGAGGCTCTTGAACGCAGAGTTAGATCAACTGATCCAAACCATGGGAGAACTGATTTTGGTTTAAAAAAAGGATAAAATTTCTAACAGAACTATCCAGTAATAGCAGGATTGTGAGTTCCTCTCACTGACATAATCAAACAAGACTTGTCAGTGCTGTGGAGGAATTCGTGTGCCAGGCTGAGAAGAGATGACTTCCTTGGTTTCTTTTAAAACTGAGAACCTTCCATTAAGTCTGTTTCTGCACCCTCTACAGGTTTCCAATGATGAGTGAAAGACAGTATCTATCTTTATGCATTGTCTAAATAATATTTTGTCTACAGGGGCAAAAAAAAAAATCAATAAGGGCAAATTACCTTTCTTTATCCCAAAGTAATTACCATTAATTTCTCAGGCCCCATCTTGGTGGGGCAGGCAGTAGCTTGCTGATCTGTAGTTCTAGAACTCACATGGCCAGCTACAAGTTCAGATCCCGACTTGACCTCAAACACACTCTGTGTGGGCACCCAAGACCCTGACAAGCTAGAAAGCTTGGGGAAAAGAACTGCAGTGCGATGAGATCCTGCCAAGGGTGCCTATCCTTCTCGCTAGTGCATTCTTGTTCATATGTGTGCTTTCTCTCAATCTCTCATTCACATGGTCTCTCATGAAAGAATAAAAGTTTAAAACTTACCAAAAAAAATTTCTCAGTCCTCATAAGTCATTATGAAGAATCTGTGAAATGTTTCCCCCTCTTTTCTCTATAGCTCAGATGAAGCTTACATTCATAACTGGCTACCTTGTCATGCAATTGATCAGACAAGAACTATCTCCTTTTACAGACACAAACCCCTCAGGCCTATCACTTTAGAAAAAATAATTAAAATAGCATAGCTTTATCTACACCACAATCTTTTGCACCTCTCTTACAGTAACAGTTTCTGGGGAACAATGTGATCGTTTCCAATGTTCAGCACTTGGTATCTGTGGGCTTAATATGTTGAGATCAACAGTGCAGTCAGCAGTTGTAATTAGAAAAAATAACATAAGAGGCTACCGTAAAATGTATATAAAAAAGACTTGGGGATACTGATGCTAATACCTCTGCCAAGTTCTTAAAAAAGGGTGAGGGGGACCAGCAGTTAGCGTAATGGCTATGTCGCTGGACTCCCACGTAGTCGACCGTGGTTCACGTCCCAGACCCAGTGGCTTAAAACTCACGCCGGGCGCGTGTGTGTCGTGCCCAAGATCCCGAGAAGAGAATGGAGGAGAAGGGATTGCGGCATGGCCATAACCCCCCTGGGGGGTGATTTCTCTCTTTCTGTCTCTCTGTCTGTCTCTGTCTGTCTGGCGAGCGCACGCACCCTATAGCAAAAACCTCTCCAAAAAAAAAAAAAAAGCGTGAGGATCCTAACAGTATTCTGTGGTGAATACTATGACTAACAGTGAGAAAGACTCCAGGAATCTGGAAATAGCAGTAGGAGTGCTGAATGGGAGAGGATAAACCCTTGTCAAAATTAAGTTCCATCTGATGTCATGCTCCACTGAGCAGTGGAAACCAAAATCACCTAATTTTCTACCCAACAAGGCTAGACCAATGATGTACGTGAGAAACATTTCACACTACAGCCATTTATTTTATTTTTATTTTATTTGGGACTTGACACCCCTAAATTAATAGGGGCCACCACCATTCATGAGCTTAATCAATGGAGCTCCATCATTCTGTCAGCATCTTAAGAAGGAAGTACAAGGACGAAAGCAGGGGGGAGGGTGGGGTGGCAGTGAAGGAAAGAGGTGGGACAAGGAGAGATAGAGGGAAAGGTGTGGAAAAATAATGTGAGATCTCACATATAATCTGACGCTGAGGCAGCCGTGTAATTATAAAGCTAGCTTTTCTTTCACTTGACAGCACAAGAAAAGGAGGTGAAGAGGAGCTTTTAAATGAAACATGACATTACCTTATTAAAGTCTGATTTAGATTTTAAATGGCGTAGTGCTTTGCGTCTATTTCTATGCTCTGGGCTAGCCAAGAAGGAAGGGTTTAATGGAAAGAAATTGTGTTTTTCATTTTTTGAACAGTGCATGCATGATTCTAAACAAACAAAATTTTTATAAAGATTTTTATGCTTATAGAAAGCATTTTATGTTATCCAAGCCAATAGTTGGCCACCTTTTGGTAAACATAAATGTATCCCAGCTTACAGGGAAAATACATGGCATGCCTTTTGTTTAAAAATAACATAATGCATAATGTGTGCAATGCATTAAGAATTTATTGCCCATTTCTGCTTCGATTCCTCTCTGTCAGGGGGAGCCCAAGAGAACTGCACATCGTTACAAACATTCTTCTGGGCCCACCTTAAATGGGACCATCGCATGCTGGGACCTGCAGACCCCAAACAGGAGGGCAGCTGCAGAGTGTTTCCTGTATAATCAGAGGTCTAGGCAGTTTCGAGTTTTATTTTCCATCTCACTGCAAATGAACATCCATGCTCTTCACTTCACCCCACACCATCCCTTCCACTTCAAAGAACTCCAGACATTGTCTCAAGATGAGGTGAGGAATATCCCAAATTGCTGTAGTTTGTATCTGCTCAGGAAATATCACCACTAATATTCAGAATAATGCCAAATACTTAAGTATGTTGTTTACTGAAAGTATTTTATATACAGCGCTGGCAGCTGGTGTGATGTTTAAGGCACTGGACTCCCACATGGCTGACCATGATTCAAGTCCCAGACCTGGTGGCTTCCTTTCTCACTTTCTTTCTCTCTATCTCTGTCTCTCTCTGGTGAGCACATGTGCCCCATAGCAAATTACAAATAATAATAAGTACAATAAAATAAATCATTCTTTAAAGTGTATATTTTATATACATTATGTATGAGGTGAATTTTTATTTATTTATTTATTTTAACAGGAGGGAGAAGGAGCGAGAGATCCTTGACAGGTTCTTTCCATGTCAGGGTCCTAGTGCCCTAGCCTCCCAGTCAGCCAGGGTTATAGACTTGCACTACCACACCTGCTTTGTCCTGGCTGGGCCAGGAACTTAGCCCAGAACCAAACCTGGGCCTTCAACGTGGCCTCATTCATCACACAGGGTCACCCTCCCACTTGCGCCGTGTAGTTGGGCCAAGGAGAATATTATTAACATCATTTTATAGAAAATAAAACTGAGCTATGAGAGGTTATGCAATTTTCCCGCCTGTAACATGGCATGTACGTGACACTTCCAAGATTCCAGCCTAATATCTGGTCCAAGGTTTTCTTCCCTTTCTCCTCCCCTTTTGTTTTCTTCTTACCTTCCTTTTTCCTTCTCTTTCTTCTTTTCTCTTTCCTTTCTTTCCTTGTTTCTCTTTTTCCTTTTCTTTCTATCCTTTCCCTTTCTCTTCTTTCTCCTTCTTTCTCCTTCTTTCTTTTACTCCTTCTTTATTTCTAGCAAAGGTATAACTGGCATAAAACTACATTGACATACTTGAAGTATGCCATTTGATAAATTAAAATAATAAGCATATCCACAACTCTAGGAAGTCTCCTCCTGATTCCTTGTAATTTCTCCTTCCCTCATCCCATCCTGCCCTACCCCAGGCAACCATTAAATCAATTTTCATTTACTATAAATTAGCTTGAATCTTCAGTAACTTCAAATAAATAACATCACACACTATGTGTTTTTATTTTGTTTTGACCTAGCTTCCTTCAGTCAGCATAATTATTTTGAGATTCATCCATTTTGTGGCAAGTATCATAAATGTATCCCTTTTCATTACTGAATGATATTCTGGCATATGGATGTACCCTTAACCTGTTGATGAGCATTTACATTGTTTTCAGGTCGGTGCCATTACAACCACAGCACCTGTGAACACTTGTATACAAGTTTTTGTAGACACATGGCCTTGTATTTTCCTTTAGCAAATACCTAGGAATAGAATAGCTGAGTGATAAGGTATGTGTGTATTTAACTTTTTAAAGAAACTGCCAAACTGCTCTCCTAAGTGGCTGTACTACTTTACATAGCCACCAGCAGTGTATGAAAATTCCAGTTCATCCACATCCTCACTCACACTTGGTGTGGTTAGTTTTCATTAATGTTAGTCATTCCAACAGGTGCTGAACAGCATCTCATTGTGGTTCTAATTTGTATTTCCCTAATGACAAATGATGTGAATATCTTTTACTGTGTTATTTGCCATGCATATTTTGGGTTGTCGGAAAAGTCATGATGCATTTTTGCAGAAAAACACAGAAAAAAATACATCGTGACATTTCCAACAACCCAATATTTGTCTGAACATTTTGCCCATTTTAAATTATATTGTCTTTTCAATTATTATTGAGTTTTGAGTGGTTTTTTTGGAGTTTTTTTGTTTTGTTTTGTTTTGGTTTTGGTTTTTTGTTTCCTTTTTTTTTTTTTTTTTTGCTATAGGGCACGTGCGTTCGCCAGACAGACAGAGAGAGACAGAGAGACAGAAAACGAGAAATCACCTCCCAGGGGGGATGGCCACGCTGCAATCCCTTCTCCTCCATTCTCCTCTTGGGATCTTGGGCACGCATGCACACGTGCCCGGAGTGAGTTTTAAGCCACCGGGTCCTGGACGCAAACCGTGGTCGACTACATGGGAGTCCAGCGACATAGCCATTACGCTAACTGCTGGTCCCTGAGTTTTGAGTGTTTTACATAATTTCAATATAAGTCCTTTATCAGATATACATATTTCCAATCTGTCAGATTTACTTATTTTTTTTCCTTTTATGGATAATGCTTTCAGTAGTAACCTAGGAAATCTTAACCAAACACAAGATCACAAATACTTCCTTATGTTTTCTTCTAGAAACTCTATTTTAGGGAATTTACATTTAGAAACAGTCTGTGTGGGATAAGCTTTGTATATGATGCAAGTTTGGGCTGAAGTTCTTTTCATATGTATACATACTTCTTATTTTTATTTAACAATTTTGTATTTGACTTTTTAAAAATTTTAATTTATTTTATACATTCAATTACTGTACATCACTACAGCTTGTAAAATGAATTTACCCAACATGAACACACTTCCCACCAGTCCAGTTGAAGATATCATACATGTTATCATCAACAGACAATCCTCCATTTCTGTGTCCCTCAAATGTCTTGCCTCTCTATTTTCCTTCTTGATTCCTATCAGCATTTTGGCTAAGATCAAGTGTAGTATTTAACTGTTTTTAACTTTCTTTAAATGTACAACTAGTTTCAAGCTTTCTTCTGTTCCAGTATTATAAATGCTTTTTCTTTAGGAATGCCAAGATAATCAATAAAGAAGGGATTTTAAAACAAAGATGGTAAAATGTTATAAACCAGACAATATTAAAGTACCAACCTACAGGTTACAAGAAATAGAGTAAAGGGCCAAGTGATGGTATACTAGACCCACCTGGGAAAGTGGATCTTGTTAGTTTGTGTCCTGAGCACACTAGGACTGGACCATACGGACAGTAGATCAATATCTGAAGACTCTGTTGGAGGTGACTCTCTTTATTTCATGGAAGAAATAAATAAAATGAAAAGTAAAGAAAAGAGAAAAGAAAAAAATCAAATAGACTCTAAGATAGGAACTCGCAGTGCCCAGAGACTCCTGAATGAAGGCTGCATCCCACTTCATTGTCCATCTGCTGGTGGTTACTGACTGCTCTGCAGATGATAACAGTGAAGGGCAGCATAATAAATATGCATTGTTCTGCAGTCCTATACAATCAAGGTACCTCAGATGAGATTAAAAACTAATTAAAGATAGCATCACCCATTAAAGGTAGAGTTAAGTCTGTCAATTTATATATTCTGAGCAGCTTTGGTTTATAACTAACATTTCTCCAGTTTCCTTGATCTTTATCTCTTTTTTTTTTCCAATTATGAAACCTCTTTTCACATGACACTGTTTTCCAGAAGTGTTTTATTTTTATTTGTATTTTCATTTTTATGTTATTTTATTTGTGTAGGACAACTAGTGTAGAGATGTGTGTACTAGCAACTAAGAGAGCTGCCTTGTCCCTCCCCAGGGGCCAGTCACTAGAAACTAAAGTCCAGAACTGTTATCTCTCCTGCTGCTGAAGGCTGTTTGCTTTGTGCATTGGAAAGTGGGGACGGCAGGTGCTAGGAAATTGTATTTTTTACATAGCTCTAGAATCATTGAATCTAGAATCTCATTTCTTCACCAAGTCCTGTGTTATTCAAAAGAACAGAACTCATTTTTCCAGAAAAAATAAAACACACACACACAAAGAATTACAAAAATTAGTTGAAGATAAGTATTCTTTTATTTTTTTAAATTTATTATTTTTTTTTGGGGGGGAGGGAGAGGTTTTTGCTATAGGGCACGTGCGCTCGCCAGACAGACAGAGACAGAAAGACAGAAAGTGAGAAATCACCCCCCCCCCCCGGGGGGATGGCCACCCCGCAATCCCTTCTCCTCCATTCTCCTCTCGGGATCTTGGGCACACACGCACACACACCTGGCGTGAATTTTAAGCCACCAGGTCCGGGACTAGAACCACAGTGGACTACATGGGAGTCCAGCGACATAGCCATTACGCTAACTGCTGGTCCCAAAATAAGTATTCTTTACAGAAATGAATATTACTTCCTAGGTGCAAAAGTTAAGTAAAATAAAATAAAAAATGGTTTACAGTAGAAGTTGCAAGTTGAAATATGTAGCTTATGAAACTAAATTGCTAACAACTGATACCCTTGTAAACAGCAGTTGGCATGGGAAACTTCATGGAGAAGGGTTAATTAAGTTTTAATAGAACTGAGAATTTATCTGTATTCATCTTATTCCAGCATCTTCGTTCATAGACTATTCAACGTTAGAGTGGGAAAGTCCTGGATTATCAACTCCAGCTTAATGTGATCATTATGAGGATAAGAATCCTCAAGTCCAAAGATAAAACAATACAATCAAGCATGCCTAGCTAGAGGGGCTCCTAGCTAAAGACTGAGGCTGCTGCTACTGCTGGTCTGGGGACAGCACATTGAGAATGACTAGTTTTGTTTGTTGGTTTAGTTGCATTCATCATTATTATTTTTCTTTTCACACCCATCAGAGAGAGACAGAGAGAGAAAGTGAGAAAGCAAGCTGCAGGTCCAGGACTTGAACCATAGTCAGCCATGTGGGACCCCAGCACCTTATCCACTATGGCACCTGCTAGCCCCAAGAATGACTGATTTTGATCAACCCCAGAATGAACAGCCGCCTACACAAAAAACTTTGGACAAAGTGGATGTGCTCCTCTCATGTCATACCTGTGGTGACAAGCGCTATCATTCTGACTTTACACATGAGGAAACAGAGGCAAATGAAAACTCACATGGCTTGCCCAGGAGAAGCTTGTGTCTCCTGACTAATCACGAATGTATGAAGTCAGATTTCTCCAAGCAAAACTGTAAAGGTGTTATGTGGACTAGTACTTAGATTGTTATGCAATATTCAGGAAATGTTACCCTCTTTTCCATCTCTGAGAACTGACAAGAAAACTGAGGAGCCTATCCTGAGATCACGTTTTCTAGCCTTATTCTTGTAGCAACTAATCTTAAAAATTCCTCCTCTGGGTTGTTGCATTTGTCTCAGTGAAAACCTGACTGGTCGAGTCTAAGATTTTGGGCTGAGGGTCAGGAGTCCCATGTGCTGGCCAAATCTTAGGTACTAATTATGTACACTGGCTAAATTAAAACAATTGTGTTCACTCCCTTCATATGTGAGCTAAGTAATTAGAGGGATGACTTCTAAAGTCCTTTTAAGCCCAGCATTTTATAATTCCCTCTTACTTTCACGGTGAAGAATGGACTAAAAAGGAAGGAGGAGTGGAAACTCAAGTAACAAATCCCCAAGGACAAGGGTCTTCTGAATACACAGAAAGCACCATCCATCCCCTTTCTGCACCCAGGGCTCATCAGGGCATGGCTGAAATGTGTTCTCTGAAGTGTGATTAATCTACCCACTGTTACACTGGCGAAGGAAAAGTGGTCTGATACCCATATAAGTCCCCCGGTACCATGTTGGTACCTGCTCTAGAAAACAATTCATCCCTGTGATCCAGTCACAAATGAGGACCACAAAGAAATCCACTTAGAGCCACAAAATCCCTCTGTGTAGCTCAGTATTAGTCGGCCAAGGTTAACTCAGTGCCACTGGATGGGAGTTAAAGAAAGGCCTACCCCATCAACATCTGCAGAGCTCCAAGAACAGGGTCAGGAAAGGGGCAGCAAAGCACTGAATTGAATGCAAATACACTTCTGCTCTTACATAGAAAAGAAAGAATGTAATATTTTCAAAACTGAATACGCCAACCAAGGACAAAATTGATTGATGCAAAATGTTTAATTCCAGCCAGCCACAAACCAAAAGTACATTAACGTGCTAATAGAGACTGAATCCTAGACTTCGCATCATGTCATGTACTGGAAAATAAGATCAAAGAATGTATATAATGAACATGTGAGTTTTACAGGCATTTGTAAGAAAGGATCAAATCAATGAATAACTCTCAAATCAGGCCCACACATTCCCTGTAGGACCATCTGAGCCCCTCCCGGCAAGCTGGGTTCACTTGATCCTGATGAGACCTGAATCCCCTCTAAATGGAGTGGTTGCACTCTAACCACTCTGCCCACTTCACCCGGCAAAGAATCTTACTCTGTTTCATGCTTCACAATATTTCTGATAAAACACTATCCCTGTCTGTTAGTTCCACTCACAGAGCAATCCAAGCCAGGAAGACTGTGTTGCCTTCAAGAAGTGATGTGCCTTCAAACTTTAGCAGCTACTTGAAATTTGCCACTTTTCCATCATGGGTTGAAGATTTTTCATGAAGGCTAATAAATCTGGAAGCACACCAAGCTATAAATCAGCATCAGGAAACAAGGTCATGCATTTTACAGCACATGACCCAAACACACGCTGTGCCAAATTGGCCTTTAGTCACTTGAACTGACATAAAACGTGCCTGGGCTGACACTTTATTTTTACCATTTGCCCTTATTGCAAGATAAAGGCTGTTGCCTTTCTCCTTCCCTGGGATCTCTCTTCAGCTTAACAGCTCGCTAAATGCTTGCTTTGTTTGATAATCATTTTAGGGCATTGTTTTAAATCATCATTCTCCCTTTCTAATTTATCTCTGCCCGACAGCAAAGCAGCTCAAAGCTATCTGTGCTGAGGTAGGTGATTAACTGGCTCACTGATTGCCCTTATATTAACATTAACATTGTCTTCCCAGCCATATGATATGTGAGTGGAGATGAGGCAAAAAAGAAAAGAAACACAAATTGAAGGAATTACTAAAAATAAAAAGCCTTATTAACTAAGGAGGGAGAAGCTATTAAAAAATATTTGCTTTCACTAAAAAAATTACTACAGGAATACAGTTTCACTGGAATATAGTTTTAGATAAACTCATACTTCAAAAGATATATATATATATATATATATATATAATTACAAGATACCTCTCTCTTTATTCAGGTACTCAGTATGTTTAAATTAAATTTCAACCAAGTAAATTTTCAGTGTTTTACATGCTAGCATATCTTAGAAGGCTCAAGACCGTAGAGGCTAATTACGAGTTCCTATAGTGTAATCCTTCTGGAACAGTCTCTTGGCTGGATTCCTGTGAGCTTCACGTTTTGTGTCAGGCAGACAAAGCCCTTCAGCAGCGGTGCAGCAGCAACACAAATCTAACAGCTATGTCACACTTCCAACAGCCCCTAAGAAATGAATGCAAAACATTTCTGTCCTGGCAAAGGCTTCATGCCCCTGAAATGAAGTAATTTATTTGCAGTCCACCTTGTCTTCACCATGCCAGCTTCAAATACCAGACTGTATATGACTTATCATCCCACTCCACTCAAGCATCCAAGGCGCCTGCCCAGCAGTCCCTGGCTTGGTTTTGCTGCCTTGGGGTAACAAATCCCCAAGGAGCCACATCTGCCATGCGGGAGATTATCATAATTGACCTCTATATGTTTCTCATTTTCAGATAAAAGATAATGCATGAGCATGCAGACTTCCCATAAATCCCAGTAGTGTTGAGAGCCCTAAAACACAACCAGTCCATAAGCAGAGCAACCAGGATGACTGGATGTTAATTAACACACTGATGAATACATAATGCCAGAATCAACGAGGATTAAAAGACATCTCCTCTGAACTAAGACATTAACACAGGAGACGACCTTGGCACTTGACCTCTGTAAACCTCAATTAGCCAAACAGTAAAACTGAACAAAACAAAAACCTTGATGGGAATTAGATGTTGCATTTAATTTACTCTGATGAGCTTTCCTATGTAATTTACAGTACCAAAGACAATAGTCAAAACACAAAGTAAACATCCCAAGTACTGGCACAGAAGGGGGTCTTATCAATGCAGCTGCCCAACATATAACATAAGGACTTAAATCAGCTTGCGCAGAATTCTATTAATTTAAAGCACACCACATGATGGTAATTTGAATTTTTCATGTTGCAATAGAGCTCTCTGTAGCTTTCGAAAAGGTTTAAAAAATAATCATTCTGATCTCCCTACACAATTCAAATACAATACCTTTTCCAGAAATTGCTTTAAAGAGTCCCCATCATGGTGTTAAAGGTGAAGGTTTGCCAAATGCTCTAACAGTTCCAAAGAAAAATACTGTAGACTGTAGGGGGGTAATGAGAACTTTTACACTTCTAAATTATATAATTAGTTCCTGAGTACCCAAGACTATTTAAAATGCAATTTACTGATTGGAAAGGAAACAAATAATGAAGTACAAAGAGGATAAACGAAGATATCACCTGTTTAGTCAGGGAACATTCATTGCAGAGGAGAGAAAAAAAAAAAAAAACACTAACGACAAGGAAAAAAAAAAAAACCTATCTGCCTATGCACTGAGCATTCGAGATCTTCAAGAAGATCAGATTGAAATAAAAAAGTTTTGTGCCCTGGTTTTTCAAATAGAAACAGGACCCTTGGTTCTCTCTCTCTCTTACCCCAAATCTGAAATAACCTAAAGTAATTCATCCACCATCCTATCACGACTATCTACACTGAAGGTCCCAAATACACGCCTTTAGCCCACACACTTTACCTATGCTCCAGATCCAAATGTCTCTCCAACTTTCCTTAACTTACTGAAAATTCCTAGAAGTTAATGTTATTTTCCCCACATTTAACACATTATATGTATGTTTGTCTGGGCAGTTTCATTTTATGCTTGTTATCCTAGAGTAATTATGAATACTGTTCCCTCCCATCCTCACAATGGTCTGGATTGAAGGACAAATTATGTGGTCACCATACCCACATCTCCCACCATCTCTATTCCACTGAGAGCTGGATAGGTCTACATCATCATCTCTGGAAATGAATGCTGAAATAATTTACTGACTGAGCTTCCAATCTCCATTGTATTTTGAATGTGCTAGAGAAACTTTCTATTTACAATAGCCATGTACAAATCCCTCTGAAAAAGAAAGGATTCTCTTACAGATGTTCTCTGTTAACATCACATTTTTCATAAGTTTTCTAAATCTTTCCAAAAGTTTTTGACACCTTGCAGTGGGCCATTCCTTACAAAGAATCTCAGCTTCTGAAGAGTGTCTGAAGCCACACATCTGTGTTTCTGATGCTCCCTCCCTGGAGTGGACCACCCCTTCCCTTTCTCCAATTTCTTCAGCACACCATCCCCTCCAGGTGCTCTTTCTAAAGAGAAAATCTAATCAGGTCATCCCTTGCTTTTATGGCTTCTGCTATATTCAGAATAAAGTTTAAATGATTTAAGTCATGAAGTTCAAAGTCCTCCATGATTTCACTTCATTCAGTAAATCTCCTATTTAATATCTATTGAAATTTATTGTATTGGAGCCTCCTTTTAATAATAATAACAATGCGAAAACTAGGGTTAGTTTTCCCAGATCCTGAGGTAATGAAGTGCCAACATTTTAGGTCTCAAAGAACTTTTTTTATTTTTAGTAAAAGACAAGAGACCTGGGATAATATGGCCAATGTGCCCAGTTAGTTGTGTTTCAAAAGACTGTATGTCAATCACGTATTTTTTTAATGATTTCTATATAAATATACATGATTATATAAATGTATCATTAATATAATTTATATATATAGCATATAAATACAAAAATTTCTTTAACTCTCCCATGAAATGGGGGTGGGGGAGAGAGAGATAGTTAGTCCTAACAGGTCTTCATGCCACAATCTACCTCCAGCTTCAGTCAGTCAGGATCACAGGCATATAAGCATGCACCCAATATGCACACAAAGACCTCCAGATACAGATCTTCACCCTCCCCATGTGGGCAAGCCATTGTACCATCGACTGGCCCAACTATTTATATTTTTTAAATAGTTTGTATTTTGAATGTGCTAGAGAAACTTTCTATTTACAATAGCCATGTACAAATCCCTCTGAAAAAGAAAGGATTCTCTTATATATTTTCTCTGCTAACATCACATTTTTTATAAGTTTTCTAAATCTTTCCAAAAGTTTTTTTTTTCTTTTTTTTTCTTTTTATTTTTTTGGAGAAGTTTTTCGCTATAGGGCGCGTGCGCTCGCCAGACAGACAGAGAGAGACATAGAGACAGAAAGCGAGAAATCACCCCCCCAGGGGGGATGGTCACGCCGCAATCCCTTCTCCTCCATTCTCCTCTCGGGATCTTGGGCACGCACGCACATGCGCCCAGCGTGAGTTGTAAGCCACCGGGCCGAGACGCGAACCGCGGTCGACTACGTGGGGGTCCAGCGACATAGCCATTACGCTAACTGCTGGTTCCCTTTCCAAAAGTTTTTGACACCTTGCAGTGGGCCATTCCTTAATCTCAGCTTCCGAAGAGTGTCTGAAGGCCACACATCTGTGTTTCTGACGCTCCCTCCCTGGAGTGGACCATGAAGAGCAGCATCCAGTTCATAACAGCACACCCAGAGCACTGGCACATCTGGGACTGAGCAAAGCTGCTGCTTGGAAAGTAAAGAGCCCATGTATGTGAGAAAATTTACAGAATATAATTAATCCCACTGTTTGTTTATTCCCCCCCCCACACACACATAGGTCTATGCACTTACCAGAGAGAGAAAGAGAAAGAGAAAGGGGAAGTAAGAAATAACCCCCCAGGGGGATGGCCATGCCACAATTCCTCCATTCTCCTCTCAGGATTTTGGACACACAAGCATGCACACCTAGAATGATTTTTCAAGCCACTGGGTCCAGGACGTGACCCAAGGACAGCCATGTGAGAGTCCAACTACTTAACCACCACATCACTTGCTGGCTTGAAACTTATTAAAATAACCTTTCCTCAAACTATCTGAACTATGAAGATTTTATATAATCCTGAAACTATGTCTACATATACTAAAAGCACAGTAGAACTAAGTATCATATCAATTTGCAAACATGCAAAGCCATTAAAAGAAAACTGGGTGTTGAGTTCAAATTGGCTCTTTGTACTGTTTATATGTTTTCACATGATGCATATAATTTTATTTATTATAATGACTATGATACAACTGGTTCAGAGTAAATTTTAAAGATACATGTATTAGCTTTACACAAGTAATGTTAATTTGTGAGCCTATATACATAAGTAAGAAAGCAGGAGGGGCAGAAAAAGTGCATTCATTATGCATTATTATCCTATTTCTTTTAGAGCTAAAAATTAAGGTCAAAATAGTTAACCTTGTGAGAGCTTAAAAATGTAAGCTAGGATTATCCATCACTACTTGTAAAAACTAGGTTTCTCAGATATATTTCTTTCTCACCAAAAAGTGAAAGAAGCAGTACAAAACCAAAGCTCTACCAAAGACCACTTACTTTTAGAAAATCAAGCAAAATAAATCAGCCTTCCCTTGCATCAGCTTTCAGTAATTCCAGGATATCATCCAACCTCACCAATGACTTCCTGAACCTGATTCAACAGTATTCTCTCTTCAGTATCACAGTTCAACCTGCCTGTCAAAAGATTTTCCAAATAAATGCATATTACCTAAACTGAGGCTTTCAGTCAGAAAAAAATCAAGTGATAGATAAATACTATTCAAAGCTACTTAGTGACTTTTTTGAATACTACAACATAACCAGATTCTGTCTGATTCCCTTCAAACCCGCAATCACAAAAAACAACCTGCTCATAAAACCTTCTTAGTTTAAAATAATCAAATCTTACATCAACAGCAGTCTACCAAAATGAAAATGCTGTCATTAAAAATAAGTCTTTCAGCTATGTTACCTCAAAACTGCAGATCATAAAAATGTCTATTAGAAATGTTGCATAAATACTAGCGGTCTTCAAAAATTCATGATCTTTAAAAAAGTGCATATTATGAAAACCATACATGAATGTCTAAAAATTTTTGCAATGAAATAAATACTTTAATTCCATTTTCTACTAACTTTTTGAAGTCCCCTCATAATATTAGAAATGTTACAAGTCAAATTCTAATTGAAATATACTTGAAGACTGCTAAGGATAGGGAATCTTCAATAAATCTACTTTTTTTTTTTCTTGGAGAAGTTTTTGCTATAGGGCGCGTGCACTCGCCAGAAAGACAGAGAGACAGAAAGTGAGAAATCACCCCCCAGGAGTATGACCACGCCGCAATCCCTTCTCCTCCATTCTCTTCTCGGGACCTTGGGCACGCACACACACGTGCCCGGCATGAGTTTAAGCCACCGGGTCCAGGACTCGAACCACGGTTGACTACATGGGAGTTCAGCAACATAGCCATTGCGCGAACTGCTGGTCCCAATAAATCTACTTTTTTTTCCTCACTTTTTTTTTTTCAGAGAGGTTTCTGCTATAGGGTGAGTGTGCTTGCCAGATAGACAGAGAGAGACAGAGAGACAGAAAGCGAGAAATCACCCTCCCAGAGGGATGGCCATGCCACAATTCCTTCTCCATTCTCCTCTCAGGATCTTGGGCATGCACGTACATATGCCCAGCGTGAGTTTAAGCCACTGGGTCTGGGACTCAAACCGCAGTTGACTACATGGGAGTCCAGCAACATAGCCATTAGGCCAACTGCTGGTCCCAATAAATCTACTTTAAAGAGTCACTGATTCATTTGATTTAACTGTGGTTTCTGAATATACAAACATTTCAATGGGGTAGTAAGAACTTTTCCCTCAAATTTACTAATTGAGTCAGCATCGAAATCTTAGAACAGTCTGAGTATTAAAAGAATTATCAAGGAGCCAAGAGGTGGCACAGAAGTAATTCAACTGGACCCACACCGAGGTCCTGGGATCAGGTCCCAGCATCTCCCTATGAACACCAAGTACACTTATGTTTGCCCATGGTCTAGGCTATCAAAGACTGAGAGACTAGGGATAGATCATAAAGACCCTGCTGGGGATGCTTATCTCTCTGTCTCTTCTTGTCTGTCTGTCTGTCTGTCTCTCTCACTCATGAAAGAAGTAGATAAACTTTAAAAACATTATCAATTATCAAGCATAAGTTTGTCTCCCTCCACATCTCACTCTCAGTCTACAACTGATGTCAGATCAGTTAGGTCAGGGGCATTTCCTCATTTCCTGACTTTAACAACAAGCAAAATCCTTATTTATTGAACAATAGTCGATATGTTTTGTTTCTTTTTTTTTTTCCTAAACCTGGGAAAATAGTGAAGCTAAGCACGTTACCCAAGAAAAACATCATTAACATTGAGAACAGAAGTTCTATTCCTAAGTCTTCCTGTGACCTTTGAGTCCAACATTTTCTCTTTCTATGACAATAGAAGAGTGGGCATCTACTAATCCTTATACCTAGATTTCTGTAATATACATGAGGTAATATATGAAATACTCTGAGTATTATTAAGAAAGGGGAAAAAATCATGTAATGATGTCAAATCTGCCCAAAGCAAATCACTAACATTCAAGCCACTGTTAGCAGACCTACAGTGGTCCTAGTTCAATCCCTAAGTGCTGGACGAATTCATAGGAATGGCCCAGTGCTAGAAAGAAGTCCTGGCCTTGTAAGCAAACAATCTCAGTGAAAAGAAGGATGCTTCAGAATCCTCTAAAGATTCTGATCGATTCTCCCTCTAGGAGTCCAAACTTCAAATTGTTTTTGTTTGTTTTTCTTATTGTTTATTTGTTTTTCATGGAGTCTCATTATGCTGTGATCCTCCTGCCTCACTGACTCAGCCTCCCCAGTAGCTGGGACTACAGGCACATGCTTTTTAGAATGGGCCAGGAATCAAACCCAAGTCCCATGGCCTCAGCTTGCCTAGGAACAGCATCTATCAGCGCACACTTCCATGTCTGGGACTAAAATATGCTCCTCTGAATCAACACCTTCCATCAAGAAAGGTTGTGTAAGATTCAGTGACTTGTAGTGATAGCAAAGGGAGGGAGGTAAATTTGAAGGGGCTCAAATCAAGAACTAGACTCAGTCTCAGGCCAGCCGGTGGTAGGATGGTTACAGTAGCTGGATCTTGCATGGTCAACTGCCCAGTTCAAGTACCAGATGTAGCATCTTGGAAAATATACCAGGTGCATTGTGTATGTGTGCCCAAAAATCCCATGAGGAGAAGAGAGAAAGGATTCCAGCATGGTCATCCCCCCTTGGGGGAGGGGTTCTTTCTCACTTTCCCTCTCTCTCTCTATCTCTGTGGTGAGCACACACGTCTTCAAGCAATAAAAAAAAAGAAGAAGAAGAAGAAGAAGAAGAAGAAAAAGAAATAGACCTAGTTCCTACACTGCAATAAACACTGTAATAGGTCAGGAGCAAGTCTCCAGTGCAGTAGTTTAAGTTAACACGGCATGAAGCTAACCCAAGAATAGTAGTACTCAGCAGTTGCTCTGACCAACCTTCATATCAGGACATCCAAGCCACACAAGAAGAGGAAGTATTGAATGAAGGTTTCAGGAACATAGCTCTATGGAACTCTTATTTGGCACCAGGCAATGCCAGTGGCAATCCATCAGTCCATTAAACAAGTCTCCAAATCTCCAAAAGTGAAGAATAAAATAATAAATAGAGTTCTAGTCCTCTAAATTGTGATAAGCTGGGCAGATTTACAAAGTGTGGGCTCACCCACAGGGAAAGAGAACAGTCCTTGATTCACGATATCAAAAGTAGGTCAAAGGTAGAATCTGGATCTTTGACCCTGGTAAAGAACTAGTTGAAAAGTGAAGCCATGCCCAGATGCTATGGTACAGCAGTAATTCAGGTCCCTTGCAAGGCTGAAAGCCATGTTAAAATCTTCAGGTTGCCTGAAAACATGCTGGGCATGCATGGGTGTTCAGGATACTAAAGAGCCAGAGGGCTGGGTAAAAGAAATCATGTATGACAAGACCCTAACATGCTATTATTTAAAAAAAAAAAATGAAGCTATATCAAGACTAAACAGCAGCAATAATCACAGCAATGTTCTCCTGAATTTCTTGAAATTCCTCTTGCATGACGGGTAGGTAGTCTCTAGAGCAGACAGTCTCAACCCTGACCGCATGTGAGTGCGCTTGGGCCCCTAGTCTAAGGACATCAGAATCTCTGGGTGTGGGATTTGGACATTGGCATTGTTGTCCAAGGTGATTTCACTGCACAGGTTGGGTTGAAACTAAGTACAGGACTGGATAGAGACAAATGATGGGTCATGTATAGCCCCGACTGTGGGGAATAGGCAGCTAGAGGTGCTGAGGCTTGGATAGCATCTCAAAGTACAGGCCCACATTAAAATTCTACATTGTCTGAAAATTATGTCTACACGGACACTGATTTTTTTGTTCCTTTTAACAACTGTCTTGCCTTTCTATGTCTCAGATATCATAGATATATGCAGCTATTTAGACAGATCATTTGGACAAAACAGATACAGAGACAAAGGCCCTTGCTCACAGCTTCAATCGATATTTCTTCTAAGTTAGAAATAAATACTACCTATTTTTAAATTACCTCGCTATCCAGGGTTGCATGTTGCAATACCTATGTGATTCTTTTATCTTTAATGAATCTTAGCAAGGGAAACATCACTGCCCGGAAGTCCCAAATATTACAGATAACCAAGTTCTGCTGCTAACCTATCATTTACTGCATGTGTGTTTCACATACATTTGATACAATATAAAGGAGATTAGAGATTTAACATGGGAAGTAGGTATCTCCTACTGTATTTAAGGAACTTCTGGCTTGATTATGTTTGGTCAGTAGCAGCTACAAGATTTTACCTAGCAACAAGACCGCTGATAAGATATGCAGTGTGCTGGGTATGCTGGGTGTGTATTTGTTACTTAATCTGTTAACCACATTCACACAGAACAGTGAACCGGATGCTTTCCTCACATTACAGAAGTAAAACGCAGACATACTGAAGAATCATTATCTATCCAGATATCAACAACACGTCTTACTGTGCCTATTGCAGAGGTTCTTGACTGCTGACTTCCTTTGCTGATAACTTTTTTTTTTAGAGGTTTTTGTTATAGGGCACGTGTGCTTGCCAGACCGAGAGAGAGAGACAGAAAGACAGAAAGCAAGAAATCGCCCCCCAGGGGGGATGGCCACGCCGCAATCCCTTCTCCTCCATTCTCCTCTCGGGATCTTGGGCACACACGCACACGCACCCGGCGTGAGTTTTAAGCCACCGGGTCCGGGACGCAAACCACGGTTGACTACGTGGGAGTCCAGCGACATAGCCATTACGCTAACTGCTGGTCTCCTAATAACTTTTCTCAGAAGGAGAGGAAGGAATAAAAAGAGAGCTTGTAACTTAATTTTGACCAAACGAGGACAGATAATCAGTGAAAGGGAAATTAATGGAATACTGAATGAAAGAGGTCCACTTGCTATGCTCTTTTACACCCTCCTGATTTCTTGACCATTCCATTGGCTTTCTATTTGCGTTCACTAAAACCCCCACCTTACTGCAATCCCCCGGTACATAAACACCCTCTCACTGATCCATCATTCTGGCTATCACTGGAGTGGGCATTCTGCCTTCCATCTTTTGTCATGTCACTTTTCTCCTTTAAAGACAAAAATTCTCCCAAGTACTTAGCTCTTACCATGTACAAAACATGGTATAAATGCTTAACATATTAATTCAGTAAACACACAAACATCCTTCAGACGTAATTGATATTTTAACTTCATTTTGCAGATACATCAACAGAGGCACAGAAGGTTTTATAGAATTACCTAAAGTTAGACAAGTAGTCAGTGGCACAGCAAGATTCAAGGTTGGGTAGTCTGGCTCCAGAGTCTGTGCTCCTAATCAGTACATGGCTGTCAGTATAGACGAGCCCAAGCTCCTTGGCATGACATAGTCATAACCCACCTCTCCAACATTACTGGGTATCTTCATGCACCCCATGCTGGACAGCTCACTGTTGCATACACCTGCCTCCACACATACAGATGAACGTCTCACAGTCTGCATGGCCCTCCACATCTTCTTTAACATTGACGTATAACCTACTCCATTCCCCCAAGCAAGAGTTATTCCTTTTCATTTCAAATTTCCTTAGTTCTGTATATATCTGAAAGAAAATTCATCATAGTTTAGATACAAGATAATTTAGATACAAGATAATTACTTGTATATGTGTCTGCTCTCTCCTCCTCTGTCAACCACCAAAACACTATGTTTTGATCATTTTGGCATTTTCATAGCACCTTACGTAGTGCCTTACTCTTGTTATCTCAGTTGCACTAAATTCTTACAGACAATGTAGAAAAATACTGGCTGAATGAGATTGTGGTTAAATGGATTCATAGCTTGTCAATCAACTGTACTTAAGAACAGCTTGTTTATCAACTCTACCCAAAATGTGCTGAGTAATGGACAATCACCCAGATAGAAAGCTACTGCTGGTAGACAACTCTCCTATGTTCTTGGTCCTGTCTCAACAAACATTTTTGTCAATAATTTTCAGGAAGACATAGAAGGGATATTTATCAGATATTGGATACAAAACGCTGAGGAAAGTCATGAATAAATAATAGAACACAATTAGACATAACAAATGTGTCCAAATTCACATAATGAAATATTACATCAATAGGTATTTGAAATCAACAATGTGAGAATGGAGGATGAAGGAAATACAAGAATCCTTGCAGGGAAACAAAACAAAACAAAACCGTGTATTGGCCCTTTTTGATTGCATGACCTTGGACGAGTTACATAACCACTCTAAACCTGTGTTTCATCAAACTCTATATAATCCTGTACTTCAGAACTGATATACATAAAGAGCTTGCTGTGCAGAAAGTATGCAACATCTGGTAACGATTATTGCTATTACAATTCATAATAAGGAGTTCAGGTTTCTGAAAACTCAAGGCACGTTAACAATGTAACATAACTATTGAAGAGTTAGTGCAGGTTCAAGCTGCATTAATGGATATGAAGATCCAGATCATAAGAAGAATAAGCCAATTGGACTTTCCATTGGTCAGAGAACTTTGCCATGGAATTGAATTCTGAAAAACATTCCAGAATGACATAAAAAAAATAATAATAAAGTAAAAGTCTGAGAGAAAAATTCTATGCATAGAACTTACCTTCTTTATTATTTTTCTACCAGAACTGCTTTGCTCTCTAAGGATGTATATCAATATAGTGTCTATTAACTTTATAAAATTTGAAAAAGTAAATAATATTTCAAGAATTAAGACTGGTATCAGACCAAGTAAGAGAAGAGAGACAGAACAGAACTTAATGGAAAGTGCCCTAAGAGGTAAAGAGACTCCACAAAATAAGCTGAGTGGACTTCAAAGAAGAATTAACATCATCTCAACCCTGAAATAAAAGGATTATATAAAGAGTTATATATTATGGAGTGACAGGAAAAAATGTGAGTACAAATAAAAGATAATTCAAAGCAAGGGCCAATGACAGGCTGGCTGGGATACAGGCAGGTCACACTTCAAAGATGTAAAAAAAGTACTGGTAGTATGAACTAGGAAATGGGAGTTTAGATCAAGGGAAAAAAGAAGCAGAGGGGTACAAGAATGCCACTGAATTCTTGAAAATGGAATATTCAACAAACATCAATTCGCACATATTGAGGAAAATCCAGTCCATGTCACCCTTCTATAAACTGCCCATTCCTCAATATAAGTATGGTTTAATCAGCAGGTTTTAGTCTTGTTTGTACAAAACAGGTAGGGCACAGGTAGAGCCTAAAGAAAGAAAAGAAAAATGGGTATTGGTGCAAAGAGATGTCCATTAAAACCCCATTCATTAATATACGTTTCAAGATTCATTATAATTTTATATCGCAATTTGAAGGAACTGGACATATTTGGACTGGTAGCATTGCTTGGCTCAAAGGCTCTCTGAAAGAGAAGGAACAAGGTCTTCCAAGACTCAACCCTCGGGACCAGCAGTTAGCGTAATGGCTATGTCGCTGGACTCCCACGTAGTCGACCACGGTTCGAGTCCCGGACGCGGTGGCTTAAACTCACGCCGGGCGCGTGTGCGTGCGTGCCCAAGATCCAGGGAGGAGAACGGAGGAGAAGGGATTGCGGCGTGGCCATCCCCCCGGGGGTGATTTTTCGCTTTCTGTCTCTCTGTCTCTCTCTGTCTGTCTGGCGAGCACACGCGCCCTATACCAAAAACCTCTCCAAAAAAAAAAAAAGAAAGAAAGAAAGAAAAAGACTCAACCCTCTAGAACATACTGCAGTTATCTCTTCTAAACTATAGGAGGCAGATTGTGGCAAAAGGAGGAAGGTACCTGCGCCTTTATTAAAAAAAAAAAAAAAAAAAAAAAAAAAAAAAAAAAAAAAAAACGCCTTTTTTTTTTTTTTTTTTTAGCTCAAAGAACTTCAGAGAAAGACAAAAATATCAGCCACACTTGACTACTTTTTCCAGACCTACTATACAACAGTGGATTTAGTGGGAAATGAGACAAATAGATTTCCTGCTCTCATGGGGTTGAGAGGCCATCAAGGGAGATGGACCTTAACACAACTAAGTACAGAAATAATTAGCAACTTTGGTGGTAAATGTCACAAGGAAATAGAAAAGGCACTACATGGGCATATAACTAGGAGCTCTGTCCAAGCCTGGAGAATAGGGAATGATGAGAATACGAAATAAGCAAAGGAAATAAAACTTGAAAAATTCTATTCCCTGCCAGGAGTGGCAACTTTGCTATGCCATTCATGAAATGACGACTAGATAGAAAGTAAGCTCAGTTGACATAAGTGAAAGAGAACATGACTAGTCTGGCAGAAACAGAAAAATGCATTTGAGGACCACCTCTGGTCAGTGCTCAGGACATTTGAATTCTGTACAAGGAGCCAGACAGGAGCCCTCATCCATGGCAGGAGACAGCAAGAAGAGCTGCTGACTGCCTTCTTTCCGATCTTGATGTAGCCCTTTGGTAGCCTCAGTTTTCCTTTTGGTTTTTAAACATTTTTTCCAGATTTATTTATTTTCTTTTTGCCATACAGCATATGGACTTACCACAGAAAGACAGAGAGGGAAAGTGAGGAATCATTCCCTAGGGGCAGATGGCCACACCTCAATCCCTTCTCATCCATTCTTCTGTCAGGATTTTGGGCATGCGCGCATATGCGCTGAACATGTTTTTCAAGTCACTGGGTCTGGAACTCGAACTGCAGAATCTGCTATGTGGGATCCAGCGCTTTAACCCACATCACCTGTTGACCTTCTTTGTAAACTTTTCAAGATCTGAATTACATTTCTAAGTCTCAGATGCATTTAAGAGTCATTTCATTAACAGACTCTCATCATGGATTTGTTTCTGGAGTCACCGCCTGAGAAAGGATATAATCATATTAACACTCGGGTTTCAAAAATGAAAAGCTTTGTGGAAACCAGCAGTTAGCGTAATGGCTATGTCGCTGGACTCCCATGTAGTCGACCGCGGTTCGCGTCCTGGACCCGGTGGCTTAAAACTCACGCCGGGTACGTGTGCGTGCGTGCCCAAGATCCTGAGAGGAGAATGGAGGAGAAGGGATTGCGGCGTGACCATCCCCCCGAGGGGTGATTTCTCGATTTCTGACTCTCTGTATCTCTCTCTCTCTGTCTGGCAAGCACACGCGCCCTATAGCGAAAAACCTCTCAAAACAAACAAGCAAGCAAACAAAAAAAATAAATGAAAAGCTTTGTGACACCATCCTCCTTTTGACTTAAAATTAACAGTAAAGAAATAATGAAATAACTGATGTTCATAAGAATATATTTTGTCATAGTTGTATTTCTGGAAGGATATTATCCCATTCAGCAATAAATTTACTCCACATTTAATATTATCTTAGATCTTCATGTCAGCATAATAAACTTAATGCTATTCATTAATCCAACATGAATTACTGAAGGGTTAATTTAAACAGCATTAAGCCAGCGGAAAGGGAGAGTGACCGGTTAATGTTACTTAAGTGCCTACATAATCTTGCATCATCTTTGTGCATTTTGACATTGAAGGACAGTGATGATAAAAAATATTAAAGATAGCCAGGCCAAAGACATATGGTCAAAAACTCATATTGTGTATTCAAGGAGCTTTACCTCTTTTTAGGCTGACCCATTAGGACATGTTCATAACTATATGATGAAAACAAGTGCATGCAAAAGAATTTATCAAAACGTGATCCTCATAGAAGGGCTTGAGATTACAGATATACAACAATTTTTCTTTTTTAAAAAGTCAGTGGATATAGGAAGATGAAAAGAAATGCTTCTATCCAGTCACAGAGAAAGAATGTCATCACATGTGTGTGAACCCTTAACAAATGGAGCGTCCTGGATAAAGCCAAGTCCTGGCAATTAAAATGAAGCCTCCCACCATCCTCCAGTAATATTTTTTTCATATTATGTTTATATTGGTTAGGAATAACTACATGCATTATCATATCACCAAATAGAATCCTGAAAATAATCTTTTTAGATAGACAAATACCCTTACATGGACTGATAAAGTTTCAGGAGCTCATTCACCATTATAATGATTATCCCAAAGCCCTTGTGTAGGGATCAGCTTATAGGTATACTCAATAAATTCTAGTTGATCTAAAATAAATTGAACTACATTTTAAATAGTAGGAATTTATGATAGATATGTAGATAACAGATAATGATTTACGTGATACAGCTATTTACGGCAGGGGTTGGAGGAAGAAACTGATTTTTTGTGTCCAAAACAAAACAATGCTAAAGCAGCACAGATATCAATGTTTTGGAAATATTTAGGGCTATCAGTTTCATAATAATTACCATATTGCAATTTTAACAAATAGCAAAAGTAAATCTACGACGAACAAAATGTGGGTGGAGAGAATTCGCTGGATTTGCAATCTAGGTTCTTTCTGTCCGTCTAGCACTCTGAGGGTTACTCTTCATTCAGCTAGCCATTTTGCATTAGTGCTTAGCATCAGATGTGCTGACTCCACATGACAAGGTTAAAGACTAAAACAGCATCTCATGAAGTCAGAGGTTCACTCATTCTACACCAGCTCACTTCTCCTTCGGAGTTATCCAGTCAGCACCCGAGTAGTAACTGTTGCCACTAAAATTACATGCAAAACTATTCATATCTGCAATTTGAATTTTTAAAAAATTAAGTTCATTTCTTTGATGAATGAGGGAAACATGAAGAGAAAGAGAGACAGAAAGGCAACACCCCCAAGAGGGCCTTGATGCTCTGATCCATCCAGCTATAGCTCACCCCAAACCATGGGCACTGGTATATCCAGCAGTACACGTGGGGAGGTCTCCAGACACAAACTCAGAACCTTTTAATATGAGTCAGCCCCTCAGAGTGTCACATTTTACCCTGGCGTCATCATCCAGTCCCAAAAGCTGTCATTGTGAAGGCTTGAAGTGAATCTCCATTTGCAAAAACTGAAAAGTTGAAATATATGTAAATCTTGTATTCTGAACATGTTCAAAGAATCAAACAACAGATCCTGAAAGAATTTTACCCTGACTTACTTTTACTCAATTAAATCAATCTTCAAGTTAAATATTTAAATTTCAAAATGACAAAAATCAAGTGATTAACTTAAAGATCTAGCAAACAGTACGATAGGGTTTTTTTCATATTCTCTACTTTAGACAACAGCCTTATGATTTCTCATTGGTAAGTAGTAATACTCACATGTCTCAGCAGCTTCTGATCTACTAAAAAGAATAAATACATAAAGATTCGCATTCTGAGTTAAGTCACTTATGTTGTCCTTTGTGTGATCATAAGATTTCATATTAGATGATAACTATATGGTGCTTGTGTGTCTTCGTTTCTTGATGGCACCAAGCTTTCACATACATCCCTAGTAAAAGGTCTTTGACCTTCATACTGTTGCCTGGTGTGGTCAGTTTTTTACCAATACGAAGACAGTATCATGCAATAAGCAAAGACAATACTGAGGAGAAAAGACGAATAGCTTTACTTGATACTAACTTCATGTTAAGAGATTTCTGTCTTGGGCCAGCAGGTGATGTAGTGGTTATGGCACTGGATTTCCCCATGGCTGATTGGGTTCAAGGCAATGCTGGGTGAGTGTGCATGCATGCCCAAAATCCTGAGAGGACAATGGAAGAAAAGGGATTGTGGTGTGGCCATCATCCCTGGGCTTGGAGTGTGGGGGGGGGTTGTGATTTCTCACTTTCTCTCTCTGGTTTTCTGTGTCTCTAGTAAGCACACACACCCTATAGCAAAAATCTCTCTAAAACAAACAAAAAAAGAGAAAGATTACTGTCTCTTGTCCATATTTCAACTGTTAACAACATGATTCTATATGTTGTTCAAAAATAAAAATGTATATATCTCACAATCTAATTAAACCTAGATTTACTTCCTTGAGTAGTAGACAACATGTCTACTTTCTTTTCTGTGAAAGATTTGTGCTGCAAGATTTGGGCCTACAAAGATGAGGTCAGTTCCATCAGATGACACTGTGCTTCCAGAAGCAGAAACCATTTAACGCTCTGTGGTCAGAACAGACCATGCAGATTCTCAAGTCTTGCACTTGAACCTAAAACCTTCCCAATGTCAGTATCAAACCAAAAGTTCCTTATAGTTACATGCTCTTTGTTTTTCTGTTTCCTTGTTATATAACTTTGACAATTGCTTTTAACCTTCCATAATAGACTAGAAAATCAGTAGGACACAGATAAACTCTCATACTTCTCTTTATTTTCATAACAGAAACTTTCTTGTTCATGTAAGAGATTTTAACAGGTTGTCAAAATAACAGATTTAAGACCTTTTAGTTACAATTATTTTTAAAGTAATCTTTAATTTCTAAGCTAATCTTATTTCTTTTTTAAAAGTTTACTTATTTCTTCTGACAGAGAATGGAGAGATACAGCCATCCCTAACATGATCTTTGTACAGTGATCCACCCCAAGCCTCAGCCAGCCTGGATCAAGTCCATTCTCACGTGCCTGGTAAATACAGGGAGTCCCTGGGACACAAACTGAGAACCTTCCATGTGGATTCAGTATTCCATAGCATTGTGTTACTGCTGTGCCATCAGGTAGGGCCAACTAAACTCATTTCTGTAAGGTTCATGGTCATAACATTTTAAGCTAGAAAATGTTGTTTTATGTGACTATTTTGTATAGATTTGCTAATTCATGATCCAATTCTAGAGTATATAGAATCTCTTTTCAACTGTGATTACCATACAAGAAAATGACCATTTTTGACTTCTGTTAAGGATAAGAAAAAGGTTTCACTGGTCCACATTGTGAATCAAGCCAGACCTCAAACACATGGACTATTTGGCATATTTCCCTCAGGGCCCACGGTAGCTCTCCTCTCACAAGCACACTCTAGTTCTGTCCTGTCACCTAAAACCAACCTGCATCTGTTCAATGATGGGATTCTTACTGCCCACCCCACAACTTATAAATTTTACTCTTCCTCTAACTGAAAAAAGCTAGACCTCCAGATAATGCAGAAGTCAACTTAGGAAAATTCTAATCAGCTCCCATGGTCACCTCCTGGAGTCTTTAAAAGCAGTTTGGAGACCCCAAAGAAAAATGGTTATGACAAGCTCAGCAGCATCCTGGAGCTCAAGTGCCAGGCTGCAGGGCATCTTTCTCTCCAGAGACCAGACACTAAAACACACCAGTGTCTCTATGAATGCTCACTTACCATAGTGCCAATTTTACAAATATAAATGGAATTTCCCCATCTCTCTCTATGATATTAAAAATTATTTCCACTTTAGGGGAAGTGGCAGACAAGATAAAACATAGTGGGAAGTAAAATTTATGAGCAGCTTCCCGCACATCTGGGCTACAATTCTTGCACTTGTCACCTTTGTTGACAAGCTGAAAATAAAACGATGATTTTTATTTTTAGGTCCCCAGATATTCTTCCAGGAATTCCCTATAAACTATTTTTCCCCTTTGGCAAGAAGAATTAACAGAACACAGAATGAATAATAAATTCACTTATCATGTTGCTTAGACTCTTTGGAAGCAAAAAAAATGTTTATGACTTGACTTTCAAAAATTTACTCCATCTTGTCCAAGAGATAAAGATGGCAAAAGCAGTGTGAATTAGTTTCTGTTTAAGACAGCTTTAGGATGAACTCACTGTTTCCCAGTACTTGATTAACAGAGACTTCGCTGCCAAGAAACGATATGTAAAATTCATGCCAATTCCCTTATTTCTACACAAATATATTTAATGAGACCCTGTGTGTGTGTGTTTATTTCTTCTGTAGACATTCATGAAGTCCTAATATGTTCAAAGTCCTAAGGAAGGTGAAAAGAGAACTATTTTTTTAAGACTGAATTTTGTTATACGGTACAGCATTCATCAGAGACAGAGACAGAAAGACAAATCACCCCCTCCCCGGGGGGATGGCCACAGCACAATCCTTTTCCTCCACTCTCCTCTCTGTGCATGCACACACAAGTGCCCAGCATAAGTTTCAAGCCACCAGATCTGGGACTCAAACCATGGTTGGCCATGTGGGAGTCCAGTGCCCTTAGTCACTATGCCATCTGCCGACCTCAAAGAAAACTATTAAAGAATGATCGCTTTAATATGTTCATACTTAGTGTGTAAGGCACTGTACTGCAAATGTGTAAACATGTTCTCATTTAAAATCTGAACACGATAAAGACAAAAAACAAATCTTGTTGAATTGATTTGTTGTATGTTCTTATCTCTAATACACAAAAAGGGAGCCCAGGTTGAGAAAAGCTAATTAACTTGTCCAGCTCATAAGAGGGGAGTTAGAATTCAGAGTCTATTCTACTCTCACTTTTGCACTTTTCAATTTATTGAGTCGTTGGTTGGGAAATGAATAAAAGTAAAGTCTTGTACTCACAGTCTTTGTGAATCAGAGGAAGAAAACACACAGATAAAATAAGAAAGAACAATACAATGCAAAAGAAAAATGATCATGTTAAAGTTGTCACAAAGTACTAAGAAGAAAAAAAAATTTTAAAGAGGTAATTTTATGCTGATGCTTATCCAAGGATTAATTTATTCCATCCAAGACTATAACCGAACACGTTCTATGTGCTTAGTACAATGCATTGTTCATAGCAGGCATTCAATAAATAATAGTTGACTGGTGAACAAATAGGTAGGATTTCTTTGAATGAACATGAAATGGGAAAGACATCCTAAAGAAGACAGTAGCATCTATAAAGACATGGGGACATCAGACAAGCATGGGTCCCCTTTCCAGCAACTCTAAAAGGGCAGGGTAAGAGTAAGAAGAGATGTGCCTGAAGGAAGAGGGGCCCAGGGGCAAACTGAAGCATTATGTCCATCTTTTCTTAAAGACTTGAACATAATCCCATTGAGGATAGGGAGATAGCCTGTCACGGTGAAAGCTCTCAATGTGAACCAAGATGAGAGTCATCATATCCCATGGACTCAAAGGGCACCATCCAATTTATAATTTAAATGAGTAGTGCTCCCCTAAAACTGAGCAACTTGGAAGGCGCTTGCATTTAAAATGAGTGATTCTGCATGCTGTGACTGATCTGGGGAAGCACTACATGTGAAAAAAACTTAAAATTCACAGTAAGATTCCCAACTACATATCTCAGACAAAGTTCCTCAGAAAAGGTTCACTATCAAAACTACAGTGGCATTTAGACAATCAAGCAGACATCCAGTCTAAAATCACTGCCTCCTGCTTGCTATAGATAGGGAAGCTCTTCAGTTAATTAAAATTTTAACAAGGGTGGCATTCATGAAGTAACCACGGTAATACAGCAATGTACACTTAACTGATTCAACTATCCACAGAGTAATTATTTGCAAGTTAACTCATGCCAGACTCATGTATTACAGCTAACAAACAACTTCAATTTTTTACAATGATCTGTATGAGGTTAAGTTTATTGGCATAACGTAAGAGCAAGTGTTATAAACAACCTAGATATAGGCCATACCTAGTGACATACTACTAGGAGACATTTTTATGAATACATTGCATCTTGTTTGTATTATAATAGAAGAAAAGGTCTGTACTAGTGAAAATGGCCTTCACACAGATAAAAATTAATGAACCTCATTGTCTCTATGCTACATTTTGTTCCCTTTTGGATTTATGAAAATAAAGAAAAACTTAGAGCACAAGTAAATAAAATGAAAGGGGCTATTTTAAATTTACAAACGGACTTTGAAAGTCTGCTAAGATTCTAAACAACTCCCGCCAAAACAGGTGGTGTGGTGGTTAAGGTGCTGGACTCCCACATGGCCGACTATGGTTCAATTTCTGGACCTGGCAGCTCGCTTTCCCACTTTCCCTCTCTCTTTCTGTCTCTCTCTGATGAATTTCAAATGATAATAATACAAGTAAAGTTAAGTAATTCTTTTAAAAAAAATTATTGTGGGACCAAAGCATATATAGTTAGAAATAAATGGGATCCAGCAGCAGTAAAATGTAACTCTGAGCAAGGTGACACCATGTAAAAGGGTTCCCAGTCCAAGAAACTGGCAATATTTTTTATATTCTCCCAGTCCAAAGACCTCCCTGAGTACCAGAGCAACCCAGGAACACACAACCCCATCATCCAAAGTTGACCGAAGGCTGGGAGTGGATGGTGGCATCAAGACTCTGTTGAGGACACTGTATCTCTGTCTCTCTCTCTCTCACTCTTTCTGTCTCTCTCACTCAGAAAAGAAAAACTTTTAAAAAGTCAAAAATTACATTTAAAAAGAGACAAAGAAAAGGGCATGGAAGTGTCAAATGAGGAATTTACAAAATTTTCTCATCTAAGGCTCAGCTATTGTAAATTAGCTTTTGAGCATTAGGCAGCAAAAGCTTCTTAGAATTCAAGTAGATTCCTTACAAAAACCACAGATGCCCACTAGTCCCTGAATGCCAGATGTGCATGGCCCAGATATTAGCAAATCTCCTGGTGAAAGTTCAACCACCACAATAAGAGTAAATAACTTGTGCTGGACAAATAACATTTAACAAATAAATGTTAAATTATGAACATAACTTCGTAATTCAACACTTCTGCCACGAGTATGCTCAAGAAAGGACTGCCATGAAACAAAAGGTCACGTGACACCACATGCTCCTACTTTTGGATATTTCACGATTGGTTTACATTTCCAAAAATACTATTTTAGCTGTATACAATATATAATGGCAACTGTAAAAATGTAAAACATAGAAATTCTAGAAATTACCCTTGAATCATCTTCCTGTTTTGTCTTTCTCCCCTGAGTGACCTCCTGCCTAACTCCTTTCAGCACTTATCTCCCCTCAGTCATCTTTTGCCCTGCTGTAGGAGTATTGTTTTTTACTGTTTAAGAGTTCATTCATTTATTTCCACCATGAGCAACAGAGACACAAACATACAGAAGAAGACAGAGACAACTCTGCAGCAAGGACCAACCTAATGTTATGATCTACTCCTGGCCTCAGGCAGCCCCAGATTATGGGCAAGCAGGTGACAGCACACTCAGTGAAGTCTCTGGACTTCAGCGACATTCTCATGTCTGGCCTCACAGAGCTGCATGCTTACTGCTGTGCACTGTCTGACCCCTACCAAAGTAATCTTAAAGAATAATGCTAATAATACTCCTACCCTTCACAGAAACCCTCAGAGGCTCCCACGCAGTTTAGGTATAAATTCACAGCCTTCCACGATAGAGACCCAAATTAATGTTTTCCAATCTCACAACCTCCACCATGCTATAGACACCAATAATGATTTTGCAACTTATTTTTGCTAAAGCAGCACCATTTTTTTCCCAGTTAAAAACCTACACTCAATTCAAATAATAAAGCAGATAAAAATGTTATTTCAAATGTCAAAGTTTTGTCATCTTCTTTTTATAAAGACAAATCCTCATATTTTTCACTGGTATTGGGATCAAATGTGAGGTATTTCTCCAGATCTTGAAAATAAAATAAATATGAGTGTTTTCTATAAGTTAAAGTTTGAATCAACCAACATGGATGAGATACACAGCCATCTTTAACAGAGGTGGTAAAATATAATACAACTGTTTCAGAAGAACACTAATTCCATAAAATATTAGGCGTTCCAAAGGAAGAGGTCTTGGCCAAGTGATATTGGAACCAGGGTCTTACTATAACAAATACAGGAACTGATATATGAAGAGTGTGGTAGTCTCATGTATCCATTAAGAATATATTTCAAGAGCCCAGTGGATGCCTGAAACCATGGTCAATACCAAACCTCGTGCATACTACCTTTTTCTCTAAACACACATATCTATAACAAAGTTTAATTTATACATTAGGGGGATCAGCAGTTGGCGTAATGGCTATGTCACTGGACTCCCATGTAGTTGACCACGATTCGAGTCCTGGACCTGGTGGCTTAAACTCATGCTGGGCACGTACGTGTGCATGCCCAAGATCGCAAGAGGAGAATGGAGAAGAGACGTGGTTTGGCCATCCTCCCTGAGGGCTGATTTCTCACTTTCTGTCTTGCTGTCTCTGTCTGTCTTTCTGGTGAGCACACTCACCCTGTAGCAAAAGCCTCTCAAAAAAATTTATAAATTAGGCACAGTAAGATATTAACAAAAACTATTATAAGAATAAAATTTTAACCATATACTATAATAACGGCTATATGAATGTGACTTCTCTCTCTTTTGCCCTCTCTCTCAAAATGTTTTATTATATTGTATCATGGGGAAGAAATACCACTTTCAAAAGGCAAAACTATGAATAAAGGAAGACTACTGTATGGGCTTCTCATTGCAGGCACTATAAAGAAACTTGATAAGGTTTTTCCTATCCACTATTTGTTGTCTTCAAATTATCCTTCACACCCTTTTTTATTTTTTTAAGAAGGACACCTATTAGTAATAATAATGAAAAGCACTTTGGAACAATAGCCCACTTGATACTAAACAGGCTCATTTCAAGTCATAGACACTTGTGAAGCATGAAACTAAATAAAGAAACAAGGGAATACACTGTGACTTTGAACTCTAGGCTGCTCTGAAACTGATCATTCCATATGTTCAATATTTGATTCTAGACGTTAGTTCAAAGATGTGGATGGCCTAGGTCCCTACCAATATCTGGGTATAAGAGTGTCATAGCTAAGGCATAATATACACTGTTGAAATAAAGAGTACCCCCAAAACACACAAGCTTAAGTGAGACAGTGGTTCACTTCTCCAGAGAGTAAAATTCCAGGGTGGTAGCTGAAAAGAGGAAATGAAAAAGCAAAAGCACTCACACATTCCTTTTAAGGGTATGCCTGGGGGATACATCACATCACTTCTATTCACACCTCACTGTCCAGAACTTAGTTACCTGCCACACTTAGCCTCGAAGGAGACTGGTATAAAACCCCTGGCTGGGATGCTGATGGAATACCATCCGTCTCTGGGACAGTACACCTATTCAAGGATATAACCAAGTGAAACAAAGAGAGTCCTCCCCTCTGCTGGAGTCCATGCCAAGAATTCTGGTCTTTAGGAGTGTTTTTGGAAGTTCTAGTCTATACACATTTCTAAAGCAGATCACAAAATATATGGTCTTCTGTAGTTCCAGGAATGTCACAGATACTTCCCTACTCCTTTGCTCCCGTAGACAACACTCCATGTCTTTCCAATTCTCAGCTGTTGAGTGTCCAGTGAAAAACCCTTATTTGAATGGTGGGTGGAAGTGATCATCATAGTAATTTTAGGGCAGCACACGGGGTTGTACATGTAATTGGCTCGCATTCTCAGTATAAAATACGTATGTACCCTAGTATTTTGATCCTAGTTAGAAGTGTTCAGAAATAGCAAAACCAGGCTCTGTTTTGCTGAACATAAATTCTTGTACAAAGAAAAATTAGTTTCACAACACCAAAAGATGTTTTTCAATAACAACATGTAGAAGACAAGAAGTAAGTATTTTACAGGAAACTAACCTGGAGGCAGTTTGGCAGTAATCACAAGTACCTATAAAAATTTCCATTTTTTAAATTCTTTTCAGCAGCTTACAGCACAAATGGAACTTGATACCATTCCAATAATAAACACTTCTTTTAGGTTAAGGAAATTGAAGCTTTCTTGTTAATCCTCCTTCCCCCACCTAAGAGCAGGTTAAATAAAATATGTAAACCACCTTGCACAGCGCCTAGCACATGGTAGTTTTCAAAACATGCTCGTGTTAAGCATTCCATATTTGACTGAGTGGTAACAAGCTGACAACAATGGAAAGCAAAGGAAAGCAATTGTGAGGTTTCATATACAGGTAAAACTTCCATTTTCCTTATTACATTGTAGCTCTATAAATGTTAATATTGAAAGGTCTCAACATAGAGTTAAGTGAAAAAGTCAAGGTTCAAAATGTGCCAATAGCATGCCATTTGTTGAGAAATGATGGGAAAGAAAGCAGACATTGTTATATGCTTGTAAATTCTTGGCATATTTTTTGAAGGATACTAGTGAGAGCTGTTTCTACTCTACACCCTTTTTTACCTCTATAAATGTGACACTTACCCATGCATTACTAATTCCAATAAACTAAATGCAATCATGAATTAAATCTCCTTTTCTGATTGCTACTTGTGTAGCCTTCACTCTCTTACCATTTGAATACCACCCGTATTATTTTCTTAGTGATGTCACGAACTGGGTGTCTGAAAACAACAAAAATGTGTTCTTTCACAGTCTGGAGGTTACAAGTCTGGAATCAAAGTTTGGGCAGGCCCACGCTCTCTGTTAAACCTCTAGAGAGAATCCTTTCTTGCCTCTTCCAGCTTCTTGCAGCCCCAGGCAGGTCTTGATTTGTAACAGCCTAACTACAGCCTCTGCCTCCATTGCCATGTGGCATTCTCTCTGTGTCTCTGTCCAGATTTCCCTTCTAATAAGGACACCAGCTGTAACGGATTACAGCCCACCCTAATGATTTTAATTAACTTGAATACATCCATAGAGACCCCTATTTCCAAAGAATGTCACATTCACATGTACCTGTGGGTAGGATTACAACATATTTTTTTTGGAGGACCACCGTTTGACCCATAACACTACCATAATCAACATCATTTCCACACAATACTTTCTATAAATCTCATTTTTCTGTTCCTTTTTTATTGGTCTCAGCTCAATACCACAGAATAGCTAAAGGGCCCCAATAATCCCTTGCCCTCCTGCAAAGATTAGGCTGTCACTGTAGAAATTGGAAATGCATCTCATAGCAGAAGAAATTTAGGTAAAAGTTCAAAAGAACAGAAGGTGGATATTTTTTAGCTACTTTTGTAGAAAAATCAAGGTCATTATATATCATCACATGAAAACTTCAGACCCTTGATCAGATTGCTCTATGAATTCATGGACAGTGTGCACTCCAGTATACTAGCTATCAATTTTTTTTATCTGGTTGAAGCTGATTTACATAAATACATGTGCTATTAAATGCTACAGCCAAAGTAAAACAAGTAAAAAAATTAACTTGAAGATTTGCTAGAGACAAAAGGCATCATTCTTCTGCTTTGATTTTACCTCTTCTTTTGAGAGTCATAATTACCTATTCCTAGTTATTAAAATGAATAAAAAATTAGCTCAGGATATAAGAAAGAAGGGGCATAGGAGTAAGGAGAGATTAGAATAAGCTTATTCAACCACGCATGAAGCCTACATGATTACCTGTGTCAGCTTTCTCTCTACACTATGTAGGAGAGGATAAATTAGACATGATAATGTCACCTTATTCTCTTTATGCATGAAGTGTCTTTTCCTTATCTATCTGGCAAAAGATCTACCTGTTGTTGGGTCACAGCCTCAGTACACAAGCAATAAGTAGTAATGTGCATTATCCAAACATTTTTCTGCGGCTGGTGGTGGCGTGGCTACACCCACAAGGTAGGTAGGGATCCTGAGGTCATGTCTTGGGACCTCCGTGAGTATGATGGTCCTCATACTGGAACCCTCATGAGGGTGCCTATCTCTCTATCTCTGTTTTTTTCATGGAGTATATAACCAGAGGATATGTTTGCTCACCAGGGAAAAACAGAAAAAGAGAGAAAGCACCCCCCCCCCAGAGGGGAATCACACCACTCCTTTTCCCTCCATTTCTTCTTCCCGTCATGTGCCTAGGAATGTTTTCCAAGCCACAGAGCCAAGATTAGAATCACAACTGATCATGTGGGATCTGGTTCCCAATGCACTACACTTACCCACTGTACTACAGGACCAGACCAAATGAACTTAAACACACACACACACACACACACACACACGCACACAATTTTCCCATGGAGCAAATTCTAAAATTTTAAATAAGTATGCATAGCAAAGTGTCACTCTTTGACACTTTTGAACACTTATTCAATTTAATTATATACCCAAGTGATTGATATAAGGGCGTAAAGACAATGAATGAGAAAGGTGACACCAATTGCTTTTATGGACCGCCTGTGGCAGTCATGGACTTGCACCACTCGGATCTTCCATCAAGAATAGAGCAGAGTCAATAGAGTAGATATCAGCTGCCACATCATCAGGCCCCTTGTTCTCCTGCCAAAAACTACCTTCTTCAAGGTGGTCCCAGCCAATGATCTAGCATTGCCAGGGCATTTGCTGTTGCCTTTCCTGCCCAACTAAAGACTGTTCTAATGGGTAATTTCTACTCACGGACTTTCCATTGGCCTGGCTGAGACCCTCCTTGAACCATATTAAATCTAGAGCTCTTGCTACCCTTTTTTCTTCTTTCTCTTTTACACTGGTTTCAGACCTACAGTCCATTCTCCATCTTTTCCTGATCCCTCTCCTTTTCTCTTTCACTAACAGTTCCCTCCCCACAATTGAAATCTCTTACACATCTGACCAACAGGATGCAATTAAAATTCTATTTAAACTGGAGTAACATTGAATCAGTCAGGAATGAACCCATTTCTGATTTGCCTCTTGTTTACTTAAGATATCAAGGGCAAGTAAAGGCCGCTTCTTTTTAGGTACACTTTTTCTAAAACAATGAGGCACGTTTCTACTTCTCAACTCCTAAGCTTTCGCTCTCTCCTCTCTGTACCTATTCTAATACATCGTATGGAAGAGAAGCTGAGACATTTCCCTGAGGTCATTACGAGGCTGTTCAGCATGTTCTCTCCAAGGGGCTTATACCTCTGCACCTGTCATTTTGATGAACTGTCTTTTTACTTACTGATGGAAGCCCTTTGAGTCTTGTGGGAATTTTTAAAGTTAATTCACTATTCTCCGTTTGCAGTGTCTCCCCACCTCTCATTCCAGCCCTCCCCTTGCAAAGGCCTTAAATGTATTCCTGCTTAAAACGGATGGACTAGGTTAGATCACTGACATTTCTAAATTCACAGTCCTGAAAACACACGCACCAAACAATTCCATATAATTTTAGGTAACATGCTTCAGAAAGTAGACTTGGGCATAAACTGTAAGTTTATGAACCAAGAAAATAATAGGCATAAAGCAAAAATAAGAAACTTTGGCTGGCACCATGTTAAGTCCATTTTAAAAGGTCACAGGTCTCAGTGTGTGTCTGCCTCAGGCAGACTTTTTTTTTTCTCCTTTGGAGAGGTTTTTGCTATAGGGTGCGTGCACTCACCAGAAAGATAGAGACAGAGAGACAGAAATCGAGAAATAAGCCCCCGGGGGGTGGGGTGGGGGGGGTGGCTACACCGCAATCCTTTTTTGTCTATTCTCCTCTTGGGATCTTGGGCACGCGCGCACACGCGCCCAGCGTGAGTTTAAGCAACCGAGTCCAGGACTCGAACAGCAGTCAACTACATGGGAGTCCAGCGACATAGCCATTACATCAATTGCTGGTCCCAAGGCAGATTTATCCTTACATATCCCTAATATTTCATGCCAGGGAAGTAGACTCTACAACTTTCCACGCTAGGAAATTTAAGTGCTTTAAAACTGCATTTAAATCCCTTACCTGAAGCATAGCTTGAGAATGTTTTCTCCCATTCTGAGGGGTGATTGTCATGTACTGCATACATATTCTGAAAAATCATACTGTGTACTATAGACATGTATAGCAAATAAATGTGAATAAGTAATCATAAAATAAAAATTAAATTTAAAAAACTAAATTCAAATTTTTAGTGGTTATAACTACCTCAATGAAATTGTTAATTTATAGCTTGGATTTCTGTAAGTTACAATAACCACAACTCCTTTAGATTTCTTTCATGTCTCATTATCAAGCTTTACAACTTTTTTTTTTGAGAGGTTTTTGCTATAGGGCGCATGCGCTCTCCAGACAGAGAGAGACAGAGAGACAGAAAGTGAGAAATCATCCCACGGGGGGGATGGCCACACCGCAATCCCTTCTCCTCTGTTCTCCTCTCGGGATCTTGGGCATGCATGCACACGCGCCTGGCGTGAGTTTTAAGCCACCAGGTCCAGGATACAAACCACGGTCGACTACATGGGAGTCCAGTGACATAGCCATTACGCTAACTGCTGGTCCCAAGCTTTACAACTTTTAATCATTTTGTTACTTTTCTCTAAAATTCCTTCACTTAAAAAGAACTACAACAAAAACAAAACTCTCAATAAATCAGAACCCAAACAAGGCAAACTTATCAGGAAAATAAGCGTAGGTCCATTTTACTAACTACATCACAACTGGATTTCATTGAGTTGAGTCACAACATAATCCAGGCACAAAACCACTAACAGGGCGATGGGAAGTTTAGTCAGACTACTGCACAGAAAAGGCATTCCAGAGCAGTACAGAAAACAGGAAATCAATGTCAGGTTGCAAGTTCCACTTCTAGCTCTTTACTTCTTGCACCCTGAATGCTGTTTTTCTTATCTTTATCATAATTTGTTGACTAAGCTAACGGTCCATCTTAGTGTCATTAATGGTAATACAAATCTTCATTTTTGATGCAGATCTGAGGGTCATTTTGCATGATTTCTTGCCAACCATCTTGCACCTGAATTCAATGGAGATCTAACTTAAAGTAAATCCAGGCAGAGAGGAACATGCTATAATACCATTTGAAATTAATCAGATATATTTCCGATATACTCTATAGGCACAGCCTTTTTAGGAAATCAATGTTATAAAGGTTCTATCTTCCTTAGAGGAAATAGAGACACAGGTACCAAATACATGGCACAGTCCTGGATTAGCTCTTGGCTTAGAGAAAACAGTTATAAATGATAATTTGAAAGCAATACAAAAAAATTTTATATAAACTGGTATCAAAAAGCAGGAGGCCAGATGGTGGAAAAGTAGTAACCAAAGCTCTGAGATGCTAACCCACATGGGAAGGTTCCAGGTTCAAGTTCAGAGATCTCCCTAAATATTCCAGGCATTCACATGCCCACAATCCAAAGCTGGCTGAGACTGGGGGTAGTTTGTAGAGTCAAAATCTTTTGGGAGTGTGGTCTCTCTCTCTCTCTCCCTCACTCACTCTCTATCCAGCTTCAGAAATAATAAATACACACTCTAAAATTATTATTTTTGAGAGGGGTTTTTTTGCTATAGGGCGTGTGCGCTCGCCAGAGAGAGAGAGAGAGAAAATGAGAAATCACCCCCCCCCCAGGGGGGATGGCCACGCCGCAATCCCTTCTCCTCCATTCTCCTCTCGGGATCTTGGGCACGCACAAACATGCCCGGTGTGAGTTTTAAGCCACCGGGTCTGGGACATGAACCGCGGTTGACTACGTGGGAGTCCAGCGACATAGCCATTACGCTAACTGCTGGTCCCCACTTTAAAATTTTTTGCCAGAGGGTGCATGTGCCAGACGGGAGGGAGAGAGAAAGTGAGAAAGCACTCTCCATGGAAAATGGTCATACCTCAATCCCTTCCGTCTCCTTCATTTCTCCCTCCCTTCAGAATTTTGGGCACACACACGCTCGACATGTTTTCGAGCTTCTGGGTCTGGAACTCAAAACACTCATACAGCCATGTGGAATCCAGCTTCCCTAACCATCATGCCATTGGCTGGCCAAAATAAACATTTTTTAAAAAGGAGCAACTATTGGGCCAGCAGGTGGTATAGTGTTTAAGGCACTGGATCCCATTTGACCAGCTGAGAAGTTCAAATCCCAGACTGAGTGGCACAGTGGTGCATGTGCATTTGTGCCCAAGAGCAGAGAATTAGAAGGGATTGCAGCATGGCCATTCTCCCTTGGGCGTTATTTCTCTCTCTTTCTCCCCCTCCCCTCGTTTGTCTCTGGTTAGTACACACCTTATAGCAAAAACTAAAAACAGAAAAAGGAATAACTATTAATTTTGTTATGTGTAATCACTTTAATTTGGCTTAATAGAAAGTTTTCTGAGATATTCTCTAAAGAAATTAGGGACAGAATCTAAGAATATCTATAATTTACATTATAATATCTCTACATAAGACAAAATTCATTAATACATCATAGGACTATTTATCTACCCCATGTGGCAATTATTTTCCTGTAAAGGGCAAACAAGCAAATATTTTAGGCTTCATGAGCCAAATGGACTCTGTTATAATTATTCAACTTAACCACTGTAGCATGAAAGCAACCACAGACAATGTATAAATGAATATGCAAAGTAGTGTATCAATAATATTTTATTTACAAACACAGGCACTTACAGGCTATCGTTTACAGGCACCTGATCTATCCTTTCCTTTGAAAAGAAGTGACAGGCTTATAACACATATAGTCCTTGGCTCTAGTACACAACATGACATTACCTCAGCATTTCCATTCTTTTTTTCTTTTGCGTTTGAAAGAGCAGCATCATTTAGTCCCTATTCACATTGAGATCCATAGTACCTGCCAAGTATTTTCTTACACAGCTCAACTTTTCTATCAGGTGACTCAAAGATTTTATTTTTTTTAAAAAAGTTATAAGCCTATAAAATGAAATAATCCTATCAGAAGGAAATTCGGCTTAAGAAGGGCTTTCTACTCCATGAACCAAAGGCACTAAGGACCTCTGTCCCTGGGTCTGATTTGCACAAGACCGGCTCTTGAAGATTAGTGGAAAAGTCATTGGGCCCTTCACCTCACTTCTTCACTGAAACCCAAACCACTTTCAGGTCCTCTGGACACGGGCTGCTCAGCAAATCTGTATTTCCCCACCCACTACACTGCAGGTTCCCAGCAGCCTAGGAGGATAAACACAGCTTCCCAGTGAGGCTACCAGTGGATGAGCCACCGTAAAAGCTGGACTGGATTGACTGGCATACAACTTGAGTGAGGTCAGTGTCTTACCAAGTAGGTGCAGATTCAATAAAGTATACATGGCTGTTTGTATGGATGCTCACAAACGGACAATACTTTCTTTAAGAATGATCCCCAGAAACTCAGATCTCTCCTCGAGATGATGTTAGAAATACAGAAGTCAGTATTAAATATTTAGAGGATTAATTTAGTTGTACCATTGGTTCAGACTGCCTATTAAAAGTTTACCTGTAATAGAAAGCTTCAGCCTATTCACTGTTGTGCTCTGCCATTAAAACTGCATACCATAAACTTTTTATAGAATATGGCATATCATGAAATTTAAGTAGGCTTAGTTCTTAAAAGAATTTCATACAGATGATGAATAAAAACAGAAAGAAAATTCATGCTATATAGAGTGTCTATTAATAAAATGAAAGCTAAATCATGATTTAAACATTTCTTAAAAAACCATAGAGTTAAGATAGACTATAAATTCATTGGAAATGGGTGATGAGAGTGAAGGAGCAAAACTTCTGCCAAATTTCAAGGTCATAAATGTAGCTGAAATGCAATGCAAAGCTATAATGGGACCACATTTTTCATGGTAATATACTTTATGGTTCAAACTGGGCAGTAAAGTAGGAAACTCATGAAAAAAGAAATACCAAGAGTCTTCTAATTATTTATATATTATTTTGGGATTCCAAATTAAAATTGACCAGAAACGATGTAAGAAATAAATGGCTACTTTTAGGTTTTGTGAGAAAGTTACTTGTAGCAACATGTTATCTATCTTTTAAATATTTTCTTTTATGTATTCTAGCAAACCAGGATAAAAGATATACATTTTTAGAAATACTACTGTATTTTGGGACTGGCAGATGTGGCCGAGTGTGATTCCAGTCCTGAACCGGGTGGCTTGAAACTCACGCTGGGTGTGTGATTGTGCCTGCCTAAAATCCTGAGAGAAGAATGGAGGAGGAGGGATTCGAGCATGGGCACCCCTTGCCCCTTGGGGGTGATTTCTCGCTTTCTATCTGTCTCTCTGGCGAGCACACATGCCCTATAGCAAACATCTTTCTTAAAAAAAAAAAAAAAAAGAAAGAAAGACAGACAGACTACTGCATTTCTATAATAATTTATATCTAAAATGTAAGTTAATTTGTCAAGAGAAAGGGAGAGTTATCTCTGCTCTAAGCCAACAGAAAGGATTTTTTGATGCGTTACGATCATCAGGGTTATATTGGTCTACTTGATATAGTAAGTTTTCATTCTGTTGTGGTTTGAGGGAGGTAGTTATTAATATTATAAAGTAGTTTCATTCTTCTATAAAAGAGGATTCCATCAGACAATATTTACCTAAGACTTGAAACATTTTTTTCATGATTACTCTCTTCAATGTATTTGAAATTGTCAAGCTTCTGTTTAGTTAATGCCTCTTTCCTTACCAACTTAGCTAAAGGATAGTACACCAGAGAGCAGAAACAAATGTATTTAGAAAAATTTATTTTCTCTCAAACATTTAGAATATAAATAAATGGGGGGGGGGACTAAAACCCACATTGCTATGTTGAGTAGAAGTTTTAAGGGAAACTAGGATGGATAATAGCAAATATTGTCACTGAGAAACAATTATACTAGATGTATATTTTCTATACAAGACAGGTAAGCCTGACAAGATTAGTAAAGGGCTATTTCTCTAGTCTCTAATAATGTAGCAAATTGTGTAAGTGATCAACCACAGCGTGAGCAACATGAGAACATAAGTGACCTCTGGGCTGTCCAGTATTATTCCAAAGAGCATCTTTGTCTGCCCACGTCCGCTGGGTCATTGCTGAGAAAATGGGTCACATGGACAATCAAACTAGAAAGAGTTTGGTATGGCTCACATGAAAGACACAGCTTGAACACAAAGTTCTGCTATTCTTTTTTATTTGTTCTTTTTGAAAATCTTCTGACAGAGAAATGAATTAAAGTCTACAGACATGTGTCACCATTTCTGGTGTTCAAAGCTCTCCACAGGCCCTCCCCTACCCACCCAGCATTATGTCATCAATTCTGCAGTCACAGAGGATTTGACACCTCCATAATCTACTGTCTCTGTTATTCCTGCGTGCAGCCTTAACTACTTAGCTGGACTGCTTTAACTCTACTTCTCTACATACATGTCTTTATGCTACAATACCAATGCCTGGAACATGGCCTCACATGTAGTAGATGTTCATTTAAAATATGTGGAATAGATCATTATGAAGGCCAGGGGAGGCTGACTGAAAGGAAGGATTCAGGAGATTTCTGGAAAGCTAATAATACTCTATTTCTTCACCTGAATGGTATTTCTTTTACATAGTAAAAATATATTGAGCTGTAAAAGACAAAATTGTGGAAGACATAAAAGAATAATGAGACCAGCAGTTGGCATAATGGCTGTGTCATTGGACTCCCATATAGTCGACTGCCGTTCGAGTCCTGGACCCGTTGGCTTAAACTCATGCTGGACGCGTGTGTGTGTGTGTGTGTGTGTGTCTAAGACCCTGAGAGGAGAATGGAAGAGAAGGGATTGTGGCAGGGCCACCCCCCAGGGAGTGATTTCTTGCTCTCAGTCTTTCTGGCGAGTGCACATGCCCTATAGCGAAACCCCCCCACCCCCCCAAAAAAAGAACGAACTAGCAGCAGAAAAATTTCCAGATTAATAGAGGATTCTTTCTTATGAAAAGATGGCTAGGATGCTTTGCTGTCTTCAATACTATTATAATGTCTAGCTTCACTACTTTGTGAAATATTCAGTTGGTAATGACAATATAAACACACACACACACACACACACACACACACACAAACAATAACGTGTCTTTTCAATGGCAAAGATTAAGAATATAAAAAGTGATAAGTGTTGGCGGGGATGTGGTGAAAAGGGAACCCTCCTACACTGTTGGTGGGAATGTAAACTAGTTCAACCACTGTGGAGAACAATATGGAGGTTCCTCAAAGATCTACAAATAGAACTACCATTCGATCCAGTAATCCCACTTCTGGGTATTTACCCAAAAGACAGGAGAACGCTCAGTCAGAAAAGTGCTTGCACATCAATGTTTATTGCAGCATTATTCACAATTGCCAAGACATGGAACCAACCTAAATGTCCACAAACTGATGAATGGATTGGAAAAGTGTGGTATATATACTCTATGGAATACTACTCAGCCATAAAAAATAACAAGGCCCTGGAATTTGATAGAAAGTGGTCAGATACGGAGGATATATTGCTGAGTGAAGTAAGCCAGGATATGAAAGAAAGATATTGTATGTATCCACTCAATATATACCGACTATCAGCATTCTATGATAGTGAAAAAAAATTGGAGGACATAAAAGCAGTGAAGGTACTTAATGAGAATAGGACAGTGTGGAATGGGGGAAGTGAAGAGAAGAGGATAGAGAAAGACAACAAATGAACAATAGAGAGGCAGGACATTAGTGAGAAACAGATATGGCTTATTAACTGTTGATGTTGACATGTATAGTATTCTCAACTGGATTTGTCTGAGAAGTATTTCATGATGGGCAAAGTATTTGTACAAGCAACATGAGAAATAGCGATGGACTGTCTTAAAAAATAATTAGAATAATAATAATGATTGGGGAAAACATAGAAAAGATATTGAATGTTGAAGCGGGGAGATTAATGTCTCTGTACTGACTGACATGCATGGCATTCCCTTTTGAAAAAGTAATGTAATACAATGTAAAGTTATATGTAATTCAATGTAATATAAAGAAGAATATGATGATAATAATAAAAAAAAAACCAAAAGAAAAAAAAAAAAAAAATAACGTGTCTTTTCTACTTTCCCCATCTTTCCACTGTGCTTTCTCTGCACCTACCACCTTCTAAGATGGCTCCATCCCTGACTTTATTTGATTATGTAACAAGCCACAATGTCAGAATGTCAAACCTCTGGGCAGAACTTTTTATGCCACAGTGGGGATCTAGGCTGCCTGAGTGAGCTAAAATCCTTAATTCTCTGCAACTCCTGACATGATGTATTACATATCATAACTTCCTCTTCAGTTTCTTCTTCTTTGGTACTTAGTTCAATGCCATTCCACAAATACTTGTTGAGCCTGCTATCTGTTAAGGGCTAGGGAATGGGCTATAATAATGAATAAGGCACGCTGTTAAGTTGTGGAGTACAAGTGGCAAAATGTACATAACTTAAAATATACCATTTCAGTCATTTTTAAGTTTATAATTCATTGACATCTACAATGTTGTGCAACCATCATCACTATTCATTTCCAAAACTTTTTTTTTTTTATCTTCCCACACAAAATTCTGTCTCTATTAAACAATAACACTCCAGTGGCATGGTGGTTAAGGGGGCTGAAACCCTAGGGCTGACTGCACTGTTTGCGTCCTAGACCCAGAAGCTTGAAAAGCATGACAGGTGTGTGTGTGTGTGTGTGTGTGTGTGCGTGTGTGTGCGTGCTTGTTTGTGTGTGTGTGTGTGTGTGTGTGCATGCCCAAAGTTCTGAAAAGAGGAAGAAATGGAGGAGAAGGGATTGTAGTGTGACCACATCCCCCTGAGGATGCTTTCTCACTTTCTTTCTCTCTCTCTATCTCTGTCTCTTTTTGGTGAATCCACCTGCTCTCTGGCAAATTAAAAATAATAATAGTAATAATAACTTTTTACTCTCTCTTCCCCAGGCCCTGGTAACCAGCATTCTCATTTCTGTCTCTATAAAATTACCTATTCTAGGTACCCCCAAAGAAGTAGAACCATGCAGTATTTGCCCTTTAATATTTGGTTAATTATTTCCTATAATTTTTTCAAGATGCAAACATGCTGAAGCATACATCAGAATGTCATTTATTTTTAAGGCTAAAAAAATGTACGTATATACCATATTTTCTTTATCCACTCAACATTTCTAGTCTTGGAGGACTTTATTATCTATCTGGGAAAACATGCCAGTTCTTCCTCACTGATTTGTGGACCTTTGCCCATATCTGCCCTCTCCACCTAACACCTTCCACCCCAATACACTGTGTTCTGTCTGCAAGAAACACAATTGTCTTTTCCACCTCTTTATCACATTGTCTATCATGACCATTGGCATATAACAAGCACCCAATTACCATGTGTTTATTAAGGCATGAAAGACTTCCTTTGGGGTGTCCTGAGGAAACTCTTTCTGAAGTTTCGTTTCTTTAATTGTAGTCTCCTGTCTCTGGTCCCCTATGCATTTTCTCCTAAATAAGACTAGTGGCACCTGGCCACTGCAGAAACAAAAATATACTGAACTTCTGTTTCAGTCCAGAGAAACGAGTACCTCCAAGAAACGGTAAGTACCAATAGTATTGGATTGAGAGACAAGAGATGTAAATTTTAGTTCTAGCTTTGTTATGGCCTTCTGATACAGAATTACTGCTTTTCTTTTCTTAGCTCTTCTTCAGAATATAAGGAGCCCCAAGTGAGTGGGAGATAACTACTGTCAACCAAAGCAGCAAAACAAAAATAAACACATTCAGAAATAATTTATTTCCCAACTACTTTCAAAGGGAATGATTATTTTCTTATAAAATAATAAACTAACTCAATAATAGCTCACATGCAAAGGATGAAGAAACCTATAAGAAGCTAGTAAGAGGAATGATGCTAAAACAGAATTATCAATGAGGAAAGTCCTTATATCAATGAGGAAAGTCCTATGGAATGAACTGAACAGCAAAAAGTTAAAGTTGTTAGAATACAAAATGTTTCAAGTATTCCTTCATTACTAGTTTTGCATTATTCTACTAATTAATTATCCAAAATAGTATTTGATAAATATTACCAATAGAGCTCCTACTGCAAATAGGCAAATTAATACCAAACTTAATTTTCAAACCAAAATTACTACCAATGAATAAAAAGCAATGAAGAGTAAAAGATCAAAAGTCGAACAGAATAAGCACAAAAGGAATCTTACTTGGTAATGGCCCACTGACCTTTCACTCTCCATCTTGGTCACTCCCTCCCTCCAGTCTGACCATAGTCTGTGTATTCCAAAAGAGCAGCAGCCTCACACCCTCAGAAGACAGTGAGTGGCTCTGAAAGTGTATGACCATAGAAAAGTACAAATCCACTTACTAGCTCTGGGATCTCAGGCAAGTTACTAATCTCTCAGTTTCATCACCTTGACTATGGGAATAATAATAGTATTTCTTGTTTGGCAAACCTTCAATAAAATAATACATTGTAAAATGATTAGAGAGCACCTAATCTACAGTAAACCCTCAATAAATTTTGGCTATTAGACTGTGAAATCTCATAATGAAATTACACATAAGAAAATTGAGGCCAGATGCCCCAGCTGATAATGCACACCTAACTGACTTTAGGGACTAGCCCTAATCTAGAGCAGGGATTCTTAAAATGTGACCTATGGTCCTACCAGCATTATAAATCACTTCTAAACCTTAATAAAAATGTAGATTTGGACCACCCTGGGGAGTGAGTTCTCACTTTCCCTTTTTGTCTCTGGTGAGTACACGCATCTTATGGCAAAAATCTAAAAAAGCAAACAAACAAAAAAAGTAGGTTCGTGGGCCAATCTCTAGAGATTAGAACTCAAGTAGTCTTAGACACAGGAGTCTATGTTTTAAAAAATATTTGTTGTTGCTATATTCTTAAGTTTCTTTCTTTTTTTCTTCCATTAAAGAGACAGGGAGAGAGAAAAACACCACCAACATGATCACTTCCAGTCAATGCACCGCCAACAAGATCACCTCCAGTCTCAGCTAGCCCAGGTCTCAGGAATGTGTGTGTGTGCTCAGCACACACAGGGAGTTCCAGGGACATGAACACAGGACCTTTCTGTGTGGATCCAGTTGCATAACCACTGTAGAACCAATAGCCCCAGGAACACACAGTTGTAATAAGCACCTAAGCACATTCTGATGTACATTTAATTTGAGAACCAATAATCCAGTGATCCTCCAGTTTCAGTAGCTGCATAATCTCAGAAATTGTTAGAAATGCTAATTTTTGGTTCCACCCAACCCAATAAATCAGAAATTCTGCAAAATAACCCAGCCATTTGTGTTTTACAACCCTCCCGTTGATTCTGACCAACATTAAAGTGTGAGAACCACTGCACTAATCTGTATCTTTTTACCCAGATACAACCAGACACTGAGGCACCAGAACCAGAAACCCAGAGTTGCCAGGGCTCACTCCACCTCTCTCCCTATCTTGTGCCTCCAATCAACAACCAAATGCAGCCTATTTTATTTTGTCCTATTTCCATCCCTACTTCTTAGGTCTCTGTTCCAAGTGTTTGTCCTCTTTCTTTGCTCATAGACTTCTATAAGTCCTCCTACCAAATTGCTCAACTTCCAATCTTAACACTTTCAAATATAGTGCTGCACCCAAATTATAAATCCAACTATGTCTCTCCTTTGGTGGATTCCCATTGCTTTTAAGACTAAAAATCCTGAACATGGCTTAAGAGTCCTTTCCCACTCTGCCTCTGTCTACCGTTACAGTTCCAGTAATAACATTCCCTCCCTCCAATCTTCTGCTCTAACAGCACGAAGCCACTTAGAAGTTTCCTCCACAAATTCTATTTTCCACCTCTAAACTTTAGTTTCTGCTGCTCCCTCTCCTCCACATTCTAATTCCCCGAACTCCAGTGTCCTAGCTAACTCCTATTAGTTCTAACTTTAATTTTCTTGTTTACAGTGGGGAAAAGAGAAAAGAAAAGAAAGAAAAGGAAAGGAAAGGAAAGGAAAGGAAAGGAAAGGAAAGGAAAGGAAAGGAAAGGAAAGAAGAAAAGAAAAGAAAAGAAAAGAAAAGAAAAGAAAAGAAAAGAAAAGGAAAGAAAAGGAAAGAAAAGGAAAGAAAAGGAAAGAAAAGGAGAGAAAAGAAATCCCAAGCCCTTTTAACCCTTTTCCCAAAGCTGAATTAATTTCATTCAGTGGGTTCCAACACTTTCCCTCTGCCTTTGGTTGCCTATCCTTGTAGGTCTGTTTTACCCCACTCATTGCTCCATTTAGGTTTTCATCCTCAATGTGTTGTATGGTGCTTTGGGAGAGAAAGAAATCAATTTGCTGAACCATTTATACTATGGTAAAAAGAATGTACTGGGGCCAGCAGGTGGCATGGTAGTTAAGGCGCTAGACTCTCACATGGCCCACGGTGGTTCAAGTCTCAGACCTTGTGGCCTGCTTTCTCACTTTCCCTTTCTCTCTCTTTCTTTCTGTCCCTCTGTGGTCAAACTTAAAGATAGTAATAATAATGATAACAAGAAATAAATAATTCTTAATAAAAAAATGCATATACTCTATTGTTGGCTGACACTTGAAATGTGATCTGTAGCCAAGTCTTTGTAGAGGATTTCTATGGAATTTGTTTTAAATTCATTGTCACTATTCTCAACTAAATTAATGAACACAGACTCTACAGCCTGCACATTTTGCAAAAGAGTAAGACACTACAGAAAATCTAACCTGAACCAGTTACTGAGAAACTCGGCATTTTCGTTGGATTCTATTGAACCTGAAAAAAACAAAACCAGAAAAGTTGCTAATTTTGAAATTACACTTTTTTTTACAAATTGAAGATTGTAGTGTTTCCAAGTTTGTTTCTAAAAGTACTATTTTCTTTGTTTTCTAACATCGTTAGAAATAAATGGTCATTCCGATATAAATTACTTATTCCAATATCAGAATAAGTTCAATGGAACTGAAATGTCCCAAAATGAGGAACACTCTGTAATGATACAATAAGGCTCTATAATCTCTCTGAAGCAAACTTAACCCATTTTCTTTTAGGAAGTCGATGGGCTTATCTATACCAACCCTCATCCCACTCCCTAGAAAATCAACAAAATTTCAGGATCTACCTCGAAGATAAAATAATTTCCAAGGCAAGATTAGAAAGTCTAAGAGATACTCACAAAGTATTATGAAGACTGCTTCCAAAAAAGTGTGTATATATATTGCATATACATATATATATATATATATATATATATATATATATATATATGCAGTAAAATTAGATTATATAGATTATTGTGAAAATATTACCTAGGGAATTTCTTCAAAAGATTTAATAGAATGATTAAATTGCCCACACATAGGCAATTCCAAACAGATATTCTTCCCCAATGACAAACCAATGGGCAAATTTAGGAATTAGAACTCATGTCCTCTTACATTTGTTATTATTATCACAAGGTAAAGAAAAAAGTTTTGAAAATGATTGGATTCTACGAGCAGCAGCAGAATCTCAAATTAAAGGATCATCTCAATGTTTGTGGACTACAGAAAGGACCGCTGATCTTTCTATTGTATTTCCACTGTTTGGATAACAGCACATCTCCAAATGGTCGACAACTGAAGTAGATTAGATATATGACATATAGGAATCTGTCTTGAGACAACTCACAGACATCGGTGGAATTTTCTCCTTATCGTTTCTTTGTTGGAAAAGTCAGATTACCATTACTCATATGGTGTGTGTTGAGAGAGAATAAGGATGAAAAAAGCTTTAAAATTCTGCCTCCCTAATACCATGGCTCAGTGAAAGAAACCAGGGCTTGTCCAGAGAAATGACTGACTCTAGAATGGGAGGGGAAAGTGCAGGACAACACATGGGACAACTTGTTACACCAGAAAATGAAGAGATTCTTGAGAAAGAATGGGAGGAGGTTAGTCACTGGGATGCCAGAGCTACCTTGAAAGCATCAAAAGCACAATCCATAAAGGTAAAAAAAGACAAATTAGACTTAATCTATATAAAATAAAAAACTTTTGTACCTTCAAAGATAGTCTTTGAAAGAAAATGAGAAGACAAGTTATGGACTGAGAAAATATTTGCACAATACCTATTTTATAAAGGATGTGGATCTAAGATATATAAGGAACTCAAAACAAAATTCTATTAAAATAATCCTATTACAGAAATTATCAAAGTATCTTAAAGACATGCTTCATCAAAGGAGATATATAAACAGCGAATAGGCATGTGAAATAATGCTTACTGGTCACTAGAGAAATGCAAATTGAAATCACATACATCGTCAATTGATTTTCAACCACTCTGCAAAGGTAATTCAATAGAGAAAGGACAGTCTACAACAATTGATGTTGGAACAACTATATGTCAATATGCAAAGCAAACAAAACAAATAAGAAAAATATTTGACTTCCACCATGTACAAAAAAAAAAAAAAAATCAAAGTTTAAAACCTAAAACAATTTAACAGATACCAGAAATCATGAAAGAAATTTTGTTTTGTTTTGTTTTGTTTTTTTTTGTTTTTGGAGAGATTTTCACTATAGGGCGCATGCGCTCGCCAGACAGACAGAGAGAGACATAGAGACAGAAAGCTAGAAATCACCCCCCGGGGGGATGGTCACGCCGCAATCCCTTCTCCTCCATTCTCCTCTCGGGATCTTGGGCACACACGCACACGCGCCCGGCGTGAGTTTTAAGCCACCGGGTCCGGGACGCGAACCGCAGTCGACTACGTGGGAGTCCAGCGACATAGCCATTACGCTAACTGCTGGTTCCCGATGAAAGAAATTTTGTACCCTGAGTTAGGAAAAGATTTCTTTTATACAACACAAAAAAACACAGTGAAATACCACAAAAATAGCTAAAGTTAAGAAAATGAACTATATAAACTGTTGACAAGAATACAGACCAACTAGAATTCTCACATACTGTTGGCCAGAATGAGAAATGATGCAATGATGCAGCCACTTCGGAAAACAGTTTGGCTTATAAAGTTCAACATGTATATATCAGCTGTCTTAATCCTATTCATTTACCCAAGAGAAATGAAAACTTATGTTCACACAAAACTTTTAGGCAAATGTTTACAGTAGCTTTATTTATAACCAATAAAACTAAAAAGAAAAGTAAACCAATGTCCTTCAACTTGTGTGTGAGATACTAAAATGTGATACATCCCTGCAATGTTATACTACTCAGCAAAAAACAGAAACACAGTACTGTAATTTGCAACAACGTGGCTGAACCTTAAATACACGAAAAAAGCCAGGCTCAAAAGGCTATTGTAGACATAGAAAGTAAATTAGTGATTTCCTAGGGCAACGGAGGTTGGACGTTAATGGGAAAATGAGAATACCAATAAATGAGAGTTGAGTTTTTTTTGAAATGATAGAAATGTGCTAAACTCAATTGTGACGATGATAGTACAACTTTGTGAATATAAAAGACCACTGAATTATAACTTAAAAGGGAAATTTCCCAGTGTGCAAATTTTGTCTCAATAAAGCTTTTATTAAGATTTTATATTGTATGATTTCATTTATATAGCATTCTGGACAAGGCTGAACTATAGGCACAGGAAACAGACCACTGGTTGTCAGGGTGGGCGAAAGGGCTGACAGAAAATGCTTGAGGGAACTTTCTATGGGTGAGAAACTTGGTTATATCTCAATTGTGGCGGGGGTTACAAAACTATACATCTCTCAAACTCATAGAACTATTAACTAAACAAGATGAATTTTACTGTAAACAAATATCAATAAACCTGACATTAAAAAATCTATATTTCTGGCCATAAAAAGTATTTTGTTTCATGGTTTTTAGTTTGTATATTGAAGTTAGAACTATCCCCCATAGTTAGATACTGTGTCTGTCAGTCGTCAATGGGCTGTCACAATCATAACAACTCTGAATATATGGTTTGCCATTGTATTTTCATAACTGAAGTGATATCATTTCACTGTTTGAATTTTTAGAAAGTAAAGAGGCAATGTCGTAAAAACATTTTTAGTCACAATTAAAAAGCTCTTGGGATGAGCAATTGGCGTAATGGCTATGTCACTGGATTCCCATGTAGTCGACCGCAGTTTGAGTCCCAAACCCGGTGGCTTAAACTCACACCAGGCGCATATATGTGCATGCCCAAGATCCAGAGAAAAGAATGGAGGAGAAGGGATTATGGCATGGCTATCCTCTCTGGTGGGGGGGGGGGGGGTGATTTCTCACTTTCTGTCTCTCTGTCTCTCTGTCTCTGTCAAAAAAAGCTATTAACAAATTCAAAACTATGTATTACGGTTGTATGAATAAGATAAATTCAGTTTACCTGTGCTTATTAAGTTAACAATGGGTTTATCATTCCTGAAGAACTTGTACAGAGAGAAATTTAATTGCCTACTTAAGAGAAATGTTTCAAAACAGAATTATTTCAGTCTTGTATACTTTTTAAAAGTATGTTAGGTTTTACTAGTAGAGAAGTAAATTCTTTTTTAAATCAGAAGAGTTTAAACATACAGAAAATTTGCAAAAATAAAAATGTTATGGGGCTAACCCCTTAGCCTAGTGGTTACAGGAGGTGGGTCCCATATGGATGATTACAGTTTGAATCTCAGCCCCAGAGGCTTGAAAAACTCACTGGCACATTTGTGTGTGTGCCCAGTATCCTGACAGGATGGAGAAATGAAGGGACTGAGGTGTTACCAATCCCCATTGGGGAACTTTCTCTTTGTGTGTCTCTCCTTGGCAAGCACACATGCCTTCTGGCAACTGAAAAAATGTAAAACAAAAACAAAAACAAAACCACTCTATAAAGCAGATCCACATGAGAAGGATCCAGGTTCATGCCTGAAGAAGTCCCTGAGTATGCAGGGCACATCAGTGCTCATGATTCAGAGCTGGCTGAGGCAGGGAGTGGGAATAGATTGTACCTTAAGACGCTGTTGGGGCTGTCTGTCTATCTCTTTCTGTCTCTGTCACTCATGGAAAATAATAAATATAACAACTTCTTCAGAAATCTTCACTTGGTCAAAATACAAAATTGATCATTATAGTTAAAAGAGCAGTACAGGGACCAGCAAGTGGCATGGTGATTAAGGCACTAGAATCTCACTTAGCCAACAGCAGCTTGAATCCTGGACCTGAAGACTTGAAAATCATGATGGGTAGGTATAGGTGCATACCCAAAATCCAGAGAGGAGAATAGAGGAGAAGGGATTGCAGCGTGGCTTTCTCCTTGGCCAGGGTGGGAGGTATTTTTCACTTTCCCTCTCTCTGTGTTTCCCTGTCTCTCTCCAGCAAACACATGCACCCTATGGCAAAAATCTAAATAATAATAATAATAATAATAATAATAATAATAATGATAGTAGTAGTACAAAAACATCTATGTATTAAGATATAACACTTAACCACATTCAGCAGTTGCTAAAGTTGCATCCATGCGTTGTCCTGTGCTCTGTTTCTATCCTCTGCTCTTTTCTTACATGTGTGGGTCGGGCTCTAGGCTCTCTAATCTTTTTTGTATACTTTCATCAATACCCTCCAGCCCTGATAAATGCAATTTTTCAGTAAATCTTGAAACCAAATAGCGTAGGTTTCCAACTCTGTTCTTCTTTTTCAAAAGAAGTTTCAATAGCTTCCCATTTAAAGTTTTTAATCAACTATCAACATCTACAAAAAAAGTCCAGCTGAGATTTTGATTAGGGATGTATTGATTCTACAGATTAACTGGGGAGAACTCACATCTAAACACAATTGATTCTTTCCACACAAGGACACAGTCTCTCTCTCCTTCTGTTTAGGTATCTGAGTTTTTCTAAGGGGAAAAGATTATTTTTATTTCTGGCATTCCTTTTTCATATTTGCCTATATTACTCCATTTCCAAAAGTCAAGTTTTAACAGATTAAATAATACGCTTAAAAAATGGACAAAAAGTACTATTTTTATATTACTAAGTTTTCAGTTACTAACAAAATGATAACTCTCTGTACCAAAAGGTCTCCACCTAACCATGACTCAGAATATCTTGACTAACTTTTTAAATTTTGTGTGAGTAAGCTAAATACAGTTGGCTATCCTAGATAAAGAAATTATTCAAAGATCAAAAAAATTTATAAGGGTATAAAATTCAAAAAAATCAGTATCCTCTGTGCCAGGTACCATTTCCTCCATGAATTAAAAACTGTATGTGATTCTCATTCATGAGGTTTTATTTATTTATTTATTTTTAACAAAATAGATTGCAGGGACCAGCAGTTGGCATAATGGCTATGTCGCTGAACTCCCATGTAGTCAACCATGGTTTGAGTCCCAGACCCGGTGGCTTAAACTCACGCTGGGCACGTGTGCATGAGTGCCAAAGATCCCAAGAGGAGAATGGAGGAGAAAGGATTGTGGCATGGCCATTCCCCGTAGGGGGCAATTTCTTGCTTTCTGTCTCTGTCTCTCCCTGTCTTTCTGGCAAGCACACATGCCCTATAGCAAAAACCCCTCCAAAAAAAAAAAAAAAAAATAGATTGTACAGATGGGTACCTAACTCCAGCAACACACCAGCTTAAACAAATATTTCAAAACCCTTGAAGTTTGTAAATGAGGCAGGGGCCATCATTAACATAGAGAGAATCCATTAACTGAGATAAACACACACAACCACATCCAAAGACTATGACTTTGACAGGAATTGATAAACTGTATATGGATTTTTAAAAATACCTTTGGATTTAATGGCACAGAAGCCATTGTTTGGCTACGTCACATTTTCACTGTCATAAACTTCAGTGGTGAGTTTTGGAGCATGTAAAGAATCAAAAACTGTGTGAAAGGATCTGTAATTAATAATAATTGCTTCCCATGTGTCTATTTTATATAATGATTCCACCTTATAAGAGACATGTTTAAGTCCACTGGATAGGCTCAATATTTTCACAGTGGGTGGTTCCTTCTGGGAAAGCTATTCAAAGACTCTGCAGGGAGCTAGCAAAACATCATTAATAAGAACTTATAGAAGAATTACAGAGACAGGGCACACCTTTCTAACAGAGGCATCTTACAGTGCACCAGCAATAGCACAAAAGCAGCCCACGCAGTGTTTGAAGTGCATGAAATGAAGATCTCCATCCAAAGACAATAAAGACAGTTACTTATTCAGTCAACTGTTTTTGTTTCATGAATGCCATTTTGGAGGTGATGACCAAGATTGGGAAGGATGTTTGGGATATTTCACTTGCAGGATTGTTTATATACTCATTCTATTATTTTCTGTAGAAGAAAAGAACGTAGTTTTTTTTATTTTAATTATATTCATTTATTTATTCTAAGAGGGAAAGAGAAAGACCACCAACAGGTTCTTCACCCTGTGACCACCGTGAGCCTCAGTCGGCATGGATCATGGCCAAGTATGCACAGCCCAGTGTGCACAGGAGGCCTCAGATTATCTTCATGGCCTTCTCAGGTAGGTTCAGCATTGCAGTGTTACATTACTGTTGTACCACCGTCTGGCCCGTAATTACTGCTTGCAAATGAAGTTAAATGAAGGAATGTAAACCATAAAGAACCAAGTAATGGAAAACAGAAGATTGTTCCTTTAACTCCAACAAAATAAGTGAAATTTAAACAAATATCTCAGCACTTTTAAAGCTCACATTAGAAATCATTTTCTGGGAGGCAGAAGAATGCAATGAATTAAATATAATTTTTAAATTATTTTTATAACCGCCTATAATTATAGATCACTTTGGTGGACTGGTTACAGCAATAGCCCCATTCTTAATTCCTCCCTATACACATACTCATTGAAATGCAAACTTTGCAGCTTTACTCCCTGACCCATGTAACTGGCTTTGGCCAGAAAACTGCAGTAAACTGATACTATGCCAGTACGGAGGCTAGATTTCAAAAGGCCATGCACACTGTGGAAGTCTATCCTACTGTCATCAAAATAAGCCTAAGTTAGCCTGTTGGATGGTGACAAAGAGACAGGAACACCATTCTAGCTGAGACCATCTAAGACCAGTCAGTTGTCAGTCAATTTTTCTGCAAACTACACTTAGAAGAATAAAAGCGGGTGATGCTAACCAAGTTCAGTACAGACCTCATGAACCACACTGCTAAACCATGAATCCAAGAGCATGATTAATATATGGCTGTCATTTTAATCTATAAAATTTGGGGGTGGTTTGTTACACAGCTTGCAATAACTGATACAATCACCTGCTTTGAAAGTTTCCCCCTGGATTTCATTCTATACCTTTCTTTTTTTGCTCCATGTTTTTTTAGTTTCCAATATTACCATTATTAGTCCTATGAATACTGATTAATCTACTTTGATCTCTCCTTCTCATGTATGTTCCATAATCAGTCACTTAATCTTATAGCTTCTATACAGAAATGGATCTCAAAGCTATCTGTTATTCTCCATTCTTTCTGACACTCCACTCACAAAGGTATTCATAATTTGTCTTCTAAAAAATCTTTCCTTATTCTTTTGCCTCTTTAATATATTCTTTAATCACCAAAGTAGAATAATTTTCTTACTAAATCAAAATCACTATTATACTAAAATGTATGTCAGGACATATTATCCCATAAATGCAAGTCAGGTATCTTAATAGTTCCCAGTTTCCTACAGAATGTTCTGAACAATTTAGCACGAGACTCAAGATGCTTTATCATCTGACCCATATTTTTCCTTCTAGTTGTTTCCTATTGCATCCCTCCACCCTTTTTCAGTCACATTGTACTAGAATTATCACCCAGACTATGCTCTTTTCCATCTCTAGACTTAAAAATGCTGTCCCCTTGGGACCAGCAGTTAGCATGATGGCTATGTTGTTGGACTCCCACGTAGTCAACCGCAGTTCAAGTCCCAGACCCGGTGGCTTAAACTCACACGGCGCGTGTGCATGTGTGCCCAAGATCCCTAGAGGAGAATGGAAGAGAAGGGATTGTGGCGTGGCCATCCCCCCTGGGGGATGATTTCTCACTTTCTGTCTCTCTGTCTCTCTCTGTCTGTCTGTCTGTCTGGCGAGTGCACGCGCCCTATAGCAAAAACCTCTTCAAAAAAAATTATATAAAAAAAAATGCTGTCCCCTTACCCTGTTGCCCATTTATTGAACTTCCATTCAACTGATTCAACTACTGACAACTCTATGACCCTCTTCAATAAGCATTCAGCCACCCTGTCACTAACATTCTCTACCTATTTTCTTGGGTATAGTTATCCTTTACCCTTTTGTCCTACTCAAATATTCCTCCATATGGTACATTTTACATTATATTTTAATCTCCATTTAGTCAAATGCAGTAAGTTTATGAAGTTTTTTTTACTGTGGCATATGAATCTTTGCATTCTTCACATACCCAGCACAAACAATATGCTATATACAATATGCTATGGATCTTGGAGATCCGGAGAGAATTTAATTTTCTGACCAAAAGTCAGTCCAGATGTGGGGCAAATAAATATCTTTTCTACATTATCAAAACTGAAAAGTTAGGGAGACCAGCAGTTAGCATAATGGCTATGTTGCTGGACTGTCATGTAGTCTACCGCGGTTTGCGTCCTGGACCCAGTGGCTTAAAACTCATGCCGGGCGCATGTGCGTGCATGCCCAAGATCCCGAGAGGAGAGTGGAGGAGAAGGGACTGTGGCAAGGCCATACCCCCTGGGGGGTGATTTCTTGCTTTCTGTCTTTCTATCTGGCGAGCGCACGCACCCTATGGCAAAAACCTCTCAAAAAAAAAAAAAGTTAGACAAAACAGAAAGTTAGCAATTGGTTCCTTCAGAATACTAAACGTCAATACCACAATACTGAACCAGCTATGTCACTCCAATTCAGGAAAATAACAATTATCACTCTGTGAAATTCAATTAAAACCAGGATCCGGAAGTATGATTATCCCTTTCTATTCTCACTTTTGTCTGTCTGGTATTTTTGGCAGAATCAGATACATGAAAGGTGGTTTTCAAATACAGTAAAACTTTGAAAAACAGAGCACTCTGTGAAAGCATTTTTTAAAAAATTCTGTTGTTCAGAGAAGAAAAGAAAAATAAGCTGATTTAAGAACTCAAGTGTTAACTATTTCAGGCACATATTACTATGTTCAGAAGACAGTTCATAATCCATACACATTGTGCCTCTAAACAAATAGTCACTCTGAGTGACATCTCTTAATTTCTCTGGGTCACTAATTCTTCATCTGTAAAATGAGTGGCTCAGACTAACTTAGCACTAATTTCAATGAGTTTACTAAGCATTCGTTTATTCAAACCATTGTTTACCATAATGGACATAAAGGAATTAAAAAAATTAGCAACAAAAATAATGTAAGTATTAACAGACACAAGAATGCAAAATTCTCTGTTGAAAATGATGCATTGGGAGCAAGCAAGAGGTGATGAGGCCAAGGCACTGGATTCAACATGACAGCTGTGCAGTTTGAGTTCTGGGCCTTCGTGCCTGCCCAAAAACTCCCAAGAAGAGAGTGAAAAAGGGATTGCTGTGTGGCCATTGTCCCCCAAGAGGTGATTTATTTTTTCTCTCTTTCTCTTACTGGTGAGGGCATACACTCTGTAGGAAAAAAAAAAAAAAAAAAAAGATGCACTTGGTAATATTCTTCATTTGATTGTCATGTACTACATGCATACATTGAAGAATCATATTGTGCACTATAGAAATCCACAATGTTTGAATGTACATAAGGAATCATAAAAATTTAAGTATTAAATTATGCATAGTAGGTTAAACATATGGGGCCAGCCTCTGGTGTGGTGATTAAGGCCACTGGATCTCACAGGCCTTACTGTGCAGTTTGAGTCCCAGATCTAGTAGCTTGAAAAACACACCAGGAGTGTGTGTGCATGCCCCAAGTCCCAACAGGAGAAATGGAAGGGGAGGAATTGCAATGTGATCATTCCCCATGGGAGGGTTGCTCTCTCACTTTCCCTCTCTCTCACTCTCTGAGGAGCACATGTGCCTGCTAGCAATTTTTCTTTTCTTTGAAGAAAGAAACTTACAAAGATTGCAAAAGGCACTAGTGTAATATTGAGAGTCTTAGGTAAAGTGAAAAATACATCATTTCCATGGCCCTAAATTAGAAATTTCAATTAATAAGAAAACTATATCCCTACCACACAGTCTAGTAAATCAAGGTACTATTATGAATTTTAAAATACTGATCGTATAGAGTTTAGAACAATAACAGGCTTTGTCAACAAGCTGTGGGTCCTTGAATAAGTTTTCATTCTACAAAAAGTAGGGACAATAATTCCTGCCTCATTGGAAGTTGTGAAGATTGACTGAGATAATGTCTGTGTGGTGGTTAGAATATAGCAGATACTAAATACACTTAATTTCCTTTTTTTTAAAACCATCTCCAAGAAAGTTCAATAGAGCACTTAACAATGCATAATTGAAAGTTGCTTCTCAGCTGTTTAAGCTCATATTTATCTTTCCATCATTCAATATTCTCTCACATTCATGAAATATTTTATTTTCACAGACAGCATTTGCTTCCAAGTCACTTCCCTCCACCGTTACTAGATGGCAAGATAATGATGCCATAAAATAAGACACAATAAATTTACTCATAAAACCAGGTCTGACACAAGTCTTGGCTTAAATTGTATGCTAGCATATGAAATAAGTCAGGAAATATCTGCTAATAACTTCAGTTAGTAGAAACACCATACAGAGTAGAATCCCTTCATTTGCCTACTCCTTCCTCAGGACTAAGCCCTATTTTAAGAAAGAAAGACTATCATTTGCTTAAACAATGGTTTTTAAGCTTTGAATGCCACCCTCTTTGCATATATTTAAGTGAAGTGGATCTTTTTATTTTTTTAACTATTTATTTAATTTTATTTATTCATTTATTTATTTTAAATTGACCAAAGAGAGACACACACAGAGAGAGAGAGATGGAAAGCGAGACAGCAAGCCAACAGGTCTGGGACTCCAACCGTAGTCGGCTATGTGGGAGTGTCTAGCACCTTAACCACCATACCACCTGCTGGTACCAAAGTGGACCTTTTTAAAGTCTTTATCAGAAATAAGGAACATTTTAGAAAACATTCTATGGTATGAGATTCTTGTTTGTTTAATGCTTTTGGTCTTGGTTCATTCAAGTTCAGCTGGACAAGCAGAGCACAAGGGGCCAGAGCCTGGAATCAGATCTCCCCCTTGAAGAGGTGCTAAGAGAACGTTCTTTTACAGATGCTGAGATGAACCCAGTCTATCAGACCAAACACAACATCCAAGGCAATAATAACAGGCAGCTTGTGGAAATCTCAGTGACCATTAGCAGAAGGGGACTATGAGGTTGGTGGCCAAAGGAACACACAGTTCCTCTCCGTTAGAATCAAGTAGAGATGTCCTCCTAGGAGGCCATATTCATTATGCATGATAGAGGCCCAGAGCTCCATTCTCCAAGCTGGGATTCAGGAACAGGCTCTGGTTTCTAATAATGGGAGCTGACTCAAGGAGACAAGGTCTTAATTACATGACTGGCCTGATGAACAAGAAATAAGGTGTGAATGCAGATAGGGTTCAAAAAGGGCACTTCAATTTTAAGGACAATATCTAAGCTAAGAGAGTCAAAACTGGATTAATTTAAGAGCACTGCAAATCCCCTTAGCCAAAGCATGCAGCTCCTTAAACCCCAACCTTTCCAGTGTCATTCCTTTCTAGCAAGGCTAGTATATCTCAGAGAGTAAGTGTGAAGTCATGGAAGCAGTTACTGAAAGCCAAGTATGTGTTCTTGCTCTAGGCAGTGAGAAATCAAAGACCATAGACAACTGTCTCTGCCTTATGAACCTCAAAGTCTAATAGAAGAAGCAAATAGTAAGAATTCTGTTAAATGTGACCAATCCTGCTACAGATAGTCACTGCATGCTATGAAGCACAGAGAAGGCCACCTCACCTAGATATAGTTGAATCAGGAAAATTTTCACAAGTATATTGAACATATTTTGTTGAGTTAAATCCATGGACAGTACCATGGTTGCCCCCCCCATCTTTTCTTTCCTAGAGAGAAAACATTTATTTGACTTTCTCATTATTATTATTATTATTATTATCTTTTGGAGAAGTTTTTGCTATAGGGCATGTGCGCTAGCCAGACAGACAGACAGAGCCAAAGAGACAGAAAGCAAGAAATCACCCCCCCGGAGGGGATGGCCACATCTCAATCCCTTCTCCTCCATTCTCCTCTCGGGATCTTGGGCACACACGCACACATGCCCAGCGTGAGCCTAAGCCACCGGGTCCAGGACTCGAACCGCAGTCAACTACATGGGAGTTCAGTGACATAGCCATTACACTAACTGCTGGTCCCGACTTTCTCATTTTTAAACATTTCATAAAATCCTTCCCTATCTTTACTGAGCACTTCTAAATTCTCTTATGCATTACTGAATCAGAAAACTGGTAGTGCATGCTATCCCCAAGGCCAACTGAGCTTCTGGTCTACAAAGGCTTCAGAATGCTAGACAAGAGAAAAGGTACTTGACAATCTACCTATGGTAACTATCCAAACTCACCAGGTTGGTTCCTAGGCAAGAGTCTATTTGGGCTCAAAATCTAATAATTGTAAATTAGAAAATATTTCCTGTTGACACCATATTGCATGCTTTATCAAAATAAAATGAAACAGGATAGCCAGCAGTGGCATGGTTGTTAAGACAGCTGGACTCCCACATAACTGACCACAGTTTGAGTCCTGGACCTGGCAGCTTGCTTTCTCACTTTCCCTCTCTCTCTCTGTCTTCCTCTGGTCAATTTTAAAAAATAAAATAAAATAAACACAATGAGTAAATTTTTTAAAAAAATGAAACAAAAAAAATGGTGCTTCAATGAATTAAATGAATGCCCTCATTTCATCCCCATAATTGTTCTCTGAGGCTCCACAGATGAGAAAACTGAGATTCAGAAAGTTATTAATTTTCTCAAGGTTAAATAGCTAGAAAGTGGTGGGGCTTGAATTCAGTTTCTATTGTTTGTCTCCAAGGCCTGTGAAAGTTTAAAAACCTACCTCTCACCTACACTTTTATTCCTGTGAAGAGCATTTACTACCTGGAAATGTTCAAGTTCAATCTTCTTTAAGCTATGGAAATTGCCCAACATGAAAACATTTTCTATTTTGAAAGCCATTTTATTCATACCATGTAACTAAACCTCTACTAAACTAACCTCCAACATTGAATCTAAAGTATTAGCATGGCAAAAGGAGCAACCCTTCACCACCTGGCCCTAAGTTAGCAAGCTAGCCTCCTCTCTGACTATTTTTTTCTTTTCTCTGCTTTCCCCTCTCTCCATGCTGGAGCCAGACTGTGTTTAAGTCTGAAGCTCCCTCTGTCTAAAGACCTTTCCCACTTTTTACCTATTAAATAGATGCAATTCTTCAGGACCCAGATCACCCACTTCTAGGAAGTTTTGCCGGCTCCTCCCCTCTCCCCAGCACTAATTGATGCTACTTTATGTCTGCCTCACTCTATTTTTAGAATGCCAGTATAGCCACACTTACCACCCTATATGACTTATTTGCCACTCTCTCCCTAAAACCTTTCATTTCAAGCTGCAAGCCCATTGACCAGCAACACTAACATCTCCTGGGAATCTTTGACCCTACCCCAAACTTCAGCATATGAATCGACACTGTTAACAAAAATCACCATGACTCATGTGCACTTTGGGCTTTGAGAAGAACATCTCTCACAGTCTATGAATATCAGAATGAAAGAAGTAGATTCTAATTTGTCCTCAAATCTTAGCCCAGGGTCCAACACCAAGTAAACACTTTGTAAATATTGGTTGAAGCAAAGTAAATTCATACTTGGGCTGGTCACATAGCTTAGTGGTTAAGGGAACCAGATCCCATATAGTTGATTGTAGTTCAAAACCCAGCCCTAACAGCACGAAAAACATGCTGGGCGCTTGTGGATGCATGTCCCAAATCTCAAAAGGACAAAGAATGAAAAAGAGATGATGAAGAAGCATGACCATGCTCAATTGGGGAGTGATCTCTCCCTCTTTCTCTCTCTCTTTTTTGAAAACATTTTTTACTTTAATTTTCTTATTTTTTTTACATTCACTTTATATCTTTTGTGTGTGTGTGTGGAGAGGTTTTTGCTATAGGGTGCATGCGCTCACCAGACAGAGAGAGACAGTGAGACAGAAAGCGAGAAATCACCCCTTAGAGTGGATGGCCACGCCGCAATCCCTTCTCCTCCATTCTCCTCTCAGGATCTTGGGCACGCACGCACACGTGCCTGGTGTGAATTTAAGCCACTGGGTCTGGGACTCAAACAGCGGTCGACTACATGGGAGTCCAGCGACATAGCCATTACGCCATCTGCTGGTCCCCATTCACTTTATATCTTAACAGCATACAAAATAAATTTTCTAGCATGAATATACTGTATGTTAGTCCAGTCCTAGATTGGAACATTATCACCAACAGACAATTTTTCCATCTCTGTGTCCCTTAAATTTTCTGCTGCTGTTGCTGCTTCCTTTTTTTTTTTTTTTTTTTTTTTTTTTTTTTGGTCTCGATTCCCTCCCTTCCACTCTACCCCTACCCCCTATCATTATCCCATATTGTCTCTAGTATCCACACTTGCTCTTTATGGTTTTAATCCTTCAATTTTTTTCAGTTTCTGCCATAGATTATAGCCATAGATTATAGACATCTGGTATACAATAAATGGGGACATACAATGCCTCTGTTTCACAGTCTGGCATCTTTACTTAGCATTTAATCTTCCATATTTGCCCACTTTCTATCAAATGTCAGGGTCTCATTTTTTATGGCTGAGTTGTATCCCATAGCGTATATGTGCCATACTTTTTCAATCCATTCATCTGTTTGTAAACATCTGAGTTGATTCCATGTCTTAGCAACTGTGAATAATACCACAATAGGGAACCAGCAGTTAGCGTAATGGCTATGTCGCTGGACTCCCACGTAGTCGACCGCGGTTTGCGTCTCGGACCCGGTGGCTTACAACTCACGCCGGGCGCGTGTGCGTGCGTGCCCAAGATCCCGAGAGGAGAATGGAAGAGAAGGGATTGCGGCGTGACCATCACCCCTGGGGGGTGATTTCTCGCTTTCTGTCTCTATGTCTCTCTCTGTCTGTCTGGCGAGCGCACGCGCCCTATAGCGAAAAACCTCTCAAAAAAATAAATAAATAAATAAATAATAATACCACAATATACATGGGTATGCAAGTGTTTTTCTGACTTAGTGTATCCCTATCCTTTGGGTAGTTACCCAAGAATGGAACTGCTGGATCATATGGTAGCTCTATTAGTGGGTCTTTGAGGTCCCACTTTGTTGTTCTCCACAGTGGCTGTACTAATTTATATTCCCACCAACAATGTAGGAGGGTTCCCTTTCCATAGCAGCCTCACGGGCACCTAGCGGCATTTAGCATTCTTTATTTTTTTTATCTCAATCATTCTGACTGGGGTTAGGTGGTATCTCATTGTGTTTTGGTTTGTAGCTATCTAATGATAAGGGATGTGGAGCATTTTTTCATATGCTTTTTGGCTGTTTATATATCTTTCTTGGGGAGTTACCTGTTTAGCTTATCTGCCCATCTTAACTGGATTCAATTTGTGTGTGTGTGTGTGTGTGTGTGTGTGTGTGTGGTTGAATCTCTCTCTCTTTTTCTGTCTCTCTGTCACTTTCTGGCAAGCATATGCACCATCTGGCAATTGGGAAGGAGAGAACATATGCTTTCATTTGATTATCACACAGGAACTACTATCTCTATGTTACAGATGAGAAAACTGAGCCTAGAGACTTTTTAAAAAAATTCCTAAAACTCACTCAACCAATGATTAGCATGATGATGTTCAAATCCTCTTACTTCAAATTCTGTTTTCTTTTCATTTCCCTACACTATTTCTCATGCATTATAAAAAAGAACAAATATTTCTTCAATAACTCACACAATATATTAGCAGTAGAATATTGCCCCAGCAGGGTGAGCAGCCACTTCACTTTCATGTTCATCCACTCATTCATTCCTTTAGGCAGTAAAATCTTACTGAGTACTCATGATGGTCAGTGCATTATACTCAGTATTAAACATGTAGAGAAGCAGTAACTGAATCAGTTCTTGCCCTCACAGGGAAACCCACAAATAAAGAAAAATCTTCATCCAGGGTAATAAGTATCATGCTGTGTGTGTGTATGTGTGTGTGTGTGTGTGTGTGTGTGTACACCATGTACATGCAATAAAGGGGAAAATATGAGGAAAGACAGTTCATATAGCACATGCTGCCAAACAAAATCTGGTAAAGTAAGATAGAGAAAAAGACCCACCAGGGCACCATTCCGTTTTCAATGCATCAAAGATTTACACACTCTTCCTATTATCATTAATGGCTGTTATGAACATAATTTGTCCCCACGCAGCAAGGGAAGAATAAATTCCTCACAGAGGGGAAATAGAGGGTATTCAAAGAAAAAATACTGTATGCAGAGAGCTGATGACTGCTAGCTGATAATGAATGCAATAAGAGTAATTTTTTTTAAATTCCTCATTAAATGACTCACAAAGGGCGTGGGGGCAATATTATTGGAGAAATACATACACACACACACACACAGCATCTCTAAATTATTCAGAAAAACAATGATAAAAATGGCTTTTTAAAATTCAGGGCTAAATAAATTAAAAATTAACTATCAAGACAAAATAAAAATAAAGAAAGGTGAGCTGAAATTTCAATAAGTTTAAATGATAAAGATTTTATAAACACAACATACAGTATTTTTCAATACTGAAGAAGGTGAATATGGGTATAACTGGATTTGATTATTGCATACTATATACATGCCTTAAAATCCATCCCATTGCCCACAAATATATACATTGATTGTACGTATATCAGAAATCATAATGAAAGTTTTAAAATATAAAAATATTTTTTAAAAAGAGATCCAATAAAAAGTAAAACAAAAAAAAAGTAGAAAGATGGATAAAATAAGAAAATCCCTTCTGTGATAGTCTATGCTCCCTCAAGTCTACGAATCTGCTGATGACAGAAACAAAATACAGAAGGGTATCTTGTGCAGAGGAAAAAGGCAAACATATTCCTAAGTGACTGGAATAAATGAGTCCGGTGGGCTGACAAGTGACTTACACAGTTCAGTATAGGTGTTAGATAATGAGACAAGGGACCAGAAGTATTCTTAGAGGGTGAAAGCTTACAAGTCAGCAGTACAGAGGTGTTCTTAAGAACAGCATTGTTGCATATTTTAATGCCTTCTTGGCTAATAAGAATAAAACAGACAGGCAAAGTGGAGGCATGGGACTTGGAACATAATTTCTACTTTCCTGGGAGCAGCATTTCTTAAGGTGATTGGGAAGTTTTTGCTCCTCATCAGATCTTTATTAAGCCATTGTCATGTCTCTGTATTTTATTATTCCTGCTAGGGTAACAGATTATATTCATGATTTCAGGTTATAAAGTATAATAGCTAACTCAGGGGATTGGAAACAAAATTAAGAATGAAGTACAGCATATTCCTTTTCTTCTCAGAGCCTCTGCCTTTTTCTTGTAAAATAAGGGTAAGAGACACTATCCTGTAGAGCCATCATAAGAGAATGACACAGGTACAGTCCCTAAAGGCAATCAAAATCATACACTAGGGATATAAGCCTCCTAATATCATGTCAGGCCCATGGTGAGCACTCGGTAAGCATGGGCTGCTATGGCTGTTGCCCTGGAAAGCTTCTTATAGTCATTAAATCCAGAAGATTTTAAGCTCTTTTCCTTTCGACACTTGTTTTATTTTGTTTTGCTTTTCTTTGTTTTTTTAAGAAATACAGTACAGATTTGGCCAAATCAGCAGATCAGTTGCCAAGGTCAGGGATAAATTCTATTTAGTATATTCTGAATGTAGCACCTAACACATCATTATAAATATAAGGTGATTAATGAGGACTGTGATTAAAAAATGGTAAAGTCTACTGCCAGGATTAAACAAGGCGTTCTCTTTGGATTCCTTCCAAATAGAGGCAATAAGGGGAAAAATATTAAATATCTATCTATCTATCTATCTATCTATCTATATTAATTCCATCCAGACTGTCAACCATACTGGGCCAGAATAACAAATACCTGTGCATTTTCGTATCCCCAAAGTTCAGTAAGTGGTCCATGTAGTACAAAGCTCACGAGCACTAAATAAAGGCCTTTGATCCTGCTTATAATACATCATCTGTAACCACCTTATCTAGAGGCGAGCTGTACATCAAAAAGAAATACTGTGGCACCAAATAAGAACCCATCAAAATGTACTGTGATATTACACGACTTTTGCTGCCTTTGGGAAATATACAAATCTAACCATGGTTAAGTAAATTGAGTTTGGACTTTAGGAAATAGAAAAGCTCCTGGAAGAGTTAAGTCTATTTATTTAAGTAGTGTTTTCTGTGTAAAGGGTCAAAAACGCTACTTCCATTTTTTGCCAATTAACAATTTTCATAGGGAAATTGAAGTAGTGTATTAAGTCTAATATAACAAACTTTTAAAATGCTAACCAAGCAAGGTATTATATATCAATATCTTTATAGAGAACGTTCATCAATAATAAGTGAAATAAATATAAAGAGCAATAAATTGAAGATTATATTCTCACAGATGAACCACCCTGGAATAATACCTCTTCCACATTCCAATGTTCTAAAAATACTCCAAAAATTAAAAAAAAATAAAAATAAAAAAGGAAAGAAGAATACTCCAAAGATCAAAATGACCACTGTGACTTCAAAGATACCATCTGCTTAGAATAAAAACCAAACTATCTTGAAATAAGCATGCCATCCAGTTCATCTCAAATCCAAGAACAAGATAAACCAAGGAATCAGCACTCTATGATAGAAAGCAAAATATTGGAGGACATAAAAGCAGTGAAAGTACTTAATGAGAATAAGACAGTGGGGAATGGGGGGGTGAAGAGAAGAGGATAGAGAAAGACAGCAAGAGAACAAATAAAGAGGTAGGACATTAGTGGGAAACAGATATGGCTTATTACCTGTTGATGATGACATGTATAGTATTCTCAACTGGATTGGTCTGAGAAGTATTTCATGATGGGTAAAGTCTTTTTACAAGCAAAATGAGAAATAGTGATTGACTGTTTAAAAATAATAATTATAATAATAATAATAATGATTGGAGAAAACATAGAAAAGACATTGAATAATGAAGTGGGGAGATTAATGTCTCTGTATTGACTGACATGCAGGGCATTCCCTCTTGAAAAAGCAATGTAATACACTGTAAAGTTATATGTAATCCAATGTAATGTAAAGAAGATTATGATGATAATAAAATTAAATAAAAAAAAGATAAACCAAGGAGAAAACAGAGGAGACCAATTAAATTATAATATATCCCATTAAGGAATAATAAAGTATTCTTTTAAAAAAACATGTAGTTTTTATCAAAGAGTTTCATTTCTAAACACAGTATGCACAAAGAAAGTTTGTTTTTAATTCATTTTGTGTTCAAGTTTATTGCAAATTACATATGACAATATGGTTCTTAAATAGAGCAAAATGAAGCTCCAACTACAATTTTGGTGCTGTGGTTTTATATTTGTATAGTTTTAACATAAGATAGGATGCTGGCAATGACCATCAAACAGCAGAAAACAAGCCACTGACCAAGGAAGAAATGATCAGAGAGACAAGATGACTAGTAGTTTCTAGTAGAAAACAGATAGTAGTTTTGAAGGGATTTTGATTGGAATACTGGGGTTAATTTTTACTAGAAACTAGTAGAAAATGACTAGTAATTTCAAAACGATTTTGGTGGGATTAGCACAGTTAACTTTTAAGTCTGGATTAACTGGGTTATTTCTGAATGAACATTTGACTGTCATAAAAGAATATTCTGTGTATAACAGTAAAACTGTAAATTCCTGGTTGAGTCAATTTGAAAGTCTGAGGCTGACAAGCCCTTATTTTGTAAATCTGAGAACTACTTGCATGAAAATTATCACTCTGAAGTGAGCAAATTCCAGTCCTGTTGACTCACTGCTCCAGCGACCACTGGGGCTCCCAGGAAGAGAGGGTTCCAACTCGCTGTCCATGGGCAGCCCTGAGCCAACCATCTCGTGGTTGTCACATGGAGAATAACAACATGACCAGAAGTTCTATGCAACTTAAAAGGGCACTAGATCAATGGAAAAGCAATAAGGCCATTTTGTTTATATTTTAATTCAATTTTTAAACTATTACACCCTAAAATATATCTGAAACACAAATTCAAATAAATACAGAAAGGATTTCCAGGAACTTGAGAAACAGCATTTTTATAGCAAGTTTGTGCCTCTCAAGTTCAAAGTGCCAAAGATATTATTTTTTCCTGTTGGAAAGACTAGAAAGAAAAAAGGGGGAGAAAATCTTCAAATGGAACTCTCACCCTCTTTAAGAGTAGAAAAGTTGTTGGATTTTTTGTTGTTTTTTTTTTTTCTTTTTTTTTTGATAGGTTTTTGTTATAGGGCACATGCGCTCTAAAGACAGAGAGAGAAAGAGGGACAGAAAGCGAGAAATCACCCCCCAGGGAGGATGGCCACCCCGCAATCCCTTCTCCTCCATTCTCCTCTTAGGATCCCCGGCACGCACGCACACGCACCCAGCATGAGTTTAAGCCACTGGATCCGGGACTCAAACCATGATGGTTTACATGGGAGTCTAACAACACAGCCATTACACGAACTGCTGGTCCCAGAAATGGTTTTTAGTTGTTCAGAAGAACAACACACTTATGACTTAATTTTCTAACCCTCTCTTTTTGTTAAGTTCTATCAAGTCAACTGATCTTTCTACTTGTTAAACTATAAACATCATTTTGAAATATTAATAAAACAAAGGAAAACAGAAATTGGGGGCCAGCCAGTAGCATAACAATAATTTAATCATCTGTGATGCTGGACCCACATGAGAAGGTCCAAGGTTCACATCCCTCAGTCTCCTGTACACACAGGGCAAGTGCATGCCCATTAACCAGACGGTTTGAGAATAACAGTGGATTGCAGTATGAAGAAAGTTACGGTTGCCTGTGTGTAGGTTGGGAGTTGTCTGGCTCTCATGGAAGAAATAAATAGATAAACTCAAAAAAAAAAAAAAAAAAAAAAAAAGGTGGGGGGGAGAAAGTGAACAAGTCTTGATTTGCAAAATGTTTTATTTATTGTACCATCACTTGCCAAAGGTTATACAGATTGATGAACTAAGAAAGGATAAGAGTTCACTTTGAATACTAGCAGGTGGCATAGTAGTTAAGGCACTGGACTCCCAGGGGGCCAACTGTGGTTCCAGTCCTGGACCTGGCAGCTTGAAACATACCAGACGTGTGTGTGTGTGTGTGTGTGTGTGTGTGTGTGTGCGCTCATAAGCTCAAAATCCCGAGAGGAGAATGGAAGAAAAGGGATTGCAGTATGGTTATCCCCCAGGGGTAATTTCTCATTTTCTGTCTCTCTCTCTCCCTGGCAAGCACACACGTGCTATAGCAAAAATATCCACTCCCGCCCCAAAAAAAATAGTTCACTTTGAAAGGCACTGAGGGAAAATTAAAGGTGACCTCTATTTAGGGAACTTGTCCAAAACAAGGGTTTAATCATATTTCTGACACTACTTGGTAGATATTTTAGACAAGTTACTTAACTTCTCTGTGCTTTCATCTCTTTAGACTTAAAACTGTGCTTTCTAATCATACTTTGTCTCCTAGAATTGTGAGATAAATGTGTCTGAGCACTAAGCACGGTGTCTTTCACGCATTAGGCACTGAAAAAAATGGTAAGGTGTTATATTTTGCCAGTATCAAAATCTTTACAATTGTTAAAAAGATGTTGGCATAGATAGTGCATGCTCAGTCTTAAATATGGGTCAGAAAACTCCAAATTTCAGGCTCCAAATTAAAGAATACTTTAATGACTAATAATTTTATATGATCAATAAAATTTTACTGGACTAATAAATATTCTTTCTTCATATTATTGAGAATGTAAGCACAGGAAAATAGAAAATGAGCACAAAATCAAGTCACTAACTTGAAATTATCAAAGAATAATTAATCTTTTAAACGAAGTGTCACAGAAGTTTTCCATGGAAGTCCAAACTAAAATTTTAAGCTTTGTGAGTCATATAAGGTTTCCTCTTTCTCTTCTCCCTTCTCCCCTATCATCCCCTTCCTCTTCCCTTTTATCTTCCTTTTTTAAATTCTTGCTATAGTAGGCGTGTGCCTGTCAGAGACAGAGAAAAAGAGAGAGAGAGAGAGAGGGAAAGTGAAAAAATCACTCCTCATGGGGGATGGCCATGCAGCAATCCCTTTTCCTGCATTTTCCTCCCTAGATTTTGGGCACACATTTACATGCACCGACTGTGATTTTTGAGCTTCTGGGTCTGGGACTCAAAATGCACAACTAGCCATGTGGATTCCAGCACCTTAACCTCCACTCCACCTACTAGTCCTTCTTTTCATCCTTTGAAAATATGGAAACTATTTTTAACTCTATGGTCAAAAACAGCTTCAGGCCAGATTTGGTCAAGGGCCATGGTTTTCCTGTCACTATTCTGCAACAGGGTGGACAAAGACAGAGCCTGTGGCCTATTTTTTTTTTAATTTTTTTTTTTGGAGAGGTTTTTCGCTATAGGGCGTATGCGCTCACCAGACAGACAGAGACATAGAGACAGAAAGTGAGAAATCACCCCCCAGGGGGGATGGTCACACCGCAATCCCTTCTCCTCCATTCTCCTCTCGAGATCTTGGGCACGCACGCACACGCACCCGGCGTGAGTTTTAAGCCACCAGGTCTGGGACGCGAACTGCGGTCGACTACGTGGGAGTCCAGTGACATAGCCATTACGCTAACTGCTGGTTACCCCCCTGTGGCCTATTTTAATACATAAAGTTTTATTAGAACAAAACCACTCCCAGTCATTTACAAATTGTCTATGGCTGCTTTCCCATTCCAAAGACAGTATTGAGTCATTTTAACAAAAATCTATGGTCCACAAAACCAAAAATATTTACCATCTTGTCCTTTACAGAAGAATGCTGCCAATCTCTTTTCTAGAGTTATGAAAATACCTTATTAATATCACTTTTATTTATATTTTTCCACTATGGGAAGAATTAGAACAAATGGTCTAAGTTACATCATTGATAGCTATTATTTTCTGCCAATTTGAGACCTCATAAAAGCTAAAATGTAATAAATTTTGTATGTGAATCTAGCATTAGGTAGAGAAAACTTCCAGACATCCATTTCTTTCTTTAAATGGGTGCCATGCATTTTCATGGTTTTGTTGCAGCAGAGAATGGGAAATATTGCCTCTTACGAAATGTTGGAAGAAAACAATATAGAGCTGAAATAGCCTGTCTAAAACCCCAGAACAGGATATATGATGTAAACATAGGCAAGAAAACACTCTTGTGTGGCATGTGAACAGTGGGTGAGCTTGCACGGTCTTTTAGAGAACACAGTTGCTCATTTTACCCAGTACAATGGCCTGCTCAGTTCTGAAAATGTTGTTCCTACCTGTCAATTTCAATTCAGTCTATAAAAAATATAAAACTATGTAAATAAAGCAAAATACCATACATAACTGCATATATGAATTTAAAATCTAACTCAAATCAAATCATATCCAAAGTTGCAGTTCTCAACTAGCATTGATAGCTTTCTCTCAATTCCATAGCAGAATATTTTTACCTTACATATTAACTTTGAAAAGTACTATGAAATTGTTTTTATATTTGTATTTCATTTTCCCTCTGCATAATGCATAAGTCAAAACTCCTCCCTGCCCATCACAGATGCTCCAAGCTCTAGCTCCTTCTAATCCCATGACCCCTAATGTTCATAGTGTCAAGTTTGGGTGGAAGCCAGTGCAGCCTCTAGAAGAAGATGCTTGTTTTGCTGCCCAGTAGCAGACCAGAATTTGAGTTGATCATATTCAGTGATCTCAATCCTAGTGCTCACGAATACTAAAGGATTCAACACAGAGTATCCATTGAATCCTCACTCATTCCCTACCTCAATCATTCTTCCTCCAGCCTAAACAGTTCACCATTTTTGTTGGTACTAAAAATCATTTTTCATACTGGTTTTCATACTAATTAAAAATCAAAAACCTTCAGCAATGTGGGAACATAAATTAGTACAGCCACTGTGGAGAGCAATATGGAGGTTTCTCAAAGACCTACAATTAGAACTATCATATGATCAAAATATTCCACTCCTGGTTATCTACCCAAAGGATAGGAAAACACTCAGTTGGAAAAGTGCTTGCCCATCCATGTTTATTTCAGCATCATTCACAATTGCTAAGACAAGGAATCAACCCAAATGTCGACAAATAGAAGGGATAGATTGGAAAAAGTGGCACATACATACTATGGACTCAGCCATATAAAACAAGACCCTGGCGTTTGAAGAAAGTAGACAACTATGGGAGATTTACTACTGAGCGAAGCAAGCCCAACTATGAAAGAGAGACATTGTATGTCCCCACTTAATATATACTGAATGTCTGCACACTATAGTAGAAACTGAAAGACTGAAGCATACAGACGCATGGAGAATGACTGTGGATACCAGAGACAGTGTGGGAGGAGGGTGGAAAGTGAGGGAAGATGAGACAAAGGGAATCAAGGAGAAAAATAGGCAAGACTTTTAAGTGACACGAAAGTAGACTACTGATGATAATATATATGATAGTGTCTTTGACTGGACTGATGTGCAGTATATTTATGCTGGAAAAATTCATTTTACAAGCTGTTGTGACCTACAGTGACTGAATGTATAGAACTAATAAAAATGTAAAAAAAAAAAAAAAAAAAAAAAAAGAAGCACATTATCCAATAAAAGCTTAGCTTGTCCAAAAAAATAATAATACAAATTCCATGGAATAGAACATGATTACATTCCATTTCTGTCACAGAAAATGTCATATTTTTTCCAAAAGTGTTTGAAGCCATGTACTAATGTACTAGTCTGTCTTTTACTACTGATCTTTAAAATTACCAATAAATATCTTTTGAACAGATTTTTTTAAAAAAAGGAGAAGATAACAACAGAGACCATACCTACCTGCTCACCAATGTATCTTTAGCCCTTTGCTTAGTACCTGACACATAGCAGATGTTTAAAAAATATGGATAGATTGGTGGAGGGATAGATGTGTGGATGGATAGATCTCTAAACATCAGGATTATTCTTGGTTTCCAAAATATGCAGTATTTATCTACAAATGGCTTTCTAAATCTATTTGAATAATTATTAATTGTGATTACTTAAGAGTTTATAAATATAAGAGATCTATTAGCAATGAATTGATGACAAGGATTTCAATGAGCACAAATAAGCTAAATGGCCAGGTCTTAGAGCACATCAAAATTTTGTTCTCATTTGCAAAAGAAGAAAATTTTAAATTTTGTAAGTATAGGTCAATAATTCCACATGGAGAACCTGAAAAAAAAATTAGAAATTTAACTATTAACTAAATAGGCTAAATGGAAAACGAGAAAGGAGATCACCTGGGATTTGGCCTAATGGCTATGCCACTGGACTCCCATGTAGTTGTCTATGGTTCAAATCCAGGATCCAGTGGCTTAAACTCATGCCAGGCACGTTTGTGTGTGTGCCCAAGATCCCGAGAAGAGAATGGAAGAGAAGAGATTGTGGTGTGGCCATCCCCCTTGAGGGGTGACTTCTCACTTTCTGTCTCTCTGTCTCTATCTTTCTAGCAAGTGCACACGCCCTATAGCAAAAACTTCTCAAAAAGAAAGAAAATGGAGATCACCAAAAATCAATAGTATACCACTGAGAATAAACTATGTTAAATGCATCTCAATTTTAGTTTTAATAAGAAAGTGCTATAGTCATTGTATATCTTTATTTATATAAGCTAATGAACAATTTTATGGTCAAAATGGAAAAATATAAACTGGATGGTAGATTCAAAACTGACTGAGTACTATCATTAAAGAATGTTATTATTAAACATCTTAACTTTCCTGTATATGCAGAATGTCCAACTAGAAACAACAGGAAATAGAGGGAGGCACAATGTTATACAATGAAATCATAAACACGCTAACATTAGAAAGGTCGTAAAAGGGATTAAACGACTTCCAGAAATCTTCAAGTACCTGTCAAGTCCAGAGTAGCTCTGAGTGTCTAGAAGGAATGACTTCGAATGGTGGAAAAAAAAAAAAAAAAAGCAGAAACATACAAAAAAAACCTCATGTGTTTTCACTTCAAAATTTTAAGAATCTCGGGAACCAGCAGTTAGCGTAATGGCTATGTCGCTGGACTCCCACGTAGTCGACCGCGGTTCACGTCTCGGACCCGGTGGCTTACAACTCACGCCGGGCGCGTGTGCGTGCGTGCCCAAGATCCCGAGAGGAGAATGGAGGAGAAGGGATTGCGGCGTGACCATCCCCCCTGGGGGGTGATTTCTCGCTTTCTGTCTCTATGTCTCTCTCTGTCTGTCTGGCGAGCGCACACGCCCTATAGCGAAAAACTTCTCCAAAAAAAAAAAAAAAAAAAAATTTTAAGAATCTATGAAATGCCTATAAAGTAAATGATGGCCTACTAAAAAACCATATGTGCATATTTGGGCTCTGATTTAGCTTTTCATGTTTCTCTCTCTCTCTCTCTCTCTCTCTCTCTCTCTTTTTCTCTCTTCTTTTCTTGCCAGCAGGTTCATGCATTTACCATACAGAAAGAGAAAAAGAAAGGGAGAAAGAGAAAGTAGCTGCCAAGGGGGCATAGTCACACTGTAATCCCTTCTTCATTTCTCCATCCTCTCAGGATTTGGAGTACACACACACCTGCCTGATGTGTTTTTCAAGCCGCCACGGTAGGAATTTGAACTGTGGTCAGCCATGTGGGATTTAGCTCCCTGAACCATTAGTCCTCTGGGCCAGCTCTGTTTAATTTTTCTTTACGCTTGCATTTGTCACTCCAGCAAAATTATAGTTTGTTTATCAAACACATAACACAATTTTTCATTACTAGAGATTCTTTTCTTTTTTGTGGAGGTATCTTCAGTATTTTATATTAGTTATAGTAATATATTAATTTTCTTCCATGATTAAAATTCTTATTCTCAAAGGCCCATCACATATGCACCTTTAAACTTTTCTTTATCCCATTAATCCTCCACTCCCTTCCCCCAAAAAAAGTGTATGTGTGTGTGTGTGTGTGTGTGTGTGTGTGTGTATTTTTTCTCCCAGATTTTTGCTATAGGGCATGTGCACTCACCAGAGAGATAGTAAAAAATCACCCTCCAAAGGGGTGGCCACTGCACAATCCCTTCTCTTCCACTCACCTCCTGGGATGTGGGGCATGCACACACATGTGTCCATCATGAGTTTCAAGCTGCCAGGTCTGGGACTTGAACTGCAGTCGACATCGTGGAAGTCCTGTGCCTTAACCACCGTACCATATGCTGGCTGCAACCCTCCCCAAAATATTTATCTTGACCTTTTCTGGGTCCTTGTAACATCGTGTTTATACATCTTATAAGGCATTTACCTTCTTCGGCATATATTATGCTAGTGATCAACAGGCTTCTATATGCTTTCTTAATGATCTCATCTAGTCTCATAGCTTTAACATCACCATATGCTGTCAAGTACAATTTTTTTGTTTTTCAATTTGTGATGGGGCACATGTCTTCTCAGTGCAGAGACAGAAAGAGAGAGATGCAAAGTGAAAAAGCACCTACTGGGGGAGATGGCCATGTCACAATCCCCTCTCCTCCATTCCCTCAGGATTTGGGTAACATATGCACACATGCCCAGTGTTTCTCAAGCCCCTGGGTCCAGGACTCAAACCACTTGGTCAGTCATATGTGATCCAGCCGCCTTAACCAACATACCACCAGCTGGTCCAACAAGCACAAATGTATGTCTTGTCACAATGTTTTATTCATATGTTTCCATCACACACACAAATACTTTTCAGACTGTCTCCCAACAGAATAATGCTCAAAATTGAAAACATCATCAATGTCCTTCAACACATCTCCACCTTCTAAACACATTATTTTAGCTGATGACATGACCACAACCCAGTTCCCACACCAGGTGTGATGATTCCATTTCCTTTATGAAGTCACTTCCAAATCCTCTCCTCTGCGTCAATTGCTGCTTTAGTGTAGACCCTTATCCTCTCACCCAAATGGGACATAAGTTTCCTACTGATCCTCTGCCATGATTCACACCCTCTTACAAATCTTACAAAAGGTGGCCTACTTAAAACACAAGTATCACAATTTTTTTTAGAAATATTTTTACTCTAGGGTGTGTATGCTCACCTAAAAGACAGAGACAGAGGCACCGAAGCAAGAAATCACCTCCCCAACCCCCAGAGGAAATGGCCATGCCTCAATCCCTTCTCCTCCATTCTTCTCTCAGGATTTTGGGCACACAGGCACAGGCACTCTCCGTGAGTTTCAAGCCTCTGGGTCTGGGACTCAAACTGCAGTCAGACATGTGGGAGTCCAATGATGTAACTAACCATTATGCCACCTTCTGGTTCCAGTAAAAAAAAAATTAAGGGAGATTTTTGCTATAGGGAGCATGCACTCACTGGGGAGACAGAGAGACAGAGAGACAGGTAGCAAGAAATCACCCTTTAGGGCAGATACCCATGCTGCAATCCCTTCTCCATTTTCCTCTCAGGATTTTGGGCATACATGCACATGTGCCCCGCATGAGTTTTAAGTCACCGGATCCAGGACTTGAATCATGGTCAGCTATGTGGGAGTCCAGCAAGGTAACCATTATGCCATCTGCTGGCCCCTATAACAATAATTTTACCATGGATTAAATTAGAACCACTGAAGACCTTTTGCCCAGACTTCACTCTCCTGTCCCCCAGATCGAGCCAGGACAAGCCAATAACCAGCCATCTATATCTGAGTTCTAAGTGACCTTTTAAGAATTAGGGCCACTAAAGACCTTCTACCCAGACTTTACCCTCCTGCCCCCAAGATGGAGCCAGGTTAGAGTACCCTATTTATTCTATCTCATTCCATCTATCTCTCAATTTATTTATTTTTTAATTTTTAGAGTTCTTAGCTCTCTGTCACTCTATTGTCTTGCTAATTCTTACCTTTTTTCCCTTTTTCTTTTCCTTTTCCTTTTTTTTATCCTTCTCATTTTTCTCCTCAGCATCCACACATTTAGTTTCTAGATAGTTCTAGGTGCACAGTAGCTAAATATATAAATACTTTCAGGGTCAGATTAATACTCAATTTCCATTGAATCTGCTGCACAGTGGGAGAAAAACGATACTGCTTAGAGACTGCAGGTCACCTCCTCCAGCATGACTCTGAATGCTCAGATTTAACTCCAAAATCTAGGAGAAAAGGTACAATCAATCAGATAACCAGAAACCACCACAGATACACAAAAAAATATGAGAAACCAAGAAAATATCTCTCTCCTAAGGGAAAGAATAACTCCTAATCCTCCACAGGCAACACAAGGGAACTCGTGAGAATGTCAGATAAAGAATTTTAAGCATTCATAGTGACAAAGCTAACAGAGATGTAAGAAAAGAAGAGACAACAAAGTCTAGAAGATGCAGGAAAATAGAGACAACGAGTTCCAGGAGACAAGGAAGTTCTTGAATGATCTGAAAGAGGAAATACACATCATAAAAAAAGAATCAAACAAAATTGTTAGAGATGAAGGCTGTACTACAGGAAATCGAAACCTCCCTTAAAAGTATGAAAAGCAGATTAGATCATGCAGAAGATCAAATCTCAGATGTAGAGGATAGAACCTCTGACCTAGACGAATTCACCAAAAAGATTAAGAAAATGGCCCCCCAAAATGATAATAACATACAAATAATACTAGATACCATTAAATGCCCAAACATCCAGATTATTGGTATCCCAGAAGGTGAAGAAACTAATAAGGGCATTGATAACCTATTCCATGAAATTCTGGAAGAAAACTTTCCAAACCTAGAGAGGTACTCAAATATCTAGATCCAAGAAATACAAAGGACCCCACATACAATCAACTCAAGAAGATCTTCACGACACATCATACCCAGATTGACCAAAACCATAGACAGAGACAAGATACTAAAATTGGCAAGAGAGAGGGAACCAGCAGTTAGCATAATGGCTATGTCGCTGGACTCCCACGTAGTTGACCGCGGTTCGCGTCCCAGACCCGGTGGCTTAAAACTCACGCCGGGCGCGTGTGCGTGCATGCCCAAGATCCCAAGAGGAGAATGGAGGAGAAGGGACTGCAGCGTGACCATCCCCCCTGGGGGGTGATTTCTTGCTTTCTGTCTCTATGTCTCTCTCTGTCTGTCTGGCGAGCGCATGCGCCCACCAAGATTATCCTTCATATGGAAAAAAAATAAAAGCCAAAAACATTATCAGATAAACAAAACCTAAAAGAATATACCAACACTAGGCCAGTTCTCCAAAAAGTGCTGGAGGGTGTGCTATACCAGGGAAACTAAAATGGGACACACAGAAAAAAGAGTACAAGAAACAACCAAGAAAATGGCCAGCCTCATGGTCGGGACAAGTTCAAAGTTGAATGTTAACTTCCAAAGTTTAAATGGAAAGATCAGGCCCCAGTAACACTGCAAATTAAATAGAAGAGAGTTTAATTACATGAGACTGAATTGATGAAATAGAATTTTATGACTTTTGAGTAAAACATTACTGATTTTCTTCTATGCTTTGTTTTCAATATTTAAAGATTTTTTTCTTCTCTTGAACTGTTGATAGTTTCACCCACCTACTATTTGAACTAAATCCTAACCTTTTTTCTGGCTTTAAGTCTTGAAATGTTTTGAGTTTGGTTTATTAAAACTAAAACTGTTTCTCTTGAAATTAAAAAATGTGTTTAAAAAATACCTATTTAATGACAGCAGTAAGCTGCATAGCCCCAGGTAGGTGCTACTTTATAGTATGTTCACTTTACTCACTGAGGCTTAGGCCTAAAGTCAGTCATGTGTTCATAGATATGTATATAGCAGCTGTGTTTGCTATTGAAAGTTTTTAGATTAATTAAGATCTTTAGTGAATTAATAAAATGTGGGGAGGAGAGGCATGGAAAACAACTGTAGATACCAGAGACAATGTGGGAGGAGGGTGGGAAATGGCAGAGGAGGGAGAGGTAGGGAGGAAAAACAAAAAAGCAAAATATATGCAAAACAAGAAATGGAAAATTATTTGTTGACTATAACATGTATGGTAATATCCTTGATTAAGCCAATATACAGTGTATTCTGGATGGAAAATCTCATTTTGTGTACTGTATTGATATATAGCGAATGAATGTAAATACATAAAACTGTCCCTAAAAAATAATAATTTGACCATGCTTACACCTTTTGTCCAATCCCATCAAATTAAATTAAATTCCAAGTTCCTCAAAACAGCTTTGAGGACGGGACTATCAGGGTAAGCACACAAGGTTAAATAGTAGAAAGACAGGTTTGAAGTAAAGACCCACTGACTCCAAAGCCCTCCTAAAATACGATTCCATCCTGAACAGACAGTGTTTGCCAACTCTTGGTAACTGAAACAGGAAGCCACACTGCTATGGGATCTATCAGTAATAAACAGGAGCAAATCCTTCTTTGTCTTGCCTATTCCATTTCCATGTATATTCTTGGAAGGCTTTGGTGACTCGGTGCAAGGGAAGCTTGTACTTTTCTCAACAAATTATTTCACACTCCAAATCACAAACTCGCAAAGTCTAGATCATTGAAATCCTACTTTATCCCTGAGAAGATTTATGTCATTTTAAAATATTCAGCATAATTCGTGAAAAAATGGAAAGAAAAAGTGGAAATGTATATGAAGAAATCATAATAAAAGGGTCATATAATTAGCATTTGTGGCAATGATGATTTATTCATAATTGAAGCTCTGGCAGATAAAAGATAGTTCTATCTTTACTATCAACTATCAGTCTGATAGCAACAGTGTGTATATACATATATGTGTATTTGCGAGTATTTAAGGCAAGAGTCTAAGTGAGGTTATCTTTTAAAGTAAAGAAAATCTCATAATTTCTCTTACCCATGGCAATGGTCTTATGCCCTTATGAAATCAGATTCAGTAACCAAGAATTCTTTAATTCCCATTAGTATAGTCATATAATTACTCAACCAAAAGCATGAACAATGAAAAAATGAACGATTTCATGCAGTCTAAATTTCAGGCAAGTTTATTCTTTTCAGAAAATCTCAAAAGATACCTTATATCAAAAATAAGGCCAAAGAATTATTTCTATCATTGTGGCCACAAATGTGAAAGTGTTTAAATGTAACAATTAAATCAAGGGGAGAAGACATGAACTAGATAAAAACATTATATCACAGGGCAAGGAATGCCTAAAGTTGCAGTTGTGTTCTACATAAATAGTAATCAGATAGCAAAATAGTAAGCTTTCATAGAAATACTTGAAACTTATCTAAAAATGAATACAATCAAATATGAAATGAATTATTTAAGACAGAACAGTCTAAAGAGTTACTCATCTGAGGCTGAGTTGTAATCATGTGCTTTCTAACTTTGTTGTGAGTGTATTTGTGCATCATAGTTCTCTCGGGAATCAGAGAAAGTCTCAGACTTCTTTCCAGAAATATACTTACAAACACAAGTGCAGGACTCAGCATAGATCTTCTGTGAAATTAGCTCTAATTTAGAGGTTTAAGTCTTCTTCCCAGTAATGTACAGTATGTACAGCTCATATTGCTCAAAAACCTCTCTTTAAGAGAAAGCTTTATCCCTAATTTCTGTGGGTGAAAAGGAAAACACACACAGTTCAATTTTCTATACAAAGTAAGCTTGCCCACTTATCTTCCTTCTGTTCTGGTCTAAAATGTTTTGGCTGTCCTTTCCCTCCTCCACTGTTTTCCTGTCTGTCCTATTCTCTTTTTACTTTGATCACCTTATGCTTTCAGCCTCATCTGTTGCACCAATAGCCAAACCTTAACCTTCTGAACTTGTATCAAGCCAGCAAAAACTGATGGAAAAAGGCTGTCTTTTTCCCAAGTAGCAGGATTTGTGGGAGACTTCAATCAGTGATCATTAGTTTCTCCCTCTCCAGACCAGCCACAGTCACATGGTCTTGAGCAACCAGGTCACAAGGCTACGGGCAAAAGGATCAGAATTCACGGGAAAGTAATGAATAATGTTATTGAGGTTAAAGGTGAGATACACAATCTAATGTCTAACAACAGCAAATTTCCCAGTTTATGTCCACCTAAAGGAAAAAAAAAAAAAAAAAAAAAAAAGACCAGGACAGGATCTAAATGAATTGCATACTGTTTTTGTAACCTAATCAAAAAAATCTAACTTCTACTGTTTTTTAAATATTTCTAAAAATACAAGATTCTAAAAATACTTTTTCAAGTTTATTTCTTTCATGTGAGAAAGAGAGAAAACACATGACAAGAAAGAGAGAGAGAGACAGGTACCCTTCGTGTGTCTCATCATGCCACGATCCCCATGCCCCAGCTCTCCCTCTTGCCAGGATCTCAGGCACAGTGAGGCCTAGTGTGTTTCAGGTTGACCTGGGACCCAAACCTATGGTAAGTCATGTGACACTGGCGCTGCAGATCAGTACATTACTGCCTACACCAAGGCTGGGCCCATAGTTCTAAACACAATATTTTGATGCAAAACAAATTTGATAGGGATTTTCTTCTATGTGTGAAAATGGAGACCAGATTCTTGCTTAAATACTTCTATTTCTATTAAGAAACAAAACAAAACAAAACAAAAAAGATATAGGTAAAATAAATTCCTAGATTTTACTATTTAAATGTGAGTATATATTAATATATCTTAACTTTTAAAAGGAAAATATCTGTTTTATATATTTTTTTAAAAAGAAATTCTCACCTGGGTTTATTCTGGAGCTAGAGAATACTTGAAGGAATTAATGAAAATATAGACTAAGAATAGTTTTAAGGAATTAATAATTATCATATATCTATATTTGCATCTACAGAAAAGCAACCATGGTTGTGGATAGAAAATTTCTGAGCTTGAAAGTTATGATGTTTTAAGTCCTTTAAAAATATAACATAACTATTACAAACTACTTTTTTTATTAGGTTTTTGGCATAGGGTGCCTACACTCATCCAGAAAGTGACAAAGTCAGACAGTGAGAGAAAAAATGAGAAATCACTCATTGGGGAGAATGGCCACATTGCAATCCCTATTCTTCCATTCTCCTCTTAGGATTTTGGGCACACATGCACATGCACCCAGCACGGTTTTCAAGCTGACAGGTCTGGAACTCGAACCACAGTTGGCACATGGGAGTCCAGCGCCTTAACCACCATGTCACCTGCTGGCCCCTACAAAATACTTTTTATTTAAATTTATAAGTTTTACATGACAGTATATCTTTATTCTACTTTGTACCACAAAAAAGACATTGGAAATAATCTTGCATCTAGTAAAGTCTTTCTAATATTAATATTTATGAGTAGGCTAATAATCATTTTGTAACTTTATAGAAGTTACTTATAAAATATTTTTAAAAAGAGGCTTAAAATATTTTCCCTCTATTTCCTACTTTTCAAATAATAGAGTTTCCCAAACCTAGTTCAAGACCTACAAATGGGTCCATAGTGCCTTCTCTGGTCACTCCAGAACAAAGTGAAGTGTCTTTTGACAGAAGATGCACAGCTTTGCTACAATTCAACTGTGTCTAAGGGTGAGAAGAATATTTAGACCTACCTGATCTGTGTTTGAATTATAGCTCAGCTCCTAATTTGCTGTATACTCCTCACAACTCTACACCTAGCTTTTTCATCTGTAAAGTAGGGCCAGCATTACCTTATAAAGATAGAATAAAAATTCCTAATAAACATGTCCTGCCTGTGGTGGGTATATAGCATATCACATTTCATATTATTCAGATGATTCATTCATTTTTATGTGCTTATTAATTTTGCACTCTCCACTACACCATGGAGCAATGTCTAGTGTCAATAGTTAGTTGGAACTGGCACAGAAAGATCATTTCTCAGCATAATAAAAGCCACCTATGAAAACCTACAGCTAACATTATACTAAAAACTGGCACAAGACAAGGCTGCTCACTCTCTCCACTCCTATTCAATATAGTACTGGAAGTCCTAGCAAATGCCATCAGAAAAGAGAATGAAATAAATGGCATTCCAATAGGGGAAGAACAGTTGAAATTATCTCTGCTTAATATGATTGTATACATAAAAGACCCAATAGCATCCATGAAAAAGTTTCTCAAAGTAATAAATACACACAGTAAAGAGGTAGGATACAAAATTAACTTACAAAAATCTTAAGCATTTCTATACACAAACAACAAACAGAAAGAGACAGAACTGAAGAAAGTAGTCCCATTTACCATAGCCACAAAAAGTATAAAATACCTAGGAATAAAACTAACCAAGAAATTAAAAGACCTCTATAAGGAAAACTATAAAAAATCTTTTTAAAAGACATAGAAAATAACACAAAAAAAGGAAGGACATCACAAGCTCCTGGATTGGTAGAATTAATATAATCAAAATGGGCAATCCTACCCACATCAATCTACATATTTAATGCAATCCTTATAAAATTACAAGAGATATTCTTCACAGATCTAGAAAAGACAATCATAGAGTTTGCCTGATACCATAAAAGATCCCATACTGCCAAAGCAATCTTATGCAAAAGGAGTGGAGTGGGTAGCATCTCACCTCCTGATACCAAAATATATTACAAAGCTGTGATCATCAAAACAGCATGGAACTGGCACAAAATAAAAGACATGAGGACCAATGGAACAGTGTAGAGACCCCAGAAATAATCCAACACACAGCCAACTGATTTTTGACAAAGGGTCCAGTCAATCCAGTAGAAAAGGGAGACCTCTTTAGCAAATGGTGCTGAAAAAACTGGGGATCCAGCTGCAGAAGGATGAATCTAAACAACTATCTGTCACCATTTAAAAAAAAAATAACTCAAAGTGGATCAAAGATCTAAACCTAAGACAGCAAACTATAAATCTACTGGTGGAAAACACTGGGGAAACTCTGGAAGATATTGGGGTAGGCAAAGATTTCTTAAGCAAGACCCCCAAAGCACAAGCAATAATCCCTGAAATAGACAGGTGGGATTACATTAGATTAAGAAGTTTCTACACAGCAAAGGACACATTTATTAGTGTGAATTGAAAACCCTCGGAATGGAAGAAAAATTTTGTTAACTGCCTCAGATAAGGGACTGATAACCGGAATACACAGGGAACTCAAGGGGTTTACTGAGAAGAAAATGATTAACCCAATTAAAAGATGGGAAAATGAGCTAAATAAGCAACTCTCTAAGGAAGACATATGAACAGCCAAAAAGCATATAAAAAATGCTCAACATCCCTCATCATAAGGAAGTTGCAAATCAAAACTACAATGAGATACCATCTAACCCCAGTCAGAATGCCAAAGATTAAAAAAAAAAAAATGAGGGGATCAGCAGGTGGCGTGGTGGTTAAAGCGCTGGATACTCCCACATGGCTGGCCATGGTTTGAGTCCCGGACCTGGTGGCTTGCTTTCTCACTTCAACTCTCTCTCTCTCTCTCTGTGTCTCTCTCTGGTCAAATTAAAATAAATGCATGAATAAAATTAAAAATAAATAATTTTTTAAAAAATGGTAAGTGCAAGCAGGGATGTGGTGAAAGGGGAACTCTCATACATTGTTGGCGGGAATACAAACTGGTCCAATCACTGTGAAGAACAATATGGATGTTCCTCAAACACCTTCAAATAGAACTACCATATGATCCAGCAATGCCCCTCCTGGGTATCTACCCAAAGGACAGGAAAATGTTCAGTTGGAAAAGTGCTTGCACAGCAATATTTATTGAGGCATTATTCACAATTGCTAAGACATGAAACCAACCCAAATGTCCACAAACAGATGATTGGATTGAAAAGGTGTGGCACATATACTCCATGGAAAACTATTCAGCCATGAAAAACAAGACCCTGGCATTTGATAGAAAGTGGATGAACATGGAAGATTTATTGCTGAGTGAAGCAAGTCAGGCTATGAAACAGAGACATTATATGTCTCCATTTAACATATACCGACTGTCTACACTGTATGCTAGAGACTGAAAGACTGGAGGACATCAAAGCATTGAAAATTGTTATGGACACTGGGGACAAAATGGAAAGAGACTGGGAGAGGGGAAGAGTGCAGGAAGGGAAATTTGGGAAAAATTGGAGAGGTAAGACATTTTTGGGACACAGATATGGTTTGTTGCTTGTTGATGATGTCATGTATAGTATTCTCAAGTAACCTGGTGTGTGGTGAAAATCATATTGGGAAAAATCTCTTTACAATCTAAATGATGTATACCACTTGAATGTATAAATAATAATAATAATAATAGTAAAATAATTGGATGATGACATACGGAGATTACTGCAAAATGAGACTCATTCACAAGAGGCTGGATGTGTAAGGCAAGTGTACAAGCAAGATTCAGGGGATACATGCAGCTCCTTTCTTTGTCAGGAAAGGTGAGTGCAACAGATTTTCATTCTGTTCCCTTCCCTTTCCCCGTCTGTTATAGAATGCCTTAGCAAATAGTATGGTCACATACATGGGTTGTCAGAGCTATATTAGCTTTCCTGGGAATAACAAAGCACAGAGGTAATGATAGAAAGATAGTATGTTACTAAGCCCTGGTTAGTGATTCTGCTACTGCCCACACCATAATTGCTTCTGAAGTTCTTGGTGTACTTACTTGCATTTCAGACTTCAAGAAAAAGTTATTTCTTTTTATACATTTTTCCCAGGCTACTAGTATTTCATTATCTATATAAATTAATACTAGCATAAGGCTGGCTCTGTTGCCTAGTAGTAGAGAGAGCTGGAGCCCACATGACCAACTGCAGAAACCAGCCACTGGTGATTTGAAAAACATTTGGGAGCATATGCATGTGTGCCACAAATCCTGACAGGATGGAGAAATAGAGAAGATATTCCAGTGTGAGCACCTATTGAAGGGTGAAAGCACCCACTGAGATGTGCTTTCTCCTCTGTCTAACCCTCTCTGGTGAGCACAAGCACCCTCTGGCAATTAAAAAGTAGTATAATGAAAATCCACAAACGGTTATAACGTATTGTATTCCTAATGTTTTCTTTCTTTTTTTTTTTCTTTGAGAGGTTTTTGCTATAGGGTGCGTGAGCTCACCAGAGAGACAGAGAGACACAGGGAAAGAGAAAGCAAGAAATCACCCCCCCTCCAGGGGGGATGACCATGCCACAATCCCTTCTCCTCCTCTTGGGCATGCACGCACATGTGCCCGGCGTGAGTTTAAGCTACCGGGTCTGGGACTCAAACCGCAGTTAACTACATGGGAGTTCAGCGACATAGCCATTACGCTAACTGCTGGTCTCCCAATGTTTTCCTAATTCATCACTGAATCTCTATTCCTAGGAATTTAAAATTTCAAGAGCTAGATTTATTTTTAGCTTCATTTTATTTCCTCGAAACCTACTTTTTAATAACAAGTGATACACTGTGACAGCAGTCAATGAAAGGATAAGAAGCAGCAAAGAACTTGGGTAGCAACTTACTCCAGAAGTGTAAAGGACTAAGGGACCGCTGTGATGTGGGCAGTCCTCTCTTCTGTGGGGTCCCGTTCCTTTCTGCCCAACTATGCATGATTTCTCCTTGTGGCTTATTTCTAGCTGTGGATGGCTCCTGGTATAGGCTGTAAACAGCTCCTGATCTTCAGATTGGCTTTCAGTGGCTGAAGCATAATCTGTGCTGACAAGTCAGATTAGAAATCAACAGTTTACATTCACATCAGCAGAGACCGCAGAGGGGCCAACATTTACTTTCCATTCAGGTTTATGTACTGTGCAAGCAGCCCTGGAGGAGAGCTCTTCCTTCTGCTTTATTACAATTCAATTTTGCTTGTAAACTAAACTTAGCTCAGGGGATTTCTTAAACATAAAAGTTTCTCTTACCTCTTCCTGGGACTAGTGATTCTTTGGCCATTCTATTCTAAACTTGTTCCTATGTCTCCAAAACTAAAGAAAAAATAAGCTCACTTTTCCCTGCTCTAATTCATAATCATCGTACCAGAGTTCATACAGACTAGATTTAGGTCAAAATGATTTACAAGTGCAGTACCGTTAAAGGCAGAAAAATACTAGGGCTAGTGATGAGAATAGATTGCTTGAGTTGGTGGAGTTTACTACTTTAAATTTTGTGCTGAGAAAACTGGCAGAGGCTGACTTCTAAGATAGTAAATTAAGCATTAGTTTCAATTTGTGTGTGGCAGGTACTAGTATTAAGCAGTTGTTCTCCCTATTCCATTGGGAATCAAATTAGCAAATTTTGTACCACCAACTAGAAATGAACAAAGTACATTTACTTTACAAGCAAAATTAAAAGATGAGAATTCAAAACTATGACCCCTTTCAGTATTGCAGGTGGTTTCACGGTGCCTGGTGCATCTGCAAAGGGTCACACTTGCTTTGAATGCTCTTTTATTGCCATCGTGAAATTCATAGTAACTTTTTAATAAGGGATTCTGTACTTTCATTTTGCACCAGGTCTCCCAAATCATGTCACCAATCTTGCACTAGAAGTATGCATGTTATTACTCTCTTACCGTTACAATAGAATAGAATTCACTTATTCATTCATTCATTCAATGACCTAACTTATTGAGAGCTACTGTGTGTTAAAGATGCAACAAACTTCAATAAAACAGATATTCACTATCTTCAAGGAGTTAAGAGTCTAAAGAGAAAAAAAGCAAGATGATTACATGTAAGAAAGAAAAATACTTAGCACTGAACAGCTAAACTTAAGCACTGTAGTGTTAAACTTGAACAAAATGCCACATGTCAGTTTTTTAAAAAAAGATACATTCTTAAATTGAACAAATACAACTAATTTTGCTGCTCTTCCTAGTCTGCCAAAGCACCTGCCCTTTCTCTCCTCTGTGCTACACACTGAGTGATTAAAATAGGGTTCCTCCAAGCAAAACACAATTAGCAAATACTTGAATGCCAATTGTAGTTCAGTTCAAAAGCTCATTTTACAAATTTGGAAAATGTTCATGTTTTGGAAAGGAGCATAAGTACTTCCAAATACAAAAGAATGAAAGATAAAGAGTTCCTCTTATTTCAGAAGTCCCAAGTTGTAAACAACCCCCATGATCCCTTGTCTCACTATGTATTTTGATCATCTATCAGTGGCAATCTGGCATGGTGGGTCTAATGCACAACAAAATATCTGCATTCATTGAGGGTGTATAAGTATCCTTCTAACGACCGAATATTGAGACCTGAATTTGTTAATATTTTGAAATAGAAAAGTTTAGTAAAACAGAAACAAGAATGTCCTGACAGCTGGCGAGAAAAGACATGTTATCCATCAACAAAGCCTGAATTGAGGACAAAGTTTCTTAGTACATTCACCACCTTAAAAATACATACTAGCAGCATGTCTCAACTCATATCACTGGCAATCTCTCTTTTTCCTTTTCAGGAAATAAGAAACCCAGTTAGTTTTTGTCAAAAGTAAATGGTTGAATCAATCATCAAGGAGTGATAGGACAAAAGCATTTTACTAAAGACCCCTGGCAAAAATGATCCAATCAATACAAAGCAACAGTTAGGAACTAGCTCATAACATTTACAAGTGTTGACTTTCTGTGCTGTCTATTCATGTGAATGCAAGTAAAATAAGAACAGATGAAAGGCCACCTTTTGAGATTAACTTGATACGAAATATTTACACTCAAATAGATCTTTATTTTATGCACAGGGATATTAGCACCTAAAACACAAAATTACACAGAGTTTCTATCATGCTATGAGGTATGGGAGAACCAGATATAAGAAGTGACTGACCTTCCCAAAGGAAAAGGAGGGACATTAACAGTGGACCACAGAGAACACAGGTCAAACATATCACAAAACCCAGATTAGTATCTTGCTCAGGTCAATACATGGATTTAAAATTTTTCAGGACAATTTTAAACAAGTCTCAGTTACATGCATATAAAACTTGTGACAGGTATGTGGTGTGCTGAGAGATTATAAAAAAAGAGCCTTACCATTGTACATGGTAGGTAGTGCTCTCTCTTAACCCTCAAAAAAAAAAAAAAGAAAAAGAGATGATGAAGTTTTATAAAAGCTCAGAAAAGAGAGGAGTCAGCTCCCTCCAGCTGTGCAGTCAGAGGAGACTTTATGGAGAAGTCAACATTCAAACCAGGCCTTGAAAAGCAAACAGAATTGCGATCTGTGAAAGGGAAGAGAACAATGACAGGAGCAGTGTCAGCAAAGTTACAAAAAGGAGAACGTGTAGTAGAGGGTGCACGGGAAACATTAGAGGATCAAGTTTGGCCAAAGTGAAACACATGAGAAAGAGGTCAGTCACTGGATGGCAGTAAGAAGATCAGGAGCGTGGGGTGCGCTGTAGAAGGCCTCTATTTTTCAGCAGCCAGCGGAGGTGTTTTAATCATTAAAGGCCATAATCACAGCCAGGATACTCTGGCAGCCACATAGGGATAGACGGAAGAGAGGTAGGCAAGCAGGAAGAAAGCCCAGGCAAATTATCCATACTCCCCACCCATCACAGGTCTTCCAGGCCATTTTGAAACAAATGTGATAGTGTACCATGACACTAAATGAGAGCAGTATTTAATGCTGACTGGCTTTTTAAATGGTCACCTGTGGAGCCGGAAAGTGCAATGTAATGCTCTGAGAGACTGACCAACACGGGAAGGTTCTGGGTTCATGTCTGAAGATTTCTTTGAGAATACCAGGCAAGCACCCTCCCTTGAACTAGGCCACCTGAGACGAGGTGGCTTACGGTGCTGAAATACTGTTAGAAGTGCCCCTCTCTCTCTTTCTGTGTGTGTGTGTGTGTGTGTGTGTGTGTGTGTGTCTATTTCTGTCTTCATCTCAGTGGTGGAAGAAATAACAAACTTTAAAATTAATTCATAAACAGTCACCCAGAGGTCACAACCCTTATAAAAAGCATGTTTCCCATATTATTATGTATTACATTAAGTAACAATTTCATAGTATTTTCAAGACAATAAAATTTCTTGTCTTTCTACAGAATTCAGTCTCTGATCTCCAAAGAATTCAGCCTTACAGTACATTCTTTTTTCTTTTTTTTTTTTTTTGGAGAGTTTTTCGCTATAGGGCGCCTGCGCTCACCAGACAGAGAGACATAGAAACAGAAAGCGAAAGCGAGAAATCACCCCCTGGGGGGATGGTCATGCCACAATCCCTTCTCCTCCATTCTCCTCTCAGGATCTTGGGCACGCACGCACATGCGCCCGGCGTGAGTTTTAAGCCACCGGGTCCGGGACGCGAACCGCGGTCGACTACATGGGAGTCCAGCGACATAGCCATTACACTAACTGCTGGTTCCCCCTTACAGTACATTCTTCTGCCCCACCTCTAACTTCAATTTCAAAATCTTTTTATCTTTCTCTTATAATATATTTGTTTTTAAAGAATTATACACACCCATCAAAGATACTATTTTCTTTTTATTTTGGTCAGTTCCCCCTGAGGATCAGAAATGAATGCCCCAACACCCCTGAATTGAGCTCTAATCTTAAAGAACATCACTTCAATATACACTTGCAAATATCACGGGCAAGGTTCATCTTGTGAGGATAGAATAATGATCTAGCTATATAACACACGATACTGAAGCTCGCTGTTGGTAGAATAACAATAACATCTTTCTGAGGAAAAAAGTCTAGTGACCACAGCAATGAATTTATAAACTCCTTAGGGTCAGAACCCTGTATTATATTTGCTTCCTTTACTCTCCATAGTGCCTACCACAGTTTCAAATACAAAGCTACAGCAGAATCATAGACTAAATGAGAAAGTGTGTACAAAATTGTTTTGTATATTATAAAATGCCACACTGAAAGTATCTGATGTTAGAGCTCTAGATAACTAATTTTACTTCCAATTGGTTTCTGTGGTTTAAGCAAAAGCAATAAAAATACAAATTTTATGACTAGGTAGTAATCAGACTATAAATATATGGCAATGTGTTGGAAAAGAATGGAGAGTTAGAAAAGGGGCCTCACAGAAGTGAACAATGATATTTTAAAATATCACCATGAGCAAGAAAACACACAACCTGGTGGCAGGTACTTAAAACCCAACTGTCCAGAATGAGAATATCTACTTAAATATCTATATGAAATCTCAAATTAAGATCTGTGAAGGTAAAGTATACCTAGTAAGAGAATGTATTTACTAGATCCTGAATAATTAATTACCTGCAGATAAGAATATTACTACAAGTTGGGTGTTGTTTATCCAAAATGCTGGGGCCAACACTGTTTCCATTTAATTTTTTTTTCTTCATAATATTTGCATATACATAATGAGGTATTTGGGAGGGGCAGAACTCAGCATGAAATTTCAAGCATGAAATTCATTTATGTTTCATATACACCTTAAATACATAGTCTAAAAGTAAGTTACTACAATATTTTGGATTGAAGCGTTTTGACTATGACCCATCACATGAGGTCAAGTGTAGAAATTTCAATTTGTGGCATAATTTCTGCTTAAAAGGTTTCATGTTTTGGAGTATTTCCAATTTGGGGTTTTGGGATTAGGGATGCTCAACCTGCAGTTGAAAACTCATGCAGTATGAAGCAATAGAAAAATTGAAAGTACTGAGTACATATGTGTGGGTATCAAAAATCCCAACAGGATGGAAAAATGAGAGAAGAAACTGTGGTGTGACTACACCCCATCGTGGGGGTGTTTTCTCCCTCTTCTGCTCTCTCTCTGGCAAGAATGTTACATGCAATCGCCCTCTGACAATTGAAAAAGAAAGAAAGGAAGAGAGGGAGGAAGAAAGAAAGGGAAAGAAAGAAAAAAGAAAGTAAGTAAGAGAAAGAAAGACAGGGAAACACTAAAAGTAGGTGAAAATGTAGTCAAAGTTCTTTCTTAGGAGTTCTTTATCATTCTTTCTTGATCTGCTTCCATTCATTACTTTGTCCCCAATGTCTTGAATGTTGCCTAATACAGATGAGGATTCAATAAATATTTGTGTAATGAACTACTAGTAATAGCCACCAATTGCTGGGAGTCTACTTTCCCAGGCCTAATATTAGGTAACTTACATATTTAAAATTCGCAAAAGTTCAATCTGTTTGTATTACTAGCATTACTGAAGGACCCAAGGCTGAGGGTTAGTAACTTGCCCAGAGGCATCAAGTTGATTAGTAGCAGAAGTAACTGTCCAGATCCTGTGTTCACTTGCTTTGCACAATACATGGGCACAGACTAATGTGAACATACGAGTAGGAGGCAGCACTTAAACTTTTGTTTATGTAAGACGAAATATTAACATTTAATCTTATTTACAAGGAGACCATTTTTTTTCTGGAATCTGATTGCCTGTAAAATTCCAGAGCCTCCCACATGGGGGAAAAATGTTGTTATATCCTAATCTTAAACTGTAAGGAATGCAACAAAAACAATCTGCCAAAATCTATAAGCCTAACAAGCTAAATAGGGAAAATATAGAGAAATAAAAACATTTCCTTCATCCAATATTTTCCACCATCTTAAAATCCCATCAGATTCAGATTTCCAGATCTGCCTTCACTGGACGGCAAGATTATTATGGTAAAACTACTCCACATAAAGAACGATTGTCTGAAATTACACTGAAGTCAAATGTACATCAAAAGGTGCCACACAGGGAAGAAGAGCTCACTGCTGTGTAATTTAATGAAACCTACTGAGCACCAAGGGCACGGGCAGCCAAATTGAATTTTAAATGGTTCCTACCAGGAGGCTATAATCAGGATGGCCACCAGTGGGTGGATGAGATAAATGAGCTGACTTTCTTCCACCAGGCAATCAAAATAGAATGCCATCTTTATGCATGAGACAAAAAAAAAAAAAAAAAAAAAAAAAGGTTAACATATTCATCCTTCACACCTCTGCTTTTACACTAGACTTTGCCTTTCCCCCAGGCACCTTTTGTTAACGAACATCATGAAAATTATCTTTTTTCCTACCTTGATTTTTATTGCAATCTCTTTCAGACCAAAAACAAAAACAAACCCAGCTCCTCCTGTTGAAATATAAACTTCTTCATAATCCCTGACTACCAGCATAGTAGCCATTAAACAGCTGGCACTATCCAAGGGAAGGCTTAAAACTGGTGAATGAGTGAGACACAGCGAGTAACTTGCCTTTCAACCAGTACAGCCAAATGGTAAAAGAAAGTGTCAAGATCGAAAAGTCATGTCTTTTTAGGTATAAATGAAGTAATATCCTCTCACATAAAGGTTTTCAAAAACACTATTTTTATAAACCTATATATTTAACCCTGATCTTTCTCATGAGCGCTATGCCCAGTGTTTCCAACTGCCTACTTGACCTTCCACCTTAAAATCCTACTAGAATTTGATCCATAAACTCTCCAGAACTTAATTTGTCATGGTGCCTCACAAATCACACCTCTTGAAGACATCTCACTCTTCATAAATGGCAGCCTCATTCTAGGAGGCACGCAGACTTGAAAATAGAGAGCTACCACTGATGCTTGATCTCATCAATGACAGCCAGTTGCCAAGTCACATTTTACACTTTCATATCTCTCTGCGTCTCTTACATTTCCAAGTCCAGAGCCTCCCTCTGTAGATAACTAAGAACAGGATGGCTAATCCTAACCAAGGGAACTACAATCTAATGAGACATTTATCACATTGGAAGACTGTCAGTAGGGTGAATAACAAAAACACAGCAGAGCCAATTCTACAGAGCAAGATGGGGTAGAAGATTAACAATGAACTATCATGTGACTCACACAACTGAACTCCAACCAATGGGAAAGTATTTTACCAAGTAGGAGTTTGGTCAGAAGCAAAACATTCCAGAGCTCTTGATGTGCCACTGCCTGGCCCTTTTTTGGGGCTTTTTCAAACAATGCTGAAGACACAAAAGAAAAGATTCAGGGTCTGTGGCTGGGTTTGGCTAAGGCTGGTAGTAGTTGACCCAGTTCCACACCCTACCCAATATGTGTATCTCGCAGGATCTTGAGGGTATCAACCAAGTAACAGCTCTCTGAATTCTCTCAGCACTTACATCACAATCATCTGTACAATTACTCATGCTAGATTTTGAGTCTCTGGAAGACTAACACTCTCATATTCCAGTCATTATTCAACACAAGGTCTAGTATCTGTCATCCTGCAAAGGATAAATTTGAACAATTGCTGAAAAATTGAACTAGACTAAAAGCACACACACAAGAACTTTTCAAAGAGATCACATTTTAGTAAGTCTCAAGCAAGCAATAAATTATTACTGCCTACACTATCTCAGGTACTCTGCTAGTCTCTGGAAATATGAGGGTGACACAAAATGTTTATGGAAACCACCCCCCAGTCTTACCTAACCTTTCTTCCCTCATGCTTTACAGTCTAGAGTACCTCAAAGGCTACCTGCCTCCTCACCCCAGAGGCCCTGTGCCCACTGTTCCTTTGCCTGGAGATGTCCTCCACTCTTCTCTCTCCATCCGTCAGGAGTCAACTCAAATCTGACATCCTTACCACCTGACCTAAGTCATGATTGCCTGGGATTGACTTTTTCTTCCTATTGTTCATCTCATTATTATTATTTTACACTCCTTTTATGGGAGTATATAATTACATCAGTCTCTCTTACTGCACTTAAATGATTCAGACAGAATCAGTCTGATCAACACTCTTTCTCTATGCCTAGAACAGAGTCTCACACATAGAAGGCACTGAAAAAAAAAAAAAAAGTTGTTGAATACATGAATAAAAAAAGCACCAAGTATAGTGAATTTTTCTTAATGTTTCTACATTTAGTGTATACCCAGGTAACATTCCTTAAGCCTAAAATATTCTTCTTTACAGTACTGTTATGAGAATTCATTCTTACATAGAAATGAATATATGCCAGGTGCACATGGCTAAGATCCTACAGATAGGATGGCCGGGGAAGGGAATAGTGGAATAGGGAATGACAAAGCTGTCAAAGGTGCTTGTTTCTCTCACTCTTTCTGTCTCGTGCTCTCATGAAGGAAATAAACATTTCTTAAGACAAGTTCAAAGTCTCTAAAAGAACTGTCTTAATACCTAAGGATATTACTTTTCCCTGTAGACTAATACAATCCCAAATGAGAAAAACAAAACAAAACAAGCTAACAACAAAAACAATGTCCCACCATACACTGAGCTGCAGAAAATGATTTCATTGAAGTTTCCTTCTAGTCATGAAGAGAACATACAAATTTGCCTATTTCTGCCTAAGACAACTGTGCACACACAGCAGAAGAAGAGAAATGACATGTGGAGCTTGGATTGTTCTGGGGAGCCAAGTGTTGCCGAGGAGTGAGAAAAGCTTTGCTGACTTTGACCATGTGCAAAGCTTTCCCCTTTCCAGCCACACGTTGTTGGAATGATGTGGCCCTGGAAGGAATCCAGCATGCCCTACATGTGCCCAATCTCACCCAACATTTCCAACTGCAATCTACCACCCACAGGAAAGGAATATTAGTAGACTACTGAGAGGGCAATCTAGACAATCTCATCATAAGATAACATTACATGCACGTGTTTTAATATGACTTCTGAAGCTTAGCGGGGGAGAGGCATGGAAACACCTAAGAAGCCATGCCTCACACATAGTGAGTACATCCAAGAAGCCCTGCATCAAATGAGGATTACATTTAATCACAGAATCACAATATTTCAGAGCTCAAAGGCACATTGCTCTTCTTTTTTTTTCTTCAAAGATTTGACATGGAAAATATGTAGGAAATATAAATTACACTAGAAGGACAATAACATATTTTGTTTCATGGCTTTCACTGCAATTGGTTCTTGGAACATAGATGAACAATATTAACTCATAGACAATAAACAAAGGATAACTAGTGTCTTTATTTACTTTAACACAGAGTTGTAACACGACTAACCTAAACTATGATAGCAATCTATTAGGTCTCAAAACTAAATGATCAATTGGCTATGGTGAACTGACAGTGATTTTTAATTATAAATGTGTTGATAAATAACATTCATTTATTTCTTTATAAATACAATAACTATGATTGAAAAAAGCCAAAATAATTTATGAAAATGAGACATATAAAATCAATCTTTCAACTAAGTATTATGTATTTACACCCTTAGTATTTCCTGCTATTTTAGAGAGAAAAGGAAAGTTTCTATTTCCATGAAGCCAGTAAAGTTCAATGATGCTGAGAGCTGCTTTCACTGTCACTAAAATGCCCCCTTTTTAGCTCCCGGGTTACTGGGAAGTCAGTAATCTGCACATCTATGCAGCAAAAGTGCACATGGTAAAAGCAGAGATACTCTCATTATAAAGCTGTATAAGTTATATCTGCACACTATGGTGACCATATTTGTTGTTCTTTAAAGTCACTCTCTGAAGCAAGGTGGTGGCATGGCAGTAGTGCAATTGGACCCACATGGGAACGGGCCTGGATCTGAATTCTAGGACATCCTAGGCACACTGGGCACATGTGCATGTGTGTCCAGAGTTCAAGTCGACTGGAGCTGGGGATGGATCATGGCATAAAGATCCTGTGTGTGGGGCGCCTATCTTTCTCTCTTTCTCTCTCTCTCTCTCTATTTCAATCACTCTCTTACTCTCTCAGAGAATAAATAAATTTAAAAATTAAAGATTAAGAACTAAAATAACCCCCTATAAGCAAAAAAAGAGTTGTAATTTGTCATATTTTCTTTTTTATAACTTGTGACGAACTAGAAAGAAAAAAAAGCTGGTTTCTTATATAAACATAGTTGTAAAATTACAGAGATATTCATTCATACATCTCTTCATCTAAAAATATCCATTGTGCCAGCAAAGCTTATTTGACTCTATTTCAGAAACATGTTCATTTTCTCTCTGTTCCCACGGCTTCATTGAGATTCTCATCATGTCTGGCTGACACTGCTGTAACAGGCCTTACCTGGTTTGGGTTGCTCCCCAAATCAGTCCTTGCTTCTCCATGTTATTAGATTATATAATACATTTTCTAAGTCAGCTTTAACCTGAGCCACTCAAAAGCTTCAGTTAAATAAAAAAAAAAAAAAAAAAATCCTGAGCATAGACTATAAACAAGGAGCTGCTTCACATCCTAACTCTATCTGTCCTCTATTTTCATCCCCATCCCACATCTTAGAATAAATCTGTTGCCATTCCCTGAACTCCCACCAGATGTGCTCCCAGCTCCATAGCTTTGAAGACTTGCCATTTCCTGAGCCAACAGGCCCCTCTGTCATGGAGCCTTTGCAAACAGAATGTCACTCACCTCACGGACCTGCAGCTTTATGTTCATGCTTCGGTGAATCCCGAGCACTCCTAGATTAAAAACTGTGATTTTGTCCATTCACCAAAAATTCCCAAAAGTTCATCGTAACACATAGCTCTCCACTAGGCCGGGTGTTTGAATTATGTCAAATACGTGTTATAGCTAGGGTCCAGCCTGGGGAAGCAGAAACTATCCTAGACATTTAAAACAGAGAACTTAATATAGGAAATTGGTTATACAGATGATGGAAGAACGAAGAAAACAAACCAGGGTCAAAGAGATAACCCAGAAATTAGCATGAGGGCAGAGCTTCTCAGGAGAATGGATAGCATTGTCCAAGGCAGAGCAAAGAGTGAGGAATATCCCGGCTTCTCCCTGCCTCCTGTCTTCCCAAAGTGTCTGCCAATGCCCCTACAGTATGCAGACAAGCAGGGCAAGAGCAGATGGAGAACAACAGACACGCCCTGTGCGAGGCTGAGCGAGCCTTGCAAATGGACTGCCCTTTGTGACAAATCATGGAAGTCTGTGTTCTGTATTATGGGTCCTTTGGGTTGTGATTATATGGCATGTTTTGGTTTTCTCCCTAAGAGACAGAGCTCTGCAACAGCAAGGACCATATCTTGATTTTTTACCTCAACAACTAGTCCATTATTTGACCTATAGCAGACAATCAGTAAGTAAATGCCCATTACCACCAATCCCTTGGCTTTATGAAGTATTTTAATTCAGCATTTCGCAAGGTTTGTTCTATCGACATTATCTCAAAATGGTGTTAATGCACATTACAGGTAAATAGGACCTGTCATTCCCAATAAGTTTGTGAAAGTGTTAAATGCCATAAAGCTGATTTCTTTATTGCTGAATTGCTCAAAGCTTTTTGTTTGTTTGTTTGTTTGTTTTTAATTTGCCAGCGGGCACATACACACTAGAGAGAGGGAAGAGGGGAGTAAAAAAGTAACTCCCATGCCGGATAATCACCCCTCAATCCCTTTTCCGCTAACTCCCATGCTGGATGGTCATCCCTCAATCCCTTTTCCTCTATTTCTCACCTCTTTCTGGGATTTTTGGTCAACAAGTAAACATGACCTGTGTTGTTTTCACAAGCCACTAAGTCTGAACTCCCATTCAGTCAGCCATTTAAGATGAAGCCACTTAACCAAAATGTGCTTGAGGAAGGCTTGCCCCATAGCCAGTGGTTACAGAAGCTGGATCCCACATTGGATCATAGTTTGAATCCCTGCTCCCAACAGCTTAAAAAGCACACCAGGAAGGGACCAGCAGATGGCATAGCAGTTACATTGCTGGACTCCCACACGGTCGACTGAGGTTTGAGTCCCGGACTTGGTGGCTTCAAACTCACGCCAGGCATATGAGGGTGCGTGCTCAAGATCCCAGGAAGAGAACAGAGGAGAAGGGATTGAAGCATGGCCAGACCCTCTGGGGTGGGGAGAAGGAGTGAATTCTCTCTTTCTAGCTCCCTGTTTCTTTCTGTCTCTCCAGTAGGTGTAGGCACCCTATAGTGAAAATCTCTAAAAAAAAAAAAAAAAATGCCAGGCACATATGCTACATGGCTAGAACCCTGACAGGATGGAGATGGCACAAATGCTACATGGCCAGAACCCTGACAGGACAGAGAGATGAAGAAGCCATTACAGCATGGCCATGCTCCATTGGGTGGTGCTCTCTCCCTCTCCTTCTCTCTGTCTCTTTCTGGTAAGTGCACGTGCCTTCTGCCATTAAAAAGAAAATGTGCTTGAGGAGGGAACTAGTATCACATATAAGACTACAAAACAAAATACTTTTTTCCAAAAGATTAACATACATAGAAACAAAAGCTAAGGAGACATTGCTTCAAATGCCTTCACATTGGCAGCATCTTTTACTTGTGAAATACTCCCATGAGGCACAGAAAAACAGGTGATTTTTTTAAGAAGCAAGTGTTACTGGAAATAATTAAAGCTAAACAATACATGGAGTGTTAATTGATTATATATGGTGTCATTTGCTGTTGTAGTCACTGTAAGACTAGAAGAAAAAGTTACAGTTCTTGACCTATTTGAAAAGATAAGAAAACGCAATCATAGAGTAGAACTGTCCTTTTTATCTAACGGTATTTTTATCCATGTTTTAGTACATTGAAATACCTGGTGCTGTCTGTTTATTAAAAATCGGGGATAAAAGGTAAATTAAATGATAAGCAGTCCACTCTGGATCTTACATTACAAATGGAGCTTCATGAACTCTAAGAGCAAATCGCTAAATGGTACAATGTCTACCATGCAATGAAAAGACAACTAGATCCCCCCAATAAGTTAGCAATATTAATGAACAGAACTGGGCAATGTTGTATTGAACCCTTTAATCCTCTAAAAATAACCATTCATAACTCCCCAAGAAATCCCTGGGCTCTTTTATTATGATCTAGGTAGAGCTTAAAAAGTTCTATTTGTTCCTATCATAGTATGTTATTAAACCAGACTGAGAAACAGGGCATTTATACTTCTTTTGTAAAGACAGACACAAAGTTTTGGTTTTGTTAGTTAAGAAGTGTGTCCTCTGGAATTAATTAGCTTTAGCCTTAACAGAGGATTATTACATGGCTTCTGACAATGGGGACTTAGACTGGAAACTTTGGCCAGCATGCAACTTTCTGTTAAATGAATTTTAAAAGACAGAATGTTTGCTTTGGTTCAACATTTTGGCATTCTCCCCTAACAGCCTCTCTTCTACACATGACATTATTAACATAACCCTATAATATATATTTTATAATCAGCAAAAAAGTTTCTACATCACATTACTGTAGGTGTTCTGTCAAACCAAAGAGACAATAAAAACATTTCCCAGTGTTAAGAGACTTACTACTATCCATAATGCTCAAAAATTCTGAATTCCAAATATAAGGTATATGAAATTGTAATGAACACTTTGATGTTATGCCACACTGTGTAGGCATCTATCTCAAGCTTCTTCCTCTTCATTTTATGATGAAAAACAAGGTCTGTGGCTCTAAAAAGTATGAGAGCACTTCAAAAAGTTTATGGAAAATGGAATTCAAGTATGAGTATACTTTTGTGCAAAAAAGTTTTGAGGGCTAGCTTGTGGTGTGGAGCTAAAGGCAGATGGATCCCACATGGCTGACAGCATGAACTGAGTCCTGAACCCAGTGGCTTAAAAAACACCAGGCACATGTGAGTCCATTCCCAAATCCTGAGAAGAGAATGAAGAAAAAAGGATTGCAGCATGGCCATCCCCCTGAGGGCTGCTTTCTCACTTTCCCTCTTTCTTTTTCTCTCCATCTTTCTCTCTTCAGCAAGTATATGTGCCCTGTGGCAAAAATTTTAAAAAACAATTTTGAAATCCATGTATAACTTTTTCATAATATACATTTTCCATTAACTTTTTTTAGAGGTTATTGCCTTAGGGCACATGCACTTGATGGAGAGAGAGATAGACAGAGATAGTGAGAGGGAAAGTGAGAAACTACCCCTCCAGGGAGGATGGCTACACCACAATCTCTTCTCCATTCTCCTTCCAGGATCTTGGGGAAGCATGCACACATGCCCAGTGTGATTTTCTTTCTTTTTCTTTCTTTCTTTCTTTCTTTCTTTTTTTTTTTTTGGAGAGGTTTTTGCTATAGGGCACGTGCACTTGCCAGAAAGACAGAGAGACAGAAAGCAAGAAATCACGCTCTGCGGGGGGATAGCCATGCCACAATCCCTTCTCCTCCATTCTCCTCTCGGGATCTTGGGCACGCATGCACACACACTTGGCGTGAGTTTAAGCCACCGGGTCCGGGACTCAAACCGTGGTTGACTACATGGGAGTCCAGTGACATAGCCATTACTCCAACTGCTGGTCTCAACCAGCGTGATTTCCACACCACCAGGTTCAGGTCTCAAACTACATCAGGCCATGTGGGAGTCCAGCTATGTAACCATCATGGGATCTGCTAGTCCCTCCACGAACTCTTTGAAGACTCCTCATACTACCTTTCAGCAAGGATATGTTGTCTTTTTCTATAGAGATATTTAAGACCAGGAGTCCTTTTCATTGGCCAAAGTTGATTTAAGTGTCTTCCTTCCTGGGAGTAGGAGCTCAGTCTGACTGGTTCCTAGTCATTTTGCTTTTTCAAGATATACAGGGACAGGGCAGAGATGACCCAAGGGCTGAGTATGGTCTTCAGATCTTTCAGTCAGAAATTGTTTCCTGAAAATCCACTGCATGCAAACTACAGATGATGTACTAGAGCCTTATTTTTAGTTTTCCATTTATAAAATCTTATTTCTGGTATAGAAGAATAGTGAGTAAAAGGTGAGTTCATATATAATATGTATTGAGAGGGAATAAATAATACGTGACATGAACAAGGTGAAATAGTATGTGTTCAACCAAACTATAGAGGTGGGACTCTTTTATAGTCCAATTAGAATTTTATGTCAGATCATGACAAACTAAACTATAACTCAAGTTCTCAAAGCAAACCATCTACCAGAAATGATGTTTCCTAAAATATGAAATAGCTAACTTAGAACAGAGTTCTCAAGCTGTGGTCTTAGGATCAGCAGTATCAATGTCATCTGCAAACTAGTTAAGAATGAAAATGATCAGGTTCCCCACCAAACCTCCTGAATCAGAAATTCTGGGCCAGCCTCTAGCAACTTGTGTTTTAAAAAGTCCAACAGGTGATTCTGATGCATGCTAAAGTTTGGAAACACAGGCTCAGAATTCAAAATAACTCCCCCTATATTGTAGGGTGGAGCAACTAAACAAGAGTGGTTAGTGCTCTACCGTGTGTAATATGAAGAGGAGCAGAAAGAGCCCTGCTGCCCAAACTGGCCTAAGAAGTTTCTGGATTTCTTGAAATCAGAACAACTTCTTTTAAATAAGACACTGTCACTAGAAAGCCACTGTGTCCACTAATGTGCCAACACTTAGAATTGATCTTATTACTCAGTTGTCACTGGACTGGATGTAAAGGGAAGCTTAATACGGCATACCATATGGCAGGTAAGGTTTAAAGTAGAGCACGTCAAGGAGAGGCCCAAGCCCATCCTAAAAGGATGAAAGACAGACCCAGGTGGGAGAGACTCTGCAGTTAGGAGACTAGAAAGAAAATGATGTTTTCAGCATACTGAGAAAGGGATACCCAGAGAAACACTCTGTCATCATTACTGTCTTGAGCAGCACTTAACTATCAATTAGTTGAGGACATGATATCCCTCGGCTTCTTAGCACTGAACAGTATCTAAACTAGAAAGGTAGCCATTCAGTGCTAATTAGCATTCCACAGCCTTTTTAGAGGTATATGTCACTCACGTGTAAGCCATATCTAAAATAATACAAACTTGGGACTCTCTTTAATATTTCCTCATTACACCACCTGCAGTTTCTTAAGATGAAATCTACAAATTCAGATTCTGACATTTGCAAATACCAGCTGAACAAACTTACAGAGATTTAAGATTTTACAACGTTCTTCTTGTTTCATTTACAAAGCATATAAATGCAATAGTACTAATACATATATCAAAAGGTTTAATAATATTTGTTTTAGACTTGAGTCAGTTCAGTGGCCTGGTATTTAAGGAAATCAGATGGCTGACTACGTCGTTGAGACCTAGAACCAGTACTTTGAGAAACACTAGGTGTGTTTGTGCATGTGTGGCCCAAGTTCCAACAGGATGGAGAAATGAAAGAGAAGGGTTTGTGTCATAATCACACCCCATTGGGGTTTGCTTTTCCTTCTCCCTCTCTTTTTCTCTCTGTCTCTCTCTCTCTGGCAAAATATACATGTCTTCTAGCCAAAAAAAAAAAAAAAGGATAAACTTCCATTGAAGTCCTTAATGATCACAACTCTATTGTAAAGCACATAATTTTATACTCAACAAAAACAACATTAAAGTCAGTATTTTCTGGGGACCAGCAGTTAGCGTAATGGCTATGTCGTTGGACTCCCACGTAGTCGACCGCGGTTCACGTCCCTGATCCGGTGGCTTAAAACTCATGCCGGGCGCGTGTGCGTGCATGCCCAAGATCCCAAGAGGAGAGTGGAGAAGAAGGGATTGCGGCATGACCATCCCCCCTGGGGGGGTGATTTCTCGCTTTCTGTCTCTCTGTCTCTGTCTGTCTGTCTGGCGAGCGCACGCGCCCTATAGCGAAAACCTCTCAAAAAAAAAATCAGTATTTTCTCAGAGCATTCTTATCATACTAAATACATGCTAACATTTGTTCAATACCAGGTACTCTCCAAGTCTTTCTAGACATCTTTTAAAAACTCAGTTGAGGGTGATAATCAACTCATAGTGTTTTGTTTTTAATTATCACATACACAAGTCTTATTATAAGAAATGTTTAAGGTGGCAATTAGGGTTGATGTACAAGTTATCACAGGAAAAGTAGTAGTCGTTTGTTCCTTGAGGTATTCTGAATAGGCAGCAAACGGTCTGTCAATGATCCCATTTTAGGTTGTTCTATCAATTGACAGGTGACATTGTAACCTCTAACCAACCGTAGCAAGAGGATCCAAAATTAAGGTTGACACTTTGTCCTTTACCTTGTTCCAAAGTACTGCAGGGGTTTCACTGCCTGATGTTACACCATATGTGCAAACTCTAGACACAGCAGGCAGGGTTAAGCAGGATGCCTCTGTATTTTACCATTCTCCTGCTTCCTGTTGTTTTTGGAGCAATTCTAACTTTAGCTAAACATAACCCTTCTGGGTGAATCATTTTTAGTAAAAGAATCTGCCTCAGAGCAGAGCACCCCGTATGTCGATTACACTTCTGAAGCCTTGTAGTCCATGAGATTCATTGAACTAACTGGGCTAGCATTTCACGGAAACCCAGCCATTTTAAGGTAAATTTAATAAAATAAAATTATCACTTCAATTTTTATGAATAAAACCCCAAACAATTAAAAAACAAACAAGAGGAGGAATTCTTTCTGATACAACTTTTTGTCATAGTCTAGCATTCAATGAGAGTAATTAATGCCATATTTTTCAAAACCTTATCCATATTTTGAGTTACTTTTAAATTTCAAATTCACTATTATGTTTGTTAATGGGCAAACTTACTTGCCTGTGCTTTCAAGATGCTAGAATCAGAAAAATCCTCTTAGATTTTACATTCAGAATTATTTATGTCAGATTTGAGAAACATACATATCTAAGAAATAAGAGAATACCAACTGCTAGTAACAAATGATAGCCACAGCTTAATGTCAGTAACTCTTACCAAGCCAGAGCTTATAGAAAGCTTGTACAAAAAGAATTACAAAATGGTCCTTCTAAATGTATATATTTAGAAGTTGTCTGGCCCCTTGGGTATTCTGTAAAGTAGAACATTTAGCTCTACATAATTCAAAAAAAATCTATACATAGCTTAGGGAGGGAAGCATAAATCTCATGGGTCTCAGATTCACTTCCTGTTGCTTTCCTTCATTATACATTTAAAGGTAATCAATAAAAACTGATTTCTCTTTGTAAGCATTTTCCTGTTCTGCCAGAAAGAATAGTCCCTTCCCTAAAATGCAGAAAAAATAGAAAGTAATATCTACCATAAGAGGAGAAAATAAAACTGTCTAAGCATTTTTCCTGAGCCAAGTGAAACACAAACAGTGAACCAAGTTTATTCTTAAAGAAAACATGTTTAAAATATTCCTGGCATTAGTTCTATTCTGAAAAATCCGTGCTATCAACAAGTTTTCAAACTCTGAATTTATATTTCCACCTCAAATGGAAACCTCTTCATATGTCCTAATAATTTTGGTGTATTTTGGTGTAAATATACACGTCATCTGAACGAATTTTATCTTCAGTGTTCAATATTGAAGCAAGAAAGACAAGGACAGCTAGATTGCTTCCCCACTCTCCCAGACTGCCTCCTAGGGCCAACTAAAATGCAAAACCACAGGAGGGGGGAAACAGATGGAAAGATAGTTATATCCAGTAAGGAAATAAAGGAATGCCAACAAGCCTATCTCTTGTTTAAAAACACAAAATTCTTGGCCACTCTCATTTTCAGCTCAAAAAGTAGATATTTCTTAAAATATTTTTTAGGGACCAGCAGATGACATAATGGTTATGTCATTGGACTCCTACATGGCAGCTTAAAACTCACACCGTGTGTGTGTGTGTGTGTGTGTGTGTGTGTGTGTGTGTGCACGCGCGCATGCCCAAAATCCTGAGAGGAGAATGGAAGAGAAGGGATTGCAGCATGGCATGGCCATCCTCCCTGAGGAGTGATTTATTGCTTTCTGACTCTGTCTCTTTGGTGAGTGCACACACCCTATAGCAAAAATCTCTAAAAAAAAAAAATTGTTGTAAGTTTTTATACTAAATATCTGAAATAACTAGTTCGGGTTCACTAATACATTGAAACTATCTCAGAACTATGCGTTTTGATTTTTTTTTTCCCTTCTTCTGGATTCCTCACAAAAGACTGTAAGAAAAAAGGGAAGAGTAACAGATTTTGTAATGGAAGTTACAAATACGTGTTATAAGTTTTCCAGGTTTCCTATTTCTCTTCACTGTGCACTATCTATGGAGGTTGTCATATTTCACAAAGGCGGATTGTAAATCAGACAAGTTCAGCAGCCAGGTTGAAGAATGGAGGTGAAGAGCATAGTGGAAAATATATAAAGTACAATTAAAACCATATGACCAGAGATATGGAAGCAATACTTCTTGGAGGAAATCCAAGTAAAAATCAACCTTTTCTGGTGTTAGTGAAACTATCCAGTCCATTTGGGACAAGTACACATCATCGGCAAAGTATTCTTTTTTGTTTTAATTCCCCCTCACAGCAAAAGCACCCAGGGAAGTTGAGTCCTAACAAAGCAGTTATCTTTGCAGCATAGTTAAGTTCATGGTTTATATAAAATTTATCTCTCATTAAAAACAGTAATACTTATTTGTAAATATACTTCAAGATCAGGCAGGTGTCAGTTTCATAACCACCAAAGGCGTATTAAAGGTTTATGATGACAATGGTGAATCAGAAACCTTTCTCATTTTTCAATGAAATCTTTACCTCTGGGGACTCCAGTACGACAAAGATAATCTAATTGCTGTTGTTGAACACAAAGAGCAAGAAACTGTAAAGTACAAACTGTCTCTCCTGCTAAGAGTACATAACAAACAACTTAGATGTTGCTGTCTCATATAGATGGTACTTAGTAGGCCAATGATGTGTTATGTCTAGGGACACACAGAAATTTAGAGTTCTTCAAGTTGAAAAGCAATTCTAGTAAAAATTTTTGACTTTGGCAATTTATTGCCAAAGACATTCTCTATCAATTTCTCTCGTACATTCCAAGTGTCAAGTACAACGATCTCAGTAGACAGCAGAGCCATAATTTTCAATACCACTTGAGGATTCCAATAAACAACCCAAGTTCAGCCTGTTACTTACCCCCTAGAAACTGAATTCCTCCAGCCACTCTTCCCACTGTCCTGGAGATGAGCTCAGACACGCAGCATCCCATGAGGGCGGTGAGCGCCACCAGGAGGAGCAGGCCACAACCCAGGCCCGTCACTATGGTACAGATCCTCCATTCTGCGCTGGGAATGCCCTGGAACGAGGCATAGCGCCCACATTCCTCCACCATCACCATCATCTGTCGACTCTCATCATGTACAGGATACGAGCACCTCCGGAAAGTACCGAAGGACACAGGTTTTTCGAGCTGTGATCCCCAGAGCCAGTAAGGCATGAAGAACCCCACACAGGAGGTGGCAGCACAAAGAAAAGAGAGCAAAGCCCAGATCACCCCAGTACAAGTCAGGCTGGATGCCATATTTCACCAGAAAGGTCAGGGAGGACCCAAAGTGAATGTTTGGGGACCGCAGGACGGAGCGAAGGTGAGAAACCACCAGAGACCCACAGGTAATCCACAGTTCTGCAAGGAGGGAGTGCCTATTAACAGAATGGATCTTCGGTCTTACTGGGTATCAACTTCCCATTCTCCGTAGTAAGGATGATGGTCCCTGGTAAAATAGCAATAAGAAATATTAAAAGGTTAAATGCTTTTAGAGAAGTGGTAATACCAATTCAGTCAGCCTACAATTTTTTGACTAACAAACATGCAAACTTCCCTCAACACTTCAAAAGTGAAGAGAATAATTTTCTCTATAAGCCTCTCTTTAACTCAGGTTTTGTCAAACAAGCTCAATGCTTTCCATGTCTTTACCTCCTGTAAATGCTCCCAAATTAACTCTGACAGCTCTTTACTTAAACAAATGCATGACTTCTATTTGCCAAGCCAATGAATTCATTTCACATACTCACATTAGAAGTAATGTAGCATTTTTACTGACAGTAAACATAATTCAGAATATTAAAACAAAATGAACCATACCATAGTTTATTTATTGGCTTGCGAGTTCATGCTCATAGTTTTAGCAACTTTCCTGTGTCCCTTTAAGGGTGCATTAACTCTGGATGAGCCCAAATAATTAGGATAATTTTTCACAACTGCAGAGCACCATAAATTCAACAAATATGACAGTCAAGGCATATACGTGGGATAGAGCTATTATATTATCAGATATTACTAGTACTCACTCATTCAACGGCATTTGCAAATTCCTCCAAGTATCTTTTAGTGTAAAAGAAAGACCGTGTGCAACTTATTTTCTTATGGCCAGTTTGATTCATGGGTTCCATTTTATTGGAACCATTGCTCAGGCTGAATAATTGTCTCTCCTGAGAAGTAATTCATACTTTTCAGTACTTAACGTCAAACCTCAGTCATCAAATCTATCCAGGTGCATCTACTTCTACCACTTTCAAAAAAGAGTTTCTGAACCATTTTCCACACGTTCTATAAAGACAGGAATACAGAAGCACAGCGCTCATCCACCCTAGAGTTCCATCCCCAGAACTCCTAACTCCAGCTTTGAAGGTCCAAGGCAAATCCCTCCTTCCCCTACCTGTCCCCACCCATTTCCCCTGCACCCCCCCCCCCAGCCCCCGCCCCAACTACAGCTCTGGATGTCACACAAAGAGAAGTCCGCTACTTTTCCTTGTTGTTAATTCTGTCAGCTGATGCTGCAGAAGTTGATCTGTCTGGGCTTTGAGACTGGGGAGATCAGTAGGTTGTAGCATGGGGAAAGGAAGGCCCTCCTCTCCAGCTGGGGTGAGGCAGCTTCACCAAGACAACCGCATATTCGGCCCCTGGATCGCCTCACCCACCTATCCCACTCAAGGAGACACACAATGATCCGTCAATTCGAAAAGAGGAGAAAAGCATTTTCCAGCCGGCTCCGGGCGAAGGGAGGGGAGAAGGATGGGAAGGCAGCACCCCCCGGAGGCGGCCGCGGCGGGCTGGCAGAGCCCATAGATCCGACTAGCTCAGGAAGTCCGGAGCTCGGGAGCAGCCCAACTCCAGCGTTCGGGGAAGTGCGAGGGGCCGAGAGAAAGAAGCGGAGCCCACGCCCGCGGGACACGAGAGAGCTCTACTTACATGGCTGGCGGGCGGCGGCCACCTTCTCTGCGGGTCCCGAGCGCGCACACAACTTGCTGTCGTTCCCGGGCGGGAACATCCACGCCAGAGAAGACCGTCCTTCCCTTCGCCGCTGTCCCTAACAGCCTCAGAGACCCGCGGCCCGACTTGGGGGAGCAGGGGCCGACCCAAGGCGGAGGGTTCCCAGAAGAACGGGTGCTCGGGTCGCAGGGGAGACCCCGGTCCCTGCGTGTGGGAGGCGGCGGCTTGACTGAGCTCTGCGGCCGCGCGCGGGGCGCCGGGGATCGCACGCAGACGAACTGCCCTGCCTTTGGCAGGCGAGGCACGCACCGCCTCCTCCCCTCCGCTGCCCGGCCCTCCTCTTTCTCCCGTCCCCTCCCCTCGCGCCCCGCGGGACCCAGCGCAGACAGAGGACGCGGCGCAGGGACGTTCCCAGCGCTCGGGGCGGGGAGGGGCGCGCCCCGCTTCCCTCGCCGGTCCCCGCGCAGCGCCCGGCCGTTCTCGTGGCCCCGGCGCCCCGAGCCCCCCCCCCCCCCCCCGCCGCCCTCCCATTGCGTCTACTTCCAAGGGGAGAGTGGGGGCGGCACCGATCGAGAAGTAGGGAGAAAGTTGCTTGTCCTCTCCGGAGCTCCCGAGGGGCCACGGAGCACTGGACGCGTTCTTGGTTTTGCTTTTCTGGTTCTAGTATTTGAGTCTTAAGCTCTGATTTTCCTGTTGCCTTTAGGAGATGAAGACAAGGAGGACGTCCTTAAAGAAGGGGTAAAATGAGGCTTTTGAGATTTGAGGAGGTACTTGACAAGTGGTCACTCTGGAAGGCAGTGAACACAGCGGGTGTGGACGTGGAGCTGAGACGAGAGGAAGAGTACAAGACTCTTGGATTCCTTGGGGGCAGCCGCTTTTCCAGACAAACCAGTCAGGAGGCAGGGGAAGACCTCTAGGGAGTCTCCCCAGGAGATGCTCACTTAGAGAATATCTTTAGATCTCTCTCTCTCTCTCTCTGTCTCTTTCTCTTTCCCGCTCTCCCTCTCCCTTCCCTCAATTCTTTCTCTTCTCTCTCTTTCTCTCCTGCTTCGCCCCTTCCTTCCTTGCCCTCCACCCCTCCTTCTGATCAATCCTACAATCTATACCACCATTCGATTTCTTTCATGGGGAACAACTGATTATGATGTCCCCTCTGGACTTGCGGTCTTTTTAAACTTGTCATTAGCGTGCTAACCCCTGTGGAATTTTAGAGCTAATCGTTAATGCCTGTGGGAGCTCTGCCGAAGACAATGTTTTAAGAAGCCTGCCATCTGGGAATAGCAGTTTTTCAAGTAGCTACTTTCCCAGACACAGTTTTTGTGATGTGCCTTTTCAAAGCAGTTGAAAATAATAAATGGGTAGGTATATCTTTCAAAGTACATTTTCTAATTGCCTCATATTTCTTTTCCTTATGAAAAAATTACAAAGTGAAAGGATTGAGAGACAAAGAGGCATTTTTGACAGAGACTCTGTTAAAATTCTCCTGCTCATCTCCCAGTTAGTGTGTGGGGGTAGGCTGAACCTGAACCCTGGCTTCCTGGGTTTCTTTCAGCCTCCCAAGCAATTTTGCTACCTGTGGGTCATTGATGGATCTTAAATGGGAACTTTTTAGTTAGCTATGATGCTGTACATTTCCCCCACAACTACAGCTGAAGATGTACATTCTTTCACTGTTATTTTAAAACGCTTTAAATAATTGAACCAGCAGTTGCCGTAATGGCTATGTCACTGGACTCCCTGTAGCCAACTGCGGTTCGAGTCTCGGGTTCGGTGGCTTAAACTCACACTGGGCACATGTATGTGCATGCCCAAGATCCCAAGAGGAGAATGGAGGAGAAGGGACTGCGGTGTGGCCATCCCCCCATGGGGTGATTTCTCGCTTTCTGTCTCTCTGTCTCTCTCTGTCTTTCTGCGAGCGCCCACACCCTATCGCAAAAACTTCTGCAAAAAAAAAAAAAAAAAAAAAAAAAAGGCTTTAAATAATTGATTCCAACCCTTTGAGAAAATAAACTTTTGGGGGGAGGTGGATTTTGGTTTTTATGCCATAGGGCATTTGCACTCAAGAGAGAGAGACAGAGAGACAATCCCTTCTCATATAGTCTCCTCTCAGGATTTGGGGCATATTCACACATATGCCCAGCATAATTTTCAAGCTGTTCGTCCAGGACTGGAACAGCAGTTGGTCATGTGGGAGTTCAGCACCCTAAGCACTACACCACCTGCTGACCCCAAGTCATAGACCTTTTTAGAATGTGATGAAACTGACAAGCCCTCCTCCCAACCCAGGAGAAAAAAAAAGGCAAACACATATTAAGCTTTATTACAGAGGTCCTAAGGGGAGGAAGGAGACACTTGGCATGGTTTGGAGGTATTTTTGATGATACGACCCAGGACTGGGAAGGGGTTACGGGTGTCAAGTGGGTAAAAGTCAGAGATCCCGCTGAACACAGTACACAGGACAAAACAGAATCCCCAGAATTACCCAGTCCGGAGGACCAATGGGACTGAGGGTGAGAAATCTGTTGGGATGGAACAGCAGGCGATTCTCATTCCCTCAAAGCCCTTCCATGAATTCCAGGCCCAGAATCCCTGATTTCAGTTTTTGTTTGGGTCTCTCTTTTATTTTTTTAATTTAATCACCAGTCACTGAGCTCAGTGACAGCATAATAATGACTGGTCTGACTTGCAGTTAGTGTGGTACACACCCTTAGCTATTACGCAGAGCCTGTATCTATGTAATGTGAAGGTAGAAGATATGATCATATAAAGACAAAATAATAATAGTGAGATTCAGACTTACCCCTACGCAACCTGCTGGGGAAATGGGTCTAGCACACTTTCTCAAGCTTGGCGGAGCTTTAAGCACTTGCGAGAAGGGCTAGAGAGAAATTAGTGGCAATCATGGTCTCCACAGAGGGGAGTCCTTGCTGCGTGTCAGTCAGTACACTGGGGTTTCCTAATAGATTACATTATCTAGTCCTTGAATGAGGAAAAAAATATGAAGAAGGCACAATTAATATTTTACAGAGAGGTTAATTAATTTGCCCAAGAACTTAGAGCTAAGGAGAGGACTTTTTAAAAAGCTCATTATATTCATTCATTATAAACAGTATAAATGCTGCCAGAGAGAGTTCTGTCTAAAACATAAGAGAAAGGAAGAAATAAAAAATTTTTAAAAGTCCCTCAGGATATAATATCAATTATTTGTAAAATTATAGTGTATTATATACTGTGACTTAAATATTTAACTTAAATGAGTAAATTTAGACAATTTATTTTGACCTTTCTGGACCTAAGTTATCTGGTTTGAATAAAATAAGTTAAAATATGATTTTTCATATTCTTTTGGCTCATGACATCCAGTATCATAACTCTATAGTTATTCATATTTGAGAAGTGGTTTAGGGATCGTCTAATCTTGTTCAACTACATAATTTTATAGTTGAGAACACAGAGGCTTAGAATCCTTTCAGTGCCTTACCCAAAGCTGAGCCTAAAATACATGTACGTTGATTTCTCTTTCATTCTACCATGTGATTATCTTCCCAAACTATAAAAGTCTCTGAATTACCTTTTGGGTTCTTGTATGCATACTTTATAGGCAAAATGCATTTTAATATCTTTAAAACCTTGCATTAAATTTGCGAAGTATCTTTAAATGACTTTATAGCCATAAATTCCCACATAGCTGGTGCTGCTTATGCCTCCTCTTCCAGGTTTGAATTTTTGGTAATTTAGATAGCAGTCTCGCATCACAAGAAGAGATTGTGAATGTAAAAATAAGTGGAAAGCTGTACAGCATTTATGATAACACTCTTGGTTGGCTACCTAATATTAATTCCCAATCCCTCCTTTAAAGAGAACAGTGGCCACTGACCCTGTTCTAACCAATGAGTCTGTAAAGGAGCCCATGAAGAGGATTGTGCTCTCAGCCTAAATAAAGAGGCAGGAGAGACCAGTTGTCTCACCTTCCTGTTGGTTGTGACAGCCTTATTATAACCACAAGAGAGATCACAAAAACAATCCCAGCACCCTAACATTGTATAGTTGTTCACCTATTTTTAAACTTTCCAAGTAACTTATGTACTGCTAATATGGTTTAAATCACTATGAGTTGAATTTTCTTATTTTAGTAGCTGAAAGCATTTCTAATGGATAAAGCACTACACAGATTAGAGAGACGTTCAATGACGGGAAATACGCATTAGTCAACATTGTGTTTCAGTGCTTGGCAATAGGATAAAGATACTCAATAGTTAAATATTAATGGAGGGACTTAATGAACAGATCAATATCGTTGTGATTACCATCTTTGTTCTAGTGTAGTCTACAGAGTGAATATTTAAATTTTAAACAAGTGGATTGTGCCATGTGAAATTAGGGAAGGAATTTGATAGTAAAATTTCAGAAACGTGGAATTGATCGCTCTGACCTCAGGGAGTTGACTTCATCCATCCACTGTTTTGTCAAGCACTACAGTTCAGCAGATACAATGGCATTTCCAACTCTCTTTTTCCATATCTTTCTCTCCTACAGAAGCAAGAAACTAAAGTTTACACTTGTCATCCCCTTTGAACTTTGATTGGCCTTGTGACAGTTCTAGGTAATGAGGGTTGCTAGAAGGGTGCTGGTATCATTACCCCTATGTCCTCTTTCTTATAGCCCAGAGAATGAATGTGATAGGAACTTGTAGCACAGCATTCATCTTTCAGCCATGAGGTGACAAGCATAAGAACAGAAGTCAACGCACCGAACGTGATGGGGTAAAATGGTGAACAGAGTCTGCATCCCCAATGCCTTCATTAGTCTGTTATCTTTTTTTTTTTTGGAGAGGTTCTCGCTATAGGGTGCGTGTGCTCACCAGAAAGACAGAGAGAGACAGAGAGATAGAAAGCGAGAAATCACCCCCCAGGGGGGATGGCCACGCCGCAATCCCTTCTCCTCCATTCTCCTCTCGGGATCTTGGGCACGCACGCACACGCGCCCGGCGGGAGTTTAAGCCACCAGGTCCGGGACTCGAACCACGGTCAACTACGTGGGAGTCCAGCGACATAGCCATTACACTAACTGCTGGTCCCATTAGTCTGTTATCTTTACCTTGGACTTTTCTTGGGGTGAGACCAAAAACCCTTACCTGTTTCCATTACAGCTATCTTGCAGTCAGGACCCAGCAGCACATCAAAGTGGTTTGAATATGCAGCACAGAGATATTAGGCATGGCAGGCAAGGAGAGGATGGAACAGTGCCCAGTGAAAATTAATTCTCAAGCAAACAGTGGCTGTGACAGGCATTCACTACAGCCTGTACAGATGGGCCCTCATTAAAGTGTAGCAATAGAAACAGGAACAGGTATGAAAATATTTATAACATGTTTCTTCTCAGAGTCTTAACTTTGAGCAGTTCAGAGAGACAAGAATTCTCGGCGTTATAGGATGGCCTGATACAAAAAGGTCCCCTTAAATGCAGACCAGAGAAGAGATGCAGGGCGGTGGGAGGTGCAAAAGAGAACAAGCAGATAACAAAAGGGAGACCCTAAGCAGGGTCAGGAAAGTAAGATTGCCCTTAAAGGCTCCTGGCTGTGGAGCTCACCAGTTCTTCACAATGAAAGAATATAGTATTTGTTCCTCAGCAGATGCTTGAGACATCCCAAGTCATGCTCCACCAGCTGAAAAACTACAGTCACTGTTTTCAGGACAGACGCAGTGAATGAAGTTTAAAAGGAATAGCTCATAATAAGTTCCTCCTACCTTCCTAAATTACCCTTTCTCTTCATGAATCCCTTCTGTAATTAATTTAAATGGGTACTGCTATGGTATTTTACTGCATTGTGTCCATGGTAGACATAGTGAAAATAATCTCAGGGACAAGTGACCTCTTAGATTTCCTAGTCTCCATTTTGAGTAGTCTGTGGGTGAGATAGTACACTGCTTTTAGAATGCTAATTCTCCTGTTTATGTCCATATATGGACCATAGCTAGTCCAACATTCTATTAAATTGAGATTTCCTATTTCATTTTCTGTAATGGTGCTCCACGTGTTTGATAGCTTCAGAATAGCCCCCACCCCATAGAAGTTGAATTTATCTAGTTATGGACAATTTCTAAGGATAGTGATTTGTATGACTCTTTCCCAGGAACTCTCATGAAATGAAGTGTATGTAGTCTGTGACCTGCTCCCAGTTGTACTGCCTGCGTTATTCATTGAAGGTTTGTGAATTATTTTGGAATGATAAACTGCCATATCATTTCTTCATATTATTTTTTATAAATTAAAGTAGCATACAAATGTTAATTTAGTAAGTTATTTATAAGAAGAAAAATGTAAAGTGTTAAGTTACATTAATATAACAAACACTTCACTCTAAACCATCAAAATGGAAAATACCTATAATTCATTTTATATATATATATATATGTGTGTGTGTGTGTGTGTGTGTGTATGTGTGTATGTGTATGTGTATATATACCTATAGATAGATAGATAGATAGATATAGATATATATATACAGCTCACATGCACCAATATGCATTTTTTAAAGAGGTTTTTGCCTTGGGACGCATGTGCTCACCAGAGAGAAAGACAGAAAGAGGTAGTGAGAGGATAGCCACACTGCTATCCCTCCTCCTCCATTCTCCTTCTGAAATCTTGGACGCTCACATACACATGCCTGATGTGATTTTCAAGCTACTGGATCCGGGACTCAAACCTCAGTCAGCCATGTGGGAATCCAGTGACATAACCACTATGCCATCTGCGGGCCCCAAGACAATATGCATTTAAAGGAGTACATAATTATGTTTACTATTGAATCAGTGTCATGCTTGTGCTACTATTAAATCATTTTTCTTTATTTTTTTCCAGTATCAAAAGTTATCTCAAGCTTTTTCAGTATTATGACTATGATTTTAGTTTTTATTTTATTTTCCCATAACATGTAGAAAGATGAGTACTATAGAAAGAGTAAGGAGTTTTCTTTGTGGATAGTCATATTGGCCACTAATCAGTTGTAACTTCTTAGATAATTCACAAGGATTTGTTTCTAAAGTATTTTAAAATCTTGAATCTCCCCATCACCCAGTTAAGAAACATTACGAGGGTCTGGCTTGGTGGTGCAGTGGCACGTGCTCTTTGAGCAATGCTGGATCCACGTGGAAGATTGCACACTTAGTGCCCTTGTAGACCCATGCACCCCAGGCACACATGCCCAGGATGTTGGCCGGGAGAGCTCAGAGTGGATCATAATGTAAGATCACATTAAGGGTGCTTCTCTCTCTCTCTCTCCCTCTCTCTCTCTCTCTCTTTCTCTTTCTTAAAAGAAATAAACATACATATTTATAAAAAGGATAAGGAACATTGCAGGGATTGCTTATACTAATAAAATTACCTAACAGAAGAAAGCCAAAACTGAAAACATTTAATTTGGTATTAAAATACCTAGAGATGGGAGACCGGCAGATGGTGAAATGGTTTCATCGCTGAATTCCCATGTAGTCGAACCCAGTTCATGTCTCAGACTCAGCAGCTTAAAACTCACACCAGGTGCGTGTGCACGTATGCCCAAAATCCTGAGAGGAGAGTGGAAGAGAACAGACTGTTGCATGGTCATTTACCTTGGGAGGTGATTTCTTGCTTTCTCTCTCTCTGTCTTTCTAGCAAGTGTACCCAGTGTATAGCAAAAATCTCTCTAAAAAATATAATAGATACTAAGAGGGGTTTAACAAACACTAATTATCCTGAGGTAAATAATTTTATATTATAGCCATGGTGAAATGGTAAAAGGAAAATGCCCCCTTCCTCTTTCTCCCTGATGGTATGTCATCCAAAAGGTATTCCCTGTCCACACTGCTGAGACTGAGACAGGTGGATAAACCTTCTGGGGTTCAGTTAGCAGGTCTGTTTGCTCTTCACTTAGGTATTAATCAGTAAGAAACATGATGGCTTCTTTCCCATGTGCCACTCCCCCCCCCAATTTGTTCAAATTGCAGGGAAGTAAAAGGAATGCTACATATTGACCCCCTGCAGAAATCCCAATACGAGCTATCCTAAAGTGATTTTAAACATTAAATATTACTATTTTGTGACCAACATGCCAGCCAGCAACACCAGGGCTGTTCTAATGAGTCATAGAGAAAAGAGAGGGACTTATTTTCAACAGTTGGCATTGAGTTGAACTGCCAAAGATTGAATCTTAAATGGTAACCTTGGTTGAATTGCCAATTAGAGTGAAGGAGTGGTTGAAAAGAAAACGCTATTTGGCTGGTTATGTCTTTGAAAGATCAATGTCTCTGTGTGGTGAAAGCTAAAGAGCTTGGGCGAGGTGACAAGAAGCGTAAGATATAAGAATAAAAATAGAGCTAAGAGCAGCATGCATCAACCATGTCAGCAGATGCACAGCAGGGTGAGAAAGGGGGAGAGAGAGGGAAGGAGACAAGAGCCAGAGAGAGAAACAGGGAGAGAAAGGAAAGTAGAGAGAGAGAAAGAAGCCTAAAATTTCATGTGCGCCTCTGACATCTCTGAGTCTCCCAGGTCCCACAGACCTAACATTGCGTCAACTTTCTCTTCAAATCTTCTCTAACAGCTCAAACCCCTCTCCAATGACATTTCTGAATTTCTGCACATTCTTTGGAGAAACCCCAGTCTCTATTCACTGAGAGCGAATCTCACATCTCTCTCACCTTAGAGCTCTCATACTAAGTCTAAGTGGTTAAAAACTTATCTTTACAGTGAGTTCACACTAGGTAGCTGCTTTCCTAAAGGCTTAGAAGATGACACTCAACAACAATCCACTCAAAATGAAATCCTGGGCCTATCAATTATAGAGCCCCCAGCCATGGGGAATTTCACATTGGCTGCTAGCTCCTTAGAGAGATTTCCTGCTGCCATTTTGTTCCGCTGAGTGGTCCCTCACCCTAAGCCTTCTTTAATTGCCCCTTCCTATATCCCTAACTTTCTGAGCCCTTTAAGACCCCTCTTCCAGTCTGCATTGGAAACTTAGTTTCCTTTTTTAAGTCTCATTCACACCTCACCACTTGCCTGAGGTGGCATGAATCCATTTCTTTATTTGTATTAGTAAGTGACAGAGCTTTAAATAACAAATAGTGCTTGGATTAGAATGTGATTTTCCCATATTTTTTTCTTTATATTAGAAGCCTGTTTCTCTGTGTTGCTTGAGCAGCTCAGTTTACCCCCTTTGACTCACTGTTATTCAACTTCTGGGGGAGACTGTGGGGAAAGGTACCACAGGAGTCTCACCCCCTGCCCCACCTCCTCAATTTTAAAAAAAAAAGTATTCTCATTAGTTAGAGGGATTTGGATTTGTGCCTTCCTCAAGAATTAGTTGGCTCAAACATTAGTCTCTGCTTAAAAAAATAAATAAATAAAATAAACTGATTTAAAATCTATTATTATACTATGTTCCAAAAGAAACAGCTTTAAAAACAAACTTTCCACCTATTTAGCCTAAATTCCATACTACCTTAGAGAGACATTTGAGCAAAATATATAATAAAAGGCCCAAACCAATAATTACTGGCTTGAGAAAGAGCCCATCAAATAACACTATACTATACTACCTTCGGAGAGACCTTTCTTTCCCAAAAGGAGTCTAGACTGACTTCTGACCATTATAATAAAAATGCACCGTCTTCAAGAGGGAAAGAACACCAGATGAGGAGTCAAAGACCTGAGTTCAAATTCAGAGTCTGGATCTTGAACTTACTAGTTGTAACACAGATACGGCTTCTGTTATAACCCATTTGCCATAGGCAATGTCTTTTCCTAATAAAATGATTCTCTGTCAAACATGATCACTTGCCTGAAGTGACACGAATCAATTTCCTTATTCATATTAGTAAGTGGCGGAGCTTTAAATAGCAAGTAGTGCTTTCATTAGAACATGATTTTCCTGAATGTTAAGTATTTGTTTCTTTATGTTAGAAGCCTCCTAGTGGCCAAAATGCAACAAAAACAGAAACTGATTTGTAGTAATTTCTCTTTTAGAAATAAGAGTACATACTCTATTTCAGTTTATCTTTATCTGACTTTTCTGATAATAGTTGGCTAGCATCCCCAAACGTCTCTACTTTTAACACATTAATACAGGCACAGGATTGGTTTAGTATAGGTGTACTGAAAATGGCATTAAGCCAGGAGAAGCCCACATTCTATCTTTGCTGTAAACTCACTGCAATTTAATTGTATTATGTTCCTCCTTTTGTTTTTGTTTTTACATATGTCACTATTATTTTTCATGGTCATAATGCTCAATAAAAATCTATATTGAATGTACTTATTGCTAAATGTTAAGTCTGTACTCATACCTGCCTTTGATCCAGAGATGTCCTAAGTCTTACTTGAGCCTGAACGTGGCTTAGAAAACAAATAATTATGGTGCAGTACAGAAAGAAACCACCGCATTTCCTTGATTTGAAAAAGTCTTTGAGTCTGGTTAAACACAGTGAACAGAATAAACATCCACTGTTTGACTGATGCTCCCTAACTTACATTTTATGTGTGAAGAGGCAGAAAAGAAGAATAAAAAAAAAGAAACTCCAATACAAGATCTAAGCACAGAGACAGAAGTTAGACACAATCAGTTCTGTGCTTGGCATAGCTGCGAAGTTGTTTGATTTTTGGACAGGTAACAATGTGAAATGAGGAATCCAATTATCCCTCTGCTCTCTCCTCCAAACAGAGCTGTATGATTGTTAGTCCTCTGAGCTGTTATATGATATCCTACATGGAGTGGCTTGTGAACAGCAGAAATGTATTTCTCATGGTTTCAGAGACAGAGAAGCCCAAGATCAAGACGCCAGCAGATTCGGTGTGTCCTGTGAAGACCTATTCCTTTAACATGGCAACTTCTTGCTGCAACCTCACAGGGATGAAGGGGCAAGACAGCTCTCTAAGGCCGTTTTGCTTTGTTTTGTTTTGTTAGGATTTTTGCCATAGGGTGCATTGTTCACCAGAGACAGAGAGACAGAGACAAAGAGAGGGAAATTGAAAAATCACCACCCCCTCCCTAGGGGGGATGGCCACCTCACAATTCCTTTTCCTCAAATCTCCTCTCAGGATTTGGGGCACACATGCACACACAGCCAGCGTGAGTTTCAAGTCCCTGGGTCTGGGACTCAACCATGGTCGGCCATGTGGGATCCAGTGCCTTAAACACCATTCCACCCGCTAGCCCCTCTAGGGTCCCTTTGTAGGGGCACTGTTCTCATTCATAAAGGCTCTGTTCTCATGACCTCACAAAGGCCCCACCTCCAAATCATCGTAATGAGGAGTAGAGCTCAAAATATGATTTGGGGAGCCCACAAACATTTGGTCTATAAAAGTTTGTGTAATGAGAGTGATAAAGTGATTGCCAATAGCCAATCAGGCCAGCATTTGAAAAGTTCTTGCTGTAGTATGTTAGCTGAATCTATATGAGATAAACCTCTGAAAGGTTCAACGAATCTCAGCAGGGATCTAGGTGAAGGAATGTGTCACTTTGCCACTGACTGACTTTCCCTCCATCTCTTATCCCTACACTACTTAGATGAAAATAGCATCTTTTAACTTTTAAAAACATAATAATGATTCTGTTGTATTAACTGGTGCTAGAGATTGATAGAACAATCTGATGTCAAGTTTCCTCATGTACTAAATTAACCCAAACCATCAGTTTGAAATCATGAACTTCCTTCTTCAGGCTCTGCACAGTTTCTCTTCTGCCATCTTAGAATTCATTTAATGTCACACAATCCAACACATTGACATATACAGTAAATATCTGACATACCTTTTAAGATTCATCTCGGCGTAAGAACGATTTGCTGGAAGCATGCTAAGATCAAAACTCTAAACATAACATAATATAGTGAAACTCATTTCATTTTTGTTTTACATTAAAAATAAAACTATTTTATGTCTACATGATTTCCTAGAGATTCTTGGGTTAAGTGTTGATGTGTAATACAAGTAGAACTATAAGAGATAGCATAATGACTTGCTGCCGTCAAGACAACATTAATCTGATTTAGCTATAGAAACACATCCTATGAGAGAAAGGCCAGCTAGGGCAGGAAGATCTTAGGCATTGCTACTCACTGGTTTTATGATCTACGGTAAGTTACTTAGTATGTGTCTAAAACTCAATTTGTTCATCTGAAAAATAGCAATGTATTAATATCTGTCCAGGCGATGATCCTAAAACCAAAATGAGATCATGTATGTAAAGTACGGAAAACAGTGCTTGGCATGTAGTAACCGCACAATAAATTGTACATATTACTGTAATAAGATTTCTCTTCCACTGTCTTACAATCATGTACCAACAAATAGAACAACACATGTAAACCCACAGTAAAAGTTTAACCTACTTTGAAGAGATGAATTATCATATAAAATTAAAGTGAAAATTTTTTGTAAAATATGATTATCCCATATCAAATCTACTCTGTTTTCCATAATTTCTTTTAAAAGCAAGGACACAATCTGATCAAAGTTTTCATATAAATAAAAGCATCAAAATACCTCCTAATTTGGGGGACCAGCAGTTAGCGTAATGGCTATGTCGCTGGACTCCCACGTAGTCGACCGCGGTTTGAGTCCCGGACCCGGCGGCTTAAACTCACGCCGGGCGCGTGTGCGTGCGTGCCCAAGATCCCGAGAGGAGAATGGAGGAGAAGGGATTGCGGCGTGGCCATCCCCCCTGGGGGGTGATTTCCTGCTTTCTGTCTCTCTGTCTCTCTCTGTCTGTCTGGCGAGCGCACGCGCCCTATAGCAAAAACCTCTCCAAAAAAAAAAAAAATAAAATATAAAAAAAAAAAACCTCCTAATTTGGGAGGGAAACAGTTAAGGCAATGAATGCTCTGGAGGCTAACTCACAGGGGAAGGTTCTGGGCTCGCATCTGGAGACCTTCTTGAATATGCCAGGTGTGTGCCCAAGATCCAGGGCTGGCTGAGACTGGTAGTGGTTTGCAGTGTGAACGTCCCATTTAGGGGGTGCCTGTCTGTTTCTCTCTTGCTCGCTCATAGAAGAAATAAACTTAAAAATAAAATAATGTACCCTAAATTTAATGTATTGTTCAGTTTCCTATATTAAATGAAATAATGTCCAACCAAAATTGCACATTGGAAATGGTTTTTAATACTTTGATATATTTTAATGGAAACAGAGCAACAGGGAAGGGCTAGAAATAGTCATCTACTCTGAGCTCAAGAATTCTGAGAGTGAAGCCCCCAAAACCAAGGTTTTATCTCTTCTAATCAAGTCCTGCTCTATACCATGCTCCATTGTCTTTATTTCTTTCTTTTTCTTTTTTTTCTTAAGAGGTTTTTGACTTAGGGCATATGTGCTTGTGAAGGGGAGAGACAAAAACAGTAAGAGCGAGGGAAAGTGAGAAATCACTCCCCCACCCCCAGGGAGGAATGGCCATGCCACAATTCCTTCTCCTCTGTTTTCCTCCTTAGATCTTAGGGGCACACACACACACACACACACACACGTGCCTGGAATGATTTTGAAGCCAACAAATCCGGGGCTCGAACCATGATTGACGGCCATGTGGGTTAGGGTTAGGGTTGTCCCCCACCTGTCTTTCGTTTATCCCTGACCATCACTGAACCCACCTTGATAATCAAATTTAGCAACCATTTTGGCAAAAGAAAATAATATATTGGACTTCATAAGTTGAGGTCCAAATGATCATCTTTAGTAATCTTAAAATGTGAAAACACTCTGAGTTCTATGGAGACAATACATGAATACAATCTCCAAAGTCTTTACTAAATAGCATTAAGTGCATCAGCACTCCTCACTGACTTATAGCAATTCTACTTGATAAATATTATCATAAGTGACTTTTGTGGATAAAATACAAAACATATTAATCTGTAAAAATATTGACCGCCTTCTAATTCTTCACATTACTGTCCATATTTACCATTGCAAGAGATACAAATGACCACCAAAAATGTGGAGAAGCCTATTCACAAAATAGTAAATTAAATAAATGGAATATTTACCCATGTTTCTACTAAATTAGTCTTCAGACTTTGGAATTAATGTAGACTCCCATGTACCATTTTATCTTGATCAGGCTTCAGAAAAGAACAAATGTAATTTTTGTTAAAGTTTAAAACATATCTTCCAGGATAGAATTAAAACAGCGGTCATAGCATATTAATTCCTCAGTCTGCAGAAGCTGAGTATTCATGCAAACACAGTGAACCAGTAGCTGCATACTGTTACTCAATAGCGACATCTGCTGATGCACAGAAATACAGGAAGCTCCGACTTTAGGCACTGTTGTGATGGAATGATAGTCAACTCATGGGCGGGAAGAGATTTATTCTCTATTTGGGGATTTCCCTGGTCTGTAGTGACTCATAAGTCTTCCACCTGCCCTCTGCCAATAGGCTGAAAGGCTAATCTTAGCATTCTTACCAGAAGTTAAGGAAGCGCAGACTAAAAACGGAACCTCACTTCAATTAATATTGCTTCTTTTATTTGAAGATTTTAAAAAATACTAAATTTCCCTGCAGAAGAATTTCAAACAGTATAGACATTCCCCTGCCCCTCATTCTACCAACGAGGTAGTATTTATCCCTCTTACTCTGAAAATATGCTGGACTGAATAATGCAGTCACAAGACTAGAGTGAAAGGGGGAAATGGTAAACTTTAGAGTGGAGAAGACTGGTAGATATTACATTAACTGGGTGGCTGGGGTAAACATCACTGAGGATGTCATATGGACACCAGGTGCCTCTGATGTGATGAGACCCCCACAGCACTTCAACTCCATGGTATTTGTTCCAGAAATTCAGAACCTCAGGAGAGCTACAACAGACCAACTCAGATTGAGGGCTATTCTACAAAATACCTGACCAGACCCTCTCCAAATTACCAAAGTCATTAATAACAAGAAAAGACTGAAAATCTATCCCAGAGCAAAGGATATCTAAGGACACATGAGGACGAAATATAACATGGTATTCTGGAGGAGATCCCGAAGCTGAAAAACATTGTAAGTGGCACAACTGGTGAAAACAAATTGGTGAAAGTCTGGTTCAGTTATCAGTACTGCAATATCAATAGTTGGTTTCTTAGTTTAGACAATTATACCACAATAACGTAAGATGATAACAGTAGTGGAAACTAAAACTAGGTAGGGGTGTATGAAAGATCTTCACTGTCTTTGTAAACTTTCCATAAATTTCAAAATATTCTCTTTTTTTTTTTTTTGAGAGAGAGAGAGAAAGATTTTTGATATAGGGCATGTATGCTCACCAGGGAGACAGATAGAGACAGAAAATGAGAAATCACTCCCCAGGGTGGATGGCCATGCTGAAATCCCTTCTCCTTCTTCTCTAGATCTTGAGCACCCCCTCCTCTCACCCCCCACCACACACACACGGGTGCCTAAGGTGAGTTTTTTTGTTTGTTTTGTTTCTTTAATTTTAATTTATTTTATACATTTAATCACTATACATTGCTTAGCTTATAAGTTGAATTTACCCAGCATGAATCCACTTCACACCAGTCCAGTTGAGGATACAACACACATTATCATCAACAGATAATAATCCATTTCTGTGCCCCTTAAATGTTTACCTATTTTCCTCCTTAATTTTTCTTTACACTCTCTCCCTTCTCCCACTCTCTTCTCACATCATCTCCAATATTAATAACCATTTTCAATGTTTCTATGTCCTCTAGTCTTTCAGTTTTCACCATAGAGTGTGGGCTATTGGTATCTGTTAAGTGGAGACATACAGTGTCTCTCTTTCATAGACTGGCTTGCTTCACTCAGCTGTAAATATTCCATATTCATCCACTTTCTATCAAAGGCCAGGACCTTGTTTTTTATAGTGGAATAGTATTCCATACAGAATATGTGCCACACTTTTCCAAACCATTCATCTGTTTGTGGACATTTGGGTTGGTTCCCATGTCTTATCAATTGTGAGTAATGCTGCAATAAACATAGATGCGCAAGCACTTTTCCGACTGAGTATTCTCCTATCCTTGGGTAGATACCCAGGAGGGAAATTACTAGATCATATGGTAGTTCTATTTGTAGGTCTTTGAGGAACCTCCATATTGTTCTCTACAGTGACTGGACCAATTTACTTTCCCACCAGCAGTGTAAGAGAGTTCCTCTTTCACCACAACCCTGCCAGCACTTACCATTTTTTGTTTTTTGAATCTTTGCCATTCTGACTGAGGTTAGGTGGTATTTCATTGTGGTTTTAATCTGCATCTTTCTTGTGATGAGGGATATTGAACATTTTTTCACATGCTTTCTGGCTGTCCATATGTTTTCCTTATAGAGTTGTTTATTCAGTTCATTTTCCCATCTTCTAATTGGGTTTATCATTTGTTTTGTTTTGTTTTGTTTTCAGGTCCCTCAAGGTGCTCTTTGACCTTGGTACACTCACTCACTTCTGCCATGCAGGAGCCATGAGGAATGGTGGGGGCGGAAGTTGGAAGCAAGAGGGACTGGCACCTGGAGCAGACGAAAAGAGTGCACAGGTTCCAAGGCAGTCTCTGGCCTCAGTATGCTTACTCGCTTCCGCACAGGAGCCAGAAAGCCTGACATGAGTTTTAGGTCACTGAGTCCAGGACTCAGACTACAACTGACTACATAGGAGTCCAGCAACATAACCATTATGCCATCTTCTGATCCCTCCAAATATTCTTAAATTAAAAAACCTATTTAAAAATATGAAACATAGACCATCCAGTGACATGATAATTAAGGAACTAGACTCCCACGTGACCAATACATTTCAAGTCCCTGATCTGGTGACCTGAAAATCACACCAGGCACATGTGCCTGCATGCCCAAAGTCCCAACAGGAGAATGGAGTATTGTCGCATGGCCATCTGCCCTGGGAAGTGACTTCTCACTTTCCCTCTCAGTATCTCTGTCTCTTTCTGGTGAGCACACATGCCCTATGACAAAAACCTAAAAAAAAAAAAAAAAAAAAAAAAAAAAAAAAAAAAAAAAAAAAAACTATAAAAAAAAAGAAAGAAAGAAAGAAATACTTGTATATCTATTTCTGTGCTGGATATTCTTGCAGCTAACATCTCACATTTGAAGAACATGCTTTCTCTCATTTGAACTTCCATGACAGCCCCATGAGGCAGGCAAGATGGAATTCTTTCCATCTGCAGGTGAGAAAACAGACTGATAGAGGTTTTACCCTGCTCTGTCACACAAAGAGCAAGACAGGTCTCATGGCCCCATCTCGGCATGGTTTCTACTTGCCACACCTTTCTCACCTTTATATTCTTATAAAGATAATTGTCCTGCGAACAACCAAGGCTATTGGATTTTATGCATCCACATTAATCTGGCCTCTCTGTGTGAGAATTTAAGTTCTGAAAACAGTAATGAATGCTATAAGAAAAAGCATTAAAATGGAAAGAATAAGTCAAAGTTCTAATATTCATTCCCAGACTTCATCATGAGGTAATAAAATTCTCTATGCCAAAGAAAACCCCTCTTATCCTTTAAGACTTAGCTCAAGAATTACTGTATGAGTCCTTCCTCTTTGGCGCCCATTGCTTACTCAGTACATTCCTCCAATTTATGCACTTCGGTAGCATTTTTCACAGCTTCTTGCCTTCTTTTCTTCTTTTTTTAGGGGGAGGCCTAAATAATGAAAATTTTTCATGTTTTTTACTACATATAAAAACACTCTCCCATCTCTCCTGTTCTTATAACTGTTTTTCCTGTTCAAATTTAATCTTTGAACATATTTTTTAGCCCAAATCATTTAAATATGGATGGGTATGTAAGTTACTTAAGTTAACAGTTTAAAATTCAAATGTCTACAGAGACTAGATAAGGAATGTAAATGGCTAGCGTAGACCCAAGTATAGCAAAAGTCAAGAGACCTCTCTGTCTTTTATTTTCTCACTTTTGGAAGACCTCTAAAAACTGATACTTTACTACTCTAAGAAAAATTATGCTTGATGATAAATGGCACTGACATTTGACCTTATTATTTATGGGGAAACAATAAGGGTGTTGTGGGTTGTGGCAAACTGGAAAGGGTATGACCTGTTTAAAAAGAAGGTATGATCTGAGCCTGGAATATCTTATTATGGTGGGAAATAATCAAATACACAAAGACTGATGGAGATGTAGCAAAGGACACAGAAGCCATCTTGGATGGCCTTTCACTGACTAATTCAGGGCAATTTGAACAACAACAACAACAACAACATGATAAAAATAGATTATGACTCATTGAATAATACAGGAAATCATGTCTTAAATAAGTTTGTAGTTTGGTAAGAAATGGTACATTCCATAGTTTCAAATTACCTTGCCACAAAACACTTACTGAGTAGAAATGAGGGAAGAATAATTTTATAGAAAGGAATCCTAGCAGACACCACCTCAAAAGTGAATAACATCAGTAACTGGGCAAATTGAAATTCTGTACCACTCAATAAGATGCGATGAGAGCACGACATCAGCTTCTGTGATAGTCCTGCCAATAAAAGCATACTGAACGTAATTATGAGAAAACCACCATCCATCTCTAGAACTTTCATCTCGCAAAACAGAAGCTCTATGTCCTTTAAACAATAACTCCCCAATCTATTATCTTCCCAATCACTGGCAACAACAATTCCATTCTATGTCTATGATTTTGTTTGTTCATTAAATGAAGTAAGAATTTACTTCATTTTAAGAATAAATAATATTTCATCTATGTATATGTCATATTTCCTTATTCATTTATCAAACAATGGCCACTTGGCTTGGTTCTTCATTTTAGCTATTATAAAGAACAAATAACTGCACAAATAACTCTTTAAGATCGTTCTATTCATTTGGGCATATATTCAGAAGTGGAATTGCTGTGTTATAGGGTAATTTTATTTTTAAAATTTTTTAGGAACCACCATACTGCTTTCCACTGCAACTACACAATTTTATATTTCTACCAACAGTGCAGGAGATTTCCAATTTTTTCACATTCTTGTCGACATTCATTTTTGTTTGTTTTGTTTGGGTTTTTTGATGGTAGTCATGCTAATGAGTATGAAGTGGCATCACACTGTGGCTTTTTTTTTTTAGAGAGATTTTTTTGCTATAGGGTGTGTGCGCTTGCCAGACAGAGAGAGACATTAGAGACAGAAAGTGAGAAATCACCCCCCGGGGGGATGGTCACGCCGCAATCCCTTCTCCTCCATTCTCCTCTCGGGATCTTGGGCATGCACGCACACGCACCCAGCGTGAGTTGTAAGCCACCGGGTCCGGGACGCGAACCACAGTCAACTACGTGGGAGTCCAGCGACATAGCCATTACGCTAACTGCTGGTTCTCCACACTGTGGTTTTGATTTGCACTTCTCTGATGATAAAAAACATTGAGCATCTTTTCATTCACCTACTGGTCATTTGTCTATCTTCTTGGGAGAAATATCTTTTCACTTACTTTGCCCATATTTATTTTATTTTATTTTATTTTATTTTATTTTTTTATGTATTTTTTATTGCCAGAGGGTGCCTGCACTTATTGAGAAAGGTAGAGAGACAGAAAGAGAGAGGGAGAAGGAGAAAGCACTCTCCAATAGGGTATAGCCATGTCACAGTCCATTTCTCTACCATTTCTTCATTCTGTTGGGATTTTGAGCACATAGGTGCAAGTCCAAGCATGTTTTTCAAGCCACCAGGGCCATGATTTGTAGAACACTGTTCCTTTAACCATGAGGTTACATGAGCTGGCCTCTGCCCCTTTTAAAATAGAGTTTCTGGGGTTTTCTGTTGCTGAGTTTAAGAAGTTTTCTCTATAACCTTAGTAGATACATGAATTGCAAATATTTTTTCCCATTTGGTAAATTGTCTCTCTCTCTGTCTCTCTCTCTCTCTCTTTTTTTTTTTAATGATAGAATGCATGTGTGCACACAAAACAGAGGTAAACAAAGATAGAGAGGAGCACCCTTAACAGAGTCTTACCACAGTGTGATCCCCTTTCTGCAGCCCTCCAACTCCTTGAGATCTTGGATCCACGCATAGCCAGTGTGTTTTCAAGCTGACTGGGGGATCTGAATCTGCATTGACCACATGATCCCTAACCTGGCAAGGAACTTACATTATCACTGTGTCATACCAGCTGAGACTTGGTAAATTGCCTTTGACTCTCCTTTGATAGACCAAAGTATCCATTTTTAAGAAGTCAAATTTGTCTTTTATTTGGGCCAGTACCTTTGGTATGATATTCAAGAACTTATTACTTATTGCTAAATCCAATGTCAGGAAGATTTTGCAGTTTTCTTCTAAGAGTTTTATAGTTTGAGCTATTATACTTAGGTCTTTGATCTATTCTGAGTTAGTTGTTGTATACAGTGTTAAGCAAGGTTCCAGTTTCATTCTTTTATATGTGGTTATTCGTTTTTTCCCAACACTATTTGTTATAAAGATTTTCCATTTACCCATTAAATGATCTTGTCACCCTCGTCAAAAATCATTTGCCCATAAATGCAAGGGTCTATTGGGGGGCTCTTCATTCTTTTTTTAATTAGTTATTTGTCTGTGTTCCATTCTCATTTCCTTTCTGTATATTCTATAACTACTTTCTTTTCGGTTACTATGGGGATTACATTTTGTATCTAAAAGTTACAGCACTCTAATTTGAATTGATACCAACTTCACTTCAAGAACATTAAAGAAAAAAAAAAAAAACTCTGCTCATTTACAGCTCTTTCCCTATCCCTTTCAGTTATTAATGTCACAAGATGACATGTTTTTACATTGTACATTCAAAAATATAAAACTAATCATTTGTAATGCATTAATTGTTTAAATAATGTAGAAAACATAATGGAATTACAAACTAAAGTAAAAATAATACAAGTTTTTAGAATTTTTTTGTTTAGTCTCTTAAACCATTAGGAACACAAAAAAGTAGAGATGAAAACTATTATTACATTAATACTAGTCCATTAATATTTGCCCATGTATTTCTTTCACTGAGATTTTTATTTCTTCATACAGCTTCAAAGTACAAGATTCTCTTCAGCATTTCTTGCAGGACATATTTAGTGGCAATAAATTCCTTCAGCTTTTGTATGTCTAGCAATGTTTTAATTTCTCATAGTTGAAAGACAGTTTTTCTGGATATAGGACTCCTGTTTGACAGTATTATTTATTTTAGTACTATTAAAATATCAATTCACTGCTTTCTAGCCTCAGAATTTCTAATGAAAAATGTACTGTTAATCTTTTTGAGAATCTCTTTTATATGATGACTCACTTTTCTCTTCCCATTTTTAAGATTCTTTCTTTGTCTTTCAGGAGATTGATTATAAAGTATTTCTCTGTGGGTTTTTTTTAGTTCATCTTACTTGGAATTTATGGAGTTTCTTGGATGTTTCCCTATATGTCTTTTATCAAATTCAAGAGCTTTTAAGCCATTATTTCATATCTGCAGGTCCTACATTTGTAAATTCAATTAACCATGATACAAGAAACATTACAATGTTGGGACCACATGTTAACACAGTGGTAATACACTGGATCCACATGGGAAAGGTCCTGAGTTTACATTCTAGAACTTCCCTGAGCAAGAAGCCATGCATGCATGCCCATGATCCAGGCCAGTTTTCATTGGGAATGAAGATCTTGTTGGAGGTATCTATCTCTCTGTCTCTGACTTTATATCTCTCCCTTTCTTTCATGGAAGATTACACTAATAAATTTTGTAAAAAAAAGTTACATCGTTGTTGAAATGTAATATGTAGTTAGGACCTCCAATGGTTGCATCCATACTGAACATGCAAAGACATCTTTCATTATTCCCTAAACACTACAGTAAACAACTATTTATAAAGAATTTACCTGTATTAGATATTATAAGTAATCTAGAGTTGAGTTAAAGCATAAAGGAACATGTGTATGTATTTTTCCATTTTACATAAGGCACTTGAGTATCCACAAATTTTGGTATCTGTAGAGGTTCCTGGAACCAATTCTGAGCAAATACTGGAAGATGTTTTTGTTTGTTTGTTTGTTTGTTTGTTTGTTAAGAGGTTTTTACTATAGGGTGTGTGCGCTCGCCAGACAGACAGACAGAGAGACAGAAAGCGAGAAATCACCCCCCGGGAGGATGGCCACGCTGCAATCCCTTCTCCTCCATTCTCCTCTCAGGATCTTGGGCATGCACGCACACGTGCCTGACGTGAGTTTAAGCTACCGGGTCCGAAACGCAAACCGTGGTCGACTACGTGGGAGTCCAGCGACATAGCCATTATGCTAACTGCTGGTCCCCTGGAAGATGGTTTTAATCTCTTTCTTATTCTCTCTTTTTCCTCTCTTTTTGGAACTCTCACAGTGCATGTATTGGTTTAATCGAGGATATCCCAGAGATTCTTGGACTTTGTTCATTTTCTTCTCAATTATTTGTTGGTGTGTGTGTTCCCCAGGTTATATTATTTCTATTTTTTCAATAATTATTTATTTATTTTATTTGTTGCTATTATTTTTTAATTTGACCAGAGAGAGAGAAAGGGAAAGTGAGAAAGCAAGCCAACAGGTCTGGGATTCAAACCCTGGTCAGCCATGTGGGAGTCCAGTGCCTTAACCATCATGCCACCTGCTGGCCCTAGGATTCTATTATTTCAATGATCTCATCTTCGAGTGTGTTGATTCATTTTTCTTTCTGCTCAAACTGTCTTTGAAATAAATATTTTATCTTAGTAATTATACTTCTTAGTTCTGGAATTTCGTTTTTTCTATTTGTTGTTGGTATTTCCATCCTTTTCATACATGATTTTGCTGACTTTCTTCATGTCTTTCTTTAGTTTTCTGAGCATATTTAAGGTAGATGTTTTAAAGTCTTTGTCTAATAGGTCTGCCATCTTATCTTTCTCAGGGACAGCTTCTCTTGGTTTTCTTTTTCCTTTGGATGAGCAGTACTTTCCCATTTCTCCCTATATTGTGATTTCTTTGTTGAAAAATGAACATTTGAATCCAACAATATGGTAACTCTAAAAATCAGATTCTCGGGACCAGCAGTTAGCGTAATGGCTATGTTGCTGGACTCCCACATAGTCGACCGTGATTTACATCCCGGACCCGGTGGCTTAAAACTCAGGCCAGGCGTATGTGCGCACGTGCCCAAGATCCCACCAAGAGGAGAATGGAGGAGAAGGGATTGCAGTGTGACCATCCCCCCTGGGGGGTGATTTCTCGCTTTCTGTCTCTCTGTCTCTCTCTGTCTGTCTGGCGAGCGCACGCGCCCTATAGCAAAAAATAAATAAATAAATAAGTAATAAAATAAATAAATAAATAAAAATCAGATTCTCTTACCTTCTATAAGTTTTCCTGTTTTTGTTTTTGTTTTGTTTTGTTTTGTTTTTTTTTATTGTTGTAGTCTGTCTTTATGCCAAGGATCACCATGAAATGTAAGAGGTCTTCTTAGGTCTTTTATGAGTCTAAATCTTTTCCTGGGCATGTGTTCTAACTTTCCTTGTTTATGCAGTTGCTTTTGAACATGCTAGTCTTTAATGCCAGACCTCCAAAAGAGAAAAAAGATAAAAATGGGGAAGGGCAATTGGTGTAAGGATACCAGCTCTTCAAATCTCATAAATGTTGCTTCAGTCAGAGAGGGTGAGGCTTGCAACAATGAAGGAGGTGTGGAACAATGGCTACCTGTCTCCATCTCTGGACCTACATGATCAGAAGCAGCAATCAGCAGTTATAACACAGATCCATGACAATTGGAAGACAGAGTTCATAGTGCTCTCCTGAGCTCCTATAAGGTACATACAAGCTACACTAGGAATGCTGTCCACAACTGACCGCCACAAGGCTAGGGGGAGGATAGGTATCCATTACCGAATTAAGAGTATAAGTATTCATTACTAAAATGAACTGCAATTTATCATTCAAGCCTTCCCTTGATATTTACAAGCCTTCAATAGACTCCAGAGTTCCAAAATAGGTATGTAAGATAGATTTGGCCAGAGTAATTGTCGTCTAAATATGGAGTCTAATTCCTGATGCTTTCTATTCAGTTATCGTCACAGAGTCCTCCTGAAATTATCTTTCACCTCTAAGTTTTCTACCCACACATTTATATTTTACGTAAGTTAGAATATATGCTATTGTTCATTTTTAGTGAAGGCTTTTTTCTCCGACTCTCCTTTTCTTCCATGTGATCTCTTTTTATTCTTTGAACAATCTGGCATTTCTCTCCATGTTAATATAATTATTTATATATTTATCATTTATATACACATAAGATAAAAGCTTTTATACAAATGTGTAAAATATGTTCATATTAATAACCATGTACTTATTAATTTATTTAATATTTCTAATATGGTCTATTCCAAAAATAGACCTTTTAATAGCTTTCACTTGTTTCATAACCAAAGCTTTATATATTGCACAGATATTCAGAAATTTTCTGCAAATATACATAGCTAGTGTAAATACAGCAATTTAAAAATAAAGATAGTACAGACTGTTTCTTTTTAAATTACAAATCAAGTATTATTTGAGACATTTTGGGAAATAGTACTTTCTTTGAATTAAACACAAGGCCTGGATTATTAGGGTATATTGTTTGCACTCTACTGGGAGCAAATGCAAACAGTAGGCTCAATAATATATACTAATTTTTTTATCCAGTGTTTGCAATTTACGTTTCTTTCTAATAGAACACACTCATTATTAAATCATTACGTTATTGCTTATAAGAAGTAATAGGCAGTTAACTAGGTGTTATTTCATTATACTTAATTTAAATTATTTCTTATCTTTTGAAGGATGTCATAATTTAAAGAATTAAGTTTGCTTTTTATTTTTTAGAATACTACCGTATAAATATACATGCAGTTCTTCAGATACCTTACACTTAACTTGTAAATTTTAAATAAACTAAATATAGAAATAAAGGAAGAAAGAAAGAAAAATATGATATTAGCATCATTAGAGATTATGAAAATTTGGCATTGCTTCTTAAAATCGAATAGAAATTAAATACCTCAATTCAGTGACTTGGGAAGAAATTCTCAATTTAAAAATTCATTATCTTAAACATATGTCAAGCATGACAAATGTTTCTATACACTCTTCATAAGTAATTTTGATTTTGATGTCAACTTCGTATTAGAGGCAGGTGATTCATAAGCTTTTTATCAATAATAGCAGTAATAATGATGATTATTCTTTACTCTAAAAAATAGAAAATAGGCTTTAGACACAGGACTCTGACAAGCCAGTCTGGAGTTATGCGAGAGAAGAAGAGAACATTCTTCTTGCACATTGCCACTAGTCTGATAAGCTTTCTGTGTCAGAGTTCCCAAAGACAGATGGGGTATGGGTGGATTCCCTGCCAGGAGTGACAGGATCTGACCACTTACTGTTCTTGAAATTTCTGAGACATGTAAATTAGGCTGTGGAATCCTTTCTTTTTGATTAAAGGACTTCCCTTTCCCGAGAAAAGTCTAAGTTTTATCTATTTTAAGATTATTAGACTATCCTGTTTTCTCTCTAACACATGTGGGACTAGGTTCAATAACATGCTGTCCATATTTCATCAGGCCTTTCATGCTAAGATCTTGGGACATTAAAAAGGTTATTGGGAATATTCACCTATTGTCTCTCCTTTTCCAGATTTTCCTGTCTTCTCTTGTTTCCTCTGGTAAAAAGCGCCAGTTGGTTTGGGTACCTCTGTTTCTTGGCCTTGTGACTGAATTATTTGTTTAGAATGAACTACTCCATCTCTGACACCAGGCAACTCTTTAAACAGACTGGCCACAAACTGCGAACCAAATAACCCCGGGATCAGCTATTCATTATGAGGAATATAGTCACTCATAATCATCTGCCAATTGCTAGAAAGTGATTCAAATTTTGCTAGCCAGTTACTGTTGACAGTTTTGCTCTCAATTCTTCTCCGATAGCATCTCACTTGACTTAGGTCTGTGCACTTATTGCCTCAAGCTAAGAAAAAAATTGCATTACATTAATATTTAAAATTAAAATCAATGATTACTTTAGTGCAGTGACAGAATGCTGCTGCTGAATGCCATTGAATTTCTCATTAATATTAATTTGCAGTTTGTAGAGAAATGGCTTAACAACCAAGCTACACACATCTAATTCAAATATTGATTAACTGAGCCATAAATCTGTATTCAGAAAGAAATTGCTTTTAACCATCTGTGTTTCACTTTATGGTCTTTCTTAGCATTTTCAATAATTATCTTATTGGGCCAGCAGATGGCATAGTGGTTACATTGTTGGATTCCCAGTTAGCCAAATGCAGTTCAAGTCCCAGAGCCTAAGGCTTAAAATCATGCCAGGCATGTGCACATGCATGCCCAAGATTCCAGGAGAATGGAGAGAAAGAATTCCAGTATGGCCTTTCCTCCTGGGGGTTGAGTTCTCACTTTCCCTCTCACTGTCTCTGTCTGTCTCTCTCTCTGGCAAGTGCACATATTCTAAGGTTAAAGAAACAAACAAAAAAAACAAACAAAAAAACACCTCTTTAAAAAATTATCTTATTTCAGTAATAACATGTACTTTTTCTTTTCTTTTCTTTTCTTTTCTTTCCTTTTCTTTTCTTTCCTTTTCTGTTTTTTTTTTTAGGGATTTTTGCAACAGGGCAAGTGTGCTCACCAGAGAGACAGGAAGTGAGAAATCACCTCCAAGGGGGATAGCCATGTCTCAATCCCTTCTCCTACATTCTCCTCTAGGGATTTTTGGCACACACACACACGCACCAAATGTGAGTTTCAAGCCTCCTGGTCCAGGACTTGAACTGCTGTCAACGTGGGAGTCCGGCAACATAACCATCATGCCATCTGCTGGTCCCTAACATGTACTTTTTCTAATAGGTGAGTTATTAGCAAATATTTGCCAATTTTCTAATCAGCATAAATTTGTTTTAAGTTGCCAGGAATCACATAAAATTTTCCAACAATTTATTTACCTAAAGTTATTATAACCTGAAAGATATTATAACCCTGATATCAACATTATCATTATCAAACACTATTTACTGAATATGTTTCAAGAACCTGTGTCTGACTTAAGAAGATGATTATCCTTAGTGTAGGGAAATGATGTTATTGATTCCAAAGTAGGTGGATACTTCATTTGAATTGTTTTTACTCAATTAAAGTAACTAACTCCCACAATGTTTAAAATATTAACATATGTATTTGTAATACTCTTGGGTTGTCAGAAAAGATAGAAAATAGATATGTATTACTAAAGCACACACAACAATAATTAAAGATCCACCACTTCACTGTTTCTGCAAGTTTCAAACACAACGCTTGCTATTTAAATAAGAGAACAATTTTTCCACCCTAGGTGGCAGTCTGCAGTGGACTAGACTGTAATGCTGGAAGCCACATGGCCAGTTGTAGGTTTAGTGGACCTGACATATAAATGCTTAAGATCCTGATGAGCTGGAGGGTTGGAAGAAGGGGATCTCAGTGCAACCAGACCCTGTCGAAGGTGCTTCTCTGTCTCTACCCCCACAAACAGATGCATGCTCGTGGGTTCTCTATCATGAATATATAAACCTTAGGGAAAAAAAAAAGAGAAAAGCTCATTTAGTTTTCATTAATAAATGCTTCTTTTCTTTTCTCTTTTTTTTTTTTTTTTTGAGACTTTTGCCATAGGGCACGTGCACTCACCGGAAGAGTAGAAACAGAAAGACAAAAGGAGGAAGGCCATGCCGCAATCCCTTCTTCTCCATTCTCCTCTCAGGATTTTGGATACACACACATGCCTGGTGAGATTTTCAAGCCACCAGATCCAGGATTCAAACCTCGATCAGCCATGGGGGAGTCCAGCACTTTAACCACTATGCCACCTGCTGGCTTCAATAAATGCTTACTAAGTGTATAAAGCATTATATTAATTGTTGCTATGGGATGTATCGTTAATAAAGTACATTCTTAAATCTTAGGGTGTCTTACTATTTGCTAAGAAAATAGATGAAGGATGTATGAAGTAACCAGAATACATATTTTACTTTTTAAAATATATAAAATGCAATCTCCATAGGTTTATGAGAATTTTAGAGAGAGAGGGAAAAAAAAAGAGTGAGAGCACCAAGTTATGGTGGAGATGGAGTACCTCTTTGAAACCTGTCTTATTTGGCTATTCCTTTACTGAAAAATACACAGGCTTTATACCAGGGTAGTAGAATGGAAACTTCAGTGTGTATCAGAATCATCTAAAGAACTTATTAAAACATGGACTGCTGGGACCAGCAGTTAGCGTAATGGCTATGTCGCTGGACTCCCACGTAGTCGACCGCGGTTCGAGTCCCGGACCCGGCAGCTTAAACTCACGCCGGGCGCGTGTGCATGCGTGCCCAAGATCCCGAGAGGAGAATGGAGGAGAAGGGATTGCGGCGTGACCACTCCCCCTGGGGGGTGATTTCTCGCTTTCTATCTCTCTGTCTCTCTCTGTCTGTCTGGCGAGCGCACGCGCCCTATAGCAAAAACCTCTCAAAAAAAAAAAAAAAAAAAAAAAAAAAAAAAAAACATGGACTGCCTCATCTATCCTCAGAGTTTTTGATTCACTTGGTCTAGGGTGGGGCCTGAAAATTTACATTTCTAATAAGGACCACATTCTGTAAATGACTCCTTTAGAGATTCCTAAAATTGGTCAGTAGTGAAAATTACATAGAGAGCATTTTCTTTTTAAAATCCTTCTTTCCTCACCCCCCTTTTTTTTTTTTCTTTTGCCATAGCTCATGTTCACTCCGCAGGGAGAAAGACAGAGAGAGAGAGTGAGAGAGAGAGAGAAAGAGAGAGAAAGAGAGACTGAAAGGGAAAGTAAGAAATCTTCTCCCCAGGTGGGATGACCACTCCCTGTGGGAATCCAGTGCTGTCCACCCCCCCTTTTTTTAACATAGAGCTTCCTCCTCCTTACTTTTAAGTGACTTCTTGGCTCTATGTCAGTAATCGAACATCAGTACTTAAAAAAAAAAAATTATTTAAGCCAGCTATAGAGTGGTAGTTTAGGCTGCTGGAACCCACATGACCTACAGTGTGGTTCAAGTCTGGGACCCAGTGCCTTGAGAAACATTCCAGATACATGTGCATTCATGTCCAAAATCCCAACAGAAGAGAAGGAATTGTGGTGTGACCATGCCCCCTGTGGGGGTGCTTTCTTACTTCCTCTCTCTCATCAGCAAGTACAGGTACCTTCTGGCAAAATTTTTTAAAATAATAATAATAAATGAATTAAAAGCTTATACATTGCTGAATTTTGAGTTAGTTCATTTCTCTTTCTCCTGTAATAGGGTAAATTAAATAGCAAAAGAAGATTAGGCCAATATGCTGGGTAATCATAAAATAAAGGTATTGGAACCAGCAATTAGCGTAATGGCTATGTTGCTGGACTCCCATGTAGCTGACTGCAGTTAGAGTCCCTGAACTGGTGGTTTAAATTCACATCCGGTGCATAGGTGTGCATGCCCAAGATCCCAGGAGGAGAATGGAGGAGAAGGGATTGCAGCGTGGCCATCCCGCCCTGGGGGTGATTTCTCGCTTTCTGTCTCTCTGTCTCTCTGTCTTTCTGGTGAGCACACGTGCCCTATAGCAAAAACCTTTCCAAAAAAAAAAAAAAAAAAAAAAAAAGGTATCAATTAGATAAAGTGGAAAGTGTTTATATTTTTTTATTTGATTTACTGATAGGCACTACAACTCTCTCCCATGTAAACATCCAATTGAGCTTCTTTAGTTGTCTTAAGGTGGCAAAGTAACATTTTTTTAAGAGGTTTTTGCTATAGGGCATGTGCGCTTGCCCTATAGCAAAATGTAAAATGTATTGCCATGGTGCCAGCAGGTGGCATGGTGGTTAAGGTGGTAGACTCCCACGTGACACATTACAATTTGAGTTCTGATCCTGGTGGCTTAAAAATTACACCAGGTGCATGTGCACGTGTGCCCAAAATTCTGAGAGGAGAGTGGAGGAGAAGGGATTGTGGCGTGGCCAACTCTGGGGGGTGATTGCTCACTTTCTCTCTCACAATCTCTCTCTGTCTCGCTTCAGTGAGTTCATGCACCCTCAGGCAAAAATCTTAAAAAAAATAATGTCTTCACAGTTCAGCATTAGTGAAAGAGTATTTCATGCACCATAAAAGTCTCTCTGTGTGTATTTGTGTCATGCATATTTTGTACCTTTGTGCTGGTAGGATAGTAACAGTTCTAATCACAGTGTTTGTGACTATTGTTTTTATGATCACTGAATGGGCAAAACTTGGTTTAGAAGATGGCAAAACTAGTCCTGTAATAAATTATGAAAATTCCACTGCCCAAATTGCCTCAATTATCTCTACCTATAGAATATGACTAAATGATATTACACTGAATTAATAGGTTTAATATTTTATGAGCAGGATGAATCAAATAAATGTGTACCTTATCAATTAATGAGCTAGTTAACATGTACATGGATGAATGAACTTGTAAAAACTGATGTCATTTATTATTTTTAAAATGATATCTTTTACATGTGTCAGTCATTAAACAAGGTCTGAAATCGTCAATATAATTGCTATGGCAGATAACTTTAACATAAATATAAATGTGACCACATTCTGCTTAGAAATAGCCTTTAGTGATTTGGTGTTTCTATCTGTGCAACTCACAGATTGATGTTTCTTTCGCCAGATGAAGAAATCTCTTCCTCAAGATCCCTGAGAGACTGTGAGCTGGCTTCTGCTTCCTTACTTCTCGTGAGAGCGACTTTATGACCATTCCCTTGTTGCACAGAATAATGACAGACAGTTCTTCCTATCTATCATTTTCACAAGGAAGCTAATCTTTCTTCTGTGAGTCAGGTTTCTGATTCCAAAGCCCATATTGTTTTGTTGTATCACACTGACTCTGAAAAAAATGCTTCATACATGCCAAGAAATTTCAGGATAATGATCGGGAACACAAAGCCTAATGAGACCCAGGCCCACTTCTTATAATCTATTCATAGAAGATGTAGACAGTTATTTCTAATTTTCCAATTAAAGCACCAATACTTTTTTTAAATAATTATTTTATTTAACTATATTTATTTTTAATTTGACCAAGAGAGTCAAAGTGAGAGTGAGAGAGAGAGAGAGAGAGAGAGAGAGAGAGAGGGAAAGTATGAAAGCAAGCTACCAGGCCCAGGACTCAAACCGTGGTCGCTCATTGAGAGTCCAACATCCTTAACCGACACGCCAGTTGCTGGCCTCCAAGCACCAAAACTTTTAAGTCTCGCGAATCTTCATTTAGATGAGACCCAGATGGAAGGTGTGGTGAAGGAGAAACCGGGTAGATGACCATACAGGAGAGAAGCAGGTAGAATGTTCCAGGCAGAAGGAAGGGCATGTGTGCAGTAAGAAGGGAAAGCACTGGGTGTGTTTAGACACAGGGTGTAGCAGAGAATACAGATGGAGCAGCAGAGAGTAGAATAAAGGATGTGCTGGAATGGGTTTGGGTGAAGTTATAGAGTACGTTCAAGTCAGAGGTAGCAGTATTGATTTGATCCTCTGCACTAGTATTCTTCAAAGTGGGGCATAAACTCTAGACCGAGTGTATGTAAGAAAATGCACTGGGTTGCCAGAAGATGTCAAAAAATTATTGAGATTTAGTTTTTAATCTTAAAAATAAAAAAATTAAGCATTACTAAAATTAATTCTATTGCTTCATTCTGGTTCCTTTGTTGTCTATATGTCAAAGTCACAAGCTGCACACCATGTACAGGATGGACGATATCCTGAGGGAAGAGTGGGAGCCACAGTGCAGAGAGGTAAGGGGGGAAAGTTTCACTTTCTGCTGCCTTTCAGTGGGTTTGCAGTAATGGGCTCTGGTTAGGTATATTTATAAATTATGTCATGTAGTTTAAATTAAACCCATTTTCACAAAATGACAAATATCTTGAAAAGGTTCCTTCTGAGAACCTATAGTTGAAAATAATACAATATAATCATAATTAATAGAAAGTGGCAGAACTGACATTTCTTCTACAGAAAGGACTGCACGGGACATTCACAGCCACATAACAAGACAAAAACAGGGCTAATCTGATGAGGTAGAACAAGAAAGACTGCTCTAAAATGTGACATTTCAAATATGAATATAGATTCAATTTTATTTATGATGAATCTTCTCATTAAGAGCATAATATATAGTGTGTCCTTTTGAAATGTTGAGTTGTTTTTTTTTTTTTGCTATGATAGTCCTTTGAATTAGGTTTTGAAATAAACTAAACATAAGTAGAATAGCAACTTTAATTGTTTTATCATACATTATTAAACCAAAGTTCTCAAAAACAATGAAGCATTTTTATACTGTATACATAAGAATAAATGTAAAATATAAGAATGTTAAAAAAGCATATGTAATGTGTAAATTATATATACATGTAAATATGTATAATATTAATGATATGAGAGAGCCAAAAGGTTCTTCAAAACATTATAACAAATGAGATGGTTCCTAATTTCAAGGAGTTCAAAGGTCAGTGGGAATAATAAAAATAAGTAGATGATGATTTATTTTTCAGTTTTTTTTTTTGAGAGGTTTTCGCTATAGGGCGCGTGCGCTCGCCAGACAGACAGAGAGAGACAGAGAGACAGAAAGCGAGAAATCACCCCCCAGGGGGGATGGTCACGCCGCAATCCCTTCTCCTCCATTCTCCTCTCGGGATCTTGGGCATGCACGCACACGCGCCCGGCGTGAGTTTTAAGCCACCGGGTCCGGGACGCGAACCGCGGTCAACTACGTGGGAGTCCAGCGACATAGCCATTACGCTAACTGCTGGTCCCATTTTTTAGTTTTTTAAGAGTTATTCAACTGTAGGGAACCAGCAGTTAGCGTAATGGCTATGTCGCTGGACTCCCACGTAGTCGACCGTGGTTCGCGTCCCGGACCCGGTGGCTTACAACTCACGCCGGGCGCGTGTGCGTGCGTGCCCAAGATCCCGAGAGGAGAATGGATGAGAAGGGATTGCGGCGTGACCATCCCCTCTGGGGGGTGATTTCTCGCTTTCTGTCTCTATGCCTCTCTCTGTCTGTCTGGCGAGCGCACGCGCCCTATAGGGAAAAACCTCTCCAAAAAAAAAAAGAGTTATTCAACTGTATTTATTTATTTATTTATTTATTTATTTATTTATTTATTTTAATTGGATCAAAGAGGGACAGAGCAAGAGAGAGAAAGAGAAAGTGAGAAAGCAAACCACCAGGTCTGGGACTCAAACCAACGTCGGCCATGTGGGAGTCCAGCACTCTTAACAACCACATCACCTGCTGGCCCCTAGATGATGATTTATAACATGAAAAGTATAGTGAGAAAACTACCTGAAAGATGATTTGAGGGGACCAGCAGGTGGCGCGGTGGTTGAAGAACTGGACACTCCTACATGACCAACCAGGGTTGGAGTCCCAGTCCTGGTGGCTTGCTTTCTCACTACGCCCCCTTCCCACATGTGTGTGTCTCTTTCTGGTCAAATTAAAATAAATGAATAAATAAATAAAATTAAATAAGTGATTCTTTTTTTTTTTTTTTTTTTTAAAGATGATTTGAAAGCACATGAGTAGACACCTGGCCTGTCTGGGAAAGTATCTGGAAGATGAGGCTCCTGAGAAGTCTAAAGGAATGAGCTCCGAGGGTGATAGCCAAGGCACAGCATGGTGTCTGTGGGAAACTGAAGTAGGAAAAGAGTTCAACAGAAATTCCATTTCTCTGACAGGTGGATTGCTTAACTCTGCGAAGAGGTCATGGGCTCATAAATTCTGAAAAAAGGATCAATAGCAATCAATTAAAAGTGGAAGACTGTCAGGCCTTTGCAGAATGATGACCAGGGAGATCATCTAGAAAGGGGGGAAATAGAGAGTTTATATGTTAAGGCTGCCACATAGAAGTTGAACAATGGGGACCAGCAGTTGGCATAATGGCTATGTCGCTGGACTCCCATGTAGTCGACCGTGGTTCGAATCCCAGACCCGGTAGCTTAAACTCATGCTGGGCACATGTGCGTGTGTGCCCAAGATCCAGAGAGGAGAATGGAGGAGAAGGGATTGCAGTGTGGCCATCCCCCCTGGGGGGTGATTTCTCGCTTTCTCTCTCTCTGTCTCTCTCTATCTTTCTGGTGAGCACATGCGCCCTATAGCAAAAATCTCTCCAAAAAAAAAAAAAAAATGTTGAACAATGAAAATATTAACTGTGAATATTTAAATTGGAAGCAAAACAATCCAGTGATTAAATGTGGTATTGTAACTGGACAGCTGGGGGTCTAGCCCAATGACCAACCCAAGTACAGCTACCTGTTAACTTGAAAGCCAATACCAGAGAGGCCAGTATTGGTGGAAAGGAAAGGTAGTTTTACTCAGGACACTGGTGACTAGGAGTTAATGTTGAAAGATCAGCTCTGAAGTGTCAGATTGGGACAGGGGATTTTAAAGGAAAAGAAGATAAGGAAAGTAGGAAGAGGGGAGCACGTGCTCTTCTGAACCCCATGGAGACAAGTTGGTTACAGAGTGGCTAGGCATTGGGTCACTCAGCCGTCAAGTCCTTCATCTCATTCCTACATACCTGCTCTCTGCCTGTGATAGTAAGGCCTAGCTCTTGTGAAAACTCAGCAAAGTTATGATTAGGTTTTTCTACTACTTAAACAGTAAACAAGATCAGTTAGCAAAAGGCAAACCATCTTTAAGGGCTGGTTTATTAGATCAGGTCCAACATGGAGTTACTTTGCTTCTTGTAGCTCAGCTACAGTATGCATTAAATAAGAGGGCCAACTGGCAACTCTGCAGAATAGGACCACAATAATAGACGACTGAACCAAATTAGAAGCTTGCTTTTAGAAAATATATGCATGCCTATGAGGAAGGAGGGCACAGTCAGAGCTCTGAAGAGCATGAATATTTTCACCTATTAAACTATGCATTTACATGTATGCATAGATGTGTGTGCCAGATGAAACTGGAAGCCAAAAAGGAATAGGATATATGTAAAAATATATATGCTCTGCCTGAAAATGTGAAATTGCTTTGTTTTTAAGTTACCTAATTTGTATAGGAATGAAAAATTACTGTATAGTTTCACTGGGGGTGGTGCGAAAGAGCTCAAATAAATGTGGCAACTGTCTGTTACTCTACAGATTGGATAATATAGTTCGTACACATCTTACTCATTAAACCCTCATTTCTCTATAATCTGGGTATTGTTACAACACTTAACAGATAAGGACACTAAACACAGAGGCATAAGGGGAGTTCCCTAGTGTCATACGGTGGAAGAACTCAGACTCACACTAGGTTTTCTGATTCCAAGACCAGGGCAATTCCTCAGTGGTTTTCAAGTGGACATCTGGGACCTAACTGTTTGGTTCTCCCACATGCATGGCATAACTTTTTGGCTGTCAAGAATCATTTTCTTTTTCTTTGGGACAACACATCAATATCCTTTTGGAGAATTATCAATTGAGATTTTTTTTTAATATCTAAGGATAGCTTTTTTTAACAGAAAAAATATGTCTTTATATATCTGGATTTATTTTCATTAATAGTCAATATATTAAATTTTTAAATGTAAGTTATGGATAAAACATTGTTTGAGTAAATCCACTTTCACATCTAGTAATCAATAATCAATGTACAATTAGTTTTTAAATTTAAGATACTACATTTTCCCAAGCAGTTACATACATTATAAAATTATTTTGAACATTTCATATTAAGTGGCTGAAGTGATATGTTCTCCTAAATATTTGAAAGTCTTTGTAAATGTGATTGATTCAATAATCAATTTTCAACTTCAAATAAATATTTACTGTATCTAGTTTTCTAAAGTACTAACAGAAGCAGGTGGAATTGAATATAAAGATTTAAATGATGGGCCAGCTGGTGGCATAGTGGTTAAGGCAGCTGGATTCCACATGGCTGACATTCAGTTCAAGTCTTGGACTGGTGGCTTGAAAAACATGCCAGGTGAGTGTACGTGCATGCCCAAAATCCAGAGAGAATGAAGGAGAAGGGATTGTAGTGTAACCATTCCCCCAAGGCGGCAATTTCTCACTTTTCCTCTCTCTTTCTTTCTCTCTCTGGTGAGCACATGTGCCTTATAAGCAAAACTAAATTTAAAAAATTAATGATTTTTTTAATAAGTAATGACTCAGATTATTTAAATTTATAAATGCTTTTAAAATTTTTATATAAAGCTGCATCTTTTAAAATTAAAATCATAGTTTAAAGAATTGACAATCACAACTGTTCAAATTGAATAATAAGGTGACTATGTCAGATTTTAAATAACACATCATTCCTATGATTATATACTGTTAAAACTCCTCACTCTTTTTAAACCTTGTATTCTTGGGGGCTGGCAGGTGGTATGGTGGTCAAGAGCACTGGACCCCCACATGACCGACTGTGGTTCTAGTGTCGGACCTGGTGGCTTGCCTTTTCTCTGCCTCTCTCTGTCCCTCTGGTTAAATTAAAAATAAACAAATAAAACAATTATTTAGGAAAAAATGTGTTCTCCAATGTGCTCATTTTGAGTTTCTTTTAACATTCTAAATTTGGTACAAACATTAAAATTCCAAGAATTCAACTTCATTAATAGTTTTTTCCATACTTATTTTTACACCTTCATGGGGTTGATAAGTAATTTTTCAAAAAAGTAAGTTATTTACCCCAAAAGCTTCAGGCTATGATTAGAGACTCTGGACAGGTACCTAAAACCTAGTGGCAAATTTCCAGAATAAGTCTACTCAAGCTGCACATTAACACAGTGAGCCTGTTTATATAAGAAGGGCGCTTTTCAAGTCCTAGTCTTTGCTTGCAGATAGCTCTATAGGGCCACTGCTTAGCCATTTTGTTATTGTATAAATTCTGACACAACTCTAACTTTTTCCATAAATTTAATTGCCTAATTTGGGTACATGACTTCTTATACCCACCCCCAACTCACATACTAACCTCACCAGTTGCAATTAATCCCTGCTAGCTGCTAAAGTTAATTGAAATTTGCCCAACGGATTATTGTGCCATCTCCCAGAACTGTGGCTGTAACTAATCTGTTTATGACCTATTTGGATTTTGTACCTTTCTCATATAGATTACTTCCTTCTCTGTCTCACAGATCACAAATTTATAGTTAGTGTGCTGACTGGAATTACCTCTCTGGTATTGTATGCTGTTAAGTTGAGACTATAAATCATGATGTCTGGTCAGTGGATGGGCATGTGGCCAAAGAGGACTTGCTTCACGATTTTGAATGTTGAGCAAAGACAGAAAAATAAAACTAGTAACAAAAGTGTGCTAAAATTGACACTTAGTTTCCACAGCTGGGACCCTCTGGGTACTGCCTGGTTCCCCACTGATTCTTTGGCTTTCTATCCAGTTCTTTGAACTGCCTTCATAACCTTCCAATAAATTATCCTGTCTGTTGCTTTGCAACCCCAAACTCCCAAGTAATACAGGCGGCCAAAGGGAGGCTGTACAAATGACAAGAGGGATGTGCTTAGAGGAGAAAAGGCATAAGGCTGTTCCCATACTTCAGATCAATCACACTGGTATCTGCCTACAGATTTCATTTGAAGAAGGGCATCTTTAACATATACCATATTATTGAGTTGGCTACTGAACTTGAGCTGTGAAATATTGCTTTCAGGGACTAAAAATGAAGATCTTCTGCTGAGCCTTCATCCTCCAGATTCATTTCTAGAGTGGTAAAGTATATTCTGGGCTCTACAGCCCCTCCTTTATCTTGCTAATGAGAAAGAGATTGCAGATCACCTCCTCCTCTCTGAATGCTCAGATCGAACTTCAAGAACTAGGAAAAAATGCACAACCCATCAGATAACCAGAAATCACCACAGGGGAATGAGAAATATGAGAAAGCAAGAAAATACCTCTCCTCCAAGGGAAAAGAATAACTCCTTTTCATCCACAGTACAACATAACTCACAGAAATGTCAGATAAAGAATTTAGAATATTCATAGTGACAAAGCTAACAGAGATGCAAGAGAAGAGAGGCAATGAATTCCAGAAGATGCAGGAGAAAAGAGCCAGCCATTTCCAGGAGGTGAGGAAGTTCGTGCACGATCTAAAAGAGGAAATACATATCATAAAAAAGAATCAAATGGAGCTGTCAGAGATGAAGACTGTAATACAGGAAATCAAAACCTACCTTGAAAGTATTAAAAGCAGACTAGATCATACAGAAGATTGAATCTCAGATATAGAATACAGAATCACTGACCTAGAAAAATCCACCATGAAGACTGAGAAACTAGCCCTCAAAATGAGAATGGTATACGAGAAAGACTAGATACCATTAAACATCCAAACATCTGGATCATTGGTATCCCAGAAGGTGAAGACTAATCAGGGCATTGATAATATATTCCATGAAATTCTGGAAGAAACTTTCCAAACCTAGCGAGGCATTTAAAGATCCAGTTCCAAGAAATACAAAGGACCCCAAATAAAATCAACCCAAGAAAATATTCTCCAAGACAAATTATAACCAAATTGATAAAAAAACGCAAAGACAAGATACTAAGAGTGACAAAAGAGAAACATCAAGTTACCTACAAAGGATATCCCATCAGGCTGACAGCAGACCTCTCATCAGAAACAATGTAAATAAGGAAAGAATGGGAAAAGAGTCAAAGTGTTAAGGGAAAAACAATTTCACCCAAAAATACTGTACCTAGCAAAATTATCCTTCATATGGGAAGAAAAGATAAGAACATCCTCAGATAAACAAAAACTGAAAGAATTTACCAACACCAGACCAGCTCTCCAAGAAGTTCTGAAGGGAGTGCTATACCAGGAACACTAAATACAGACACGCAGAAATAAGAGTTCAAAAACAGCTAAGAAAATGGCCAACTTAATGGTATGGACAAATCTGGAGTTGTTATATTCCAGAATTTAAACAGAATATGGGATCACAACAGAATATAGATTAAATACATGAGAGTGAACTGGGGAAATAGAATCTTATGACTGTTGACTAAAACATTACCGATCTTCTATACTTTGTTTTCCAGATTTAAGGATTTTTGTCTTGTCTTGAGCTGCCAGTAGGTGCATGTATTTACTATTTGAACAAAATCCTAACCTGTTTCCTGGCTTTAAGATTTAAGCAAAGTTCTCTTAGTATTTATAAAAATTTTGATTTATTAAATCTAAAACTGCTTTACTTGAAATTAAAAATATATTAAAAATACCTATTTAATGACTGCAGTAATCTATATAGTATCAACTAGGTGCTACTTTATAGTATATTCCTTCTACTTAGAGTTTCACGCCTAAAGTCAGACATGTGTTCACAGATATGTATATATCAGCTGAATTTGCTATCAAAAGAAGTTAAATTAAGATGTTTTGTGAATCGGGACCAGCAGTTAGCGTAATGGCTATGTTGCTGGACTCCCACATAGTCAACCGCGGTTCGCGTCCCGGACCTGGTGGCTTAAACTTACGCCGGGCGCGTGTACATGCGTGCCCAAGATCCCAAGAGGAAAATGGAGGAGAAGGGATTGTGGCGTGGTCATCCCCCCTGGGGGGTGATTTCTCGCTTTCTGTCTCTCTGTCTCTCTCTGTCTGTCTGGTGAGCGCACGCGCCCTATAGCAAAAACCTCTCCAAAAAAAAAAAAAGATATTTTGTGAATCAATAAAATTGGGGGGGAAAAAGGAATGGAAAGTCCCTGGAGACACCAGAGACAGTTTGGGAGGAGGGTGGGGATTGTAGAGGGTAAGAAATAGGGGGGAAAATATATACTTATATATGTGAAACAAGAAATGGAAAATTATTTGTCAATCAATGATAACATGTATGATTAAGCCACTATGCAGTGCATCCTGGAAAGGAAATCATATCTTGTATACTGTGATGATCTCAGTGAATGAATGTAAAATAAATAATTTTAAAAACCCCAATATATGCCATATTATAGTTTGATAAAGACACAGCACCCAGTAAATGTGACTTCCACTTATTTCAGAAGCAAAAGGCAAGAAAGCTTAACAATCATTGCAGAGGCCTTTCTTTCAACCATTACTTAAAAAGCAAGAATCACCGCATTTTGATCTACAGCATGGGTCTTCTGTATCTTGGTAAAAATTCGTTGCTCTTTTACATGCATGTATTTGTTCTCTAATTCATTTAAAATATTTAAGTCAGAGCCTGTCTTTTTAGGCTAATGCATTAAGGAGTTTAGTGTGCTAATACATTAAGGAGTTTAATTACTAAATTATCTTTCTCATTTTCACTAAAAGAGAACATTTTTTTTATTTGCCAGAGAGTGTGTGTACTTGCTGAAGACAGACAGAGAGAGAGTGCACCCCCATAAGGAATGGTCACACCACAACTTCTTCTCCATCTCTCCCTCCTTTGGGATTTTGGGTATGTGCACACATGTGCCCAGCATGTTTCTCAAGCTACCAGGTCTGACACTTGAACAGCACAGAAAACAATGTGGAATCCAGGTGCCTTAACCATCATGCCACCAGTTGGCAAAGGAAATTTTTATTTAAAAAAAAAAATATATATATATATATACAGATATATATGTATATATAAATAATATAGATCGTTGAATAGAATGTTGATTATTTATTTTAACTGTTGATAAATATTCCTTTTCAAGCACTTATAAACATATAGTTAGCCTCATAAAAATACACTTAAGTAAACCTTAAAAACATACAAATGAACTTGATTACATTTAAATTTTACAGTAATTCCCCATCTTCATGTTACCACACATTATTCCAATTCACAATTATTTGTGTTCTTTTTTACAGCTGCAAATTCAGAGAAATATAAAGAAAAGTGGGACACAATTACGCTATTTTAATAATCTCTGCTCATATATTTGGTAACTTATGGATAAGACTGGAAATTTCAATCAGTTCAGAAAGATACAAAATGGGGACCAGCAGATGGCATAATGGTTACATCGCTGGACCCCCATGTAGTTGACTGCTTTTCAAGTCCCACATCCAGTGTTTAAAACTTATATCGGCGCGTATACATGTGCATATGTGCCCAAAATCCACAGAGGAGAATGGAGGCAAAAGGATTGCAGCGTCACCATCCATCCTCCCCTGGGGGGTGATTTCTCACTTTCTGTCTCTTTGTCTCTCTGGTGAGCATACCCTATGGCAAAAATCTCTCTGTCTCTGAAAAAAAGAAAAAAGAGTTTATTACCTATTGAAAATAACGTGTATCGTATTCTCAAGGAACTAACTGGTCTGAGATGTATTTGAGTAATTTACTCATGTTGAGTAAATTTTTTTTACAAGCTAAATGATGTATAGCGATCAAATGCTTAAAAACAATAAGAATATTTAAAATAAAATAAATTATTTAAAAAAGAAAAGAAAGATACAAAAGCAAAACATAGTAGCCACCTTTTCAACCAAGTGGCATTATGAAAAAACAAAAAGCCCAAATGCAGATTCATGTCTCCTTTTTTTTTTTTTTTTTTTTGGAGAGGTTTCTGCTATAGGGCATGTGCGATCGCCAGACAGACAGAGAGAGAGAGAGACAGAAAGCAAGAAATTACCCCCCAGGGGGGATGGCCACGCCACAATCCCTTCTCCTCCATTCTCCTCTCAGGATCTTGGGCACGCAAGCACACACGCCCGGCGTGAGTTTTAAGCCACCGGGTCCAGGACGCGAACTGCAGTCGACTATGTGGGAGTCCAGCGACATAGCCATTACGCTAACTGCTGGTCCCATGTCTCCTTTTTCATTATATTAACTGCAGTGCAGCTTGCGTTTTACACATACTATATACTTTTTTTTCAGTTTCAATGGATGAATACTGTATTTTGAAATTCTTTCCACATTGGCATTTACATTTCCTTCATAGAAGATTAACAGCTTCACAGTATTCTACTGAATGAATAAATGCACCATAAATTATTCACTTAATCCTCTATTTATGGACACTTCCATTGTTCCTTCTTTCCCTTCATCTCTCCCTCCCTATCTTTTTTCCTCCTTTCCTCTTTATCCCTCCCTCCCTTCCTTTTTCCATTCCTCCAACTCTTTTTCTATCCTTCTCTCTCTTTCTTCCTTTCCATAATGAACAGTGATAAAATTGTCTTTGTCCATATACTTTGGTACATGTTTGTATTACACACATACTACACGCCTAGTACAATTCCATTTTGTGAGGACACTCAAACAGCTCTGTGGAAAGGTTCATGTGGGAAAGAATTGAGCCTCCGCTGACATGTAGCACCAACTTTCCAGCCATGAGAGTAAGCCAGTGTGAGGTAGATCCTCCAGCACCAGTAAGGCTTTCAGATGACTGTGGTCCTAACTAACATCTGCTCACAGCTTCATGAGAGACCCAGAACCCAAACTGCCTCACCAAGGAAGCCACGCAAGAATTTCTGACTCACAGAAACCATGCTAATTTTTCTTTTAAGTTACTAGTTTTGGAGTAATTTGTTAGCAGCACTCAATAACTAATACATTTATGGCTTGGAACAATGGTTCTCAGCCTTTGGAATTCCTGTCTAATTTTTCTCTTCTGGGATATTTGGTGATGTCTGGAGACTTTTTTTGATTGTTCCAACTAGGGGGAGTGCTATTGGCATTTGATTGGTATAGGCCAGGACTGTTGCCAAATATCCTACAATGAGAAGAATAGCCCCACAACGAAATGTTATTCAGCCCAAAATATCAAAAGTGCCAAAGTTAAGGAATCTTGAATCTTAGAATAACTGAAATAACACTAGAATCAAAACTCACTTCAGGTGTCATCTCTTGCTGTATCTTTTTCAATGCTGAATTTCTAATGACCTCTACAGGCTCTTTGATGATGACTGATGCAGCAAGTCCTAATCAATATGAAAATATGTATTTGCGGGAACCAGCAGTTAGCGTAATGGCTATGTCGCTGGACTCCCACGTAGTCGACCGCGGTTCGCGTCCTGGACCCGGTGGCTTAAAACTCACGCCGGGTGCATGTGCGTGCGTGCCCAAGATCCTGAGAGGAGAATGGAGGAGAAGGGATTGCGGCGTGACCATCCCCCCTGGGGGGTGATTTCTCGCTTTCTGTCTCTATGTCTCTCTCTGTCTGTCTGGCGAGCGCACGCGCCCTATAGTGAAAACCTCTCAAAAAAAAAAATATGTATTTGCAATCATACACACACACACACACACAAATCATACAACCTCTTCTGCAAGCCAAGTGAATTCCAAACTCCTGTTCTTTCAGAGATTTTGTTTTTAAAAGTGAAAAAGGATATTGCATACTAATTTTGAATACTTTTTCCATAGATCCTTCTAGAATTTCTAGGGACACAATTGTGTTATCTATAAGTAATGCGAGTCTTTCTTTGGTCTCTCTGGTCTTTACGATTTTCTTTTCTTCCTTTATTATCCTGGCTAGAGCCTCTAGTGCAATTTGAATAGAAGTAATGGTTGTGGATAGCCTTGTCTTATTCATGATCTCAGGGAAAAAGTTTTAAGTATTTCACCAAGTGTGATATTTGTTATAGGGTTTTTTGTATAAACTCTCCGAATTGCTAGGAGTTTGGGTTTAGTTCTTTTATAGATATTTTTCATCATGAATGTCTATTCAATTTTATCACTTGATTTTCTGCATCCACAGAAAAGCTCATATGTGAGAAAGAGTAGTCTTTTTTTGTTTCTTTTTGGAGAGGTTTTTTTTTTTTTTTTTTTTTTGCTATAGGGCACGTGCGCTCGCCAGACAGAGAGAGACAGAGAGACAGAAAGCGAGAAATCACCCCCCAGGGGGGATGGTCACGCCGCAATCCCTTCTCCTCTGTTCTCCTCTCAGGATCTTGGGCACGCACGCACACGCACCAGGCATGAGTTTTAAGCCACCAGGTCCGGGACGCAAACCACGGTTAACTACATGGGAGTCCAGCGACATAGCCATTACGCTAAGTGTTGGTCCCAGAAAGAGTAGTCTTTTGAAACAGTTCTGGTGGAACTAGATAGTCACGTTTGAAACAATGGAGTAGGGGAACCAGCAGTTAGTGTAATGGCTATGTCGCGGGAATCCCATGTAGTCGACTGCAGTTCGAGTCCTGGACCCGGTGGCTTAAACTCAAGCCGGGCGCGTGTTTGTGCCCAAGATCCCGAGAGGAGAATGAAGGAGAAGGGAATGTGGCGTGGCTATTCCCCCTGGGGGGGGGGGGGGTGATTTTTCGCTTTCTGTCTCTCTGTTTCTCTCTGTTTTTCTGGCAAGCACACTCACCCTATAGCGAAAATCTCTCCCCAAAAAAAGAGAAAAAAAATTGAAACAATGGAGTAGGATTCTTATCTAAATTATATACAAAAATTATCTTAAAGGTGATGGCCTAAATATAAATGCTAAAACTTTAAAACTCATAGAAGAAGACACAAGAATAAACCTCTGTGATCTTTAGTTTGGTAATAATTTCTTGAATACGGCACCAGTAGCATAAGTAATAAAAGAGAATATTGATAAATTATACTTTATCAAGTTAAAATTGCTTGTGGTTCAAAGGATCCATTAAAAAAGTGAAAAGACAACCCATTAGGAGAAAATATTTTTAAATAAATGATAAGGAACTAGTATCCAGTATAGATAAAGAATTCTTACAACTCAATACCATTAGCCATTAGGAAATGCAAATAAGAACCATAATGAGACAACACTTCACACTAAGTAGGATGGCTAAGATTAAAAAGGCAGACTAAGAAAGTGTAAGCCAGAATGTGAAGAAATTGGCATTTTTATACATGCTGGTAGAAATGTGAAATGAAGCAGCCACCCTGAAAAACTGTTTGGCAGTTCCTCAAAATTTTAAACATACAATTATATGATGCAGCAATCTACTCCTAAGAATTTGACAAAGGTAAGTGAAAGCTTATACCCACACAAGAACTCTCACTTGAAAGCTCAGAGTGGCAGTATTCATAACAGAAAAGCCATAAAAACCTAAGTATCTATCTACTGATGAGTAAACAAAACATGGTACAGCCATAGAATTGTGCAACAACAAGAAATGAAGTACAGATTGATTCTGCAAAATGGAGGAACCTTGAAAACATGCTAAGGGAAAGAAGCCAGATACAAAAAAGGCCACATGTTTTATGATTCAGTTTATATGAAGTGTCCAACAGAGGAAAATTTGTAGAAACAGAAAGTAGATTCATAGTTTCCCTGGCAAGTGAAGACTGGAAAATACGCTATTAGGAGTGTGACTACTAATGACTGCCAATTTTATTTTTCCTAAAATGAAAATGTCCTAAAATTAGATTATGGTGTGTTTGCCAACTCTGTAAACAAACTAAAAGCTATTATATTTTATACTTTAAACAAGTGAGGTTTATGGCCTATAAATTGAATCTCAATAAAATGTTCAGGAATCTAACATAAATTGGTATTTTTTTTATTTTTGGAGAGGTTTTTGTTTTAGGGCATGTGTGCTTGCCAGAAAGACAGAGAGAGAGAGAGAGAGAGACAGAAAGAGAGAAATCACACCCCTAGGGGGAAGGCCATGCCGCAATCCCTTCTCCTCCATTCTCATCTTGAGATCATGGGCACACACGCACCTGCGCCCGGCTTGAGTTTAAGCCAAGAGGTGTGGGACTCGAACTGTGGTCTACTACATGGGAGTTCAGTGACATAGACATTACGCCAACTGCTGGTCCCCATAAATTGGTATTTTTTTTTTTTTTTTGAGAGGTTTTTGCTATAGGGCGCGTGAGCTCATCAGAGAGAGACAGAGAGACAGAAAGTGAGAAATCACCCCCAAGGGGGGATGGCCATGCCGCAATCCTTTCTCCTCCGTTCTCCTCTCGGGATCTTGGGCACGCACGCACACGCACCTGGCATGAGTTTTAAGCCACTGGGTCCAGGATGCGAACTGCGGTCAACTACATGGGAGTCCAGTGACATAGCCATTACGCTAACTGCTGGTCCCTAAATTGGTATTTTTATCATTGGAATACTTGGGGTTTTTTGTCGTTGTTTGTTTTTTTAGATTTTTGTCATAGTGCCTGTGTGCTAGTTGGAGGGAGAACGAGAGACAGAGAGAAAGGAAAAGTGAGAAATCACCCACCCCACTCCACCCCACCCCACAGATGGCCACACCACAATCCTTTCTTCTCCATTTTTTTCTTAAGATTTTGGACATGCAAACATGCATCCAGGTTTTTCAAGCCACCAGGTCTGTACTCTAAACTTAGAATTGGCCATGTGGGATCCACAGCCTTATAAACTGTATCACCTGGTCCCAAAAGTTTTTGATCTTTTTTATCTCCCTTTAATTAATTAATTAGCTTTTGAGAGAGATTATTTTTGATATAGGGCACATGCGCTTACCAGAGAAACTGAGAAAGAGAAAGTGAGAAATCACCGTCTAGGGAAGATGACCACACCATAATCCCTTCTCCACTTTCCTTCTTGATTTTGGACTCCAACTGCAATTAGTCATGTGAAAGTCCAATGCTTTAACCACTATGCCACCTGCTGGCCCCTCTCTTTCATTTATTTTAAAAAGCAGCTTAGATATGCAATAATCCACATACCATAGAATTCACCTATTTAAGGTGGGCAGTTCAATAGTTTTCAGTAAGTTCTCAGTGTCTTACAACCATCACCCCAATCTAGCTTTAGAACATTTTCATTACCCCTAAAACAATCAGAACCCACTAAGATGCCATTCCCATTATCCCTTCCCAATGTTCATTTCCCTGGAACCACTAATTTACTTTCTTTCTATGTAAATTTACCTTTTCTGGATATTTCACATAAAGAAATCATGAAATATATGAGGTCTTTTGTGACCTTTCTCACTTTGTGTGCTATCATTGTTATTTACTTTAATTGTACATATTTGTAACCTTCACTAGATAATATATCACTGTTTTATATGGTCAAGGTTCCTTTGGATATACCCACTTATATACATATTTGACAATTTAGTATTGATTTAAATTTATATATGAAAAAGAAACAGTATTGATTTAAATTTATACATGGAAAAGAAACAATATTTAGGCTTTCTGTTGAAAAGTATAATTTTTCATTTACTTAAGTTCTATGTACCCTTAGTACCACTTTAAAGTTTTCCTCTCCAAGTCCAGTCCATTCTCTATTAAATTCATATATAGATGTTGTGATTTCTTGGTCTTTTAACTTTTTGCTGTTTCAGCACTCTTTTCACATGAAGATGAATGATTTTTTTCAATGCTTTTTTTTATGTGACCTGATAATTTTTCCTGGCCTGATCAATATCTCTATGCAGCTGTCATTATACATATCTATAGATATTATTTACTATATGTAGATAAATATATACAAAACAAGGCAAATTCAGGACAAGAGTTAAATGGTTAGTTTTCAGATAAATACTTCACAGGGAGCTGAGAGGCTTTATTCTTATATAACGGCTGACAGCTGAGTTTCTTCTTGTTTTGGGGCCTTTAAATTTATATCTTTTCCTACCTGGGTAATATCTTTCTTCATATTTCTTATTCTCCTGTTGACGGAAAATAAATAACCAACTCCTTTAAATCTCTCTCTTTTTTTTTTTTTTTTTTTTTGCCATAGGATGGTTGTGCTCACTGGAGAGAGACAGAAAAAGAGAAAGTGAGAAATCACCATCCAGGGACCAGCAGTTAGCATAATGTCTGTGCCGCTGGACTCCCACGTAGTGGACTGCGGTTCGAGTCACGGACCCGGGGACTTAAAACTCACGCCGGGCGCGTGTGTGCGTGCGTGCCCAAGATCCCGAGAGGAGAATGGAGGTGAAGGGATTGCGGCGTGGCCATCCCCCCTGGGGGGGTGATTTCTCGCTTTCTCTGTCTGTTTGGCGAGTGCACGCGCCCTATAGCAAAAACTTCTCAAAAAAAAACAAAAAACAAAACAAATCACCATCCAGGGGAGATGGCCACTCCAGTCTCTTCCCTTCCATTCTCCTTTTGAGATTTCGAACGCCTGCACACGCACGCGCACGCGCACGCACACCCGGTATGATTTTCAAGCTGCCAGGTCTGGGACTGGAACTGTGGTTGGCCACGTGAGAATCCAGCACCTTAATCAATAGACCATTTGCTGGCCCATCCAAACCTTATTTTAAGTGTCAACTCCTTTCCAAACCTTCCTGCGCAGTGGCCTGCTCCCTCGTTTTTTTCTGTTGCTGTTTCCTTTCCTTCTGATCACCCACCCCAACCTACCACAGAATTTGTTAACCCCTAGCCTGTCTCAGACATGTACTGTAGCTCTTTAAATGCTGACCACAATACTAGCGCGTGCTATGCTTCAACAATGTCAAAGAGAAATGAATTTAGGTTCATTCTCACTAGAGTCAACTTTCATTGAACTACATGCCAGGCGCAGGTCTGGGTGCATTTATGTATGTTAGTCAGCTCAGAACATTACAGGCTCAGAGTTCCCAAATCCCCTCCGACCCCACAAACGGCCGACCCACCCGAGTCGCGCCCCGCTCTCCTGCAGCTTTGCTACCGCTGACTCCTAGGAGCAGGAGAATGTCCCAGCGCAGCCCGCCGCGCCTGGGCGCATGCGCGGCAGGCTGTGCGCAAGCGCAGTGCTCGTTGAGGGCGGGGTCTCTACTTAGAGCTGAGGTGGCGGCGCGGTCCCTGGGGGTGGGACGCACGGCGCTATGGCTGAGGCTAGCGGGGAAGTGGTCGCAGTGCCGGCGTCCGGATCTGCCAACGGCCTCACCAATGGCACAGGCGGGATCTCGGCGCAGACCAACAACCCGCTGTCACGCAAGCTGCATAAAATCCTGGAGACGCGGCTGGACAACGACAAGGTAGCCGAGGCTTGCCAGGCCGGGGTCACGGGCACCCCGCGGGGCCGAACCGCGCCGGGGCCGGCGTCTGTCCCACACCCACGGTCCTCTCCCTCGTACCGAGCGACCCCACACTGGAGGACCGGCGGGACGGGTGAGAAGGAGGAGCCTGGGAGCTCCAGGAAACACTAGGGGTTTCCTGGATGTCATTATCCCTATTTAGAAAGGCCCCTGGAAGACCCTGCATCTGGGACGTGAACGGCGGTGTTTGGAAGAGGACTTGCTACTCCGTACTCCCAAACCCGGGCACATTCCGGGTCTGAGCAGGGTGAAAAGGCGAGCACAGTACAGGATGAGAAGCCGAAGCAAAGGGCTGATTCCGAAGTAGGACAGTGTGAATGGGCTTAGGAGGAACATAACAGTGGTGGGCATGAATGAGTGCATGTCCACGCAACAGGTGAAACAACAGTAATTTGCAGCCGAAACAGTAGGTACTGCCTGCCCCTTTTATAGTACTTAGGCTCAGCTGAACTCACCTATCTGCTTTGTTGTTAGCTAAGTACTGTCTGTGATTTGTGGGCTCATGCCGATTGTTTTTTTAAATAATTATTTATTTCATTTTAATTATTATTATTTTTTTGTCCAGGGAGACCGACAGAGAGAGGGGGAAAGTGAGAGAGCAAGCCGCCAGGTCCGACACTTGAACCGTTGTCAGCCATGTACGAGTCCAGCGCCTTAACCACTACACCACCTGCTGGCTGTAATGCTGATTTTTTAACAAGACAGTGTCCACTTGCTCACCCATGTCTCTCCTGAAACTTCAACTTTCCTGTATTGTCATAGCTTGCATTCTCCACTGTGTCACTGAGTCCCTAGTTGAATTGGCCATGCTAGTATAGCAAAAGGAAAAGAATATATATATAAACAGTAAAAATTGTATTGGTGAATATGTAGGTTACTAAAAATAAACTGTCAGTAAGAATTTGATTCCTGTGTGTAAAATAACATTATAACATAACAATTAAGAAGGAAGGGCTCTGGGGAACCAGCAGTGGACTCCCACGTAGTCGACCGCGGTTCGCGTTTCGGACCCGGTGGCTTACAACTCACGCCGGGCGCGTGTGCGTGCGTGCCCAAGATCCCGAGAGGAGAATGGAGGAGAAGGGACTGCAGCGTGACCATCCCCCCTGGGGGGTGATTTCTCGCTTTCTGTCTCTATGTCTCTCTGTCTGTCTGGCGAGCACACGAGCCCTATAGCAAAAAACCTCTCCAAAAAAAAAAAAAAAAAAGAAGGAAGGGCTCTGCAGCCACAGCTTGTTAGATATAACCACCACATTTGTGCATTGTGATTTGCGTATGTCTTCTTAATTTTTCTAAATTTCTGTTTAGGAATACATTATTGTTAATGACTTTGTCAGGGGTGTTGTAAGGACTCAGTAAGGAAAACCAGGTGAAGTCCTGAATGTAAACTTACTGTTTCTTAATAAGTGTTAATTATATCATGAAGTTTATTGTGTTTAGTATATCTAATATTGATATTCATTATCTCAATAGATCATTCTCATGTAGATAACATTATCTCCTTTTTACCCATGAGAAAAATAAGGCATGGAGAGAATGCAGCTAGGTTAAGTCATATAATTACTAACTAGTGGAGCTATAATTTACACTCAAGTCTATGTGATTTTGTTCATTCAGTGTTTACTGACTACTCCTTTGAACCAGGTCTTAGGATGCTGCAAGGTTGTAGTCAGAAGAAACTGCTTCATTTTATTTATTTGTTTATTTTTTGTTTAAGTTATTTGTATTTGTAAACATAGTTGTGCCTTTTATTTATTTATTTTTTTGCCAGAGGGCACCTGTGCTCACGAGAGAGAGAGAGAGAGAGAGAGAGAGAGAGAGAGAGAGAGAAGGAAGGGAAGCAAGAAAGCATCCTCTATAGGGAGCATGGTCGCCACAAACCCTTCTCTATTTCCCTCTCCTTTTGGGATTTTGGGCATGCACACACAAACTTGTCTGGCATGTTTCTCAGGGTACTAGATCTGGGACTCAAACTTTGAGGGTTGGCCATTGGATCCAGCTGTCTTAACCAGCAAGCCATGGACTGTACCTTTTTTCTCTCTTAAATCATAAATTAAATTTAAATAGTTTTTCTATTTTTGACAATCCAGGCAGTATGTATATATGCACACTTAGGTTTTGACCATAGGTTGTGTGCACTCACCACAGAGAGGAGACAGAGAAAGGGAAAGTGAGAAATCACCCCCTAGGAGGATGATCATGCTGCAGTTCCTTCTCCATTATTCTCCTCTTGGGATTTTGGGCACGTATACACATGTGCCTGGAGTGGTTTTCAAGCCACTGGGACTGGGACTCACCCGGCAGTCAGCAGTGTGGGAATCCAGCAGGCTTAACCACCATTGCCACCTGCTGGTCTCTGAAATATTATTTTAACAGAGTCATGGACAGACAAACCTGTTAAAATATGCATTAGTTCAAGTGGAGGAATTTGCATCTGTAGAATTTAGGGTACTAGTGGGTTGTCCCAGGCTTGGTTCTCTGCTCTTTCCCCTATCCATAGTCTCTCTGTAGGAAAACTCTTAGTTTTATGGTTTTAAGTGGCCAAAAACCATAATGACTTCCTAGCTAATGACCTTAAAATATATAACACTGTTCCTTCCATCTCTGCAAACCTCAAGATTTGTAGAATCAGTTATCTGTATTATATCTCTAGTTAAATACATGGCTCATGTTATGACCATGTATTTAGAGATATAATATATTCAACTATATAATATAGATATTATATAGACATAATATATAGTAAAGATAATATATTATCTCTATTATAATATAAGATAATGTAAAACATATATAATAAAGATATAATATAGACAACTTAACATGGGCCAAACTACATCTTTGAACTGACTATTGCTTTGAATGAGGCCCTAGGACATTGGATTTTTCCTCACTCTCATTCTACCTTCACTCTGAGTGAAGGCCATTGTAATTTACCTGTTCGAGCAAGAATTGTATAAGTAATTTTTGGTTCCTGTCATTTTTATCATATTCCACATCCAGCCTATTAAATTCAATAGGTCCTACTTGGACAAAAATGTTTTGGAATGTCTCTTTTTCTTCATTTCTACCATTTGTCTAAGATAGTATCAAATCTTACTTGTATTATTTTAGTTTCCCTACCTGCTTCCTTGCTTTTTATTATTATTATTATTATTATTATTATTATTATTATTATTTGGAGAGGTTTTTGCTATAGGGCGCATGCGCTCGCCAGACAGACAGAGAGAGACAGAGAGAGAAAAAGTGAGAAATCACCCCGCAAGGGGGATGGCCATGCCGCAGTCCCTTCTCCTCCATTCTCCTCTCCAGATCTTGGGCATGTATGCACACGCGCCCGGCGTGGGTTTAAGCCACCGGGTCCGGGACTCGAACCACGGTCAACTACGTGGGAGTCCAGCGACATAGCCATTACGCTAACTGCTGGCCCCAATTATTATTTTTTTTTGAGAGTGATTATAGAGCACATGCACTTGCTGGAGAGACTGAGACAGAAAGTGAGAAATGGATGACTCAGGAAGGAAGACCACGCTGCTATCTCTTTTCTTCCATTCTCCTCTTGGGATCTGGGGCACACACACACATGTGCGCCCGGCATGAGTTTTAAGCTGCTGGGTCCAGGACTCAAACCATTGTCAACCACGTGGCAGTCCAGCGACTTAACCATTATGGCATCTGCTGGTCCCTCCCTACCAGCTTTCTTTCTTTTCCCCCTATGTCATCCATTTTTAGAAGGAATAAAAATTTAAGCATATGAAGCACATTATATTCTTTACTGTTTTAAATGTTTTAAGAGAATTTTTGCTATTGGATGCATGCTTTTGCCAGAGAGACAGAAAGGGAGAGACCCCCCTCCCCCCGGCCAGGGCATGGTCATACCAGAATCTTTTCTCCTTTATTCTCCTCTTGGGATTTTGGACACGCACACACACAGGTACCTGGCATGAGTTTCAAACCTCTGGGTCTGGGATTCAAACTGTGAGCTACTACATGGGAGTCCAGTGACATAACCATTATGCCATCTATTAGTCCGTTTTCTGCTTTTAAAGCCTCTAATGGGGGGCAGCAACTGGTATGGTGGTTAAGGTACTAGATTCCCCATGGCTGACCACAGTTCAAGTTCTGGACCTGGCAGCTTGAATATCACACCAGTTGTGTGTGTGTGTGTGTGCCCACAATTCCAGGAGAAGAATGGAAGAGAAGAGATTGCACCATGGCCATTCTCCTTGGAAGATTTATCACATTCCCTATTCTTGTTTCTCTCTGGCCAGTGCTTGCACCCTTTGTCAAAAACCTAAAAAAAAAAAAAAATTCCTTCTAATAGTTTCCCATAGCTTTAGTCACACTGGCCTTCTTTTTACTGCTTTAAGGACTTCTTTTATTTTGTTTTATTTATTTATTTCATGAAAGAGAGAGAGAGAGAGAGAGAGAGAAAGGTTGGTACCCTCAACAGGGTCTCATGTTACAATCTCTTACATGTATAGGTCAACCAATGAACTGAATCCTGATTTTCATATGGCTTTCAGCATTGTGCCCCTGCAGCTGAGCCTGCTCTGGGGTCTCTGTACTCCTTTTCTTGAATCTGTGAGAAGCTTTGCTCCCATGTCTAGCTCTTTCCTACTATTCACGCTTTAGTTCAGTCTCTTCAGGGAAGTGGTATTCTCTAAGCTCCTCTAAGTTTTGCTTCCAGTTGTACTTAGTTTTTTTTATATAGATCTGTCTAGATAGAGTTTATATACATACCAGTAAATGTGCATCTATATATTTTTTTTAATTTTAAATATCTGTATTATAACTGTTTCTGTGACCTTACTGTTTCAATTATAAAGTTCTCAAAGTGCATACTGTGTAAGTATTTTAAAGAATTTCTTCTTTTTTAAAATGAAGAAAATATTTTATTTAGTCAAACCCTCTTAGATGGACATTTATGTTATTTCCAATCTTTGCAGTTCCAACAGTTCTTTAGTAAATGTCCTTCTGTGTATACCTACATGCATGCCCACATGCACACACAGAAACACATATATGTTTACACAAACACACATACACTCTTAGATATATAAGTAATTTTACCATTACTATGTTCTGGAAATAAGTTTACTGTTCAGTAATTTGAAGGTCTTCTATTATTTTTTTGGATTGTTTACTGGAAACAAATGATTTGAAAATGATTTGATTACATTTTGTTTGAGATAATAAAGCATTTCAAATTAGTCCCATTAATGTTCTTCTGTTACCAATTGTGTAGGAGATGTTGGAGGCTCTCAAGGCACTTTCAACCTTTTTTGTTGAAAATAGTTTGCGGACCCGGAGAAATTTACGTGGAGATATTGAACGTAGAAGTTTAGCTATCAATGAAGAATTTGTAAGCATTTTCAAGGAAGTCAAGGAGGTAGGTAAACTTTTCCATTTAGCATTTATGGAGAACTAATTATAAGTTAGTCTGAATCTGTGCTAAGAAGTTTTTTGAATTAGATTTGTATGTTGCTATTTATTTACCGTGTTCAAATAGAGAATTGCGTATTCCTACTGCAGTTAGGTCTTCATTTGCATTAATGTGATTTCTGAATCTGTGACCTCCACTAATGCTTGTTCTTAGAAAGTTGCAATATTTATTCTAGGATATTAAGAATTTTTGCTTTTTCAACAAAAAAAATAGCATTTCTCCAAATGGTTTTCTAGTAGAACATTACTATTAAATGTTTAGATATGAAAATGGTACTAGGTTTATTTTTATAATCATCTTAGAAGTATATACCATATGTTTATGGATGATGATGATATCTGGAATTGCTTCACAATAGTTCATTTTGTAGGAGAGGGAGACCAAAACTTAGTTCATTTGTGTTATTGTAACAGAATACCTGACACTCAATTTATAAATAAGAAATTTATTTGGCTCCTGATTCTATGGGCTGGAGAATCCAATAGCATGGCACTGGTGTGTGCTTAGTTCTGGTCAGGGTTTATATGCTGTTTCACTCTGTGGCAGAAAAGCAGAAAGGCTGGGGGGTATGTGCAAATGAGAGATGTGCCCATGGCTGGCCAGCTTTAAGATAATCCACACTGGCGGGGGAACTAATTAATTAGATCATGTTCCCTCCTACAGGTGGCCTTAATCTAGTCATGAGGGATCTGCCCCCATGTCCTAAGCACCTTTAACTAGGTTCCATTTAGCACTGTTGTGTTGGATGTCAGATTGCATCATAAGTTTACATGGAGATACTCAAACTAAAGTAGGGACAAAGAAGGCACTGTAGAGAGATAGTTGAAACAAGCATGGCCGTGAGTTGGTAATTGTTGAAGCCAGGTGATGAATACGTAGGCATTTGTGTCTCAGCTTTTCTTTTTTTTTAGCTATAGGGCACGTGCGCTCACCAGACAGACAGAGACAGAGAGATAGAAAGCAAGAAATCACCACCCAGGGGGGATGGCCACGCCACAATCCCTTCTCCTCCATTCTCCTCTCAGGATCTTGGACACGCACACACAAGCTCCCGGCGTGAGTTTAAACCACCGGGTCCAGGACGCGAACCGCGGGCGACTACGTGGGAGTCTAGCGACATAGCCATTACGCTAACTGCTGGTCCCGTGTCTCAGCTTTTCAATATTTTTGAAAAATTTTCATAATAAAAGAGTTCTTAATTTTTTTATGCCAGGCATATTTTACAAGCTATGTCTTTGCTTACCTGGGGAAAAAGAAATATAGTTCACTGTAAATTCAAATAAAGACTTTGTAAGCAATGTAAGGGCTCTTGAATTACATTTTAGTAAACCTTTGCATTTAGAGGATATATTAATAGGAGGTGATTTCTATTATTTTTACAGCTCAAATCCATTTAATGTACCATGATAGTGAAAGTAAATATTAAGAGTACTTATTCTTGATCTAGTTCACTGATGATGTCATAGTACATCTTATTATTGGGTTGTTGGGAAAGTTGTGATGCATTTTTGCATAGAAAAACACAGAAAAATACATCATGGCTTTCCCAATGACCTAATAGATTATACAATGAGATTTAAAGAAATGCTGAGATTAGTTTGCTTAGATATCTGCTGTTGCTGATATTAATGAATATTTTGAAATCTTGCATTTTACGGTTTACCTCAAAGCAGTTTAGGACTTGGTTTAATTTGACTCATGTTCTATTTATGATAAAAACATGAAGATAACATGTCTGGTGCTAGGGTTCTTATAGTTCAGAGTTCTTTGTAGAGGAAAAATCTCAATTCTAGATCTAAGGAGGGAAAAATCTCAATTCTAGATCTAAGATTTGTGCTCCTATTCTTGTAAGTGATTTCCTAACTGTAGTTTGTCCTCACATTGTGTTTATAGTTTTGCTTGACTGCTTTCGTACTCTTGCCCTGATTGGCCATACCTTCACAAAACTGCCGTGTTTTTATTTGTCAGGGATTGTCTCTCACCAAAACTGTCCTTCCTTGCATATTTTTCTGTTGTGTAGCACTGAATTGAGTTGAGTAAAAGAAGATAGTAGTTTATGATGAAGCTAAGTGTCCTATGATTAGATGGGGAGTCTTCAAAAAGTCATGGAAAGTATGTATTATGAAAAATTTATGCATGGATTTCAAAAATGTCTTACACCAAAATAAACTCGTACTTTTACCTTGTTTTCATCCATAAACATTTTGAAATACCCTCATAATTTTATATAACATTTAATAATATTGGTTTAGTAACGAGTAAAGATGGTTTAGAGGGGCTGATTTTAGCATCTGGGAGACCCGTTGGAAGTTTTGATTTTTTTTTTTTGAGAGGTTTTTTGCTATAGGGTGCGTGTACTCACCAGGAAGACAGAGACAGAGAGATAGAAAGTGAGAAATCACCCCCTTGGGGAGATGGCCATACCGCAATCCCTTCTCCTCCATTCTCCTCTCAGGATCTTGGACACACACGCCCGGCGTGAATTTAAGCCACTGGGTCTGGGACTGGAACCACGGTCGACTACATGGGAGTTCAGTGACATAGTCATTACACTAACTGCTGGTCCCATGGAAGATGTTTTTATCAGTCCTTCAAGAGATAACAATTGATCTGAACTAAAATAGTGACTGTTTGAGTAGTGAAAAAGAAGTAGATAAGACATATTCCTTAAGGGCATTAATTAATGCTAGTATTAAGAGACCAGTTAAATTCATGCACATGTGGAGGGAGCTGGAGGAAGAAATGCTACAGAGAAAATTATCTGATTTTTCACATGATTTAAAATGTGATTACTTTTTCTTTTAAAAGAGATATTTTTATAAGACCTGTGCATTCACCGAGAAACAAAGAGAGCCAGAAACAGAAAGTGAGAAATCACCTCCCAGAGGGGATGGCCACACTGCAATCCCTTCTCCTCTAGTCTCCTCTCAGGATTTTAGGCAGACTTGCACATGCACTCAGTGTAAAAGTTGTCTTTTGTTGCGCTTTTTTTTTTTTTTTAGAGATTTTTGCTATAGGACGTGTGTGCTCATCAGAGACATTGCGACAGAGAGACAGAACGCAAGAAATCACCCCCAGGATGGGTGGCCATGCTGCAATCCCTTCTCTGTTCTCTTCTCAGGATTTTGGGAATGCATTCACACGTGCCCAGCATGAGTTGCCGGGTCTAGGATTTGAACTGTGGTTAACTATGTGGGAGTTCAGCAACATAACCATTATTCCATCTGCTGGTTCCCTGACGTGAGTTTTAAGCCAACGTGTCCAGGACTTGAACCGCAGTCAACTACATGGGAATTCAGTGGCATAACCATTAAACCATCTGCTGATCCCAATATGTGATTACTTTTAACAAGATAGGAGGAGACACAGTTAATTTATTTATTTTCCAAATTTGCTTTTTTAAAATTAATTAAAATTTAGAAAATGGAAAATAATATAGAAAAGTTAGATAATAAGGTGAGAAGTAGAAATAATTATGCATGATCTCATCATCCAAAATAGCTTTGTCAGTATTACATGTTCTTGCTTGTGTTCTTCTATATATTAATATGTATTTTTTTCTAAAAAATGAGAATATATGTATTATAACTCTTTTATGTAGACACCTTTTCATAAACATGTATATACATTGTCATTGTTAATATATGCACAGATTTCTATTATGTAATTGCATTTCTTTTACATGTTCATTAGTTTAAGGCAACTGTGGGTTTATCATTCCTATATGTACATTATTCACACTTAATCCACTTAATTCTATAGGCTATTACCATAGTGAGTAAAGAGGTATTTGTATTTTTAAAACATTTGCCATTTTCTTATTGTAATACCCTCCAAAAGGAGTGGACTAAGTTCTTTACACCTTTCTAACACTAGATATTATTCTTTTTATTCATTTTCAATTTTAAATTTGGGATTTCTTGTCAGAATTTGACAAGCAAAACTCATGGAATTAAAATAAAGATTAGGCTAAAAGAAGAGAAATTCTCTATAGCATATATAATGTTGGATGTTACTTTTTTCAGGAACTCGAAAGCATAAATGAAGATGTTCAAGCAATGAGCAACTGTTGTCAAGATATGACAAGTCGCCTTCAGGTACTACATAATGGTCAGATTTTCCGGTACAAAGAATTCGAACATTGTTAGATAGGTCTACAAAGAATATGGGTATCTCATGAATCACACCCTGCCAGAATTATGATTAAATTAAAAAAATTTTTTTTTCCTCAGAATTAAAAAAATTATGCATACCTTTGTATTTCTTCGATAGCTTTTTTTTTTTTTTTTAATATTTTTGCTATAAGGTGTGTGTGCTTGTCTGAGAGAGAGAGACAGAGAGAGATGGTGAGAAGGAAAGTGAGAAATCACCCCCACCCCCAGGGGATAACCGTACTGCAGTCCTTTTCCCTCCATTCTCCTCTTGGGTTTATGGGCATGCATGCACACAAGCCTGGCATGGTTTTCAAGCCACCAGGACTGGGATTCAAACTATAGTGGGGCATGTGGGAGTTCAGTACCTTAACTACTATGTCACCTGCTGGCCCTGGCTGATGACTTATTAATATTGCTTGGTTAACTCCTGAAACCTTTATGTTTTAGTATAGTCAGTAAAGAGTTATGTAAAATTTTGAGAAATCTTCCAATTTAGTAGAAAACATTAGGAATAAGTTCAAATTAAAGCTGTGCCTTATAAAGATTGACCTTTATTTTAATTTGTTTAGCCTAAGAAAATAATGTTTAAAAATATATATAATTTTAGGTCTGTGTATTGAAGTAGTTCTAAACCTCTGGTTTGACTGCAGAATCAGCATTTGATCCAGTTACCCTCATTCATGTAGTTTTTTTTAGAAGAGGCATAGAATAGTTTCCTCCTAAGGATCAGTCAAGATTATGTCTACTACCTTCACATGTTTAATTCCAACTTTAGATCTATAAGATTTTTTTGGAACCATTGGCAGCTACAGTGATTCTAAGAAGAATCACTGTTCTGTATATTCCAGAGATTAACCAGAGTATATTCCGTCTGTAGGACTGGTCAATTTCCTGTTCTTTTAATATTTTACCACTCGTAGTCTTCTTTAAAATATATCAGATATCATTGACATATATATGGTCTGTTAGTCTAATCTTTAGATCATTGTGAATTTTATAATATTTAATGAATTTTATAATATTTGCTAATTATTATTGCCATTTCATATTTTTTTATACATACTAATTTTATTGCTTCACTTGGTTTTATTTGACCATTCTTTTTCTTTATTTCCTTATCTCATCTTTTACTTTCCGTGAGTTAATGCAGTTTTTTCAAATTATACTCTACAAGGTTTTATTACACTCCTGTGTTTATTTTACAATATGAATGTATTTTTTGTTATATTAGATCACTTTGTTTCCTGTTTTTAGGCAATATCGCTTCTTTTCTAATTCTTACCATTGCTTATATTATATTGTATTCTCACAGCTTTTTTTTAAGTGTACAAAGTTCAAAGTGTATTTATCCTATTTATACTATTTTTAAAATAGTTTGTAAATATTTTAAGTCATAACCAAAGTGGTTTCTTCTGCTTTGTCCTTTTTATTTTCTTTGTGCCACCCCCATTCTGTTTTTTGCTCTATAGTGAAGTGAGCCTATTTTCTTTCCTTTTTTATACTAACTACATTGAAGATTAGTTTACGTAAAATGTTAGGTGGTAGGGAAAGTCATGATTTATTTTTCTATGCTTTTCTATGCAAAAATGTGTCATGACTTTCTTAAGTAATAATGGATGCAACTCAGTAATAAGTTGCATCCATTTGAAATATTAAAATTGACATATTTAGCAGTTTTATACACTTATGAAACAACCACCATTGGCAAGATACAGAACACTTTCATCACTTATAAAAGATTTCTACCTGGGCCAGCAGGTGACATGGTTAAGATGCTGAACTCCCACATGGCCAACTACGTTTTGAAACCTGGACCTGGCAGCTTGCAAATCACACCCGGTGTGTGTGTGTGTGTGTGTGTGTGTGTATGCTCAAGATCCCAGGAGAATGGAGGAGAAGGGATTATGGTGTGACTATGCCCCTGAGGGTTGATTTCTCAATTTTCCTGTCACTTGCTCTCTCTGTCTCTCTTCAACAAGCACACATACCCTATGGCAAAAAATAATGAAAAAAGAATTCTTGCCTAGTTTTTTAATTGAATTTTAAAAATTATTTGATAGTACCTATTGTTTACATTTGTTTTTGATGCACTTATCATTCCTTAGGTCAGTAAGGATAAGATCCATCATTTCCAGTTTTGTTTACCTTTTCCAAATTTACTAAAATTAAAATATTTGGATATAGTGTTTTATTGGAATCTCAATAGTACCTACTCATACTATCAATTCTAGAGTGATGTTTTGAATTAATTTATTCATAAAAAATACTACTTCTTAGAGTTTCGTCACCTTTTTTTTCATTATAAGATAGTATAAGGATTACTTAACATTTTCTAAAATATTTGGAATGTGGGTCCTTTTGAAAATTATTGGAGATAAAATTAATTTCTTTTTTAGAATTATTTAATTTTATTCATCATCATTATTATTTTTTCAATTCGACCACAGAGCAGCAGAGAGAGAGAGACAGAGAGACAGACAAAGCAAGAAAGCAAGCTGCCAAGTCCAGAATTTGAACAGTAGCCAGCTATGTGGGAGCCCAGCACCTTAACCACTATGCCACCTGTCAGCCCCAAAATTAAAAAAAATAATCACTAATTTTATGTGTTGTGGTTTATTCCTTTGGCTTTGGCTCTGCTTGCATAAATTATATTTGCAGACATATGTTTATTATTTAATGAAAAGCATTTATCTTTAGCATTTAAGAGACGTTAACTGAAACTTAACTTTAGTATAGTAATCTTTACTAGTATTATTCAACGTTACTTTAGAATTATTACCACAGTATATAATGGAAAGTCAGAAAATATGCAAAAAAGTTAGTAAATTCTTATTGCTTAACATTGTACTAAGTATCATATTTTACTGATGAATAGATGGTATTGATTTTAAGATACATCCTTCATGTAGTAATGGCTGGGGCTAAAAAGAAGCTAATGAATGGGTTTTGATATTGATTTTCTGAGGCTTTTTTTCCCCAGAATTTTGAGATGTACGTATTTCTTAGAACTGAGGAAATACTATATTTGAAAAAAAATTTACAAATCAAAAATGTATAAGAGTAGAAATAGAACTTTATAACAAAATGAGATTAGGAAATATAATGCACTTGAAGACGAATGATTACAGAAGAATACTTTGGGAACCATCATGTTCTGCTCCATTCCTTAAAAGTTTGTGAGACACTGAGTTATTTAGGTTCAAAGCCATTTTCTTCTTGCTAAGCACATGATTTTGTTGTTAAGAACACAGACCCAAAATAGTTTCACTAGAGGTAGTGCTGAGAACTTTGTTACTGACAGGATACACAGGAAGCACTAAGTCAGAGAATTTCGATCAGTACAGAGTTTGTAGGAGGATGAGGCCTCTAAGGCATCTTGAGAAATCTTAACCGAAGAAGCCAGTGGGTGGTGTGGTGGTGAAGGCGCTGGACACACCCACATGGCCAACCATGGTTCAAGTCCAAGACCTGGTGGCTTGCTTTCTCACCTCTCTCTCTGTCTCTGTGTGTCTCTCTAGTCAAATTTTTTAAAAAATTAATGAATAAAGTTAAATAAATAATTCTTTTAAAAAAGAAGCAACAGCATCTTTTTTAAAAATTTTATTTATTCATTTACTTGTTTTATTTTGATCAGAGAGAGACAGAGAGAGAGAAAGTGAGAAAGCAAGCCACCAGGTCCAGGACTTGAACCAGTATTGGCTATGTGTGAATGTCCAGCACCCCAACCACCATGCCACCTGCTGGTCCCCACAGCATGACTCTTTATTGCAGTAGTCCAGCAAGAAAATGACCCAGTATCTTTGGATATTTGCTCTGGTAATTCTCTTTGGCAGGCTGATTCACCCACTATTTTATGTTTTGTCTGTTTTATAGTTTCCACTTACTAGTGACTTAGTTTATGCATAATTCTGGCTCAACTAATGTCCCTTCAGCACATGGGTCCTATGTCTCTACCTGCCTCAAAGCTACTTCTCCTCTCATTGCTTACTGGCTTATTTTTGTAGGATTCCCCAGTTCAGGTCTGTGATACAAAATTTTACTGGTTACATGTATCTTTAATTTGAATCTCCTTCATAAACAATTGGCTGATCTTTGGGTAGAATACCTTTTCATCACATTTTCAATCTTGATCCCTTAAACTTTCTTAGGATAGAAACATTTTCTACCATGAAACTTGGTAACAACCCTGTGTCCTATAAATGGGGCTCTCTCTACTCATTAGACTTTACACAGCAGGTAATTTCTATATGCCAGTTGTCCAATTACTATTTTCATTTCAGTCATTCTGTTGCTCTCCACACCAGCATTCCAGTGACCTAATTTACAACTTCATTTAGAAATCTCAAGGTATCTCAATTCAGCATGTTCATAGCTGAAGTCATTTTCATCCTTAACTTGCTCTTTCAGTGCTTCTGTTTCACTAAAAAGCATGATGAGCTATTAGGTTCCTTAGTTAGCATCTGATTATCTTTTTCTTTCTTATTGCCCCTGGCATTATATGTGTATTGGGAACTCTGAATTAGTTCCTCTTATTAAAGATTATATATGAAACATCTATTTCAGCTTGGGCTTTTGTTAAACTTTTGAGTTCTGGAGAATGGTCTTATTTGCTGTGAATCTGATCTCCAGTAAGTGGAAGTTTTAATTTTCTGAAGTATAATATAATTGGAATGTATTGATGTTAGTTATGTTTATAATTCCAGGCAGCAAAGGAACAGACTCAAGATTTAATAGTAAAAACCACTAAGCTTCAAGCTGAAAGGTAAGTTCTTTATCTGGTCACTTCTTCATTAATTTGGAGACTAAGTGGAAAGAAAATTATAGATAATTGCAAATCAGATTTGACATAATAAATAACATGGTTGAAAACTGATACAACACAGGACCCTAGGCTATTATTATTCAATAGTAATAAGAACAGTAGTTTAGGAACATCGAATTTGATACTGGTGTTGCGAGCTTATTCCCTCTTTGGGAATAGAAGTGGTGATGTATTGTTTATTGCTATGGACTTGACGTCAAAATGATTGTTCTTTAAAAAGTACACTGTTTTCAAAATTTCATTATTCACTACTTTTTTTTTTTTCCCACAGTCTGTTATGTTTTCAACTGTGATTAATTCACTGGTGTAATTGTTAACTGTATAAATTCTCCTGGTAGTAATTTATACAAATAGGTATACTAATATTTGTTGATAGAATGAATGAGTGAAGACAAATACAAAATGGATTAGCAATATATTGTATTGAACATGGTTAAGCTAATACTCATGAACAGTGCAGTTGTCCTGTCTGAAATAGTGTAGAAAAAGTGTTACGTTATGATGCAAAAAAAAAAAAAAAAATACCTTTCTACTACTTAGTAGCTGAATGCCTCATTTAAACTTTTGAGTATTCTTAGCACTTCATTGGTCATGTGGAGTTTATGCTATCATAGGTATTTATTATGAAGTTTAGCTCAATATATTATAGTGAAGCTTATAGGTCATTTTACTATGGTTCATAGGCCAAATCTAGTTCACCACTTGTTTATGTCAATAAAATTTCATTGTAATACAGCTGTGCTCATGCATGTACATATTGTCTGTGACTGTTTTCACCCTGCTTTTGCAGAACTGAATGATTACAATGGAGACTATACATGGCTCACAAAGCCTAAAATATTTACCATCTGTCTTTATAAAAAAAAAAAAAAAAATTGTCAGCCGTGATCAAGATAGTGTTTTTCAAAGCTAGTGGAGTTTAGGACCAATGTACCATGAAATTATTTATGTAAATCATGAGTAACCTCTAATGGATTAGGATTGAACAAAATAGAAAATAATTTGAGTATAATATTATTGAGTGATGCCTTTGTTTCAGTTTCTAGTAAAAGTATACTTCTTATTAAGTTATCAGAAAAGTCATGACACATTTTTGCATAGAAAAATACGCTGTCACTTTTCTGACGACCCAATAAATCATGGTCAAAAAGTGTTTGAAAAACACTGCTCTACACCAGGAATGGCAAGTACATGGCCAACACTCCTTAGTTCCACATCCATTAGTCTTGGTATTCTCTCATATTTGAGTTCTTAATCCTTCCAAACACAGTTCTCTTAAATTTACATTAAGATATTCTAAATGGGAAATTATAGAGACTGAAAAGATAAATAGTTACTTGTGTAAGAGAATATCATGGATCTCAGGGCTAGAAAGGACTCCGAGGTCGAATGGAGTGATCTCCTGCAGTTAGGATGGTAATCAGTATAACTTCTTTTTCTATCTTATAAAAAAAAAAAAAAGGGAATAAAATGCAATGGAATTAATAAAATGAATTATGTTATGTACCAAGTTCTTTTTAAAAATGTTCTCTATTTTAATATCTAAACAATCCTAGCCCCAAACTGGTGATTAATTAGTTAATATTGACCTGCAAGTACCATTCAGAACTTTCCTTAAATCTTTCCAGTTCCCTGAGTTGTATTGTTAGGTTATTTGTTACCTTGCACCTTGAACTTCTCTCTTATGACTGTTTTTGCTTTGTCCCATAGGTTATAAACACTTTTTTTTTCATTATCATTGGTTTCTATGAACCTTTTATTTCATTCTTAATTTCTTCTATAGTTGTAAAGTCATTTAGAGAAGGCTATTTAGTTTCCAGGTGTTTGTGAATTTTCGAGGGCTCTTTCTATAGTTGATTTCAAGTTTGATTCCATCTTGGTGAGAAAAGATGCTAGATATAGTTTCTGTACCTTTGAATTTCTAAAGGCTTGTTTTGTGATCAGTATCCTTGATGAATACAAATGCAAAAATTCTCAATAAGATACTAGCAGATTGTATTCAATAACATATTAAAAAGATTATACATCGGGACCAGCTGGTGGCATGGTGGCCGAGCATGGTTCGAGTCCTGGACCTGCTGGCTTGCTTTCTCACTTTCTCTCTCTCTCTCTCTCCCTCTCTCTCTCTGGTCAAATTAAAACAAATGAATGAATGAATAAAATAAAATAAAAATAATTTAAAAAATAAAATAAAAATAAAAGATACATCATGAATAAAATAAAAAATAATTATTAAAAAAAAAAAAAGATTATACATCATGACCAAGTAGGCTTTATTCCAGGGATGCAAGGATAGTTCAACATACAAAAAACAAAAAATGTAATACATCACATTAACAAAGAAAAGATTAAAAAACCATATGATCATATCAATTGATGCAGAAAAAGCATTCGATAAAATATAACATCCCTTCATGATTAAGATTCTCAGCAAAATCGGCATAAAAGGGACATATTTGCAAGCTATATCTCAGATAAGGGACTGATGACCAAAATATACAGGGAACTCAAACAGCTTATACACTCAGAAAAAAAAAAAAAAAAAAAAAAAAATCAATCCAGTTAAAGGATGGGAAAATGAACTGAACAGACAATTGTCTGAAGAAGACGTACAAATGGCCCCAAAACATATGACAATGTACTTGACATCTCTATCATAAGGGAAATGCAAATCAAAACCACAGTGAAATACCAATTAACCCTAGTCAGAATGGCTAAAATTAAAAAAAAAAATAATGATAAGTGCTGTTGAAACTGTGGTGAAAGGGGAACACTCCTGCACTGTTGGTGAGACTGTAAATCAACCACTTTGGAGAATGATACAGCGATTCCTTAGAAACCTACAGATAGAACTACTGTAGACCCAGTATTCCACTCTTAGGTATTTACCCAGAGGATGGGGATTCCTGTACATATTTTCCTGCAACTTGCTTTTTGTTCCTGTAAAATATCTTACAGGTCACTTTATGCTAGTAAATATTAGATCTACTTCATTTTTATCAGCTGCGTATCATCCCACACTATATATTTATAATATTTGTGTACTATATAACTTACATAATATACAATGATTACTTGAATATATCTCAGACACTCTTGAAGTTGTGATTTATAGCTTTTTCCTGTATGGGTTTTAAGTTAATATTTCACATAATTTTTATTCTTTTTTTTCTTTTTTTGGAGAGGTTTTTGCTATAGGGTGTATGCGCTCGCCAGAAAGACAGAGAGAGAGAAATTTCTGAAAGCGAGAAATCACCCCTCAGAGGGGATGGCCACGCTACAGTCCCTTCTCCTCCATTCTCCTCTTGGGATCTTGAGCACTCATGCACACGCACCTGGCGTGAATTTAAGCCACCAGGTCCGGGACTCAAACTGTAGTCGACTACATGGGAGTCTAGCGACATAGCCATTAAGCCAACTGCTGGTCCCTATATTTGACATAATTTTTAAAGTTTAATTGTTCTGTGAATGAGGGACATAGCAGGGGAAGAGGCAGACAGGCAACTTTGATAGAGTTCACATGCTACAACCTATCCCCAGCCTCAGCAGCCCTAGATCATGGACACATGTGTACCCAGAATGTCCAAGTACGTTTCTATACCCTGAACCTTCTCATGTAGGCCAGCCTTACGAAGTGTTGCATTTCAGCTGTGCCACTGTCTAGCCCCTTGTTCCATGTAATTTTTATTAAGATGTTAAAAATCCCTTGAAATTTTGCTTCAGTATGGTGTAAAGTAAGGTTGAGGTCTCTGTTATATGTCCTTTTGTCACACTAGGCTGTGGCATAGGGCCTTTATACCTTGCAGGTCTCTGATAATGTCATTTAAATGTACAAGTACTCTTCAAAAAAAACTTAGACCAACTAACAATAGCTTTCTGTCAAGGTAGGTGTGAAAATTTACCTTGAAAGAATATATATTGCAAAACTAAATAAGACTTGAAAAATATGCTAGAATTTATTCTGTTACTACTTTAAAAGTTGTCATCCTGAAATACCAAGTCCTTATTAGGTGACCATGTTAAAAATATTTCTGGATCATCTGTTTTGAAGATATAGTGTATGTCTGGTCTATCTTACCTCAGATTGATTTTTAGATTTAATCAATCATATTACATATTTTGGGAATGAATGTTTTCACCCACATCACCCTGGACTGTATTTTAATGATTAAAGGGTATGATCAGGGTAAGTAACACTAATTTTGGTTCAAACAAATATGAAATTAAGGAGATAAATTAAGGAGACTAATTTTCCTTAGTGCCTAATAAATTGGTCCTAAATGCAGATCCAATAAAAGCTCTTAAATATTTCAGTTAAAGTAGTTAATTTGTGAGGTCTTGAGAAATTTTATGAAGTTTTATAATTACATCAAATCCATATCATTATTGGAGCTTTATCTAAGAGTATAAAGCAAAATCTGCTTAGGTTACTTTTTGATATTATCAATAAGGTGATTAATAAAATATGTCATTTAAATTTATGTAGACTTAAATAGGTGATTTACTTTACCATTTTAGATAAACAGGATATCACTGCCACTGTAGGACTTTTCCATTGTAAATTTCTTTTTTATTCATCAGGAACATTTAACTTTATTAATTTAAAACTTCCAACTCAAAGATACAAATAAAACAAAGATGGAAGATACAATGTGCCATCTGTGAATATAGTACTAATATTTATCTTTGTTCATTCTCACTTGAATATTGTTTGATTTTGGAATATCACTACCTTGTGAATGCTACTAGTGAAACACGTTTATAATTTTATTTGTATGTCTTCTAACCTGAGCTATAGAAACCAGGAATGCCGAGTTTCTTCTGTTCTGGTAGTTTGTGTTTCTAACTTGCCTTTAGATGGTGATTCTGTCAGGTCCCGTGGGTCCTTGCAGGTTGCATTCCAAACTACAGTGAGCCTTTTTCTTATAGTTAATAGACCTAGATAGATTTTATTCAGGAAATATAATTTAAAAGACTATTTTTATTAAAATATTATGTAGAAAAAATGGGAAATACGAAAAAAGAGAAATTACCCGTTTTTGAAGAAATGGTAGGGGCTAAGTTGGGGCACACTAATAATGTAATTGTGTCCGCATGGGAAAGGTTCTGGGTTTACATACTAGGACCTTCATGAACATGCAGCTGTGTGCCTGTGATCTGGACCAGCTGAGACTGGGGGTGGATCATGGCATGAAGATACTCTAAAGAGTGCCCCTCTCTCTGTAACAGACCAAATTGGTTGAGAACAGAGCACAGTTCTCGCCTGTAAATCAGCCTTGTAAATTTCAAGATGAACAATTCAAGTATTGGCATTTGGATGAAAATTGTAGTGCAGGGACCATTTGTGAATATATTTATTATTTTGCATAATGATCAACTTCTCTTACTGTTTGCAAGTATCCGAGGTTGAACAGTGTTAGCTAACTACCATGTACATGCCTGATGAGTCTCTAATATTTTGAGGCAGAAATGAGACTTTAGAAGATATTGAGAAATTTTCACAACTCTGTTTTAAAAATTTATGTTGGAGATATAACTTGTTTTAAAGTTTTCAAGTGCATAGCATGCTTGGTTTTATTGTTTATTTTTATTTTTTTAATTAAGTCAGAGATTAGAAATAAGAGCACAAGTTGCAGATGTCTTTTTATCCAAGTTCCAACTGACTTCTGATGAAATGAGTCTTCTCCGTGGTACAAGAGAAGGACCTGTTACTGAGGTATCTGCTTTCCCTTGTAATCATTTAATGTATACCTGCTATAGATTTTTTTAAATTTAGAATTAAGATACATATTTTAATTAATGTTTAAGGTTTACTTTTTCAAAGTAATACCTGTACTTTTTTGTAAAATTCAGAATACAACAAAGCTTATAAAGAAAACCTACATCATCTCTTCCCCACATAGCTAAGTACTTTTGTCAACAATTTTAATGTTTTTAATTGTTTCGTTTTGTAATTCTGTAGTTTAGATTTCTACTTAAAGAGTATTCTTTGATTATCTATGTTAACAGTTTTCAATTTATTTTCTATCATGAAATACAAGGATTTGGGGGCCAGCAGATGACATGGTGGTTAAGACCCTGGACTCCCACATGGCAACTGCAATTTGAGTACCCAGACCTGGCAGCTTGAAAATCACTCTGGGCACATGTGCATGTGTGCTCAAAGTCCCCAGAAAGGAATGGAGGAGAAGGGATTGTGATGTGACCATCTCCCCCGGGGGCTGATTTTTCACTTTCCCTTTATCTCTTTCCAGAAAGCTCATGCCCCTAGGACAGAAACCTAAAAAAAAGAGAAGAGTTTAGTCCCTTACACTCTCTGCCCCCTTGTCACAACACAAATGGTACACACATGTTCTCTGTAACTCTTTTCATATCTCCCAGTTTCTGTTTTCATTGCAATAACATTACCGTGGAACCAAAAGTTTGAGTGTATGGAAGTGAGTAGATGAGAGAACTTATAGGAACATTACTTTCCAGTATACATTGCCCTTGTAATTTGAAAACCTTTGCAAATTTGAAATATTTGGCATCTCACTTTTTCTTTTTCTTTTTTGGAAAGGTTTTCGCTATAGGGCGCGTGCGCTTGCCAGACAGACAGAAAGCGAGAAATCACCCCCCAGGGGGGGATGGTCACGCCGCGATCCCTTCTCCTCCAGTCTCCTCTCGGGATCTTGGGCACGCATGCACATGCGCCCGGCGTGAGTTTTAAGCTACCGGGTCCGGGACGCGAACCGTGGTCAACTACGTGGGAGTCCAGCGACATAGCCATTACGCTAACTGCTGGTTCCCTCACTTTTTCTTCATTTGGGAGAAATAGCAAACTACATTAGAGAAAGAGGTTTTTTTTGTTTTTTGTTTGGTCTCCTCCTCCCCTTAGTTTTAGTCATCAAAGAAATATTAACAGTTATTATTTTCATGGTTAGAACACTGTTAGTGGCATTCTGGAAACTAAATACATTTTTCTAAAGAGATAAAAAATCAGTCATCACTTTGACATAAGTCAACTTCTATATATTAGCACCCTTTATACATCTAAATTTTCATTCTTTTGTATGAAGAGAAAAAACAGGTATATTGCAGATATATAAAACATCATCTTCAATGATAAGAATGCTATGCATAACTCATGAGATGTGTAATACATAGTATTTTTCTTTATGTGGTTTTCTTTTGGCTTGAGTTTTTCTCACTATATACTTTTTAAAAAATAATTATTTATTTATTTAATTCCATATGTTATTATTATTTTTAATTTGACTGGAGATAGACAGAGAAAGAGAAAGGGAAAAGAAGAAAGCAAGCCACCGGGTCTGGGACTCAAATCATGGTCGGCCACATGGGAATCCAGCGCCTTTAACTACCACACCACCTGCCATCCCCTAGACTTTATACTTTTTGAGGACAGTGATTTTTGCTTTTATTAATTTTCTATCCTTGGAAGCTACCATAGTATTTGGCACATAATTGACTTTGGTTTAAACATATGTTAATTTGAATAAATACCGGATACACCTTCTACAGAAATTAGAGAAGACTGAGATCAGTATAGGAGTGCTTTATTAGAACAGATGAGAGAATTTGTTTCCTCTTGAAGTGATTTTCCAATTTGGAGTATTGTAATTTTACCTGAAAGTTTGGACAATTTAAAGTCATATTCTTTATTTTAAAGCATTTTTTCAAGGCACTAGGAAGAGTAAAGCAGATTCATAATGATGTCAAAGTCCTCTTACGGACTAACCAACAAACAGCAGGGTGAGTAATGCCTCATTGAACTAATTGCATTAATGCTGATGTTTCTAAAATTTTAGACATAAATTCTGTAATCAAAATAATTAGGTGCTGGGACCAGCAGTTAGCGTAATGGCTATGTCGCTGGACTCCCATGTAGTCGACCGTGGTTTGAGTCCCGGACCCGGTGGCTTAAACTCACGCCGGGTGCGTGTGCGTGCATGCCCAAGATCCTGAGAGGAGAATGGAGGAGAAGGGATTGCGGCGTGGCCATCCCCTCTGGGGGGTGATTTCTCACTTTCTATCTCTGTCTCTCTCTGTCTGTCTGGCAAGCGCACCCACCCTATAGCAAAAACCTCTCCAAAAAAAAAAAAAAAATTAGGTGCTTAGATGTATCTATTGACTGAAAGTTTAAATTAGAATATGTTTAAATTATTATTTTTTTTTTTAGTTTAGAAATTATGGAACAGATGGCATTGCTTCAGGAAACAGCTTATGAAAGACTTTACCGATGGGCTCAAAGTAAGTTATTTCTTTCATGTTGTCTAGATTCATGAGTATTAGTATTTCGTTTTAAAATTTCACTTGTTCTGCTTTAGTATATATTGATTTTAATAATCAGAAGTATTTACTAAAAACAAAATTTACATTTGAACATACTGCCTTTATCATGAGCAGCTAAAGGAAGTCTTCAGAAAGTTCATGAAAAATGTGTGTTAATGATAAAACTTTGCATGGATTTCAGCATTTTTTTTTTAAACCAAAATGAGCTTATACTTAATTCCATTTTTCTACAAACTTTTCCAAGTCTCCTCAGTTTGTCAGCCAAGCAGGATGCTTGATTAAGGATGCAAGTAAGAAATGAACATAGTATTTCTGCCCTACATTACCTTAAAGTTGACTAGACATCACCTCTTTATATAACTGAAGTTATAAATTATGAATTAATTTTTTATTGCTGCTTTAACAAATTATCACAAATTTATGGCTTCAATCAATACAAATTTACAGATTTATAGTTCTGTAGGTCAGGAATCAGACATGGGTCTCAAACTATTGGCAGAGCTACTGCATTTGTTTCTGTAGGCTCTAAGGAGTAATTCATTTCCTTACTCATTCCATGTGTTGGCAGAATTCAATTCTTGCATTTGTAGGATTGAGGTTTGAGTGTCCATGCTTGCTGTCCCCGAGGACTTTTGCATTTTCAGAGGCTTCCTTTATATTGTGCTTGTGGCACCATTTTCAAAGTCAGCAGTGCCAGATTGAATCACTGTCTTACTTTGAATTTTTCTTGCCTTTTTCTTATCTCATATTTCTGTCCCTTCTGCCAGCTTCTTCCATTTAAGGCCCATGTGGTTATCTTGTTACCTTGTACTTTACTTGAGTAATCTCAGAAAAATCTCCCTATTTTAAGGCCTATCACCTTCATTCCATCTGCAAAATCCCTTTTACCTTAAAAAGTAACATTTTGGGGGACCAGCAGTTAGCATAATGACTATGTCGCTGGACTCCCATGTAGTCGACCACGGTTCGAGTCCCAGACCCGGTGTTTTAAACTCACACCGGGCACGTGTGCATGCATGCCCAAGATCCTGAGAGAAGGGAGGATAAAGGATTGCGGCCTGGCCAGCCCCCCTGGGGGGTGATTTCTCGCTTTCTGTCTCTCTTTCTCTGTCTTTCTGGCGAGTGCATGCGCCCTATAAAACCTCTCAAAAAAAACCAAAAAAGCAAAAAGTAACATTTTCACAGATTCCAGGGATGAAGTGCCACTACCTAGCCTACCACAAATGCTTTGCTTTAGCTTAAAGTCTTTTGTTGTTGTAGCTATTTTATTGGTGGTGGTGTTTTTGTTTCAGTAGCCTGTTTTCAAAATAGCTGTTAAAAAAAAAAAGAGAATACATGGGACCAGCAGTTAGTGTAATGGCTATGTTGCTGAACTCCCATGTTGCTGACCACGGTTTGAGTCCCAGACCCAGTGGCTTAAACTCATGCTAGGCACGTGTGCATGTGTGCCCAAGATTCCGAGAGGACAATGGAGGAGAAAGGATTGCAGCGTGGCCATCCCCTCTGGGGGATGATTTCTCGCTTTATGTCTCTCTGTCTTTTTGGCGAGCGCACGCACCCTGTAGCAAAAACCTCTCCAAAAAAAAAAATCCAGAGAATACAAAAGTGGTACAGGAGCACATGTTATTTTAGTAAGTATTACCAACTTATTTTTGGAGGGAATTGGAATGAAATCCAGTTAACTAGTTCTCCTGTGCCATACTGTGAAAGCTGCATTCTCTGGTTTGTATGATTTACTCTGGCTTTATGTCTTTGAACCAAATCCTATCTCAGTCCTCAAAGTGGTGCTCAGGTTGTACATCTTCCTGGAGCTCTACAGGGCTACAGAAAACCACAGTGACTTCCCATCTCCGAGCGCTAATCATTGGAGATACTTAACATTCTTTAGTATACTTACTTAATTTTTCACACATGTGTATCTTATCTCTCTGGTTGGATTGCTGTTTCCTCCAAGGCCAAGGACATTGTTTACATTTCCTTGTCCCATAATGTCTAATGCAGTGGTTCCAAACAGTGGGCCTCTGACTCCTAGGGATGCTGGAGTCATTTTGAGAGTTCTTCAATTCTATACATATAAGTTGTTTTCAGTCAGTGCATGCTAGGACGTAGTTGCTGGAGTGAAGTCTTCAAATACCAGAAGGTTGCAAATTTCTGAACAATTTATAAGTGAACATAGGAGGCACTTACATACATTTTATGGGAATATTAATTAGAATAATAAAATAAATAAAATATCTTGGTATAGAGATTTTTAAGCATTTAAAAGTTAAAATATTTTGAAATTATAACTTTGTTACATGGTGGTCTATACATGTAAACATGTTCGGCAAACAACTTAAAAGTCGCTTCTCAGAGAAGGGACTGATAATATATTTTTAATATTCTTTCTCTCCTTCCTTATATGGCCATGTGTGGTAACTATTCAGTAAATATTTGTTCATTATTGGTTTCTTCAGAGCTTTAGTTTTTAAATAATACTAATAATAGAATACAGGATTTGAATATACCTAACATGGTCATTTAAAAGTTATATAATTTTACATTTTTAGTTTGGATGACAATATAAATTTTTGATTGGTAAGTGTTCTCTAGGTTTCTCTAAACATTTTTTTCATGGGATTTTGCTGGAATTTAGACTCCTGATGTACAGTAGACATTATAAAGACCTAATTTTAACAAAAGTTATGATAATTATTTTTCAGGTGAATGCAGAGCATTAACACAAGAATCTTGTGACATATCTCCAGTATTAACTCAGGCAATGGAAGCCCTGCAGGATAGACCTATCTTATATAAGTTGGTGACTTTTTCCTAATTAGAAAATAAGTTCTACTTTTTCTTTGATAATTTACTTTAATTTTCAGGATTATCAAATTTTTATACAATAATTTGTGTAATATTTATACTAATGTACAGTGATATCTTTGCTTTATTTGAATGTGCATCATCAGAAGATCAGCTTATTTGAATGGTGTAGAAAACAGTATGGAGGGGAAAACCAAGGTGTCCCTGTGTCTAGACTACCTCTGAAGTAGAGGTTAAGTGGCCTTTCCTGTCTACTCTCTCATTAATTCCCTCAGACACATAAGTAACTAAAACTCCTGTATCAAACCTGCCCTGGGGTGAGGGGGATCATAGAGGAATAAAATTACCAAAGATGAAAACAACTATAGAACTACCAAAAGATGAAAAAAAATACTTAAAACAAACATTCTATTAATAAGATTCGAGAAAGCCAAGGGTTCAGTTCTTTGATCTTATAAGTTATGTCAACCATGAGCTCTAGTTTACTGCTTTCAGTAAGAAGTCTGCATTTTAAGCTTGTTGATGCATTTCTTAACTATTCCATATTTTAATTGTATTTTTGTATTTTTTCATAAACTAAAAAGTAAAAGCTTTTTCTTTTTTTTTAAGCCCGGAGTGCTGTGAGAATAAACTTTAGGAAGACCAAGGGATTGATGATAATTCAGGAAACAGAAAGCCACAGGGGACTCTTACAGAACCAGTGTATCCTGTTCTGAATCATCTCTTTCTTATACTGCTTATACTTTTCAGAGGATTTCCCTGTTACTTTCTGATTGGAACATTACTTACCCTATATAAGGTTATAGAACATCAGTGCTAGCACAGCCGTATAAAGTACTCGTAATACCCAGTGCTGCTTGCAGACTGTGTACATGCACTGTTGTAAGTGCAGGCACAACATAGGTAAAAAAAACGCTGCCCTCAAATTATTTCATTTTATGAAATTGTACATAAATGAATGCATTTCGATTGAATGTGTTAATTCTAATTTAGAGGTCACTGTTCAAGTATTTTGAGTAGGGAAAAGAGATGAACATCAAGGCAAATTGCCTAAGAGAAATAGGTATGAAGTGAGTTTTGAAGCTGGAATATGCATTTTACTTTAAAATAAAGAAGGACAGAACATTCCAGGTTGAGAAAACATAGATACAAAGATGTGGTTTGAGGGGGAACATGCACTTTTGGAAATTATTAATAATTCCAAGAACTTACAAAAAGGAAATGATAATAGTGCCTATCTAAGGGGAGGGATATTGTACAGATTAAATTAGATTATTCACAAAAGGTTCATGCTTAGTGTAATAATTGGCACATCATAAAGTTTAGATATTCTTTTCATTTTGGAAAGAAGTGACCAGAGAGCCGTTGACTAATGAGGAATATATTTAAGGCCTATATAACAACTGGGAGGAAGCTTGAATAAAACAGATTGGAGAGGCAAATAGAGAGGTTTACGTCTTAAGCACACATGCCAGGGAGTAAGAGCAATAATGGCAATTTGGAAGATAATAAAAGACATTGGGAAGTTGAGTGAGAACAAAGATTTTTTTAAGAGCAGTCGACTTGGATAAGATTAATGCCAGAGAAGAAAAATTGAAATTTCATTAAGCAATTATCTATTTTCAAAATGTTAGTAGATTCCTTAAGTTTTAAGAAAAACTTAATAATTTATCATTTTAACCACAAGATGGCACTATATCACTCGAAAGAAAAATGTCAGTTATTGAAATCTCAGAGGATAGTTGCCATACTCAGTGTTTCTTAGGTAGTGTATAACTGGAATGTTAAAGCATTGTTAACTTTTTCTTTTTACTTTTTTTTTTTGGAGAGGTTTTTGCTATAGGGCACGTGCGCTTGCCAGAGAAACAGAGAGAGACAGAAAGATAGAAAGCGAGAAATCACCCCCCAGGGGGGATGGTCACACCGCAACCCCTTCTCCTCCATTCTCCTCTTGGGATCTTGGGCATGCATGCACACACTCCTGGTGTGAGTTTAAGCCGCTGGGTCCGGGACTCAAACCATGGTCGACTACATGAGAGTCATGTGACACAGCCATTACGTCCCACTTTTTTTTTAAAAAAAACTTTATTTATTTTTTCCATGAATGAGGAGGACGAGAGAGAGGAGGAAAGAGAAAAAAAGAGAGCTTACCTAATAGGGTCTTGATGTCAGAATCTGTCTCAGCCAGCCTCAGATGACAGGCACACACTCCACTGTATACAGGAAGATCCCAGACTTGAACTGAGGACCTTCCCATGTGGGATTGCCTTCCAGAGCATTGTGTTTGTTGTGTGTGTGTGTGTATATTTGTTTATTTTTGAGTAATTTTTGCCATAGGGCATGTGTGCTCTCCGGAGAGACAGTGAGAAATCACCCTGCCAAGGGGGTTGGCCATACCACAATCCCTGCTCCATTCTCCTCTTGAGATTTTGGACATGTATACACACGCAGCCAGTGTGACTTTCAGGCTATCAGGTTTAAGACTTTTAACTGCTGTCAGCCATGTGGGAATTCAGCACCTTAACCACTATGCCACCTGCTGGCCCGGCATTGTGTTTTAACACTGCATCACCATCTGGCCCCATTATTAACTTTTAATAAATTAAGTACAACATTTAAAAAAAAAAAAAAACACTTTACTATCAATGAAAGTAAAAAAATTGATGATTTCAGTGCTGGCTCCATGGTGCAGCAATAGTGTGTCAATCAAGATAAGCCAGACCCTTCTCTGTGACTACTGTTTCAGTCCCCAGCCCAGTCAGCCTGAGGCATGATGGGCATGTGCACAAGTGCCCTAGATTAGATATACTGGAGACCTGGAGAAAGGGGGGAATTGCAGCATGACCAGACCCTGCAGAGCGAGCTTCTCTCTCTCTTTCTACCTCTCTCATTTTCATATGCATGCACATATGCCCTATCATAAATTTAAAAAACTTTTAAAAATATTGTTTTATTTTCTTTGATAAATCTTCAGAATATAATTTTTTAACATAACTACATGTAGTGACCTTTTATATGCCCAGCCAGTCATTTTTAAGAACTATTTATTTAATTTTGTTATTATTATTATTATTTTTTAAATTTGACTAGAGAGACAGAGAGAGAAGAGGAAACGTGAGAAAGTTAGCCGCCCAGTCCAGGACTTGAACTTTGGTTGACCATGTGGGAGTCCAGTTCCTTAACCATCACACCACCTACCGGCCCCTTCAGAAAATTATTTAAATTATTTAAGAACGTAATAATATGTAAAGTGCTGGTTTTTTTTTTTTTTTTATTCTTTATGTGTTTGTTGCATTCTGTAAAGGGGCTTTTATACCTTTCTTTTCTCAATTTGCTTTTTAATCAAAATTTTTCATTTTAACTCTAGCTAAATAGTACAAAGTATGACTTTTCATTTTAATTAGGGGCATTTTAGAATATTTACATATTTGGAACATTTACCCTTATAAAGCTTCGTTTTGAACTTTTGACCTTTGTTAGAAAAGAGTCTGATTTTGGTCCAATAAAGTTTCTTAGTTTCTTGGGAAGAGTATTTCATGTATACAGATATCATTGGAGATTTGTTGTGACTCCTTGCAGTTTTTCCTTCAAATTATATTGTGTGTCATAGGAAGATTAACATTAATATTAATGTATATTTCATATTCTTGTTCAGACTATAGTCCATTGTTTACCAGACCTGGTGATTTTCCTTCCCATTTAAAACACCAGGGAATGCAGTGTTTTGTTGTATCTGTGGTCCAGGGACCATTCTCAAAAACAGAAATTATATAGTTTATGTTTATTATAACCAGTAGAGTCTTGGGAGTGAGGATTTTTTTTTTAATATAGTATTTTGAAAATTAAGTTTGTGAATTTTGTGCTGAGAAGCCATCTGATTATTATTATTTCATAGAATTGGGTGATCATTTTCAACAAGGCCTTCACACTAAGTATATTTATAACTTAAGACCATGAGGGAAAAAGTACAAGTGAGCATTTTGGTTCTAATTTGTTTTAAAAAATAACAAATAATGGGGCCTGCAGGTGGTGTGGTGGTTAAGGGCGCTGGACTCCCACATAGCTGACCATAGTTCGAGTCCCATACCTGGTGGCTTGCTTTCTTACTTTCCCTCTCTCTCTCTCTCTCTCACTCATCCCTCTATGGCCAATTAAAATAAATAAATTAAAAAATAAATAAAGTTAAGTAATTCTTTAAAAATATCAAGTAAAGAAATTACGTAGTTTATAAAAACTTGGCTTGATAGTGTGCTTTCTCTTTCCTACACTAGTATGTTACTGTAGGGAATTTCAGAACCATTTTCATTTAACTGAAAATAAACATGAACACACACAGAACCACAGTCTGGTAAATAGTGAATCAACCACACAAAAAAATCCAGATTCCTGAAATTGTAACTATTTATTTTCCTTCACTTCCTCTTGTGTTTAGAAATAATCCCTTCTCCAGCATTCTTTCATTTAACAAAATGGATTTTTTTTAATTAAGTCAACAACAGCATATTAAAGAAAGCAATACAGTCTAAGAAATAAATTCTTCTAAAAATCTTCGGAAAATTTCTGCAACTTTCATTTATATTTAGGTTAATGAAGTAATTTTTAATAGTGTGTGGTATAGTACTGTCTAGGGATTTAGTAATTAGTGAATTAGGCCAGTCCATGGTATGATAGTTAAGGCAGTTGGATCAAACATGGCCAACTACACATTTTGTGTCCCAGACTTGGTGACTTGAGAAACATACCAGGTGCATGTGCATATGTAATCAAAGACCCATAAGGAAGGTGAAATGGAGGAGAAGGGATTGCTCTGTGATTGCTGTTGGGGTGCTTTCTCACATTCTCTCTCCCCTCACACATTACTTACCTCTCTCCCTGTGGCAAATTCATGTATCCTCTGTCTACAATCTATCAACATGGAACTGCTAAAAAAAAATTTGCCTTCTAATGTACTTAAGAACAGTTTTTTTTCTGTTTGATTAGTATTTTACACTACCAAAAAAATTATCTGAGAGCACATTTATTCATTCATCAGAGAGAGAAAGAGAAAGAGAGAGAAAGCAAGCAAGCAAGCACCCACCAATGTGGCATAGTAACACCATAATCCTATTCCCACTGTTTCTCCTTCCCATCTGCATTTTGGGCACACATGTACATGTGCCCTGCATGCACTTTAAGCCATCTGGGCTGGGATTTTAATCATGGTGGGATCTAGATCCATATGCACAGCACTTGACTCCTATTCTACTGGACTGGCCTAGAAAGAACATTTAATAGGGAGATGGGTGTAAGGAATGGTAGTCATAATGAAAAACAAAGACTGAATCGAGTCAAAGAAATGGACACCTTAGGCAATTCCAGACCTGTCTTGATATATTACACCCCAAATTGTCCTATCCTTCCCATCAAAGCTTTCGTTCCCTGCCATGTACCTCACCTTAGGAAGTTTTTTCTTTTTCTTTTCTCTTTCGAGTGCAGTAGGTGACTTCTAAATATATGAGGAGATTTCAGAAAGTTAATGAACAAATGAAATTAAAGTCTGAGTTTATTTTCATGTAAAAACATTTTTTTTTTCTTTTTTCTTTTTTTTGGAGAGGTTTTTCGCTATAGGGCGCGTGCGCTCGCCAGACAGACAGAGAGAGACATAGAGACAGAAAGCGAGAAATCACCCCCCAGGGGGGATGGTCACGCCGCAATCCCTTCTCCTCCATTCTCCTCTCGGGATCTTGGGCACGCACGCACACGCGCCCGGCGTGAGTTGTAAGCCACCGAGTTCGAGACGCGAACCGCGGTCGACTACGTGGGAGTCCAGCGACATAGCCATTACGCTAACTGCTGGTTCCCGTAAAAACATTTTAAAACCTATGCACAGTTCTTTTTTTAATATGCAGTTTTCATGAAGTTTTTGAAGCCTTGCCCTTTCCTGTATATTTAAAAGAAAAAAGTATTTGCTATGTATGCATGATTGGTCAGCAAATTTAAGGGATATTGAATATATCTAATATTAGAATCAAAATAAGCTTTTGAAAATGAGTAGCAGTATTTAGACAAATTTTGGTGGTAAATTGTGAGGATATATGTAAAAGAGAACTTTTTTAATGTAGGAGAAAATGTCAGTATTTGGATTCAGAGTTCTAATTATAACTAGCCTCTGAGGGGTATGTATTATGGCCTCATGTAAAGCAATAGAGCATCATGTTTTGGACTTTGAGGAACTGAAACCTGAGGCATTCAGTAGTTCTAACTGGCTTTTTTTTTTTTTTTTTTTTTTTTTTTTTTTTTTTTAACTTTTGCTAATTCACTGCCCTTGCTGTCAGTGCCACTGTTTTAGTCCCAAATCCCTTCGTTCTTTCTTAAGAGGTGTAAAAATTGCTCCCTTTAGGTTGAATTTCCAGGATGCTCAAGTTAGCTCATAATTTCTTTTTTTAAAGTAAATTTTTGTTTTTAGAACTATTTTATTTAACTTTATTTAGTTTTAAAATTTGACCAGAGAGGGACAGAGCAAGAGAGTAAGAATGAGAGAGAGAGAGATGGAAAGTGAGAAAGCAAGCCACCAGGTCCAGGACTTGAGTGGCTTTTGGTTGGCCATGTGGGAGTCCAGTGTCCTTAGCCACTTTTTTTTATCATTTAAAAGTGTGGCTAAGGAAACTTTAGAAGTCTTTCTTAACATCAGAAATCATGAATAGGCCGACATAATTATTAGGGGAAAAATGTTTTTTGTATGTCTTGTTTTTTCCAGGTATACCTTAGATGAATTTGGAACAGCCAGAAGAAGTACAGTTGTTCGTGGATTTATTGATGCCCTTACAAGAGGTGGCCCAGGAGGCACACCTAGACCTATTGAAATGCATTCCCATGACCCTTTGAGGTACAGTAGTCAGTCAGCAGTAGAGGATTTGATGGGGATTTTTTTGAAGGAAATTTTTGCTAACATTTGGTTTTTGGTAGGTATGTGGGAGATATGTTGGCTTGGCTCCATCAAGCTACTGCTTCTGAAAAGGAACATCTTGAAGCCCTCTTAAAGCATGTGACTATGCAAGGTGGGTCCACAAGTTGTTTTGGGGAATACCTAAATATAGAACATAACACAGGCCTCTCTGTTTCTATTTTCATTTCTGTCTTCTTCACTGAGATAAACGTTTCACCTAGGTAGTACAGTAAACGCCCTACTTCATCGTCCTTTCTCTAGATACCCACTTAGGCTGCTAACAGACTTTCTGCTTCATTACTTTCATCCTGTCACTCAACTGTTGACAGTTTTATAGAGGATACTTTTATTTTCCATAACAAGCCTACACTCCTCTGTTTCACTTTTGAGAAATGACTGGAGCATCTAGCATATCTCAGATCCTCAGTCTGACACTTTAAAGACAGAGGGTGGTATTTATCTAAGTTTTATCTGAGTAAACAGGCTGAATGACTTGCTTAAGGTCATTAAGCTACTGATTATTTCAATTCTATTACCCCAACCTTTTTTCTCATTTTCATGGGACTATTTTAAAACTTTTATTTTAAAAATAATTATGACATGTGTATAAAGTGTGCTTAAAATTTTTTGTCTTGAATTCAAGGAAGAAAGTTACTATTGCTGAGAATTGCTGCTGTCTAATTTCAAATCTTAGTTTTAACTACTTTAAAATACTTGTTTTAGAGTTTGAGTATTTAGTGCATAATTAAAAGATGTTCTTTTTTGATAGAAAATGAGGAGAAATACTGTGACCTGGTGTTACTTGACTATTTTGCATAGCTTGGCCACATACCACTGTGGTTCATCACATGATCTACAGGAGAGGCTGGTGTACAAATTGGTGATGACAATATTTGGGAGGTGGGAGGGTAAGAGAGCACCACCCTCCCCATTCCTTCTCCTGCATTCTCCTCTCAGGATTTTTCATAGTTCTTAACTCTTTAATATTCAGATCAGAGTCAAAAAATATGTTAGACTGGCACAAAGTGCATTTGTTAAAGTTTTTTTTCTGTTATTATTCTAATTACCCAGATTAAAAGAATGTATTTTTCAAAGAGGTTTTAGAAAAGCGTATATGAGAGTCAGTGTTAAGGGTTAGGAATGAAATAGATTGGAGTTAGATGAAATAGGTTGTTCTGTAAGAATGACTTAAATCTTCTGAGCCTCATTTTCTTCATCCATAAAAGTGAAGGTAGTTATAAGCAGTAAATGTCAAGTACTCATTACGGTGCTTGATAAATAGTCAACATTTAGAAAATATCATTTTTCTAGTAGATTACAAGATGAGTTTTTCAACTTTATGCCCTCAGCTTATCAGCTCAGTTCAACTGCCTGAAAGAAGGTGTTTGTAAAACAAATGCTAATACATCTTCATATTGCCTCCTTACATATTTTTCTTAGCCTTTTATCCTTTGTCTCATGCAGTTATTCTTTTTCACAAAGAAATATGTTCATTTTATTTATTTAATTTATTTTGAGAGATTTTTGCTAGAGGTCACCTGTTCCCATTAGAGAGGCAGGAAACAAGAAATCACCCCACAGGGAAGATGGCCATCCTACAGTCCCTTCTCCTCCATTCTCCTCTTGGGATTTTGGGTACACATACACGTATACCCAGTGTGAGTTTCAAGCTGCTGGGTCCGTGACGCAAACCGCAGTCGATCATGTGGGAGTCCAGCACCTTAACCATCATGCCATCTGTTGGCCCCGGAAATTTGTGTGTTTTATTTAGCAGTTAAATGAACTAACAAGGTTGTCTAGAAACACACTAGTTATTAACACATTAGTAATGTCCCAAAAGGTACCATATTTAGTAAAATATTTTTCTATTATCTGAAACTGTATTAGAGGCTTTAATTATATGTATTATTGTTTGTTGATTTTTCGAGCTTATGTGAAACAAGGTATGATATGGAAAATAATTTTATTATATTAGGTGTTGAAGAAAATATTCAAGAAGTTGTTGGGCATATCACCGAAGGAGTGTGCAGGCCTCTGAAGGTAAAATATTTTGTTTTTATGTGTGTTAGAAGGTATGTGGCTTGATTATATCATCATATCTTTATGAGTTTAAAGAAACTTATTGCTTGACTTCAAACAGTATTTTGTCAAATTAACACATTAATGTAGGCTAATTAAATACATTTTAAAATAAACATTTCCAAATTTCTTTGAAAAAAGTTAAAAATATTCTTTGTTTGTATATAGTGCCTTATTTGTTACAGATTATATTTCCCATAATAATTGATTTTTTTTTTAGTACCCAAAGTATTTTTATTGCTATATTAGCAATGGACTTTTTTTGGGTATGTTTTTAAGAGCTACATAGAAATGGATTAAAGGAACAGATAAAATTGACATCCTAAATTAAAATGTTTGGTTTAAAAAATTTTATACAACAAATTTTATGTTTATGTATGAAAAGCTATATATAACCTTACATTGAAAATATCACAAAGTATTTTCAACACTATATTAAATGTATTCCCCAAGAGGAAAAAATTTAAAATGTCTAAAATATATTATTGATAGATCATAGATCTTTTGAACATGCATCTGTTTACAGTATTAACAGTACACAAAATGTTTATTTTATCATTTGGATTTTTTTCTCTTTTGAAAATAACTGACCTTAAACTATGGTAGCATTCTGTGAAACTAGGTATATTTACAAAGATAGATGACATGGAAGATAGAGCTGAATTCTGCCTTATATGGTACAGTCACTGTGTCTACAGATTGCTAACATTTACTTGGGAACACAGGTCCACCCTTAGCAGCACTCTGTGATGTTAAGGTAAAGGTGGCTTATCAATATCTCTTTCAGTCCTCATTTCTTCTCTTGTCCCCTTCAGTATAAGCACAAATGCTCATTCTCCTCTTGGTGTCTTGCCCTCCCTTCTGCTCTAGCGCTCTCTGACCTTGGAGAGAGCCAGGGTTCTGTTATCCCTTTTCTAGCTACTTTGCTGGCAGATGGCCTGAAGCCCATTTTGCTACTTTTCATATGCGCCTTAATCATCTGTGCCACTTCTTACAATACAGTTAAAATTTATTAAGTGCTTACTGTGTGTCAGGGACTGTTCCACCCCTGTTGTATCTAAACCCTTGTTCTCATTACTGTTCTCAGGCTCTACTAATGATTCTTTTCCTCCACAGTCTACACCATTAGGAACTTGCCCCTGCCGCCCACTTCTTTAGTATCTTTTACCCTGTTTACTTATTTTTGTTTCTCTTGTCTCTTGTTTTTCCTGTGACCACTGACTTTTGCAGAACATGACTGGCCTCTCATACAGTCCTCACTAAGACAGAATATTTCTTTTTCTGTGGCAAACAAACCAAGCTTGGAGTACCATTTGTAACCCTGATTTTTTTAGTCTTTCTGTTATATTCTATGTTGTAGCTGAAAGGATGAACTTTCCCTCTAAACCTTCCTATGTGTGGTGAGAGATGCTGTTGTTTTCTTAGTTCTTTTATTTTCCTTTTTTCCCCTCTTTTCCTTTCCTTTTTTTCCTCTCTCACCTCCTTCCTTACATTCTCTCTTAAGGGAATTGGAATGAAGAGTATTTTCTCAATACCTCCAAATTCTAGAAATCAGGTTGCCAGATAGCTGACATGGTGTTATTGATCTGCCAGACAAGTCTGTCTGCAGTGAACAACACTTACATTTTTCTTTGTTATTTGTTTGTCATGATGTACTTTTGCCTAGAAAAACATGTCATGACTTCTTGACGATCTAATAATTATACCCAAAAGTATCACTTTTATTGGTAGAACATATTGTTTAAATAACTTCTGAGCCTAAGTCTAAAAATGTAATTTTTATTAGAAATTTTTTAAATTTGAAATTATTTTAAAAAATTTAGTAGCCACTTATGATCATGGTATGATAGTATTTAGCTAGTCTTTTGCATTACATCAAAAGAAAAAAATTAGTTTCATAAACATATTAATGTAAACATAAATTGATTTCTATAGTCCAAGATGTTTCTCTATGATGATATACATTCATTTATAAAATCTCATTTTAGCAAATCACATTTGTTGGCATTATGACATATGGCAAAATCTAAGAACAGAGAAACTTCAACTTTCAAAAGCATTTATTAAACACCTGTTCTATGTATACTGTTCTATACTGCAGAAATGTAAAAGAAGCAGAAAATACAATGTCTGTTTTTGTGTTTAGAAACTAAGAAAGCAGGAAAATACAATGTAAGTAGCAACTTAAAGGCAGATTTAATACAATATGTGAAAAAGCGTGTATCAGTGTGGTTTAGGTAATATTTATTAATGAAGGAATATAGAGTAAGAGGAAATTGAGTGAGGGATGAAATTTTATTTTTTGAAAGAATTACTTATTTTATTTTATTTACTATTATTATTACTCAATTTGACCAGAAAGAGAGAGAGAGACGGAGAGTGAGAAAGCAAGCCACCAGGCCCGGGAATGAAACCATGGTTGGCCATGTGGGAGTCCAGCACCTTAACCACCTTGTCACCTACTGGCCCCCTTTTTTTTGGGGGGGGGCAGTGGGGTGGAATTTATTATTTAGAAATGATTTGTGTTAGCTAATGCTAAAGTAGATCAGGTTAATCTTGAACTAGATCTGATTTTGGCTAGTAGTTGCAAGTATGTTAGTGCTATTTTAAGATTTCTCTGCTTTCCTATTCACTAATTAATAGAAAAAGTTGTAGTTTAAAGACAAGAATTCTTTCATTTTTTCCTGAATATGTGGTAATAGACCGACGTATTTTCACTGGTAATGTATTTTTAGGACTGTAGCAGCTGTTTTGTGATTTAGTATTGAGCTAAATTCTATTACATATTGATGATAAGCCTCCAAGTGATCTCATTGTATTGTTATTTTTGTTAACGACTACCTTGAACCAAATTTTGCAGGTAATGGGTCTTTTTTGTGTTAAAATGTTTATTTTACCATCTCTTATGACTTAATACTCAGAAATTTCTTATTTAGAGATATTTTGTCATCTCTACAATAAAATTTTACCTTTAATTTTTATGCCATTTATACCATGTCATTCATAAAGGTATACTTTTAAGAAATGTTTAATTTCTTCTCACGTATTTTAATAGGTTCGGATCGAACAAGTAATAGTTGCTGAACCTGGGGCAGTTTTACTATATAAAATTTCTAATCTCCTCAAATTTTATCACCATACAATCAGGTAAATGGAATGATGAAATGTGCTTGTTAGGTTCCAGATGATGTTTCTTTTCGGTTGTAGTCATGTGTAAAATGTTTTTGTTTGTTTTCACCATGTATATGACTTAGTGTAAATAGTAGAACATCCATACCATGTGAATTACTGTATACATTTTATGCATACCATACCTTGAACCCTGTCATTTCTTTTTTTCTTTAGGTATAACCACACACACACACACACACACACACACACACACACACAACTTATATAACAATATAAGTTATTGTAAAGTATTTATTAAGTCTTCCTGCATTATTAAAAGAGGATCTGTGTCAACTAGAGCAACCATATAATAAACTCAGAATAGGGCATAATGAGTGAAATAGCCTATTCTGAATGTAAGTAACCTCAAGTCTTCTTTATCGTTTAGTTTGCTTTTAGTCATAAAAAGAAACCATAACTTTATCTTCTTTATATAAAACCAACTATTTCTGATTCGGAAGTACTTATCTTATCTAAAATGTGATCTCTGACTTCAAAGTTTGCATTCATTTTTGCTTTGCATGTTAGTTAATATATACTTAAGTTTTGTCATAACTGTCATGATAAGATCATGTTAAATGTGTTGTTGGATTAAAACAATGTCCTTCTAAACAATATTTTTTGATAGTTTCTATATTTTTCCATTAAAATTTACAAATTTTCCAGTATGGCAGTATCAGGAATTGAAAGCTAACTGTTAAAATCCGAGAGTTATAACTAAAAGATCTGGGAGACTTTCAGGGATCAGTAGATTACAGAGCAGTAACTGACTATGTTAAGATTACCTATCCATTAATGACTGAGAGTAGCCACTCAAAACTTCACAGCTAACAGGTAGATTTCACACACTATTGGTAAATTTGAAACAAAACTAATAAACTTTATAGGCTACAAAATTGAGATAGGATTTGTGTTGGTCCTCTACATTTTAGATATAAATTTATTATCTTTCTCCATGACCAAAAAGCAGTAAATTAGTTACAATTTTAATGATATAGGCTTCCTAAAATAAGAAAATGATAAATATTTAGAAAACACAAGGACAACTAAAAGCAGCTAAACATATCGAATGATGTGTTAGAAAAGTTGGTGGTGAAATAATTTTTAAAATAGTTTATTTAGTAATATTCATGATGGTACTACATTTAAAGATATTGATAATTCAGTTTGTCATACAGAAGATGCTAGAAGTAAAATCAAGTGAATTCTGATGGTAAAGATTCTTAGGTTCAGAACTATAATTTTTCTCTGCAGAGAATGATATCGAACATGACAGTAAGAATCTTTTACATGTACTTTTTCTACTTATTCACACATTTCTTCATTTAGTCTATTGAAAAGTTGACTATAGACTTGTCACTCTTGTGTGCTAAGGAAACATCAATGAATAATACAGAGCTTGAAGCTACATAAAGGAGACAATTAGACATGTATAAAATAATAATTTCTAGATAGCAGAAATGGGACTGAAGAGAAATAAAGTAGGAGAAAATAAATAGAAAGTATAGGGAATGACCATGTAGGTGTAGGTAGGGCATGTGTCAGTGTGTGTGTGTGTGTGTGTGTGTGTGTCTGTGTGTGACTGTCTTAGAAAGCCTTTCAGTGCAGATGATGTTTGAACAGAAACCTGCATAATATGAAGGAGTTGGGCATAAAATGCTCTTAGAGAGGAGTGTCCTAGGCAGAGGTATACTCTAGCCCTGAAGCTAAGAAAAGCTTGTAATTTAGAGAATCAGAAGGAGGACCAGTGGTTGGAGGGTAGTAAATTGGAAGAAGTAGGAGGACATGAAATCAGAAAGGTAAAGAGAGGTTGGATCATATAGGACTCTGTAGGCCATGGTAAAGATTTTATTTTATCCTGGTAGGCTGAGGAACTTGAACTGATTTATGATGTAAGGTTACTCAGAGTACTGTGTAGATGATGCATTTAGTGGGGTGAAAGGAGGAATAAGAAGGGTATTTAGGAAGCAGTTTGTGGTTCTGACGTGAGATGGTAGGTTAGATTAGGGCGATAGTCTTGGAGGTGTTGGAAAGTAATTGATTCCAGAGATGCTTTATGTTATATCCAGTGAGACGTGTATGTAGACTACTTGGAATGAGATGTAAAGAGTCAAACATGCTTCCCTGAGCCGCATTCCTGAAACTGTGTTCCATGGAGATTCACCTACATTTGCGGGGCTGCACGAGACCCACCCTTGGTCCAGCCCTGAGTGGAGTCTACGTTCCCTATTGTTGGGAACTTTATGATCTGATAATTGGAGGGAAAAAAAAAATCATGTTTATCATAAAAAATAATTAGAATAATAATAATAATGATTGGGGGAAACATAGGAAAGATATTGAATGTTGAAGTGGGGAGATTAATGTCTCTGTACTGACTGACATGCATGGCATTCCCTTTTGAAAAAGCAATGTAATACACTGTAAAGTTATATGTAATTCAATGTAACAAAAAAATGGATAATAATAAAAAAAAAATAAAAAAATAAAAAAAATAAAAAAAAAAAAAAAAAAAAAATAAATAAAAAAAAAAAAAAGAGTCAAACATGAAATCTTGCTTTTTTACTTCAACGACTATGTGGATGGTATTGCTGTTTGCTGAGATGGGGAATCCTCGATATAGGATTGATGTGTAAGACTATATGGTCTTAATAGCCCCTCTCTTTCCTCCTCCTCCTTCCCAGTACTTTAATAGAATCCTCATTCTCCTCCAGTCTAGACAAGTTACTCTGCAGCCTGTTGTGTGGCTGTCACACAGGCCTGCTCTTTCCCTTAGGTTGGATTTCCCTTAATCTTTTGTCAGTTCTGAATAGTATTTGTATGAGTGTAATGATGTAAATTAATATTTATTTACTAGAACCTGTTATGATAACTGTATTTGGAAGCCTGGGGAAGGTGATGTTTGAATGTTATGTGGTGGGTCAAGAATATTATGTAGGAGAGTTTAACTCTCATTTTTTAGATGGGGGAATTTGTAATTAATACCTAAAACTGAAAAATCAAGTTTAAGGTGTAAAAACATAGTGGGAAGAAATATGGAGTAAAATATCAAAAGCATCTGCAAATGTCTGGACTAGTTACTGGTACCTAATGAGTACTCAATAATTAGAAAATTCTGTACCTGAGAGTCTGAAAAAAGCAACTGATAACTCCCAAATTTAAACCAGTGGATATAAATATGTTTTGATCTCCAAATTTTTTATCAAAGTACTAGTTTCCATTTATATTTATTCATTTTACTTCCTTTGTTGTATGATGTATATGTTGTTTTACTGCATAGTGGGAATTCCTCTTCCAATTTATTTTGAGTTTTAAAAACAACTTTCTGTATCTGAATTAGGAAAATAAAATTGGGAATTGTTTTATATGTATACTTGTTTTAAATCCTGACACAAATTGGAAACCACTTTGGATAGGTCTAAGAAATAGTCTTATAATAGCAAATTGTGGAATATGCTAAAGTAATTAGTTATTTCAAAACATTAATTTTTCATAATTAGTCTAAACTTACTGCTATTTAGGTGGCTAAATAAAAATTTAGAAACTAATTTATAGGTATGTAGTTGTGGTATAATAGTCTGAGTTAAAAGAATTAGTATTTAGACATTTTGCATATTTCACTTGTAGAGCTATTGATGAAATCCTTTCTTAAAATTACGTCTTGGATGATCAATATATATGTTTGTTGTAATACAGGAAAAGTGAAGATATGTATTATGGATATATGTTCTAATCCACAGTTTTGCTAAAAAGGATTGTGAACTATTGACAAAACAGCAGCTTGTTTTCATTTTTTATTTCCTAACTCAAAAGGAAAAAAAACTGACATTTTTATAATGAAATTAGAGTAATTCTTTTCTAATTCTTAGGTTTCATTTTACATAAAAATTTTATTTAAATCTAGATCTATTTAAAGCTTTATACTCAGTTAAAGAAATGAATTGTTTCATCTTCTGTTGAGCAACCTGAAATATTCTTTGTTTGTAGTGGCATTGTTGGAAATAGCGCAACTACATTATTGACTACCATTGAAGAAATGCATTTGCTAAGCAAAAAAATATTCTTCAATAGTTTGAGTCTTCATGCAAGTAAATTAATGGACAAGGTATGTTTGGAAAATGCAATTCTTAAAGTATGTTACTGTCAATCTTTAATATTTGAAGATGTTGTTTTAGTATCAGTTAATGATTTTTTCCCCTTTCCATACAATCTTCTTTTGAATTCTTCCTATAAGAAACAGTCTTCATTTCAAGATGGCTTACTGGACATTGACTTTAAATTCTGTGTTCCTGAAACAGTATAACTTGAGTTATAAATTGGAGATGGAATCTCAAGCCCCAGTTTCATTAGCATTTTTCTGTAACCAAACATCTGTACTAAATCATACTTCCTGTATTTAGGTGGGGACTAAGATGACAGATTGGAAAACTGGAACTCTTACGAAGTATTTTTTCCAAACAGTTTATATTTTTACTCTCTGATGTTACAAGATTTTTCTTAAGGAATTTATGCTTATCCAAGTTAGGTATTATGATTATTTTTGAAAACAAATAAGAAAATACCCACAAAAACAAATATCAAAACCTAAAAGAGTCCTGTGAGATTTAATATTTTTAATGGAGCAGGCTGTTGTAGCTGAACCTTAAGGAATGACTTTACAGCTACCAAATCATTCTTTATTTTTGTTTCATTATTAAAGATTCAAGGTTTTTGTTTTGTTTGTTTTTAACCTTTCGGTGCATGTGCTCACGAGAAAGAGACAGAGACAGAAATAGACGAGAAAGAGAGACAGAAATAGTGAGAGGGAAAGTGAGAAATCACCCTCTGGGGGTATGACCATGCCACAATGCTTTCTCCATTCTCCTCCTGGGACTTTGGACACACCCGCACATACATCCAGTGTGATTTTCCACCAGATCTGGGACTCAAAACTGCAGTCTGCCAAGTAAGAGTCCAGTGACATAGTCACCATGCCATCTGCTGGCCCCAAGGACTCAAGTGTTTTAAGGATACATCACAATCACCATGTAGGCTTTTTTATTGTACTATCCTAATAGGCTGATTAAATTAGCCACACCTTTTTTTTTTGGAATATAATAAAGAATAGTCAGTAGCAATCTTTTCTAGAGTACTCACATAATAGAATTGGTCTGGTACATTCACACAATTCAATTCGTGAATTGTCCTTGCATCCCTGGAATAAATTCCACTTGATTGTGGTGTATAACTTGGATGTGCTGTTGGACTTGGTTTGCTGGTATTTTGGTTAGGATTTTTGCATATATGTTCAGCAGAGTTGTTCCATAGTTTTGTGTTGTTCCTTAGAATGAGTTTGAAAGTGTTCCTCCACCCCCCCTTTTTTTTTAATAGTTTGAGAAAAATTGGTATTCTTTAAAACTTTGGTGGAATTCAGCAGTGAAGCCATCTAGTCCTGGGCTTTTCTTTGTTGGGAGACTTCATATTGATTCAGTCTCATTACTTGTTATTGGTCTGTTCAGTTTTTTTTTTTAATAATAATTTTATTTAACTTTATTTATTTATTTATTTTAATTTGACCAGAGAGGTACAGAGATAGAGTGAGAAAGCAAGTCGCCAGGTCCAGGACTTGAACTGTGGCAGTTATGTGGGAATGTCCAGCGCCTTGACCATCATGCCACCTGCTGGTCCCTGTAATGGTCTTTTATATTTTTGTGATTATCAGCGTGTCTTCTTTTTTGTTTCTGGCTTCTGTTTTTTCTTAATCCAGCTAATTTGCTTTGTAGATCTTTTCAAAACATCAATTTTTAGTATTTTTATCTTTTGTGTTTTTTTGTCTCTATTTTGTTTATTTCTGTTCTGATCTCTATTTCTTATACTAAATTTTTTTTTCTTGCTCTTTTAATTTCTTGAAGTGCATATTATGTTGTTTATTTGAACATTTTCTAATGTTTTTACATTGGCACTTATTGCCACAAACTTCTTCTGTTTTAGCTATATTTCATACATCTTGGTATTTTTCATTTTAATTTGTTTCAAAATATTTTTGGATTTTCTTCTTAATTTCTTTATTGACCTAGTAATCCTTCAGGTTCATGTAGTTAAGTTTCCATGTGTTTGTATACTTTTCAAAGTTCCTCTTATTATTGATTTCCAGTTTCACTTTATTGTGATCAAAAAAATACTTGTTATGATTTCTGTTTTTCTAAATGTTTTGAGACTTGTTTTGTGGTCTAATATATGGTCTGCTCTGGAAAATGTTCTATGTGCTGATGAGAACAGTGTGTATTCTGCAGCTTTGGATGAAATGTTCTGTAAATATCTGTTAGGTCCATTTGTTGTATAGTGTTTAAATCGGATCTTTCTTTGTTGATATTCTGTCTAGATGATCTGTACAGTGCTGAGAGTAGGGTGTTGCAGTCTCATCAACTATTGTGTTGAAGTCTATTTCTCCCTTTGGCTCTAATAATATTTGCTGTTTGCTTTATATATTTAGGTGCTCTGGTATTGGGTGCATATATATTTACAGATGTTATATCCTCTTACTGAATTGATCTCTTTATTATTTTGTAATGTTCTTTGTCCCTTTTTACAGTTTCTGACTTAAAAAGTCCATTTTATCTCAGATAAGTAGAGCAACTCCAGCTTGTTTTTGATTTTCACGTGTGTACTCTCTTTTTTCATCCGTTCACTTAAATTCTGTGTCTGTTTTTACTATTAGGTGATTTTCTTATAGGCAGAATATAGTTGATTTTCTTTTCTTTTAAATCCATTCAGCAACTATATGTCTTTTAATTGTAGAATTCAATCCATTTTCACTCATGTGATTATAGATGTGTTACTTGAATGTGCCATTTTGTTACTTGATTTATAGTTTTTATGTAGATTATTTATTCCTTTCTTCCTTATTACTATCTTCGTTTGTGGTTAAATATTTTTCTCTAGTAATATGTTTTCATTCTTTGCCTTATAATTTTAGTGTTCTAATACAGGTTTTGGTTTTGTAGTTACTATCATGTTTACATAAAACATCTTATAGCAAGTCATTCAAAACTGATAACAATTTAACTTTGGTTCTGTACAAAAAGAAACAAAAATAAAACTCACCACTTCAATTCCATTTCCCCCTTCATTTTGAGGGTTTTTTTGTTTGTTTGTTTTTAAGGTTTTTGCTATAGAGTGCACATACTCGCTGGTGAGAGACAGAGAGTAAAATTGACAAATTCCTCCCTCCTGGTGAGAGGGAGGATAACCATGCTGCATCTCCATTCTCCTCTCAAGACTTTGGGGACAAATACACAAGCATATGTACCTGGCATAATTTTTCAGCCTCTGGGTCTGGGACTCAAACCATGGTAGGCTTTGTGAATCTAGCACCCTAGCCACCACACGCTTGCTGATCCCAATAAAAGGCAACTTCTTTTTTCTTCATTTGAGAGAGATTTTTGCTATAGGGCTCATGCGTTCGCTGGAGAGACAGAGAGAAAAGAAAGTGAAAAATCACCCCCAGGGAGGATGGCCACACCATAATCCCTTCCCCACTGTTCTTTTCTCAGGATTTTGGACATGCTCTCACATGCACCCAGTGTGAGTTTAAGTTGCCGAGTCCGGGACTCAGACATGGTCTACTGCATAGGTGTCCAGCCGTTATAATGTAACCATTACATCATCTGCTGGTCCAAAAGCTAACTTATAAGTATGGTTTTTCAGTTAAAACATTGAAGAGAGTAAATTAAAAGAGGGGAGGTAATTGAAATTTGACTGTAATAAGTAGTAATCAATACTGCAGCATGTGTGAGTTCTGAGTGAGTGGGTTTTGGTCATTATTATTGTTTTTGTTGTCATTATTATCATACCATAAACTGTTTTTTTTTCAGATTATGAAATGAATTTAGGGATATTTTAACATTCAATTAAAATGGTATTCTTAGAACCATTTTAGGTTTCTTTCAAGAAAATCACCTTTTAGTTAGGGAATCTGAATCCCAAATCAAATAGAAACTCATTGGGTATGAGCATATGCCCATGATCCTCTATTTCTGAAAGGCTAGGAGAGAGGGATTACATTATTATGACACCCTGTCAAGGGTGTTTGCTTACCAGTCTGTCTGTCTCATTTTTAAAAAGTAAGCTTTATTTTTATCTTTTTTGATCAAATTTTAATATTTCATATTTTATATCTTAATCTTGTTCTTGTAAACGATTTTACTTCCTCTTGGAAGATTTATGCCTTATAAGGAAACAATGCTTATTGAAGAAAGGTTCTTCCTTAGCAAAGCACCCACATGGAAATTTTTGTTAAATAGAATTTTAAATGGGTAGTAAAATTGTTAGAAACATAGCTCTTAAGATAAACGACCAGCAGTTAGCGTAATGGCTATGTCGCTGGACTCCCATGTAGTCAACCGCGGTTCAAGTCCCAGACCTGGTGTCTTAAACTCATGCCGGGCACGTGTACGTGCGTGCGTGCCCAAGATCCCGAGAGGAGAATGGAGGAGAAGGGATTGCGGCGTGGCCATCCCCCCTGGGGGGTGATTTCTCGCTTTCTATCTCTCTGTCTGTCTCTGTCTGTCTGGCAAGCGCACGCGCCCTATAGCAAAAACCTCTCCAAAAAAAGAAGAAAAAAATTAAAAATAAAGGTATACTCAGAGAGTAACTTTTTTCATCTAATTCCTTTTGTGTTTATAAGAACATTTGGGGAGCTAATTCTTTAATATGAAAAAATGAAAATTCAAGGGCATCATTTTATTGAAAGGTGAACCTTTCCTCTAACAAAGCGGTTTGAAACACTCAAGTATTTAAGTATGCATACTCCTCTCATCAAGCTCTCCTGAAACATTCGTAACCGCAAATCTAGCAAAGTAAGAAGAGGAATATGTATATTGCAAAAGACATAGTATATTGAGTTAAGCTAAACAAATGTTTTCTAAAATTCTTCTTACTATAGAAATAGCACAGATCTAATTTAAAAATCAGTCTGTTATAAATTAAACCAGTAAGAATAAGGAGTAATATGTCCAGTATTCTGAGAAAAAAAAAATCTTTTAAATAAAATGTAAATCTCTCTCTAACTGTTTCTGGTGGGCATATGTGCTCTATAGCAAACTAAAAAAAAAAAAAGGATTTTATTAGATACTCTCTGTATGTACAACTTTAGGTGTACGTTTTTATCTAAATTATGTTGTAGGGACATAAGTCAAATGTAGGTGACCAGAGTCAACATTTTTTCATTAATTAAATATCCATTATGCAAAAAACTGAAAGGTGAAGTGGTAAATAAAGTATATTCCTGAAATAAGGAGTCTGAAATCTAGTGGAGGTAGACACACTCTACCTTATTTTAGCAACCTTCTCCTTTCGATTTAAAACAAAAATTAGGGACCAGCAGTTGGCATAATGGCTATGTCACTGGACTCCCATGTAGTCGACTGCGGTTCAAGTCCCAGACCCAGTGGCTTAAACTCACACTAGGTGCGTGTGCATATGTGCCCAAGATCACGAGAGGAGAATGGAGGAGAAGGGATTGCGGCATGGCCATCCCCCCTGGGGGGTGATTTCTCGCTTTCTGTCTCTCTGTCTCTCTCTGTCTTTCTGGCGAGTGTATGTGCCCTAAAGCAAAAACCTCTCCAAAAAAACAAACAAAACAAAACCCCACAAAAATGTTTACCGATGGTCCCTAGGGTAGTATGCTTGAATATGAGCAGTGATTTGTACCCATCCATTGATATTAACATGCTAGTCATTAGTGATGCACATTTTGTGATAGAGAATTCTGGAGTAAAGTATGGTCATGATTACAACGGAGTTACCTGCCTAAAGAAGTACTTGCATGCTCTAGATTTAGATACTCACCACTGTGTCATGTGTGGCCAACTTGAGGTTACATCTCTAATTAAGATTTCTGAGTATTTGAGATTATGACCGAAAAAAAAGAGAAAAAAAGTCAAACAGCAGAATAAAAATGAGGGTAATCTTTGTAGAGCAAAAGTTTTAAGTTTTCTTCATCTTTTTTCTATCCGTGTGTAAGACTTCCATCAATAGCTCAAGTCCTGACTATACAGCTCTGATAATATTAACACTTCTTTCTCCCAGTTGCATCACTCTGCAGATGCATATGCCACTCACTTGCTGGTGCTGACTGATTTCTGAAGAAGTCAAGTGTGAATAAATTGGAATTTGCTACACAACTAAAGACAGAAGTTTTTATAATGTGATTATTGTTTTACATGAAGTTCATAACGTTTCCTTCTTTGTTTCTAATAAAATTTTTGCCTTAAAGTCTATTTTTTCTTATATGAGTATATCTACTCTCTCATTTGGTTATTGTTTGCAAGATATACTCTTTTTTCTATCCTTTTACCTTTAATCTATTTGTGCCTTTAAATCTAAAGTATTTCTCTTGAAGATAGCACATACTGGGTCATCAGAAAAGTTATGAGGCATTTTTGCATATCAAAACATAAAAAAAACTTTGTCATTACTTTTCCAGTGACCCAATAGTTGGATCTTATTATTGTTTTTAAAATTCATCTGCCAGGCTCTGCACTTTGTTGACATTTACATTTAATTTAATTGTGGATAGAATAGGAACTATTTCTGCATTCTCTGTTTTCTGTGTGTTTTAAATAATTTTTTTTCATTCACCTGTTTCTCCAGTACTTCTTTTACATTGAACAAATATTTTCTAGTATGCCATTTTAATTTTCATATTTATTTAAATGTATGTTTGTGTGTGGGGGGGTAAGTTATATTTTCTTAATGATGCTCTAGGAATTTAATTGCATCTTAATTTATAACAATCTAGTTATGATTAATACCAGCTTACTTTCAATAGTATACAAAACTTTGCTTCTCTATACCTCCATTCTCCTGTTACTATATTGTTATTGTTGTAGATGTCATCTTTCTGTATTTTATGTGCATAAGTATAGATTTATACTTATTGCTTCATGAAATTGTCTTTTAAATCGGGGAAAAAAAGGAGTTACAGAAAGTATATGAAAAAACTGCATTTTATGTTTACCTTTTTTGGAACCTTTACTAATGTTCTTTATTCATGTGCATCAAATTAGTATCTAGCATTTGATTCTCTTTTATTTCTTGTAAGGCAGGTCTAGTGAAGAATTTTGGTTTTATTTATTTGAGACTCTCTTAATTTCTCCTTCATTCTTAGAGAGTAATTTTGCTGAATAGAAAATTCTCGTGTGGCAGTCTATTTCTTTTCTCTCTTCAATATGTCATATAGTCTCCTAGCCTCCATGTTTTCTGATGAGAAATCAGCTGTTAGTATTATTGAGAATTCCTTGTTTATAATAAGTTACTACTTTTCTTCTTGCTTTCAAAATTATCTCTTTGTCTTTTGTCTGGATGCTGCTGCTGTATCTCAGTATTCTCAGTTTATCCTTCTTGGAGTTTGGTTAGCTTTTTGGATATTTAGATTACTGTTTTCATCAAATTTTGGAAGTTTCCTGCCAATATTTTTTCAAATATATTTTTTGCCTATTTCTATTGGGTATTTGGAAGAGTCATGACGAATTTTTCAGTGCAAAAATACGTCATGACTTTTCCAATGATCCATCATATCCTCTTTTTTTCTGGGATCCTTATATTTATGTTGTCATTGGTGTCCCACAGTTCTCTGTTAATATTCTTGTCTTCTTTTTTCTGTTCCTTAGATTTACATAATCTCAAATGACCTGTACTCAAGTTCAAGTTCTAATTATTACTAACAGATCTGCTGTTAGTTCCCTATACTGAACTTTTCATTTTAGTTATTGTTCTTTTTTAATTTCAGAATTTCTATTTGGTTATGCTTTGTCATTTATTTTTATTCATATTCTCTAATTGGTTGATATTGTATTCATACTTTCTCTTAGTTCTTTCAGGCATGATTTACTTCAAGGTTTGAACATATTTCCAATTACATTTTTTGTCTAGTAATCCCAGTGCCTGGTCTTCCTCAAAGAAAGTGTCTATTGACTTTTTCCTCTGCATGGACTAGATTTTCTTGTGTATGTATGTTTCATAAATATTTTCTTCTTGTTTTTTTGAAGGAGAAAGGATTTTCAGACATCCTGCTGGTGTTACTTATGCATAACTCTTACACATAATTTTTTAACATTGTGCTTTTCTCTCTACAAGATTTAATCTTTACAAAATCTTTCTGAAACTCTAAGAAGTTAGATATATGAGGGAAAGTTTATGGAAAAATAGAGTTAAAGTACTAGTTTATTTTGGTGCAGAAAGTTTTGGAAATCCATAATATTTTCATAATATGCATTTTCCATTAAATTTTTGAAGACTCCTTTAACTTTTCCTAAAACACTGTTAAGAATAAATCCAAGATTTGAACTTAACAATTATGTGTCACATCACAACAGGAATACAACCTAAGAAATGCATCAGGTGAATTTGTTATTGTACAAATATCATAGACTGTAGTTATATAAACCTAGATAGTATAGCCTAATGTTATATCAAAGTATAATTCCACAATTCCAATGAATACTAACTTTTCTCAATAATTTTTGAACTTTAGAGAATGAAGTGATATGAATTCTAGATAATATGACAAAGAACTTTCCTTTTACTTTCTTTGCTGATTAGTATTATTCAAAATAAGGTTTTGATAAATTACAGATTTATAACTATGTGAGACATTACATTGTATCTTTTATATGTTTGATTTACTGGGAACTGGCATTTATACATTAAATCCAATGGAAAAAGATGGAAGCAGTGGATAAGCCTTTTTTTATTTCAGGTTGAACTCCCACCACCTGATCTGGGACCAAGTTCTGCACTAAACCAGACACTCATGTTGCTGCGTGAAGTTTTGGCATCTCATGATTCTTCAGTCGTGCCATTAGACGCCCGTCAAGCTGATTTTGTGCAGGTACGTGGTCAATTTAATTTTAGAGATTATTTTTCTCCCCTTTGTTGCACATTTTGTAACCTAACATTTGGGTGATTTCTTTCTTATTGATTTTCCTTCAAATTAGAAATTAATTCTGTCCAATTTAAAAAAATACTCATTCAGTGATGCCCATTTTCCAAACCATATGTATAGTTATCATTTCTTTTAATCCGTTTCCTATGTGTTTCTGTAAGTTGGCTCTCTTCCAGTTAGTTTGGCATTAATGTAAGCAGTGGATAAGTGAAGTGCTGTTTGCCTAGGCCCATGTCACTGATTGGGAAATGAAGAATTACATTTATTTTCACTTACAGGTTTTATCGTGTGTCTTAGATCCTCTCCTTCAGATGTGTACCGTATCAGCCAGCAATTTAGGCACAGCTGACATGGCCACTTTCATGGTCAATTCACTGTATATGATGAAAACAACGCTAGCTCTTTTTGAATTCACTGACAGACGTCTAGAAATGCTACAGTTTCAGGTAAATTTTGATATAAAATTCACTAAGATGAAATCTTTTTTCTCTTTTTGATAGCTTTAAGTTACTTATTTTGACTAATTTCCGTGACTTCATTTTTATAAATTGCTTGATATAATCTGATGGAAGGACATGCATACATTCAGTATTTTAGTTTTCAATTTGAAAAAGCCATAATGTATTATATTTAAGATACTTGTTTTATGTGAAGATAGAATGATGATCTTATGAATAAGTTGAACAGTTATACTGTATGGAGATTTTAATTTTTGAACTGTGAATAGTACCCGATATTTTTTTATTTTTTGGAGAGGTTTTCGCTACAGGGTGCGTGCACTCGCCAGACAGAGACATAGAGACAGAAAGCGAGAAATCACCCCCCAGGGGGGATGGCCACGCCACAATCCCTTCTCCTCCATTCTTCTCTCGGGATCTTGGGCACGCATGCACACGCGCCCAGCGTGAGTCTTAAGCCACCGGGTCCGGGACGCGAACCGCGGTCGACTGTGTGGGAGTCCAGCGACGTAGCCATTACCCTAACTGCTGGTTCCCTATCCTATATTTTTTGAACTCTAGTAGTACAAAGTGTGTTACAGAGGACAGATGTGTTTTTATCCATGTGTTAGCTAGTAGTAGGCATTAACATTACAATTTGATAAATCTGTCACTCTAGTCCTATACACCAAATGATATCACTTAAGAGTGAATGTAGGGATCAGCAGATGGTGTAGTGGTTACATCACTGGATACCCACATGGTTGACCGGAGCTCGAGTCCTGGATCTGGTGGCTTGGAAATCATGCTACACACATGAGCCTGTGTGCCCAAGAATCCAGAAGGAGAACGGAGAGGGGATTACAGCATGGCCAACCCCCCGGGGGGTGATTTCTCACATTTCCTCTCAGTGTCTTCGTCTCTTTTTCTCTCCGGCAAACACATGCACCCAAAGACAAAATTACAAACAAACAAAACAAAACTCTTAAAAAAATAGTAATAGTGTGGGGATCAGCAGTTAACGTAATGGCTATATCGCTGGACTCCCATGTAGTTGACCGCGGTTTGAGTCTCGGACCAGTGGCTTAAACTCACGCCAGCCACATATGCGTGCATGCCCAAGATCCGGAGAGGATAATGAAGGAGAAGGGATTGCAGAGTGGCCATCCCCCCTGGGGGGGGTGATTTCTTGCTTTCTGTCTCTCTGCTCTTTCTGGTGAGCAGAGCAGATACTTGGCTTCCAGTTTTACATAGTGATTATTGGTAGACAGAATGTTTTTAAAAGCCATCTCTGAATATTCTGTGCTATCACAAGTATATAAACAGTTTAGCAATGGGTATTGAAAAATTCAGGTTTTTTTTTTTTTTTTCCAGGATATTTTTGGTATGTCTTTTTTGTTTTTTCATTATTTCTATCTTGGACTCTGGAGAGCCATTTCAGCTTGAAGACTCAAACCTTTCCTTTGTTCAGTAAAGTTTTCTGTTATTTCCCTACTCATCATTTCTCTATGTGTTATTTTTTATTCTGAAACTTCTCTCCTTGGTTAGATTAGGAGAGAAGCTTCTCGTCGATTTTTCCTCTTTTCTTTTTTAAGTTTCTTCACTTTGTTTCTTTGATACTTGCTCTGTTCTGTTTTTCTTCCATCTTTTTTTTCCCTAGAGCATTGATTTGATCTGTGGTATTAACTCTTTTTTCAGTTTCATTAAATGTTTACATTTGCATGCCTTATTTTTCTTTGATTCTCTGTAAGTCCAGTAAGGCCTCTAGTTTACTTCCAATGCATTTACTTTATAAAAAATAAATATTTTGTACTCTTTCCTTAATGTTACCTGAGGAAGATACTTGTTCTGATTATTCAGATGAGTTTTTTTCTTAGCTTACTGTTCTTTTAAAAACCAGCTGTAGGGACCAGCAGATGGTTAAGGCACTGGCTTCTCACATGACCTACAATGGTTTGAATCCTACCTTTCCTGCTTTCCCTCTCTCTTTCTCTCTTTGGTGGGTGCACGTACCCTGTAGCTAATTAAAAATAATAATAATGATAAATAAAATTAAATGAATAATTCTTAAAAAAAAAAACTAAGTTTTATTCAGGGCAGAGTATAGCCATTGGAGCTGTTTAGACAATGGCAAGCATTCACTGGTAACAGACACTATGGTTAGCATATACTGTGCCATTGATGGACAAACTAATAAAACTAGGGCAACATCTTGTTGAGGATTGGCAGACCTCTAGACTCTCAGGCCTGTTCTTGCAAAAATAAGGGAGGGACAGGCTTCTGCCCACTGGGAAGTGTATCGACCCACCAGGTTAGTCCCCTGTGTGGCTTCTACCCCCCTTAGAAGTACATAATTTCCCCCTAAATAGTTCAAAGCCGAGGCACATATACTGTATACATCTGCTAGCCAGGTCTCTTCTTAGGCAGTTCCTGAACCTGAAATCTTTGACCAAGGGTGTACTAGACCTTCAACATTCCCCTACTTGTTGCAGACCTTTTATCCTTAGGACAGTTAATGGCCTTAGCTGCTATGGGATTTCCTCCAGGCTTATCCACATGGTATATTAGATTTTCTGAATCAGTACACCATGTGGGAAGGCCAGTAAGACTTAGAGAAGGTCAGGAACATCATCTTCCTAGAATTTTTCCTATTTTATTTTACACTATTATTCTTTTTATATTATTATTAGAGATTTTTTATAAAGGGAACATGCACTTGTCAGAGAGACGGAGAGGGACAGAGAGACAAAAGGTGAGAATTCACCCCCCAGGGGAAATGGCCAGGCCACAATCCCTTCTCCATATTCTCCTCTCAGGACTTTGGACACGTACATACATGTGCCGGGCGTGAGTTTGAAGCCTCTGGGTCTGAGATTCGAACCACAGTTGACTACTTGGGAGTCCAGCTATGTAACCATTACGCCATCTGTTGGTTCCTGTACTGCTATTCTTTTATTACTATTTTGTTCTTTGTGTTTTGTTTATTACCAACTCAGTGGGCTGAGAAGCAACCCTAATTTTTTTTGCTAATATCTGTTTCTAGAATCCTCTTTGGTAAGTAAATCTTTTTAAGTAAAACACTCCCTTCTGTAGGAGACTTCCTCTTTGAGGGAAGAAAAAGTCTGTTTCTGGAAGCCATCTCTGTACTACAGTCAGTGCTATTCCAAGGAACAAATCCATGATGTAGAGTTCAGACTCCAGAGAAGTCTACCTCTGCCCTTATCAATATTATTCCCTTTTAAATATGTTTTCTTTCTTTTGTGTTTTATTTTAGATTGAAGCACATTTGGACACACTTATAAATGAGCAAGCCTCTTATGTTTTAACTAGAGTAGGCTTGAGTTATGTCTATAACACTGTGCAGCAACATAAACCTGAACAGGTAATCACATAAATGTTTGTAATTTGCAAAATATGCCAGTTTCAAGTATGGCTTCTAGAGCTGAACTCTATTTGAAACTTGGCTTTCCTATATATTAACTCTGTTTTTCTGGGAAAGTGACTTGTTTCTCTATGTTAGTTTCTTTATCTGGAGATTCGGGATAATAATAATATCTGTGTAATGGAATTGTTCTGGAGACTATAAGGTGAACCGCGTATAGTTTTTAGGTAATGGCCTGAGATATAGAAGAGTACCCCAAAAATATTAACTATTCTTTGTACTACAAATAGTTTTGGTTAAAAGTAGAAAAATTTGGGACCAGCAGATAGTGTAATGGTTATGTCACTGGACTCCCATGTAGTCACCTGCAGTTTGTGCCCCCGACCTGACAGTTTAAAACTTATGCTGGATGCGTGTGCATGCATGCCCAAAATCCTGCACAGAGAATGGAGAAGGTGTTGTGGTGTGGCCATACCCCTGCAGGATGATTTCTTTCTTTTTGTTTCACTGTCTCTTGTCTCTCCAGTGAGCACATGTTCCTATAGCAAAAATCTCTCTTAAAAAAAAAAAAAAGTAGAAAAATTTTAAATTAGTATTGTAAAGTGTATAAAGTATATTCATACTGATAAATGTTTGAGTCCTATGTCACTGTCAGTTAATTGAATAAATAGATAACTATATATATTACAGTCTCTAATAAGTCATGGCCCATTACTTAGGAAGAGTAATAATTTCTGGGGCTGACATATGATCTTCTTAAATTATAGACCTACAGTAGAGATAGGTAATGGAGTAGTGGGAATCCTAGAAAACTATATAAGCCATCTTTTTTTTTAAAAAAAGGCAAAGAACTCTTTCAAATGACATTAAGATGAACAGTATATTACAGTGCAATACCTCTTAAGTAAGCTGTCAAAACTTACAATTTTTTCTTTGCAAAACCAGTAATCAAATTTCTACCAGTAGGAACTTCTTCTGCTACCTTTCTTTTACTTTCTAAAATTTCCAAAGTAAAAGTCTTCAGCCTCGCTATCTCACTGGCACTTTCCAAGTTCTTCTTTAACTTTTGAATAAATGTGAATTACTGTGATATTTCTATTGAAACAAACTTACTCTCTCTAACATGCCATATTCCTACCTCTTACTGAGGTTGGAGAGATGACACTTGTTCCAGAAACCTCTCTTCCAAAATAAGCTAAATGATTTTCCAAATTGGGACAATCCATTAATGGACTATATTCTATAAGTGATCTGAAATGCGTATCTTCTTTTTTACATACTGTTTTTTTTTTCCTTTTTTTTTAAAAATAGGGCTCTTTAGCTAATTTGCCCAACCTAGATTCTGTGGCACTGAAGGCTGCAATGGTAAGTATATAAGAATTTCAATTTTTGTTTCTTTGTAGAAAATTATTCTCCATTTTTTGCTTTGTGATAATTTTGTTCTGGATGATAATTTTTATCCCTGATATGCTGTATTCATACCGGTTGTGATAATAACGATTAAGCATGTATTTGTTTAGCTGAGCAGGTCTGACTAAGACTTATGTTTACAATAATATTTATTCCCCCGTACCTGATAGTCTCATCATTGCCACTTAGAATTTCTTCATTTTCTATTTTATTTCTAATTTGATAGAGAAACAGGAATGACAGCTGTCAGAAAGTTAGGGTATATCATCATAGACGTTAGAGACGTTCTACTGCCATAATGCAGTTCTTGACTTCCTCCTGAGATGATAACTAAAATTATATTCCAGTCTTTAAATTAGATTACTCTTAAGTGGGCAACTCACTAAACCTCCACTATATTACCTTTTCAAGGGAAGAGTTTGCACCTTCCTTTCTACATGAGCACCACTTTTGGTTGTTTGTTTCTCTGTCCTGTGTATAGACATCATATACACATCCACTGATGACATTCAAAACATGTAGTCCTATCGCTCATACAGATTCCCTATGGACACTTTGTAATAGTAGCAACAGCAACAGTGCACAAAATAGCCATTAACATTTAATGAGCATGCCAAGCGTTTTTCATTTATTAACTCTAATTTTCATAATAATTCTCTTTAAGGCAGGAAGTGAACCTCCAAAGCCTATGGGTCTAACTATTATATTACACCACTTTTCCTAATTGTTTAAAGTACTGACATGTATTCACTGTCACAATGATTTGACTTTTATAAGTAGTTCTGTAGGATGGCTTTTCTTTTGTTTAAAAGAGAGTGTTTTTTTTGCTGTAGGGCACATGCACCCACCAGAGAGACGGTGACAGAAAGCAAGAAATCACCACCCTGGGGCAATGGCCACTCTGCAATGCCTTCTCTTCCATTCCCCTCTCAGGTTTTTGGTCATGCACACACATGTGCCTGGCGTGAGTTTTAAGCCGCCAAGTCTGGGACTCGAACTGCTGTTGACTACGTGGGAGTCCCGCAACGTAACCATTACACCATCTGCTGGTCTCAGGATGGCTTTTTTCATTCCAGGGCTTTCCTATATTTCATATTCCAGAACAAAACTAAAAATAAAGGCATAAGTTCATAAGATACCCAGCAGATAAACAGAGTTCACTGTCTAATATTACTACACAAAATATAGTTTAAAAATACTAAGTAGAATAAGTAAGGAATATTATATCATGCTAAAAGATACTTTGTATAGAAGTAACAGTCATAATTTTTATAGAGCAAACAAAAACCATAATAGCAAAGAAAATTTGATACAAAAAAATTCAAATATGGACTGGTCATCTAGCACAGTAGTTAAGTGCTATGCGTTGGGAGCTGGATCCTACACAGCCAACCATGGTTCTAATCATAGTCCTGGTAACTTGAATAACATACTGGGCATTTGTCCATGCATGCCCCAAATCCTGATGAAAATTAAGGAAATAGAGGAAAAAGGATTATAGTGTACCACAACCCGTTAGAGGGTGCTTTGTTTCCTCCTCTCTTAAGGGTGCACGTACACAGGCATACACATGCCCTCTGGCAATTAAAAAAAAATAGTTCAAGTGAAAATAATGTATTTAGATTCTTGAAAAAGGCATTAATTTTTTTTTAGGAACATATATATACATTAACCATACTATCCAGTAATTTCACTTTAAGGTATTTACCTCTAAGAATTATGACATATAGTCACACAAAGATCAGTCACATTACTTAGTATTAAATAGATACGTTTTCTTCCTCTGTTTCTTTTTCTCTCTTGACACATATTCACTCTATAATATAACCTACAAAATATTTTTAAACCCCATTGTAAATTCTTATATTCCTTGTCTTGATTTTTAAAACATTTAAGTTGAGGGGCTAGCCTATGGCCTGGTGATTGAGACATCTGGGTCCCATATAACCGACCACACAGTTTGAGTCCTGAACTCGGCAGCTTGAGAAACACACTGGTTGTATGTGCATCCATGCCCAAAATCCTGAAAGGAAGAAGAGATGGGGGAGAAGGGATTGTGGCCTGACCAGACCCTGTGGGAGGTGCTTTCTTCTCTCCTTCTCTCTGATAAGCACATATGCCCTCTGGCAAAATTAAACAAAACAAAACAAAACAACTCAGAGACAGTTGAATATATTGTCTTAAAAGAAACTAAGTCTTACTTGACGTGTGTATGTTATCCAAGGATTTATGTGCAATTTCTTGTTGCCTCTAGTTGGAGTTTCAAAGGCACTCAGTTCAGCATATCTAAAATATCTGTCGGGTCATTGGGAAAGTCATGATGCACTTTTGCATAGAAAAACATGTCGTGACTTTCCCGACAACCTAATATCTATTATCATTTCAATAATTACTAAGTCTCTGTTTTTTTCCAGGCATCTATCATGTTAAGAAGTGGGATAAAAATAGGCAATATGTAGTAAGGGTTGTAGTTGTTTCACAACTAAATAAGTGAAGAATAGTTATATATTGTAATACTGTGAATATATGTTTGTAATACTGTGAATTTATGTAGATCCCAAACCTACCAGTCAACCCCTTCATCCTATCTGTAATCAAATTTTAATGATTTTATACTTATTGTTTCAAATATCTCCACTTCTTTCCATCTTGACTGCCCTTGTAGTCTAAAAGTCTAAAAGTAGCTACTAGTCAGCATCTTTGCATTTATTAGTCTTCCAGTCATTTCTTTCTATAGCCAGATTTAGCTTCTTAAAACTTAAATCAGATTACTTTCCTACTTAATTTGAAATGACTAGCTAATGCTTTTATTATAAGAATTAACATTATTAAAATGTATAAGTCTTACATTATTTCTACTTATATAGTCATTTTTCACCTCAAACTTTTATCCATACTGTCTTCTCCTCCTGAATCCTCCCTCACCCTGACCTAAGGATTCTTCACCTTAAAGGTCTTGCTTCAAGTATCCTTTCCTCAGATTGGGTTCTGATTTACACTTCACAGTGCCTTTGTCTTTTTCTTCACAACATTTAACACTGTTTATAATGATATATGTCTACACACACACACATTATATATATATATATATTTCTTTTTTTTTTCTTTTTAGAGTTATATATTCTTTATTTGATAGTATACATAAACCACACTAAAATGTCTTTCAATAAGTAAAAGGCAGTGTTTTGGATAAAGGGAATTCAAATTAAAATGGTAGAGTTAAGACCAAATATATAAAGTAGACATCACTACCTTATCTTCAGTTTTTGCCTTAACAGGTTAATAAACACAAATTAAAACACAGATGAGTCTGCTTAGTTTTGAGAAGTGAAGGGATTTCGCCAGCATTTACATATTTGTATAGCTAGTTACATATAAGCCTAAATAAAACTAATCTCCAGTAGGCTTTCAGATGGCATTCACCATCTTAGTAGAAATATGAGCATCACTAATGAATTACTAAATATATCTTTAGAAAGGGCAAAAATAGTGATAACACACACATTATATATGTGTGTGTGTGTATACATACATACATACACACACACTTACAGTATTAAACCTCTTGAGGCTATAAGTTCTTTGAAGCTAGTGATTGTCCTCTTATGCTCATTACTACATTTCCCTTCCCTAACATAGTACCTTTCTCTTTTTTTGAGAGAGAGATTTTTTTTGCTATATAGGGTGTGCATGCTCGCTAGAGAGACAGAAGGTGAAAAATCACTCCCCATGGGAGATGGCCATGCTTCAGTCCCTTCTCCTCCATTCTCTTGGGATTTGGGGCATGCACATACACGTGCCTGTCATGAGTTTTAAGCCACCAGGTCTGAGACTCAAATCATGGTTGACTGTGGGAGTCCAACGATGAAACTATTACACCATCTGCTGGTCCTATATAGTGCTTTTCTTAATAGTAGGTACTCAAGAAATATCACTTGAACTACTGAGTGGATTATTGAACAAATGAGCAAATGCAGTAGATAGAAAAAGAATTACAGAATTGGAATCTGATAACTTTACTTATTATTATTATTACTCCAAAGCTTGGTGAGAGAGATAAATGAATGGTTGGACTTGGGATTTTAGAAACAAGTGTTGCTAATAAGGACTATATTAAACAATTGGTAGTTTTAGTTAGGATGTTTTAAGAAATACTCATTTGAGGCTGTCTCTGTAGCACAGTGATTAAGTGCTGTTCATATGAAGTTAGCTCTCACATGCTGACCACAGTTTGAATCCTGACCCTAGCATCTTGAAAACCATACTGGGTGCACATGTATATGTGTCCCAAATCCTACAGGATAAAAGATGGAGGAAAAAGGATTGCTGTGTGGCCACACCCCATTGGTGGGGATGCTTTGTGTCTGTTTGTCTGTCAACTACCTGCACTATTGAAAAACAAAAACACTCATTTACTCATTTCAACACAATAATCTAGTTAATTGGAATATGGGATTTTTTCCTAAGATTTAATTAATAAAATAGATGGTTATATTTGCGATCGTTGTTGGCAAATATATGCACTTTATGTTTTGCATTCTGTTTCATTTAGGTCCAGTTTGATCGTTATCTGTCAGCCCCAGACAACCTGTTAATGCCACAGCTGAATTTTCTGCTAAGTGCCACAGTGAAGTAAGTGTTTTTGGTCTCAACTAGTTGGTAGTGATTTACGTACTTTTAAATATTAAGTAAATTTATTTAAAAAATAATTTTTCAAGAATTGGAGAGTTGCCATTAAAATTCTATAGTTCTCAACCTTTCTTTCTGTCTCAACACCCCAAGTCATCTGACTTGACCCTCTTTGTACTTATTCCTGGCTGTATACCACGCCAAAATCTCTATTAGTAAATAATTAAAAATATTATTCATAATATAATTGCCACTATATAGATATAATCCCTCATTCCATTAAATTAACAAACATGTTAGAATGTTGATGAATACGTCATAGATGTTCAATAATATATTCATTGTGATAGGCAGATGAACTACTTTATAGGCTTAGTTAGACCTAAGTGGTTTTCTGTAGATTTATTATAAAATTGTTCAGTATCATGTGTTTATTAGGAATGTGTTCAGGATAAAGAATCATCCATTAGCATACTACAATTATAAGAAATTGAAAAATCATGTAGTCTTTCTTGATTTTAAGAAAAATATTGACAAAATTATAAATATGAAATTAGGTAACATTACCTATACATTTCATTTTCTTCCTATGTTGTAGACATTAGGGGTTAAGGTTTAAAAGACATTCGGTCCATCTGCAGTGGTAGAGGCAGTGGTAGCGCCACTGTGTAATATTGGACCACCTGGGCAGGCTGCTGGTTTACTTTCTAGGTCTATCAACATGTTAGGTACACTCATCATCCTGGTTGGCTGTGGAACTCAGGGGGAATCATAGCCTGCAGTCCCTGTTAGGTATGTGCTCTCTTTCTCAGAATGAATAAATAAACATAAGGGAAAAAACGAAATTTGGACTGTCTACATGGAGCTTGTAGTCTGATGGATCAATTAAATGTGTAAACAAATATTTATTTTAAAAAGTACAGGACATAACCTCTGGCAAAAACCTGAGAAATAAACAAAACAAACAAAAGTATAGGGCAGGCTTTGTGATGCAGCAGTGGTGTGCTGGTCAGAAGAAGCTGGATCCCATGTGGCAACTGTGGTTCAAGTCCCTGGTCCAGTCAGCCCAAAAAACACATACTGGGCCACGTGCATAAATGACCAGGATCCGACAGGCTAGCGGACTGGAGGAAGAAGATTGTGGCATATGGAGGATGCTTATCTCTATTTCTCTCTTCTTGTCTCTCACTTTCATATGGACACACATGTGTTCTATTGTAAATAAAGGAAAAGACATAGAGTGCACCACATGTGCACATTTGCTTTCAAAAGGGATTGAGAGAAAGACATTTTTGGCAGTCACTGCTACATCTTCTATCCCAATTTTGTAGATAGCCAAGATTAGCATATGCTACCACATTTTACCTGTTTAGGTTGGTCTGGGACCTGAATCCAGTCCTCGTGTGTGGCTCTAGCCCCATACATTGTCACCCTACCATTTGTGCTGCCATGGCTGAACAAGGTAAATGCTTTAAGATAAGAAAAAATTAGAGAAGATTTATTTCTCTAACATAATTGTATTGTAAGAGATTACAAAGGAAGTTCTTCAGGCTCAAGGAAAATGACCAGAAGGAAATCCAGTTCTACACAGAGGAATGAAGACACAGCAAATGCTAAATATAAGAATAAATGAGAGTTATTAATTTAAAGCAAAAATACAGTAAATTGTGGAGTTTTTACATAGTAGTAAAATATGTCAACAGAAGATACTGTGAGGAGACGGTAGAAGTGTACTTTTATGATGTTGGAAGATTATTAAACTATCCATAAAGTGTATATTATTTACTGTATCACAAAGATTAAAGCAACACCCAAAACAAAAATTATATAGCATGCCAATAGATAAAATAGAATGTTAAAAAAATTATATCTGGGGGACCAGCAGTTAGTGTAATGGCTATGTTGCTGGACTCCCATGTAGTCGACTGCGGTTCGTGTCCCGGACCTGGCAGCTTAAACACACGCCGGGCGTGTGTGCGTGCGTGCCCAAGATCCCGAGAGGAGAACGGAGGAGAAGGGATTGTGGTGTGGCCATCCTCCCGGGGGGTGATTTCTTACTTTCTTTCTCTCTGTCTCTCTCTGTCTGGCGAGCACACACGCCCTATAGCAAAAAACCTCTCCAAAAAAAAAAAAAAAAAAATTATATCTGGAAAGGCAAAGGTAGAAAAAAATGAGTAGATGAGACAGATGCAAAACAAGTAGTTGGATGATTATCTTAAATTCAGTCTTTTAAGTAACTGTTGCTGTTAGGTTGTTAGAAAATTCATGCCTTATTTTTTTCTATGTTTTTCTATGCAAAAATGCATCATGACTTTTCTGACAACCTAATAAATGTAAAAGGCCTATACACACTAATTAGTAGGCAGAGATTGTTAGACTGGATGAAAAAGCATGGCCAAACTCTCTATTGTCTATAAGAAATCCATTTTAAACATAAAGGTACAGATAGTTTAAAAGTCAAGGAATATTAAAAGGTGTACCATGCAGCCAAAATCATATAAAGCTGACGTAACTTTATTAATAGCAGAAAAGTAGACTTCAGGACAAATAATACTAGATATAAAAACAGATTTTACAATAATAGAATCAATTTTTGAAGAATATATAATTGCAGATATGTATGTCTAATGGTAGGCCTACAAATAACATGAAGTAAAACTTTACAGAATTGAGGAGGAATAGATACATGAAGACTTACAGTTATTTTTCTTTTCATAGAGATTTTTGCTATAGAGTGTATGTACTTTCTAGATTCACAGAGACAGAGAGACAGAAAGTGAGAAATCACTCCCCATGAGGATAGCCATACTGCAGTCCCTTCTTCTTCATTCTCCTCTTGGGATCTTGGGCATGCACACACATACGCCCTGGCATGAGTTTTAAGTTACCAGGTCCAGGACTCGAACCGCAGTTGACTACTTGTGAGTTCAGTGATGTAACCATAATGCCACCTGCTGATCCCAAATTACAGATATTTCAGTACTCCTCTCTCAGAGATAGAAAAAGTAGAGTCAGTGTAATGTGAAAGATCTGAATCATACCACAAACCTCAACCCTTATAATAGAAATATAGAGTAGTACACACAACTACAGGAAATAAACATTTTCAGGTGCACTTAAAACATTCACCAAGCTAATGTGAGAATGAACAGAAAGGAAATAAAAGGTATAAGAACTAGAAAAATTTAAAACAAGCTTGCTTGTATAAATTTCACATTAAATAAGTTTTTCAATGAATGTGAATAAATTATCCTATTTTAATAGTGGAGAGTCTCAGTTTAGGTTTTGAAAAGCTTAGATGGCCTGTGCAGTCTTTACGAGGGACATCTAAAACAAAATGGCACAAAAAGAAAGTAGTAGACAAAATTAAACTTAAAGATAATTAAAAGCTCAAAGGAGAAAATATCGTATATTGATAAAAGATACACTTAAGAAGATGTTAAACATGAAGTGTAAAACATAAAAAATCTTTACAAAATAAGTAATCATACCATCGCATTGAAAGAATATACCATAACCAAAGCATACAAAGAATAATCTTACTATAACTCAATCCATACATAAGCCAGTTAGAAAATAATACAATTTTACAAGAGACATCTAAAGACCACATTGAAACATCTACAGCAAATATCACGCTTAGTGATGAAACATTTCACATTTTCATTGATGTTCAAAATTAGATATACATACTTATTATCATACCTAGTCTTTGGTTCTTCTAGTCAGTACAATGAGTTAAATACTGAAAATAATTAGTGAAACCCGTTAATTTTAGATGTTTGTGCCAAATCCAAAGAAATTAATAAATTAATAGAACTGAAATAGAGTTGTTGCTTGGCCAGATTCAAAATTAACATTAAAAATTGGTACCTTTCCTGTATCAGCAATTGCTAATTAATACATATAATAAAATAAAAAGGACTTTACCATAATAACTACAAGATTTTTTCCTAGGAATAAATCAAATAATATATATGGAAATTTATATGAACAAACTATACAACTTCATTGAAAGTTCTTAAATATCTGAATAAATAGGCATACTGTGTTTATAGATGGGAAAATTCACAAATGAAACAGGTTAATCTGTAAATTCAGCATAACTCTAATCAGAATTCCTGGACAAGCAGGTGGCATGGAGGTTAAGGTACTAGATCCTGGGACCAGCAGATAGCATAATGGCTTCGTTACTGAACTCCCATGTAGTTGACTGCGGTTCGAGTCCTGGACCCAGTGACTTAAACTCACGCTGGGCATGTGTGCGTGTGTGCTCAAGATCCCAAGAGGAGAATGGAGGAGAAGCAATTGTGGTGTGGCCATCCCCCTCCCACCTAGAGGAGAAGGGATTGCGGTGTGGCCATCCCCGCGGGGACTGATTTCTTACTTTTTGTCTCTCTGTCTTTCTGTCTGTCTGGTGAGTGCATGTGCCCTATAACAAAAACCTCTCCAAAAAAAAGGTACTAGATCCCACATGTCCAACTTTGTGGTTTGACCCACATGTCCAACTTTGTGGTTTGAGTGTTGGACCTGGTAACTTGAAAATCTTGCCAGGCATATGTGTATGAGTACCCAAAATCCTGAAAGGAGAATAGAGGAGAAGGGATTGTGGTGTGGCTGTTCCCCTGGGAATGATTTCTCACTTTCCCTTTCTCTCTCTCTTTGTTTCTCTCTGACAAGCAGACTTGCCTTATAGAAAAAAAAAAAAAAATCATGGAACTATTTTATTAAATATTCTAGAAATAAGTAGGTGAGAAGGGATTCTGATCACTTTCAAGTGTCTTAGTTACCACGCTGGTTCAAGGTATCATCTGTATCTGGATTATCACATTAGCCTTTGAATTATTCTCTTTTTTTACTCTTGCCCTCTTCATCAGCATCTACCCAATCACTGTGGCCTAATCTAAACACCTACCATGAGTGATCCTTTAATGGATTTCTTAATCTAATGCTCTCTATAAGCCTATAAATTAGGATCTCTGCTTTATAAAATAAGACATTGCTTAGAAAGATCAGGTAATTGAACTCAGGTCAAATAATTAGTAAGAAGCAGAGCCAGGATTTGAATCCAGTATTTCTGGTTCTAAAGGTCATTCTTTTCAACACCAGACTATAATTCCTTTTATATTACAATTACTGTTTTTTTTAAAGAATGAGTACTCAAAGATCTTTGGCATATGTGATAAACATATGAGATATGTACCTTGGCATCATAAAAACTATGCTCTTGGGACGAACAGATGGCATAATAGTTACATTACTAGACTCCCACATGGTCCACCATGGTTCAAGTCCCAGACTTGAAACTCAGGCCAGGTGTGTATGCATGCGTGCCCAAGATCCTGAGAAGAGAGTGGAGTAGAAGGAATTGCAGCATGGCCATCCCCCTGGAGGGTGATTTCTTGCTTTCTATCTCTCTGTGTCCCTCTGTCTCTCCAGCAAGCACACACGCTCTATAGCAAAAATATCTCTTAAAAAAAAAGAAGCAAAAACCAATATGCTTTAATTTTACTTAGAGACAGAAAACTGACCTGAGATAAAACTTGACTTGACCCATTTTGACATTTTTGATGTTTATATTGCAATAAAGATAAAATATTTTATTTTTAAGAATGTTGCCATACTTTAGTTTTAGTTTTTTAGACTTTAATTTTTAACACCTTCCTTTCTCCCATGGTATATCTTACTGCACTCTTAACCATGGTGCTAATAATAAAGCTCACCTTTAATGATCAGAGAACTTGAATGTTGAAATAAGCTATTTTTAGAAATGTTGGGTTTATGATAATGACGAAAGTTGTATCATGTTGTTATGGCAACCAAAATCCTAAAGTACTGATTAATGACAAGCTCACTGATTTGGGAAATAAGCACTTCATTTTTTATCTCAGCAGTGATTTAAGTGCATTATTTATGCTACATTATTGAAAATGCAGTTAATTTCTACGAACATATTTTAAGATGAGAATGATAACTTCGTTTAGTTATATATTAATTTTTTTTCCTAAGAGATATTTTTGCAATAGCATACGTGTGCTTGCCAGAAAGATAGTGACAGAAAAACAGAAAGTGAGAAATCACCCCTGGGAAAATGGCCATGCTGCTGTCCCTTCTCCATTTGTATCTCAGAATCTTGGACACACACACACACACACACACACACAAACACACACACACAGTCCTGGCGTGAGTTTAAGCCACTAGGTCTGGGACTTGAACTGCGGTCAACTACGTGGAGTCTAGAGAAATAACTATCATGCCATCTGCTGGTCCCTATATATTAATCTTTATTAAGATTTTTTAGGGGCCTGTAGGTGGCATAGTGGTTAAGGCACTAGATTCCCACATGGGCAACCACGGTTCAAGTCCCAGACCCAGCGACTTGAAAATCACACTGGACGTGTATGCATGCATGCCTAAATTCCAGAGAGGATACTGGAGGACAAGGAATTGCAGTGTGGCCACCCCTGAGGAGAGATTTCTCACTTTTTCTCTCTCTGTCCTTCTCCAGTGAGTGCATGCACCATTAAAAAAAAATTTTTTTTTAATTTATATACTACTAGATTGTGATGACACTGGGACATTTGTAACTGGGAAAATTGCATGAATTAATTGGTGGCCAACAGATGTCATAGTGATTATGTTGCTGGACTCCCACATGCCCATTCGTGGTTTGAGTCCTAGACCCAGTGACTTAAAACTTACACTAGGCATATGTGTTTACATGCCCAAGATCCTGAGAGGAGGATGGAGGAGAAGATAGTGGAGGAGATTGTGATGTGGCCATCCCCCTGAGGGGTGATTACTTCTTTCTGTCTGTCTTTCTCTCTCTGTGATGAGCGCAGGTACCCTATAAAAAAAGTCTCTCTTAAAAATTGTGGCATTCTGATGCATAAGTAATTGAAATATGTTGCCTTGGGGCCGTGTGACTGATTGTGCCATTCAAAAAACACACCAGGGGTGTGTGCATGCTTGTCTAAAATCCCAAGTGGATGATGGAGGAGAAGAGATTGCTACATGGTCATAACCCCTGGGAGGTGCTTTCTAATTTTCTCTCTCTCTCTCTGTCTCTCTTTGACATACCTGCTCTATAGTCCCACCCCACCCACCACCAAAAAAAAATTCTATAACAAACTGATCTTCATCTTCAGTTCTTTTATCTTTTTTTTGCCTAACGGTAAATTAGCTGCATAATACTGGGTCGTCAGAAAAGTCATGACACATTTTTGCATAAAAAAACTTAGGAAAATACGTTATGACTTTTCTGATAACCCAATATTGTATATGTTGTATGACACACTGGTTTAGCAAGCTACTTTCTAAATATAAAAAATGTCAAGAAAGACCTTCCAAGACATGGAAATAGGTAGATGAGGTCTGGAAGGATAACGTGTCCTTACATTGTCATAATGAAGCATTGTTAACAAGGCCCATCAGGAACTATTTAGAGGAATGTATCTTTGTTTGACTCTTGGTTTACTACTGATTAAAGGTCCCAAACTCTGTGGACATGTTAATTAATACTTTCTGTCTGATAGAAGAGATATATCAAATATTACAGTTTTTTTCTTGTTTTCTAGCACATTAACCCATTTTTTATCTAACCTATTTTATTCCAGTCTTTTTTTTAAATGCCTATAGATGACCAGTTACTGAAAATTATCTTCAAACCAGCTTATCATCTTAGTAGCTTCCTCCTTTAGTGAGTTATTAAATTTTTGACATGTTCATTTTTCATGAATCATGTTTTTAAGATTTGAAAATTATACTTGCCCTGGAAGGACTATCACACTTTCTAAAGGTCATTAGAGCACCACCTATTAATTAAATACCTACGACAATCACGGTAGCAAAGAGACCAGGAAACATAGTGGTCTAAACTTACAAGCGATCATATGAGAAGTCTTAAAAGAACTCATAGAAAATGTGTATTATGGGGACCAGCAGATGGCTTAATGGTTATGTCGTTGAACTCTCACATAGTTTGCGTTTTGAGTTCCAGACTAGTGGCTTAAAAACATACCCAGCACTTGTGCATGCATACCCAAAATCTCTAGAGGAGAATGGAGGAGAAGGGATTGTGGCATGAGGTCATCCCTCCCTTGGGGATGATTTCTTGTTTTCTGTCTCTCTGTCTCTCTGACGAGCATGTGCCCTATAGCAAAAATCTCTCAAAAAAAAGGGGGGGGGGGGATATGAATTAGAAAAATTTTGCACCAGAATAAACTTATACTTTAATTCTATTTTCCACAAACTTTTTGCAGTTCCCTTATAGCTTATATTCAAATAAAAAGTGTCTCACTTCCTTTTTTTCACCTGGCCTTTTCATATGTCCTTTGGTCTTGTAAAAACGGGACAAAAACAATTCCTAAAATACTGTCCATTTATCCATGAGCTAAGGGCATGGCTGTGATTGAACAGAGTGTAGTAAGTAAGCTCTGAGGTGGCTCTCTGTGCTAGAACACCTGCTCAGCATTCAGGAGCTTTCAGAAGCTCATGAATGGGCTGAGATGATCTGCTGGTCATTTTGTACTTACTTATGCAATAAACGGAGTTTTCTATTTTGAGCATTTACTATTTGTAAAATGATTCATCATTATTTGAGACTGTATTTCATACATGATATTAGTGATTAATTTAGGCCTAGACATGAGACAGGCAGGCAGACAAGAAAGATAGATTGACAGATAAACATATAGGTGTTTTTTAAGATAAAGAATGAATATGCATAATAATATAAATAAAAGGGGTAGAAAAGCAGCAGAGAATAAACCTCTTTTAGCACTACAGATACCATTTATATGCAAATAACTGATATGCTTATTAATCATTATTTAGGGAACCAAATTCCCTAAAACAGTGTATGTATTGTGTGTGTATTTGTACATATATGTAGGTAGAGAAATAGACATATAGAGGTGTTTTGTTTTGTTTTTAAAAACAGCTCATTAAATTGCTCTAACACTCAATGGAATAGTGTAATTTAAAAGCTGAAAGTAGCTTATAAAGATTACTTAGTCCAGTACTTTGTTTTACAATAAAGAAATTAGTTCTGGAGAGATTAAGTTACTTGTTAAAGGCAGTAATAAAATAGTGGTAAGGCTTCAATGGAGTCTTCTGACAGTAATTCACCATATCATTGTATCTTCACTGTACCATATAGAAATCATTAGTACACATTTAATGAAGGTGAATGTGTGGTCAGGATAAATGTGCTTGACTTTGTTCAGATAAATTTACTCTTACACTTATTCAGTAATGTGGAATTACTCTATCAGCTATACTTCTTACTCTGAGTTTGACTGGGAATCACTTTGGAGGATCTCTCATTCTGTTTTGTTCCTATCCCATTAACTTCGCAACTAGTGGATAGACCAGAAGGAACAGTTTCTTTTTTCCTACTCAACGTGAAAGACTTTTCTCCACCAGCTTTGCTACCTCTTTATCTTTTCCAATAAAACCATGTTCATTTTTTTAATCCTAGAAGGATTAATAACACTGCTTATGATGGATAATTTAATTTAGATTCTTGTAAAAATCAGAAAAGTAATGCAGCTGTTCTCATGACTAGGTCTAACGATATATGAATAAATAATGCAGGCAGCTGAAGATGACAGGATATAATTGTCATTAAAAGAGGGTGTGGATTCAGGTTTAACCAGCCTAGTACTGTTTTTTTCTAGCTGGTTAATTTCTAAAATATTTGCAAGACTATGTGTATTATTCTTTTATGTATTTTATGGAAACATTTGAGAATGCTGCAGTTTGTTGTAGGCAAGTGTGACATTTTCGCCTAGTGTTCTAGAGAGGTGGAAAGACATGTCAGGGATGTGGTTATTAGTGTAGGAGCTCTAGGTGTAAGGGCTGATTATTGTAAGTTTTTTTGAGAGAGAAAAGTTTCTGATAAACTTGAATAACGTGAACATCTTTTCTAAGGTTGATATGTTATCAGCGGTTTTTGCAAATCCATACATGGATGGTGGATCACACTTTCTATTTCTTGTTCAGCAGCTACTATATACAATGTATTCTCCTAGCCTGAAGGATATACCATAGTGAACAAAACACAGTCCCCACCCTGCATTACCTACATAGTAAAGAGGAATACTTTTAATAAATAATAAACATTTAGAAATATATTTTATCCCAAAATCAAGATATATATTGGATTGTCAGAAAAGTCATGATGTATTTTTCTGTTTTTCTGTGCAAAAATACATCATGATTTTCAGACAACCCAATAATTTGTGTAGTGTTGTCTGATAATTATCAAAATGAAATGCATTGTTTCAAAGATAAAAGTTTTCTTACGATTCGTAGTGAGTATTTTCAGATAGTGTGTTCATTTTGTTTGTTTATCACCAGAGAGCAGATTGTAAAACAGTCTACAGAATTAGTCTGCAGAGCCTATGCTGAAGTGTATGCAGCTGTGATGAACCCAGTCAACGAATACAAAGATCCAGAGAGCATTCTACACCGTTCACCGCAACAAGTGCAGACACTTCTCTCCTGATGAGCTCGTGTAATTGTGTTCACAAAATAATGCATCCCTAAAATACTGAAGGTGATCTTGCTTGTAATATATTAATCCTTTGAAATGTAATACTTCCAGCTTTTTTTGGTGTGTCCTAAGATTATAGGTCCCAAGAATTTCTTTAGGTCTCAATAACATGGAAGTAAGTAACATTCTGACCTGTTAGAATTGCTCCGAATCTGCTCTCCGTAGAAGTGCTATCTTCTGAGCCATCCACCTCTACAGCTCTGTAGTGTCACCTGTATTCTGGAACATAAATGTATGTCAAATGACGGTATAAGAGATTTGAGAAGTTTTCTTTTTCTATGAACTAGTTCTAAACTGACAGCTCATAAAAAAAAAAAAAATTGTCTAAACAGGAATTAGTATAAGGATATGGCCTAATAAATGTCTCTTTACTTAAAGATGTGTGTGCTTTTATTTGAATAGCTGTATTTAATATATTTTTTTAATTTAGCCTCTGTCTATATCTCCAAAATAACTGCCTTGAAGAAGCTATTAGGAAGGAGAAAAATAACAGTGGATTGTGCTGCAGGTGTACATACCTGCAAATCTCTCTTCCATTTTACTTTAGCACATAGGACGCAATTGACTACATATATTTTTATGCAGTTTTACGTATACACTGAGCAAAAAAGAAAAAAAGAAAACAAATTTAAATAGGGATTCCACTCTAGATGTCCTGGATAGAACTCGAGGTAGAGCTGAGCTCTCCTAGAGAGTGCTGGAGCAGAGGCCTGAAGCTGCATGGCAACCTGGTGTTTAACAGTCCAACCAACCACAAGTTTTATTTGGTATTCAAAAGAAATAGTGATCTACTGAACAGCAGAAGGAAAACTGCAAGAAGAGTTGTCAGTGGTAGCAGGTCTATCTCCATGGCATCCCTCGCAAAGTACGATCTGGGCACCAACTTTAGAACTTTACCGCTGAGGACGATTCAAATTTGCTGTATTTTAAAAAGTAATTTAAAAATAAAAGGAAAAACTCATTGTGTTTGATGTGACTTTTCTTTGTGGTTAGGTTTTAACAACAGTGTTTTTTAGCAAAATATCTTGATATCTGGTGAATCTACAAAAAGGGATATGTCCCTAAATAATAAATAAAAAACTGAGGTACAAGGGAAAAAAGTGACTAGTTTAAAATATTTCAAAAGTAATAATAATGGAGTTACTATTTATAGTAGATCATATATCAGGTCTTCAAGAAAGTCATTATTATTTTTCTATGCAAAACTGTATCATGATTTTTCTGACAACCCAATAGTATATAACATAAATTAGTACTTACAAAGTGTGACCTGTTTGAAGTTTATAATTTTTTATAACTAATAAGTTTGGGGGACCAGCTGGTGGCATAGTGGTTCAGGCAGTTGGATGGGTGACTGCACTGTTTGAGTCCTGGGCCTGGTGGCTTGGAAAAAACACCAGGAGTATGTGCCCAAAATCCCAAAAGGAGAATGGAAATGGGATTGCTGGGCAGCCTTTCTCCCCTGGGGGGTGTCCCCCTAGGGAGTGCCTTTTCACTCTCTCTCTCCACCACCCCCGGGGGGTGCCTTCTTTCTCGCTCGCTCACTTGCTCCTCGCTGTTTCTCTCTGGTAAGCTCATGTACCCTCTGGCAAATTAAAACAGTAATAACAATAAAAAAAATTCTTTTAAGTTTTTTGGAGCATCCATTTTGGTATAAATCTGTATTTTAGTCTTTCTTCAGTGAATATGTGTGACATAAAAGAGAGAAAATTATAATATAAATCAACAACTTAAATTTTACATAATTTATTTCTTCTGTGGAAAAAGATTGATACTTTACCGTTAGTGAATGGTATCAATGGGAATGAGTGTTTTTTAGGGAAAAAAATGTATTTTATTTATTGCCTTGTTTTCTCAAATAAAATATTAAACTATTTAAAAAGCAAAAATCTTTGCAGTATTTTTATACATCTCATCAGTGTGTTTTTAGAAAAAGTATGACTGGAAAGGGGAGACAAAACTGAGATAACTAGTGAGAGACTAGATATGGCAGAATGTATCATGATCCTGAGAACCAAGTCAAAATAAAAGATTATAAATGGTAACAATTAGCATAATACTTAGAATTATGTCATTCATAGTTTGCGTTTTGAGCTATTTGTTTTGGCTTAAGTATAATCTTGGGCATTGTATATTAGCCTGTTTTTCAAAAGAGAAAGTATTTACCTGGCGAAACCTTTCTCTGATTAAGCTTATCTATGTCTTTCTCTTACGTGAGAAACATTTTACAAATGGACCAACTGACTTTGCTTTAAACTCACTATCACAGTTGTCATACGGGCACTGCAGTCATCTGAATGTCTATGTTCACTACAAATTCTTGTGTTGAAGTCCTCACCCCCAACATGAAGGTGGTATGAGGAGGTAGGGTTTTTAGGTGTGATTAAGTCATCAGCATGGAGTCCTCTTAAATGGAATTAGCACCTTATTTAAAAGGCTTATTAGAAAGACTCTTCATCCCTTCTACCAGGTAAGGTTGTAGTGAGAAGGTTGCCTTCAGTGAGGAAGGAGGCCCTCACCAGAGACCAGCTCTGCCTGTGCCTTGATCTTGAACTTAACTGCCAGAAGTATGAGGAACAAATTTCTGTCATTAATAAATTACCTAGTTTATGGTAGTTACAGTAGCTCAGAGGACTAAGACAGGCATTCAGTGTTGCTCTGTAGCTTTGTAGTTTTACTCCATCTCTTTGGCAAACTCACTTGCTCACTTTTCAGGATAACTTTTCTACCCTGTCTCTCTTAGTTCATGTCTTTCATAATTCACTTAAGAAAATAGAAATGGTTAGATTAGTCTCCCTCATATTCCTGCCCTCAAATATTGTACCCATCTTCTCTGTCTTTTGCTCCTTTTGCTTAGGAGATGGAGTCCCTCTTCCCATGACAGGCTCTTTCTTTCCTTTGTGCTATAGCTCTCATTCTCTCATCCTCTCTGAGCCCCCCCCCTTTTTTTTTGATTATCCCTTCATTTTGTTTCATCAACAACTTCTGACCTCTTTATAGAATTATTCTCAATGGTATACACAATATTATAGTATTCATAATTTAAAAAAAAACTCTATCTCCTAAATTCTAACAACTCCATTTCTCTGTTGCTTTTATGTACTTTTGCACATACCATCATCTACTTTCTTATTTCTCCTGTCTTTAAAAGATCCCACTATGTCTTCAGCCTCTCATTACTACAATAAGACTACCCTGATGAGATCTCCATCAGTGTCGTATGTATCATATCCAATGGATTCTTACCACAAACTCTGTGATGAGCACTAGAGTTTTTAAATATTTCCAAATGATATGTCTGTCATTGAGGAATTTTCTCTCTTGCACAGAGATGGTCAACAAATATTATGAATAAACAAAAGGTATTTTGGTAGAGTACATATGCATTTAAAAAGGAAAAACTGAACTAATATTACCCTTCTATAACTATCTTTCTTCACTTCATTAAACTCTCAGTAGCATTCCACACACTTCTATTTGAAATACTATCATTTCCAGGCTTTGATGACACCATTTCTCCTCATTTTTCTTCTATTTCACTTGCCTAACCCATTCCAACCTCTCCCTGGCTCTCTTGCCTCTAAATGACTTCTAAAACTCTAGAACTTGACCCTAGAAACCTTTTTTCTCTTTTTATCCTCCCTTTAGGTATTATTTCCTCAGCATAGCCTATTTTATCTGCACTAATATTAGCTCAGATGTTTTCAGTTATAGCCACATAATAGGATACTCTACACTAGTGAAAACGACTGGTTTTCAAAATATGTAATGTTTAACAGGAAAAAAAATACATAGTATTCCATTTATAGAATTTTTTTAAAGTATATAATATTCATAGATAATGCATGATATGAAGCTAAGAGAAATCACAAGTGATTAATACGATTCAAGATTATATATGGAGAGGTCAATGCAATATGTGTTGAAGTTACCGATAATTTTTTTTCTTACAATGGGTTGTTTGTTATTTCATTTGTCTAAATAGTCTTTAAAATTTCCAGGTATGTTACATGAACCCTTGTCTATATATTTTACAATTTAAAAAATGTTTAAGGTTTGGGCCGGTGTGTAGTGTAGTGGTTAAAGCGCTGGACTCTCATATGGTCGACCGTAGTTTGAGTCCTGGACTCAGCAGCTTGAAACTTAGGCTGGGCCTGTGTGCATATGTGCCCAAAATTCCAAGAGAATGGAGGAGAAGGGATTGCAGTGTGGCCATTCCTCTGGGGAGTGATTTCTCTCTTTTCTGTCTTTGTTTCTCTCTGTGTCTCCAACAAGTCCACACACCCTATAGCAAAAATCTCTGAAAAAAATTAAAATTGTTCTTAGCACAGGGTCTTCTGGACCAAAGTTAGGGCTCAGTGTATATTAGCTTTTTATTATTATTATTACTTTCATTATTGAACACATTTATTAAGTACCTGCTGATGGCTAGGCTTCTGTGATGAGCACCAGAGTTTTAAAATGTTACTAATCATGTGTCTGTCATTCAGGAGTTTTCTGTCTTGCACAGAAGTAGTCACATGTATTATGAATAAACCATGCATTTTGGTAGGATACGTGTGTGTGTAGGTAAAGGGAAAACATGAACTAACACCATCCTTTACAACTCAGCCAAATGTAGGTACTTGAAGTGATTGAGCGCACAGAAAAAGTTTAAAACCACAACTATACAGTTTTCTTTCTGTTCATGCTGACATCAGCAGAAATGGTGAATTCGAGAATTCTAAGATCTAGTTTTATATAAAAGCAATAATAAAAAGTCTTCAAAAAGCTGTCAACATCTGCAACCAGCAGATGGTATGATGGTTACATCACTGGACTCCCACATAGTTGACTATGGTTCAAGTCCCGGACCCAGTGGCTTAAAACTCATGCCAGGCACGTGTGCATGCATGCCTAAAATCCTGAGAGGAGAATGGAGAAGAAGGGATTGCAGTGTGTCCATCCTTCCTGGGGGTGATTTCTTGCTTTCCAACTGCCTCTCCGGCAAGCACACGTATCCTATAGCAAAAATCTCTATTAAAAAAAGAGAGATCTGTAAACATCTACTTTGTCAACATCAACTTTGTCATAACTTGGGAAACTAATACAAAGCTTGCAACAACCTGGATTGTTTTTTGAAAATATTGAAGAAAAGCGAAAAATTGACAAGAACAGCAAACATTATAGTTTTTAATTAATACTTGTCCTGTATCATGCCTCCAAATTTAGCAGTAGGCTTGAAAAAATCATTCCACATTCCTAGTATTGGAAAGAACTGAATGGACCTTTTCATTACTTGCAAGGATTGTCCTAATTTGATCTGCCTGCTCTCTGGAGAGCCATTCAAAGAGATTGTTATTATCATCGTGCCTGATGAGGAACTCATCCAGTGCTAACACCACTGCCCAGAGGGCATTTATTTAAAACAATAGCAGGTGAAGGTTTTAGTCATTGCTGTCTAAAGCAGTAGATAACAGTTTGGGGGCAAACAATAACAAGAAAGCTCTGGAAGAAAGGTTGGGAATGAGATGTTCATAAGGACTTTGAAAAGCTACCATGTTCCTGGGAATCTAGAAGGCTATGCTCATGCTCAGGACTGGGTGAACCCTCAGGAAAGACTTAGGCCATAAGTCTCACTTCTGTCTGGCCATCAAGCTCTTTTTAAAACAGGAAATGGAAGGTGAAGGAGAGTGAGAAACCCTGTTGTTGAGTGTTGACAACATGCCCCAACATACACACAAAACTTTTCAACAAAGACGGAGAAATTTTTGTTGTTGTTGTTCTAGACATTTAAGGAAACCTCTCCCCGATCATTAGCTGACAATTAAGCTATTGGCTATCACACACAAAAGTGGTGCACATGACAAAGAATGCAGATTTTAAGGAATTCATAAAAGTCATTAACTATAGATATAACTATAGAAGACAACAGCAAACTGGAGTGGCAGGTTGTGAGAACCTGATTTTCAGATTTCATAAATTATTATATTTGAAATGTTAACTTTTCAAGACAAATAACCATGACACTCAAAAAGACAAAGACATAGCTGATTTGACAAGGAGCAGGAGATGTGAGGAACAGTGAGTAGAAATTGCCCTTGCAAAAGCCCAGATATTGAACATACTAGACACAGATTTTAGCTATTTTTTATATGTTTAAGGACTAAGGAAACAATGTCTAAAGAACTAAAGGAAAATATGATAATGTCTCACCGAACGGAAGATGTCATGAAGGGATAAGAAGCTTAAAAAGGAAGTTCTTGAGACCAGCAGGTGGCATAATAGTTACATCACTGGACTCCCATGATTTGAGTCCCAGACCTGGTGGCTTAAAACTCATGCTGGGAGGGACCAGCAGTTAGCATAATGGCTATGTTGCTGGACTCCCACGTAGTCAACCGCAGTTTGCGTCCTGGACCTGGTGGCTTAAACTCATGCCGGGCGCGTGTGTGTGCGTGCCCAAGATCCCGAGAGGAGAATGGAGGAGAAGGGATTGCAGCGTGGCCATCCCCCCTGGGGGGTGATTTCTCGTTTTCTATCTCTCTGTCTCTCTCTCTCTCTCTCTCTCTGTCTGGCAAGCGCATGCGCCCTACAGCAAAAACCTCTAAAAAAAAAAAAACAAACAAAAAAAAAACAAACAAAAAACATGCTGGGTACTTCTGTGTGTGTGTCCCCAAAATCCCCAGAGGAGAAGGGATTGTGGTGTGGTCATTCCTGCTGGGGGTGACTTCTCATATTCCCCCTCTTTGTCTCTCTCCGGTGAGTGCACGCACCCTATAGCAAAAAAATCTTTTTCTTTAAAAAAAAAAAAAAGTTCTTTGTAACATTATACATTTATCATTGTAAAAGTTACAACTTTTATTTTTATTTTATTTTATTATTTTTTTGAGAGGTTTTTGCTATAGGGCGCTTGCGCTTGCCAGAAAGACAGAGAGAGACAGAGACAAAGTGAGAAATCACCCCCCAGGGGGGATGGCCACGCTGCAGTAACTTCTCCTCCATTCTCTTCTTTGGGCATACACACACACACACACACACACACACACACGCCATGATATTCAAGCTGCCAAGTTTAGGACTCAAACTGTGATCAGTCTTGAAAGGGCTCAGCAATGTAACTCTCCATCATCTGCTGACCCCCAGATATTGAGATCTTCATGTAATTTTTGAAATTTAGGAATGCTATCTGAGGGCCTCTTTTCAAAGTCAGAAGGTGAGGCTTATTTTTCATGAACTTGGCAACAACACTGATATATAATTAACCAATCTTGGAATATTTAGCAGTTTTCATCTTTTATGTACTATGGACTTTAATTATATAAGCAAAATACAGTTACATCACAAGAGCTAAAGCTGTAAAACACTATTGAATACTTGCAACAAGTCAGTCAATTTTTTTCTATTTAATATGCTGTTTAGATAATATTATAAATAGGTCTGCATGTGGTTACTTCAGGTTTGTAATTTTATTTGAGTATAATAATCTATCATCTTGAAAATACTTATTTATTTCTCCTTAGAGTGAATGTGCTTTTGGAGATAGATAATGTAATTATGTATTTTTACAGATCCAAATATAAAATTACTATAAATTAGCTGAGAAATGAATATAATAATCATATTAATAACAGCATGCTAGTCTATCAAATCCAACTAGCAATGCCAGTGGATGTTAAAAATAATAACTTTCTTAGCATGATAATTTAATAAGTAAAAATAAATGGTACTAAGCTTCCAAGAATGAGTTGAATTCAGGAAAATTTTTGGTAGGGCCAACGTATTTATGTAAAATATTTGCTGCTTTGAAAGGATGTATTATTTTGTTACAGAATGTTTTGTTATACTGTATTTAAAACAGTGAAAGTATAAACCAACTAGGATTTTCAAAGTTTATAGGTTTGCCACCAGGAAATTATGTACATATTCTCTTTATTTAAATCAATGTCGAAATCTGAAAATACACTGGTACAAGCATTAATTTTTGCCTACTGAAAGCAAAATAACAAGGAACAAGAGTGCAAGCCAGCTTCAAAGTTGGATCTCCTGTGTTGAGATGCCTTGAGTTTTTCTAGGGATGTCATTTATGTGAACCTAGTTCACAGGATTCAGGCAAGAGCTGGCTATCGTTTTGCTAATCAGGACTCTGATGGAATATAAAATGGTAATTAGGATTGAAATGAGGTAAAAAAAAATTTTTGCCTTAGAAGCCAAGTCTTAAAAAAGACACCAAAGATTTGATTAGTATTCTGCATAATTGCAGTACTTTTTAAAAATGTATTTATTTCCCGAAAGACAGTGAGAAAGAGAGACAGGCTCAGCTGACAGGGAGTCATTGGACTGCAAACTCCCCCAAACCTTCCAGCTGGCCAAGTTCACAGGCATGCTAAACTGTTCAGGTCAACCTGTAATCCAAACCTGGAGACTTTCCACAGGGCTTCAGTACTAGCAGTGCTGCTCTTCCACTTGTGCTACCTACACTGGATTCATAGCTGAACTTTTTCTTCTTTTTTTTTTTTTTAAATGGCCAGAAGGTGTTTGTGCTCACCAGAGAGAGACAAAGATTCAGAGAGAAATTACTCTCCAATGGGGCATGGCCATGCTACAATCCCCTATTCATTTGTCCATCCTGTTACGATTTGGGGCACACACACACACATGCCTAGTAGGCTCCTCAAGCCACCAGACCAGGGTTCAAACTGCAGTTGGCCATGTGTGATCTGACTCCCTTAACCTTGAGATCATGAAGTTGTCCTTAATTGTTAAACTTATTTTCCTCTTTAAAAATTTATTGTAATTTATGATTTACATATAATCATTACACATCTTTGTATGGCCACAGAATGGTTTTTAGAAGTATGTAAACAGGGACCAGCAGTTAGTGTAATAGCTATGTCACTGGACTCCCATGTAGTTAACCACCGTTCGAGTCCTGGACCCGGTGGCTTAAACTCAAACTGGGCATGTGTGTGTGTCTTCGTGTGTGCCCAGGATCCAGAGAGGTGAATGGAGGAGAAGGGATTGCAGCATGGCCATCCCCCCCCGGGGGATGATTTCTCACTTTCTGTTTCTCTGTCTGTCTCTGTCTTTCTGGTGAGTGTACACGCCCTATAGCAAAAACCTTCCAAAAAAAGTATGTATACAGTGTGTAATAAACAAATTGAGGATATAAACATATTCACCACCTTCAACATTTAACATGTTGTAGACATTTGAAGCCCACTGCAATGAATATCCTGCCAAGTTTGTACTGAATTATCTACGACATTCTTTACTGTGAGGTACAGTTTTAAAGAAAAACATATTAATTAAAAATTAGACTACAAACAGTCACATAAATGACAAAGATAATCTTAACATAGCCAATAAAAGAAGAATTTGTAATTTCCATGTAGAAGACTATGGAAGATAAGAGTTTATAACCTGAAACACAGCTGTGGTTATCAATTATTGGTCCAGTAGGAGATAGGTAAAATTTTACATAACAATAGCTTATTAGGAAGAGTTAGATAAAGAATATTTTATTCACACCGAGTTCTTGTAAGACCATAGTATGCATTGTGCATAATGAAATAAGTCTTCATAAAAGCAAAGATAAACGAACATTGGAAAAAGATGATTATAAGTGAAGATATGGTAAAGCCAGTGATTTGGTGATTTATAGACTTTACAATGTTCTTGATTTTAACCTTTTTTAAAATTTATTCCGGAGAAAGACTCAGTTAAATCATTTTCTTCCATTATCTAGTCTTATATAATGAATAATAGTTATAACAGGTATATAAATTTAAACCTGTGGTATATATAATTTAAACCTATATAAATTTAACTGTCTATCAAATAATTGATAGATTTGTATTTAAACCTGCTTGTGTATAAAATTGTTGAATCTACATTTAGTCTCAACATTCAAAGTTACTATCAATATGTGTAGACTTGTCTTTTTTTTTTTTTTTTTTTTCCCTAGTTGTTTTGTTTTTCTCTTCTATTTCTCTAGCTTTCTGGTAGAGTAATCCCTTAAGTATTTCCTGAAGAGCCAGTTTTGTTTTGGTGAATTCTTTCAGCATTTGTTTATCTGGTAATAATTTTATTTCTCCTTCCCATTTGAAGGATAATCTTGCTGGGTATAGTAGTCTTGATTGCAATTACTTTTCTTTTAAGTTTTAAATACTTCTTTTCATTTTCCTTGTCTGCATTATTTCAACTAAGAGATCTGATGTTAATCTAACGGAGTAACCTTTTTAAGTAACTTGGTGTTTCTCTCTTGACATTTTTAGAATTTTGTCTTTGTTTTTTACTAATTTGGCTATGATATTCTTTGGAGAGGATCTTCTTATGTGTTATCAATTTGTTGTCCTTTGTATCTCCTGGATTTAGATGTCTACATGCCTCCCTAAGTTTGAAAAATTTCAATTAATATATTATGAAAGACATTTTCTATACCTTTACTCGTCTCTTCACCTTCTAAAATAGCTATTATGCAGGTATTTGGCTATTTAATGGTGCCTCGGATTTCCTGAATGTTATCCTCATTTTTAATGGTTATTCTTCTATTCTCAGTTGCTTCGACTACATTGGGGGTTTTATTTTCAAGGTCAGTGATTCTTTCTTCTGCATGGTCTAATCTGTTGATACTTTCAAGGGAGATTTTGTTTTCCTGCAATATTTTCTTTATCTCCATAATTTCTGTTTGATTCTTTTTCCATTTTTTTGTCTTCTTATGGAGTTCCTCCTTCATGTCATAGAAAGATTTTCTCATCTCCTGCAACTGGTTCTGTGTTTTCTTGAATCTTGTTGAGTATTGTTACAATTAATATTTTGAATTGTTTTTCAGGTATTTTTGTGATCTCTCATGTTTTATCCTTTGTTGGTGAGGAGTGGTGATCCTTTGGTGAGGGGGAGACTTCCTGACTTTTTCCTGTTTCTTTTGACTCTGCTTTAGTTTTTAGATATGATTTACTCACGTCTTCCTACTTTTTTGGAGTATGTTTCTGGAACTGTGTGCTCCCGCACTTCTTTATGACACGTAAGTATTGTGCCAGTTTCCTTCCTCTACTGTGGGTGGGAGTGTAGAACCTGAAGTAGGAGTTTAGAGTTTAGGTATTCAGAGTGGAATTTCTCTCCTTTTACTGCTTAGAGGAGTTATGGGAAAAGAATTCCTCCAGAGTCTGCTATTTTCAGGTATTTGGTTCTTGTATACCCAAACCTATCGGCTTCCAGATGTATGAGATTGCACTGACAGGTAGAATGTAAAGTAGTAGACCACTTAGAGTGGTGCACAAGCACATCCCTCAGGCAGGAATGCCCCTCCTCTGCCACAACAAGCTGGGCGGGGAGGTCCCTACTGATGAGTTTAAGCCCAGAAGCTTGGCTTAGGCCTGCCCGTTAGTCCTAGAGGGGTGAAGGGTAGAATTGTGTCAGCAGACATGGGGCAGCAGCTCCTTTCTTCTGTCTCTTGGATTGTAGGGGCTTCCTGTTGCTCCTTCTTTCACCTGCAGTACATTTTTAACTACAGACCAGAATTTTTTAAAATTTTTCTTTAAACTGTATTGGTTTCACTTCTTGGAACCAGCAGATGGCATAATGAATATGTTGTTGGACTCCCACATGGCTGGCTGTGGTTCAAGTCCTGGACTCAGTGGCTTAAAACTCACACCAGACGTGTACATGCATGCCCAAAATCCCAAGAGGAGAATGTAGGAGAAGGAACTGTAGCATGGCTGTCCCCCCAGGGGATGATTTCTCACTTTCTGTCTCACTCTCTTTCTCTGTCTCTCTAGTGAGCACACATACCCTATAGCAAAAATCTCTCAAAAAACCTGTATTAGTTCCTTTTCTTAAAGATATAAAAAGCCAAAAAGATACTGCTAAAAAAGAAAATAAACAATGGAAACACTGCATTTATTCTGTCTATATTCTGAATCTTACAAAAATTATTTATCCACTGAATATTAACAGGTTAATGTAATGTATCATATAATAATAAACCATAATGAAATTTGCATTAACCAAAAAATGTGCAAACACACTCATAATTTGCCAGAAGACTCTCTTTACAGTAGTAAAATCATTTGCTATGGTATTGCTCTTAGTGACTTCATGTCTCTGGGGAATGGTAGAGACCTAGTACTGCTTCCTTCTTTCTGTGTGTGATGATCTTGGGGTAAGGATAGTGCTATCTCTGTCAAAATCAAACTTCCATGTATGTGAATAAGTTGATGGATTTTTATTGCATTTTTTGCCTAGTTATTTTCTCTTTTTTTCTTTTTTCTTTTATTTATTTATTTATTTTAGATTTTGCCATAGGGCTCACGTGCTCACTGGAGAGACAGAGAGGCACAGAGAGACAATGAGAAATTACCCCCTCCCCCTTCTTCGGAGGAATGGCCACACCACAATCCCGTCTCTTTCACTCTCTTAGGATTTTGGGCACACACTCTAGGCCTGAGTTTCAAGCCACTGGGTCTGGGACTTGAACCACGGTTGACTCTATGGGAGTTCAGCACCTCAAACACCTCAAACACTACACCACTAAGTTGTTTATTCTTGTACCAATAACACACTTATTAATTATTATAGCTTTATTTTTAAGTCTTGCTACATGGTACTGTGTTCTCTTGCTTTCTTCACCTAGACTAAGGATTCTTGGCTTTTTGCTCTTCTGCAACAGCAGCTTATGTTTTGCAACATAGTAGACAACTCACTTATACTTCTCAACCAGCCGTTAGGAATATGGTTTGGAATTTTTAAAATCTATATGTCAATTTGGAGAGAAATGATATCTTTATAATTTGTACCAAACTATAGTATGTTAAGTATTCCTTATGAGGGTAGATTTAATGTCTTTAAAAGTTTTTTAAAATGATTTTTCTCCATATAGATCTAAGACACCATTATTTATTCTTAAAGAACTCACAGTTCATGTGAATAGTGTAAATGGTACATATTTTTAAAATTACCTTTTAAATTATTTGTTCCTATCCATAGAAATGGAATTGATTTTTGAATATTGATTATATTAGGTCCAAGCACCATTCTAACTCCTTATTTCTAGAGATTTTACTTTGAGTTTTCTGCATGTACATTTCAAAAAAGGTACTCTCCTCAGGATTTCATCAGTTTTCCCCAGTCCTCCAGCTCCTCAGGATCTTGGGTGCTCATAAACATGCCCAGCAAGTTTGCAGGTCAACCAAGGGATCCAAATCCATGGTTGGCCATGTAGCTTCCAGCACCACCTCGAGTAGGCTAAGGACTGTGCCGCCTTTATTTATTTATTTTTCTTGTATGTTGTCTAGAACTTCTAGTACAATGTTAGCTAATAGCACTGATAATGTTCACTTTCTTTTACTAATATTTTTAAAGTGATGTTCCTAATATCTTACAATATTAAGTATGCTTGCTTTATGTTACCAGTAGATGATTAGACAGGAAACTTTTTTATATACTATAATTATTAATTATGAATGATTGTTTAATTTTATTAAATAGCTTTCAGAATCTATTGAGATAATCAGGTGGCCTTAGTCTTTTATTTGTTAAATGGTAAATGGCACAATTTTTCTGATAATAAAATACTTGGATTTCTGGGATAAAGCTAAGTTGATCATACTATTTTCTTTTTCTGTATAAATAGTTTTGAGTGTATTTGTATATTGACTTGTGATTTTGCTAAATTTACTCACTGCTAAACTTTATTTAGTTTATCTGTATAGTTTATGATTAGGAATAGTTGTGTTTCTTTTATCCTTTCCTTGATCTGTGGCACTTTATAATGTTCTACCACGACAGTGTTACAAAGCTGGTAGGAGTGGTGATAGTAGTCTCCCTTGTCTTTTTCCCACATGTGGAGGAGAAGGAGACGCTTTCAGTTTTCATTAGGTAGTTATATTGTAGACAAGATTTATCAAATTAAGAAAATTTCCTTCTGCTCCTGGTTTGTTATGATTATTTTAAATCATGAATGATTATTGAATTTTGTTACATGTTTTTTTCTGTGTCTATTTAGAAAACCATGTGCCTCCCCCCCACATTTTTTTTTAACTTGCTTAATGTGAAGAATTTCAAATATCAAAACAACTTTGGATTTCTAGACTGTACCCAGTGGTCATAGTGTGTTATCCATTTTTAATCATCTCGGGTTGATTTGGTAATATTTTATTTAGGATTTTTGTATCTTTGTTAATGAGGAAGATTGCATTATAATTTTCCTTTATTTTAATGTCCTTGTCAGCTTTTGGTAATAGAGTAATAACTGACCTTAGAAAACAAATTGGGGCATATTCTATTTTGTTATCTGGAAAAAGTTGTTTAAGATTATTTTACTTCTTCCTTAAATATTTTGAGGAATTTCAAATGAAACCAAGTAGACCTGTAGGTGTCTATGTGGGAAAGTTTTGTGGTTTTTTTTGTTTGTTTGTTTGTTTTTTGTTTGTTGGGTTTATTTATTTTTTTTTTTTTGGAGAGGTTTTTGCTATAGGGTGCGTGCACTCACCAGACAGACAGAGAGAGACAGAGAGACAGAAAGCGAGAAATTACCCCTCAGGGAGGATGGCCACGCCACAAACCCTTCTCATTCATTCTCCTCTCGGGATCATGCGCCCGGCGTGAGTTTTAAGCCACCGGGTCCAGGACGCAAACCGTGGTCGACTACATGGGAGTTCAGCGACACAGCCGTTACGCTAACTGCTGGTCCCTATATGGTAAAGTTTTAAATTAAAGATTCGATTTTAAAAACAGATATTCTTCAGGTGTTCTATATCTTGTGTCAGTTATGATAAATTTATTTTTCAATCTATATATCCATTTCATCTAATTTTTTGTAATAATGTTCTTTTCTGTCCTTTTATCTTTTTAATGACTTTTGACCTGATATTGATAATTTGTATTTTTTTCTTAATTAGTTTTGCAAAGAATTATAGATTTTACTAGACTTTTCAAGGTCCCTATTTTTGATTTGTTGATTTTATTTATCCTATATTTATTTTTTATTTCATATTATTTAGTTTTTAGTTTTTGCTATAGGGTATGTGTGCTTGGTGGATAAAGAGAGGTATACAAAGAGAGAGAGAAAGAAAAAAAAAAGTGAGAAATCACTCCCCAGGGGGAATGGCCATGCTACAATCCCTTCTCCATTCTCTTCTTGGGATTTTGGGTTTGCACACACACATGCCTGGCATGTTTTTCAAGCTTCCAGATCTGGGACTTAAATGGTGCATTCAGAACCAGCCATGGTAGCCTCCATGCCACCAACTGGCCTTCTATTTTACTTATTTTGGCTCCATTTTTATTATTTTCTTCCTTCCACTTTCTTCACTTTTTATGAGGTCCTCTTTTTCTACCTTCTTGAAGTGGAAATTTATATCATTGATACTCAGACTTTCTTTTGTTGTTAGATATTTCTTTAAATATATTTATTTAACATTTTCATCTCTATTTACATCTAAGCCCAGATTTAGCTATATCCATAGTCTTCATTTGTCATATTTTTCATTATCATTTGCCTCAAAGTATTTTCTAATTTCCATTGTGATTAATTTTATTTTTTAACTTGTCACAGAGAGAGAGAAAGGGAGAGGGAGAAAGCATCCCCCAGTGGGATATGGTTATACTGTAATCTCTTCTTCATTCCTTCATTCTATCAGGATTTTGGGGATACACACAAACACACACACATTTGGAGTGTTTCTCAGAGCCAGGATTGAAACTGTGATTGGTCGTTTCAGATCCAGCTCCCTTAACAACCAGGCTACAGGGTCAGCCCTCAATTGTGATTTCTTATTTGACCCATAAATTATTTACAAGTATTTTTGCAAACATAGGAAATTTGCCTAGTTGTATTTTTATTATTAGTGTCAAGAATAATTTCACTGTAACTGAAAAATATGTCCTGTATATCAGTCAATATTTGCTTATACTTGTTTTATGGTCTAGGATATGATCTATTTTACTTTAATTATTCTCTTTAGACTTTGAAATTATATGTTTTCTGTAGTTATTGGGTGTATACATATATATATATATATATCACTACGTGTGTGTGTCTGTGTGTGTGTGTGTGTGTGTGTGTGTGTGTATATTATATTAAGAGGATATATTTTTTTTAATATTGCCCAAATCATCTATAACTATAACCCTTCTGGTTTTTTCTTTTTAATTTATTTCTTTTATGAGAGAGAGAGAAACAGAGTGACAAAAAGAGACAAGGAGAGACAGGGACCCCTGACAGGGTCTTATGTCACCACAGTCCTTCTCTCACTTGCTTCCAGCCAGCTGAGATGGTGGGTGCTCCACAGGGGCGCCCGGCGTGTACAGGTCAGCCTGGGATCTGAACCCCAGGCCTTCTCAAATAACGACAGTTCCTTTCCAGGGGGTACCGCCCTACCACCTTTGCCACCATGGTGTGGCCAGCTCCTCTGACTTTTAATCTGCATGGTGTATCAGCTCCTGAGAGATATTTGTTAAACACTTTAAGTATGATCACACATTTGCCTATATTTCTTTATACTTTTGTCAGTTTTTGCTTTACATGTTTTCAGGTTATTTCTAGACATTTAAATTTTATGCATTATGATTTCTTCTTTGAACTGCGAGTTACTTGGAAGTATGGTATTTGCATTTTTGCTATTAAATTTTAAAACTTTTAGCAAGAGAACGAGGCGATAAAATTTGTTTCTTAAAAAGAATAGTATATGAGGGTAGATATCCTTCTGCCATGCCTCTCTGATGTCCACACCCCTCCCCCGCCATGTCTCCAATTCCGCAGTTATAAAAATAAACCGTAGACTTATCAATAAGCCAGACACTGATATATGGTCTACTGGCAGCTCTAGTTGCTTTGATCCCACAGTCAATTAAGCTAAATCCTCACAGCATGTTGAGATACTGTTCATATTGTTCGTTTATTCTTCTCTCTCAAGCCATGAAGTGAATCACTTAGATTCTTTTGGCTCAACGGGTTTTTGCTTACAGTCAAGTGTTGCTTAACGACAGGGATACATTCTGAGAAATGTGTCAGGAGATTTTTTTTCCTGTTAATGTCGTAGAACATACTTAAACTAACCTGGCTGATATAGCAAACTGCACACCTTATTAGCTCTACAGTATGGCTTATGTGTAGCTCCTAGGCTGCATACAAACCTGCACAGCACAGATACTGTACCGAGTACGGTAGCCAGTTATAACACCATGGTAAGTATTTGTGGATCTGAACATAGCTAATTATAGAAAAGATACAGTATAAAAGATTTTTTAAAATAGGACACTTGTATCGGGCACTTACTATGAATCATGCTCATAGGACTGGAAGTTGCTCTGAATGAGTGAGTGACGAAGGCATGTGAAGGTCTATAGTATTAGTTTAATTATTAGTGAAATTATTTTCTATGTATAGTTATTCTATAAACTTTTTCTTTACTTTTAACACTTTTTTGTTAGAAACTAAGAAACACACACATTAACCTAGGTTGGCACAGGATCAAGGTCGTTGGTATCAGTCTTCTTCCTCACATCTTTTCCCACTGGAAAGGCCATGATGATAAGAACAAAGGAGATTAAATCAAACACAAGAGATAATGATGTAATCAAAAGAGGCAGAAAACACCATATGTATGAGACCGATGCTGGTGTAACATGACATATCATTTTATAGTAAAAGTTTTTTTGTTTTTCTTTTTTTTTAAGTAGAGGAAGTGCACTCTAAAATAATAATATAAAATGTACTATAGTAAACATAAATACCAGTAATAGATTTTGGTTTATTTATATATTTATTTATTTATTCATTCATTCCAAGGGAGAGAGACGGACAGAGACAGAAGTGGCATCCCCAGTTCTGCTGGCCTGGGTCATGGCTCTGTGTGTGTGTGTGTGTGTGTGTGTGTGTGTGTGTGTGTTTGGTGTGCTCAGTGAGGTCCTGGGACACAAACCCAGGACCTTTCCCATATGGATTCACTTGTGTTACCACTGTGCTACCACCTAACTCCACATGGTCATTTGTTATTAGTATCAAGTATTATGTATGTACATAGTCGTAGATACTATACTTCTATGTGATTGGCAATATACTTAGTTTGTTCACACCAGCATCACCACAAACACCTGAGTGCTGTGCTGCTGCACTCCAGCATTGCTATGGCTGCACCATCACAAGGCATTACCACACCTGCAGCATCACTAGGTATTACCACGGCTGTAACATCACTAGGCATTACCACGGCTGCAAAATCTCCAGGCGTTATCACGGGTACAACATCACTAGGCTATAGGGAATTTTCAGCTCCATTATATCTATGGGACCATTCTTCTGTAAGTCTGTAGTTGACTGAAATATTGTTACATGGTGCATGACTGTACTAATAGATGACTTTCATCTCTAAAAGATCTTGGTACTCTATGTTCTAGAGATAATCTAATTTCATTCATTGCTGTGACCTTAAGTCAAAATGAGTTATGGTACATAATCATGTTGACAAGTATAAGCAAATATGTTACATTGATTTCCAGCTTCTAGTTTTTTCAGGTAAAATATGAATCCTTTTCATATTAGCTGTTGTCACTTTCCTTCAGATGGCTTCTTGAATAAAATAAGGAAGCTCCTTTTTGCTCAGTGGACACTGCTGTTTTTAAAATTATTCATAATTTGGAGTCCAAATTTAATGTAAAACTCTGAGTTTGGTTTATATCCAATGGTCTCAGAGAAGTTTTCACAGAATTCTGGTGGTCGGCAAAGGAATTATTGGAATAAAAATATTACAGCTTCTGTGCTGTGTGCAGATACTTACTGAGTGTGATGAAGGAATTATTCTAACGGAGCACATATTCTGAGCAATTAGGCCAAGTGCCAAAACCATTAAGGCTCAAATGCCAAGTGTCTGTAGGGAGGGTTCTGTTACAGGATTTAGCAACCAACCCCTGGCTCACTTGCCAGAGGGAGGCACTCCAGGCTTCCTGATAGCTGTGCCAGGCTGGCTGAGACTCAGCAGCTGCCACCCGGCCACTTCTGGCTTCTAGTCACTGTCTCCAACACTGCCTCTGTCCCCACCCTTCTTGCCCATCTGCCCTCCATCTGTCTGCCACCTGAGTGGTGGGTACACAGTTGGGGGCACCTTACTAATTCAGTCATGCCACTCGGCAGACACATTGCATTCACCCTTCCCATGCCTCCACCCCCCCACCACCACCATCACCAACCTTTCTCCATCTTGGCAGCTTGCAAAGAATGGGTTGCCAATTCCTGTTTAATAACATTTCAGTGGCCTCCATTCAGAGGCTTCTGGAGTATGCTGGCACTCAAGGAAATTAGGCATGGGTGGGATAGGGAGATTCACTCAGGGAATTGTGGACATCCAGGCGCCCCTGGCCTATGTCCAAAAAACCTAGAGAAACAAGAGCAGCCTTTGTGACTCCAAAATTTTATCAAGATGAGCTGAAACCCAGTTCTATGATTCTCCATTGTACCTCATCCCTCATCACTACCCCCAGCCCCACCCCCAAACCAGAGCAGTGGAATATCTAAACAATTTGACTTTTATCCAGAACTGAGGCTCTTTATTTGTTAGAGCTAAGCATTTGGTCCAGGATTTTTTTATTCTTTCTGTGGGAACTTGAATCAGCACCCCCTCCCCAAGCTCCCACGGAAGAAGCAGATGGGGATCTTGGCGCGGTTTGGAAGTCCAGGACTTGGACAGGTTGAGAGTTCTGTTTGCCAGGCTGAATTGCTTGTAATTAAAAAGCTTATCCTCCTTCTCTTTTGCACTTCTGAACTTATCTGAGGAATCAACAGAGTATTTAATCATGCATAGAAACAAATCTGCTCATCTGATTGAAAATCTGCATTTGAAGTCAGGGACTTACCAGCAGAGGTGAGCCCTGCATGCTTGTAAGGGTGAAATCTTAAGCTCTCCCCTGCTGACTTGACGCTTCTTGTTTTAAAGGGTGATGGGGACCAGCCAATCTTGCACGTGTGAGTTAGGGCTGGGATGTGCAACTCTTTTCCTTGTCTCTTCCCTCCTCTAAGTCTTCCTTTCCTCTTCTTGCCTAGGCTGTGCTTACAATAAACGCTCCAATGGTTTATTATCTTGGTATTGACACCAGATTTTTAACGTTTATCTGCCTTCTAATACAGAAGAGAAAATAACTCATTAGTCTTGACTTCGTAGTGGGCAAAGGTTCTGAGACAAAAATTGACTTCGCTCCTTCTGAACAATGTCGTATCCATTGCCAAATCCCACTCCCATAGGCAAGTCGAGAACAAAGTGAGGCATGACCACTTTTGGCTCTTGGCAAACGAGAGCTCTGGGTTGTCAGAAATTGCTGTGTTTTCTTAAAAAATGTTCCAAAGGATGTGAGTTGCTGAGTTTTTTCTCCCTTTGTGAGCTCTTACAAGGCCATTGATGATGTTCAAGATGGAAGTGGAGGTGCAGTAGCAGGAAGCACTGTAGTTGCTATACCACCTCTTAAGAAAGAAAAGCGCTGTGTGTGCGGCGATGGGAGCATGGGCTGAATATAACCCAGGCGGGGCCATGTGCCAACTCCAGGGGGAAGGTGAAAGATGGTTCTTGTATAGGCTCCCTCACAGGGCGGCAGGGCTTGTGCAACTTGGGAGTATTTCTCCCTGTGGGCATGTTCTGAATCTTAGATGTCCCAGCGACACAGACAGACAGTCTGAAGTCCAGCTCTAAATTCTCCCATGGAGGCAAATAGGCATGAAAACTCTGTTTTACAGCTTGCTTTGGTAGCTATGCCAGGGTAAACTCTGGAGAAAGCAAAGGGATGGAAAAGGTGTTCCCTAAACTAGAGCATTGGCTTTCACAGTGGAGACCTCCTAAAGGGAGTCTGACTTACAGTCAGTTCTAACTCTGAGCCATTGGTGGCCAAGCTCAGCCAAAGCTGAGGGTTTCACACACTGTCCATTAGGAACCAGGATCTCTCCGCTAGGTGGCACCAGCAGACGCTCAGATCCCACGTGTTCACATTCATTTATGCAATTTCTTCTTGCAGTTTAATAAAGGTATCTATTTCCTTCACACTCATGCACAATGAGAACTAGTAACCCATTTTAACAAGGCAATTATATTTTAACTCTATTATGTGCAATTATGCACTCTCTTAAATTGCCTCAGCTGGAGCATCCTGGTGTTGATCACTCCCTGGCACTCTCTTTCACCCCTGGGGGCCAGCTGGGCTACAGGGCCTTGAACATTGAAACTCTTGCTGCCCCTACTACCTCTCCACAGGTGGCTTAGTACTGCCACAGGGCAGGTACAAATGCAATTCCCTGGCCCACCCACTGGAGCTCTTGATTGCTGTGTGGGTGGTCCAGATCCTTCTCATCTGCTTTGCTGTGCTGGCAGGATTATTTATCCAGGACTCAGAGCCCCAGGTAGTCCTCTAGTTTAGAGGGGCCAGAAAAACAAACTTGGATAATCATAGCCATGCACCTTGGTCTGACTTTTTTTTCTTTTTTTTCTTTTCTTTCCTTTTTTTTTTTTTTTTTTCCAGTTCAGCCATTTAGGTCCCTGGGTCCGTGGGACTGAGAGGCATTCTATCTTCTCAGTTAAGTCTTAACGGTAACATTAAAAAGAAAGTTTTAATTATGTAATATTGGCTTAATTCAAAATAATATAGCTAAGTTACATGTTAGCCACAAAGCATAAGAAGGGAGTCACTCATGGCCTTCACCACTCAACTTAGTAACTAGAATGTTCCCAATACTCTAGCATCTACTTGTGTGTATTTTTGCTTTTTAGTGTTTCTTTTGCTTATTATTATTTTTTAAGGTTTTTGCCATAGGGTACACGCACTCACTAGAGAGAGTGAAAGTGAGATGTCATCCCTGGGCGGGGAGGGATAGCCTCGCTGCAATCCCTTTTCCTCCATTCTCCTCCCGGGAATTTAGGCACACACACACACGTGCCTAGTGTGATTTTCAAGCCACTAGGTCTAGGATTTGAACCATGGTCAGCCATGTGAGAGTCGAGTACCTTAACCACAATACCACCTGCTGGCCCTTTTTTACTTTTTAAAGTCTATTCATTTATTGTTTTCCATGAGACACAGAGAGAGGAAGAGAGTCAGAGCGATCCCCACCAGTGTCCACATGTCATGATATACCCACAGCCTCAGCTAGTATGAGTCATGGGTAGACACTTGCACGTGGCATGTCCAGGGAGGTCACAGAACATGAACCCAGGATCTTTCCCAAGTATGTCAGATTGTGTTACCACTACACCATCACCTGGCCTACCCATGCATACTTATCCTACCCCTGCCTCTGCACAGAGGGAACCGTTTGCCTGAATTTTGCCCTTATCTTTTACTTGTTTTTCTTTTTTAAAAAAAGCTTTATCATGTAAGTATTATCTTTATTCATTAGTTTTTTAAAGAATTATTTTATTTAACTTTATTTATTATTAATATCATTATTATTTTCCAGTTTGATCAGAGAGAGACAGAGAGAGAGAGGGAGTGAGAAAGCAAGCTACCAGGTCCGAGACTTGAACCGTGGTTGGCCATGTGGGAGTCCAGCGCCTTTAACCACCATGCCACTTGCCAGCCCCATTCATTACTTTTTTTTTTTTTTTCATTTTCTTTTCTTTGATTCTAACTACATAGGTAACATTCTATAACTTTTATCTCCATTTAGTGTAATGTTAAAAGATTCATCTCTGCAACTGTATAGAGTTGTAGTTCATTCATCTTAATTGCTATACAGTATCTCATTGTGTGACAAATTATATACCCATCCTCTTGTCAAATTATCTTTGGGGCTCTTCTAGGGTCTTTTTTTGGTGTTTGTTGCAGCCTGAATAATGCTTTCATAACATTTTGGTGTACATATATTAGTGTAACACTAGCTGAAGAATTTCTTTACCTGGGAGTGGAATTCCTGGGTTGTAGAATATGTGAACGTTCAAAACTGTAAGGAATTACCACATTGTTGTCCAAAGTGACTGAACAAACTCGTACTCCTCCAACCAGGCAGTATCTTTTGCAGTTTTACAGATCTCCACAGTGTTCTATGTCCAATGTGACATGATGGTTAAGAGCATTATTTGGATAGGACTTCCAGCTGTTAGCTATGCAATATTGGAAAAATTAGTTGCTCTTTCTAAACTTCACGTTCCTCATCTATAAAGTGAGGACTGTCAGCTACAGTGAAGAATAGATTTATTGTGAGAACTAAAATAATTTATGCAAAACCAAGTAATCTAGAAATATGTCCAATAATTATTAGCAGTTATTATTTTATGTTAAAACCAGAGTTAAGGGCTGGCCCATGACCTACTGGGTAAGGCACTGTATCCCACAGGGCTGACTGCACAATTCAAATCCCACACCCAGCAGCTTGAAAAATGCTCTAGGTGGGACAACCAAATAGCATAACAGATACACTGCTGGACGCCAATGTAATTGACTGTGTGCGGTTCAAGTCCCGGACCCAGTGGCTTAAAACTCACACTAGGCACGTGTGCGTGCATGCCCAAGATCTCAAGAAGAAAAAGGAGGAGAAGATATTGTGGCATGGCCATCCCCCATAGGGAGTGATTTCTCACTTTTTGTCTTTCTGCCTCTCTCTCTCTCTGGTGAGCGCAGGCACCCTAAAACAAAAATCTCTCTAACAAACAAAACTTCTCTAGGTGCATGTGTGTGCATGCCCAAAATCTCAAGAGGAGGGAGAGATGGAAAAGAAGGAAGTTTGGCATAACAATTGTTCCATTAGGGGTGCTTTCTCTCTCTCTGGAGAGCACATACACTCTAGAAAATTAAAACAAAAAACAAACAAGAAACATAGAGTTAGGGGTAGAGATTAATATTTGCTACATTACTGTTGTGTTCTAAATGTTTGCATCTTCGAAAAATTTATATATTGAAACCGAACCTTCAAAGTGGTTGTTGTTGGGACCAGCAGTTAGCGTAATGGCTATGTCGCTGGACTCCCACGTAGTCGACCGCGGTTCGAGTCCCGGACCCGGCGGCTTAAACTCACGCCGGGCGCGTGTGCGTGCGTGCCCAAGATCCCGAGAGGAGAATGGAGGAGAAGGGATTGCGGCGTGGCCATCCCCCCTGGGGGGTGATTTCCTGCTTTCTATCTCTCTGTCTCTCTCTGTCTGTCTGGCGAGCGCACGCGCCCTATAGCAAAAACCTCTCCAAAAAAAAAAAAAAAAAAAGAAAAAAAAAAAGAAAAAAAAAAAAAAAAAAAAAAAGTGGTTGTTGTTAGGAAGGGGGCCTTTGGGGACTAGCAGTTAGTGTAATGGCTATGTTGCTGGACTCCCACGTAGTCGACTGCAGTTCGAGTCCCAGACCTGGTGGCTTAAACTCACGCCAGTCGTGTGTGTGTGCATGCCCAAGATCCCGAGAGGAGAATGGAGGAGAAGGGATTGCAGCGTGGCCATCCCCCCTGGGGGGTGATTTCTCGCTTTCTGTCTCTCTGTCTCTCTGTCTCTTTCTGGTGAGCACAAGCACCCTATAGCAAAAACCTCTCCAAAAAAAAAAAAGAAAAGAAGGGGGCCTTTGGAGACTGATTAGGCTGTGGAGGTAGATCTCTAATGAATGAGATGCCTTTATATAAGCCTGAGGGAGCTTGCTGACCCCTTTCATCATGTGAAGTGCAGCAAGAAAGCACCATATTTGAAGCAGAGAGCAGCCCTCCCGAGACACTGAATCTGTTGGTACCTTGATCACGGACTTCCCAGCCCCCAGAACTGTGAGCAGTGTATTTCCAGTGTGTGTGTGTGTGTGTGTGTGTGTGTGTGTGTATTACCCAGTTTAAGGTATGTTGTTTTAATAATCCAAATTGGCTTTATTTATTTTATTTATTTTTTTTGGAGAGGTTTTTTTGCTATAGGGCACGTGTGCTTGCCAGAAAGACAGAGAGAGACAGAGAGACAGAAAGCGAGAAATCACCCCCCAGGGGGGATGACCACACTGCAATCCTTTCTCCTCCATTCTCCTCTCAGGCTCTTGGGCCATCATGCACACGTGCCCAGCATGAGTTTAGGTCACTGGATCTGGGACTTGAACCGCAGTCAACTACATGGGAGTCCACCGACATAGCCATTATGTTAACTGCTGGTCCCATGATCCAAATTGGCTTTAAATTGCCAGTGTAATGTTCATCTAAATTCCTTGTGCTATTTTATAAGATGTTTGCTACTTAGTACCATTCGTAATTTAAATCTGATCTGCAAAGATTCGAAATTGATATCAGAAGGTAAATATCTTTTCTGGTTTCTGGTAATTTATCTAGTTAATACCCACTACTATTGCTGTTGTATATATTTATTTGCTTTCTCTTTGGGTTGTCAGTGGCATGCCATTGCCCTCAGAGTTCCCTAAGTCAATGCATGCCATACTAAGGCTCCCACAAGACAGAGCCATCCTTAGACACAGTCAGTGGTGATGTCAAGAGCAGGAAACCTTTGTGTGGGGCTTTCACAAAGTATATTCATATGTGGCCTCTCATTAGCCTTGCCTCTGAGGTCCTCAAAGTTACATGTTATTTCTAGTCTCATTTTTATAGATAAAGAAACAAAGAAACAATGAAGTGATTTGTCTTATGTGACAGAAGCTTTACTGAAGCCAATATTTTCTGTCATTGCAGACAGTATCTTTTTTTCAATGTCTTAACCTGGCTTGCTGTATTATCCCTCTGTAATGTGTTTGTTTATTTTTCCTCTCAATGTTATGTAATTTAATCCATTTTATTATACTAAAGAGAAAAAGAAACCCATTTGTGTCTCCAGAGGTGGCTATAGCCATTAGTCAGAATACTGAACAAAGTTCACTGTCAAATTTGCTTTAAAAGGAACACGAAAGGCTTATTCATAATGAAAAAGGCTTAAGATCACAGGCTTTCATTTCTCTCAATCAAGTTTTAATTACTGAAAAGTTTAGTAACAACTGAAGCATGTAGTAACTAACTATTGCAGAGAGATTTATTTTTTTCAAAAGAGCTTCTACTGCTTCATTGCCTTCTCTTGTTCTACAAGACTTTACTTGATAATGTTAATCATCTTTTTATGGTTCACTTTCATTTTTAAAAATCCTGCATTCCCTGGGGTTCCAGCTTGGGCTGCTCCTCATGTCAGCATAGTGCAGATGAAATCTGGGTGGACACAGATGTGACATGCACTGTGCACCACCACATATGCTAGCAGGAAGAAAGCCTGCCCTGCTCCACTGTTCCACTAAGGCTGATAGGCAGAAACCACCAACTCCCAACAACCTGGCTCCTGTGCTTTGTACATCACCCAGCAGATAACAAAGTCAACCCGTTTTCTGGATTACTTCCTGCAGAGACTGAAAGGGATTTGCTCCATTCAAGCCACACTGCAAGATCTCATGCACCTCTTTGCATACCACGTTCATATAGAACAAGATCTGCCGGATGTTTTTGCCCCAGAGGCACCCAGATAGAGTATACGGTGACCAGTGCCTCAGTCTCTCTTCTGGCCTCCCCAGCAAGTCCCTTCCTGACTTTCAGTCCTGTCACTTGGTCCTCACAGAGAGTTTGCAACCAGATCCCAGAGGAGAGTCAAGGAAGTTTATTGCTGTAGGGAGACAGTCAAAATCTCCCCCTTATTTAGGCTGTTCCCTTGGTAGAGTATGTTCAACCTCACTGATCCTTTCTTTACTTACTTTTCTGAAGAAGATAATATAGATACTCTGCCCACCTCACTGAGATATTTCGAGCATTCCCTAAATATAATGACCTCTAAACTTTATTGTAGAAAGTAACTGAAAAGCACGTATGATCTCATGGTTATTTGTGGGCCATTTTCATCCCATACTCTGCCTATAAGGTTCACTCTCTCCTTAATCCACTCAATGTATTTCTGAGCCCACCAGGTTCCTGACACCATATTTAGTGTTGGGAGAAGAGAAAGGAGAAAAATAGGGGTGAGGAGGCTGCAGCATGGTCCAGAGTAGAAATAAAATTGTTTCTCATATTAAGTACAAGGGCCTCCTCACTGAGTCTTCCTCACCAAGGCACCACCCTGCGGGTCCATTTCTGGTGCTACTCCTAGCAAGCTCAGTGTGATCAGACACTGGAGGATGTATTGGGAGATATGTTTCCTTTGAATATGCCCATTGCTAATGCTGTTTCCTAAAGTATCTTCCCTTGCCTCATTTTTGCTTAAGAGCTTACAATAGTTCATCAAACATTTCCTGATTTTCTCTGCTAGCACACTTGAACATCTCTTACCTCTGAGCCTGCAGAATATATTGTACTTGCTTCGCATTTCTAACCATTTGTATGTCTTATTCAGTAAACATTTCTTGAGTCATATCATGTGCCAGGTGTTTGGCTTGGCACTGAATATTCTATTTTATTTTTTTTAAGCACAATAGATATATTTATTAGCACTTTATCCATGACACATATTAAAGTGTTTACGTGCACTAATTCATTTAATCTTTTAACAACACTGTCTTATTATTTGCCCTGTTTCATAGAAGATGATGCTGAAACAGACAGCATTCACTTGAGCTGCCGAGGTACAGAGTTAAAAAGTAGTAAAGTCAAAGCTTATCTTGTTTCAGTTTATGTTCATACATATTACATTTATGCCAGCATCTACCTCTTCTTTCTAATAGTCTGCTCAAGTGTAATAAGACTTTTGCCTCATTTCAGGATGAAATTTATATTTGTTTCTTACTTTAACTTCAGTATTGAAAAAAATATTAACATTCTATTTTAAACAAAACAGATATGGTTTCTATCCTCTATAATTCACAGTCTTTATTTCCTCAACTCTCCATTGTTGCAGGTCTGAAAATGGGTCATCTTACTTACCTCTGTGGTCTTTGCAGGGATACCAGGCCCTGAATATTAGTGGAACTTACGGGGTCTTTGAAATTCATAGCAGTACTCAATAACCCCCTGAAATATACTTTCCTAGATATTCCCTGGCACCAGTGTCACACCATGTATTTTCTATTGCCTGGCCTAGGGACTTTGTTTTGATTCCCCTTCCTGACCAAAGAACTCAATTCTTGAACTCTTAAAAATGGTCCAAGTAGTGATGTACTTGATACACCTTATGATCTCTTTATTTTTATTTTATTTTTTTATTTTTATTTCATTTTCTCTTATACATTCAGCTTACAAAGTGAATATTTCAACATGTAAACATTTCTCCCTAGTCCAGTTGATAAAACTTTAAAATTATCTTCAACAGATAATACCACAAGCATGTGGTGTGGTAGTTATGGTTCTGGACTCCCACATGGCCAACTGCAGTTTGAATCCCAGGCCTAGCAGCTTGCTTTCTCACTTTCTCTTTCTCTCTTTCTGTCTCTCTCTGGTGAGCCCATGTGCTCTGTAGCAAATTAAAAAACAATAATAATGATTAAAAATTAAGTAAGTATTTTTTTGAAAAGGTTTACAAAATAAAATAAATTAAGAAAAGAAAGAGACATCCTTCTTCCAATTACCTTGGGCTTTCTTGTACCTATTGAGAAACTGAAGGGTTCTGCATGCATCTACAAGGTTTTCATACTCCAGTTAGAAGCTTTAGTTGTAGAGGAGTTAGTACTGAGGAAGACGTCTACTCTTGTCACTGTCCTTAGGGACTATCTTCTTTCTGAATACCTACCATTTTTGATCACCAGTCTGTGACCAGGTGCTTTGTATATTTTACGGCTCTTCCTCACATCAACCCAACAAGGCAGACACACATCTTGCTCTTGGAGGAGAATTAGGAGAACATAATACATATATATACATATGTATAATACATATATGAGGCCAGCAGGTGGTATAGTGTTTAAGATGCTAGAGTTCCACATGGCCAACCATAGTTTGAATCCTGGATTCGGTGGCTTGAAAATCATACCAGGTAAATGTGCATGCATGCTCAAAATCCTGAGAGGAGAATGGAGGACAAGGGATTACAGGGAGGAGAATGCAGGCGAAGGGAATAACGGGTGGCCATTCCCCTTGGGGATAATTTCTCACTTTCCCTCTCTCTGTCTCTCTCCAATGAGTGCACATGCCCTATGGCCGAACTTAAATACATAGGTGTGTGTGTGTGTGTGTGTGTGTGTGTGTGTATAATATATAGAATGTAACATATATGTATGAATCATAATATTATATATTACATGTAATATATTATACATATAATATACATATATAATATATATGCATATGTATGATATGTACACACAATACACACATATATAATATACCCACATTATATATTACATAATATTATATAGATATATATGTGCATGTATTATATGTATATATTCATATATATTATGTTACACATATATAATGTATACACATATATAATGTATCTATATTATATATTATATAGATATATATGTATGTATTATAATATGTAAACATAATGTATATACATGTTTGTATATATAACACACATATAACATGTCCATATTATATATTATATATCATTATTTATTATATAGATATATGTGTATTATATAATATACATTATAAATTATATAATATATTAATATATAATCCACAAACTTTTTGAAGTCACCTCATATATATATGTGAAAATATATATATATACATATATTCTTCCACTAGCAACCAAAGAGGCTGAGACACCATAATTTTCAGTTATTAGAAACTGACTTTCTGTTCTTACCTCTGCTTTGATTAGAACAAAAGAAAGACAAAACAAAGCCCTGAACTGAAGGTGGTTTGATTTTACCTTGACAGTGCTCAGTTAGTAAGAGTTGGTCAGTCACACATCAGGTTTTTTTAGAGTAGAGTGGTCATTGGAATGTAGAAATTTTGCACCAGCTTGATTTCGAACAGGATCCCTATAAGGCTGGTAGTTTTGTGGAAATAGATGAATTCTTTTTGATGTTCTGTCCATGTCATAATCAGCTACTTGCCACATTAAAAAGTCAGTGCACTCCTTAAAATCAGAAACACTATTTCTGGCCCACGAAAAACCTGTTAAGCAGATCCTAATAGGTCCAGGTGGAAACAAAATTGTAAATCTGTAGACTTTTTTTTTTATTACTCTATGACATCTTAATATTGTCTGAAATGATCCTGAAAATTACTCAAGGGAACATGAAGGCTTTCAGAAGTTTAGGTAGAAATCCACATGTGTGTAACATTGGGTTACGTGCACAGGCTCCCAAGCTGCCCCCAGCTCACAGAACAGGATTGCCTAATCGCCTGGCTGACTGCTGACCACATATATGTAGGAGGCAAATCAGAGCATGCTATTTGTAGAATGCTCATCAGTAAGCTCCAAGCTCATGTCTGCCAGAGGAAAAACTTTAGTTGTGACTTTCACAGTGTTCTACATTATGTGTTCTATGTCTATTTTAAAACTTCATGCATGTAACGTGCATTTTGCAGACTTCTTTTTGCCAGTGGAAAATCATTTTCTATAAATTGCTAGGCCAATTGTTTCTGGTATTTAGAACAGAATATATGACACTCATTAAATGTGGTTTGATAAAATTTGACAACTATATTTAGTATATGGTACAACTTATGCTCAAAATCTCTTCTTTTGTATCCGTGGTTTAAGATATTAAGAAATTTTATTTTTGTAGATTTTTATACTGGTTATTTTTCACCATCCTGGTTTATAATTATTTTGCTTTTATGAATGGTATAAGAAAGACTTTTTAAATATGTTTATATTTATGTAGTTTACAAAGATGAAAAAAATGAAAACTTCACATTTTTATATCATTGCAAAAATCGATGTGATTACATTCAAAAAATTCCAGGGGAATGAGATTGCAAATTCATTGTTAATGATTACATAAGATAGATGCTATAAAAATGCAAAACTGGGGTCCAGCAGGTGGCATGGCAGTCTAGGGTGCTAGACTCCCACACAGCTGACTGTGGTTCGAGTCCTGGACCTGGTGACTTACTTTCTCACTTTCTCTCTCTTTTTCTTTCTCCCTCTCTAATCAAATTATGATAAATAAATAAATGAATAAAAAATGTTAAATAAAATAATTCTTTTTTTTTTTTTTTTTGAGAGGTTTTTGCTATAGGGCAAGTGTGCTTGCCAGAAAGACAGAGACAGAGAGACAGAAAGCGAGAAATCACCCCCGCCAGGAGGAATGGCCATACTGCAATCTCTTCTCCTCCATTCTCGTCTGGGGATCTTGGGCACGCATGCACACATGCCCGGCATGAGTTTTTTAAGCCACCGTGTCCAGGACTCGAACCACAGTCGACTACATGGGAGTCCAGCAACATAGCCATTATGCTAATTGCTGGTCCCTAAATAAAATAATTCTTAAAAAAATATAAAACTACCACAGTGATACTGAAATATTAATGAAATATCAATACTCAGGCAAATGGATAGGCATTTCTATTGCTTTCCAGTTCCAGAAAAAAGTCTGCTTTTGCTGCAAGACTGTCATGTGTGATGAGTGGGTACATAGGCTTGGGAACCAGGCCTTGGACCTCAGTTTCCTCACTGGTAAATGAGGGATGATGATGTTGTGTCTTAAATGAGTTAAGCCACATAAACAATGTGCATTAGTGCAGGGCACAAATAAGCATTCAGTGAATGTTGGCTGTTTTTATTTTCATTATAGTTATGTTGCTGGAATTAGATTGGAGAAAGAGAAAAAAAAAATACAATGTGATTGTCTCTACCCACTTAATCCTTGGTGTAATGGGAAAAGAGCTAGATAAAAAATGAGGACGTCTGGAATCCAGTCCTGACTTTGAGCCACAGTAGCTTTGTGACCTCACTCTGTAATTGAGGGCGTGGTTTCCTTGTCACTAGCTCTAGCTAGTGGGGAGCTCTAGCTCCCTATCCGACTCTCACATCCTGTGCTCTTGCCCAAGAGACACACAAAGCCCTACTGACTTAGTTATTGTTTAATGTAGTATTACATCTTAATACAATACTGAAATAAAATAAATTATCCAGAAGCTGACTACAGTGAAAGCTGGAAATACTCTAAAATAATCTGTCCAGATGTACTTGTGAAAGATGTTTTTTAGAAAAAATTCTGAATAACAAAGAGTTGGAAAAAATATGACTATTTATAAAGCTAAACATTCACAGGAGAATAGGAATGTCAGCTCTTTTATTCCAGTGTTCGAATTGTTTCTAGGAACTATTAGATGAAAAAAGAGCAGACGCGGGAGGAAGACGAGGAGGTAGAAGGGGAGAAAGAGAAAGTACGAATTGTGTGTTAAGTGTCGTTGTTATTTTAAGGAAATTTATTCAGACCAATTTTACTCAAAGAATAAACAAACACCCAGAAGCAATCTGCCCAAAATTTTTATTATTATTATTCCCAATATAGACCTAATCAAAACAATCAGGTTGTATAAAAAAAAAGTTTCCAGTAAAATAGCTATCTCTAGCTTCTCTGATGTTACTGTTCAATATTAGGTACTCTGATCTTGTGTAAACTAATATTACCCTTGCTCGGTAATATTAACCAAGTAAATACTAACAGTAATACATTTTTTCCCTTGGAAAAAATGAAGGTGAACAAATGGAAAAGGATATAACAAATGTTTTGCAGCCCTATTATAAATGTTTTATGAGTGATTCAGAGAAGTTGAAGATGAAAAAAGCTCACTAACTCAATCACTACCCTGTCTACTGCTGTATGCTTTCAAGTGATCTGTCTGTTCTATAGTGACTCTGGTTACAGGGAATTTACCACTTCTCTCGAAACCACTTTCTTAGTGGAGACCATCTAGCTCCTAGGAAGGTTTGTCAAATTCTTCTACTTTGTTTAATTTTCTTTGTCTCATTTGATTTGGCATAATTGCTTATCTTTAATGCCTTTAGTTCTTTGATTTCTGTGTGTCTTTTCTATGTTTTATTCAGCTTTCCTCTCTTGAACTGTAGCCAGAATGAAAGCAAAACAAGTATTTGTATGTGTGTTTGTGTGTATATGTGTGTGTGTGTTATGGATAGATGAACACCATCAGTTGCAGCAACAAATTAATAGACACTGGGAATACAAAGTTAAATATGATCCTACAATTGCTATGGAGAAGCTTAGTTGTATTGGGGTAGTGTCAACATAGGATACTCAGTTCATGGGGCTATTTTCAGAGTAACAAGGAGTATGGAGGATTGGGTTCACTCCAGTGATGAAGAAAAAAGACAAAGGGGAGGGGATGCTATCCTACTGTAGAATATATTACCCTTAGGATGAATCCTAACAGGTTAGAAGGGACCATTGATTAAGATACTATGTAGAGATCAATGACACTATGTTGAAAAACATGAGAATTATCAGGAGACAAGGTAGACCAGGGTCAGAAACTGGAAAGTTTTGTTTTACCTAGTGGGACACTTGAACTTTGGTGTGGGTGTTAAGCAGAGGAGTGGCATGTTGCCATGTGGAGATCGTACAGAAGGGGCACGGAGAGATTGTGTTACAGAGAAATTGCAAGAGATGATGAGTATCAGACTTCCAGAGTCAGGTCACCTCTTCTCAGCTGGCATATCTTTAAGACCATCTGTCTCTCTTAGCGCTACGTAATTAGGAAATTACTCACCAAGTACCTTCTGAGTCTCTGAATAGATGTTCTAATTACCTCAGTACTGAAAAGTTGGTAGCAGGAAATATATATATTTGCTGCAACCAGTAAGGTGATATCAAATGATAGTTACCACTGAAAACCGTTGAACAATTTATAAAGAAGTCTAGCATGCTCCTAACTATGTGTGTGAGAGAACATTTACTGAGTATCCACCCTGTGCAAAGCCTAGTGCATGGGCATTAATATTAATTGTGTTGTCAAGGTGATGGCAAAGAGTTACCCTTCTGAGAGTTAAGTTTTCTAATCAACATATAATGGGAAGTAACCATTTGCAGAAGTGGTCTTATCTAAAATTATTTATATTTTCCTCTGAACTTAAAACCAATCAATGTTAGCAAGAGGGTTAATATTTGTAATCGATAGATTGAATGCATATCTAACTTGGTTACAGTGTCTATGGTATAGCCTTAGGAGAGAAATAGCTCTAACGGAAGCTTTATTTTGATTAATTATATTGTTAAAGGGTTGTCTGATGTGATGTGTTGATAGAACGATAATGTCTGACTGGCATCTAGAAAAGGCAGGATGGGGCAAAAAGCATCAGCCTACATTAATTCAGAACATCCAGGGAAGGGAGTGACTATATGCAGCTGATGGGTGTCACCAGCTTTGGCTTTCTGAGTATCCAGAAATATGTCAAAATTTCTTGCAACTTGGATGAGACATTTACTAAACATCTATTGTCAGAATCTGAGCTTACCAAATAAATCTCTTTAGTATCAGTAGAGGCAGAATGGTATAGTAATAAACCATGGACTTTGCCTTCAGACCTTCTCAGTTGGTATCTTGGCTCTGATACTCAGAAGCCGTGTTTACCAACTATACATGGATACATAAATTACTGCAAATATGATAGTTTAAAACAACAAACTCATATCATCTCACAATTTCTCTAGGTCAGAGACTTAGAGGTGGCTTAGCTAGGCAGTTAAGATTAGGTTCTATCACATGGTTGTTGTCATCTGAAGGCTTGACTGGGACAGGAGGACTCACTGCCAGGGCAGGTCACTCATGTGGCTGGACCATTGGTGCTTGTTGTCAGTTCTCCCCTTGTGGGCCTCTTCACAGGCTGCCCGAGAGTTGTCAGTACCTGACAACTCGCTTCCTTTGGAGTGAGTGAGTGATCCATGAGAGAACCAGGTCAAAGAGGCAATGTCTTTATTCCAGGCTAGGAAACAAATGCCATCACTTCTACCATATTCTGTTCATTAGAATTGAGTCTTTTAAGTCTGATTCAAATTAAGGGAGGAGGTAAATTATATTCCACTTTTTTGCAGAGAAGAGTTTCAAAAAAATTTTGCACACAACATTAAATTATCACCCTTTGTGTCCTTGGACAATTTATGTAGAATACCTGTGCTCTTGTTTCTTCATCAATAAAATAGAAATAAAATTCATATCTGCCTCACATAATTATTTTAAGAATAAAATGAATTAATGTAAAGACCTTAAAATAGTACAAGGTATATTGTAGGCATCCGCCACGGGGCTTGGGTCTAGCTGAATCATAATCAGAGGGCTGCTGGTGAGGAAGAGAGAGAGGACGAGAAAGAAAAAGCCCTCCATCTTGCCAGGACCAGGGAATTGGAAAGAATGAGACAAAGAAATAGAGTAGAAATGGACACAGGCAGCCTGAGCCTAGGTAGCCCAAGCAACTTGTGCCACCCAGACAAACTGGGTGTCTTTATTTATAATCCAGGGAAACATTACACATGTATATCTTACAACACTTCATTGATTTGTTGCTAGGTTATAGACAATAAGCAGGTAACAAATCTATAAGGGCTTAGTCATACTGGGCCAGGTGTATCCCTTGGTGATAATCCCATCAAGAGAAATTCCCATTATCTTCTTTTCTAATGCAGAGAAACCTAGCTGTAGGTGTGGGGAAGAAGGTTAAAGAACTTCTCCATAAGGAGTGTACCACCACACCCAGAGAAGGCTAAAGAACCTTTCAGATGCAGAGCAGGGATTGGACTTGGCTAATTGTGGACAAGATGTTTCTTAAAATCCATCAGATGTGTCTGTTGGAATGCCCCTACCATTTTCCATGCTTTGTTCTGTCTTCAGTGAAGGTCAAGGAAAGGATAAGTTACAAGGTTCTGCCAAAGCCCAAAAGGACAGGTGGTGTTTGCTCAGAGCATGTCCCTACACCTCAGGTTCTCTCTCTAAATGTGTCCCCACAGTATACGGTAAGTGGTCAATAAATACTAGCAATATAACTAATTATTATCCTGTTCTGGATCTTCTTGGACTATGGCGCAGCCAATCTGGAGGCAAGAACAATAAATATTAGCATCAGTCGTGGGTTTCCCTTAAATTGATCATTCCAGTAAACAAAAGCATTATCTCCACATCCTCCTGTTGGATTTTGATGAACGTGGCTACTGTTTTACTTAGGCTAGGGATACAGGACAGGTAGCATGTCTTTGTCTTTGTTAAAAAGCTTCATTATTCATTTCTCATTAAAGGAAGTGGTCTGGATAAGTGCTGGCCAAGCTATGTGACTTCTCAAGTTCAATGTCATCCAAGTGAGGAAGACCAAATGGTGCATGGGGTCCTGCTAAAACCAGAGGTCTAAATCTCAGCTGGAACCATCCTTAGCCATCCAAGGACCCTTGAATAGATCCTTTCAGATTCTTAGTGTGACTTCATTGAACAGGAGCCTCTCCAGGGTTCTGTCCTGGGGTCACCTCAGATAACTGTTTCTTTGACATCAAAGGAAAGGAAACCAAGGGCAGAGATTACTTTAGAACCATGCACATCAACTTCATCTCTCAGAACTGTCAGGAACAAATATTGCAAGAATGTTCAAGAATCTGGCTACCAAACAGTCCACAGAGATATTATATTAAATCAAAGTAATAAATATTTATTAGGTACCTATTATGAATAAGTCACAGTACTTCCTAAATTGGAAGAAATTTTAAAAAATGTTTATTCATCTATTTCTTCCATGAGAGAGAGAGACAGAGTGAAAAAGACAGTGACAGGTACCCACCCCCAGCGGGGGCTTGTTACCATGATCCACCTCCGGCCTTAGCTTGTCAGAATCAAGGATGTGTGTGCACCCAGCATGCACAAACCTGGTCTGAAAAGCAGGAGAGCAAACCTGGTACCTAAACTGGTAGAAATTTTCTGAAGGCCAGCAATGTAAGGGATTTTAACCTATCTAGGCTTTTAGATTGATCCATCTATCACAGCGTATTTCTCAAGCCACTGTGTCTGGAACTCAAACTGTGTGGTCAGCCTTGTGGAATCCAGCTACCTTAACCACCAGGCCATAGGCTGGTCTATCAGTCTACCTGCTGTAATCAAAATGCAGTGATTTTTTTTTCAGAGAGATTTTTGCTATAGGCCATATGTGCTTTCCAGAGAGACAGAGAGAAAGAGAGAGACAGAGAAACAGAAAGAAAGAATTCGCCCCCCCCGCCCCACACTCCCCGCCAAGGGGAATGATCATGCACATCCCCTTCTCTTCCATTCTCCTCTCAGGATCTTGGGCATACACATACACACACACAAACACACACACACACACACACACACACACACACATACACACATAGCCAACATGAGATTTTTAAGTCGCCAGGTCCAGGACTCGAGCCACAGTCGACTATGGGAATCCAGCGATGTAATCATTGCACCATCTGCTGGTCCTTCCAGTGATCTTCTAAGAACTTGTATCTAGAAGAATGAGGAGAGAGTTTTGAATTTTTGACTTACAAATGCATTGAGTTCAAACTAGACATTAAAATCAGTACCTACATCTCACAGGTACATCCTGTGCTCCAAACTGCCTTCAAAAAGACAGAAGAAATCAAATAGGATGTCAGAATATCTCCACTTCTATAGCTAATGTAATTGCAAATGTTCACAAGTTTGCTTTTGATTATATATGAATCAACATAATGTCTAGTACCCAGAAGCGAAGACCATCAAGAAACATACTATCCTTCCCACACATGCCCTGGCTACTGACCTTCCCTGAAAGAAATGTCCCTTCTAGTCAAAGGCAGTATCTGGGGTGAAATAATATACAGATTTTAGTACACAAATGAAAATTAATATTTCTGGTCATATATCTGCATTAATATGAAAGAAAAGAGAAAATGGGCACTATGGTTTCTCAATGTATTACACTTTCAGTCATCTAAAAGAAGACTTGGCTTTGGCATAATGTTTAGATATTTTATATGCAGTCTACTTAGCAGGTCTGAGGCTATCAGGACATAGAATAATATAATCAAGTTATAGCACATAATTTTTCAGACAAAATATATCTTTTCAACTGGATTAGGAGCCACCTAATTTCCCTTTGTGCTTATTCATACGAAAGAATGCCACACAAGGAATCAGGCAGAGAAACAAAGATAAGAGCTAGTCTTTTCCTTGCACAAAAGTCTACACAAGAAAAGGCGGATGGCTCTCAGCACCGTGCACAGATGCATGGCTGTGAACCACATGGCTTTCTTTTCTTCTTGAAAAATGGCCTCAAATTAGTCTAGGACATTTGGTGAACTGCTGCTAACTAAGTAAAAGTTCATTACTTTCTGCAACAGTGAATGCCATTGAGTTCTATCGGCCGTTCTGAATTCCTTTTCCTCCACGGGCCCCATTTGGCCTCGAAATCTCTTTCACAGCCCTTCCTCCCCTCTCTTAAAAATGTTTCCTATTCACTGTGAGGCTCTCATCCAAGGAAAATAGATGGAGGTGAAGGACTTGGGGGGTATGGACAGGGACACAGAGGGGAGTGTATTAAAGAAGAGAAGGGGAGGTGAGGGCTGCTCCCCACATAATACATGGACGCTTATTAGAGGTTAGAGGACTCTTTTTTTTTTTTTGGCAAACATCAAATTAGGTCCAAGTATTCATTCCCAATTCACTGGAACATGCAAAATCAGTTGACAGGTTAGAGAAGTTTTTAAAAAAAATTAATGTTTTTCTCCTGAAAATGTGAAATAACTGTAGCCTGAAGAAAAAAGTAGTAGCTAATGAGAAGGTCTTTCTTTGGTATCATGAGAAACTAAATGGCTGAAATAGAACTATTTCATATCTTAGATGCAGTCTGTGATAGCTGAATAACCTTCTTATTTTGACTCACAGCTTCACACAATGCAGGCTTTCATCATATGAAGAGCCATAGCAAAGAGTTTGGGACCATTTTCTCTTTTTATTCATTTTCTAAGCCCCATCCCTTTACACTCCCCCCTTTACCCTATTTCCTCTGTCTGGGTTTGAATAGCTGAAGTGTGCCCACAATATGTGTACACTACACTCATTGTTACCTTCCTTTTACCAAAAGCACCTGGCAGGGTCACCAGCCTTCTGAGCAACCCCTTCCCCCCAGTGGAGCCTGGCTTAACTCTTTGAGTAACTAACTTCCAAATATATTTTTTCAATCATTTAAAGAGCTATTAGAAGTACTTTAACAAATGATTTTAATAAACACTTTAAAAACTGGAAAGGAAGCCTATTCTATTTTATTAAATGTCATTATTTTCTTTCTACCCTTGCTCTCTTCATGTACCCTTTATTTCCTTTTGTTCTTAGCAGTAAGGTGTGAACTTGTTCTGTCCCAGCTCAATCGTTGGGGAGTTGGGATGGTTAGCTGATTTTAAATCTTAAGTCTGAAAATGGTTTCAGAATTTGTGGTTACAAAACAAGCAGTCACAAATATTAAAGGAAAAACAGTACCCACCATATAGAAAAGCTTATGAATTATTAGATTCTTTCTATTTCTGAAAACTTTGCTCTTCTCAAGAGGCTAGATGGTTGTATGAATGAAACTCTTTGGGTTTGTGCTAGCCAATATTGAATAACAGGAACTAGATGTACCTTTCTGCTTGAAACAACCAAGACTTGTAAAAAATGTGAAATAATAATTTCAAAACACTGAATGATAGGTAAGTTAGTATAATCTCTAAAAAAAAATGCAGGTTTATGAGGGGATTGTTAAAAAGTTTGTGGAAATGTGTATTATGAAAAAACTATGCATGAACTTTAATTGTTTTTGTACCAAAATAAACTTGTACTTTAAATTCCATTTTTCTAAGACTTTTTATAATCTCCTCATATTTTTGTTAAAAGCTGTTTGGGCCATAAGCAAAAGAGTTTAATTTTATACTTGGTATGGGTATAGGATGTTGAACATGCTGGTTGTGGTAACCTGTGGGTACTTCCCCTCTGGTCTGGCTCAGACAGGAATCCTGTCTGGTTCCATAGCAAGTACATGAGAAATAGATTTGGGTGAGGAAAAACATCAGCCTCTGCTTCATATTCATCTGAACTGTGTCTTATAATGGAATCTTTGCTACATGAATATGAGGTCTTAGACCTATCCTTGAACTTAAACACTACACATCATGTTTAAAGCCCTAGCAGGAGATAGGAACCATGGAAAGTCAAGGGTTGATGTCTTCCCCACGTCAAGGTAGGGTGAGTGATGACTTCTGAAGGACCACCCCTGGATCATGGTGCTTAAGAGACAGTGTCATGTCTGTAGTCTGCCTCTCCTCTGCCTGTAGGCTTCTTTTATTCTGTGAGAAGTGATTGATAAATAGATTAAAAACTAAGATTGTGAATTATGATTTTAAACTCCTTTGGAGGCTTGGATGTCTTGTTTCTTGGTCTGGATGATAGTTACACAAATATGTTCATTTTGTGATCATTCATCAGTCTGAACATTGACCACTGTGAACTTTTTCACATGTGTATTATAATACAATAAAAGTGATAAAAATAAGCATTATGTCTCTCTTTTGACTGATCTATTTTGATCCAATTATTATTTTATTGTAGAAAAGTACTGATAAAGCTTGAAAACTGATTATACCTCATGTTTTTAATACTGACCTTAGAAGACTTGCAGGTTTTCAAGTAACAAGTAAGAATTCATTCTCTTCATTCCTGCAGGTGGAGACAAAGCTGTATCATTCAGTTCTATGCCCTTTGTTAGGAAATTTTTACTTCTCAAATGGACGTGATGTTATCATTGACAAGAGCATGGCAGTCATTGGGCTAGTCATTGAGCATTATTTTGGAATTTTCTGATGCTCAGCAGCACAAAAGCCTGGATTTTTCATTTACTGGATGACTAATTTTTTTAATGTGTGTGTTTTTCTTTCTTTTTTTAGTTTTCTATTTTTCATTCCCAATGTCGTAAATGAACACAATATTTTCTTTTTGATTTTCTTACTCTCTTAGGTGTTTCAGGTTAAGTTCTTAGGTTCAGAACTATGTTTTTCTTTTCTTTCCTTCTTCTTGAGAGAGATTTTTGCCTTAAGGCACATGTGCTCGCCAGAGAGACAGACAAAGAGTGAGAAATAAACTCCCAGAGGATGGCCATGCTGCTATCCCTTCTGTTCCATTCTCCTCTCGGGATTCTTGGCGTACATGCACATGCTCCTGGTGTGAGTTTCAAGCTGCCAGGTCTGGGACTCAAACTGCAGTCGGCCACATGGGAATCCAGTGCCTTAACCACTATGCTACCTACTGGCCCCTGGACTATGTTTTTCTTTTCTACTTTAAAATTATGCTACAGTTGGCAGTGTTACTCATGTGCTTGTGAGATTGAAAAGGACATTTCTCAGAGGCCATCTTAGACTACATACCTATGCAAATCAGACTTAAAGATCCAGATAGTCACTATTATGAAATAGAAAATCTGGACTCCTGGACTAGCAGATGACATAATGCTTACTTTGCTGGATTCCCATGTAGTCAGCCGTGGTTCAAGTCTCAGACCCAGTGACTTAAAATTCACACTGGGCACATGTGCATGCATACTCAAAATCCTGAGAAGAGAATGGGGAAAAAGAGATTGTGTCATAGCCATCCCCTCCCAGGGAGTGATTTCTCGTTCTTGTCTGTCTCATCGATGAGCACACATGCCCTATACCAAAAATCTCTCAAAACAAACAAACAAACAAACAAAACCAAAACTGGACTCCAATTCAACATCAGCAAGAGACCCGAATGTCTCAGTTTAACCCTGGTGCATCTGAACACCACTTACCTGTGGACCTGGGTCCTTCTCATGCTAGGAGTAGCTGCCTGCAGTTGTAACAAAATTTCCCTATAGAAGTCCAACTTCTGAGTTTGCTGAGGGCACTTTTCATTCCTCCTTTGGTCGAAGGTCTTTTAAAAAAAGAAAAGAAAAAGAAAGATAACCCGAAGGCAAGTAAGATAATTTTTTATTCTAGCCTAGAGGAAGCAGCAGATGGGCTGGAAATAGCCCCCAAACAACATGTGTCCTGGGAACAGAAAGGGGTGGTGAGCAGGTGCTGTCATTGTGTTGCCACGAAATTCATTTGTTGAGATTTGGTTGTGAAGATATTAAGAGGAAACTTAATACCCTCATGGTGTCAAAAGATAAGATCTTTGGAGGCAATGATTTTTGGTGGGGTCCCTAGGATTGACTTTTGGTGGGTATGTATGGAGAGGAAATGAAACCAGGAGAGGCAGACAGGTGAACACACAAAGGCACATGCTCCTATTTTCTCATGATGTGACACCCCATATGGCCTCATGATTCCAGCAACAAGAAATGCCTCACCAAATGTGGCCACTGGACTGGGACCCCCAAAACATGAACTGACTAAACCTCTATTCTTTTACATTGCCCAGACTCAGATTTTTTCTGCTATTAGCAACAGAATAGACTGGAGTACCAGAGAAGAAAGCAAACTGCAGCGTGGTTTGATTTAGAACTAACTCCATCCAGCCACAAAACACTGTCCACTCTGGCAGAACATGCAACATTATGAAGGTGTAGTGAGAAGGCTCAGAACATCTAATATTGAGAATGAGTAATGAGAAGGCTGTGCCTGTAAGACCTGCCATTACCTTCATGGTTAGCTGAGAGCTTCTATTTATGGAACTTTTAGGAGATATCTGTAAGCGTATTAAGCCTGACCGAGTCAAAGTACAACCCACATACCCTCACCTGCAGAGAATGACTCAGATGTAGGGCCGTCGGGGAGCATCTTTGGTGTGTGATGGCACTGCCTAGAATAGCTGTGAGCAGTGAGTGGTGGGATCCACAAGGTGTAAAGGCTTGGACTTGTTGGGGAAAATCAAACAGAAATTTGGAGACCACCACTACCTAGAAAAAGAAGGCAGCCATGGCACCAGCTCCATCTGACCAGTATTTACTGAACACTTACTCTGCACAAGTGACTGACCATTGGAATACAGAAGTCAGCAAGACCAGAAGTTCACATTGAGTTCATAGTCTAGAACGCAGTAAGTTGTTCATTTAATTGGAATTAGTGGAAACTGTAAATAATCAGAGCTTTTTGAATTGTTTGCTGAGAGGGAGTGATTAATTCATATGGCAATTGTCCAGATACCCACAAGATTTCCATCTACTACTGATCTCTTAGATTGAAAGTTAAGGTAATTTCTTTGGACAAAGATGATGATCTTAACCAATTCTCTCCCAGAGGTAGTAGAGAATTGTAAGTTCCCACAAATAAATTCCTCAAGAGGACAGAAAGAGAGGAACTTCCAGGTTGGCTCCTATGCTGAAGTAGCTGTTGAAGGAGACTGGTGGTCACAGAGCCCCCAGGGTTATGGATACTGGAGAGGTCACGGCTGGGGCAGTCTGGTGGACTTAAGAAGTACCAAGAAAAGTCTGAGTTTTAACCTGTTGAGCTCAAGCTAGTTTGGTTGTGGGATCTCCTACATAAGCATTTTGTTGGACAAAAGTGAGTTGAACTTAAAGAACTGCCATATATGAATAGGAATTCGAGTGAAGGCCTGGTCTCATCACTCAGCCTTGGTCCTGTACAACTGGAATATGTTTCAGCCTTCTTTGTGTCTGTGGCAGTGACCAACAGAAGAACTCTTCAAACTGTTTGGAATTCAGCTGGAACTATCTTTGGTGGCAGCATGATTGCTTTGCTGCAAAAATGAAGGTGACTGAAAGGCATACATCTGAGTACTTGCTCTGGAAGCTAAAAAACTGAGAACTGCCTTTAGACTCTAGTAAACATCTAGAGATTCTGGATGATATGAGAATACTTCAAAAAAGTTGGGGAAAAATAGAATTAAAGTACAAGCTTATTTTGGTGAAAAAAGTTGTGTTTTGAAATTCATGCATTATTTTTATATAACTTGAATTTTCCATGAATGTTTTGAAGACCCCTCTTATCAGAGTATATTGTAGGAGATGGGAAAACTAGAGGTAGAAAGACAGGAATGAAAGAGATTAGATTTCCTGTTCTCTGATGATGAAAGAAATGCAATGTTTTATTTTGGGTCTCTTCCTAGACCTAAAATGGACTTATCTCTGGACTCGATGGTGGAACAGAGGCAAACATAATGCTCTGTGAGGCTGACCCACGTGAGAATATTCTGGGTTCACAACCAGAGACCGCCCTGAGTATGCCAGGTATACGTGTGATCATAATCCGGTGGTGTGTGAAGCTGGGGATAAACTGTGCCCTGTTAGGATGTTATCTCTCTCTCTTCTGTCTATCTCTGTCTCTGTTTCTCTACCTCTCATGAAAGAAATAAATAAATAAACTTTGATTAAAAAAATATCTCATTTGTTTTCATTCTTGATCACAATTCTACTGTTAGATCTCAGCTCAGGCTCTTTTCATACATGAGCATTTTCAATGAGATCCAGAGACCTCTCTGAGTACTCCTATGGCCCAGGGCTATCTGAGGCTAGGAGTGGTCAGGGCATCAAGACCCTGTCAGAGATGCCTTTCTCTTTGTGTCTCTTACTCATGAAATAAATGAACAAATAAGCTTAATTAAATTAAAAAAATGAACTTATCTCTGTGGTCATTTTCTAGTTAATATTCAAATGTCCGCTTATATATGCAATATGCAATTTTAAACTGTTAACAGTGTCTACATATACTCCTCCACACACACACACAAAAAAAAATGGGTCAGAAATGTATGCTGTGGTATTTCTACCAATCCTTTTATTTTTCAATTATTTAACGTCTTTAATCGGGTATTCAGAGTAGATTTCAGCTGGAAGGTTATACCTCATGCAACATTGTGCTTTTCTAGCTATTTATTTCTTTTCTGTTTTCACTAACTCCTTCTTATTAGCAATTGAAGCAGAAAGACCACTCCCAAATCAAAACACTGAGAGAGCAAGGGTGAGCATATTTGGAGGATGAAGGATTTTCCGCTTTGCTCAGCTTTGGGGAATGAAGGAAATGATATATCAAAGTAGGTTCCGACCTCAATGCCCTGGGATATAAATATGATGTATTGTACAGAGGGTAAATGATCACTATGAGGTGTGGTCAGGATAGAGCCCAGTAGCGCATGTATATCCCTGGCTCAGGAAACCATGCACTCTGACCACAGGAAATGTTGGAATATGCTAAAGTCCTAGAGCTGTGAAGAGAGTCCTCCCTGGTGGAGGAGGGTTAACAGGCTGAGCAAAGGAAACTGTATGAACTCAAGTGAGACGAGAGGAGGAAATCAGTTACCCAAAACAACCAGGTCCAGAGGCCGTGCACTAGGGAGAATCCCCCCTCCCCACCACTGCCAGCCCCCGTGAGATTACAGGAAGCTGGACCAGGCCTCTGCAGCAACATGAATAGGCAGAGGAAGGCATGTGAAGGCAGATAAAGAGGGCAGCTGGAACACCCGCTCAGCTCGTGTTAATCTGTCTGACATGGAGTGGAAGAAGAATAAATAGTAGGAGCCTGGAAAAGGGCATGTGGCTCTGGGTGATAGCCGAGTCCTGCTGCGTTTTTTTGCAAGTGGGTAGGGAGTGGAGGCAGGAGGCACAGCTGTTGGGACACTGGAGAGTTTAAAAATCATGGTCATTTTCAGAAAATGACTACCCAATAGGGTGATATTGAAACAAGCTTTGTAGAAAGGTACTTATACTTGCATTTGTTAAGATTCGAGCTCATAGCAGCAGCATGTCAGGCAACCTTGTAACTGAGAATCCCTTTTTAAAATGCTCCCTAGAGGAGACATTCTGTGATGTAGATTCCATTTAACCCTGTCGATTTGTGGTCTCCATATTCCACAGACGACTCTGGATTTTACTCACAGCAACACTGTTAATTTATTGCTGACTTCAAGTAAAACTTTTACTTGTTGATTGACTAATTCCCATAACCCCTCTGAGATTCTAGCATGTATGTGAAGAGAAAGAAGACTGATCGAATTGTCTCCTATTCATAATTCAATGACTGAATGTTCTTGTTAAGAAACCATTTCATCTGAAGTGCTCAAGGCAACTGAGACACTTAATATTATTAATCACATTATGAGCCCTAAGAGATTGCTTACTGGAAAGTATTTTGAGAAATTTATAGATGGGAAATGAAAGGCACCACAAGTCTGCTGGTTCTCTGCCCAATTTTTTTCAAAGGTAGGAAATGTCTCTTTTCATTGCGAGATTGGCTCACCATGCTGTGACCCAATGAGTAGACTGGGTCAAGGGTCAGGGAAGTGAAGCGAACAAAAGAGTGTGGGTGGTCACTACACAAAGGGCCAGTTCCAGGCAAGGTGCTCAAGCTTAGTTTCAGCAAAGTACTCCTGCATTGCCTGCCAAGAAGACAAGGTTAATTGGGTAGGAAAGTGTGGGAGGGAATTCATGTTAGTGGAACATTTAACTAGATGCTATGGTATTGGTGTTCTCTATCAAGTGGTGTGTGTGTGTTTAATTTCTCAACCACCCTATGAAATGAGAATTAGTTGTCCCATTGTACAAGTGAGAAACCTTAGATTAAGTAATCTGACATGGCAGCACAGAAGCCTGAGGTACAGAGCAAATATCTGACTGACTCCTATGCTTTTGTTCTTTAAAAATAATCCACCTGGTTCAACCAGATGGCACTGTGTTTTGTGTGGTTCTTTTCTCTACCGAAGGACGGGCCAAGCAGAGATGGAGGGCTTTGGAAAAAGACTTGAGGTACTGATGCCATGTTTATTGCCCGAGTTTAGTGGTAGCGCACAGACCTCTTAGTAGGCTCACAAAGCCCATAGCAGTGATGACCAGTACTTCCTCCCTCTTGCAACTAGTAAGCACATGGAATATACTCACAGAGTACTTCCTCCCTCTAGGAGCATATGGAGCTGAGCTGAGCTGAGTCAAGGCCATCAGGGCTCACCAGCTGAACCAAGCCCAAGCAGAGCAGGGCTGGCTAGCTGACCAGGTAGGTGCTCCTTTCTCTTAAAGGGGCTGCAGACAATGGTGGCTCATTGCCAGAACCAAACTGTCACACACACACACGGCATTACACTCAGTGGCATAAAATAGCAAAGTTATAATTAAACAACAAGTGTGCAAGTGCAGTACAACTAATAGCATAAGCTATGTGGCCCTTCAAACATGGTAAGATAGGAAGTGAGAGAGCCAGAATAAACCATCCTGACTCCATTTCCGATACACAGGTTACTGCCTGTAACCTACTGGACTATGGTGCTGGAAGCCAAATGGCTGACTGCAGGTTCTGATCCTCAGATTAGCCTGAAAACTCTCTGACCACTTGCTCAAGATCCTGAGGTGCTGTAGGACTGGAGAAGAGAGGTTGCAATGTGGTGAAACCTTGTTGAGGGTGCTTTCTCTTTCCCATGCATGTTCACACTAGCACAAAAAATAAAAAATAAAAAAGGGTACATCTTTTAAAAATAAATAATCTGCCCTTTAGGGATAATCATTGATTGATCTACTGATATAGATAGGTAGATTTATTTAGTAGTTAGTTAGTTTAAAAAGTGACATTGGCAGACAGCAATGTTTCCTAAGAAATGTTAGGCACTTATGATAGAAGGGTGGAGAAAAGATATTTTGGCATGGACTTTTCTCTAAGTGCCATGCTTAAAGGTTCCCTATGTGACAACAATCACCATTAAGAAATAATCAACTGTAAACAGAGTGCTTAATTGCCCTTTCCATCTTCACACATCCCCTACCACTTAGTAATCAGTATATGGTCCTGGATAAATCATTTCAGCCCTCACTGTGAATATTCAGGAATGTGGAACATTCCAAGCAGGAAATTCACCATCAGCAACATTGTTTCTGAATGTTGACATTTGCTCATGGCTGGGACACCCCACAGGCCATCATCATCATCATCATCATCATCATCATCTGTGACCTGTGCAGGACCTTGTGTTTCTGGAATCATTCCAGGGCTGGAAGGTGAGCATGCTCAGAAAACTGCTCCAAGGCCTGGCTTGTGAAAATGTGGCCAGACGGCTTTGCTATCTGTCCTCATCTACTCTTCATTTGATGAAAATACAGGGAGGTACAAATCAAACAGAAACCCAGATTTACTCTTTGGAATATGGCAGTAAAACGTACATACAGCATGTAGGTTGCTGTGAACCTTCGATGAGTAAATAAATGGTGTCTGGCAAACAGGAGTACCAACCAAGCATTAGCTATTACTGCTATAGTCGGTGCTCTTGTCTCAAATATATGTTACTTTTTCAGTGACCTTAATTTTCAGGGATTGTTAAAAGATAAGGTGACATGAAAAAAAGTGAGCCTTAAAGATAGGTTGACTGAACAACCTTTTCTTCTTCCACTCTTCTTTTCTCTTAAACTTTGCTAATTCTCCTTTGTATTTTCACTAAAGTCGCTCGCTTCAATTAGCAGAGAGAGCATCACACAGAGGATGATTAAAATACCCTCACTTGCAGTTGTTACTTTTACACTTATTATTTATGAATATATAATAGCACATACACTGTAATAACGTACACTGTAAAATAGGTAATAACGTACTGTAATAACATGTTCATTGTATACAGTGAAAACTGAGTCCCTGTCTCCCTGGATCTTAGCCATCAGGTTCTCTTCCTGCAGAGACAATTCCTCTTGCCTGGTTCTTGTGTAGCCTGTAGGAATAGTCTATGCCCATGCACCCACACCACTACCACTATGTTCACAGCAAATGTGGCGTACTATTCACAGCATTCTCTTCCTTCCCTTGTATGATATAGTTTGCATCACATTTTGTAGGTATATAAATAATACTGCTCCAATTTTAAAAATAACTGTATAGTACTCTAGAGTTATGATTTACTCTCATTTAAGGTCTAATCCTTAACAGATTTTTTTATTGTGTCAATAAAAATAATGATGTGATGATATACCTAATCTTTATTTATGTCGTTTAAATATAAATTGTTTTATTTACCTGGTGTTATTCTATGAGCTAAGGATCCAATTATATATATATATATATATATATATATATATAATTATGTGTGTGTGTGTATATATATATATATTTTTATTTCCATAGGGCACACGCAATTGCTGGAAAGAGACAGAGAGAGACAGTGAGAGAGAAAGTGAGAAATTACCTCCTCCCCTCCAGAGGATGGCCAGACCACAATTTCTTCTCCTCCATTCTCCTACTGGGATTTTGCACACACATGTGCCTCGCATGATTTTCAAGCCACCAGGTCTGGAAATTGAACTGTAGTTGTTCGTGTGGGAATCCAGTGCCTTAATCACCACACCACTTGCTAATCCCCCAACTTAATTTTTTAGCTAGATATGATGTATTGAGTAAACTACATTTTCCCCAATAATTTGAGATATACTTTTATCATATACTAAATTCTCCCATGCCTTTAGAAGAGGTATAATATTTTAGGGTCTAGATTTGAAACTTAGCTCTTCCAATGATTAATGACATGAATGTGAACAAGTTATTGAATTTACTTGCCTCAGTTCTCTCATCCAATAAGTGCAGATAAAATAGAAATTGAGGCTAGCAGGTGATGTGGTAGTCAAATTGCTGGACTCACTCATAGTCACTTTCAGTTTGAGTCGCAGACCCAGAGGCTTAAAAATCATATGGGCAGTGCGTGCGTGATCCTGGGAGGAGAATGGAGGAGAAAGGAAGAAGAGATCGTGGTGTGGCCATCCTTCCTGGGGGTGGTCTCTCACTTTCTCTCTCTCTGTCTCCAGAGAGTACATACACCGAATGGCAAAAATCTTAAAAAAAAAAAGTCAACAACAACAAAAAACACTTCATGAGTTTATGAGATTGTTGATAACATAATGCAATGTAAAAATTACATGCCAAGGACTTCAAAAGTTCGTGAAAAGAAGAATTTTATTTTTGAGCAAAAATTTTTAAAAATCCATGCATACTTTTTTTCATAATGTGCATATTCCATGAACGTTTTGAAGATCCCTGTTACACCCTTTTTTAGACTGAGGGATTAAGGAATTTACCTTCTAAGGTCTTAGTTTGTAAGAGGTATTTTTGCTTGTCAATTTGTTCAATCTTAAATAGGTGTTGAATTTTCCAGTGCCTTTATTCTTGTTTTTCCATTTTATTTTACTTTTTCAAGTTTATTTCTTCTATGAGCAAGAGAGAGAAAGCAAGAGAGACAGGGAGAGAGAAAGACAAATACACACAGAGAGAGAGAGAGGCACCTACAACAGGGCTCTCATGCTGCTACCCACCCACCTCAACTAGTCCCTGATCATGGGCGCACACACAGGCGTGTTCAAGGTCTATGGACTTGAACCAGGAACCGGCCCATGTGGGTCAGCCACACAGGACACTGTGTTACTGCTGAGCCACTGTCTGGTCTTTATTTTTGCATTTCTAAAATAATCATACGTTGATAAAATCTTAGGCCATTTTTATAATCCTAAGATTACAGTCTTCTTAGTTTTGATATATTATTATTGTATATATACAGAATACCATTTGCCAATATCTTATTAAGTATATTCCCGCCTATGTTTATGAGGAATGTTGAAGGACTATTTTGAATCTCCTCCTTTTAATATTACATAGATGACGACACATCCTTCTTACCAAGCACTCCTTTATCTACATGCGATAATTCTCTATGAAGTGTTTTTATGTCCTTATTTTCTAAATATTCTGCAGCTCACACTTTTGTTTTCCCTTTTTAAATTAGCAAGTAGGAGACTTTTATTTTTATCTTTTAGTTATTCTAGGCTTATTTTAAGTTATCAGAGAAAGTGATGTGTATTATTTCTACATGTTGAAATTTGTTGAGTTTTGAAGATCCAATATCAAATCAACGGTGATGGGGGGGCATAAAAACATGCTATGGGGCCAGCAGATGGTGAGTGACGATGTCATTGGACTTCCACATAGTCCACCATGCCTCAAGTCCTGGACCTGGTGGCCTAAATCTCATATTGGGCATATGTATGTGCTTGACTAAGATCCTGAGAGGAAGATGGAGGAGAAGGGATTGCAGTGTGGCCATCCCCCTCGGGGGTGATTTCTCATTTTCTGTGTCTCTGACTCTATGAGGAGCACATGCACCCTACAGCAAAAATCTCCCTTAAAAAATTATGCTGCTATCAGACTACTTTATTTCTACATTTATTGCTGAGGGACAAGCAGTAAAGCCAGAACAATCCTCAAGGAAAGTGACCTAAGAATTTTATTATTAATGTGACCAACTTGTCCTGGTTTACTCAGAACTGTCCCAAGCTTAGCACTGAAAAACTCAGATCCTAGGAACTCCCCCATTCCTAGGGTCAGTCTTCCTTTCATTTGTCCATACAAGATTTATTACAATATAACACTGCTGTGATATAATACATAGTCATGTATCAGGTTACAATGAAAAATTCAAGTGATTGCTGATTTTATTCCTTTAAGGAACAAACCTTGGAGAACTATATTCTGCTGCTTCTGAGATCTGCAGCTGTGAGCATTCACTTGATACTTGTATCTTTTGTTAGCTCTTCTTACATATTATACATATACCTTCTAGTTTTACCATAGGTACAAATCGTTTCTATTTCTTTTCCTTGTCTTTTTACTCTGCCATTTCCCCACAATTTCAACAGCATTTTAAATGATCATTTTGAAAGGATCCAGCAAATTAATATTAATATATTTTTTCTTGAGAGACAGATTTTTTGCTATAGGGCACATGTGCTCACCAGAAAGACAGTAACAGACAGAAAGGCAGAAAATGAGAAATCATTCCCCAGGAGAGAAGACCATGCCACAATTCCTTCTCTTCTACTCTCCTCCTGGGATTGGGGGCATGCATGCACACACACCTGGCATGTTTCAAGCCACTGGATCCAGAACTTGAACCATGGTTAGCCATGTGAGAGTCCAGCTCCTTAACCACTATGCTACCTACTTCTCCCAGCATTAATCATTTTTAAAAATCCTCTTTTCTTCTTTCAGATATCTCTGGGGGAAAAATTGTTGTTGGCAAGTGGTTAAACTGATAAATATAAAGAGCCATTTGGGATAATTGAAGTTGCAGGTAAAACTTCATGAAGAGAATTTTCATTTAAGAGTGATAAGGAAAAACAGAAGAGATGGTGCCTTCCCCAAAGCTGATCGTGAGTACAGGTATGTACAGATGAACCACATGTTTATGACTGACATTGATCTGATTGAACAAGCATCAGTCCCAATATTTAGCTTCTGCACCTGTACTGTGTTTGCTATTCTGTACTATTTTGTGACATTATTTGGATGATACTCATCTACTCAACACAAAGATTATTTGTTCATCATTTGTCTGAATACTTTGGTCATTATGGATAGCCAATTTGGAAGAGTTCTTGAATTTTCCATTCTGGCCAAATTAGCCAGGTAATTGTCATATATCCAAAGTACAACCTTAGTGCTGACATCAGCTTTCCTAGCTATCTGATTTTTGTTTTTGGTTTGGCTTTACAGATAAATTAATTCTGTGGTAGATTTTTTTTCTTACTCAAATATTTCATTTATGAATAGAGCCCTCTGATCCATATTTTCTATATTAATGCCAAAGCAATGTTTATCCACTAACAGTAAACGAGACTATTTATGCAGTATAGCCAGACTGGTTAGTCTTGGTTTCAGGGGAGCTCATTTTCTAAGACATGAAAGCTCTACTGTTGGAGATCAATAAGCCCTTTCAGAACTCATCAATAGCAACCAAAAATCCTTTCTATCTAGCCAAATTTACCAGTTGGGGTCCTTTTGTCCATCAAGGATTAGAGAAACAAACACAAAAACATACTATTCAACTATACCTCCGAACCACATGTTAAGCCATATTGTGCTTGAGCAATAATAAGAGTTACAATTACCTTCAGATTAATTTTCTGTTTTCAAGGTCTATGTCAAATGTTTCATCCCTACCGTCTCTCCTTAAGACTTACTTCATTCTCATCTTATCTGGTAACATTCTGCAGTGCTTCAAATCTCTATCGATAATGCTAATATTTCATGAGAATTTACCATGTGCTTCCCATGCAATGATGCATTGCTCTTTAAAGGACAAAGCAAACCCAAATTACAACATAAAAACTCATTATTTCATGGGACCTCAGCATTTTGGGAATGTAAGGGGCCTGAAGCTATATTCACATGAGAACTATTAATGATTGGTGCAAAAGCAGTTGGGATTTTGGATCATTAATTTTAAATCATTATAACTAGGTTCAAATATATCTTTATTAATTGAAATAAGAACCACTTAATAATAAATACATTCTTGCCAGCAAGAGTTTGTTTATTCCTGTAGTATAAAAAAGTCCATGCTTCGGGACCAGCAGTTAGTGTAATGGCTATGTAGCTGGACTCCCATGTAGTTGACCGAGTTTCGAGTCCCGGACCTGGTGGCTTAAACTCATGCCAGGCACATGTGCGTACATGCCCAAGATCCCGAGAGGAGAATGGAGGAGAAGGGATTGCGGTGTGGCCATCCCCCCTGGGGGGTGATTTCTCACTTTCTGTCTCTCTGTCTCTGTCTTTCTGGCGAGTGCATGTGCCCTAGAACACACACACACACACACACAAAAACAAACCTCTCCAAAAACAAACAAACAAAAAAACAAAACAAAAAGTTCATGCTTTGGGATTCAAAGAACTCTTGGAAAACATCTTCTGCATCCTGCTGCTTGCAGAAGCATTTTCCCTGCAAAAAGTTGTTGAGATGCTTAAAGAAGTGGTAGTCAGTTGGCTAGAGGTCAGGTGAATTTGGCAGATAAGGGAAAATTACATAGCCCAATTCATTCACCTTTTGAACATCTGGTCAGGTGGTGGTGTGGAGAAGAAATGGGTCCCTTCTTTGACCAAGGCAAACTGCAGGCATTGCAGTCTCTGGTGCATCTCATGGATTTGCTGAGCATACATCTTTATTTTTTTCCCACATTTCATTAATTCACAGAATATCTTAATTAATCTAAATACTTTCAATAACAAGTTCAGCTGATGTATACAAATCTGTGAACACATGTTAACTTTAGGCATGGAACTCTGTGGATAGAATGAATATACTATAAAGTAGCACCTAGCTGAGGCCATATAGCTTACTGTGGTCATTAAATAGGTATTTTTAAAATATATTTTTTAATTTCAAGAAAGGTAGTTTTAGCTTTTAAAAAGTCAAAATAAAAAAGTTAAGAGAACTTACTTAAGACTTAAAGTCAGGAAACAGCTTAGGATTCTGTTCGAATAGTAGGTATATGGACCTGTCTACAACTCAAGAGAAGACAAAAATCCTTAACTCTGGAAAACAAAGTGTAGAAGAAGATCAGTAATGTTGTAGTCAAAAGTCATAAAATTCTACTGAGCATACATCTCAGATGTAATGGTTTCGCTGGGATTCAGAGAGCTGGAGTATAGCAGACTGGCAGCAAACCACCAAACAGTGACCATGACCTTTCTTTGGTGCAAGTTTGGCGGCGTGACCATCCCCCCTGGGGGGTGATTTCTCGCTTTCTGTCTCTATGTCTCTCTCTGTCTGTCTGGCGAGCGCACGCGCCCTATAGCGAAAAACCTCTCCAAAAAATAAATAAATAAATAAATAAAGCAAGAAATGCACATTAAAGTGAAGTATAACATAGACACATTTATTTAAGAATGTATTCCAGTATCAAACAACTTATTTCAACAATGCAAAAATCACAATTACTTTTGCAAAAACTGAATCTATCTACTTGATAATGACAGATTTTAAGATTTACTGCTCTGCACACATATTTTGGGCTCTGTGTTGGGTCTGTTGAAGCATTTAGCATTTTGCATTGAAATTGTTTTATATGTCAGTTGCCCAAGCTAGACTCTGTAATTCTTTTTTTTTTCTTGGCTTTTTAAAATTTGATATTTTTTCCTTTTGATTTCTTATTTCTTTTTTTTTACATTCAATTGCTGTATATCTTTACAGCATGCAAATGGATTTTCCCAGCATGAATACATTGTATATTAGTCCAGTCAAAGATATTACCATATATATTGTCATCACCAGATAATTTTCCATTTTCATTTTTGTTAAGTAATTTTGCTTTTGCGTTTTCCCCTTCTTGATTCCCTCCCTCCCACACCCACCACCCACCCATTGTTTATCCTTTTCTGGCACTGTCTCTGCTATCTAGAGCTGCTCTCCATGCCTTTATACCTTCCAGTCTTTCGTTTTTTGTCACAGAGTGCAGACATTCGGTATGTATTAAGCAGAGACATAGTGTTCCTCTTTCATAGTCCGCCTTGGTTCACTTAGCATTAACTCTCCCCTACTCACCCATTTTCAGTCAAATGCCAAGGTCTCATTGCTTTTTATGACTGAGTAGTATCCTGTAGTGTATATATACCACACTTTCTTCAATCCATTCATTTGTTCTGAGACTTTGGGGTTGATTCCATGTTTTAGCAGTTGTGAATAATGTTGCAGTAAGCATGGATGTGCAAGTACTTTTCTGACTGTGTATATTCCTATCCTTTGAGTAGATACCGAGAAAGGAATTAATGGATTGTATGGTAGTTCTCTTTGTAGGATTTGAGGAATCTCCATATTGTTCTACACAATGGTTATACTAATTTACATTCCAACCAACACTGTAGGAGAGTTCTCTTTTCACTGAAGCCTCCCTAGCACTTATCTTTCTTTCTTTTTTTTTTTCATCTTAGCCATTCTGACTGGGGTTAGAATGTGGTTTTGGTTTGCATTGTGGTTTTGATTAACATCTCCCTTATGACCAGAGATGTTGAACATTTTTTATATGCTTTTTGGCTGTTTATATGTCTTTCTTAGAGAGTTGACTGTTCAGCTCATGTTCCCATCTTTTAATTGGATTATTATTTTTTTCTTTAGGTAAGCTGTTTGACTTTCCTAAATATTCTGGTTATCAGTATCCCTTATTAGTTTACAAATATGTTCTCCTATTCCAAGGACTTTCACTTTACTCTAATTATTGTTTTTTTTTTCTTTTCTGTGCAGAAGCGTTTTAAACTGATGTAATCCCACTTGTCTAATTTTGAGGTATTGCCTATCCTTTTGGGGTCTTATTTAAAAAGTCTCTGCCAACTCTACTGTCTCCAATAATTTCTCCAGTTTTCCACTAGTAGTTTCATTGTTTGAAGTTTTATGTTTAGATCTTAGATCTATTTTGAATTGGCTTTTGTTGATAGTGAGAGATAGGGGTTCAATTTCAGTTTTCTACAAGTGGATGTCCAGTTTTTCCAGCACAATTTGCTGAAGAGATGTTTTTTTCCCCACTGGATTAATTTGTGTCCTTTGTCAAACATCAGTGGGCTGTACATTTTTGGGTTTATTTCTGGGTTCTCTATTCTGTTCCATTGGTCTACATGGCCATTTTTTTGTGCCAGTGCCATGTGGTTCTGACTATCACAGCTTTGTAACATATTTTAGCATCACGGAGTAAAATGCCTCCTACTCCCCTCCTTCTGCACAATATTGCTTTGGCCTTTTATGATTCCAGACAAATTTTATTATTTTTTTTTCTAATTCTGTGAAGAATGTCTCCAGTAATTTGATTGGGATTGCATTAAATTTATGTTAATTTGGGTAGAATTGACATTTTTAGATGTTAATTCTTCTTTTGCTTCTTTTTTTTTTTTTTTTTTTTTTTTCTCTCTAGAGGTTTTTGCTATCAGGTGCGTGCACTAGCCAGACAGAGAGAGACAGAGAGACAGAAAGTGAGAAATCACCCACAAGCGGGATGGCCATGCCGCAATCCCTTCTCCTCCATTCTCCTCTCGGGATCTTGGGCATGCATGTACATGTGCCCAGCGTGAGTTTTATGCCACCGGGTCTGGGACGCGAACCGCAGTTGAATAGGTGGGAGTCCAGTGACATAGTCATTATGCTAACTTCTGGTCCCTAGATGTTAATTCTTCAATCCAAGAACATGGACAGTCCTTCCACTTTTTTATATCATTTTCAATTTCTTTCTTATGTTTTTCATAGTTTTCCTTGTAGAGGTCTTTGACTTCTTTGGTTAGATTTATTCCTACGTATCATCTGTCTTTTGTGGCTATTGTAAATGGGATTGATTTCTTCAATCTACCTCAGTCTGTTCACTGTTGGAGTGTAGAAATACTAGAGTTTTTTTTTTATGTTGATTTTGTATCTTTCCACTTTACTTCATTCATTGATCACTTCTAGGAGTTTTTATGGAGTCTTTTGGGTCTTCTATGTGTATAATCATGCCATTTTCAAATAATTTCACTTCTTCTTTCCCTATTTGAATGCCTTTCATTTTAGTATCTTGTCTGATTACATTGGCTAGGACTTCCAGTATTATATTGAAAAAGAGTGGAGAAAGTGGGCAGCCTTGTCTTGTTCCAGTTCTTAGTGGAAAGCTTTCAGTTTTTCCCTATTCAGTGTGATGATGTTGGCTATAGGTTTTTCAGAGATGGCTTTTATTGTGTTGAGAAAGGTCCCTTTTATGTTTATTTTGCTGAGAGTCTTAATCATGAAAGGATGCCATATTTTATCAAATGCTTTTTCTGCATCAATTGATATGATCATATCCTTTTTATCCTTCTTTCTGTTAATATGGCGTATTACATTTATGGTTTTACATATGTTGAACCATCCTTGCATCCCTGGGGAAAAAAAACCCTACCTAGTTGCTATGGTATATAATCTTTCTAATGTGTTGTTGGATATGATTTGTTAGTATCTTGTTGAGAATTTTTACATCTATATTCATCAGAGATATTGGTCTGTAGTTTTTTTTTGTTGTTATGTCTTTTTCTGTTTTGGGGATGAGGGTGATGAAAGCTTCATAAAATAACTTTGTGGAATTTCCTTGCTTTTGGATCTTCAGTAGTAGATTGAGTAGAATGGGAGTTAGCTATTTAAAAGTTTTGTAAAATTCAGAAGTGAAACCGTCAGGACCTAGGTTTTTGTTTGTTTTGGTAAGAGATTATTTATCACTAATACAATTTCATTGCTCGTTTTTTTTTAATTTTTCAAGTTCTTTTATACATTCAGTCACGTTATTTAGCTTGCAAAGTGAATATTCCAACATGTGTACATCTCTCCCCAGTCCAGTTGATAATACTATAAAGTTATCTTCAACAGATAATACCCCATTTCTTTGTCCCATTAAGGCTAAGCCTCTCTATTTTTCTCCCTAATGTCCTTCCTCAGACTCTACTTCACAAATCCTCCTCCCTTGTTACTGTTTGGATTATTCAGACTTTCTGTCTTCTTGATTCAGTCTTGGTAGTATATATGTATCCATAAATTTGTTGGTATCATGCATGTTTTCTTGTTTGTTGGTATAAAGTAGCTAATATTATCTGATGATATTTATTTGGTTCTTTTCTTTATTCTTAGTCTAGACAATGGTGTGTCAATTTTTTTTTAATCTTCTCAAAGAAACTGCTTATGGTTTCGTTTATTTTCTGTATAGTTCTTTTATTCTCTATTTCATTTATTTCTGTTTGAATCTTTATTATTTATTTTCTCCTGGTATTTTTGGCTTTTTTGTTGTTGTTCTTATAGTTTCCTGAGGTGTGTTGTCAGGTTGTATATTTGTCACCTTTCCATCTTTTTGTCGTGGCCATTAATTACTATGATCTTTCTTCTTTTGACTGCTTTTGCTGTGTCCCATAGGCTATGAAGTTTCATGTGCTCATTATCATTTGTTTCAATGAATCTTTTGATTTCAATATTAACTTCTTCAGTGGTTATGAAGTCATTCAGAAGTAGGTTGTTTAGTTTCTAATTTTTAACTTGAAGATGGTCTTCTCTACATGGTTTTGTAAAATTAACAAGATAACTGGTGAATATCATTCACTAATGTTTTCTCATCATGTTTACCTACTACTGGGTGGTTGGGAAAGTCATGACACATTGTTGCATAGAAAAGCAGAAAAACATGTCATGACTTTCCCAACAATCTAATATGTTTTATCCTTGGCTCCATGCTGTGCCCAGGAAGTTGTTGGAATTCCAGAGCTGTAACCTGCCTGTATAAAAAGAGGCTCAGTGAATTGTCCAGAGCTTTAAATTTTTCTCTTAAGAAAGATTTTTGTCCCATTTCAAAATAGGTGTTGAGTTGAATTCATTATTTATTTTCTTTTAAAATGAAAAGGTACACCTCTAGAAGAGGAAAACATGAATTAGATAAAAGCCCCAATGTGTTTGAAAACTTAATTGGCTAGCTTTTATATGTTTCCTTCATATTTTCATTTTAGATTGTAATAACTAACCAAAAAAACAGTCACTGGCAGGTTCTAGATCCTGCTGCCTTGTATAGTGTGATAGCTAGGGTTAGGAAAACATACTTCAGATTTCCATTCACTTTTCTTACATTTTTTTCTTTCCCCTTCCATTTTGTTTTGTTTACTTTGTGCCTTTGTGTGCTCTCCCATCTAAGTGTTTTCAGTTTTCAAATAAATATTTAAGACCCATATCTATATTTGGACACATGCATATTCAACATCACCTTCAGTTAAACCTTCTCCTTTTTGCAAAAAAGGGCAGAAATTGACCTTGATATTGTCTAGGAGGACACATTCATAAATATGGAAACAGAAAAGGCAATCCTGCACCAAGCTAGTAAATGACTCAGAGCAGTTTCTTAGTGAAATTGACAATTCACAGGCCAGCACTTGTACAGAAAACACAATAAGTCACACAATACCACAAATAAGCACAGATAATGACAGAGCAGAACTCTGTCATTTAAAAAAAATCCCACTTCTGTTTTGTTACAGAAGCTTTTTATGGGAAGGAATAAAACTTTTTTTTTGTTTTCATGGTAAGACTAAGTTAGAGAAAATATTGATAAGGCAAATCTATAAATAACTTCCCCCAATGGTCCACACTTGGCCTTCCTGACAAAGAAAACTTTTTCTTTTTAAGTTTATTTTACTTCTTTCGTGAGTGATAGCGCGCGCGCACACACACACACACACACACGAGTCAGGGGGGCGGGGACAGACACCCTTGACAAGGTGCCGCCATGCTACGGTCCCCTTCTCTCAGACCTCTAGGTAGTCAGGGTCTTTGATGCCCCTCAGAGTGTTTTGGTCAATGAGCCATCAGAACCTGTGTTTGGTCATGTGGCTTTCATCACTGTATTTGGTATACTAGGAAATATTTTTTGCAGAGCAGCTACCTAGTAAACTAATAGTTCAGTCTGAGATCCACAACACTGTATTTTTTCCTACCATCCTAAGTACAGAATGGCTATTTGGTAAGACAGAAGAAGAAGTAGAAAATGACACAAAGTCAAGGTAACACATAGACACAGAAGCATGGTGTCTATACATCCTAGGTTTTCCCCAGAAATAAATGGAGGTGGGTGATGGAAAGAGAGAAAGCTCTTTGGGCACCACCCTCTTAAGCTAATATTTTCCCAAAGATCCCATCTTATACCATCACATGAAGGTTAGGGTTCCAACATATAAACTTGGGAAAACACAGATAATCAGTCCATATTAGGTCAGGGAACACTGGAAGACACTGCTGGTCTACACAGTGGTAGGTGGTGGTAGTGACAGCAGTGGTCCTAGAGACACGTGGACACTGCTCAACAATGGGAACCAGAGTAGCTTCAGGCAGCTTTAGGAAACTGAGGGTTGAGTAACAGATAGTCCTAGAGAGGAAGCACAGCTGCTATGACCTGTATGGAGGAGTGAGATCACTGATGCCCCAGGGATTTCCATTCATAATGAAAGAAATCACAGGGCTTAACGTGAACCAGCAAAATAAAGATTAATATGATTCTACCTTAAATTTCTGAAAAACATGGTTAACAGCCATTAGAAAGAAATGCTGAACATTTTTCTCTACCATCATTTAATTGGGAGACATAGAATTATTCCTATCACTTGTATGGATCAATGTTTGTGGTACAACGGTCCAGGTAATCTCCTGGACGTTTGACCCCAATCTGAGTAAGTACCTGAGTTAGTGATTTGAGTCCTGATGAAGATGTTTGTGATATTTATCCCTCGTGCTGGGACTTTCCCACTAGCAAATAATGGTTCAAGTCACCCAAAACATGATAACACAGCAATTGCACATTTCACATTACCGTGCTGTCTATTTTCTTTCTGTTGCTTCCTGGTCTTTGGTGGTGGCCTCACTCCACAATTGTTTGTTTCAGCCCCATCTGCTGTGTCTCGTGGACCCTTCATGAGTTGTAGGAGTCTCTTCCTTAGTCCCACCTCAACTGCTTCGTGTGGGTCCTCAGCTTCATAATGTTTCTCTCCTACTGGGCTTTCCCAAAAGGTTTTGAATCAACTTTTTGCTTAAGTCTCTTTCCTCGTATTGCTGTTATTAGTTTCAACCTGAGTACCCTGATATGGGCGATGCTAATGATCAGCAGCAGTATCCTGTTTGATTCACACCCTTTCTTAGGGCCCGTTTTTTTTTTTTTTTTCACATTATCTTTTCACCCAGACTTTGCCACCTATGTAGTCCTACTTAGGAAAGAGAAGTTTAGATCCCTCCCCCCACCCCAGGGACATGCCCACACTTGCCAGGGGCTGCCAAAATACCCTGAATGTTCTTTATTTTTAAAGTTCATTTATTTATTTTTCCATGAGTAAGAAATATGCATAGAAATAGATAGAGACAGAGACTGAGATCCTTGACACAGTCTTGATGCTGCGGTCTACCCCAGGCCTCAGCTAGACGGGATCATGGTTGCAGACATGCACAGTGTACCCAGGGAGGTCCCTGAATATGAGCCAGTAACCTTCCCATTTGGGTCTGAGTTATAGAGTGGCATATTTTACTGAGGCACCACCATATGGACCCAGATTGTCCTTATTTTGAAGAGAGAGATTATCTATCTTTTTAAATTAATTAATTAATTTCCCTAATTTATTTCTTTCATGAGAGACAGAAAGAAAAACGGAAAGAGAAAGACATTCAACAGGGATTTCATGCCACAATCCACTCCCGGTCTCAGGCAGTTTGGGTTATGTGGGCACTCACACATGCACACAGCATGTGTAGGGTGGCCTGAGAAGTGAACCCAAGACCTTCTCACCCAGGTCCAGCTGCATTGTCACTGAGCCACCATCTGGGCATTGTCACTGCACCACCACCTGGCCCTTACCCTGAATGTTGTTGGTTGAATTTGTTCTGTACAAGGAAAGTGAGGCTCCAGATGTCAATAAATTTCATTCATCACCAGAGCACATTGTAACTTTACAAAAAGCTTGCTTAATCAGCAGACAAGTATTTGTCTAGCATTGTAGTAAACTCAAAGTATCAGACATGTTTCCTACTGTCAAAGACTTTTGCAATCTTTCTTATCTAAGAAAACACAGGGGCGAAAGAGAACCAACAATAAGTGTCACAGAAGCTGCCTCTTGTTTCCCTTTATATCTCTGACTGGCACGTCTTTCAGCACCTTAAATGTAGTACTCTCTGTAAAATTCTCTCATTTTTGGTTCTGTTCTTCTAGATCCTTTCTCTCTTACCATGAATGCCAGATGTAACATTAAAACTTCACTGCATGAATCTAAGTATTTTCATAATTTTTTGAAACTCTCTCATGTTGCCTCCAAAGTTTACTCACTGTTTGACCTTGGGCAAGTTACTTAGTTTTAAAGTACTTCATTTTTCTCATCTATAAAATGGGAGAAGTAATAGATGTTTTCTCATAAATTTGTTACAAACATTAAGTGAGAAGATCAATATGAAGAAGTTAGCTTCATATCTCATACTTGGTAAAGTAATAAGTATCAGCTCTTGTTTGTACATTAGAATTATTATTGATTGCCATCATCATCGTTTTATTTGGCCATAGATGAGACAGGGGCAGTAGCTTTCATTTCCACAGTTCACAACAGAGTCTACCATCCTTTATGGTATATCAGCTGGAGCAGCTGCTGAGACGGTGGAACTTCTTGGTTTGAGTACCGCTAAAGATAGATTCAGAATCATGAAGGAAGAGCGGAGAGACCATTCCATGGCACCAGTTTTCAGAAACCTGACCAGTTTTAGTGATGGGATCAAGAGATCACTCTTCATCATAGGTGTGTTTTGTCATCATTTAAACAAGAGTGTCAGAGCTCGAAGAGTTTCCTTTTAGCAACTGTAATATTAGATATTAAGTGATATGTCTGACTCTTTGGCATTTTCCCAGAACTTTCACATATACTTGTTTATCCTATTTTGGAGGTGAGGAAATTGAGACTCTAGTAAATGGCTTGCAGTTTCCCAAAAGAGTGGAGCTGAAGTAGAATACCAATATTTTGAAATCTATACTAGAAAAGTTTCCTCTTTGATAGTGTGAACTTTTAAAAAATATTGGGTCCCACTGGAAAACACACCCTTGTCATAGCTATTTCTTTTCACTTAATGTATTTTCTCTGTTTCATTGAGGGTAGAGTTACCTCATTTATTATTGATGATTATGGAGGATTTACCAGTAATTTAAGAGTTAACTTAAATGATCTTCTTTATTTCTTGAATGACAGAAATATTTCTTCTTCTTTTTTCCCCTTTAGTTTCTTTCTTTCTTCCATGAGCAAGAGAGATAGGGAGATAGAAGAACAGCATTACCAACAGGGTCTTGGCACCACCGCCAATATAAATATCAACTAATAACTGAAAATCTTCAAGAGGAATATGTGTGTGCGTGAATGATGGACATTTGTATACAAGAAAAATACAAATGGTTCCACTAGGATGATATAACTCTAAAATAATTTTTTTGTTACTGTTTTAAGCAAACATTTTCTTTCTATAGCTGATTTCTTTTATATTTTATAGTGCCACTACTGTGGTTTCCTGCTCAGCATAATAATTTCTTTCTGTATGAAATTATTCTGATTGCTACCTGCAAGTCTTTGTGATTTCAAATTATTTGCATTCATGGCATCATTCAAATAGTGTTCAAAAATCCAAATATTCACAGTAGGAATGTCCACGAAAGTTATTTTCCCACGTTATGTTGTAGAAGAAAATACAAGCAGAAGCTTAGAGTAAATTGGTATAAGAACAAAACACCATGGAGGCAGCTAGAAGTTAACCTGGAGAAGGTAAGATAGCATTTTTTAGTTGAGAGTTCCTACAACTTAGTAGTATAACCAAATGCTTCAAACTCTGATTTTCATATAAAATCAAATTGACAAAGACTTTCTGTCAGATTTCCAGAATCTATTTGGGACATTTTTAGAATATGCTCCCTAATGTTTTTGATTAGAGTGTCTACCTTTTGACACTCTTTGAGCCAGGATATTTTTAAGCATCTGCACAGATACTTGCTTTCTCAAGCTTCAAGACTCCTGGTTTCTGGGTGTCAAAGTCAAGCTTCCAGCTGTTTAAATCATAGGCAGGGAGAAGAGTTGGTCCAATGACTAGAGAAGACAGAGCCTGTAGGAGTCAGTGTAGCTGAAAACAAAAACAAAAATGCAAACAAAGAATGAATGAAACAAGGATTGATCAGAAAGGCTGTATTCCGGATTGTCTCCATGAGACATTGAACTAAGCAGGTCACTACCCTGGGGTTGAAGTGACCCATTTTAGGGCTTGTGGAAGTAATTCTTAAAGAGGTTAGTTCACTCCCTGTTTGTCATTTTCTACAAAGCAATGGTTTTAACTATGGCACTATTGACTGTTGAGACCAGGTAATTCTTTGCAGTGAGGGGGTACCCTGTCCATCACGGAATGTTTACTCACTCAACTTTACTCACTCAGTGTCAGTGGTATCCACTAGTTGTGACAATTAGACTATCTCTGGACATCGTCAAATGTCCATTGGTATGAGGGTGAGGGGCAAGATTGCTCCCTACAGAGAATCACTGAAATAAAATGTTGTTTGATGCACTTATTTACCAAAACCTATTTTTCTAAACTACTGGCTCCTAAACATTGCCCCCCTCTCTTGCCTTTACAAGAGAAGCAATAAAGCTTTACAGATATGTGACCCCTAATGTGAATTATACTTTTTTCCCAACCATTGAATTGATGTTAAATAACAAAGTCATCACATTATAAAGATAACTGTTTTTTAAAGGATGTTTACAGATTATTGTAGTATTTTTGTTATCATTGTCTTTCTCTTGACTTTTCTTCCTTTCCTCCAGTTTCTCCAGAACCTCCATAGAAAGTAAAACAAATTGCAGTGGCTATTGCCTCTGTACAGTTGAAAATTTGATACTGCATTTGACAAAAGTTGCTAGACATAAGAAAAAAGAAACAGAGGAAACAATATGAGAAGTTATGATGCTAGACTAAATTTTAATATAGAAAAAATGGAGATTGGTGATATAGTAACAGTAGGCATTTTGGAAGAAGGTGGCCACATCTTTATATTTTTCCTGGAGAACAATGCATTATAGAACTTAGATATATACTTTGACATTGCCCTGCTTAAGCAGACATCTACAATTTTAGAAATAAATGTAGTTACAGAGAATGGTCCCCATAAGAAATGTGGTTATGGAGGGAAGGTTCCTAAGCATGCATAATCAAGAGATGACTCTCAGTGAGGATGAAGGGAGAAACCATTCAAAGAATCAATATAAAATTGCTCAAGAACAAGAACCCAAGAATCCTTATTTTCAATTCCTTTTTATGTGACAACCTACCCCTTAATCTTTTTTTTTTTTTTTTTTTTTTTTTTTTTTTTTGGAGAGGTTTTTGCTATAGGGCGCATGCGCTCGCCAGACAGACAGAGAGAGACAGAGAGATAGAAAGCAGGAAATCACCCCCCAGGGGGGATGGCCACGCCGCAATCCCTTCTCCTCCATTCTCCTCTCGGGATCTTGGGCACGCACGCACACGCGCCCGGCGTGAGTTTAAGCCGCCGGGTCCGGGACTCGAACCGCGGTCGACTACGTGGGAGTCCAGCGACATAGCCATTACGCTAACTGCTGGTCCCCCCCTTAATCTTTTGTGCTACCTGTATGATTCTTTGAAAACAATGAATTTAAACTTTAGCTATTATACAGGCTAAGCCTAGGTATTGGGATTAAGATAGTTGTTACTGAATCTGTTTTAAAAATCTTTAGAATGAGTACCCCAGCCTAACTTATCTCAGTTTTACATCATTGGTTTGGGCCCCAGTGTTAATGGTAATAAAGAGTGTCCTTTGGCTGTTGTCTCCCATGTATATATTTCCCTTCGGTCATGAATAAAAGAAGTGGGTATTCTTGGGGCCTCTGCACAGATTCCTTTTAAATTTCACCTATTACTATTCTTTTTAACATTATTACCCCCGTTTGGTTCATTAGTTGAATCTTTGTTGCTTAGATGGCAGTGAAGACTTTGCCAGATGTCTTTATGTATCATCATGCTTCCTAAAGCTTTCAGACAGGCCAATCACAACTGTGAAGCTTTTAGAAATGTTCTATTTTGAAGTATGCTTGAAAAGAGACATGATTTAGACTTCTACTTGAGTAAAACCTTTTTTTTTTCAATTGCCAGAGGGAGTGTACACTCATCTGAGAAGAGACACTGAGAGAGACACAAGGAGAGAGTAAGGGATAAAGCATCCCCTAAAATATATATGGTTTCACTGCAGTCCCTTCTCTGTTTCTTCATCCTATCATAATTTTAGGCATGTATACACACATGCTGGGGCATGCTTCTCAAGTAACCAGAGCCTGTGTTTGAACCTGGTAAGCCATGTGAAATCTGGCTCCCTTTAACCACTAGATTATGGGGCTGGCCCAACTGGGGCAAAAGTTTTATATGTCTGTGAAGATGTATTAAATCCAACATGTTTTAAGTAAGTCTGTTCATTTCATCCTGTATAGAGCAGTGCTCAAAATGGCCTCACTTATGCTAAGCACCCAACACCAGTCTTCAAAACAACATTCTTTGACGAACATGTGTGTCTGGCTGCTTTTGTGGACAGGCATAAGCAATTCTCCTGAACCACTCAAATAAACTGCTATCACTATAAGCCATAACGAGCCGAGCAAGCCGTGATAACTGGAATGGTTGCTAAGATAGGAACATACAGTGCAGGCCCAGCAGATGGCATAGCAGTTACATCACTGGACTCCCACATGGCCAACTGCTGTTTCAGTCTTGGACCTGGTGGCTTGATACTCACACTGGGCATGAGTGTGTGTATGCCCAAGATGCCAGGAGGAGAATGGAAGAGAAGGTGTTGCAGCCTGGCCAACATCCTGGGAGGTGATTTCTCACTTTCTCTCTCACTGTCTCTGTATCTTGCTCTCCCTAGAGAGTGCATGCACCCTAATGCAAAATCTCTTACAAAAAAAAAAAAAAAAAAAAAAGAAAGTATGGCGTAAGGCAAGGCCTTGGTAAAAGGGCATATAAACCCGGCACTCAGCTCAATGCTGTTTGCTCTTTAACCGTTCCCATGAGTGAACTGGAGCAGCCACTGAGCTGGAACACTCACTTTGCACCTCTGCTCACTATGATCTGAAGGCACTGCAACCCTGACCAGAGTGGATCAGAACAACCCTCTCTATGGAGGCTTGAGGGACACCTGGCCAAGAACCTGCAGTGAAGCTGGATTGCTGAGACAACTGTTCCACAGAGGATTTATGCTGACGGCTCCATCCTGGTGACGGCCTTGGACAGACTCTCAGAGTAGAGCCCCTTCTAATGTGGTGCAGGTACTGACCGTGAGCAGGCACACATCTCCCGGTCCTTGACCTGCTATTCTTGCTTGTGTGTTAGGACGTTTGATGTGAACAAAGCCTTGATGTGAAAAGACACAGCTTGAGTTGTGGACTAATTCCCCATGCTCTTGACACATGGCAACATCCTTTTCTAAATCACCCAGAAATTCTGAGTCTGGGATATGTATTGGTTGGAATCATGTTCACAACTTATTGCTGGATCGATAAATGGTGATAAATTTCAAAGAAGAGATATTCATTCCCTTGAATATTTTAGTTTTAGCAGAGAAAATTGTTGAAGTTCTTGGACAGTATGGGTTCCCAATAGAAGAGAAAGTGAGATAGAAGGTGTAGACAAAGATATAACTGGAATAGACTCTTAGAGTAACCATTTTAATAATATTCTTTTTAAAAATAACTTTATGATACGCCTTAGATACCATGGGTATATAAAAAATATATCTTGATGTGAAAGAGGTTTGAGGTTTCTTCCATGAATTATAAAAAAAATCCATGTACTTTCCTAGAGGACTTCTATTTTGAAAGTAAAAGGTTTTGAAATCTGCTATTCCTGTCTAACCTCCAAAATCCTAGGTTCAGTATATATTTACTCTCCTAGGTGAGGTTGAGAGGATACAAACTCTTGAAAATCCTGGTTCAAGTGATTACAAAGTTCATGACTCTTTTTGAGACTCTCAAAGTCTTACATACTCTGAGCCAGAAAGTGAGTGCAAGGAGAATCAAGAGTCTTTAATATTTCTACCCAAGTAAATTTCCCATCAGGATGGGCTACATGATTTCTCTAGGCCAGTGTAAATCAAATATGCAGGGCCCCTTGTTCAAAAATTAAGAATTTCATTATAGTGACAGCAGATTGTTAGTCTAGGTAAGGTGCTTTGTTTTTATCCAGAATATTTTCACATTTATATCCCTGTCTTAATGTATACTATAGACACTTTTTTAACAGATAACTTTACATCTATTTTTTGTCTGTTAAGTGCTTTTTTTTAGCATGACATTGTTAAAGAGAGACATTCTTTCCTTTTATTTACTAGTCCCTCTTTCTGCTTCATCTGGGTACTCCATAGCTCAGTGAATGTCTTTAATTGTTCAAAACAGGCTATGGAAATTTATTCCATGGTTTGTCTCATATTTCTTTTCTTTTTTTTTTTTTTTTTTGGAGAGGTTTTTGCTATAGGGCGCGTGCGCTCGCCAGACAGACAGAGAGAGACAGAGAGACAGAAAGCAGGAAATCACCCCCCAGGGGGGATGGCCACGCCGCAATCCCTTCTCCTCCATTCTCCTCTCGGGATCTTGGGCACGCACGCACACGCGCCCGGCGTGAGTTTTAAGCCACCGGGTCCGGGACTCGAACCGCGGTCGACTACGTGGGAGTCCAGCGACATAGCCATTACGCTAACTGCTGGTCCCCAGGTTTGTCTCATATTTCTAAGGAAACATATGACTTTTGAATAATGCCGTAAAGTGGCAAAACAGTTTTAACACAAATTTTATTTTATTAAATTTAGATGTCATCAATGATAAGAAACATTGTTTTTTATACTTCTAAATGGGAAACGATGAAAAGAAATTATGCTGCAAATTAAATATGATGCATCATCCATTGTAAGATGAGTTTCAAATTCAAACATTAAAATATAAAAAAGTGTTAACGATCTTAGACTCTCATAGAGAGGTTACAATGCTCTGAGCCAGATGCCACTATCTCCTTTCCAACATAATTTTATCAAGGCTCCTTTGTTAACAGAAATGAGGCACAGAGGATTAAATAAATGTGCTAAGGCCACATGACCCATTACGGGCGGAGTGGTGGGATTTGAACCCACACCCCCTGGTACTGAGCCTAGTGCTCTGTCCCATAGCTCAACCTGCCTTGTCTCTTCAGCAGGGACTTTCCCCAGGAAAGAGAAGATTGGTTGTAAAGAAATGGGAAAGTGACAGAAAACTAAGTGCAAAAGAGAGAAATGTACATACAAATGTTAATGTTTTCTTTTACTATCCTCTCTCTCTACACTCACACAGATATTTTAAATGACATTTTGTAAGCAATAGTTTTTATGTGATGTTTAATCAATTTATGCTTTTTTATTAATTTCAAGCTGTTGATGATTATATATATATGTATATATATATAAAATCTTGTTTCAAGCTGTTGACTTATGTATGCATATATACATGTAATTTATATTTTCTGGGTGAGTAGTATAGTTATCTCTGCAATAAACACCATAAAGATTTCATGTAGACCCATACATAAAGTTGCCTGTGAGGATGAAAGGTAATTCAGTAAATAAACCACAGGTTAGACCCATACATAAAGTTGCCTGTGAGGATGAAAGGTAATTCAGTAAATAAACCACAGGGTCAGCTAACATTAGATAACTGGTCATGTCTGAGTTGAAAGTGTCTGGAATGTGAGCAATCTGGGATTGCACTATCTGTACTGAGACTTATGCCAGAAGCTACTGCTTCCTCATTAGCACCCACTTCACCAACACACACATGCACGTGTGCACACACACACAATGTACACACATGCCACTTTCCTAAATCTCCTTTCCATCTTATAATCTCATAATTGAAGTTTGTTATATGACTGGAAAGTGAAAGAAATTAATACTTGTACTTAAATTTCTCTCCCTGAGAGATGAGCTCTTACTACAGAGAATGAAATCTGGACAGACTTGTTCTCACTTTCTAACCCCATCCTGCTTTTGGAGAAGGAGGATGGCAGGGGGTGGGGGCTGGGTGTGCGCCTGAGATGCAGAGCTGTGGGAATTTGCTTCCATATACTGCATCCTGTGCACGGAGAGAGGAGCCACCCGAGGTGGGCAGCAGAGTCAAGTGGCCCAGATACCTCTGGAAGTCCAGGGGAACAACAGCAAATGTGCACTGGGTTTGTGTCTGTGTGCCAATGTCTAAAGCTCAGACGTCCAACCCAAGAAATCAGTGCCCACCAAAACTGGTAGTAAATCAGTTCTTTAGAGGAAGAAGGGTAAAAGGAAAAGGAATTTGGAGAAAAGTTATTGACACTTTAGGTTTAAGATACAAACAACCAAAGACAGATTTAAATTACATTCTTCCAGAGGTATTCTTCAGTATTAACACCACAATTGGTGGAAATTTGCAAAAGCCTTGGACAGCCTGTGGACTTCATCATGTTTAGGTGGGAAAAATTAAGTAAGGAATGTATTAGAAAAAACTGTAGTTCCTAGCTTTCTCCCACTTCTCCTTTTCCTTGTGCTTTTCTTTCTCTTCTTATTAGGAGAAAACAAAAAGGATATTCTTTCTATTATTCCTTAATATTCATCTTGCAGCTCATTATCTCAATCAGCACGTCACAGTTGAGTGCATTGATTTCTGAGGAAAATTCCAGCAGGTTCCTGTAGCTGTTGATGAGCTGTGGCTAATCACCACAGTTGAAATGTTCTGTCATTACCTAAAATAGATTATATATATTTGATTGGCAGAAAGGTTAAAGAAAGAAAGAAGTGGCATGGTGGTTAAGGTACTGGACTCCCACAAGCTGACCATGGTTCAAGTCCCAGACCTGGTGACTTGCTTTCTCACTTTCCCTTTCTCTCTCTGGCCAAATTAAAATAATAATAATGAAATTAAGTAAATAATTCCTAAAAGAAATAGTGATCATATTTTTTCTTGACTGTTGGAGATCTAGAGTGGGAGGAAGGAGGTCAGGGATCATGCAACAGTAACTACCTAAACCCAATTAAAGAACAATTTTATCTGAGCCAAACGGGATCTCAGAATAACAGTGTACACTGAAGGAGAGGCTTTGGAGTACAACAACCTGAAATAAGAAAGTGGAAGAATCTGGTCTACAAAGGGAAGATTTCTTCAGAAATGTAAGTCAGACATAGTTAGAGGTGTTGTTGTATTATTATTCAGAGAGGCTCTTATAATTGACCAACAAAGACTGCAGACACCCTGTGCTGAGACACAGCTAGAAATGAGGACTGGGAGCCTGAGTTACTGCTCACTCCTAGCTTGGTGCTTTACATTCAACCTCTCCCTGCTTTCAGCCTCCCCATTTGTGAAATGAAAGAGATAAAAACTAATTTACCTCCTAAGATGTCTTCATAGCATAATGTATACAAAAAAAATTTGGAAGGGTCTCATGGAGCAATGTGAGTACATTCTGAGCAAGAGTTAAGATCAGTTAGATGGTGAATTAAAGTACACCATGCTTGAAATAGAAGAATGCAAAACCCCAAACATATCATGCCCCAATCACCAAGCAAGGGAGGAAAAATACACAAAAAGATGAAAACTGGAAGAGCCAAAGCGGCATGGCATGCTGGGGGTGTGATATGGTCCAAGGGGCTACCTGGATATATTCCCAAAGATCAATGTCAGGTACGCACTGAGTCTTAAGGAGCAGCAGCAGGTTTATAAACTAGCAGAAATTTATGTTAATCTGCCTGTGAACAGAAGGCAAACAAACAGAAAGGGAAAAGAGAACAAGTAAGGATAAGGGAAGATAAATATATGGAATGTGTGCAAATGCGTTTAAAAAAACACCTAGTGAGAGCTTAAAAAAAAAAAAAAGCTAGACTAAAACAAACAAGAAGAACTAAAAGAACTCCTCCTTACCCTCTTCAACCAAATAGATTGTTTGAATTACACAGACAGTTAAGCCAAAATGGTTATCTGGTTGTTTCTTGCAGACACAATCTTAATTAGCAGTTTTTAACTTGGTCTGAGGATACGTAGGATGAGATTCTGGGGGAACCAAGTAAAACAAAATGAGTCAGAGATCAGAACCATACAACTTGTCTGCGATGGAAAGTAGAACAAAGCAGATGTTTTCTCACGGCTGCTGAAACCCCTGGCATGGAGACAGGATGGTTGTATTTGGGGAAAGTAGGCAGGGTGGGTGGGGGCAGATCCCTCCCTTGTTCTTGTCTCTCTTGGGTAGAGTTGGCAGTGTTTGTTGTCCTAAACAAAGCAAAGGGACCACTGCTGCCTTCCTCTGCCTATGATTGTACCTTAATTCCCCAATGTTAAGGGATGGCACAGAGAAATAACGCATAATAAATCACCGATTTGGAAACTAACCAAGATCAAACTTTATTTTCAAGGCAATGTGAGTGAAAAATAAGCTTTCAGAATCAAGGCTGACAATTGATGGGCTGGTTCTTTTTATTTTAGCATGTGATTACATAGTCAAGGCAAAGGCAAATGGAACTGAAGTCACCAGCGACCTGGTGATATATCAGGAAACGCCTTCCCTGACGCAGTCAGCGTCTATGGAATTTCAAAACTGTGGTGTTTGTTGGTTGCACTAGAATGATCTGTGACTCCAGGAAGGGCTCATGCTTGTTTAAACTCTACATGCCTTGGTTCTTGAATATTTTTATTTGGAACTCAGAAGGAAAGACACAGCAGAAAGTAAAGTAGGGTCCCCCCCTCCACTTCCTGCTACTTTGCCTTTTCTACCCTGATAATTCCAGATTCCAAAGTCAGCACAGCAGGTAGCACATCCTGTGCAGATGGGCAGGTCCTCCCACAGCTTTGTGTTCTCCACACATTTTCCTTCTTTGGGCCCTTTTCCATAAAGAAGCCTTTTCTAGCAGTAAGGTCTTGGATTAGAAGAATTAGAAGTGGAAAAATGTCTTGACTCGATGCAATCTTATCTCGGTTGAAGCTGACAGGAAGTTGAGGACAGTAGTAGGTGTGGACGAGGTGGAGGGAGCTCCATCTACAGTAGCGGTGTTCAGTGTTTAATTCTCCTCAGAGGGTGCACCATCTTAAATCAAGCACTCAGGCCCTGGGCTCTGGAAAAGTGGTTTTTGGATACATCTTAGTACCTGTAAGTGAAGGCTCATATCTTCCATGACATATGGACATCTTAAAATCTGCAAATAAACATACCAGGTAATAAAAGAGCTGTCTATACACTCAAAGTAGCAAATAGAAAATTCTGGGAGATTTTCAATATCCTCATATTCGAAGACGCTGGGACACAGGACTCTTTTTTTTTTTTTTTTTTTTTTTCATTTGAGAGAGAAAGAACCGATACCATGTCCTACGGTGATGCTACTCACCTCCCAGATGGCTGCACTCCTTATTCTCCACTTGCCCACAATCTGCCAGACTCTTTTTTTAATGAAATATAGGTGAATAGTTTTTCCTGGAAGTGAGTCATAAGACTGCATTCTCTGTTGCTTATTTGAAATAATTTTAAACAAATATTTTCGTGAACTTTAAATTCTCAAATTGGGAAAAACTTTATAAACAGATACTGACATGGTTGATGACATACTTGACTCAAAAATTAAGCCTTCCTTCAAGCTAGTCCCCTGAAATAGTATTTGGCAATGATAAATTTATCTGTAAAGGGGCAATTTCCTGTAAATCAATGTACCTTACTTTAGATTTCAGTTTAATACAAAAAAAACCCCTGTCCTTGGAAAACAAATGGCATACAAAAAGCGTATGATCTTCATAGGAAAAAAGACCATATGCTTGCTATTTGGGGTAATTTATCTAGACTTTCATTACTTTCTCATTGGTAACCTGTATTTCTCAATACTGTTCCAATTAAACTAATACAGTAGAATAAATCTGGAATACCTGTGTTGATAATGAATGGACATAGACTGATTCTTTGGGCATTTTCATCGTAGGATGCATCCTGATAAACAAATAACAACAGATGCTTTTAATGATTACATTACCATGAAATGGTTGGGTTTTCCAGTTTCAGACCTTCTCAGAGCTATTTCAGTTATTAATGAAAAGAAAAATAAACAAGGATTGCTCATCATGTTTGAGGACAACCATGATGGAGCCAATCTACAGAAAATCCTTTTTTTCAGTTTCAGCCATATTACCAGAGACAGGGAGCTAAAGCTACTCTCACTTTTTAGGTGTGTTAGAATAGCAGATTTTTAGGTATCTCTGAGAAAGTATCTGTATATATATGATCCTCCTCATCTTTTTAAAGAAAATATGGGAAAAAATATTATCTTCCCTAATTGCTTATCTTGTGAAGAATGAATTTTCCACTCTATAACATGCATAATGTTTAGGATTTTTAGAGGTACATTGTTGTTTACTGCCTCTTGGGAATATCTGAACAAATTAGGAGAAGCATGGGGTGCACTAAAAACAAAACAAAACAAAACATTTTTTAAAAAGAATTACTTATTTAATTTTATTTATTATTTTTCTTCTTATTATTTTTTAATTTGACCAGAGAGAGAGAGAGGGAGTGAGGAGAGAGAAGAAAGAGGAGAGAGAGAGAGAGGAGAGAGAGAGAGAAAGTGAGAAAGTAAGCTGCCAGGTTCGGTACTTGAACCACAGTCGGCCATGTGGTAATCCAGCACCTTAACCACCATGCCACCTGCTGGCCCCAAAGAGAACATTTAAAAATTTTTATTTATTTATGTCTTCCATGAATGAGAGACAGAGACAGAGCAAGAGCACGGCCAACAGGGTCTTTATTCTATGAGCCACCTCTAACCTTTGCCAGCCTTAAATCATAGGCACTCATGTGCCTATTGCACTCAGGGAGGCCTCTGGATATGAACTGGGAACCTCCCCATTGGGTCAGTCTCACAGAGCATTATATTTTACCACTGCACCATTGTCAGGTACCCAAAGAGAACATTTTGGCTCAGGAGTATACAGTTACATTCTCATAGTACAGTTTTTGGCATGGTTCCTGGAGGGCTGGAGAGCAGAAGGAATCTTAAAATCTGTACAGACAGGCCTAAGTTGAAACAAAGAGTGTCACCTCCCTTCCTCTGGTAGTATGACGGAAACCAAAAGAGGATTTCTGTAGATTGGTTCCATATTATTTGTCCTTGAACCTGGTGAGCAATCCTTGTTTGTTTTTCTTCTCCTTAATAACTGAAATAGCTCTGAGGTCTAAAACTGGAAAACCCAGGCATTCTGTGGCAATGCCATCCCTAAAGATATCTGTTGTTATTCATTTATCAGGATGCATCCTACGATGCAAATGCCTAAAAAAAACAACCTATGCCTATTTATTACCAACACAGGTGTTCCAGATTTAATATTCTATATAGCTTAATTGGAACATTTGTGAGAAATAGGTTACCAATGAGGTCAGTGATGAAATTTAGGGAGCCAGTCTTCTTTTTATCTTCCAGAAGTACTGGCTTGGAGATCATTTCCTGGGAATCCTATATATATATATATTTTTTTTTTTTTTTTGAAAGGTTTTTGCTATAGGGTGCGTGCGCTCGCCAGAAAGACAGAGAGAGACATAGAGACAGAAAGCGAGATATCACCCCCCAGGAGGGATGGTCACACCGCAATCCCTTATCCTCCATTCTCCTCTTGGGATCTTGGGCACGCACGCACACGCGCCCGGTGTAAGTTTAAGCCACTGAGTCTGGGACTCGAAGCACAGTCGACTACGTGGGAGTCCAGCGACATAGCCATTACGCTAACTGCTGGTCCTGGGAATCCTATATGTTAAGAAACACCATTCTCCTGGAATGTAAATAGGATGGCTACCTGGACTAGGATTTAGAAACTTGCTCCTTTAAGACTGTATTCCAGCCAAAAGGTCTTTTTCCAAAACCGTTTCTGTGACACCTGGCTAGTTCTTTTATTTGATCTTTATTTTTTCCTCCAACAAAGTGATGAGAATATTTTTTGTCCCAAATTCCCCCCCCCAAAGGGTGTTGTAAAAATATGGCATTTATATAAATTATTTTTCTGTTTTGTGTTAGAGTGAATAAATATAAGATACTTCATAGGATTTTTGTTTTTATTTTTAATAACATGAATCCCAAGTATGACTGTAGTAACTTACATTTCTATAGTGTTCTATGGTTTATAAAGTTTTCTCTCTCTTTTTTTGCATATACTAATTCATTTGATATTTACAAAACACTAGAAGATAATCCAGTGAAACATTATTTTTTCCATTTCATAAATAAGCAAACAAAAGACATAAAGAGTTAAATGATTTCTTTTAGGGCACACAGTCTTAAAAAGAGTACTTAAATTTGTGATTTATGATACTTGTCAGTAGTCTTTCACTCTTCTTAGGTGCCAATTTTAGCAGATCACTGCATTTGTCTGTACTTCCTGAGGCAAGTTGGTGAAAATATAAAAGAATATTTATGATCCAATTAAATTTTTTTCTTTATTCATAGAAGAATGTGTGTACACACACATGTGACAGAGACAGAGAGAGAGAGGGAGGGAGAAAAGCACTCTCCACAGGGTCCTGTGACACTGCTGTCCTCTTCCTTCAGTTCTCTAGCCATGGCTTTGGATATTCACACACACACCCAGCATGTTTCAGGCTGACCAGGACAGAGATTTGAATCACAGTCATCAGGTGGGACCTGGTTTCCCTTGAGTAGTGCATTACCACTGTGTCATGGCATCAGCCCTCAAGTATTACAATTTTAATGTGGTTTACTATAGAAATCAGACTGTGAACAATCTGTTGGGTTGTGGGGCCAGGTGTGAAAGATTTGATAGCATGGTAAAACTCAACTTGGTTGCCTCATAAACAAACTGACTTAATAGGGAATTTATATTTCCAATTTTATAATGGAAGAAGTATTAACATTCAAATACTTAATCTATGCAGACATTACTGATTTTTTCCCCAGCTTACAGTTTAATAGTTCCTCAGAGTCTTTTTTTTTTTAAAGCAATTATTTTCTTTAACTTTATTTATTTATCCAGTTATTTTAATTTGACCAGAGAGGGACAGAGCTTGCACACGTGTGAGAGGGAAAGTGAGAAAGGAAGCCACCAGGTCTGGGACTTGAACTGTGGTTGGCCATATGGGAGTCAAGCGCCCTTAATCACCATGTCACCTGCCGGCCCCCCTCAGAGTCTTTTTGTACAACATATTCTCACTTCCTCATGCTCAAATTTTGGTCCCAGATTAGATCCCTAATCACACACAACTAGTCGGAATCCCTTCATGGGCAGAAGGCGGATTTAGAGTTCTCCAGTGAATGGGCCTGTAAAGTACATATTTTTAGGGCTATGGTTCTAATCACATGAATTCCAGAGCAGGAGAAGACATGAGGCAGAGAGAGAGAGAGAGAGAGAGAGAGAGAGAGAGAGAGAGAGAGTGTTCTAAAGCCTTGGGAGAAGAGATGAGGCCCAGCAAGAGCTGTGACAGATTTCCAAATCCTAGTTCTAGTGCCTTCTTGGAGACTTGGGTGTTTGTCCTTAAGTTCTGTGATACAGCCTTGAATCCTTACTAATACATGAACCTGGATTTAATATGCTGAAGATCACCTTTCAATCCAACTGAAACAATTGTTCGAAGTAATTGCCTTTGAAGACAGAGCATTTTACACTCAGCCCTTTAATCCATGCCATGTGTCGTAAACACACTGAAGCATCGATGTAATTATGCGGAGGACAGAGTGGAAATTCAGAGGAAATGCCGCCTGTTGGTTAGATGTGCATTCTAAGTGTCAGGAGTTTTGTTTCTGTTTTTAACATAACCACTGACTCGCTCATCCTTGCTCTTTGCGATGACCCTGAGAGCTCAAAGACTAGGTCTTTCTGTTATTCAATGGACATAAATAACTTCGATTCCTTGGGACTTCTCTGGTGGCAGAGGATATTCTTACGGTGGAGAAGTCATAAGCGCATGCAGAGTGGAAGGGTTATTTCACAGTGGGCCTTCACTTCCTTGTCTTCTAAATAGGGAAAGTGTACACGTCATGCTTAATTGGGCCAATTTCACTATGGCAATCAAAGCCAACCTACTTTTTATTTTGTGATATAGTTAGTAGCTCAACAGAGAGGAAAAGAGTTCTGGGACTGTTTTTTCAGTGTGTTTGAATGGAGACAAATGCTCTATTTTAAAATTTTCTCCTCTGCTTCTGATACTGGGTCCCTGAAAAGTAAAATCATGTTTTCTTTGCTCAGTATTAAATATAATATTTACTAGGTAAAGGAAAAAGGTATATCCTAAGAGCTCTAAGAAATTTACTTTACATAGTAAGGTGAGCTCAAGCTCTCTTTCGCTCCTGACTAATCGATACTATCTGCATACCATGATTATGGTCCTGTAGTGAGCACATGGTGATAGCTTTAAGTGTTTAGTTTTGCAAGACACAGTCACAAGTAGCATATAAAGACTGTAGAGATCCAGATATCCTAAGAGTTCTTTGTCTTGAGTTCTTTACCCCAAACAGACCTGATGATAAAAACTCACACTGGACTTTCCTCAAGATTGCCTAGCACCAAGAAAATAGAACTATCCATTATAGATGATATCATAGAAACTTATGGAAAGCCCCTGAATTCCTACCCTCCTCCCAACTCACATTGTCACATTCCTGGCTTGTGTTTGAAAATACTGCTTGTCTATCAATTATGGAGATAGTATTTTGAGAGTCTTGGACTCCACTGCTCTCCTAGCTAATATGTCCCACAATAAAGCCTTCCTTTAAGCAAACTCCTGTTGTCTCAGAAATTGGCTTACTGTGAGAAGACGATAAGGCCCTGTTTGTATGTTTGTGTGGTAACACTTCCATAGAACAATCACTTGTTTTCTGCAATTATAATGTGATAGCACCCTTTAGGACAAACTACTCTGTTTCCTTTTAGGATTTTTTGATTGGTTAAAAAAAATCATGAATATTTTTATTTACAGAGGACATTATTGTCTTTAGAGAAAATCCCTTGAAAACGAAGTACTTTGGGAAAAATTAAAACATATACAGAATGTGTATGCTAAAAATTATAAAATGCTGACAAAAGAAATCAGAGAAAACCTAAAGAAATGCAGCGATTGGGACCAGCAGTTAACGTAATGACTATGTTGCTTGACTCCCATGTAGTCGACCATGGTTCGCGTCCCGGACCCGGTGGCTTAAAACTCACGCCAGGCGCGTGTGCGTGCGTGCCCACCCAAGATCCCGAGAGGAGAATGGAGGAGAAGGGATTGTGGCATGGCTATCCTCCCTGGGGGGTGTTTTCTCGCTTTCTGTCTCTGTCTCTGTCTGTCTGTCTGGTGCGCCCTATAGCCAAAACCTCTCCAAAAAAAAAAAAAAAAAAAAAGAAAAGAAAAGAAATGCAGAGATATACTATAGTTATAGTCTAGAAAATTTAATACAGTAAAGATATCAATTCTTCCTAAATTAATTTGCAGGTGTAATGCAATTACTATTGAAATACTGGTGAAGTTTTCTGAAGATGTGGACAACCTTATTCTAAAATTTGTACATGCAGATGCAGACCATAGGCTAGCTGAAATAATCCTGACAAAGAAGAAAAGCGAGGGAAGACTCATGGTGCCCAATGTTAAGTCTTACTACAGAGCTACAGTAATCGAGACAGTGTAGTATTGCCGTAAGGATAGATATACATCTGTGGAACAGAATGGAAAACCCAGAAATAGACCCACACAAATACACTCTTTTGATTTTTTGGAAAAGTGCAAAAGCAATGTGATGGAAGAAGATAGATTTTCAATAAATGATGCTGGAGCCATTGGACATCTGTAGGTAAAAAAATCAACCTCAACATAAACCTCACATCTTATACAAAAATGAACTTCAAATGGACTGTTGGCTTAAAATGTAAAATTATGAAACTTAAAAAACAGGAGAAAATTATTAGGTTCTAGAACTCAGCAAAGAGTGCTTAGGTTTGATGCCAAAAACATAATCCATAAAAAGAAAACTGATAAATTAGACTTTACTGAAACATTTTTTAAAAGTTAAAAACAAAGCAAAAACTCCCCCAAACGTCTGCTATCCAAAAGGCCCTGTTAACAGCATGAAAAGACAAGTCACAAACTAAGAAAAAATATTTGCAACCCACATATTAACAAATGACTGGGTCTTTGAGAAGATATCAAAAACATTTATGTAAAAATGAAAATAAAATACAAGTTTATTTGGTGCAAAGATTTTTGAAATCCATGCATAGGTTTTTTATACTATGCATTTTCTATGAACTTTTTGAAGACATCTTGTATAAAGTACTCTCAAAATTCAAAGGTAAGAAACCAAATAATTCAGCTACAAAATAGGCAAAAGACATGGCTACACACTTGAAAATATGCTCAGCATCATTAGCTATTGGAGGAATGAAAATGAAAACCTAAATGAAATATTAGAGCACCCCTCAGAATGTCTAAACAAAAATAATGACAATGCCAAATGATGGTGATGAAACTAGATCACTCATATGTTGCTGATGGGAATGTATGCTACTCTGGAACACTGTTTAGCAGTTTCTTACAAAACGAAACATTCAGTTTTCCTATAATCCAGCAATTGTGGTCCTTGGCATTTATCCCCGAGAAATGACAATTTATATTCACATCAAAACTCATATATGGGAGTTTAAAGCAGCTTTATTCATAATAGCACAAAAGGGAAAACAATCCAGATGTCTTTCAGTAGGTGAATGGTTAAACAAATTGTATATTTATACCATGGAAAATTATTCAACATCTAAAGGAAATGGGCTATTGATTCACACCATTTCCATGAATCTCAAGGGAATTATACTGAAAGGAAAAAAGCCAAAATCCCAAGGATTTACGTAGATGAGAATTTCAAAAAGTTTGTGGGAAAATAGAATTAAAGTTTATTTTGGTGCAAATAAATTTTGAAATCCATGCATAGTTTTCATAATAGGCATTTTCTATGAATGTTTTTAAGGGTTTTTATTCTATAATAGTTACTGGTTGCTACTATACTAAATAGTCACAACTTAGTGGTTTAAACAATACAGATATATAATCTTACAGTTCTGGAAGTCAAGACTCCAAAGCCAGTCACTAAAGTCTTAAAAAGTCAAGGGATTGGCAGGGTCAGTTCTTTCTCAAGCCTCTAGGAAAGAATCCATTCCTTGCCTTTTCATTTTCTAAGGCTGTGCACATTTTTGGCTTGTGGCCCTTCCTGGTAACCTTTCAAACTGCTTCCACCACTATTCTCCTACTATTAACATTTCTGATCTCGTCTCTCTCTTACCAGAACATTGTGATTAACATGTGGTGTATAATTGATAAGCCAGACTCCCACATTGTCAACCGCTGTTCAAATCCCAGACCTGGTTGCTTGAAAAATCACGCCAGGTACATGTGCACACATGCCCAAGATCCCAGGAGAATGGAAAAGAGGGGATTGTGGTGTGGCCATCCCTTCTTGGGGTTGATTTCTCACTTTCCTCTCACTGTCTCTGGCTCTTTCTCTATCTGGTGAGTACACATGCCCTAAGGCAAAAATCTCTAAAAAAAAAAAAGTTTACAAATAGGTGTGAGAACAAAATGTCCAGCTACAGAGATTAAAGAAGAGAGTAGCTACATGACGATCAAAGAGCAAAGGGAAGTTAAAGCTTAGTTTTGTTTAGGTTTGTTTGTTTTTGATGGCTCTTGAATGCAATCTAGTAGAAATATGTGTCTCTTAAAATAGTAATATATGTCTGTTACTCTCTGATATAAATAGGCATTGTGTGAATGGTGAGAAATATACCTGTCTATGAGCTCAATTCAATTAATTGAGAAATTTGCAAACTTCCCCCAAAAAGCAAGGCCTGTGTTCCATCTCACAAAGTTAATGGCAAACTTGACTTGGTGAATTAAGACATCCACACAGTTTCTTTCAATTGTCATGGAAAGAACCTCAGGTTCCTAGGCAGCAAGCTTAAGGTATGCAATGATAATCAGCTCATAAACCAGTTGTTACATTCTTGGTTGCTGCTTATTTCCCCATTTCTCTTAGCACTAGAGGGATCTGGGGTCCAAGATAAGGCAGTCAATGTTTGGAACTTCACCTCAAAAATCGATGTAGGGGGTTATATACTCCCTTATTCACCTCTGGCAACATTCACCCAATGTTTCCAAGTGTAAAGAGAATTACCTTCTTTCAATGACTCCACCTCTACCTAAATACCCCACATGAGGAGACAGCCAGAAGAAAAGCTCTCTTCTGGCCATAGGTGCTCTTCATTTAGTGAGGAGACTTCTTGCACTGGTACCATTTATCTAGAGCTGTGGCATCTGCAAGTAGAGCTATAATCACTGGTCATGTACAGAGTAGAAGGAAGACTTCTGTCAGCAGTATTAGTTAGGCAGCTAAGTAACACTAGGTAGTAATACTCGTTGTGGGGAATTAATGGATTCTGGAAACTTAATATACAGTAACACATAAATCTCAAGGGATTTAATGTTTGTTAATAAAATATGCTTTTAATATGCTGTACACAGAGTTCTTACGTAGCGAGCAGTTGCTGGTTTATTGGTCCATTAAATGAGGAAAATTGTGAAGGTGTTTGGGTGAAGTGGGTAGAACTAGTAGAATTATAGACACCTGAAAGAAAATCTAAGTTTCTTGTGCATCTTTAATAGAAAAGGGGTATCATGGGTGAAGGTAAGCAATCTACAGGCTACAGGTAGATCCCAGTTAAAGGTCATTAATGGTCATGTGTTACTGGGAATATGTGTCCTTCTGCTAAGTCCTTCCGTTTCCTAGCACTCAGAGGCTGGGGAAGAATTCATCTCCTCTCAGTAGAAAATGGGCTTTTCCTAGTTGATACTGGGTTTGGAAACTATGTATTTTAGAAAGCAATTGTCTTCAGAATAGTATGATATCTCCCAATCCTAGTCTCTGATATGGAACAGAGGTGTGGTTGATCTGGTCTGAGAATACCTCATTCTCTGCAGCCATGCTATTCCAAGTCCTTCTCTATACCATTCTATGACCACCCTTATTTAAACCAAATATTTTATCTAATTCTAAAAAACGGTAAGCACTCAGCTCCTCTGACCTTGAAATTTAATCTTTACTGACTGGCAGCTCTTTAGTCTCTTCACATAACTCTGGATAAGACCTTTCAGATCTCTGGGATGTGAACCTTATACACCACACATTGGCACGCCCATGTCATAACATGCTAGAGTGGAATGAGGAACCATTAATAAGTTAGCTGAAAGGGGTGACAAATATAGGTATTGCTGGATATGCCTGCAATTTCCTACAGGTGAGCAATTCATACAATACTGTACTTAAAATTCCAATATCATTCTTTTCAGGAGCTTAACAGATATTTTGGGAACTAAGCCAAAATTACTCTCCCAGACCTGCTCCTTAACATCAAAGGGATAAAGGCCAAGATTGTTCTTCTGAAGTTTATTGTAAGCTCCTCCACTCCACCCCCTAGGTCAAGGGCTCCTTTAACCTGAGAAGATCAACCTAATACCATCACCCCAGTCTCATTTTCCTGACCAGCATCCCCACTGAGTTCTTTGGGTGTGAGATAACATTAAATAAAATCAGCAAAAATTTGGCTGTGATCTGAAATACTGGTGAATACAAGGATTTTGTCTCATCCACCTGGCCTTTTTACTATAGGATTAATATGTTGAAATAAAGCTGGAGATCCTGTGACAAAGATCAGATTTACCATAAACACCATAATTTATTCCTCCTTGGAGACTTTTAATAGACCAGGTATTTTGTTGCTCTGGTGTTTTAATTCCATGTCAGTTATGGAGGTAGAGAATTAAATGGGTTCTCAGTGACACCTCAAGTCCTTAACTAGTTGTCACTCTCAACTCCATAGTTTCAGTAAATGGCTAGGTTATCTATCAATGCTGTTGCCAGGAGATATTCTTTTATTGTTTTGTCCCAACAAGAGGTACATTCTTATATTCTGAAAAACTTTCCCAATGTTTTTTTTTTCAAATCTTCTTTGTGAATGTCTTACATACTATAGAACAGCCCTGAGAAGGGTATAAGGAACATCTCTTTTGAATACATATACTGATATTGAATATTATTATCCTTTGTATGTAAATGTCTGAAAATGTATAATATTATGCAAAGCCAGTCATGGCATTTTTTTTCTGGGATTTATCACTCTAGTTTATATGAGATCCAAGTTGATGTCAGTCATGCAAGACATGTAAGACCAAACCAGAGGGTACACATAGGGGTGGGCACCAACAGACTTCTGTCCAGCTAGTTTCCCCAGATCATCTCACACTGTTCTCTGCCCAGGTGTTCTCGATGTTCACACAGACTGGGCTGGCACTCTTCCACTTCTCTTTTCCTTTCATATTATTTCATCTTCACCTTTGTCCACGTACCAACATGACTTACTATGCATAGCCTCTGAATGCCATCTCCATTCTACCTTCAGCAACCAATTCAAGTTCCTCTTCTTCATTCATCCAACACTTTCTGATTACCTAACACATATCAGTTGATGTGCTAGTTTTGGGGTAGCCATTGGTAAATAAACACACAAGTTGTCTGCCTCATAGAGTTTTCAGTCTATTGATGGAGAGAGACTATAGACTGGGACAAATAACCCAGGAACAATGAACAATGAGAAAGAACAACAGGGAGAACCTATTTAGAGAGGGTGTTGACTTCTAGGCTAAGACCTTGAAAATGAGGAGAAGCCAGCTGTCCTGTGAGAGTGAGTGGAGACAGCACCTGAAAGAAGTTGCAGCATGTGATGTGATTTAGTACATCCTTGAGAATCTCCCTCTAGCTGCCCATGGAGAATGAATGAGATGAGGTCAGGAGTTAAAGTGTGGAGACCAGCAGGTTGCTGAGAAAGGAGTCTAGAAGGAAATGATGGTTGAAAACAGTGGCAGTGAAAAAGGAGAGAAGTGAAGCTATTGGGTTGGTTATGAAGAGTGAAGAACAGGGAAGAGCCAAGGTTGGATTGTTTCCATATTTCAGTCTTAAAACTGGGACCAGCAGCTGGCATAACGGCTATGTCACTGGACTCCCATGTAGTCGACAATGGTTCGAGTCCCGGACCCGGCGGCTTAAACTCACGCTGGGTACATGTGCGTGTGTGCCCAAGATCCCGAGAAGAGAATAGAGGAGAAGGGATTGTGGTGTGGTCATCCCCCTGGGGGGTGATTTATTACTTTCTGTTTCTCTGTCTCTCTTTCTGGTGGGTGAAAAACACTTGAGAACAAAGTATTTACAGCCAATTCAGACCCCACTTACCTCTTCCCAGCCTAGCGCCAGACACCCCAAAGAGAAAGATTTTAGAAAGTTATTCCTTTTCTGTTATCTTTGGAGACTTAGAATTTTTTCAATATACCACTTATGTGGCAGCAATTCACATACTAACCTTGTGACATCTCTTCCACTAATTTTAAATCAAAGGTACTGGAATATATCATCAGATAAGCACTAAAACTCTACAATTTACCATTCTAGAGAATAGTCCATGTAGCCCTTTGAAAGAACAATCATTTCTCTGATATTAATAGTTAGAATATAATGACAAAAGGAACACTGATTAGAATTCCTCTTTGTAATTTTAATTTCATCTAACATTCTTTCTTGGTGAATTATGCACTTAAAGTCTAGGGTAATGTTAACATTGGGCAGATTTCTAAAGGTTCAAATCAGAGGCAGGCATGACCTTAATTGTGACTGTGGACCAGAGGGTAAATGACAGAAAGGCATTGATGAGCAATGCTGAGACTAAGCTGGAGCTGTGAGTCTAGAACGGATGGCCAGACTGGCAAGGGTTACCCTAGGCAGATAGAATATTATCTTGGTGAGGCTCATTTGCACAGCCAGAGAGAGCAGCAGAGGAATCATATTTGCCTATTGGAGGTCTGGGAGGGGGGCAGATGGCAGATAAGTTGCTAAAGGAAGAAGCTGAGTGAAGGTTGCTCTCCATCATCAGCTGTGCTTCTGGAACAATGCCTGACGAAGACAGGTGAGCTTGTAAATGGTTGAGCTAGAGAGAATTCATAGTGTGGTCCCAGAGATGGGTCCTGGCCTGGGGAAGTTTCAGCAGAAATGTTCAGAAGGACCATGACTGACATACTGTTAGGGGTGAGATGAGACATTTGGCTGGAGAGATGTGAGAAAGCTCTAGCTATCAGTCATCAATATTCAGGAGAGAAAGTCTTTTATTAAGGAAAAGACAGTCTTCATATAATCCCTTCTATTGTATAAACATGTCCAAAAAGTTGTGAAATCAACTTAGTAGTTAAACATTCTGCTGTACCTAAAATAGCAAAACAACAAACACAGGTTATTCAATTTTTCCACTTTGGAAAAAAGAAACACTGCATCAATTCAACCCATAATTTCAGCCTGTGATGACAGGCTGTTTCTACACTAGAGGAGTGGTCTGAATGACCAGCTTTGCTGCTGGGCTTTTCAGCGATTTAGAAAGAGCTACAGTCTGGCTCCTGCTGTGGGGAAAAACCGTGTCTAAACTACTACAGCTGAATCGACTGACGGAAAAATTTGGTGAATCCCATTAGCTGTGGGATGGCTCTGTGAGGAAGCCACATAGTGGGGCCATAGGCATTAGCTCTGCTCCTTGCCTAGCTCTGGCAAATGCTTAGCCAGTTAGAGTAACTGCACTTTGCTGCCCTTGTTCATTTCACCTGCCGGACAAACAAATGCTCCTTTAGTTTTCTCTCTTAATTTTTAAAGTTTTATTCACTTATTTTTTTTTTTCTGTATGAGACAGACAGATAGACATCCCTAAGGTTTTCATGCAGTCAGTCATCCTAGCCTCAGCCAGCATAGTTCATAGGCACACATGTGCTCACCTGGCATGTATAGGGAGCCCTCAGGACACACTCCCAAGAACTTCAGCATTGTGGAGTGTTGTATGCCACCAGATAACCCTATCTTTTCCAAGTACTAAAGTGAGGCTGAATCTTGACAGACAAAGACTACTAACTGAGAATGTGGAAGGACCAAGCAATCATAGCTTGTTGATGACAACATGGAAAAAGCAAATATTTGGAACCAGTTACTTTCATTTCTCAATGATGGGCTTATAGAACCCCCCTTTCACAGAAATACACTGCTTTCTTTAGTTCTGTGCTTAGCCTGTAGATCCCAACCTCATCCCTAGTGACACATGCTGATTATTTTCCCCTACATATTGGGAAGAAAGCAATATGGTCAAGAAAACCTTCCTGAGTTTAGAGTTTTTATATTAATAACATTCTATTTCAACAGCAAAATTACTTTTTCGGGAACCAGCAGTTAGCATAATGACTATGTCACTGGACTCCCACGTAGTCGACCGCAGTTCGCGTCCCAGACCCGGTGGCTTGAAACTCATGCCGGGCGCGTGTGCGTGCGTGCCCAAGATCCCGAGAGGAGAATGGAGGAAGGGATTGCGGCGTGGCCATCCCCCCTGGGGGGGGTGATTTCTCGCTTTCTGTCTCTATGTCTCTCTCTGTCTGTCCGGTGAGTGCACGCGCCCTATAGCGAAAACCTCTCAAAAAAACAAAAAAAAAATTACTTTTTTCAAATATATTGGGTTGATTCCTTTTCTGACCTGTTTTTTAAACCAGTTTCTATGAAGTTTTTTTAAAGCTAAGAATATCAAGAAAATTCATCACTACAATTGAGTTTTTTATTCTATTTAAAGTAATTTCTTCTCCGGTGGCCTCTACGTAAAGTGACAATGTGACAATGACTCAGGGTGGTCTTCTGCCTGAGTAACTACTGCTCTCTGACTCAGATGAGTTTTCTGAATTGATGTTCCTTTCATGTTTCTCAGAAGAGTCACAGAGTCAAGGTGGAATTCAGTCTGAAGTTGTGCAAGAACAAAAATCACACAGCATGACCAGGTATAGCTGCCTTGGGAATTTTGTGCTGTTATAGAATAAGAAAACAGTGCCTCTCTTTAAAAACTTGTAGATAGGGACCAGCAGATGGCATAATGGTTACATCGCTGAAATCCCACATAGTTGACTGTGGTTCCAATCCCGGACTCAGCAGCTTAGAACTCACGCTGGGCACATGTGAGTGCATGCCCCAAATCCCAAGAGGAACATGGAGGAGAAGGGATTGTGGTGTGGTCATCACTCCTGGGGGATGATTTCTTGCTTTCTGTCTCTCCAGTGAGTACAAGTGCCCTATAGCAAAAATCTCTCAAATAAATAAATAAATAAATAAAAGCTTATAGATGTTGTTTCATTGTCTTATAATATTTAGTATGAAGGGAGGAGTCAGCCTGTGGTGTGATGGTTAAGGAAGTTAGATCCCTCCTGGCCTATTTCATGGTCTGAGTCCCAGATCTAGGGGCTTGAAAAATATGCCAGTCACTGTGCATGTATGCCCAAGATTCCAAAATAAGGGAGAATTGGAGGAGAAGGGATTGCAGTATGACTATTCTCCATGAAGCGGGGTGGGGGTGGGGTTCATTTACCCTATCGCTGTCTCTTTCTTTCTCTCTCAAGCATGCACTTGTACCCTCTGGCAAAAATTTTAAAAGGAAAAAAGAAAGTGGAAGCTGAGGTCAATCTGATGTTTGTTTCTTTAAATATGCGTGGTTTCATCTGTCTAGATCACTCCAAGATTGTTTGTTTGAACTATAATTTTAGTAACTTCACAAAGGCGAGTTAAACTCATTATTTATGGCAACTGCCACGCAGTAAAATCCGTGGTCTATTGTACATGTATACTTTCTTTCCAGTTCAGGAATAGATCATGGAACAATATCTGTAAGAATGCATAAGGGACATTTTCAGCCAAAATAATCTATAACCTCCTAAGTAGTGGTTTCATATTTGATAACAAAAGAGAATCTGCAGTGTTTGCTATGAAAATTTCACCAATTTTCTTTTCTTTTTTTAAATCAGATGTTTAACTTGTATTAGCAACAAAAGACTTTTCACATATTTAAGTACTTACAAACTATGCCACACATCATTTCTTTTGGAAATTACATGTATTAAATTACTGAAATTTAAAAATAATTTAAAAAAATTTTGTGTGATTCTAATGTGGGGTACTTTCACAAGTTAGTCTTCATAATGAACCAGGTGAGGATCAGAGTCCCTGACAGGATGTAACTCCCCACCGTGTACTCCCATAGCCCCAGGTACACATCTGCAGGGTGGCATTCATTCCTTAGGAGGGAAATGCATTCTGGCATTTGTTTGCTTGCTTTTTCACTTAATGGAGAGGAAAAGTATTGTAAAAGCACAGGATTGGATTCAAATCTCATCTAGGCCATATTTTAATTCTGAGATACAGGTTAAGCAACATAACCTCCCCAAATGTCTATTTTATCACAAATTTAAAAGGGGAAGGGGAGAGAGAGAGAGGGAGAAACAATACCTACATCACAGGGGGATTGAATTAAGATGAAATATGTGCTTACTCGCTATGTAGTAGGTATTTGAGATTTTCTATACCTAAGTTTCCAGATATTATTTACCTTTCAGAATTGATGTATAGCTCTTTACCTGCGCTTGTAGTGTTTAGAATAAATGTATCTCAATAAGTAAACTGATGAATGGAAGGAGAAGAAGTCATCGAGGTTTTTGACAAAAGAGTTTGTCTAGGGAACCAGCAGTTAGAGTAATGGCTATGTCGCTGGACTCCCACATAGTTGACCGCGGTTCGCGTCCTGGACCCGGTGGCTTAAAATTCACGCCGGGCGCGTGTGTGCGTGTGCCCAAGATCCCGAGAGGAGAATGGAGGAGAAGGAAAAAAAAAAAAAAGAGTTTGTGTAGAACACACGCTCTTTTTACCCCTCAGCCAGTATCTCTCCGCTGGATTTCTAACACTTTGTAGGCATTTGCAGAGTTTATATCATGTCAGCACAGGGTAGCCAGGTGGAATGGAAATTAACAGTGGTGGTTTCTGGCCATTCACTTTTACCTTTGAGGTGGTTAGTTATAACTAATTAATTAACTAATTGAATTAGTTAGGGACTACTATTCTATATATCAGGCCTAAATCCACTAAAATGGGGGAAATACATTTTTCGCAAAATTCTTGCTGGTAGGTATAAGGAAAAGTTCAGTGTTCCAGAACATGTCCCCAACTAGCCCACTGGTGGTGAGCCCTTGAGCCTGTGCTGTGGAAAGCTCCAAAGGGCCTGGAAAGTGATGGATCTGTCACTATTATTGAATTACTTCTCCCCTTCAACATAATCTATTTCTTTTTCTCTTTCTTCTTTGCCTGTGGCTTGAAGAGCAGAAGGTGAGGAAAGAGAAGCCTCCCCAAAGAAGATTCAAAGACCATTTATTATGAAACTTCTAACTTTCCACAGTTAAATATTCTTCAGAAAGTAGGTAAAGCCATGAGCAGATTCCCTCGTGTTTGCCAAGCCCAAAGCCGCAGACAGTTGAGAGGGCAGAACATGAGCGGTGAGGGAGTGTGGGCTAAGGGATTCCATGTTTAGACAGATGGCTGAGAGCAGTGCGCTGGCCAGAGAAAGCAGGAGTGTGCCTGGAGCACGGGCCCCAGGAGAGCGATGGAGACGTTTGCACAAGTGAGGTCAGGGGAAAGCCGTGTATGAAGACAGGAGTCTCAGTCATCATCAACCACAACATGTCACTAGGAGAGGAGAAAGGTTTTAGTCATTAACAGGATAAATGGCTTATTTTTCCTGAAGAAGAGTATTTATAAGAATGAAGTCATGTATAAAAAGGTATCAAAATAAGAAGTATTAGTGAGAGATTTGGATGGGTGAGGTAGTTAGGAGTCATAATCCTACTTCCTTGTTACCTTCGGACCATGACATGTTCTTGTTCTAGACCTAGTTTATTATCTAAGTTTTATTTCATTTATTAAAGAATCTGATGATTGATTACTACATTCTGCTCCAGAACAACAACAACAAATAAAATGGCTAGCCCTGATTGAGAACTTAATCTCCTTAAATTTTACTTTCCTTATTTTGGAAACAATGCCAACCACAGTTATGTGGATTATTCTAAGCCTAAGGCGTATCCAGTGAGAGTATTGTTTGAGGGTTACTGTGGATAAGTTAAGGTTGCTTGCTTATGACACCATTTTTAGCATTAAAAACAAATGAAATTATTCAACCTTTTATGGTATCTGTAATAGCTTACTCACCGTGCATAAGCATCTGGGAGTATACTAGTCCTGGTATTATGTTACGTTTACATAATGTAGTGGTACCTGATACAGCCTTATGGATTAGAGGTTTCCATTGGCTGGGACTCTGAAGCATAATGTCAGAGACTGAAACATTGCATAGTTTGTTATAGAAAAGGAGCAAACACTTAAAACTATCTTAGAGATCTCTTCCTCTCTCTCTCTCCAAATGTGAGCCATGAAACATTAGAACAAAGTAGTGTAAGTCTGTATTTTAAACATTTGCCCTGAGATGGAAGAAATTGAAAGAGTAGTTTGAAGGCCCAAGCCACTCAGTTGAAGCTCATCAGGGGCCCCCACCCAGGCTGCTGTGGGGAAGGAGGGGTGGTTCAAGCCCTGCTCCAGCCTTCAGGAATCAACCTGTAGGCACATTGGGAGCAGAAAGGTTTGAATCTACAGGAACCAAACACCTGAACACAGGAGACTCTGGGGGCATTCTCTCCCCAGAACACCCCCCATTGCAAAAGGAGAGAAATTCCTCTCTGACAACCTCAACTCAAAACTTCTACAGTGGATTCCACACTCTGATTCACAGTAAAAGAGGAAAATTGGCCGAGAGTTTACATATATCATAGAAAAGTGTAGGAGCACACAGCTATAGAAATATACTCCATAGAAATAGGAAGAATTCAGTATACAATCAGATGACTAAAAATCAAAATAGAACCCCAAGAAATAGGATATACATCCCCCTCACAGGATCATAACTCCTCACCAACAATGGATAAAACATAAGAGATTACAGAAATGTCTGAAAAAGAATTCAGAATATTCATTTTAACAAAACTCTCTAAGATGCACAAGAAAACAAGACAACTAATTCCAGGAGATGAGAAAATCCTTCCATTACTTGAAGGAGGAACTCTATAAAGAGATAGACACACTGAAAAAGAATCATACATTGAGACCAGAAGATGGTGTAATTGTTATGTGACTGTACTCCCATGTAGTCGACTGCTGTTCAACTCCCAGAACCGGCAGCTTAAAACTCACTCTGGGTGCATATGCATGCATGCTCAAAATCCCCGAGGAGACTGGAGAAGGGATTGCAGCATGGCTATCCCTCCGAGGGGCTGATATCTCACTTTCTGTCTCTCTGTCTCTTCAGTAAGCATATGAACCCTATAGTAAAAACATCTCTCTTTAAAAAAAAAAAAAAAAGAAGCACACAGACCTTCTGGAGATAAAGAATATGATGTAGGAAGTCCAAACCTCCCTTGAAAATATCAATGGCAGATTAGACCATTGCAGAAGAAAGAATTTCTGATCTTGAAAACAAAACCTCCAATTTAGTCCAAGCAACTGAAAAAGATAGGAGAGTAATCATTAAAAATCAGGACAACACACAGGAAATCCCAGACACCATTAAACAGCTGAATAGCTGCATAACCTTCCAGAAGGTAAAGAGACAGGCAAAGGCATAGAAATTCTTTTTCATGTTATATTTGCTGAAAACATTCCAAGTTTAGAGAGGCATGTAGATATACAAACCCAGGAAATTGAAAGGATGCCAAGTAGATATAACATAAGAAGATCCTCTCTAAGGCCTATTATAGTCAAATTGGAAAAAATAAAAGACAAAGAAAATATTCCAAAAATGACAAGAGAGAAATGACCAGTTACTTTCAAAGGTTACTCAACTAACTAACACTGGACCTCTCAGATGAAACAATGCAGACAAGGGAAGACATATTTAAAATGTTGTTAAGAAAAATAATTTCTGCCAAGAGTACTATGCCTGGCAAGATTATCCTTCAAATGGGAAGGAGAAATAAAATCATTTCTAGATAAATAAATACTGAAAGAATTTACTAACTAAACCAAGTCTTCAGGAAATACATAAGGGACCAGGAAAACTAAAGAGAGAAAAATGGAAGTAAGGTGCACAAAACAACTAGGAAAAAAGGATAAGTCCACACATATCATTAATAACACTGAAAGTCAGGGTTAAATTTCCCAACTAAAAGGCTAAAAATGCTGATTCAACTATCTTACACATAAACAGGTTTAAGTATAAATTCACCAATTATTTGATAGACAGTTATCTACATGGGTTTCCATTTATATATTTATTGTAACAATTACACATTGTATAAAACTAGACAACTAAGAAAAGTCTAAAATATTTCAAGTAGCTGAGTCTTTCTTTGGAATGAAATTAAGGAAGGTTAAAATCAAGACCTTCGTAAAGCCTGTAAGTCATCAAATCACTGACTTTACTATGTCTTTGCTTTTAAACATCTCTCTCCAATTTAATTTTAATTTTTTTTTTTTTGCTTTTTTGAGGACTATGTTTTAATACACAGTACAGTACTATAGTCTTACAACAGCTCACAGAGTATGAGTAAAATGTTCCTTTTCCCATCTCTTCCCAATGAGCTATTGTTACGTACAATTTTACCTGTTTATAACTGGACCAATGATACCACAGATCTTTTCAAAATATAAACTCTTACTTCCCACAGTCCTCCACATGGAAATGAAAAATTCTTCTTTCATTGGATATGTTAAGATTATCTTTGTTTCAAAAAACTCCATCATCCTTATTAATTTATGACACTTTTTGTTGCCTGATTTTTGATTAATTTGTTTTTCTTTAGAACTATATTTCACAGTAAAGAACATCATAGACAATTCAGTATATATTTGAGAATAACCAGTGGGACTGGTTTTGAATTTTCACAACATAATACAACGTTAAATGCTGAAGATGGTGAACATGTTTATATCCTTGATTTGTTTATTATATACTGTATACATGCTTTTAAACACCATCTTCTATACCCTACAAAGGTGTGTAATGATTACATGTAAATCATAAATTACTATAAATATTTAGAAAAGCCAACTGTCTCATAGCAAATATGCTTTGCAATACCTTAAAAAAGTAATCCTAGTACCCAGGAACTAGAAGAGTCTTTGAGAATTCATCTAATTTTATAATCACCCCTGATATTTAGGCAGGATATCATATGAAGTATCATTTTGCACACTTTTATTCATTAAATATTCTAAAGTTGACAGTCTTCTTAGAGAAAGGAAGATCACAATTTTGTAGGATCTGAAGCTTATATAAATGTTGTGGTGCCTTTTAAAGAAAATGGATCAAAAAACTCTCTTACTTTTACAAATTATATATAAACAGAGATGTGCAATACCAGTGCCTTTGCTAGAGTTTTGGAAGGGACTTGCATAAGAGAGGAGCCCTGAGACATCGCCTTTATCAGTTTCATATACTTAGCAGTCGTTTTGGCCAACTTTTAATCCTATTGGAATTAAGGAAATTATTATTTATACACTTTCCTAAGGTGAGGAGGAATGTAATGAATTCTGATTTCATTATCACATTCTTCTGGGAATAAGAGTCTAAGTGTAAAAAAACATGTGGGTGGGTAAATTTTAAAAGATTTGTTTTTCAGTCTATATGCAATTACTTACAGAGCAGTACTTATATACGTGCCAGTATACAAAAAACGGTAGAAAGTTTTTCTCTCTTTCTATGATAAAATACTCTGGCATCTGAACAAAACTAAATGTACTACTTTTCTTTCCCTTTTCTCCCTCTTTTTCTTTTAACTTCTTTCCTCCCCTCCCTTTCCCCTTCTTTCCTTCCTTCCTCTTTTTGTCCCTCCCTTCCTTCCTTTCTTCCCTACTTTCCCTCCTATCTTCCTTCCTTCTATGAGACAGAGAGACAGAAAGAAAGAGACAGAGATAAGCACCCTCAACAGGGTCTCAACCAATAACCCTCACCCCATCCCACCCAGCTTTTCAGCAAGCCAGGATCATAGGCACCCACAAGAATTCCCAAAGACCTGACAATTACTCAGGAATTGAGGGCCCACAGGTGGCGTGATGGTTAAGGAGCTGGCTCCCACATGGCTGACAGAGGTTCGACTCCTGGGCCTGGTGACTTGAAACTCATTCCAGACACAGATGCGTGAGTGCCCAAAATCCCATTGCAGTATGGACATCCCTCCTGGGAGGGGGTGATTGCTCACTTTCCCTCTCACTGTCTCTCTTTGTCTCTCTGGCGAGTGCATGCACCCTATGGCAAAAACTTTTAGAAAAATAAATTAAAAGAGTAACTCAAGAATAAAAAGAGCAGGTGAAAATAAGATGGCAATCCAACTCCAACAATGCAGATATTTTCTGTTATCCTTATCTAAATATAGGGGAAAATAATCAAAATGCATGGAAAAGAAACAAATTCTGGTTTTAATTTTATTCTTCCATGAAGTATTCTATTTCAGTTTTTCTTTAATTGGGTCTGCAGATAAATTTTGCAGCTTTGTGAAGTTTATTTAAATGTTTTCTTTCCATTACACAAACTTGGAAGCATTGTTTTTTACTAAAATTTATAACATGAAATATTTCAAACCTCAGAAAATAATACAAGAGACATTAAAAGAATTTATTCTTCAAATTGAGCAGAGTTGTGTAATTTCTAATTTCTAACTTAAAAATATTTACATGTACAGTTAAAACACTTCTGCATACTACCCTTCTTTCTTCCCACCTTAGAATTAACTACTAACTTGATGCTGAATTCACTTTGTAGCTTTATGGATGTTTTCTGCAGTTGCTTTTCATTAAGTTGTAGCAAGTATTAATTTTCTCATTATAAAAATGATTTGAACACCTACTGTTTATCTTGGATACAAATGAATATCTCAAATGAGTAACAAATGCATAGAAAATAGAATAGTAATTAAGAGATTAGAGATTAATTAATTAATTGTAAACCCAACAAAGACTTACTAAATACCCACAAAGTACCAGTTCACTTTTTTTTTTCAATAATAAAAGACAAAGGACAGGTGATGGGTTCAGCAATTTTTATTTATCTAATCTTGACACAGTCTTCATATTATTGTCCAAATCATAGATTAATTGGGTACTGTGACCAGTGTTCTGGCTCCCTAGATTTGGCCGATCTGGGGCCGATGATCTCCAGTAAGGATCGGTGTTATCGTGTGTGACATGTGTATGAAGTGGAAATTTTTCATTTTTGTTTTATTTTATTTTTAAAAATTTTTGGAGAAGTTTTTGCTATAGGGCTCGTGCGCTTGCCAGAAATCAGAGACAGAAAGGAAGAAAGTGAGAAATCATCCCTCGGGGGGATGGCCACACTACAATCTCTTCTCCATTCTCCTCTTGGGATCTTCGGCACAGACACACAAGTTCTCGGTGTGAATTTAAGCCAGCAGGTCCTGATTCAAACTGCAGTAGACTACATGAGAGTCCAGTGACATAGCCATTACGCCAACTGGTGGTCCCAGACAATTTTCTTTACGTGGAGGCATTATTAATATAAATGAATCCATGTATTTGGACTGGATGGAACATACACTAATGTCATAAATAGAGAAGATCAATGACCATATTATTAACTGGGCAATTGCTTGTAGAGAATTGGAAAGAATAACCACTTATTAGTTTAAATGAAGCTTTATATCTTGATTGTTACCAACATGCAGTGTGTAAATTACTGAAAGAGAAAGAAAAGGCAACAAACACATGTTGATGTAGATTTGGATTTTGCAAGCACTAGGAATATCTTGGTTTAGTGTAATAATTCCACCCTAAACCAGAAGACTCTAAACAAGAAATGATTGTAGTTATCTGGGGCAGCCCATGGCCTGGGGAAGGCAGCTGGATTCCACATGACTGGCTGCATGGTTTGAGTCTTTGGACTCAGAAGCTTGAGAAACATGCTGGGCATATGTACATGTGTGCCCCAAATCCTGAAAAGGAAGAAATGAAGGAGAAAGGACTGTGCATTGACCATTCCCCATGGGAGGTACTTTTAAAAAAATTATTTATTTTATTTTATTATTATTATTTAATTTTCTATAGTCATCAGAGAGAGACAGAGAGGGAACGTGTAAAAGCAAGCCACCATGTCTGGGACTTGAATCATGGTCAGCCATGTGGGAGACCAGTGCCCCAACAACTATGCCATCTGCTGGCCACAGAGACATCCCTCCTGGGGTGGTGGGGGGGTGATTTCTCACTTTCCCTCTCACTGTCTCTCTTTGTCTCTCTGACGAGCACATGCACCCTGTGGCGAAAACATTTAGAAAGATAAATTAAAAGAATAACTCAAAAATAAAAGGAGCAGGTGAAAATAAGATGGCAATCAAGCTCCAACAGTGCAGATATATATATATATATACCTATATATATATATATACCTATATATATATATATATCTAGATATTTAGATATATATATATATTTTGGAGAGGTTTTTGCTATAGGGCGCGTGCACTCGCCAAAAAGCCAGAGAGAGACAGAGAGACAGAAAGTGAGAAATCACCTCCCAGGGGGTATGACCACGCCGCAATCCCTTCTCCTCCATTCTCCTCTCAGGATCTTGGGCACGCATGCACACGCGCCCGGTGTGAATTTAAGCTACTGGGTCTGGGACTCAAACCGCAGTCGACTACATGGGAGTCCAGCGACATAGCCATTATGCTAACTGCTGGTCCCCAACAGTGCAGATATTTTCTGTTATCCTGATATAAGTAAAGGGAAAATAATCAAAATGTATCAAAAAGAAACAAATTCTGGTTTTAATTTTATTCTTCCATGAAGTATTCTACTTCATGTATGCTTTCTTACTTTCTCTTCTCCCATACACCACTGAGCATGGGGGCCTTCTGGCAAATTAAAAAAAAATGACTATAGTTATCAATATGACAAAAATCCCATTAATGTATTTATTACTTCATTTTTATTGACCTCACCTTCTAAAGAAGATAATCCTTATGATCATCTAGCCTTATTTTTGTGGATGCATTATTTCTTTGCAGCTGTAGTCACTATAAGTGCATTGTACAACAGAATATCTTGAGAGTTATATGTTAAGAAAAATAGCATGGAAATAAAATTTGTTTCTATTATTTTATACATTAATGATATAACAAGAGTTTAGTTAACTATACTATCCAAGTCTTAACTAGTAACTTAGAATATACTAGAGCAAACTATTTTTTACTTTTTTTTAGTGGCAAGAGTTTTTTGGTTTTTTGTTTTTTTTTCTTTAGCTTTTTACCATAGGGTGCATGTGTTCACTGGAGAGAGACAGAGAGTGGAAAAGCGAGAAATCATTCCCCAGGAGGGATAACCACATTGCAATCCCTTCTCTTCCATCCTCCTCCTGGGATTTTGGGCATGCACACGCTACTGGTGTGATTTTTGGGCCACCGGGTCTAGGACTCCAACCATGCTCAGCTATTTGAGAGTTCAATACCTTAACCACCATTCTACTTGCTGGCCTTAGTACCAAGCATTATTTGGCAGGAAGATTTTGTTCAAATGAGAGCCACTGCTTGGAAACATAAGTATATTGCATATTGTAGTCTTACCTCCAGGCAACTAAGTTATTGTCAATGATCTGGCTTTCATGTTGCAATCTCTGGCTCACAGTTTGCCTCAAGTGAGTCAGAAAGGCAGTTATTATGTTTTGAAGTCTGAGAGCTCCTTGGGCCTCTGAGAGCAGCTTGAGAGACTAGGATGAAATACATAAATATATTAAAGACACATATATTCATAGTTCAACTTCTCAAATAGTTCACACGGTTAATGAATTTTTTCTTGGTGCTCACACGACACAATATACTGGTTAATAAAACATTTTACAAACTGACATTGTGATGTAAGCACTGGTATTATTCTTACAAATAAAGAAGTAAAATATGGAAGTTTAACTTACACTGAGTAGTACCCTTTATACCATTAAGTAAATTTACAATTGGTTGCCAAAATTAATCTTAAGCAATATTTTTCACCTCAATTAAAATAATAACAGTATGTCCATCAGTTTAACTTTAAAATAATATTTAACAACCTGAAGTTTAAGCACAATAATTTTCCCATTGTGCCAAGAACAGCTCAAACACACAAATAATTGTGGGCACTTTTCCTGAAAGAAATGTTCAGAAATGTTAAGCATCTATGTCCGAAGTTCTCATAAACAAGTTCATGCTTTGAAACAAACATTAGAAACAATTTTTTCAAGTTAAAGAAAATTACAAAACTTGGGACCCACAGGTGGTGTGGAGGTTGTGGTTAAGGCGCTGAACATTCCCACATGGCCGACCTGGTGGCTTGCTTTCTCACTTTCCCTCTCTCTGAGTGTCTCTCTCTGGTCAAATTTAAAAGTAATTGAATGAATAAATAAAATAAAAAACCCCACAAAACTCAATGATTATATCATCTAGGTCTATGGACACATGGTAGGTAGCATTGTGGAAGTGGTAATGAGATGGTTTTTAATCAAAGAGATTAATTACTACACTTGATTTTTCCAGGAAGGAATTATTGTTTAGTATATTCTAAAACCCATGAAGGAAATGGCAAGTTATTTAATCTTCCATATTTTATTTCTTTATTTGTAAGAATAATACCAGTGCTTACATCACAGATTCGTTGGGAGTATTTGATGAAATAACACATGTAAAGCATCTAAAACAGCCCCAAAATATACTAAGCATTCAATAATTGTTATATATTATTATTAATATTGTTATTATTAGGAGTAGGAATGTAAATGCTTGATAAGACAAAGACAATCCAGGTTCTTCTCCCTGCCTATTTTAAAATCTTCACGTCTTAATTTAGAGCACTACTTTACTTCTAGTTAGAATGTTAGGTCTGAAACACTTAATCTGACTTTCATGTTAGAAAGGTATTATTATATATGTCAAAGAGGAGAATTATTCAAAGTTTAATTACAGTTTGGATGGAAAAGTTGATTGATTGCCTTTTGGCAATTGGAATTTTTCTCTGAATTCCTATACTTTAAAAAAATGAAGTATTAATCTCGTTATTGTCGTACCTACAGTTTTAGGATAGTCTAATAATGGAATATTAGTTTCAGTACTTTGGAAGGAGCCAATGAAGATAAAGTTAGTAACTTATAGTCAGTGTCCCAAGAAGAAATGGATAAGACACTCAAACTGCATCATTTGAAGAGAGATGAGGGGCCTTCACTCACAGATGTTGCCAGAAAGTCCAGTCTTTCCTTGGTACCTATGGGGAATAGGTTCCAGGACAACCGTAGATACCAAAGTCAGTGGGTGCTTAAGTCCCTTACATAAAATGGTATAGTGTTTGCATACAACATACATATCTTCCTGCATAATGTAAATCATTTATAGATTTCCTATAATGCCTAATACAATAAGGATGGTATGTAAATAGTTGTACTGTATTGTTTAGCAAATAATGACCAGAAAAGTCTGTACATGTTTAGTCTAAACATGGTCAATTTTTTCCCATATACTTTCTTTTTATTTTTAAAAATATTTTATTTCATTATTATTATTATTTTTAGAGATTTTTGCTATAGGGCATAAGTCCTTGCTGGAGAGACAGAGAGAGACAGAGAGACAGAAACCAAGACATTGCCCCTTATGGATTGGCCATACCACAATCCCTTCTCCTCCCTTCTCCTCTCAGGATTTTGGGCGCACATGCACACATGCCTGGCATAAGTTTCAAGCCACTAGGTCTGGGACTCGAATCATGGTCGACCATATAGGAGTTCAGCCCCTTAACCAGTATGCCACCCATTGTCTCCTTTATTTTTTTTATACATTCAATCACTGAATCATTACAGCATGCAAAATGACTTTTCCCAGCATGAATACACTGTATATTAGTTCAGTTAAAGAAATGATCATATTATACATGTTACCATCGACAGATAGTTTTCTGTTTTTGTGTCCCTTATATTTTCAGCCTGCAGTTGGTTGAGTCAGTGTATGAAAAATCCACGGATACTGTGGCAGACTGTGTTCAAGCAATGGCGCTCTGGAGCCAGAACCACCCTGTGCTTTCATCACCGGCAGGCCTACCAAAAGAGAGGGAGGAGCAGTTTCAGAGCCTGGAGACAGAGAGCATCCATAGAGGGGGTAGTCGACAGTCTGGGGAAAGCAGCCTGCCTGTGGTGACCCTGCAGAAAAGGAACTAGGGGATCCAAACCAGAACTCTCCTCTCTGCCCTTCCTGAGCTCCAGCTTGTTTTCCACTGGCCACACTCAATCAGAAATCAGGGGCATGGGACCTATTGGTGTCCTTCATTCCCCATTCAACTTCCTGGGGCTGATAGTTTATAAAAACAGAAGGAGCATGGCTCTGTAGGGGAAATGGGAAGAAACACAGCACAGTTGTACAAGCAGTGAACACATGGCTAGTGAGAAAGTTGTTCTCTACTCTCTCCCTTCACCCATGAAGCTGGACGTGAAGAAGTACAACTGCTCTTCAAAAACTGAAGCTATGTAAGCAACAGTCCAAATAAACATATCATCTTTCAGATATATGTGCCTCTCAAATCTGAAGATAACTTTACATTATTCACACATCCAAAGAAAGAATATGTGAGTCAGGAAGAAGCTGGATAAACGTACTGCATTCTGGTTAGATCTGGTGATTTTCTTTCCAAATTCACCATGAATTTCAACTCTTACTTAGCTTTGAATCACAGAAAATATCAGACAAACAATCTGCTTCCCATATCAACACTGATGGATTTGAGTGTGCTTATGTTTACTTTAGAATTTTGGGATTTGGGACCAGCAGTTGGCATAAAAGCTATGTCACTGGACCCCCATGCAGTCGACCCCAGTTTGGGTCTTGGACCCAGTGGCTCAAACTCACGCTGGGCGTGTGTGTGTGCGTGCCCAAGATCCCAAGAGGAGAATGGAAGACAAGGGATTGCGGCGTGGCCATCCTCCCTAAGAGGTGATTTCTTACTTTCTGTCTGTCTGTCTGGCGAGCACACACACCCTATAGCAAAAACCTCTCAAAAAAAAAAAAAAAAAAAAGAATTTGGGGATTCTGGGGGACAGCAGGTGGTGTGATAGCAACTGTGGTGGATTCCCACATGGCTGACCGTGGTTCAAGACCCAAACTCAGTGGTTTGAAAAATCACAACAAATAAATAGATAAATAAATAATTTTTTAAAAAAGAATTTCTGGATTTCTGGGCCAGCAGGTGGTGTGGTGGTTAAGACATTGGAGTCCCATATAACTGTCCATGGTTTGGATCTTGGACCCAGCAACTTGAAAGTCTTGCTAGGTGCGTGTGTGTGCACACCCCAAATCCTAAGAGAATGAAGGAGTAGGGACTACAGTGTGGTCATCCTCCCAGAGAGTGATTTTTCACTTTCCCTCTCTCTCTCTCTCTCTGGTGAGCACACATGCACTATGATAAAAATCTAAAAATAAAATATAAAATAAAATAAGGGGACTTTGAGTCATTTTATGATAAAATTGTTATGACCTCACATACTTTTAAAAAGTTTATTCAAGAATCTGAAAATTATAATGAGTTTATTTGGTTGCATTAAAAATAATCATTTCAATCATACAAATGCACATGGTCAACATTTAGTGTTTTCCAGAGAGAATGTTATAGATTCTTTTATTTTTGTTTCTGGAGTAATACTTTTTATAAAGTAATAAAACAAAGATAGATATATTATTTTACATTTGTATGCCCTTGTACAGTAATTCTCAGCTTCTTCTACCTATGGTCCACCAGTAATTATATCCAATAGATTTCAACAACTTAGAAATTTAAAAAAATCCACACTTTCAGGAAATGTTACATTTCATAAATATTCTGATACTATGTTTATCACTTATTGTAAGTGTTAAGTCTGTGAAAAACTGTAATAGAAATTTCTAAGGCTTTAAAACAAGCCAAAAAAAATATGCCTTTAGTTGTTGAAAACTATATGGTTGATGTCTTGGACTGTTTTTGTGTTGCTGACAGACTTACCTGAGAATTGCTGATTTATAAAGAAGTAGAAGTCTATTTGACTCACAATTCTGGTGACTGAAAATTCCAAACACATAGCACTGTTATCAGGCCAGCCTATCGCACATGTGTGACAGAAGCAGTGAGGATGATGGTCACACACAGAGGGAGTGCTGTGGGCAGCTCTCTCCTCTATAGCAAACTACTATCATGATAACTGCTCATGAATGCTAGAACTTAGTGACTCACATGATGGTATTAATTCATTCATGAGACCAACACCCCCATGGTTCAATTACCATGATCCAATCATCACTCAATAGGCTTTACCACCTCCAACACAATAGCATGGGGGATAAAATTCTAAAACATGAAACTTTAGGAGGAAAACCATTATCCAAACTATAAAAGTTGAATATAAATTACCCTAGTTTAGTAACAGTAAAACACAAAGATGCTCAATAAAAATATTGGTCTCAATAGGTCTATGGGGACCAGAAGATGTTGTAATTATTGCTGGACTCCCATGACCACAGTTCGTATCTTGGACCTGGTGGCTTAAACATGCTAAGTGCATGTATGTGTATGCCCTAAATCCTGAGAGGAAAATGGAAGAGAGATGATTGCAGTGTGGCCATTCCCACTGGGGGTGGAGGGGGGGTTATTTCTTGTTTTCTGTCTCTCTGTTTCTCTTGAAAGTGCACACATCCAAATACTCTCAAAAAAAAAAAAAAAAAGGCAACAACAAAAAACTATGAAATAAAAAAGCAACCAAATAGGTCCAAGGACAAGGTTAGTTGAAAGAAATAGAGAAGGGATGGTAGTTAGATAGATATTCCACAATAATCATGGTCATCAGGGATCTAGATGACAAGATTTCTGCACAAAGGAGGAAAAAAATTGGAAGAAAATGTTTCAGGGTTCCAATGAGTGTCATCAAACGTCATAGATCCTCAGAAGATAAGGTAGAGTCAGAAGGACATTATATGCTCCAGACATGGTGGGTCACCAGTTATCGAAACTGTAGTATGAACTGTGTCTCATCTAAGCTTTAGTAGGATAGAGGACTTCTGACTCCACCATGGTACTAGGAGCCTGTGACTTCCCTTACCATATGCCCTTACCAAAATACTTTTGTTAGACATTCACAATCATTTTAATTATATGTCTGAAGTAAACGTTTGTTCATGGGCTGGCTTTGTGGCACAGTAGTAGCATGCTGCTCAAGAAAAGCTAGATCCCACATGAAAACTGTGATTTGAATCCCTGACCTGGTCAGACTGAAATGTATCAGGCATGAATGTGAATGCCCGATGTCCAATTGGCTAGACGACTCCAGGAAGGGGACCTCTAGTGTGACCCCGGGCCTGTGAAGTGCACTCTTCTCTCTTTCTCACGTGTGTGTATATGCACTCTATCATGAATAAAGGGGACATTTTTAAATTGTTTCACTCCCTAATGTAAGAATACCTTGTTTAAAGTAAATAGTATATAAAAATCAGAATTTTAGGCCCAGTTGCAGAGTGACACACTGCTAAGATACTGTTCTCTGCAGGTTGGGATAAGGGAAGTCTTGATTTGACTCCCAGTTCAACCTAAAGGCCAGGCACAGTGGTGTATACCTGTAATCCTAGCAACTCAGGGAGGCTGAGGCAGGGGCATCACGAGCTCGAGGCTGACCTGAGCAACATATTGAGACCCTATCTAAAATACAGAAGGGCATACTGGTGCATACCTGTAGCCCCAGTTGGGAGGCTGAGGCAGAAGGATGGGGACAAGGGGACTGTGAAAAAAAAAAGAACAGCAGTTGGCGTAATGGCTATATTGCTGGACTCCCATATAGTCCACCATGGTTTGAGTCTTGGACCCAGGTGGCTTAAAGTCATGCTGGATGTGTGTGCATTCATGCCCAAGATTCCTAGAGAAGACTGGAGGAGAAGGGACTGTGGCGTGGCCATCCCACCTGGGGGATGATTTCTTGCTTTCTGTCTCTCTCTGTCTTTCTGGCAAATGCACGTGCCCTAGAGCAAAAACCTCTCCAAAAAAAAAAAAAAAAAAAAAAGAAAGAAAAATTACAATTTTAAAAAATGAAGGAAAAAAGAGAAGAAAAGAGCTGTTCAGCTGTGAATACAGAGGTAAGAAGGGGCCAGCAGGTGGCACAGTGGTTAACGAGCTGGACTCCCACATGGCTGACAGCGGATCAAGTCCCATATCCAGCTGCTTGAAACTCATGCCAGGTATGTATGCATGTGTGCCCAAAATTCCAGGAGGAGAATGGAGAAGGGATTGTTGTGTGATCATCCCCCCGGGGGGTGATTTCTCACTTTCTTTCTCTCTCCATCTCCTTCTGTCTCTCTGACAAGCATGGAATGTCACATAAAAAAAACACCAGCTAACATTTCCAGCACAGACATTAGCTCCTCATCCAGTAGCTGGGACATTCTGCAGCAGAGGAGGATGGCTTGATGGCACAGTTGTTAAGATCTTACAACTTGTTCCTAACTTGAGTTTTATCTTATTAAGCTTTTTTTTCTGATAATAATTTGTCTTTCTTCATAGATTTGTCTACAGGGGAGCAAATGAACCGACAGAACTTGTTCTGCTTTTTATGTGTTTCAATATAAACTAATAGATGGCCATTCTCGTTATTATATATCAATAACTGGGGGTCAAGTTAATGTGAATCTTTCCCAGGGAGAAGGGTCTACCCTTAATGATTGGTCTGGTTCAGTTTCTAAGCCTGCTGGGCTCAGGAATAGAGCCTGAATAGTGAATTCTCAAGACTGTGGTACCTTCAGGGGCCCTCACTGGATAGTCTTTGCTTTTCCATCTAAACCATAATAGGAAGTCTGATAAGACTAACTTTTACAAGCCCTCCCATTGGGTATATTATTGGTCTGCTTGGTATAGTTAAACCCACTTACTTGTACCTATGCCTTGATCTACCATAAATTTTAGAAACTGGCCTGTTTTGGATGTTGCCAAGTATAAAACCTCCATACAAACCAGCGAACTGAAAGAACAAAGTCTATAAAGGATAAATTTTTCTTTTGTATTTCTTCTTGGGATTACTAATGCAGGATATAAGAAATTATATTTTAACTCAGTTGACTCTGAAGCTAGAGTAAAAGTAGTAAGAATGAATTCAGAAAAACACTAGGACAATTGAAAAATAATGAGTATAGGGACAATGACAAGATTAGAAATAGGAAGCTTTGTTATCCCTTAGCTGAAGAAGTAAATCTTGAGGCTGAGTGACCAATAGGTTTATCTATAGACTAAAGCCCATAAACCGAATGCTTTAGAATGGCTGTGGAAATAAAGGGAAATAATTCAAACAAGCTTCTCTTTTCATTATAATTTGTGTATTTCCAAAAGGATTGTCTAGTAATTTCCAATGTATGATATAGACATAAGTGATTAAACTTAGGTACATAAGTGTGAGGTGCTGAACAACTGGAATGAAAGAAATTGTTTCCTCTCCCCTTCCCCACCAAATATGAAACAAAATCTGTTTTAGAGCAAGATCTTTATAAGATACAACAAAGTCAAATATTTGTGTATTTTACCTACCTCCATTAGATTATGCTAGAAGGTCATCCCAAAAGCACACTGATTTTTAGTCAGTGGTGTTGGTTACTCTGTGATTAGTTTCGGTTGTGATCAGATTTGCAAATGCTATCTGTCAGTCTCTGGTGTTTAAGGAGGATTGCAGAGACACCCCACACTCTGGCTTTTTCTTTCACACCAGGTTCCACTAGCAGACACTCACAGCTGATTTAAGTCCAAGGTCTTTGATATGCATGCAATCGCCCTTAATAGAGGCCCTATTACCTTGAAGATGCTAAACAGACGGGGTCACTGAAGTCTACAGGTTTTAAGGTGTCTTCTCATAATGCTGTCTTGTCTCCCAGTCTCTCCAGTCCCAGTGGTGCAATAGCACCACTCTGGCCATCTTCTGTCTTTTCCCTATTGTCAAAGAGTAAGTGCTCAGATACTCTTTCCCATTTGATGCGCTTCTTATTTGCCTGCCTTCTCCCAAAGTACTAAGCATTTCCAAGCAAAGGCCAGGAGAAGGGATTACTTAAAGCTTTAGTTCTTGAAATACAAAAATAATTTCAAATTCCCCCAAAGGTAGAGTACTTTCAGGCCCTAGAGACCTTAACTACACTGTCTATAAGGAAAGAAAAAGGGGAAATTACTTTTTTTCTTTCTTATTAAATTACACCTACAGCAGTAACACAATCACCATCTCAAGTGATTGATTTTATACAATAGCCTAAGAATAAAATTACAAGACCCAAACAGTAAAAGGAAAGATGTAAGATGATTTTATGAGAAATGCAAGTGATTAAAAAAATTATTTGTATAATATAAACTTTTATCTAAGCATCTTGTCAGTTAAGATGATAAAGAAAACACAATGGATTACCTAGCTCGTCCCAAAAAAATTGGGTAAACACTTACCTGCATTGTATTGATAAACTACATTTGCTCAATAAACATTTCACTATATCTTTCTTTTTTAAAGAAAGACTTTTGCTATAGGGCATGTATGCTCACTGGAGAGACAGAGAGACAGAAAGCGAAAAATCACCCTTCAAGGGGGATGGCCATGCCTCAATACCTTCTCTTCCATTCTCCTCTTGGGATTTTGGGCATGCATGCACACATGCCTGGCTTGAGTTTCAAGCTGTCTGGTCCAACCATGTGGAAGTCTAGTGACATAACCATTACATTATCTGGTGGTCTCTTTCGTTATATCTTTAATGGAACATAGCACTCTACAGATGTTGGCTAAAGTGCCATGGTCGAATTTCAAGTAGAATTAACCTTCAGATACCCATAACTTGGGACTAAATTGATCTTAGAAAATGACCTCCAATTAGGCTTTGTACTTTGGATATTGGCTGAAACTATTTTTGAGAAATTATTCATTTTTAATAATAAAAATTCATGTTTTGGACTTGCCTTGTTGTAAGCAATTCCTTTCTCTCTCTCTCTCTCTTTCTCTTTTCTTGAAAGAGATTTTTGCCATAGGACACATACTGTGTGCTTGCCAGAGAGACAGAGAGAGAGACAGAGAGAAAGTGAGAAAGTGAAAAATCACCCTGCGGGGGAGATGGTCAAGATGCAATCCCTGCTCTTTCATTCTCCTCCCTGGATTTTGGGCATGCACACATGCCTGGCATGAGTTTCAAGCTTCCGAGTCCAGGATTTGCACTGCTGTCCACCATATGGGAGTCCAGTACCCCAACAACTATGCCACCTGCTGGCCCCTCCTTCCTATTTTTCACTGTCAAACCCTGAAGAGTGGTTGGTCTCACATAAAGTCACTGCTGGCTGCTGGTAGTGGCAGCAGTACAGAGCCGCCATGGAGGAGAGCTCAGGGATCCTTCGAAGGGCAGGGTATATGCACAGCAAGGGGAAGTTGAGTCCCAGAAGGGCCAAAGCAAGAGCCAGTGTTTAGAGAAAAGCCAATTCTGAACTAGGGATGAAAGAAAACGAAGAACCCAAGGATTTTGATATGCCAAACCAGGAAATGGAAATCTAAATAAAATATCGAACAGGCTAAAAACCCAGGAATCAAATGTGCCAAGACACAGGGGGAGGTACCAGCTCAGTACTCAAGAAAGGCAGTGGAAATCTTTAACTGACATCCCATGTTATCAGGTGCTCTGGGGCATGGTGGCGCCCGCCCTATGGCAAAAACCTATGGAGGCTGGAGGTGCTCTGCTTGTCTTATATTTTAATCCTTACAGCCATCTGCGTGGTAAGTAGTTTTATTTCCACTGTACAAAGTGTCTTTAGAAAGTTTGTGGAGAATGTATATTAGGAAAAAGTTATGCATGGATTTCAATTTTTCCACCAAAATAAATTTATCCTTGAATTCCATGTTATATGAAGTCCCCTCATATTGAAATACATGGTGTGGCTGTCAGCTACTTCATAATAGCAGTCAATACCATGACATGCTACATGTTATTAGCCTAAAAGATAGTGAGGAAAAAATCCAATGAAATTGATAGTTCAATCATTATGAAACCCTAATCATGTAATGAAAAGTTTATTTATGGATACTATAAAGAGTGTATACTTAGCCCAAGAGTTACCATTAAATTTAGTAGAAAATCTGAATACAAGAGCAAAAGGTCTAGTGACATCCATTGCTGACCTTAGTGTGCGATGTACTAGTAACGGCTACTAGTGTAGGGGAAAAAAGTCATAAATAGAGAAGTAAAAATTGTTTTATAAAAGATTTAATTGTGGGGCCAGCAGGTGGTGCGTTGGTTAAAGGTGCTGGATTTCCACATGGCTGACAGTGGTCCGAGTCCTGGAGTCCCTTTCCCTTTCTCTCTCTCTCTCTGTATTTCTCTGGTCAAATTGAAAAATAATAACAAATAGAATTAAATAAAGAAAGAACTCTTTTTTAAAAAGATGTAATTGTATACCTAGAAAATTAAACATAGTAAATACAATTTATTAAGGAAAACAAAAAGGCAAAAACACTATAGAAAACCTGTAATCTTTATATATGGTTTTGCTACCTTTCAATTTCTGTATGCCATTAATTACATGGACGGGATGTGATACCAAAGAAATTAAATTACAGTAGAAATATAAGATCAGGGCCAGTTGATGGTTAAGGTTGCTAGATCCCACATGGCTATGTGGTTTGAATCCTGGACCCAATGGCTTGTAAAACATGTTGAGTGCATGTGTGTACCCGAAATCCTGACAGGAGGAGAAATGGAGGAAAAGGGATTGTAGCATGATCATCCTCCACGGGGGGAGGGGGGGGGAGGGGAAGGGTACTTTCTTATATTTCTTGTGTCTCTGTCTCTCTCTCTCTCTCTCCAACAAGCATATGTGCCCTCTAGCAAACCTAAACCAAAAGACAAAAAATGGGCCATTAAGTGGCATAATGGGTAAGGCGCTGGATCCCATATGACTGACTCTACAGTCCAAGTCCCAACCCAGCTGCTTGAAAAACACACTGAATGTGTGTGTATGCATGCCCAAAATCCTGAGAAGAGAAGAAATTTTGGTATAGCCAGGCCATGCCCCTTGGGTGTGATTTCTCACTTTCTCCTCCCTTTCCCTCTCTCTCTGGTGAGCTCATATGCTCTATAGCAAAAACTACAAAAAGCAAAAAACAAACAAACAAAAGAAATATAAGTTCAAATACACTCGAGACATAGTCAGAAGGTCACAGTTTTGTTTTGTTTTTTGTTTTTTTTGAGAAGTTTTTGCTATAGGGCGTTTGTGCTCACCAGAAAGACAGAGAGAAACAGACAGAAAGTGAGAAATCACCGCCTGGGAGGATGGCCACTCCGCAATCCCTACTCCTCCATTCTCCTCTCAGGATCTTGGGCACGCACGCACACGCACCCGGCATGAGTTTAAGCCACCGGGTCTGGGACTCAAACCGCGGTCAGCTACCTGGGAGTCCAGTGACATAGTCATTACACTAACTGCTGGTCTCAAGAAGGTCACAGTTTTTTAAATGAATTGACAGCATTAGTTCATTAATTAATTTATTCATTCATTAACTCATTCTTTAATTAATTAATTATTCATAAATAAGAACAAAAGCACTGCTGAAAGGGAAGTGTGACAGTTTCCAAAGTCCCTGCTCTTGTGAGGTTGACAGTCTGTTGGAGGAGACAGCAAATAAACATGTGGCCGTTACAAAGGCTGGGAGTGCTGTGGAGGTGAGACACAAGGGACACTGCCATTGCCCCACAGTGGCACCAGTGGGTTTCAGAGATAAATTTTGTGTCACGTAAGAAAAATAATTTTGTTAGCTCAGAGGTCTGTCTCATTGTAAAATACAAAAACAAAAAGGTTGTGCAAAAAAAACCCCTCTTTGATGTCTTGTATTTGTTGGCTAGCTTTGCAAAGAAATGATATTGTAAACCTTGGCTTTTATTTACCTAACTGGGCTTCAGGTGACATTTGAATCTGTTAAAAGGACAAAGGTCTGTCATCACTGAGACTATGTGAAAAAGTGTTTTTAAGTTCTGAAAGTAATCCCTTAAAAGAGAGGTGGTAACATTGAGCAAGGCAACATTATTACAGTAAATGTCAAACACCCCAGAGGGACTACTATGAAGAAGGCAATACTTTCTAAGGTGCATAAATAGGAAATTTTAAAACAGTCTCTTACTTAAGTATTACTCTTTTATGGTAGACCTGCCCTAGTTTTCATAGCTCTTTGTTAACCAGAATTGAGTACTTACCTGTACTAATGCCTTCTTTTAAACGATGAATGATAATTATTTTCTCAAATGTTCCTGTAAGGCAGAAGGACTTGAATCAGATGAACTGAATTTGGGTCTCAGCCCAGCCTCCTGTTGATTGTAACATGTAAGCAGTCAGATAATCTCTCCAAGCCTCTGTTTTTTTTCCCCAAAACATTTTATTATGAAAATTAAAAAAAAGTGAAGCTGAAAGGCTTTCACAGGATATGCTAATATAATCTCCTAGGCTTTATCATTTAGCATTTTACTGCATTAAATTATCAATGTATGCTATACATCTGTTGATCAATCTATATTAATTACTGAGGGATTTCAAAGTGAATACACAGGTATTAGTATACTGTTCTCTAAATACTTTAGCATGTCTATTACTAGAGTTGAGTATTTGCTTTAGTTTTTCTTCTTTTAGTGTAAAATGCACATACATAAAAATGCATGCTCGTAAGTATACTTTGGTTGAGTTTTGTCAAATGTATATGCCTATATAACCCAACCCCTTCTCAAGAAAGTTCTACAGAAAGCACAAAGCACATAGGGTTTGTGTTCACTGATTACCTGCTATAGTTCTGTCCTAGGAACAGCCAGTGGAAAGCTCCACTGTTTAGTTCTTCATACTGATGATTCAAAAATAAAACTGTTTTTGGGACCAGCAGTTAGCGTAATGGCTATGTTGCTGGACTCCCACGCAGTCAACTGCGATTCGCGTCCCGGACCCGGTGGCTTAAAACTCTCACCGGGTGCGTGTGCGTGCGTGCCCAAGATCCCGAGAGGAGGATGGAGGAGAAGGGATTGCGGCGTGACCATCCCCCCCTGGGGGGTGATTTCTCGCTTTCTGTCTCTATGTCTCTCTGTCTGTCTGGCAAGCGCACGCACCCTATAGCAAAAACCTCTCAAAAAAAAAAAAAAAATGGAATCAAAGTACAAATTTATTTTGGTGCAAAAAGAATTTTAAAACCGATGCATAGTTTTTTTGAGAATATATATTTTCTATAAACTTTTAAAGTCTACCCCTTACAGTTGTCTCAAATAATTGCTGTGAGGATAACTAACATAACCTAATGTGAAAAATGCTGTGTAATTCATAAAATGAAGTCAAAGTTCAACCACTATTTTGTAATTATAATTAATTAATATATTCATTAGCTCTTTAATGAGTATTGCTATTAGATGTAAAGTAAACTCTGAGAGGTGAGAATTGCAGTTAGACCCGTAACCTTAATGACTATAGAAGCTATCACTTCTCCAGTGCTAATTATTAAGTAATTTGCACACAAATGCTCTCACATGATAATGACATGGCCAATTGTGTGACATCCATTCCCTCTAGTCTGGAAATCTCTGCTCAGTGTTTGGAATGTCTGACAATGTAGTGATGGGATGTTCCTTCCTTCCTCTTAATTCAATCACTGTTGCTGTACTGAGCTGCTTTTTAAAGCTTCCTAATCAACTTCAGAGGTCAGCCCTGGCTTTAGGTTCATCTTGGTCCTATTGCAATTCACAAATATTTGACAAACCAGAGGGCTATAGGTCAGAGAGGGCTTTCAATTTTCCTTAATGAATCCACAGTAATGAAGATTCAAATGAGGGCCTTTGATTACCTAGCGCTGATATTTGTATGAAAGAGAATCCTCATTTTTAGCATTGTTAATAAATTGGTTATAATGTATTAGATTAACAAAACGTTATCATGGAGAAGATTGGACAGGATTGATCTGGAACTTGACCTGCCTGAAAGATGTTGGAAGGTGGTGACTAGATTTGGATCATGGGAGAAAGTTCTGTCTCTCAGGTGTGGACAGGGTCTGGCTGCAAGCATTAATGATTCATGATTTCACAAGGAATAATTGTGGGTATCACAACAAGTATGGCCTCAGGGATTCTAACGGTCATAAACTATGAAGGGTCTGAGGTCTGACCCTATTTGTAGACTAACGAGTTAACCTGCCATGGTTTCATGGATGCTGTCAGAAGACATGAGAATCCTGGGTCAGAGACAAAGAACCATTGCACAGCAAGTAGCATGAATTTCATTTGGGTTTCCCATAGTTCCTTAGTTCCATGGAAACAATGTAGAAAGAAAGAAGGAAATTCAGTTTTCTATGGCATATTTGAACCAAGTTGGAAATATTAAGTCTGCTCACTGTATGGATTTGTTGTTGTTGTGTTAGATAATTAAATAACCTCACTGTATAAGCCTTTTGAATGGAGTGTCCTATAAGTTGAAGCCAAGGCTCACTGAACACGTCAGACTAGTTAAGTCATTATTGTAACAGTCAAGGTGTGAGATGGTAGCAGCAGTAGGAAGAGGAGTGGTAGAAATATTCGGACTATGTTCTGGAGGAGAAATTGGTATTTTTTTTTTGAATTGAATTTGGGAGTTGATAAAGGGAACAATATAGCACTGACTTCTAGATTTCTGTCTTATGCAACTAGATAAATAATGATGTCCTTTATTGAAAGAGGGAAAACTGGAGAGAAACAATGTTTTTAGGGACAGGAAATTAAGAGTACCAATACAAAAATGTACCAATATAAATATGAACATCTTGTTAAAGATACTAACTAAGTAGTATAGGCAAGAAACTCAGAGGAGAGGACTGAGATATAGTCACTATGTATAAATGGTATCTAAAGGTTCTTATATTACTTATGGATTTATAATCAAACCTCTCATTATTCCACCCATCCTTTCTCTCAGTTAATATCTTGCTTACTATTTGATAAAATCAAAGCAATCAGAATCAAAATTCTGTAAGAGCTCATATCATATCTGGCTCTGCACATGGCACTGATATTCTACCTTCTTTTCTGTTAACTATGAGTATACTACTCTGGTTCCTTGACAAGTCAAGTTTTGCACTTGTACATGAAATAGAAATTCCAATCCCTAGGTTCTACTTAAGGGTATTGCCCACTGATTCTCTCTTCTCTTTGAATCTATTGATAATTCTTTATTTGACTTCCAAGATTCCGTACTCAGAAGTTTCTCCTTTTTAGTCTCCTATGATGTTTTGCTTTATATCTCTGACCTCTAAACTTTGGCATGTCCGAAGGCCCAAGTGTTGGAACTCTTCTCTTTCACACTCACGGGTCATATAATCCAGTTTTATCACTTTAAATGCCATCTTTACATGAATGGTTCCCAGATTTATAGCTTCAACCTCTACTAGATGCAGGTATCAAGTACCTCCTCAAGGAAGAGGAATATCAGCTTCATCTTTTGTTAGGCAAAAATGAGGAAAGGTAAGAATTGCAAAAGATATCAGGATGATCAGTGGTTGTATGACAGATCCTGTCACTTGCCAACTCAAAATCTATTTCTCTGTTCCTTGTTATCAATGCTCTTTTATTTGAGAGAGAGAAAGAGAGATTTTTGATAAAGAGCATGTTCAGGGAACCAGCAGTTAGCGTAATGGCTATGTCGCTGGACTCCCACATAGTCGACCACGGTTTGTGTCCCGGATCCGGTGGCTTAAAACTCACGCCGGGCGCATGTGTGTGAGTGCCCAAGATCCCGAGAGGAGAATGGAGGAGAAGGGATTGTGGAGTGACCATCCCCCCTGGGGGGTGATTTCTCGCTTTCTGTCTCTCTGTCTCTCTCTGTCTGTCTGGCGAGCACACGCGCCGTATAGTGAAAACCTCTCCAAAAAAAAAGAGCATGTGCACTCGCTGGAGAGACAAAGACAGAGAGACAGAAAGCAAGAAATCACCCCCTGGGGAGATGACTATGCCACAATCCTTTCTCCTTCATTCTCCTCTTGGGATTTTGGGCATGCATGTACACGCATTTGATTTGAGTTTTAGGCAGTGGGGTCCAGGCCTCAAACCTAACCATTTTGCCATTTGCAATGCTCTGATTTTGTTCAGGTATCTATATTTCAGGACACAGGTCCTATACATACCTCAAGGATAAATCTAGTGTAATCTTAAGCAACTTAATAGTACTAGTGCTGGTAATTTGTTCAAAAGAGGTCATTTCTGGCTTAAGAAAATGTGAGAAACCTGATGGAGACATTTTGAGAGAGTCTTCCTCACTGACAAAAGACAGATGCACAGAAAGGATAGCCACTCTTCTGCTGATAGACTTCGGGAGGTCTGGATGAGATGCCTGCAGCTGTTGCTGCCCAGCAACGGAGCTCGCCTGAAGACAGCCTGTGCTGTAGATCACCAAGTGAAGTGACAGGAGGAGAGAAAGTTCCTGATAATAATAAGAGTCTTCGAAATAGCTAACTCAGGAGCTGCTCGACAGCTAAATTTCCTGTTATGAGGATACATATTGGCCTTCTTTAATTCAGCTCAGTTGGGATATTTTTATTTCTAGCTTGAACATTAAACCAGATACAGTGTGGAATTTTCTGAGGGAGGGAAGGGAGAACAATTGAATATACTTACCTGGTTTAAGAGGATTATCAAAATCACAGATCCTTGGGCCAGCCCACAGCACAGTATTTAAGGTGGTTGGATCCCACATGACTGCATGATTTAAGTCCCTGACCCAGTGACTTGAGAAACATGCTGGACACGTGTAGACACACATGTGCCCCAAATCCTGAAAGGAGGGAGAAATGAAGAGAAGCAATTGCAGTGTGATGGTTTCCCCTGGCGGGTGGAGTACTTTCTCACTTTCCCTTTCTGTTTCTTTCAGTCTCAGCCTCCCCTCAGCCAGTGCACATGCCCTCTGGCAAATTAAAAAAAAAAATTACAAATTCTTTACTATCCCTTTGGTTCCCTGTTCTTTTTATCTCAGCTGCCACCAAACAATTGGTCCCTAGGTTACCTGCTGAGTTCTCTACTTAGATGTCCATTGTGCTGAACATCTTCTTTCTCATTCTTCAACTGAGAAGTCATATCGAACTTTCTCAAAAGAAATTTTATAGAAAATCAGGAATATAGAGAAAGAGCATACATTTCTCTCTCCTCCTCTTTATCTTCTTCCTGCTCCTTGCTTTTCTCATCCTCAAACTTCTTGTTCTCTTGTGGTTGTTGTATACTTAAGAAAACAGATGAGACTAGGAGGACTTCTGGGGGGAAGGGGTCTATCTCAGTCCCCTTTCTCTACTGAAGTTCTCTAAGGAATGTCAAAGAGTTGCTAACCAGTTTCTAAGCCAAATAACTTTAGATCAGCAGCACTGCCAATGTTGTGAATTAATCTTTCATCTCTTTCAGCTTTGATCTGAATAAGTTTTTCTTTTAAGGCAACCTTGTGTTCCAATCACTCACATACAGTATTCATTTATTTAACAAATGTCTGTTGAGCATCTACTGCAAGAAACCATAGTTCTAGGTGGGGAGGAAACAGTGTTGGACATGACAGATGGCACCCCTGGCTTTCTAGAAGCTTACATTCTAGTGAGAAGGGGTAGGGGAGAGACAAGCAATAGATAGTAAATAAACAATAAAAAAAAGTTCTGAAGAAAACAAGAAAGGTGGCATGACAAAGAAATGGAGAAGCAGTGATTGGTTGCTTTCAGTAGTGTCAGGGTGATCTGTGTCACAGGCTGTGAAAGATTCACACTCAGAGTAAGTGGATAGAAAAGTTCATTATTTGCTTTCCAAGGGAAGAAAGGGGAGATGCAGCCACTTGCATCGGCAAAGGGTAGGGACTAGGGACTTTTGAAGGAAAGGGATTTAGTGTGGGGTTATTAAGGTGATCCTACGCAGGATTCAGGTGGTATTTTACAACATCTGAGTTGCTCAGTTGTCATCTGTGGGTGAGTCATCCTTCTGTAGTTAAACCAAGCAGCTCCCCTTTCTCCTTCCCTTTAAGTTGGAAATCTTCCTCTGATACCAGGGAATTCCCCACTAGGGCATGTCCCCTCCCACCAGACCAGCTAGACAGGGTGTGATCCTTTGAGCCTTTCTCCCACCCTGCCAAGGGTACACCAGGGTTCCCAGAGACCCTGACATCCCTCCGTCAGAGCCAAGATAATAGCACATATCCAAAGGCTGACTCCTAAAAAAGAAGAAGACAAAGAATGAGAAGGAGGAGGAGAAGAAAATACCTCAGGCAGGTGGGGAGCCTTGAATGTGCCCCTCCCATTAAAATGTCTAAGACATCTGGGAGGTATTGATTATGTCCTTTCAAGTAAGGTGGCCACATTAGAGTTTTCTTTTTCTTTCTTTTTCTTTTTTCTTTTTCTTTCTTTTTTTTTTTTTTTTTGAGAGTTTTTTTTGCTATAGGGCATGTGCGCTCGCCAGAAAGACAGAGAGAAACAGAGAGACAGAAAGCAAGAAATCACCCATGGCCACGCCACAATCCCTTCTCCTCCATTCTTCTCTTGGGATCTTGGGCACGCACGCACATGCACCTGGTGTGAGTTTAAGTCACCAGGTCCAGGACTCAAACTGTGGTCGACTACACGGGAGTCCAGCAACATAGCCGTTACGCCACCTGCTGGTCCTCACATTAGTTTTCTAAGATGACTTTGGAGGTCATTTATGAAGGATGACAAGGAGCCAGCTGTGCAAAGCCAGAAAAGGGTGATCCAGGCAGAGAAAAGAACCCTGCAAGGACTCTGCAGTCAGAATGAGCTGGGCTTGCTGGGGGAATAGAAAGACAGTGGGGCTGGAAGATAGTGAGGGAGGGCCCAAAAGGTTTCCAGGGGCAGGTCATGTGGGCCTTGGGTCATGAGAAAGCAGATGATTTAAGAACAGGCCTTGGGAGGGGGCATTGGAGGTTTAAGCAGGGAGCAATTTAATCTGATTTAGACTTCTCAAAGTTCTAACTACTTTGTGGGAAACAGATGATTGCAGAGGAAAAAATAAGAAATGGGAGATCAGTTCGAAGGCTATTTTAGTACTCAGCACAAGAGGTTATGAAGGCTGAGCCTAAAGTGACGGCAGTGGTGCTCCAGCAGTGGGTAGATTTAGAATGTATTTTGGAGGTAAAATTATATTGATGCTTATTTGGAATTGGAAGTAGAGTAGGGATGTTCGAAATAGAGAAATTCCCAGTTTCTTGTCGTGAAGAACTGGGAGATGGTTGTGACGTTGTTGAAGATGAGAAAGATGGGGAGAGAGAGAGGGTGGTTTAGAGATGAGAATCAAAGTTCCGTTTTAAAGATTAGGTATTGTAAGATATACAGAAAGAAAATCTAGCAGATAAATAGAAATATTAGTCACACACTTGCTAATTGTGTGTGTATGTTTGTGTGTGTGTATTAGTCTCCTGTACCTGCCATAACAGACCAACACAAACTACAAACTTGGTGGCTTAAAATACTTATCCTCTCATAGTTCTGGAGGCCTGAAGTTTGAAATTAGGTTCACTAGGTCGAAATAAAGCTGTAGGAAACAGTAGGGCCCTGTTCTCTCCAGAGACTCTAGGGGAGAATCTGTTCCTTGCTTTTCCCAGCTTCTGATGGCTGCTGTCATTCCTTCGCTGTGGCCAGGTCTCTCCAATCACCATGTCTGTGGTCACACTGCCTTCTTCTGTGGTCTAATCTTCCTCTGCTCCCTCCTAGAGGAAGACTTAAGATTGCATTGTCTAGGCCCCAACTCGACATTGAGGTTAGTTGCTCCATGTCAAAATCCTTACTTAATTACACCTACAGTCTTTTATTCACTATATTGGTTTACATTCACAGATACTAGGGGTTAGGAGATGGGTATCTTTAGGGAGGGAGCATTATTCAGTCTATCTGAATATGTACATATTTCAGATACGTATATAGATAGTTCTAGACAGCCAGCCAGAGAGAAGATAGATTAATGATAGATCATGACATCCTTCAGGAACAATATACTTCACACCTAGTTCAGAAAGAAATTTTCTTTACAGATGCCTTTATGGATGCCTTATTTCTACCTATGATAATTTCTGTGATTTTCAAAGCTCTCGTCTCTAGCCTTTTATTCCATTATATTCGGGTTTCCTGAAATAAATAGTTGCTGCTTGAATAGGGTTCATTATTTAATCAGGTAAATAATTCTGTTTTATTGAGCACTGTTAAATGGCATGTACATTGTCTATCTTGTCACTAGATGCTACACTTCACAAGGCAGAGCCTCTTTCTGTTTTGTTCAGGGCTGTATTCCAGCACCTAGAACAGTTCCTGGCATTTAGCAGGTGGTCAGTGAATGCTGATTGAATGAATGAAAGGGTAAGTGAATTGGCAGAGAACAAGCCTGCCTGTACTTGATCTCTGAGTTCACGGAACTCTAATTTCATGGAATTTACATCTAGTAAGTGATGCTGGATTCCTTTACTCATAATTCTAAGTCATGTCTAGCCATGTGGCTTTGATGACAGATGTTGGTGTTCTTTGGAACCTGGCCACATTACATCAATTCACCCAATGCCCAGCAGTAGATTTATTATAGCTTTACATTTTTAAGTGAGTGAGTCAGTCTTAGGGTGCACTAAAATGTTATTTCCTGTCTGAAGTATCCCTCTAATTCTCATATCTTTGGAAAGAGGGTGGATAGGGAGCACCTGATCTCAGTGAAGAATCAGATGCCACCTAACCTAGGTTATGCTCTCCCTTACTTCCCTGGGTTCTTTGATGACTCTGAACACGTAGGTCAGATCTTATTCTGGAAGCAAGTACACTTCTCAAATGCTTCAGCCATATGAGCATTCACAGTACCAGTAGGTTTTCATTTTTCTTTCTTTCTTTTTCTTCTTTTTAAAAAATCACACTTCTACAATAACAATTAGAACAATGACTAAAAGAGTTACTTTTTACCACACTGTGCTATTTTGGGGGCCACTATTACAAATAATCATTTTGAAATTAACCCAGAAATCTTTCCAGACTGGGAAAAAGGTTAAATAGCTTCTATGTGTATTTGTTTAAAATGTGAACTGGAGGGGCTGGCAGGTGGCGTGGTACTTGAGGGCACTAAATTCCTACATGGCCGACTGCGGTTCAAGTCCTAGACCTGGCGGCTTTGCTTTCTCTCTCTCTCTCTCTCTCTCTCTTGTTCTGTCCCTCTCTCATCAAATTAAAACAAATAAACAATGTTAAATAAGATAATTCTTTTTTTTTTTTTTTTGAGAGGTTTTTGTTACAGGGCTTATGTGCTCGCCAGAGAGACAGAGAAACAGAAAGCAAGAAATCACCTCCCAGGGGGGATGGCCACGCTACAATCCCTTCTCCTCCATTCTCCTCTCAGGATCTTGGGCATGCACGCACAAACACCCGGCACGAGTTTAAGCTACCGGGACCGAGACTCGAACCGGGGTCGACTGCATGGGAGTTCAACAACATAGCCATTATGCTAACTGCTGGTCTCAAAAGATAATTCTTAAAAAATGTGAACTGGAGGACAAAATAAAAACCCTAGAGAAAATAAAAACTCTAGAACACATAACAAAATAAGATAAATGAGATTGTCTGATACAAAATTAAATTTAACATGCATCTCAGACTTTTCAAATTATGTGTTTTGAAATAAACAATTTAGGCTACCCAAATATGCTGTTTGTTTCCGAGTTACCTTCAAAGCTGGTGACAGACTTAGGCATCATTGGTGGACATATAAATGAATGTATCCATGTCAAAGGTATTCATAAGTTGGCCTTCAAATAAAATGTAAGCCTAATAAGAAGAAATAATTACTTAGAAAAATATTATGCCACTATGGAAATTAATAATATACATGAAGTTTCAGCACCAGGATCTTTTTAAAAACGCAGTATCCAAAAATGGATAACAAGGAATGAAAAAAAGGGGCCAAATGAATCTCTTGATATTTAAGACAGGAGGAATAGAATTGTGAGAATTAAAAAACTGGGACCAGCAGTTAGCGGAATGGCTATGTCGCTGGACTCCCACATAGTCGACCGCGGTTTGAGTCCCAGACCCGGTGGCTTAAACTCATGCCGGGCGTGTGTGCGTGCATGCCCAAGATCCGGAGAGAAGAATGGAAGAGAAGAGATTGCAGTGTGGCCATCCCCCCCGACCCCGGGAGATGATTTCTTGCTTTCTGTCTCCCTGTCTCTCTTTGTCTGTCTGGCGAGCGCACGCGCCCTATAGCAAAAACCTCTCCAAATAAAATTTTGGGAGGGTCAAATGATAGTGCAGCACTAAAACACTATGTTCTGTCAAGCAATTTCACATGGAAAGGTTCCCCATTCAAGACCAGGGACTTCCCCATGTATACTAGAGATGTGCTAACCCAAAACTGGGGGTTGGCTAAAGCTGGGGTAAATCACAGCATCGAGACCCTGTTGGGGGTACAGTCTACCTTTCTCTCTCTCTCTCTCTGTCTCTCTCTCTCTTTCCTTTATATATGTATATCTATATCCATATCTCTCTCTATATATATATAATTATATATATGATATATATATTATAATTTTATATATGATATATAAATATATATATATATAATTCATGAAAGAAGTAAATAAAATTTTAAAAATAAATAAAATGTCTGTATCATTGCCTTAAGAGTATCTTTTAAGAGCAGAAATATAGCAATTATCACATTATCATCCTCATTAAAAACCATTAAGACCTTTGTATGTTAATTAAAAATGTGGTGCTAAGGCCAGCAAATGGTGTAGTGGTTTCATCACTGGAATCCCACATGGCCAATGGCAGCTGGAGTCCCAGACCCAGTGGCTTGAAAATCAAGCCGTGTGTGTGTGTGTGTGTGTGCGCGCGCGCGCACCAAAGATCTCAAAGGATAATGGGGGATAAAGGATTGTGGCATGACCATACCCCTGAGGAGTGATTTCTCCCTTTCTTTCTCACTATCTCTGTCTCTCTCCAACAAGCACATGCGCCCTAAGGCCAAAACCTCTTTTTTTAAAAAAGGAAAACAAAGTGGCTATTAGAAAATTTGGGGCCAAGAGGCAGTGTGATGGTTAAAGCATTGGATCCCACATGGCTGACTTCATAATCCAAGTCCTGGACCCCATGGCTTGAAAAACCACACTGGGCACATGTATATGCATGCATAAAATCCTGAGATGAGAGTGGAGGAAAAGGGATTGCTGCATGGCCATCTCCCATGGAGGGTCATTTCTCATTTCTCTCTCTCTCTCTGGTAAGTACAAATGCTCTACAGAAAAAAATAAAAAGTAAGAAGAAAGAAAGAGAGAAGAAAGTGTTTTATAATTCCTAGGAACTAATATTAAAAGGAAATTTTAATTTAGCCTGAAAATTTACAAAAAATTAAAACCATACTAATGGTGAGGACCAACAGATGGTGTAGTGGTTAAGTTTCTAAACTCCCACATGGTAGACTGTGGTTCTAGTCCTGGACCTGGCAACTTGAAACTCATGCCAGGCACATGTGTGTGTGTGCACCCAAAAATCCCAAGAAGAGAATGGAGGAGAAGGGATTGTGGCATGGCCATCCTGTTTCTCCGGTGAACACACACACCCTGTAGCAAAAATATCAAAAAGAAAAACAAAACAAAACAAAACACAAAAACATACTAATGTCTACTGAAGTAAAAGAGTAAAGTAAAGCTGGCATTTAAGAGTTATTGAAATTCTTGCTTAATAAACAAACTTTGTATGGGAATTTCCTAGGCTATCTTCTCAATTTCTCCATTAATCTAAAAGCTTTCTAAAAATATTTGAAACAAAACGTTTAGTTCCATACATATGGGAGGTGATTGAAATTTACCCAAGGTGGCAACAGTGGCAACAGAGACACATGAGAAAAGAAACATGTCCTTGGCTTTGATCTCAGCAATCTGTACCATCTTCTAGAGAAAAGTAGGATTTTCATAGTAGTTTGAACGACAGAACTGAGATCGCTGGTGAGAGAGGAAGTTGTAGCCACATGGTTTACTTTAAAAGAAGATTCACAGGCAGCAGTGAGGTGTTTGCACAGTGGAGACTATAGAGTTTAAACAGAAATGAGATCTGAGAAGAGAGCCCTAAGTGAGAAACCTTGACTCCTAATAACCAACAGTAATTTTTTTTTTGGAGAGGTTTTTGCTATAGTGCATGTGTGCTCACCACAAAGAGACAGAAAGCGAGAAATCAACCTCCAGGGGGAATGGCCACGCTGCAATCCCTACTCCTCCATTCTCCTCTCAGGATCCTGGGCATGCATGTACATGTACATGCACCCAATGTGAGTTTAAGCCACTGGGTCCGGGACTTGAACCGCGGTCAACTACATGGGAGTCCAGCAACATAGCCATTACACCAACTGCTGGTCCCCCAACAGTGATATTTTTGACTTAATAAATTATAATTTAGTTTAGATGCTATGAATGATTAGGATATGATTGCTCAAATTAGCAAAATATATATTTTAATTACAAGAACACAAAGGGGTTTAACATTTTCAATTCCATTGCGTTTCTGAGCAGTTTGAGTAGATTAAAGTTGAGTCCAGTTTTAGAGAGCAAACCAATATCTGTGCTAAAATACTCCATTTATGTAGCATTAACTAGATATAAAAGGGGCTGTGAAAGAACTGAAATAATTTGCAAATAGACTGAATATTTGTATTAGAGGACAAAAGTCCATCTCACAAATTATTCCAATATAAAATTCCAGGTTAATTAATAATTTCAATGTGAAATGAAAACAACACAGATCTTTAAGGGGGAAAAGCAACAATTATATAATACTGGGATTGAGGAATTACTTTCTAAGTGTGATACCAAAACCAATTACCATTAAAAAAAAAGTTCAATAGTTTTCGTCATTTTTAGCATACATATCCTAAACAATACTTTAGGCTTAAAACACTGGCAAACATATTTCTTGCATATATACCAGATAAAAGGTTAAGGTATTTAATATAAAATGAACTTTTAAAAATAAATAATAAATAAATGAATATACCAAAAGGAAAATGACAAAGAACATAAAAAAGTGCTGCTCAAAGAATAAATATAGATAACCAATACTACTTGACACAATGTTTGCTCTTACTACAATGCAAAGAATTTCCAATTAAAAGCAAGAATAAGACACTATTACTCCTTTACCTATTGGTAAATATTAAAAATGATAATATCTACTGTTGGCTAGAGAATATACAAAGATGGTGGTAGGAATATAGATTTGTCTTTCTAGAGAAAAATTGGCAATAAATTTTTCATTAAAATATTTAATATTTATTAAAAACATTTCCTTTGATATTTGAATTTCAACTATAAAAATTAAGATGAAGGTGTAAATATATTCATATCAGGATTTTTGCTTGTAAAAAATTGAAACATTGCACAATTCCAGCTGTAGAGAATTGAGTTAAATAAATTAACTTTTATTCATTACAAATTCTATTGTAGAAGAATATTAATTAACATGGGAAAATGTTGATACTATGTGGTTTAAAGTCCAAAGAGGAGATTACAAAACTTCATGTGATCTTACTGCTTTAAACATATTGTATACACAGAGAGAAGATATGGAAGAACATACAACAAAATATTAATGAAGACCATTTTTGGTGGTAGGATTATAGATACACTGAGCAGCTGAACTGCAAAGTCTCTTAGGCTTTGCCCAGCAGAACCTTGTTTTTGTCACTTTTGATTTGAATTTGTAATAGAATTTTGAGTCAATATTATCTCATTGACACCAAACTGAATCAAGGATGAAATTGAGGACATTAGCATTATAGATGGAAATTGAATGACAAAACGATTCAACAATGGAATGATTTTAAATCATTGTGTTGTGGCTTAAAATAAGAACTTGGGAACAAAAGAGGAAGGTATGATACATGTCCCTAGGCTGGAGGCATGCACTGCTGGGATTTATGAGTTCATCTGGTAGACATCTCAGGAATCTGTTTGCATGAAGCCCTGAGCAGCCATCTTGGAAAGAGTATCTAAGGACGCGCTTGGCCTAATAGCAAAGCATCACAGTGACAGGCCAAGTAGTTCTGAGGTATCATGGTGCCCATCACTTGTGTGTGTCCCATTACAATACTGGTAAGTTGCTTGAGTCCTAGGAAGAGAAATGGTTCAAAGACATGATTAGTTTTAAAAAGAAAAAGAAAAAAACTTGGGCAAATAGTAGGGACACGAGTACACTGCTTCGGTACTATCCTAATACAAAGTAACTCAAAAAGGGAGAAAGTCTGCCAACTGGCACAGGTTGCAGCTTTTGCAAAAGCAGGGTAGCATGTTAAATCATGCCACCTGTCCTGATGCATATGAAGGTCCTTGGTGGAAGCTAGGCAGTAATGTACCAGTTTTGACTAGCTTTTAGTGGGGGATGCCAAAGTACAAGAAATTGGATTCTGGGATATCATTTAACCTCAAATTAGGTTCAGATGGAATGAGAATTTCTCATTGGTCCAGTAAGGTTTGTAATTTTATTTTTCTTTTAAAATTATTTAATTTTATTTATTATCATTATTTTTTTAATTTGACCAGAGGGAGAGAGAGAGGAAACCTGAGAAAGCAAGTCACCAGGTTCAAGACTTGAACCACAGTCGGCCATGTGGGAGTCCAGCATCCTAATTACCATGCCACTTGCCAGCCCCTAAGGTTTTTAAACTTTTTAATAGCAAGACAGTTTTTGTGACTTAAATATTGCAGTGTCATCTAAAACACAGAATGATGAAGGTAGAACTGACTGACATGAGAATGATGGGGGTGGATGGGTGCCTCAACCCCCACTGCTCCTTGTGATCCCCTTTCTAACCTAGAAGTACATCTGCAAATCACTAGGACTGAAAACCATGAGGTGGTCCGACTTCCAGGGATATGCAATGACTTGCTCAACATCTGCTTCAGCAGCATCGGACTGGACCCAGAGCTTCTTTCCCGGATGTTTTTTCCCACCACATCACTTCCTGTATCATTTTTCTTTCATAACTTCTTTAGAATTCCCCACCCCTAACCCCTGCCATGGTGCTTCTTTCAGAGAAACAGACTGGGTCCTGGGGTGAGGAAGAAGAGGAACAGAGTAGTTGTCACGTGGAGGGATTCCCTGGGAGAAACATGACAAATTATAAAAACCCCTCTGGAAAAGCCACACCATGCCTGGACATGCCTGAGCCTGGTCCCTGACAGTGAAGCCAAGTATCGCCCAAGGGCGGTGTTTTCCAAGGACATGAAGGGGCCCTGAACAGAGCAGCCTTTCTAAAGGTATTCCCTCCTGCTGCTGCTCAGCGAGGTAGAATCGGCAGGCCTTCCAAGGTCACTGTGTGACCCTGAGAGAGCCTTTGATTTTTCATGGAAGGGAATTCCCACTGGCTGATTAAATATTTTTATATTTTATCATCTTCCTGCAGCTAACAGATTTTGGCATGCAGGGTATTTTTATGAAGGTTATAAGTAAATATTATGGGGTCAGTCACAGAGATGAACATGGACCTGAAAGACCAGGGCTGGAAGATATTAGGTGTCATCAAGAAAATAAAATAAAATAAAATAAAAACAACAAAAGTGGGCTATGAGGAAAAAAAAATATTGAGAACTTTAAAATACTCATCAAAGCATTACAGCTGTGAATTAAAAATCCAATGTGAACAGAATTTGACAAATAAAACCAAATTCATTTTATATTCATCTTCTTAAAATTTTTAAAGTTTATTTTATTTATAATAGTGTATGTGATAACATGACAGAGAATGAGAGAGGCACTTCCACAGGGTCTCATCATCCTGCAATTTTCCTCTTCCGGCTGTCTAGCTTGTCAGGGTCTTGGGCACACATGCATGTGCCTGGCAAGTTTGCAGACTGACCTGGGGCTCCAAACCTGTGGTCTGCCACGTGGCTTCCAGTTCTTCAGTCCTGTATCCTATCAACTGCTCTGCTAGGCTGGGCTTCAAATTGATTTTAGGCAAAATATCCAGGTATCCAAGGGGTTTCGATTGCTTTTGCTCTGAGTTTGGGAGGTGTTTGTTAGAAGATGGAAAGTTAGTAGGGTTATGCTTTGACATTAAAAACTACCAGTTTATATTCCAAACAGAGCCAGACCCTTTCACAACCCATCAGATTCCAAAGATGTCAAGCCACTTCTCAGAGTTTCCAGGGACCATGAGCCACTTTGAGTTCAGATGGCCCTTTGGAAAATACAAAAAATAAATAAAGTGTGGGCCACAGTGGCATCATCGTCCAGTGCCCTCTTGAGAAAGACTGTCTGGTTGAACTGCTTGGAAATAGATGTCAGGAAAATCCTCCTTCTTAACATAGAGTGATTCACAGCTAGGAATCAATTTATCCCACTCTGCGGTGGCTAGGCCTGTTTGCTAGCCACAGGCTTGGAAACCTCCAGGGAGTCCATGCATAGTGCTGTTCATCAGCAATTCCTAAAGATGTCTGCCTCAAGTCACTTCCCCAAAGCGCCATTTCCACCTTCCTCCCATCTCCCACAGCTCCCGCAGAGGTCAGAGTTAATGCAGCCGCTTGACACATATATTCGACTTGCTTTGCAGATCCATTTATGCTCTATCGGTCCTGTTTAACTCCTCTCTCTATGATATGCTGTTTGCCTCTATACTACCTTAACTCTAAACTTACATGGGTTTACCTTGTTTCACAAGTTTTCTAATTAAGTGTACTTATTCAACACATCCATAAATTCCTTTTCCTTTCAAGGTGTCAGCAACTTAACAATATTTGCTGCCATCTGCAAATTCAAAAGTCTGGCCTAAACCCAGATAATTAATAGGATCTTAGTGCCAGGCATATACCAGGCAGTCAGGCAGTCAGTAAACATATGGAAAGGAAGAAAGGGGAGAAAGAAAGAAAGATAGAAAAGACAGGAGGAGAGGAAACAATGGCCCTGGAGCATAGCTCAAATTCTTCCAGGGTGATTTTGAAATTCCTGGTGAACATCTGGACCACCATTACCTAGGTAAGAATGTTCCTCCAACCAGGAGGGCAACGGAGATGAGGTGACAGAAGTGCATGAAGGAAGGAACGTACCAGAAACACAGCAACGGAGGTGCTGACCCAGCTCCAGGAAGGAAGTCTTGCTAAAGCTTCTGGTGAGTTCCATAGCCTTTCTCAGAACTCTCTTGAAAATCCTATTTGAGAAACACTGGTATAGAACAGGGAGTCCTATCAAGATGACCTGAATGAAGCGATAAGCTTTCTGAGGTCTAGATAAGATGGTACCTTCTACATGCCCTTGCCTACCTGGTTTGTCTCTCCAATGTCAGGATTGGATTTCATTGTCCTAAGGCTGGGATCAAGTCAGTCTCTGCTCATGTTGGTGGACAATGTTTTCACCCTCCTCCCCTCCCTCCCATGGTGATGGCCACCTTCCCCAACCCTCACAACAACAGCTGTGAAAGAGAACCACGGAAGGAGATTGTCTGCCCTTTAGAAACTGTCCTAGAAAGTTCTACAATGTATTTCTCCAGTCGAGACCTGTAGTGCCAACTAACTGGGTTTAGGTCATCCCTGGAGACAGTCTAGTGGGATTATTAGAGACGGTCTTCTGAGAATGTGTAAGGGGAACACACTACAGAACACACTTACTCCAGTTCCAGGATATGAGGCCTTATTGACCTCACAGGTGACCTATGCAATATTAGAAAATTGCTAGGGAGGGGAAGGAGAGAAAGACAGATGGCAATTTTCTGAAGACTTGGCAAATCATATTTAATTAAAGGGAAAGATTTACGGGATAATAAGTATATCTGTGATCTAGTTTGATAGCAATAGCTAATGAGATGAACAGCTTACCAAGGTGTCAGTATTAAATGTTCACCTCACTTGCTCCTCACAAGAAGCTACAAACTAGGTACTTTCATTATCTTGAATTTTATCGAAGAGGAAACTGAGGCTGACAAAAGTGAAACAGAGTGCTCAAGGCCGCTCAGTTGGGAGATGGTAGAATTGGAATTTCTAAATTTGTGTTTCTAGAGGGTATCCTATTCTCTTTGCATTTGGGGCCATGTATACATACAGACAGAGTAAATCCTGTTAAATGTTGTTCCGAGATTAAAACCAACAGTTGCTTTTATCCTAAACTTAAGTTTCCACTCCTTGAACTTGCATTGCCTACTTCTGGAGCAGGCTTGCTTAACCACTGAATTACGCCATCTGACAGATTGAAGAGACCATGGCCTCCATCCCCACTCCAGACTCCCTCCCTTTAGCCCTCATGCACAAAGCACAGGCTCATCCATACTCACAGAATCAGTTTCTTTCTGGCAGTTCTAGAACCCCAGACTAAAAACTAAGTTCTGCTGATTGACTTTATAAGTACAACTCAAGTTCTTTGATTTTATGTGTCTTTCCAACGTGCAGTGCCTTCTCACCCCATTTCCAACCAAACTGCAGTTTCTCTGGTACAGAAAATCTCTACTGTAGATCTCTTTAGTCATATTCCAAGAGATTTTCACTTTGTCTTTTTTTTTTTTTTTTTTTTTTTTTTGCATTTATGCAGAACATTTACACAGGGAGTTCTTGGAAGGAAGTTCAGATTTTGTTCAGTGTTTCTGTCAACTCTACCTTCTCATATATGGCCTCTGTGCAAAGAAGATTGCATGTAAGACTCAAGCCCTTGGGCCAGAGAGTGGTGCAATGGTAATGCAGGGCTCTGTGGCTGACTTTTATGAGAATGTTCAGGATTCGTGTCCAGAAAACTCCCTTGAACATTCCTGGTGCATGTGTGCCAGTGATCCAGGGCCAGTTCATGCTGAGAGCAGGTCACAGCATGAGAAGCCTTTTGGTCCTTGCCTTCTCTCTCTCTCTCTCTCTCTCTCTCTCATTCTCTCACTCACTCACTCTTATAAGAGCTAAGCTTGGGGACCAGCAGTTGGCATAACGGCTATGTTGCTGGACTCCCAAGTAATCAACTGTGGTTCGAGTCCCAGACCCGGTGGCTTATACACACACCAGGTGTGTGTGCCTGCATGCCCAAGATCCCAAGAGAAGAATGGAGGAGAAGGGATTGCAGCGTAGCTATCTTCCCTGGGGGGTGATTTCTCACTTTCTGTCTTTCTTGAAAGTGCATGCACCCTGCAGCAAAAATCTCTCTCTCTCTCTCTCTCTCTCTCTCTCTACCTTTATCCCAGTTCCTCAATATTCAAAAACTGAATTTTATTTTATTAAAGGACACTCATTAGGTGTTCCTTTTAAAGAGACGAATATCTTTCAAATTTGAGCAATTGTCATTTCTTAATAGAAGTAATTGGACTGCATAGCTTTGTTTCCTACATTGGAAATTGCTGGGAAACCCAAGTCCCTCAATGCGAAAGTATTATCTTGTCCTGGCCCCGTGTTCCCACTTTCAAAATATACAAGAACAATAATAATAACAAAGCTATTTCAAATATGCCAAATCTAAAAAAATCTGCACTTCAGACTCCACTATTGTGACTGTGTTTCTAGTTGATATTCTATAATCTTATCATTTCTGGCCACACATCCACATAGCACTTTGGGTTATTTATAAAGATAAATCCTGTGCTGAGATCAAAATCTACAATGTATTTTTTCTTGCTAATTTGTTTTTACTGCTTTAAAGAAAAAGGATTTTGAAAATATTTTCTAGTGAGTTTATTTGTTTAAAAAAGATTTGGGTAAAGAAATCACTCAGAATAAAAATTATCTTTTGGATTGCTAACCAGTAGCTGCTACGTATTTGGAGTATCTTGAATTACTCAGGAACTGATGGTTCAGTTTTTGGGTTATTTATACCATTAGTTTTGTGATTTCAAGCTTTCTAAATGTGTCTACTTAAAAATATAAACTTAAGCATTCATTTCTGGCTTGTAAGCACTGGCTTATTAGTGAATTGAACTTTAGATTATACTATTTATTATTTATTTATTTATTTATTTATTTATTTATTTCATTTTCTTTTATATATTCAGTCACATTATTATTTGGCTTACAAAATTGATATTTAAACAGGTGAACATTTCTCCCTAGTACAGTTGATAAAACTACAAAATATCTTCAACAGATAATACCACATTTCTTTGTGCCATTAACGCTTTGCCTCCCTATTTTTCTTCTAAATATCCTTCCTCAGACCCTCCTCTTTCACACACACCATACCTGGTATTTACATCTATATACCGTGTTTCTATATCCTTTGGTCAATCAGTTTCAGTCATAGAGTGTAGTCACTTGGTATGTATTAAGTCGGGACATACAATGCCTATCCTTCATAGTCTGGCTTGCTTCACTCTGCAGTAGATCTTCCATTTTCACCCACTTTCTGTCAAAAGCCCTGTTTTTTTTTTTTTTTTATGGCTGAATAGTATTCCATAGAGTATATGTGCCACAGTTTTTCTATCCATTCATCTGTTCGTGGGCATTTGGGTTGTTTCCATGACTTAGCAATTGTGAATAGGGCTGCAATAAACATTGATGTGCAAGCACTTTTCCGATTAAGTATTCTTCTGTCCTTTGGGTAGATGCCAAGGAATGTGATTGCTGGATCATATGGTAGTTCTATTTGAGGAATCTCCAAATTGTTCTCCACAGTGGCTGGACCAATTTACATTCCCACCAGTAGTGTAGGAGAGTTCCCCTTTCACCACACCCCCGCCAGCACTTATCATTTTTTGTTTTTTCATCTTAGTCATTCTGACTGGGGTTAGGTGGTATCTCATTGTTGTTTTGATCTGCATTTCCCTTACAATGAGGGATGTTGAGCATTTTTTCATATGCCTCTTAGCTATTCGTATGTCATCTTTACTTTCTGAGTGTTGGTTTCCTTGTCTCTGAAGTGGGATAAGTAATACCTACTTAATAGAACTACCATGAGGATTAAAGAACACAATACATCAAACTAATGACTGCTAATCACACAGTGACTGCTTAATAAAATGCAGCTTGAAAATATGATTTAAAAAGTACAGTTAAAAACTGATACATGAGTTACAACAATCACAGCAATTTGTGCACATGGCTTTGATCCTCAGGAACTCTCCTGCTTTGAAAGAATGAGCAGGGGCCTCCCCTGACCTTCAACCTCCCCCAGCCTTCTGCCTGTTTTGTTTGTTGGTTTGAGAGATTTTTGCTATAGGGCATGTGTGCTTGCCAGAAAGACAGAGAGATACAGAGACAGAAAGTGAGAAATCACCCCCGAGGGGATGGCCACACCGCAATCCCTTCTCCTGCATTCTCCTCTCGGGATCTTGGGCTCACAGGCACTCAAATTGAGTTTTATACTGCTGGGTCCGAGACTCAAACTGCAGTGGATTATGTGGGAGTCCAGTGATGTAACCATTACGCCATCTGCTGGTCCCCTGCCTGGTTTTGACACGGTCTCACAGTGAATATTCGCAGGATAGAATTCATTAGATACCAACTTGCTATGCTTTGTGTTGGCATTGATAAGTAGGAATTTCCTATATTCAAAATTTGACTTATTTTTTCCAAATACATTTAAGATATTTAACTTATATTTAAAAACACTGTTGTTTTAATCTTCTAAGAAACTGAATTTGAAATTCTACTGCAAATTCATTAAATAATGTTAATACATCTAAAAAAAAAGTCAGCAGATAAATGATGTAATTGGTTTTTCCAAGGAGAGGTAAAACTGAGACAACTTGGAAGAATGGTAAGAATTAATTTCTTGCTTTGGGGTTTGTCTCAGACACAATGAGTTATAGTCTGCAGAACTGAGCTAGAGTCAAGAAAAAAAAAATCCAACTTCACATGTGAATGTGTTGACCCCTCCACTGTGAGAAGATCAATATCATCTGGTCCATTTGCTACAAAAGATACTGAACTTGAATATGTCACTTTTGTTCTGTAAGGAATATATTTTTCAACTTTCATACAATACTCTTTAAGTTATACAAAAATATATAAGGACAACTGCTCCAAACTAATTTACAGATATCGTCTGGTGCTACTGCAATATGCCCAGCGTATGGCTCAGACCGTGGTAAGCTCCATATTTTAATGTTGCATGTGTTTATAAGTACACGTGTGTATAAAGAGAACTTTAATTCACAGGCGTGTAAAGTACTAATCTAGCATATATTTACCCAATGTGGTTGTGAACAGAGTAAAGGCATGGCACAAAAGAGTAGAAAAGGTGCTGAGACGTTTGTATGAAAGATTTTGTGCCAGACTGAAATGCTATGGTTTTTAATCTGGAAAGTATTGCATCTTAAAAGATCAGGTTTATATATATATATGTATACACACACACACACACACACACATATATAAACACATTCACAGAATTGTATATAAATATTCACACACGCACACACACACACACACACACACACACACACACATATCTGTATATTCAAGTTTTGCTATAGGGCACTGCATTTGCCAGAAAGAGAGAAGGTGAGAAAGGACCTCCTGGGAAGAAGCGGGAGAGGCGACAGTCATGCTGCAATTTCTTCTCCTCCATTTTCCTTTGGGGATTTTGGGAACACATGCACACATATGCTGGTATGTTTTTCAAGCAGCCAGGTCTAGGACTCAAACTGTACAGTCAGCCATGTGGGATCCAGCCACCTTAACCTCCACGCTACTGGCTGGCCTGGAAAATGTTTTCTTTGAGTGGAAAGCACTGTAAGTATTGTGTACCTGGATGGCTGTGGTGGGAAGGGTCTAAGACTGAAAGCAACTTTAGCAGATGAGCATATCATGGGTGATGGGGATGGGAGTGATTGCCCCCATTCAAGTATTTGTTGTTCTTGTCTTGTGGTCAAAGTGAGCCACTGGAGTTTTCTGGCAAAGGAAGTGGTTTCATCAGTTCTGTCCTTAAAAAAGGACGGTCAACAGTGAGAAGGATGAATTTGAGAAGGAGCAATTAATGTGTGTGATCTTATATCATGGGAAGCTCTTTTCTAGACACAAAAAAACACTGGCTCTCTTACCTTGCAGCGCTGACTGCATGCTCATCTTATCAATCTGGGGAAAGACAGGTCCTCGTGGGACAGGTCACTGTGATGCAAAATTGCCTTTTAGGAATTAAGTCATAATTTAGTTCACATTGTTGGTTATAGAAAAGGGCCAAAGATGTATGTTTAATGAGAGATATTTTCTAACCTCCAAGATGGCTATCATTCTGATGACTGTTATAAACTCATTCAAGAAAGTAGGGATCACAGATGGCATAATGGCTATGTTGCTGAACTTCCATGGTTATTATGTTGCTGGATTCCTATGGAGTTGACTAGACCAGGTGGTTTAAACCTCATGCTGGGCCTGTGTGCATGCATGCCTAAAATCCTGAGAGGAGAATGGAGCAAAGGGATTGTAATGTAGCCATCCTCCCTGGGGGGTGAATTTTCGCTTTTTGTCTCTCTTTGTTTCTCTGGTGAGCGCACATGCCCTATCCCAAAAATCTCTCTCTAAATAAAACAAAAAACAACCAAAAAAAGAAAATGAATTCCTATTTCTTGACACAAAGTAGCTTCCAGAAAGCATATTTCCCCAGAATCAGATACATTTCTCAGAAACAGATACAGCAGCCAGTAGCGTAGTATGTCCATCAGAGTTCCAGCAGGAAACCGGTAGTGCTATGAGACCAGTGCAAAAGCAGATGTTTATACAGGAAAATATACAAAGTCATGTGCATGCCCAATTAAGATGCATAATTAGAATGGTTCTAAGAGATCTTAGACTTTCACCTAAGTTGTTCTCTAGATTCAAAAGCAAACCTAAATGCTGAAAGAGTACTCCAGCACAGAACCAGTCTCTAAAGATGAAGAAAGGTAGTTTTTCTCTGTCTTTTGTATGTGTGTGTGTTTCAGCTTCCAATATTCTAGGAAATCTTTGTCAAAACATTAACTGAACAAAAGCTAAATAAAGAAAACCCAGAGACTTCAGTGAACATATATGACAAGAAATATTTTTGTGCAAAAATGATTTGAAAAAGTCTCAGAACAAATAGACTACTATGTCCTTCAACAATCAAAAACAACAAAAAAAAGGAAACCCTGGAAAAAGTAGAAAATCTTGCTTCCATAATTATCACATTATAATCATGAAATGTTCACTATTCAATAAAAAGCTATTAGGTATATTCCTCTTCCTCTACCAACAAACAAGAAAAGATGACTCATTCAAATGAAGAAAATAAGTTGACAAAAGTTATCCCTGAGAAAGCCCAGACATTAGATTTACTAAACAAAGACTTTAAGACTACTCTCTTAGATATGCTCAAAGTGCTAAGAAAAAACATGAACAAAAATAAAGGAAATCAGGAAACTATATGTGGAAAAATACTAGAATATCAACAAAAAGATTAGAAATATGAGGAGTGAGACAGCCAGTGGTACCGTGGTTAAGGTGGATGGATCTCACATGACTGTCTATGTGGTCCAAGTTCTGTAGCCAGTGTTTTTAAAAAACCAATGTGCGGGACCAGCAGTTAGCATAATGGCTATGTCGCTGAACTCCCATATAGTCACCCGCAGTTCACATCCCAGATCCGGTGACTTAAAACTCACACCGGGTGCGTGTGTGTGCGTGCCCAAGATCTCGAGAGGAGAACGGAGGAGGAGGGATTGCAGCATGGCTATCCCCCCTGGGGGGTGATTTCTTGCTTTCTGTCTCTCTGTCTCTCTCTGTCTGTCTGGCGAGCACACACACCCCATAGCAAGAACCTCTCAAAACAAACAAACAAACAAACAAACCAATGTGCATGTGTGTGTGTGCGTGCCTAAAATCCTGAAAAGAGAGAGAAATGGAGAAGAAGGGATTGTGGTGTGACCATTCTACATGGTGGGTTCTTTCTTATTCTCTCTGTATCTCTCTGGTGAGTGCACATGCTCCTGCCAAATTTACATTTAAAAAAGAAATATAAAGGGAACCAAACAAAAATCTGGAATTAAGTGGTGTGAGAATTAAAATTAAAAATTTACTAGCAGAATTCCAGAGCAGATTGGAGCAGGTAGAATAATCAGAGAACTTACAAATAGGATATTTGAAATTATCAATTCTGAGGAGCAGAAAGAAAAATAAAAGTGCAAAGAACTTAAAAGACTTACGGAACATCAATAAGACCAGTATATGCATAGAACAGACTTATTTGAAGAAATAATGGTTAACCCCCCGCCCCCCATTCTGTGAAATGTATGAATCTACAAATCCAAAATCAATGAACTTCAAGTAGGATAAACTGAGATCCACATTAAGGTACATTACAATCAAACTGCTGAAAGACAAAGTCAAAAGGAGAAACTTAAAACCAGTAAGAAAAAAGCAATTTGTCACATATAGGAAATCCTCAATAAGATTATCTCTAAATTTTTAGATACCGTGTAAGCTACAAGGCTGTGTAATGATATATTTTAAGTGATGAAAGAAAAAAGAAAAACTTGCAACTGAAAACTCTGCCCTGAAAAACTGTTCTTCAAAAATGAGGAAGAAATTAGGACATTCCTAGACAAACAAAAGCTGAGGGAATTCATTACTACTATGCTTGGCCTACAAGAAATGATAAAGGAAATTTTTCAAGTATAGAAATAAAAGGATAGTAGACAGATGAAAATATAAAAATCCCCATTAAGGGTGACTACATGAACAAATATAAAAACCAGTATCTTTATAATTTTGGATTTAATGCCAATCTTTCACTTTTTAGAATTTATAGACAAATATATCAAAAATATGTATCTGTTAATGTTATATAATATAAAAAGATTAGAATTGTGGCATTATAACATTAGAAAGGGCAGAACCTTTTAGGAGTAGGTTTTATGGAATTAAAATTAAGTTGATATCTATTTAAATTAAATGATTAAACTTTAGGAGGTTTTATGTAATTGCTTTGGTAACAACAAATTAAATATATGTAGAATATACACAAAAGTAAATGAGAACCATGTTACTACAAAAATTTGGCTAAAAACAAAAGAAAGAACTAAGGGAGGAAATAAGAGACAATAAAGACATAAGTTGTATAAAAAATAAAGTGAAGCAAAAGAAAGCTCTTATTTGTAGTTACATTAAATATAAATGGATTAAATTATTTAATCAAAAGACTGGCAGGATATATTAAAAATGATATCATTATGTTATTGACAAGAGATTCATTTTCGATCTAAAGACAGAATTATGTCGAAAATGAAAGAATGAAAAAAGTTATTCTATGTAGAAAAAAAAAAGCAAATGAGAGCTGGAATTGCTGTTTTAATATCAGACAAAATAGACTTAAAGTAAAAAGCTGTTACAAGAAACAAAGGATGAAAGAGTCAATTCATAAAGAAGATGAAATCATTACAAAATAGGTACATTAAACATCAGCACTCCAAAATATATTAAGCAAACATTGGCAAAATGGAAAGTAGAAATAGATAGCTCTAATAGACTTCAATATTTCACTTTTAATAATGGATAAGAAAATATAGAAATATATAGAAATTAAGCAACACACCCCTAAACAACCAATGAATCAAAGAAGAAATCACAAGGGAAATTAGAAATTACCTTGAGATAAATGAAAACAAAAACCAAAAACAAAAAATACTGGAAGTTATGGCATAAAACAACAGCAGTGCTAAGACGGAAATTTATAGCTGTAAATACTTACATTAAAAAAGAAGAAAGATCTCATATTAACAACCTAACTTTATTTTTAAGAACTATCTATTAATAGAAAAATAAATGTAAACTAAACCCAAAGATATTAAGAGAAAAGAAGTAGAAGGATGGCAATTATAAAGATTAGAACAGAGAGCAACAAAATAAAGAAGATAAAAATAATAGAAAAGAATCAATAAAACTAAATATTAATTCTCTGAAAATATCAAGAAAATTGATGAACGTGTAGCTAGATTATTGCAGAAAAATAAAAAAGAGAAAAGATATAAGTAACTAAAATCAGAAATCAAAGTGGAACAATATCATTGATTTTATAGAAATAAAAACATATAATAAAACAATGCTATGAAAATTTTTAAGTCAACCAGTTAACTTAAAGGAACAAATTTCTAGAAACACATATTTACCAAAATTGAATGATGAAGAAATATAAGATCTGACCAGTCCTATAATAAGTAAGGACACTAAATTGGTTATCAAAAAACAGAAGTCCTGGGCCAAATGGCTTCATTTGTGAATTATAAATATTTAAAGAATTAAAATCAATTCTCAACTCTTCCAAAAACTGAGGAGTAGAAAATTTTTTTTTTTTTGAAGAGGTTTTTGCTATAGGGCGCATGTGCTCGCCAGACAGACAGAGACAGACAGAGAGATAGAAAGCGAGAAATCACCCCCCAGGGGGATGGCCACGCCGCAATCCCTTCTCCTCCATTCTCCTCTCGGGATCTTGGGCACGCACGCACACGCGCCCGGCGTGAGTTTTAAGCCACAGGGTTGGGTACTCGAACTGCGGTCGACTACGTGGGAGTCCAGCGACATAGCCATTATGCTAACTGCTGGTCCCCAGGAGTAGAAAATATTTTATAACTCATCCTATGAGGCCAACATTATCCTAGTAACACTAGTGAAGACACTACAACAAAAGAAAACTAAAAATCAACATCCTTTATGAACATCGATGCAAAAAATTCAACTAAAGGCTAATAAATCAAATTCAATAGAGTATTAGAAGGGTTACATAGGACCAGTTCATGGCCTGCTGGTTAAGAGAGCTGGCTGCCATATGGCCAATCACACAGTTTGGTTCCAGATCTGGCAGCTTGAAAAACATGCCAGGCATATGTGTACCCATGCCTGAAATCTTGGAAGGAGGCAGAAATGGCATAAAAAGGGTTATGTTGTGACCATGTCCCACAGAGGGTGCTTTCTTCCTCTTCCTCTCTCTCTGTCTCTCTCTCTCTCTCTCTCAGACAAGTGCATGTGCCCTCTGAGGAAAAAAGGGGGAGGTTTTATACTATGACCAAGTATGGTTTATTCCCAGAATGCAGGGATGGTTGAAAATGTGAAAATCAATTAATTAGTATACCATATTAACAGAATAAAGGGAAAAAAAAGACACATGATTATCTCAAATGATACAGAAGAAACACCTGACAAAGTAACAATTGTGATTTCTCTTTACTTAGGGTGTACATGTGCCAAATGCTACATAATACATAGATATTCAATATAGAATGTCTTGAATTTTTTTTTTTTTTTTTTTTGTTATAGATCATGTGTGCTCACCAGAAAAACAGAGAGAAAGACAGAAAGTGAGAAATCACCCCTGGGAAGATGGCCACGCCACAATCCCTTCTCTTCCATTCTCTTCTTGGGATCTTGGGTACGCACGCATACGTGCCCAGTATGAGTTTAAGCCACCAGGTCCGGGACTTGAACCGTGGTTGACTACATGGGAGTCCAGCAACATAGCCATTATGTCAATTGCTGGTCCCAAGAATGTCTTGAATTTTTAAGGCAACTCCTTAAAACATAAAATATTACATTATTGCTTCCTACTTACAGATTAAGAGATTGAAGTTAAGACTACTAAAGTAATTTATCAAAATCATACATATACTAGGTCTCTCCAAAATTCATGTGTTAAAATTTGATAAGCCATCGAGAAGGTATTAAAAGGGGAGAGACTTAATATGGCAATGAGATTAAGGGATGGAGGCCATGGGAGGTGATTAGGATTGGATAATGTTATCAGGGTAGGACCTCCTTATCTGAATATAAGGACAGGGAGTGAGGCCAGAGAAAAACACACAGACTCAGATACATAACCTCTTGTTTAGCTATTGCCTTCTCGTTGCCATTGATGTTGTGTGAAGAGAGTCCTTACCCCCAAAAAGGCCCTCTAGATGCAACCCATGGACTTTGGACCTCTAAATCATGAGCTGAATGAACCTGTATTCTAATAAATCATCTAGTTTTGGGAATTCAGTTATTAAGCTAAAGAGGATGGGCCAAGATATAGATTTTGATGGGGCCAGCAGGTGGTGTGGTGGTGAAGGCACCAGACTCCCACATGGCAGAACACTGTTCAAGTCCCAGACCTGGCAACTTGGAAATCATGCTGGGTACATGTGTGTGCATGCCCAACATCTCAGAAGGAGAATGGAGAAGAAGGGATTGTGGAGAATTGTATGAAGGGACTGTGGCATTGCCATCCTCCCAGGGGGTGATTTCTCATCTTCCCTCTCACTGTCTCTCTCCACTGAGCACACATGCCCTATGGGAAAAAATTAAAAAAAAAAAAAGACACAGATTTCGAGATCACAAACCCATGCTATTTTGACTTCATACTGTGTCTTTTGCTTTAGCCTCTAAGGAATATCAAAATGAAGGTGTCAAGAGCCAATTTGAGCAAGTCACTATCACCTCGCTGACTTAATGAAAGGTCTTTGGTGTCTTTATCCCTGATCTCACCCCCACTGTGATAAAGTACTATTTTTCTGAGTGTATATTAACTTTCACTGCTGAAATGGATCTGGCCCATCTCATTCCAGTAATGACTTTGGACTTCCGGGCATTGTCAAATCACTTTTTATAGTCTATCCAGGGAAAGAAAGGTGCACATGGACCCAGCAGGTCCATAGTGGAGAACAACAGCAGGGGCAGTAGAAGCTGCAGAAAACAAAAAGAAAGCCAGCAAGTTAAGAAAACTGGAATCAATTTGGTTTTGACTCAGAGTCATACGCTATTATGAAAACAACAACAACAAAAAGACAAAAACTCTAAAGGGTCCGTGCCAACTCACTGGATTAGAGTTATAAATAAAAATTAGAATTATAGTTTCCAATGTTTTATGAGTTTTTAATAGGTACATTGTTTCACTTCCTGACAAATTGATGAAATGCAGACCTGCTAAGTCACTAATACGCTAGTGACATTTGTTTACTTCAACTATTGCAAGCAAAGAGATCTTTTAAGATTATGTTCTTTTTGTAGTGAAACTCAAACACATGCTTCCGCAGACTTCTGAATTTAAACATTTTAAACATTCAAGTTTACTCCCCAGGCTAATATCTTGCTTCTGTACCATGACAATTGGGGAGGTGGCTGACCTGTTAAACCAGTTCTTTCTACTTCACAGGGGAAAGTGGAAGAGCAGCTGAGAATCCATCAGTCTGAGCTGAAGGGACACCTCAGCCAGAAGCAGTCCATTTTTCTTAACTGTAGAGACCTGGGATTTCTGGGAAAGAATTGGTTTTATGCACAGAAATAAAGCCACAATTTGGTGTTGGTTCCATTTATTGCCCTCTTCTGCGTTATAACTTTATTGATATCCTCTCTCCATCACTGGCAACCTGCATAGGGATCATCAGCCATGACAATGACAGAGGGGCACTTAAAGTGAAACAATTAAAACACGTTCACTGACCACTCTCTAAGGCAGATCTAAAGTTATACAAGTTTCACAACTCAAACTCAAGTTATCCTCTATAAACCTGTCCTACTGAAGATAAAGTCCATCCCCTGCCCCCCCCCCCCCTTAAAAATATGTAGTTTAAAAAAAAGGAAAAACTTCGGTTTGTACTTCACACCAGGTCATGTGACTACTGTTATCATCTCTAGGTTGAATGCTTTAACCACGGAAATAGAGCTGCATTAAGCAAGAATTTTCCTATCACTAAGAAAATCTGCTTATTAAATTTGCCAGAAGATGTCCTGCCTCTCAGTCAAATGAGAAACATGTGAATCCTATGCCAGGGGCTGTGGGCGGCATATCGACCTTTCATCTCTGAAGGCAGAGAGGGCAAGTCGGGCACAGGCAAAGGTATTGATGGCCCCTTTTCAGTCTCGCCTTTTCTGGTTGAAGTAGTTCCAGTGTTTAAGAAAACTTTGGGTGAGGAGGGCAGGCAAATGAGCATGCATGGTACACCTGGAGGCTAGGTGTCTTGATATTAAACAATTCGGAGAAAGCCAAGTCATGGTAATGAGAGCCCAAGGTACCATCCACTTCCCTAACAAAATATTACTAATCCCTTGAATAAAAGACTGGCTAATCCTCCAAGTTCGATTTTGCCCTTCAAGGTATTTCAAAATCAATCCTGCCCTTGTGGGTCATGGGAGACCTCACTATCACCTGCAGGGATTATGAGGCTAGCTTGCAATGCCTTGTCTGCATTTCTGAGCGCGGACAGTCTCTTAACTCTGTTGGCAACGTTAACTTTTGTATTCATTCAAATGTGGAAATACCTTCCATCTTATTCTCTGAAACCCTCCTCAACCCACTGCACACTCTCTTCTCAAAAGTAGCCTTTGTATGGTTAATAAAATACTGCTTTAGAATGGTCACTGTGCCAGGGTATAGCCTGCCTTCAGCAAAATGGAAGTGGGATATGACCTTTCGCTTGTATAATCTTTATGCCCTAAAAATAGCAGAGACATCCCTTACTGTCCTGGTGACACACAGACTCACAGGGAATGAATAATCATACTGGCAGTCATACCGGGGGGTAAGCAATAGAGAACAACGAGGAAACACTGATCGCAAAATGTACAAATGGATGTCACGAACTTCAAAAACATGTCCATTATAAAGCAGGGGTTTTGGTCCTTGCTCAATTCCTCTGACTTTTTTATGCTTCATGTTTTTAAGCCAGAGCAGCTGCTCTTACTCACAACCTTCTACTGAACAGATTGCTGACAGGGCAGCTCTCCCGTGTCGGGGCATCAGGCACCAACGCTTCTTGAGCTCTCTGAGGGGTCCTACTGCCCCACAGGTGGAGGGGAATATACCGGAACATCCAGGTTGCCTGAAGGTGGAGCAGTAGAGCCCACATCCTCTGGTAATGACACTTGTACACTTCACAGTAATAAGCTCACTTTCACATGAAGTAATTTAGGTTTTCAGTGACTCTGTAAAGTCATTTTTCCATTGCAAGGTTAGGATACTCTTACTAGCAATTTTCTTGTTTTCCATAAAATAAAAGAGCTACTCAAATGGAGTGAAAAAACAAAGTATGTAATTTGACTTCTTTTGCTACTCACTACTAAACATGTTTTTTTACCCCCTGCTCCATTAGAATGTATGCATAAACACTGATAAAAGGGAAAGCATCCGGTATTTTGGGACTGGAGTGTTTTTTGATGATCAGCACACTGAGCCCTGGGGTGGAATGTCTTAGTAGCAGTTAAAGGCTAACAAGATGAGTCGACCATGCTCGTAAATGTATTCGAAGAAGGGCCCACATTATGCAATGTAGGACCAAGGGTGAGGTTACAGGAATCTCCTGACCTCTCTCTCCAAATCTCCAGACATAATAGGTATTGCTCCAGACTAATTGAACCAGGCACATCTACAGCCTGGGGACAGAAATTCAGCCATGGTGTGGAGCAATGAATGCTCAAAGTTGTAAAGCACTTAGAGGCCATAGAGCCCAACTGCCTTAATTTGCAGTTTCAGGTCTGAAGAAGCTTGGTGTACACCAGGATGAGGAAGGAAACAGAAACCTGACAACCAACCATTCTACTGTCTTTTATGGAAGCTTTACTCACTGCAAAAGACAGTCTAAGATGCAAAGTAGTACATTAATGTTAAAATTACTGAAGTTGATAACCGTGCTATGTTAATTTTATATATATATATATATATATATATATATATATATATATATATATGACTATCCCTTTTTTAGGAAAATAAACACTGAAATATTTAGTAATAAAGGACCATGACATAACTGTTTTAGTCTCTTGTGCTGCTAATAACAGAAACACTGGAGTCTGGGTATTTATAAAGAGGAGAGGCATGTTAAGCTCACAGTTTTAGAGGTCCAAGGTCAGGTGACTCTATCTAGTAACATCACCTTGTTGGTGGGTTCCCAAGGAGGTGCTGGGAATCACCTGGTAAGATCTTGGGAAGAGTATAAAGCATGTGGCTCTGTCTCATTCTCTCTCATAAACCCACTGGGATTCAATCATGAGGCCCCACTCTGACAACCTGGATTCTAATTACCTCCCACAAGCCCTGCCTTCCAACACCATAATTGGATTAATAGCTCAACACCTGGATATGTAGTATACACACTCAAATCATAGCAGTAACTTACCTCAAATGGCTCAAAAATGTGAGAGATAGATGCTATAGATAGATGATAGAAAGATGGCAGATGATAAATAGAAAGAATGAGAGAGGGAACAAGAAAATGATAAAGCAGAAGGGTAAAATTTTAAGTGAATTCAGGTGAAGTGTTACAGGTGTGTTCGTACTCACACCAGTTTAATTTTTGCAAGTCATCCATAAGTTTGAAATTATTTTCAAATAAAAAGTTTTAAACACTTTCCAAACCCCACCACCACACAAAGATATCCTTCAGGATATGCCTTGAGTTGACCATGTTTAGGGTGCAGATCTCTAGCCCTGTCCTGGAGTCTGCAGAATTTGGAAAGTAAAGACTTCTTTACCCATCTGGTGAAATGGATTTACCGGATAATTTTAAAAAATTATATGGGTGCTGGAGTCAGCAGGTGGAGTGATAGTTGAGGTGTTGGACTCCTACATGGCTGACGGCAGTTCGAGTCCTGGTCCTGGTGGCTTGCTTTCTCATTCCTCCTGCTCCCCTCCTGTCCCCATCTCTCTCTGGTAAGTGCACTTGCCCTATAGCACATTGAACATAATAATAACAATAATAAATAAAATTAAATAAATTAAAAAATATATGTGAGTGTGTTCATTTATCTTGTTCATTCATTTCACTGACCAGCTACATTTCCTACAGTTTAAAGTCAAAGCAGTCAGCTATAATTTGGGTATGATAAGTAGTTTATCACATTAATAGTATGTAAAGGTGTCCAATAAACACTAACTATAGGAAACAGACAACACATGTCCTTAGGACAGCTACAAACAGACTAGTTATTTGCATGTACATACTCTACATACTCAAATCATTTTCACACACACATGTCACTAGATTCTCTCCTCCCAACCCCTGATTTAAAGTGCCGACGTTCATCCCATTTTGCAATTGAAGTTGAGACTTAGAAGAATTAGGTGGCTAGTTCTTTTAATTAATTTATTTATTTTGAGAGGTTTTTGCTATAGGGTGTGTGCGCTCGCCAGAAAGACAGAGAGAGACAGAAAGCCAGAAATCACCCCCCTGGGAGGATGGCCACACCGCAATCCCTTCTCCTCCATTCTCCTCTTGGGATCTTGGGCACACACGTACATGCACCCGGTGTGAGTTTAAGCCACTGGGCCCGGGACTCAAACCGTGGTCTACTACATGGGAGTTCAGCCACATAGCCATTATGCTAACTGCTGGTCCCAAGTGGCTAGTTCTAAATCATAGTGCTGTAAGTAGTGGGACTGAGACTTGAGCCTTGCTTTTATAAATTCTGTCTCTTGTCACTAGGTTATGCTACCCTGCTGCTGGAGCAATGTGTCTCCAGAAACACACGATTTGTGCATGTGAAGTGCTAGGTGGTGTACATGGCTTGGTATTGGATATTTGCAAATATACACTTGCAAATCCATCTATGCTATTAATAAAAGGGCATTAATAAATTGGAATATACTATACTTTTGGTCATTTTAAAAATTTCATTATGGAAATAAATACAAGACTTATTTTTTTGTTTTGTTTTTAAACCTTTGTTTTTGTAAATAAGTAAGAAGCTACAGTTTATATTTTGTTATCTTTTGCCCTAGTTTATACTACCAATGTACCTTGCAAAGATAATCATAAAACCTTCTGGTAAGTATCTGAAAGATTATCTGCCAACTTCATCTTTAGAAATAAGAAAGTTAACACTAGAATGCTTTCTAAAGCCGCATAGATAGTTAGATGCTAAGGCAGGACTGGAAATCAAATAAAAGTCTCATTGCCAGTTTAATTATTCTTCTTAGAAAATCAATAGTTTTAAACCAAATGTAGTTTGTTTATTTCATGTTAATATATTTCCCCCAGATACCTTTTGTAAGGAGATGAGACAAAAAAAAAAGGGCACATTTTGGTTGAATATATATGCATACACGTATTTGATACAAACATACAGGAAGATTAACAATTACGTGCATTTATCCAAAAGAAGAGGAAAAAACTTTGATCAGTTCCAGTCTGTCCTATTCGTCCTTCCTAATCAAAACCATATGTGAAGCTATAAAAGAACCCAGAGCCCAGTGTGAGTGCCAAAGATGAAGGGACAACCAAAAAAGAAAAATGAAGGAACAGTGAAGCAGAGACCCAACATTATTTCCAACATTTTAGCTCACGGTCACACTTCCAGTTCTTCATCAGATAAGAATGTTTTGCGCACACTGGGCCAATTTACGCCGCACAGGAAAGCCTGTAGCTGTCCTCTCAGCCCACCACTTCCTGTGGGAGTCTGCTCAAAGGCTCAGCCCTTCCATGCTTTTTTTTTTTTTTTTTGGAGAGATTTTCACTATAGGGCGCGTGCGTTCGCCACACAGACAGAGAGAGACATAGAGACAGAAAGTGAGAAATCACCCCCCAGGGGGGATGGTCACGCCGCAATCCCTTCTCCTCCATTCTCCTCTCAGGATCTTGGGCACGCACGCACACGCGCCCGGCGTTAGTTTTAAGCCACCGGGTCTGGGACGCGAACCGTGGTCGACTACGTGGTAGTCCAGCGACATAGCCATTACGCTAACTGCTGGTTCTCAGCCCTTCCATGCTTTTGACCAAAATGCTCCCAAGAACTAGGAAGACCCTTGCTGCTTATCTTGCCATTTTGTGGAAGGAGTCCACCCACGAGTGACTCCAGACCATGGAAAGTAAACAGTGTCCATTTCTCAGGTGTCTTTTCTCATCTCTCTCTCTCTCTCTGTGTGTGTGTGTGTGTGTGTGTGTGTGTGTGTGTGTGAGAGAGAGAGAGAGAGAGAGAGAGAGAGAAAGAGAGAGAGAGAAAGAGAGAGAGAAAATTTAACCTTTCTTTTTCTATCTTTCTTTCTTTTTTTTTTGACTCATTGCACTCAAGTTCTTCACTGTTCATGCAAGTTTCTTATTCATAGTTATAATGATAAATGTCCTTGTTCCATGACAATGCAAACAATTTTAGGCACAGGAAAAGGCCTTCTCACCCCTTGGAGCTGACCTTTATCTTACCTCTCTACTACATTACCATAGTTTCTTTTCATCAGGTCTTTACCTTGCATTCTGGAGTGCAGAGAGAGATGTATTGTTTCTTTCCAGTACATCATCCTAGGAGAGAAAAAGGTCATTGGAAGATTGCCTGCTGAGATCTATTCTGAATTTTCATTCTTGGATCAAGTTTCATGAGGCCAAGTGCTAAAAATAGATAAACTGACATGATCTCATTTTATTTACTCTAAAACAGTACTCAAACAAACACAGTCCCTGTTCATTACCAAACTTTTTTGCAGGAATCCTTTACCCACTCTTGCTTTGCCCCCCTGCCCCTGATTATCCCTATCCTGTTAGTAATAAGATCTCCTACCTTGTTCCCTAGGTGCCACCATCACCAAACCACTGTTCAGGAATTCTGTCATCTCAGTCTCCCCCTCAATGTCCTAGCATATCTGCTATGAGAAGGTAGGAGAGAGAATAGCTGGCTCCACTTATTCACAAACCCTGTCTCAAAAGTGTTCCTATTCTGAGAAACCAGCAGTTGGCGTAAGGGCTATGTTGCTGGACTCCCATGTAGTCGACCGTGGTTCAAGTCCCGGACCCGGTGGCTTAAACTCATGCCGGGTGCGTGTGCGTACCCAAGATCTCGAGAAGAGAATGGAGGAGAAGGGATTGTGGCATGGCCATCCCCCAGGGGGTGATTTCTTGCTTTCTGTCTCTTAGTCTCTCTCTGTCTTTCTGGTGAGCTCATGCTCCCTATAGCAAAACCTTCTCCAAAAAAAGAAAAAGGAAAAAACAAAAAACAAAAGAGTATCCCTATTCTGATATGGCTCTTCTTAAAGAGTTTTCTGAGGGCTCCCACATCTCACCTTGGCTCAGACCTCCTCATTGTGAAAAACACAGCTCTAGGTGGAAGTTCCATGTAGTCAACAGAGTGCCCTCAGTCTCCTGGTCTTATAATAGAGAAGCCTGCCCTAAGAGCTGGTTCTGGGCCAACTCAAAGAGTGTAGGAAGAAAACTGCTAACTCTTTGTTCAGAGATTGAGTTTCATGAACTGTCTGTTATCTATATAGTACACGGAAGGAAAAATATCTTTTTCTTACCCAAAGCTAGGCTTGTGGCTGAGGCCTATATAACACAAGGTAGATTAATAAGAAAAAAAGTACACAAAGTTATATAATGTAAGTTTTATGTGAAATGGGAGCCTGCCTAAGGAAATAAAGACCAAATAAAGGAACTTCTATATTTTTATGCTATGTTTGACGAAAAGCAGATAGTCATGGGGAAGTATAATTGGACAAAGGGAGTATGATCTAATGATAAGAAACTGGGGGGAACTGAGCAAGGCTGTTTGTTCACATTCTTCTTTGTGACCCTGTGTCATCAGAGACTAGGGAGTTCATTTCCCAAGCATAGAGAGGGCAGCTCTCAGATGAGAGTCTTATATGTCTTAGTGGAAGGTGAGATAATCCTTTCTAGGCTTTATGACCTGTTTCAGTGGCGAATGGTGGGGTGAAGCTCAGAGTGACTTTCTTCTGCAGTTTCCTCAACTTCCCTCAGCTTCAAATATTTTGGAGTCAAATATTTTGGGATATGGTGTCCTGAAATCTGCCAACATTTATGGGAAACCTAGGACCAGAAAGCCTCAGATCTGAAGTTCACCTTAGTTTTCTTTCTCCTATCCCAGTTCTGACAGACCTGAACTTGGGGGCCATGGAAGGAGGTCATGCTGGGAGAGCTTCCTGCTCAGAGAACGTGGTCTTTTGGATTTTTATTATATTTCTAAACTAAATAGAAGTAATTATGTCTTTTTATTAGGAACTCTGGAGGGGAAGAACGCCCAGAAATACTGGGTGGGGATTGTATAATTTATAGCAAATGCCATGGAGGACAGGGCACAGGAAAAGAGAATGACTGATGCAACAAAAAAGCCAAGAAATGAAAAAAAAAAACCTTCATAATATCGGAAATCAAAGACCATGAAGATATTCTTGCTTAGGATTTTTAACATTTTAAACCCACAGTCTCTCAGAATGCTTTTTAAATGATGCTTCTATGCATCTCTACAACCCAAGATAATGTTGAGTAATTTCACTTCTTATAACGTGGGTCATGAAAATATGCACCCTTACAGATTCTTGTGTGTCCCCAGAGGGACTAGCTATTTCCTCCCTATATATCCCCTGAGAACTCCCGTAGGCAGAATCCTGTAGATAAAGAAAATGCCCAAAGATGACCTGCTTAAGATCCTATAGCTGGTTAACTTCCTGCCCAAGATAAGAACACATGTTTCCTGTCTTCCAGCCAAAAGCTTTATCCTCTACAATATTCTGTGTCCCTAGAGTTAAAATAAATCAAGAATGTGAGATGCACTTGGAGTTTTCAATTCTCCAAATTCTTTTAAGTGCTCCAAATATTTCTATGGGGAGAGTTATTCTAGGCATCTTCTGGGAAACAAACACATGGTATATCCATCATCCAAATGCTTCTTTAGTCAGAGAGAGGAACACTGATGTTTAAAACAGAGAATAAAGTCCTAGCCAGTGAAGGGAAGTGCATGAGGGTAAGAATGGCAGAAATGAAGGTACCAGTGACCATTTGAATTTGGCATGGTAAAAATTGAAGAGTATATAGCCCAAAACAGTATAAGGCATTATTATCACATTCAAAATGTTAAGAATAAACAAACCATCAAAGTAAAATGAGAATTATTAAATTCTAAGTTCCTCTAGGAATATTTAGAAATTTAAGTCATACTTTATAATGAATACATATGGGATTATTTTTCTTTTAAGACAAGAAAAGTACAGTTGCACTGCAAATTCACAAAGGAAAGTGAAGGATTTCACCTTGAAAATATAAAATGCCTCTCCCTCTGAGATGCACAAAGAAGTGGACTCTAACCAGACACTCCTGAGAATGGCAAGGGACCGAAGAAGACAGTAGTCCCTGGAAGGAACATGTAGGTCAAGAGATGATAAGAACTTCCAAGGCTTTTGAAAATCGATTGGAGAGAAAAGAAACAGGAGGTTCATTAGAAGAAAGATGGATTTAATGATGAGCACATTCTGAGATAATGAACTGCATCACAAAACTCCTCTTTTGAAAAGAAGAAAGAAAATATATCCCCAGAACCCCCAAGAATCATTTTTTTTTTCTTTTTGGAGAGGGTAAAGGGGAGGAAAAGGTGAGAGGCCAGAATCTAAGCTTTTTACAATTGGCCACTAGTAAATAGCACATTTTAAATAAAAGTAGTTCCAAAGCAAGCAAAAGTAATCAATGGTATTAGAAGCTATAAGGGGGGGGGGGATGTGGTGGGGTTTAGTGTGGAGAGAAGGGATGGGGGGATTGGTTTCTGGGATGCTAGCATTGTTTTATTTCTGTATTTGTGTGTAATTTAGGATGGGGTGTTGTTTTACAAAAATACAGTGGGATATGTATATGATAGTGTTATTTAATGTATGTGTTTTACATGAGAAAAAGTCAAAATTAAAACAAAATAAAATGAGTGTTTAAAAAAAGGTAAATATTAAAATTATAGTGATATATAAGCCAGAACCAAAGGTGAAGTGTTAAAGATAGAATAATGGAATTATAAAGCAGCATACAGATATTTTATGAAAATCATTAGAGGGGCTGGTAGGTAGCATGGTAGTTAAGGTGCTGCATTCTCACATGGCTGACCATGGAATGGGTCCCAGGACCTGGGGGCTTGCTTTCTCACTTTTTCTTTCTCTCTCACTCTATCTCTCTCTGCTAATCTAAAGACCAATAATAATGATAAAGAAAGAAAATTAAATAAATCATTTTACAAATTATTAGAGAGCTGAAGATGAAAGGAATAGCAATTAATTAGTCTTACCACATCCTACTTTTACAATCAATGTACTGTTGTATAGCCACATATATGTTCAAATATATATATTTACCTCTTACAGTGAGTATTTCTCATTTATAAAAATCTTGTGCTTATTTGAAACTAAATTGTCATATTCTAATTTTTCTGTTTTATAATCCAAGTTTTCATCTATACAATTTGTTTAAATTGAAATGTATTCAAACATGTGGAAGAGAATGAAATCATGTAGCCATATGTGACATCTAAGAAAAGACTAGTCAATCAAACAAAAATAATTTGATTGCTAATTATGTGACCAATCCAATACTACTTACCGTTGATGATATATACAATAAATAAAAGATTTTATTTTGGTTAAGAACAAATAATCTAGTTGGAGAGAGACTAATAAACATGAAAAGCACAAAATGCTGCATTGTTCAGTGCTATCTGTATATCAATGGTCATATCAGCAAAATAGTAATGACCATATGGATATCTTAAATAGAGAATGATTTGCTTCTCTTTTCCCAAAGAAAAGTTCTGAAATGTTGAAAAAAGAATTAGTAATTATTATGAACTGAGAGCTCGCAATTTATTTCATAGGAATTATGATGAAGATCAAAATCAGATGTCATCTTATTAGATGGGTTTATTAGAGTTTTCAAAGAAATACTAATGCACATTAAGATTTGCTGTTGGCACTAAAATATAACATGGTGTGAAAATACTAGGAAGTATAAAAAGAGAGAGGGGAGAAAATAGAGAAAATCTCACAAATTGAATGTCCGTAACACTGAGACTCAATTACAAAGATCATGCTGGGAGAGAATTGGTCAGGACCAAGAGCCAAAAGTATTCTTTGGAGAAGGGTGTAAGTCAAATTACCTTAGAGTTGGAAACATGATTTAGCAAGAAACAGCAAAAAAAAAAAAAAAAAAAAAAAAAAAAAAAAAGATAGCCAGAATCTATGTCTCCGTCTACCCGGTAACAAAAACTCCCATATTGAACCGTGAAGAAAACAGTCTGATAAATGAACATAGGTTATCCACATTTCCATTTCCATTTCTTGTTTCCAGTCCACATCTGTGAGTGAATTGGAATTTTTCCCTCAGTAGAATTGACTTCTGGCTGACTATGGTAGGTTGAATGATGGTCTCACAAACGTATCTATGTTCTAATCCTTAGAACTCATGTGTATTACCTAGTATGGTAAAACAGATGTTGAAGATATGACTAAGGTAAGGCCTTTAAAATGGGAATATCCAGGAGTCCAGTGTAATCACAATGGTCCCTTGTAAGAGGGAGGTCAGAAGATCAAAGAAGGGGGACCAGCAGGTGGCTTGATGGTTAAGGCACTGGACTCCCACATGACTGACCATGGTTTGAGTCCCAGACCTGGCAGCTTGCTTTCTCAACTTTCTCTGGTGAGCACATGTGACCTAAAGCAAATAAAAAAATTAAATTTTATTTTTAAATAAGAATATTAAAGGAGGAAATAGAAGATGCCACAACAGAGACAAGAGATTAGAGTGATAGGAGAAATAGGTCATGAGTCAGAAAATGTATATAGATTCTAAAAACTGGAAAATATAAAGATTCTCCCCTTCGACCCTCCAGAAGAAACAAACTCTGGGAACACCTGGGTTTTACCCAAGTGAAACTGATTTTGAATTCCTGACCTTCTGATCTATAAAGAAATTATTTATTTCTTTACAGTTTAATAATTACAGTTTTCAAAGAAATACTAATGCACAATAAGATTTGCTGTTGGCACTAAAATATAACATGGTGTGAAAATGCTAGGAAGTATAAAAAGAGAAAGGGGAGAAAATAGAGAAAATCTCACAAGTTGAATGTCTGTAACACTGAGACTCAATTACAAAGATCATGCTGGGAGAGAATTGGTCAGGAACAAGAGCCAAAAGTATTCTTCGAAGAAGAGTGTAAGTCAAATTACTTTAGAGTTGGAAACATGATTTAGCAAGAAACAGCAAAAAAAAAAAAAAAAAAAAAAAAAAAAAAACATAACCAGAAACTTTTAATTATTTATTTCTTTTGCCATAGGGCATGTGCACTTGTCAAAGAAGGAAAGTGAGAAATCACCTTCCAGCAGAGGTGGTCATGCCACAATCCCTCCTCCTCCTTTCTCTTCTTAGGATTTTGGGCATGCATATAGGCACGCCTGGTGTGAATTTCAAAGGGATCCAAGATTGGAACTGTTGTTGGCCATGTGGTAGTCCAGGCATTAATCACTATGCCATCTGCTGGCCCCAATTTGTGTGGTTTTAAGTCACTAAATTTGTGGTGATTTGTTCTAACCACATTAGGAAACTAATACATCGAGTAAGATGGTCAGTCTAAGTAGACTTCTTTTTCTCTAGGATGTCTCCTGTGCAGGGCATGTGATCACAGAAGAGCTTTTGCAGAGTGACAAGCAGTTCAGTCAAGTAAGGGCTTCTTTTAGAGGATTTCTTATGTGTGTGTGTGTTTTCTGCTTTCTAGAATCTCTAAGATTGGATTTTAAATCCAGAATGGAGCCAATGATCTTATCAGGTCTTTGGTTATTACAGGAACCCATTCACTGGTCAGGCTTCCTGAACTTTATGTCTATTAATACTTATGCCTCACTCAAGAAAGCACAGAAACTGGTACCCAAGTTCTAGGAAAAAAGATACTGACCCCATAGCTTAAGAAAGGTCTTATAATAGTAGGAAAATTGTAGAAGATTAAAATGTCAATACTTAAGGATATCTTAGGATGTTTCTATGGGATCCTTTGATGCTAATGCTCTTTTGGTCTAGGATTTGTTCCCTATCTTCGAAGTGGCACCAAAAATGTGAAAAGGGGAGCGAGCATACAACATAGCAGTTATGTTGCTGGATTCCCACATGTCCGACCATGGTTTGAGTCCTGGGCCTGGTGCCTTGGCCACACTCTGGGCATGTGTGCATGTGTGCCCAAGATCCCAGGAGGAAAATGGAGGGGAGGGGATTGTGGTGTGACCATCCTCCCGGGGGCTGATTTCTCATTTTGTTTCTCACTGTCTCTGTCTCTGTCTCTCTCTTTCTCCAGTGAATGTATGCATCCTAAGGCAAAAACCTCTTTTAAAAAATGTGAAAAGGAGCCAACCTAGTGATGGTGCAATGGTAATGCAATGCTCTGTGATGCTAAAGACAAGTGGGAGGGTCTCAGGTTAGCATCCTGAGGTTTCCCTACACGCATGTGCATGTGCCCATGAAGCTGGCTGGCTGAGGATGGGTGTAGATTGTGGTGTGAAAAACCTGTTTGTTAGTGATTCTCTCTCTGTCTTGCATTTTCTTGCTCATGGAAAAGATAATAAACATTTAAAAATGTAAAAAGGCACTTTTAAATAGAAAGGAAATGCGTTAACACTTTTTCTTTTTTTTTCGATCACTGGATCATCGACCTCTTGAGGATAGAGATCAGATATTGTTTTGGTTTCACAGCAACTAATCGAGTGTCTGGTTAGCAGTAAGTGACATAGACATATTTTTCAAGGAAAGAGGAAGGAGAAAAGGAAGAAAAAAGCTTTTTTTTAATCTCTTTTTTGAAACATTAAATAGAGGAGCTGGGATGAATTTTATCAGTCAATAGCTAGAAATTTTAACAATTCATCCATTAAAAAGTGTTGTCTTGGGGCTAGCAGATAGTGTAATGGTTATGTCACTGGACTCCCATGTAGTCAACTACGGTTCGAGTTCCAGACCTGACAGCTTAAAACTCATTCCGGGCACTTGTGAGTGCATGCTCAAAATCCCAACAGGAGAAGGGAAGAGAAAGGATTGCAGCATGGCCTATTCCCTGGGAGGTGACTTCTCACTTTCTGTCTCTCTCTGTGTGTCTTTCTGGTGAGTACATGTGCCCTCTAGCAAAAAATCTCTCTCTTAAAAAAAAAGTGTGTCTTTACTATTCTATCAATATCAACCTACTAGGAAGCTTACTACTCAGCTTAAATAAGAGGAGAAAAATTAGGTATGATAGTTTGTTTATTGAGAAATTGTGACAGAAAATGGTAGCGTTGGTGAACAAAGTTTCAAATGAAAATTTGAATATGAAACAAATATTTTGGTTGTGTTAACCCTATCTTCAATAAGTAACTCCATTTTTGGGGGGATTTTCCTTACAAAACCAAACCAATAGTAGCTTTAAGGAAAGTTCTCATGTATTTTAAAACTATAAAAACATTGGCATAAAAGGACACTTTCTGAGCCTGAAAACTTAAGTAGAAAAACAAGGAGCTAAAACAATAAAAGGAAAAAGTTGTTGCTTTAAATATGAAGTGCTGAACATATACTTTGGTCAAATGTAGTCGGGATGACACTGACTAGAGAAACAATATAATGTGAAATCTGGAAGTATTGGGGTACTCACTCTATTGCTGTAGAAATAAACTCTTAACAAAATAGGTAGACTTTATTCAGCTGCAATTCCATAGTGGGCTCTGGAATTTGCAGTACCATGCAAGGATAAAGGTGGTCTACATGGTTTGTAGGTGATTGATTCATGATTTGTATGTGGTATGGCATTGGGTTAGCTTTGTGCTGGAGCTCAGGAAAGGAATCCTGCATTCCTCACAAGGAAAGGCATTTTTCCAGGAAAGAGAGAGTGGGAAGTGAGGAGACCTGGTTTCTAGTCAAACCATGACCTTGAGAAACATGTTTATCTTTCCCTTTGCTGTTTCTTTTGAAAAGGAGGGGATTGAATCAGATGGTTTCTGAAGTCCCTTCCTATTCTGGAATTGTCTAACTTTACACTTGGCCTAGAGAACAGTGTTTTCCATTAGAAAATAATTTCTTTCTCCCTGTCAGGTTCTTCTGCCCCAAATGTTTCAGGTCTTGACTTAGATACAATAAGGAGCTAAGTCACCTCCTTTTGATCCCATGGTTAAAAATATTTAGTTCTTTGTGTTTAAAATATTCTACTCAACTAAACATCATAACCTTGACATAACTGGTTTTGTACTTAACTATAAACACATACTATTGGCAAGACCCCATGAAATAACTGGCCTACAATGACCTTGGGGCAGCAACATAACAGACCAAGTTCCTCATTATCATTCCATGCAAGATAAGAGAAATTTCTTCTCACTCAGCTGATTTCCAGTGCCTTTGTTTGTTGGATAGTGGGTAGCAAGAGCTTTAAAATGCTCAGCCTCATATGCTATAATGTGAATTTCAGCAGCCTATTCATGGGAGCTATTTTTAATCTCTTAATACATGATTAATGTGACCATTTTCTCCTCATCACTGTCTTAGATTTAATTAACAATTGGTGCGATTATTCTTTCTGGTTGTGATACCAGCTTATTAAGGCTTCGAATCATGAACATAGCCTTGTAGGTTAAAAAGCTGACAAAATTGCTTTTGATGGGACAAGATTATGAACATCTCTGTGGGCTCTGTGGGCTCTGTTTTTAGTTTTCTTCTCTCTCTCTCTCCTTTTTTTTTTTGCAAAGCCACACAAATTATAAAATAAGTATGAGTGGTCTTGCAATTCAATTGGGAATTTGAACAAACAGGTGATAATAAATGACAAATAATAAAATGCATTATAATAAAAACAAATTGCATTGCTCCATAAAAGCTCACATAAACTGTAATAAGCATTTTCATCTTATAAGTTGGAGTAAGATTCCATCCATAATATTTGTAAAGATTGGCTCTTAGCCCAGGTTATTCTCCTTCTTTGTGCTGTGATTGTCCATACAGATCTGAGGAAGAATGATCTCTGGAAAGTGAGCTGACTTGTCTCTAATATTTGACTGCTCCATGTAAGGGCAATTTATTCCTCCCAAATTTGAATCTTGTTAACCTTTGAGCAATAGTCTCTGAGGATAGCATTTTGATTTACCAAAACTGATAAAAATGCATTCAGACATATCCGGGAGCCACATGATAGAAGAGAACCTTTTAATCAATCTTCAAGGTAATAAACTAGAGCTTACCATCTTTTCTTATTGCTTTCATATGTATTTTTCCTCATCATTAACCCTAAAACAATATATCAATCAAAACAATTCTGTTAAATATTATTAGTTACCCAAAGTAATTAAGTAGGAATTTCCAATAAACCAAAGTTGCAGAACCTCAAAGGAGAAATGAGTGAAAGTAAATAAAGAGAAAGAGATTAGTATAGGATCTGATATAGTTTAGATGCTCAATGTTAAAGAAAAAAAATATTTTGGCACTTGTAAAAAGGGAAAGAAGACTTTATTCAGGACTATGGCAATGTATGTGAAGGCTATCACAATAGGGGAGAGAGATTTGGCTACACTCTAAATATAACAAAGACAGCTGAGGATGAATAGAGTGAGGGAGTAGGCCTATGGAAATTTACTAAAGGGTAAAGAAATTTCTACTAACCTGACTTAAAGGGGTTCTTGCTGAAAGCAGTCAAAGACTTAAATATTAAAGGTGAGGGGTGAGGAATTTGATCAGATATCAAGGACAATCATTTATTAAGAGTGGTGAATTTTTTTCTAAAACAACTTTTGAGATTCTTGCTAGGACTGGTGTATGTAGGCCTGACACAGACAATGGCTAATGACCAATCCTACTTGAGAAGACTGCTCAGAGCAGCCAGATGAAACTTTGATCAAGGAGAGACGTTTTGCTATCTATAAGTGGTAATTGTTGCTAGTAGCACAACATCTTGGCTTTGCCATTTGTCTTCTTGATAATTTATTTCAGAGAAATCACATATCAGCTGTATTTTTCTCTCTTACATTTGCTGCTTTGGATCCTGTGCCTAAATTTAATATTCACTCTAGCAAAATTCTACTACAAGTAATTAATTAGCACATCCCATGGAATTGGCAATGATGGAATTTTAACTTCATTCCTGAAAACTGTACTTTTATGTTTAGAAATTAAAACCAGTTTTGAGAGAAGGTTCAAAATGAAATCATTCCTAGGGCCAACAGGTGTACACTTTTACTCCAAAAGATATTGGTCTCTGGGAAATATTCTTTATGTTAGGAAAGAAATAGTGTACTAACAAAAAATCAAAAAGCTGCAGAAAGCTATTCAGAAGTTGGTTATATGATTATTGTGTGAATTTTAATCTTGACTCCTGATTTGATAGCTTAGGAAAACTAGTTTATTATCTATAAAATTATATAATACAAGGTTCATTTCTTTTTTTAATTACCAGAGAGTGCTTGCATTTGCCAGATAATGGGATGTAGTCATGGTGAAATCCCTTCTTCATTTCTCCATCTGTCAGGATTTGGGGCATGCATACCCATGTACCTGGAGTGTTTTTCAAGCTACCAGGGCAGAGATTCACATCTCAGTTGGCCATTGGGACCTGGTTCCCTTAACCACTAGGCAATGGTGCTGACTTTACAAGGTTCATTCTTTTTATATAATTATGATAGCAGCATTTCTTTTTGGAAGAATAACCCTCAACTAAGATGCATCCCTACTTAATGAACGGAGCAAGTCAATGGGAGAAATGGATTCTCATGGCGTAGGCATCTCTATGATTTTGTGATTCACCTATTACTGCAGATCTGATAATGATAATAGTTTTGAGTAGCTAATGTGGAAGGGACATACAGAGATGGAGTCATGGTTTTGGGAGAAAAGTGATTTGAATCTCCAATTTATTCACCCAGCTGATAAAAATTCACTTCTATTCAAACTTGAAAGTGTACGTATTCTAAAATTCAAAAAAACATTTAGTGTCTGATTACAGAACTGTGACAGTAATGATGCCAAATCAAAGTGGATAAATGCTACCCAGAACATAGAAGACCTTCAGTAAATGTTTGTTAAATGAAATCAGAATATAAATGATTGCAAGATATTTTGGAAATAAAAAATATCATGAAATAGTAGATAACAAAATATAAGAGCCAAATATTATTTGGAAAAAAATTAAAGATTAAAACTTAAATGATTGGGTTTCTAACCAATGATTCATCTAATAGGGATTTTCTGAAAAAATATTTAATTAATGAATATGAGGACATTGAATTTTAAAATAATTTTTTGCATATGTTTTTCCGACTTTTAGCATTCTTTACAAGTTCACATATTTTGGCTACTTATCAGCAAATAAGTATGGGTTAACTACCAGGTTTCAAGTATTATTCTAAGTTCTGGGGAAGAATTAAACAAAGCAGAAGAAATATCCTACCCTCATGGAAATTATGTTAGAGTGGCATAAACACATAAATACAAATATCATATCACATGTCAGATGCGAGTTTCACTTAGAGTAATGTTTTCAAGTTTTATCCACATTGTAGCATATATGAAAATTTCACTTGTTTTTATTGCTGGATAATATTCCATGTATAGTCTACATTTTGTTTTTCCATTTATTCACCCATTGACTCTTATATCACTTAGCTATTGTGAATAATGATTCTAGGATCACTGGTGTAGAAATACCTGTGCAAATTCCTGTTTTTAATCCTTCTGGGTATTTACCTAGAAGTGTATCATTTGAGGTTCTTTTTTTTTTTGGAGAGGTTTTCGCTATAGGGCGCATGTGCTCGCCAGGCAGACAGAGAGAGACATAGAGACAGAAAGCGAGAAGTAACCCCCAGGGGGGATGGTCACGCCGCAATCCCTTCTCCTCCATTCTCCTCTCGGGATCTTGGGCACGCACGCACACGCGCCCGGCGTGAGTTTTAAGCCACCGGGTCCGGGACGCAAACCGCGGTTGACTACGTGGGAATCCAGCGACATAGCCATTACACTAACTGCTGGTTCATTTGAGGTTTTTGAAAAGACAGGTGACTTGGGTTTTTACCTCTGGCTGCTACAAGAGGAGGGTATAAAGAGACAAGGGTACATAGAGGTGAGCTTTAATTCAGAAGATACTAATTACTGAATTCTGAATGTATTTTGAAGCACAGCCTAAAAAAATTGTTGGCAGATAACCTTTAGGGGTGAGAGAGAGGAGCCAAAAATAACTCTGATTTTTTTCCCTTTTATTCTAAGTGTGTTATTTACATGTCATTTGGAAATAAAAGGTTGGGTAATAAAAATTTCTAAATGAATGTATTTCTATATATTCACTAGCACATTATATTTGCATGGAAGGTCCAAGTAGAGGATGTAAAGCAATCTCTGTATTGATGCAGCCTCCAAATACTTGTACTTGTAATTTTATATATATATATACACCCACACACACATACACACACACACATATATACATACATACATACATACATATACACATAAGGGTCATTGAGGCTTTATGAGATCTCACAGGAAGCAAATATGACACAGCCTGATCAATCATAACCCAATCTCGTTCGATTGTCTAGGAATCTTACGTTAGTTTGAATTAGTTTTGAACTAATTTATTAGAGTTAATATATAAATGTTTATTTTCAATAAAAACTTTTCATTTAATATTAACACAGTCACATTGTGTTTAAGTATAAAAATGCTATGAATCAATCCAAGGTTCACTAGCTAAACTGTTATTTCCCATTATCCACCATGCACGCAAATGCTCTGCAACTATTATGAAAAAAAAAATCACACCTTAAAGTTCAGAGAAGGTGAAAAAAGACGTTATTCATCATTAATTGAGCATTTACTATATCAGGCATTGTGCTCAGTGCTTTGCATATCTTGTTTTGTCATCCCAGCAGCTGCAGGCATCTATACAATTGTTCTACAGATGGAGAGACTGAAATTTTAAGAGGCTAAGTAGCTTGTCCAAGATCACAGAGCTAACATATGGAGAATATTTTTGACACTAATAATTTGAGCTAATAATTTTGAGAATGGTTGAAAATCCAGTCTCCTCAGTCTCTAAAGTCTACTATATGCAAGGTACAGTCAGAGTGCAGATGGCAAAGGAGTTGTATCAATATTTGTACCACTTATACCAGACTCATTCAGAATTGGATGTTTCTTCATTCAAGCAGATCCCAGTGCAAAAATGTCTTTCTGCGGTCAGTGGATTTCTCAAAAAGGCCTTTTCTTTTTGAGGTCACCACAGTTCCTGTAGATGACAGGTGATGTTATTAGGTTTTCAGTGTGCAGGAGTTCATGCAGCATATGCAACATGACACTCATAGTGTCACTCCTTACGAATCCATCCATACAGCTGGCCATCCCAGGCAACTAACCTTCCCAGACTTGCCCTATTGAGGCCATTGTCTTCAAGTGGTAGGGCAGGCTTGCTGTTGATGAATATATCTGTGCTTGTTAAATGAACAACTAGTTCTTCTTGTGAGGCAGTACGCAATAAAAGAAATGACAGCAACGGAGCCAAATATAGAAAGCATGATAAACCACACAATGAGCTATGGCTATGACTACAATATATGAAGACGAAGAAGAATATTCAGCCAGCCATAAATTGTCTGAGGAGAAAGCAGGGATAAACCCCTAAATTGAACAGAAACAGTGTTTCAGTCCATTTTGCTTCAATTTTCATTAGTTACTTCTCTTTGGTTTTCAAAACACCCATTTTACACAAAAGTTTGTTCCTTGCTCTTCAGATACTTAACCCACAGTCTTATTACTTCCTTTCTTTATCTACTAAACTTTTTAAAACAAAGGATGGCACTCACTGTCTTTATATCCTAACTTAGTCTGCATCCTTTGCAAGTTGACTTTGGCTTTAGAATCACTCTAAGGACCTTTATCTTAAAAATACTTCAATTTCCAAATAAGCTCATAATTATAGTATGTACTATCTTAATTCTTAGTGTATTGACTATATCATTTTTGGCTGATTAATGATTCTCTTTTGAATCTCTCTCTTATACTTTGGTTTCAATGATTGTACACATCTTAATATTTTATCCATGTCTCCATAGTTTGCCTTTGTCTGTACTTTTTCATTACTTATTTCTTCAAAGTAAATGTTACCTAAGGTTCAGTTCTCAGCTTTTTCCTCTAGTTCTTTTGCATAGTCTCAAGTGGTGATGTTATTCATTCCCAACGCTTAAACACTAAATTTATTTTTAACTTAATTTCTAATTCCATGCATACATTTCCAATAATTTCTTTGACATTTGCATCGTGGTGTTCCTGGTCTTCATAACACCATGCTGCTGAGTAACCCAGGGAAGATCGTCACAACCTGAGACCCCTCTCTTCTTTTGGGGGATAAAAGGATTAGATGATTGTTCAGGTTTCATATGGCCATTATCATTCAAGGTTTTTGGTTGAAGAAAGAAACAACTTGGCTTGGTAGCTTGAAAAGAAAAGGAATTTACCATAGGTTATCTGGAAGCTTCAGAAGCAAGGGTAGGGCTGGGGAGATAGGCGTAAGGACTGGAACAGGACATCTCCAGCAATTTACCAAGCTGGAATCACAGACAAGTTCCACTAAAGGAAAAGTTGAGCTATGCTGACATGCTACCTGCAGTCTCTACCTGGGTACCCTTGCCCTTCTTGCTGCCTCCGTAACTGTGACTTGTCCCAGGTATGATGACCTAACTCTACCTTACCACTACCCTGATGTCACATGCAGATTCAATGTCTCCAGTCAGAACATCCTACGGGCTGACCCTAAAGCAGGCAGAGAGAGGAGCTAGCTGACCTACACACACAGGGGATTTTCACTCCACAGAGTAGGGATTGGATGTAGGATAGCAAACCCCTTCCTGATAAGAAATGCTTACCATAGATATCCCAAAGCTACCTCAAAGATATATATAGATATCTATACCTCAAAGTCCAGACATTTAAAGCAAAATGCCTTCTGTTACCCAGATAACTTGTGCCTGACTCTCAGGATATGGAATCTCATTTCTTGAGCTTTATTTCCACAGCTGTTCAATATTATTAAGAAATTATGTTGGTAAGATAGGTAATGTTTTGGTCATTTCTTTCTTTTGTTTTCCACTCCTAGCACATAGGTTCTGTTAAGACAAGATGGATAAATGAGTGACTTGGCCAAAGTCAACATAAAGCAAAACTCAAGGCCGACTTTGATCAATTCAGGTTAAAATAATCTTTGGTCTTTTTAAATATATTTGCCAGAGGATATGTGTGCTCACCAGAGAGAAAGACAGAGACAGAGAAAGAAAAGGAGGGAGGAGGAAGCACCATCCAATGGGGCATGGTCACGTTACAACTCCCTTCTCTTCCATCTTGCTAGGATTTTATACATGAGCATGTACACACACACACACACACACACACACACACACACCATAGTGTCTTTTCAGAATCATTGGGGCCAGGATTAGAACCTTGTGGTCAGTCATGTTGGATCCAGTTCCCTTCACCACTAGGTCACAGGGTCGGCTCAAGGTAAAATAATCTTGACTAGAATTCTTACTCTCATGCGAGATATTCATGCCAGTTTCCCCCTTGTAATTTTCAATGAGTTTCAATTTCCAAGTAATGCTTTTCCAACCCCCTGAATGCTAATGACAGAGAGCAGAACCTGGTGATTAGGGGCCTACCTTCTATTAGAAAGGGAAAGCGTACTGAGGCAATGCTTTCTCTGGTCTTTTATTCTTCCAGTGTGAGGCAGATCACAACACTTTTTAACACTTATAATAAATGTCATCTTTCAACAGTATATTTAACTCAAATATTTAAACCTTTTCAGATGTTGGTGGAAGAAACTCTGAAGAAAGGAAGCATTATCTGTACACATGCAGGTCCGCAGATGAAGAGGAGGCGAAGCTGTGTCAGAACTCCAATAGACAGATTGGCCTTTGTTTTTGATTGTGAAACTCAGCATGCTCCTTGCATTCATGAAACAATAAAGAAGATAATGTGATGTTATTTGAGTATCTATAAATATCCACAGAGGATAATAAACACCTTTGCTCCCTCTTAGCCCTTGTGTTCTGTGAATTTTAGAGTATCTGGCAGTTGTCACAGATGCACTTGGTTTATTCAGTGGACTCTTAACTGAATTACCTATTTGGAAACGCAAACTACCCACCTTATTTAAAATTAGAACCTGCCCCTGCCTCCCTGGCATTCCTAACCCCATGAAGTTGCTCTGATTTGATTTTTTTTTTTCTATAGCAGTTTATCACCTTCTAAAATACTATATGATTTAGTTTTATGTTTTGTTAATCATTTATTTTCTGTCTCTTCACGCTAAAGGAAAGTAAGCTCTGACAGGGCAGGAGGCTTTATCCGTTTGATTCACTGATGTGCTAGAGTCTCAGATGGGGCTAGCTTGGTGGCACAGGGGTAAATCCCTGCTCTAGTGAAGCTGTATTCACATGGAAGAGAATGCAGGCTCAGTTCCCTACTAACCTGTACTTCCGGGTGCATGTGCCCATGAGAGAGTCAGAGGGAGATAGTATGAGACCCTATAGATGGTGTTTGTTTTTCTCTCTCTTGTGACAGAAATAAACTCGTGTTTTAAAATAGTGGTCAGATGTTGACCTACCCATAAAATACACTGCTCTGTGAAGCAATCCTGCATGGGATAGTTCACAGTTCAAGACCAGAGACCTCCCTGGGTCTGCAGGATTCATGTTAATCTATTATCCAGAACTGATAGAAGAGAGTAGATCACAGCGCCAGGACCCTACAAGGGGTAAACCCCATTACCACTCCTCAGAAGAAATAAACTTAAAAAAGAAAAACTCAGATAGTACCTGGGGTATTTTGAACATCTAATTAATATCTATTAAATAAGTGAACAGATCATATCCAGATAACTGTGAGGCCAACTGTAACACCCAAACTATGAGACATTTTCCAGAGCCATAGCCCCATGTCAGATTCAAATCTTGGTCTGTGACCCTTTCTTTTCTTATAAAAACCTGCTTTTTCAAGGGTGCTGAAACTTAGTTACAGCAAGATCTCAATGGCTCTGCACAACTTGATACACTCCTGTTTCTTGGAGTAAATGCATTTTAACAAGGATCAAGTCTCAAGCTACAGGAATGGAAAATTTTAAAGAGGTTTTTGCCTTAGGGTGCTTGTGATCCATGGAGCGAGAGCCAGAGACAGTGAGAGGGAAAGTGAGAAAGCACCCCCAGGCGGGATGGCCATGCCTTAATCTCATCTCTATTCTCCTCCTATAATTTTGGGCATGCACACACCCATGCCTGGTGTGAGTTTCAAGTCATCAGGTCCAGGACTCAAACCGTGGTTGGCCATGCGGGAGGCCATTGACCTAACTGTTATGCCATCTGCTGGCCCTAAGGGATACAATTTTAATTGCAATATTTCCACCACAGTTTTGCCTTTGCACATTTAATAGGAAGTAAGTTTAGTTTGAAGAGAAATAGACACCTTCTCTCTGACTATTGCATAGGATTTCTAATTTATGCTTTTGTTCCTTCTCCAAAGGAAATTGTGTCCTCTTTTGAAGGTTTTACTGAAAATTGTGTCTGTATGTGGGAAATAATATAAGCATAAATCATAGTCCATTCACAAAGTACTTGATATTTTCATCAATTGTTCTGGAAAACTCAGACTCACCATCACATGTGTTGATTTTTTTTTCCTTTCTTTTTAAAATCTATGAATCACTTTCACCATCATCATTATCATCATCATCCTCATCCTCATTGTCATCCTGTGAAGTTTGATATTGAATTATTTAAACTTCTGAACAAATACAGTAAAACCGTAACCATCTGAAAGTCATAACTAGAAACCACAACACCCTGGAATTGAGTCAATAAATCATCTCTAGATGTTTTGAATCACCTAATTAAAAGTATCTTTTCAAGATTTTTTTTTTTTTTTTTTTTTTTTTTTTAATTTTTGCTTACTTTTACCATCCTACTAGCTTGGGCCTCCAGTGGAGGTCTTCTGGCGCAATCTGGATTTATGCAGCCATTTGGCCTTGGGTTTCATGAAGACAAGGAGGAAGGATGTGGCCAGACCCAGAGCTGGGGAGGGAAACAGTGCCCAAGGGGAACATGATATGGCTACACAATTGTTTCCTAGACTAATCCCATTATTAAATTAAAAAAAAAAAAACTGTAGCATCAAATGTCAAGCTTAGTCATTTGAGACCATGTTTATTGTACCTTTATGCCTGATTTTTGCTTGACTTGTATTAAAATTCAAATTAAAAATGATTTTTTTTGAGGTCTGGTTCTGTAGCACAGCTGCAATGCCCTGCTCAAGTGAAGCTGGATCCTGCATGGCAACTGCACTTTCAACCTGCAGCCCAGGTAGCCTAAAATGTGCTGCAACGTGCAGGGGTACCTGAGAGCCAATGGGCTGGAGGACTAGAGGACTGGGGGAGGAGTATCGTGGCATGATCAGACCTTATGGAAGGTGCTTTGTCTCTATCTCATGTGTGCATGCATGCACTATCATAAATGAAATCTAAAAATCTGTGACTCCTGATTTTGAAGCCATTTCTTCAATTCTTCTGTATCCCTCAGTTGATTTGACATATTAAAAAAAATTGTAGACACTTTTAGATTTTTCTTTACCTTCAGTGCTCTGAAATTTGTAATTAATGAGCCTCGGTGTGGGTCTTTTTTCAAGACAATGAAACAATTTTTGTGCAAGCATTTTAAGAGTCCTTTCAAACTAGAAGTCAGAATTATTCAGTTTAAGAAATTTTCTTATAAAATTTTTTAAAAAGTTTTTTCACTTACCACAGAGAGACAGAGAGAGAGGGAAAGGTAGAAATCACCCCCTCCCCTAGGGGATAGCCACATCCCAATTCCTTCTCCTCTATTCTCCTCTCGGGATTTTGGCTATGCCAACCATTATTTTCAAACTGCCAGGTCTGGGACTTGAACTGTGGAGTCAGCCATGTGGAATCCAGCCACCTTAACCTATAAGCCACCTGCTGGCTCAATATATTGGGTAGTCAGAAAAGTCATGATATATATATTTTTTCTGTTTTTCTATGCAAAACTGTGTCATGACTTTTCCAACAACCCAATTTATTTATTTCTTATATAATTGTTTAATGATGTCTACCTTTAGGTGCCTGGGCAGAGATTTAAAGCCTTTAGTTGAAGGACCCATAAATGTCAGCATTTAATAGAGGTCTTTGTTCCAGGTCATTCATTTTCTCAAGAGACAAATCCTTTAATCTCTTGTCTATTAGGATGAGATACTCAGAATGGTTACTGATAATCTCAGACCAGGGACGGTAAGGTATTAGGGGTTCAGCATTCAGATTGAAGACTTTCACTTATCTACTCTCCACTTTCTTTTTTCCTTTGTAGCCATATCTGGAGTCTGTATCTCACAGTCCTAGAGACCAGAAATCAGAGATGAAGTTTTCAACAGGGTTGATTCCTTCTGAGGAATGTGAGGGTGAATCTGTTCCATGCCTCTTTCTTAGCTTCTGGTGGTTTGTAGAATCTTTGGACTATCTTGGTGGGCAGAGTATCAGCCCAGCCTCTGCCTTTCTCTTTACATGGGATTTTCCTTGTATGCTCCAAATTTCCCCCTTTTAATAAAGACATCAATTATATTAGATTAGAACACACCGTGATAGTCTCATTTTACCGTTAGCACCTTTTTAAAGACTGTCTCCAAATAAGGTAACATTCTGAGGCATTGGAGGTTAGAACTTCAGTATATGAATTTGGAGGGATGCAATTTGACTCAGGACACTCAGGAACCTGGATACCTCCCTCTCTCTCTCCTCCACATCCAATCCATCAGCATCTTCCAGTTCTATTGGGTCGTTGGAAAAGTCGTGATGCATTTTTGCATAGAGAAACATAGGAGACTACATCATGACATTTCTGATGGCCCTATACCTTAAATATACCTTAGATCTAACATTGCTTTCTATCCATATCCTGACCATTTTCATTCTTTCTCCTGGATTGTAGTTGAAACTTCCTCACTGGTCCTCTGCCTCCACTCTAGGACTCTCCTATGCCATGTTCCATATACAAACCAGAGATCTGCCAAAAGTATATATTTGATTATATCTTTCCTCTTCTTACAATATTTATTGAATTCCTATTGCCTAAGGATAAATGCAAAACTCATTCTTGTGGCTTATGCACAATTTTGCTCCTATCTCCCTCTCCAGCCTCGTCTCCATTTTATTTCCCTAGTGCTCTGATCTAGGTCAAACAGGAACTTCTGTCAATTCCTTGATTGCATCATACTATTGCCTCTAGGCTTTGAACATGCTGTTCCCAGCCTGCAACACTCCCTCACCCTGGGCTTTCTGACACTCATCCGTTAGGCCTCAGCTCTTAAGTTGACTGGCTTCAGGAAGGCTAACCCTCAAAAGTGACCAGCAAAAAGGTATGTCCATGTCTTAATTCTTGGAATGTGAATGTTACCATATTTGTAAAATGAGTCTTTGCAGATGCAATTAAGTTAAGAATCTTGAGATGAAGAGATCATCCTGGATTTTCCAGGTGGACTTTATGAAAGATAAGTATCCTCTTAAGAGACACACAAAGGAGAAGGCAGACAGAGAAAACCACTTGAACATAGAGGTAGAGACTGGCGTGATGTGGCTACAAACCAAGGAAGCTAGCAGCTGCTATAGGCTAGCCAGGGTAAGAAATTCATACTCTCCCTCAGCGCCTCCGAGGGAATACCAGTTTCTTAATTTCAGGCAGCCAGAACTACAAATGAATAAATTGCTGTTGTTTTAAGACTCCAAACTTGTGGTAATTTGTTATGGCAGCCCTAGGAAACTAGTACATCCTGTACTTTTATGTCAGAAGTGTTCTTAGGTCTACTTTCCATAGACCTCCAAGTCTCCCTTCATATGAGTCAGCACTCTCTGTTGCTAATTATTGGGTTGTGTATCACCTGGCAGGTAGTGAGGTTGGGAGGGAAGAGCATCCCTTCTTCATGGCGACATCCCTGGTAACTAGCTCAGTACCTGTGATATATCACAAGGGTTAACATTGATATTAACAATACTAATAAAGTTTCTTCTTGAATAAATAAATGAATCAGTCAACGAATGTACCAATCTAGGCACCATCCAAATGGTACAGATTTGGGGAAAAGAGAGAGAGAGAGTGCGCTCTGGCACCAGTGCATAGCCCATCATTTTAAAATTCCTAGTATTTTAAGAAACTAGCAATCTCTGTAGTAGACAGAATGAAGACATATGGAAATACACTTTAAAAGCACAGAAAATCAACACCATCTTCCAAAGTGAAAATAAATACAATCTAATCTTATTTTATAGGTATTTTAAGTGATTTTCTTATCAAAACATTTGTAGACATTTATTTTTTATGTAGTGCCTCATTCTTTTTAAAGTTGTTAAAAAGGAGTGATATAACCCTTAACCTAAAAAATTCTATAATGTAATGAGAGAAAGCAAGAACTATGATTTTCTTCTTTTAAACTAAAGAAGAAAAATATACAAGCAGATATGTGACAAGAAGGATAACATGCAAATTTACCAGTACATGTCTATTCACATGTATTATTCACTATCATTATTGTTGGTACTTTCTGTATGTCCAATATGTTTTCTTTTCAGAATTTGCTCCTTTCTTAAGTACTGCTGAGTAATAAATCCCATGACTCTACCTCTTCTACTATGGGAGTGAGAGGCTGACCAGGGTAGCCCCTACTTCCAGATATAATAATTTGTTTAATGGTGACCATACATCTCAAGTAAGATCAATCAGATTTATTCAGGGATTGCTACAGGTAACATGAGAAAGAGAGTCGATTTCATTATTTCTTTTCTTCTGAGTTTGCTTGCTCTAGAAATGATGTAATCTGTGATTCTTTTGGCCATTGTGGTCGTCATGTGGTAAGAGCCTACTTGAGAAGAAAATCAACAAAGAAGAAAACAAAGACAATAAATGGTAAGAGAGACAAAATCTTGCTGATGTTAAGTATTACAGGCATTGCTGGATACACTACTTGAAACTGATATTTTATTTTCCTGGTTTTTTTTGATAAGCAATCACTCATTTTTAATTGACTTGCCATTGCAAAATAGCCTTGAATTAGTTTGTATTAGTACTGAAATGAGTCAGGAATGGTGGATGAGGCTTGCTTGAGGAACAACAGATTGAAAGCAAAGGGTTTCCCTGAGGAAGGAAATGGAAATGAAAAAGAAGAGTGGAAAGAAAACTGAAGGGTAGGAGTGGAGAAGAAGATTGATCCAGCGGCCATTGAGCTAGAATGATTACACAATATTGTTACGCGACATACATCATATGCCACAAAAAGTTCTAGGGCTGCCTGCACGAAAAATATGGCAAAGCACATTTGGCTCATCTATTCACTCATTCATTCAAAAATGTAATAAACATCATCAAGTTGCCTACCCTGTGCCAACTTCAGATCAGTAACCATATTTTATAGAAGGACAACATTACTCTACATCAGTAGTTTGCAAATGTCTCATGATAATTTTCATGATTACTGACATGGATACACGCATTTCACAGATGAAAAAATATGAAACACTTAGAGGTCAAACAACTTGCCAAAAGTCACAAAGCAAACTACTTGCTAGATAGTGATTAGGAGACAGAGACTTTTCATTTCAAATGTATTGCCTCTGGCTTGCTAATAACTAAGGTTTAATTTGTCTAATAGGATTTTTTAAAATAATTTTCTTCTAAGAAATGGAAAACCAGGTTTATACACAAGTGTAAAGCTTACAATGCTTGCCCTTTTTAAAGATTATTCCCTGTGGCTTGATGCCAAAAATATTTAATGCTAATTATTCATTTGATCATTTTAAAATTTATTATCAAATGATGTCCTTGGTATAGAGAAGGCGTTTTTGTCTTTTTAGATATGCTCTTCCAAATCAGTACAAGAGCAGTGTCGCGGTAGCATCCCAGCTTCCTTAATAAACATCAGCCATCTGGGACTCTCCTCTTGTTTCTTAGACTAAAAGTGCTCATAAAATCAGATTCAAGAGCATCTCATACCCCAGAACGGAGCTGCAGGAATCCTAACTATTCTGAGAATGAAGAGATTGTAAATCAAAGAGTGATAGCATTAAGAGAAATCAACTTCTTAGAAATTATTTCTACTTTAAATAAATAAATAATAAAACTTAAAAATTAAATTTTTAAAAGGAGCTAACTAATTTGAATTCTGGAAGCAGAGTTCAGGTCAGGTCAAATTACATTGCCCACAGAGCTAAATCAATGGATCTATCAAAGAATGAGAATGGATTGGGAAAAATAGTTAAGTGCTGCCAATCATCCCAAATCATTTCTAATTTCAGCCTGATGTTGTTCATTGAGTAAAGAATTTGAATCAGGCCTGTAGACTAGTGGTTAGGGCAGCCAGATCCCATATTGCCAACTATAGTTCATATTCCAACCCCAGGGGCTTGGGAAAAAAAAAACTGCTGGACACAGGTGCACATGTGCTCGAAATCCAGACATGATGAAGAAACGGAGAAGAGACTACAGCATGACCACACCCCATCAGGGTTTCTTCCTCCTCCCCGCCAACCCTGGTCTCAGTAGTAGGCATACACACCCTCTAGCAATTAAAAGATAATCATGTGAATCATCTGGACCTCGATGAGCATTATCTTACCTGTTTTAGGCTTCAAGGAGAGTAGCCATCATTTCCTGTTCATGTAATTATGATGGAAACTGGTCCCTCTGGTGCTGTTGAGAGGGATAAAAGCACTTCCCTTGATTTATACATGCCCCGAGAGGGGCACAAACTGAAACCCTGCTTGTTGTCACAAATAGCTGTAAATTGTAAATTAGGTAGCCACCACACTCTTACAATGAATGCCCTCACTATTTAAAAACAACAACAAAACATAAACAAAAAAACAGTTTTTCTCTGCCCATTGTCCTGGTTTTACAATCTTTGAAGCAAGTCCTTGAGGCCTGGGCATTTCCCTGAGCAAATGAATCAGGCCTCAGTACGGACCACTGGCTGCCTACAGGGAAATCTGAGGTCTCATTCCAAATGTCATGCTACCTCCATCACCAGAACATACCCAGGAGCAAGCATGAACTAGTCACTAGAAACTTCAAGTCAAACGTGGGTTTGAAAATTGCCTTAGCAAGAACTCAGAGCTGCCTACTCTGTTTTGGAAATATAGAATTTATATTCAATAGTTAAGGGGGCATGAATTGCTCATCTGTAATCCATAAGCCCCTGAAGTTTTAAGAAAAAATTTCTTTTATTGTGGTAAGAGCACCTAATATGAGATCTACACTCTTAACGAATTAAGTGTACAATAATAACATGGACAATGCTGTACAGAAGATCTCTTGAACTTATTCCTCTTACATAACTGAGATTTTGTCTGTTGATGAGTAACTCCTCCTTTTCCCTTTGCCAGCTCTTGGCAACCACCATTCTACTCTCTGATTTTTTAGTTTGACTATTTTAGATACCTCATACAAGAATTACGTAGGTACAAAGAGAACTAAAAAACACTGATGAAAGAGATTAATGGCACAAACAAAAAGACATCTGTAGTTATGAATTGGAAAATTTAATGTTGTTAAAATGTTTATATTACCCAAAATAATCTACAGACTCAATTGATTCCTATCAAACTCCCAATTCTATCCATCCATCTATCTATCTATATACAAAAAAAATGTATACAGAAAAAAATGATTCTAAAATTTATATGGAACCCCCCCAAAAACCCTGAATAGTTAAAATCAATCTTGAGAAAGAGCAAAGCTGGAGATATTGCACTTCCTGATTTCAAAATACATGAGAAAGGTACATGAATTTAAACAGTATGGTACTGGCATAAAGACAAATATAAAGCAGTGAAACAATACAGAGCCAGAAATTAATCCTCACATATAGAGACAACTGGCCTTCCACAAGGGCGCCAACACTTTACAATGGGGAAAGGAAAATCTTTTTAACGAATGGTATTGGGAAAACTGGATATTCACATAATAGTCAAAGTTAGACATTATCTTACACCATATACAGAAATAAGCTGAAAATGGATTAAAGGTTGAGATATAAGATGAATCTCTGACACAATAGAGGAAAACATAAGAAAAAGGTTTACTAACATTGGTCTTAGCAGTGATTTCATGGATTTAACATAAAGGCACAGGCAACAAAAAGAGAAATAGGCAAGTGGGAAATATAAATTCTTGAAATTTTAAGCATAACACTCACTGCGTTTTTCTGAAATGAAAGCTTATTTCTTCTGATAGAGTCTAAAAAAAGTCTAGAACCCCGTTGTACTATCATATGTCATGTTTAACTGTGCACTTGGGGTATTTCCTTAGCAAAATCTGACACACTGTATATCATTAAACGAGGGAAATGGAATGTGAGTACCAGCCCATTCTTTACTTCTGTTTGTATTTCATCAATTTTAGGTAAATATAACCAATATAAAATGTTTCCATGATGGTGGTGAGAGTAAGTAAATAATGCAAATAAAGGTGACTGAAATGCTGATATCTCTGGAATTTCATAAGCTATTCATGTTCAATGAGATTTATTATCATAAACAACATCATTTCTTATTATGTTCAGCACTTGCCATCTCGTTATAAACTTATCTTTGGAAGTCTGCATCCTGTCTGGTTGTTGAAAGGGAAGTTCTAGTGTCTATGAATAATTCACATAACAGATAATATTCTCATGGTCAATGAGAATTACTCAGTTTAGTTCTTTTCCTTGGCAAATGAAGATCTCAGTCGCATCGACTGTGATGGAAGTAGTATAATATATTCTGTTGTGGGAAAACGATCCAGAATGCATCACTGTTTGAAAGAGAGTTAGCAAAGTGGCTTTCCTGCCCATGAAGGTGCTTTGAGAAGGTGTATATCCTCTGGCTGTGAGCACTTCTTGGTCAACAAGAGGTGATCTACAAAATGTCTGCTCTTGTTCCATGAGCCAGTCTTCTACCACAGTCAAAGAGGAAGTGGATGGGAAAAGTGCTCTTTTGGTTTAAGACAAATATATATACATATATGTTTAGGGACCAGCAGTCAGCGTAATGGCTATATCGTTGGTCTCCCATGTAGTCGACCGCGGTTTGAGTCCCGGACCCGGCAGCTTAAAGTCATGCCGGGCGCGTGTGCGTGCGTGCCCAAGATCACAAGAGGAGAATGGAGGAGAAGGGATCGCTTTCTGTCTCTCTGTCTCTCTCTGGCTTTCTGGAGAGTGCATGCACCCTATAGCAAAAACCTCTCCAAAAAAAGAAAAAAAATATATATGTATATACACATGTATGTTTAGACCTCTTTAAAGTGATTATTTGTTTATATAGTTTCCTTTGAACAATTTAGAAAATTATTTATTTATGTATTGTCTTCCTTTCTAAAAAAATTAATTTGGTTTCCAGCAACTCCTTTCTTATATATGAGCCAACAGTTACTCTTTTTTTTTTTTTTTTTTTTTTTTGAGAGGTTTTTGCTATAGGGCGCGTGCGCTCGCCAGACAAAGAGACACAGAGAGACAGAAAGCGAGAAATCACCCCCCAGGGGGGATGGCCACGCCGCAATCCCTTCTCCTCCATTCTCCTCTCGGGATCTTGGGCACGCACGCATACACACCTGGCGTGACTTTAAGCCACCGGGTCCGGGACTCAAACCGCAGTCGACTACGTGGGAGTCCAGCGACATAGCCATTACGCTAACTGCTGGTCCCAAGCCAACAGTTACTCTTCCTTTCATCTCAGTAACGTGTGATCTGGACAAAGATACTGAGATGAGGCCAAAGCTGAAAAAGAAAACTGACACTAGTTCTTTATATAGGATGTTAATCAAGCCATGTCAATCTGTGACCAGATAGGTTAAAGAAAGTGCATGGGCCTTGGAAAATATTCGTCTTTATGCCTTTGTAAGTTGGTTTTGTTCTTTTTCATGTACTTTCTCAATAGACACTCCCGAAATGCTAAATCTTCACTGTATTGAAACTCAGAGCAAGGGGTTTTCCCAAACTCTGTCAGAAAAGTTACAGAAGGTATTTTCAGATGAGGGATGGCATTAGGTTCTCCCAGCTCCAGAATGAGAGGAGAGCCAGTAGAACCACAGGCTTGGTGGGGCTGGCAAGAAAGGAGAGCAGGAAGACATGCACTGACTTAGGCAGGAGCAGTCGGGCACAAGGACTCATTCTTTCCTGAATCTTCTTCCAATACAGCCGTCTCTAAACGGTGTCCACCCTCTCTCTTTCTCTAACTCGTTCATCATAGTTCTGGCCCAGCTGCAGGGGCACAAGTACAAAGGTGCTGTTGCACAAGGGCTGAGGTCACACAGGTCTGGATCTGGTTCCCAGACCAACCTAAACATGTCAGGCCTGGAAGTGGGCACTTGTAATTTTAGCTCATGGACTGGGGCAAGAAGTTTCCAACATGGTAAGACTTTGTCAGAAATACCTCTCTCCACTTCCCATTTCTCTCTTAGCTCTTTTTCTCTCACTTAAAAACCAAACCAAACCACCACCAACAACAAAACAAAAAAAAACTTTCCATTGGGATTATTGGAGGCTACACTCAACCAGATGGTACATGAGAGCATCTTCTTATGTTTCAATTTTGAATATGCTCTACCATTACCTTAGCATAATTTGGAGGTGGTGTGGGGTAAAGATGAGGTTCATTTATTTCTCTGTGTTTTCCCTTGTACAATCATCTTTCTTAATACCTTCTTTTCTTTGCTTGCCAGAAAGACATAGAGACAGAAGTGAAGAGAGAGGGAGAAAGCACCTGCCAAAGGGGCATGGTCAGGCTGCAATCCTTTCTCTTCCATTTCCCCTTCCAGCCAGGACTTTGGACAAGCATACACACATGAGCATTGTGTTTTTCAAGCCTTTGGAGACATGATTCCAACCACAGTTGGCTGTATGGGATCCGGCTTTCTTAACCACTAGCCTACAAGGCCATCCCAATACTTTGTTAATCCCTTTAATTTACCTCTCCCTTATACCTGCTCATGATTTTCTTTTCATCATTCTATTTACATAGGTCTTAAAAAGTTTTATTAGAAAATTAAGATTATACTTATACATAATGTGAATAATTAAAGCTTTTCAAAACTTGTTAAAACAAAAGACAAAAAAAACCCCTGTGTTTTTCATACTTTTCCCCCTTTTCCCATTTCTGAAAGGACAGAAAACCATTTTCATTTTTTAAAATATTTATTTCCATATCTCCAAAACATACTTACTGAGTTTTCAGTTTTAGGCATTCATAACACCCCCCACCCCAATAGAAAGTGAGGATTTAGTTTTACTTGACCTAGCCTTCACCTGCCATACATAACCTACATAACCAGTGATTATGTAATCTTTACCATGTAAGTGTTGATGGTAACAGTCACATCAAAAATACAGTTTTTTGGTACAACTTTATGTCCTCCTTGGAATGAATAATTGTCTTATTTTTAGATTCCTTAGTATTTGGTGTCCTTGTCACTATTCATCCCCAAGCTCTTCTCTATTTCTCTGTTCTCTGTTATAGAACTCCTAATTTTTGTATATTGGTTACCCTAGACAGCTCTTCTAATTTTCTTCTCTTTTCTTTCTCTTTTTGTCCAGTTATTTCTCAGCTTTGCAGGTCAGCATCTTTATTGAGTTTTTCATGTTTCTACAGTGTTTTTAATCTGTAGGAGTCTTTTATTTCCACAGAATTTTTTAAAAAGAAGTATATATATATATATTCTTTTATTGTGTTTCATGGAGCTAGTATTTTCTCTAATCTCTTAGAGGATATTGATATCTTTCTTTTGCAACTTCCTGTCTGGCTAGTTTTTCCTCTGAGTTGATTTTTGCTGTTGTGAGGATTGGTCTCTACCTTTCATGTTCGAGCTTTTCTTAGGACACCTGGTGACCTTTGACTGTCTGCTCATATTTGAGAAAGAAGTTCCCAAAGTCAACAGGTTGCTCTGTGTTTGGCTGGTACCTCTCACCTTTGTGATGCAGACGAGAGCGAGCTGGGAACCCACAATGTCAATATCCTTGGACATTTCTTTCTTGGGATGCTCAGATTTTAAGTAAGGAAACATTTGTCCCTGGAAGGGTAGAAGCCTGGCTGCCAACGCTGTGGGAGCTCAGTGGTAATGGAAGATTTAGGGGTTCCCACGGTCAATAGCTAGCTGACTTCAGCCTTTTGTTTTCTGTAGGTATTTCGATCTTCACTGTGCCTTGTCTCTCCCATTTCAGAGACTTCTTTTTTACATAGTCTTAAGAGCAAGCCTCCCAGGCTTCCAGAAGCATGGAGGAATGCTGAGGTCAAGGTATGACGAGTGGGGCTGTGTGGGGAATCCGGAAGTCTAAATGTTCCTTATATAGAGTTTCAAATCACCATCCTGTTTTCAGCCTCACTGTCATCTCCTAATCCATAGTTACCACATGCTACCAATTTCTGTATTTTCGGGGAGTTTCACAGTGTACATCATATCCTTCTTTGCTTTTATCACTGGATTTTGAATTCCTGTAACATCACTTATTTATCCCTTTGCTTTCTAGCTACTATTAATTGTATTCCCTGTTTCTTTCTCTCCTAGTTTTTGTCTTTGTGGATGAATGCCTAAAATTTTTTCATTACTTAATTTTAGTACAGTTTCAGAAGAGTGAATAGTTGGTCAATTTATTATCCCTAAAAGTAAGTAGTTTTTTTCAGGAACAGTAACACAAGCACAGGGTTATTAATAGTTATGTAGTTGTGTGGAAACTCATTTTAAGTACATTTATTTGTTTTTCTAAATTTTTGATAAATAAGATAAGCTGTCTTATCCAAGAAAAATCTATATGGTATAGCAATTGTTTAATGGAATTAAAGTTTCTTGATGAAGAGATACTTTTTTTTCCCCTAAATTCATGCAAAGGAGCCCTAAGCAGCAGTTCTGAATAAAGGATATGAACTGAGGCTTCTGTTTCAAAAATATTTGAGTCTTTAAGTTGAACTAGACTTCCAAAAGGACTGATCAGTCCAGACAAATAAGGAACTTTAAAAGAAACTTCTAAACAATCTAATCAAGATTGTTAAAATGTCTGTTCTGTTCTAGTAAAATAACATATATATACACATATATATATATCTGTATGTATTTTTTTTTTTACCAACATGGTAAATTAGGACCTGACTATTGGCAATAGTTGAAGACAAAATTAAACTTTGAAATCAAATCATCAGTAGGTTTCTGTTTAAAGTCATTTGTCCAATAGATCTCATTTAACTTTTCTTAACTCTCTACTCAAATAACCTAAGATAACAAAATGAATGGAGATTTGTAAAAAACTGAAGCTGACAGCTGATTTATTCCCAGAATCTTGGAAGAAACTCCACCAACTATAAAGTAAATGAAGTAGAATTAAAAATCAAAATTGTTGGGCCAGAAGGTAGTTAAGGGTGCTGGACTCCCACATGGCCAACTGAGATTTGAGTCCTAGGCCTGGTGGCTTTCTTTCTCTCTTTCTTTCTCTCTCTCTCTCTCTCTCTCTCTCTCTCTCTCTCTCTCTGTCCCTTTCTGGTCAAATTAAAGTAGATAAATAAATAAGGTTAAATAAACAGGTATGGAGGGATATGCTGGGATTACTTGATCAGGGAAGGAACAAAGCACTAGATATAAGGGAATGTCCAAAACCAGGGCAATTGCACTTGGGATGTGAAGTCAGTCTCTGGAAATTAGGCTGAAAATTCTGACCTCAATTTACCATCCAATTGAAAATCAAAAGGGGTTTTCTAACCACATATAAGTGAACAACAGGGCCAAGGACAAGTCACAGACCCTGTCTGCTAGCAAACACTATGTCTGGCTGAATTTCTTTTTTGTTCCAAGATAAGTAAATAGGAAAAACAGCAACAGCACAAGAAGTATAAGAAACAGTAAAGTGGAGACTCAGAGAAAGTCTCTCAAAATATTTCAAAATTGTTTACTGGACATTTGGTAAAGTTGGTACATTTTCAGTATTCTTTATTCAAAATGCTTAAGTGTTTCAGATTTTGGATTATTTTTGGGTTTTTATAGTATTTGCATATACATAATGAGATATCTTTGGGATGGAACCAAAAACTAAACATGAGTTCATTTATATGTTGTACACATCTTATATAAATTGGGGACATTGAATAACTATGTGTTGCATACCTGTATTTTGATTGTCACACATCATATGAGGCCAGATGTGGAATTTTCCACTGTGATATGATATCAGTGCTCAAAAAGTTTCAGATTTTGGAGCACTTCAAATTTTAGATTTTTGTATTAAGGATGTTCAATTTGTATCACATTACCAAGTTTTATACACACTGTTACAATAACATAGCAGGAAAGAGAAAACTATATATATTATACATATATAACATATATTATACATATATAATATATATAAAAAATTGTTTTAATTGAGGAGACACAGTCATTGCCACACAAAATGATTCACATTTTTGTAGACCAGAAGTGGAGCAGAAATTAGATAGCAGTCAAAGGGTCCTACTGAAACCACAGGTCTTCTAAGCTTTAATAACAGGATAAAATGAGAATCTGGAGGACTAATTCCTTTGGGATATCTGAAACACAGATGACCCAGTGTGTCAGCATCCCAGAACTAGGCTTATTGCCTAAATACAGAGTTTGGGACCCCACCTGAAAGACAGTGGAAAAATTTACAACTGCTGATGAGAGCCTTGGCTTACAAAGATCTGTTTACAGGAAATACAAAGAGAACTGCACCACCAGGACCTGAGCCAGATGCCTACTGGCTATGGGACTGTATTTATGATGTTCCTAATCTCATTATGGGGAGGATCTTTGAGCACCAGTCCCAAGCCTGTGTCTGGTTGCACTACTAACAGATAAGGAGAAGTATGGGCAAGTTGGTGAGGAGGAGAAGATGGGGACAAGTGAGGAAAAAGATCATACCAACATACCTGCACAGTTTACCTTCTGAGGATTAATAATTAAACTGGTCTAATTTCTTCTTTATAGCCTGAAAGACAGGAGTAAAAATGACTAGAGTTTTAAAATTTAATAGACCAAAACTTGACACTTCAGAATTTTATACCCAGCTTCGTTGTATGGCATAAGATAAGAAAAGAATTATGTGTTCTTCTGGAAAATAATGTGACTGATAATATAACTGAGCTCATAAAAGATGAATCATAGTAAAGAGTGCAATAATAAGAAAATTGTGATCTAAAAGATCTGAGGATGAGTGCTAAAATTTGAACAGACTTAACTCTAAATAATATTGCAAATATAATTGTAAAACTGAATGCAAATGTCAAATGTCTTCTTTACAAAGAAACTGCATAATATTAAAAACTGTTATTGTTCTAACATTCTTACTTTGTTATTATAAGTTGTTTTCTATCAAAATTGATTCTCCTCTTCTTTTCTGCTAACAGAACCTCGCTTTTGTTCAGGGTGCCAATGTGCTCAGCCCTAGGCAGTAAATAAATCATGACTAGTTTATGCCAATCACTTTAGTCTTTGTCTCACTCTCCCAGCTTCTTGGAGTTTGAGATGATTATGAATCTGATTTTTGCTAATACAACTGGAGTTAAAGCATGCCATGGAGCTTTCTGGGAAAGTGTTTTCTTTCCTGATAAAAGAGGACAACTGTGGCTGACACAAATGTTCTTTACTATCTCTGATTTAAATATTGACATATGCTATGGTAGCCATATATTCATATACCATTAAGTGAAAGCATGAGCATGAAAGCTAATATACTAATGATAGAGGAATGGAAAGAGAATAGGCCTGGATCCTGATGACATCACTAGATAGATGAACCAATAGCTGTAACCACCTAGCTCCAAGTTTCTTATTATGTAAGAACAAACCCTTATTTATAACCTTTGTTCTTTAGCATTAGTATCACCTGGGAACTTTTTAGAAATGAAGAATTTGGTCACCATTCCAGATCTACCAAGTCAGAAAAAAGATTTTTGCTATAGGGTGTGTGCACTCACTGGAGACACACACACACACAGAGACAGAGAGACAGAGACAGAAAGAGATAAATCCTCTGGGGGGAATGGCCACACTGTAATCCCTTCTCTTCCATTCTTTTCCTGGGATCTTGGGCATGCACACACATGCCTAGTGTGAGTTTCGAGCCACCAGGTCTGAGACTTGAACTACAGTTGCCCATGTGGGAGTACAAAGACATAACTGCTATGCCATTTGCTGGCCTCCCAAGTCAGAATTTTTATTCAAGACCCCTAGGGATCAGCAGTTAGCATAATGGCTATGTCGCTGAACTCCCATGTATCCCACTGCAGTTTGAGTCCCGGACCTGGTGGCTTAAACTCACGCCGGGCACGTGTGCGTGCGTGCCCAAGATCCCAAGAGGAGAATGGAGGAGAAGGGATTGCAGTGTGGCCATCCCCCCTGGCGGATGATTTCTCGCTTTCTATCTCTCTGTCTCTCTCTGTCTTTCTGGAGAGTGCATGCACCCTATAGCAAAAACCTCTCCAAAAAGAGAAAAAAAAAGACCCTTAGATGATTTCTGTACAAAAAAGGTTTGAAAATCTCTGGTTTAAACCTCTGTTTATGTCATAGTCAGTTATTTGCAACTCAATATTTGCACCTGAATGTGCACTTGTTAACAAATATTGAGAGGAGAAAGTTATAGGAATATAATTGTTTAGTAAATTTCTTGTCTTACTCTGGTTGGGGAGGAATGCCAACAGATACCTAGCCATTCTATTATTCTTTGAGAAGATAAATATTAATAAAAAATAAAGATGCATATTACTTAAATTATTACTGAAAATCTCAAATTAACAATATACAAATCTGTATGAAAAGTTAATTTGCCTGCTTTTCCTGCCTTTCAAGGATCTCTAAAATACATCTATTGATCATATACTGAAAAAGAATTGTACTGTGTGAAACCTTAGGGTTTAACAAAGATAATCAAAAGTTCCTTTACCAAAACCAAGAGGTTTTAATTATGCATAAGTTTCTAAACCTCAAATTTCTATTCAACAAGAAATGTTCTTATTTTTATCTTTTTAAATATGGCAGTTTTAAATAAGAGGATTTTTTTAAGTGTTGCATGGGTTAAACAATAACAAGAGATTGAAAATTATTGTCCTGAAAGTTAATGAATTTCTAAGAGCTACATTGAGGTGCAGAGGTCCTGTCCCCAGAACTCATAAAACAGTACCAGAACATAGTAAAAGTTAAAAACAAAACAAACCCCTCTGACTTCTGGATGTTAAAAATTACTGTTCTAGAAATCTTCAGATGGCATAATGGTTACGTTGTTGAACTCCCACATAGTCAACCGCTGTTCAAGTCCCAGACTTGGTGATTTAAAAATCATGCTGGGTGTGTGTGTGCGTGTGTGCCCAAAATCCTGAGAGGAGAATGGTGGAGAAGGGATTGCAGTATGGCCATCACCCCAGTAAGTGATTTATCCCTTTCTGTGTCTCTGTCTCTCTGGTGAGCTAACATACCCTATAGCAAAAATCTCTCTTTAAAAAAATAACTAGTTTTCCAGGGGCCAGGAGATGGCATAGTGCTTACACTGCTGGACTCCTACTGGCTGACCACAGTTCAACTCCCAGACCTGGTAGGTTGAAAATCACTCTGGGCATGTGTGTGTGCATGCCCAAGATCCCAGGAGGAGAATAGAAGAGAAGGGATTATGGCATGGCCATCCCCTCTGGGGGGGGGGGGGTGATTTCTCTCTCTCTCTCTGATGAAGACATGCATCTTAAAGCAAAAGCCTCTACAAAAAAAAAAAAAAAAAAAAAAAAAAAAAAAAAAAAAAAAAATTACTCTTCTTGGGTCAGCAGGTGGCATGGTGGTTAAGGTGCTGGATTCCCAATATGGCCAACAGTGGTTTGAGGATTGGACGTGTTAGCTTAAAAATCATGCTGGGTGCATGTGCATGCATGCTCAAAATCCCAGTAGAAGAATAGAGAAAAAAGGATTGAGGTATGGCCATCCCTCCCTTGGGGTCTGATTTCTCATTTTCTCTCTCTCTCTCTCTCTCTCTCTCTCTCTCTGGTGAGTGCACACACCCTATGGCAAAGGCCTACAAAAGAATTTTTAATTTGCTCTTCTAACTTATCGTCAACCCAAATAGGTAATCAAGCTACAATTTTAGCCTGTTTGAAAATTGGGACCAGCAGTTAGCGTAATGGCTGTTGCTGTACTACCACGTAGTCGACCACAGTTCGAGTTCCAGACCCGGCGGCTTAAACTCATGCCAGGTGCGTGTGTGTTCATGCCCAAGATCCTGAGAGGAGAATGGAGGAGAAGGGATTGCAGCGTGGCCATCCCCCCTGGGGGGTGATTTCTCGCTTTCTGTCTCTCTGTCTGTCTCTGCCTGGCGAGCGCACGTGCCCTATAGCAAAAATAAATAAATAAATAAATAAATAAAAATAAAAACCTCTCCAAAAAAAGAAAAAGAAAAGAAAAGAAAAATACTACATATAAGAATCTATAGAATATGATTAAATCAGTTTTCCAGGACACAATCATAACCTCAATTATCTCTATTGTTCAATGAGAATTTTTCAAAAAGGAATCCACTCATTTATTAAGAAATTTTTTTTTTTTGGAGAGGTTTTCACTATAGGGCGTGTGCGCTTGCCAGACAGACAGAGAGAGACAGAGAGACAGAAAGCGAGAAATCACCCCCAGGGGGGATGGTCACACCGCATTCCCTTCTCCTCCATTCTTCTCTTGGGATCTTGGGCACGCACGCACATGCGCCCGGTGTGAGTTTTAAGCCACCGGGTCCAGGACGCGAACCACGGTCGACTATGTGGGAGTCCAGCGACATAGCCATTACGCTAACTGCTGGTTCCCAATTAAGAAAATTTTTTTTTTTTTTTTTTTTTGGGAGAGGTTTTTTGCTATAGGGCGCGTGCGCTCGCCAGACAGACAGAGAGAGACATAGAGACAGAAAGCGAGAAATCACCCCCCAGGGGGGATGGTCACGCCGCAATCCCTTCTCCTCCATTCTCCTCTCGGGATCTTGGGCATGCACGCACACGCGCCCGGCGTGAGTTGTACGCCACCGGGTCCGAGTCGCAAACCGCGGTCGACTACGTGGGAGTCCAGCGACATAGCCATTACGCTAACTGCTGGTTCCCAATTAAGAAAATTTTTAAAGAGATAAAGAAAAGGGGAGTTTTAGAGATGAAAGTAAACAATGAATATGAGAAATAGAAAATATTATAATTAATACATCTAAGTTAAATTTTTGTGATTAGAGCAAACAAAATAAGCCAATCAATAAATCAGACAAATTTCTGACAATTATATTGTAAAGAGAACAAACCAACAAATTAACAAAATTTATGTAATAATGAGTAATAATGGGATAATAATGAGTAATAATATATAGTAATGAAAAAGTGGATACGATCACAAACCCAAAGGAAGTCATAGTCTTATAAGATAATTTATACACTCGGGGCAAGAAGTACAAATTGGTTCCATATTTTCATGAAAATATTTCTTGGATGAACACGAACTCTTCAAAATGTACCAGATAGGCCAGAAGGTGGTATTAAGGCATTGGATACCACATAGCCAGCTGTGCAGTTCAAATCCCAGACCCAGAAGTTTGAAAACTGTTCAGGGCGCGCGTGTGTGTGTGTATTTGTGTGTGCATGCCCAAAATCCCAAGAAGAGACTAAAAAAGGGACTGAGGCATGGCCATCTCCATCTGGGAGGTGATTTCTTGCCTTTTCTCCCTCTCTATTTCTCTCTGACAAGAACAACAGAGCAAAAACAAACTAAGCAAAGGGAAAAAACGTACCAGAAACGAATATCTTGAATAAAATTTAATAATATTATTATAAGGGTAAACAAATATTTAAAAGAGAAGGGTTTTCTTTTTAAACATTATCTGTAATAGCAAAACATTGAAATTTTGTAAATGTTCCACAATAGGGACTATTGAAAAATTATAGTACATTCATACAGTGAAATACCATGTAACCACTGAAAAGTTGTAGAAATGTTGGCGTGTTCATTATGAAAATTTTGTAATACTTTGGAAAGAGAAAAAGGCAAGTTTCAAAACATCAGTCCAGGTTCTTTGGGTGGATAAAATGATTTAGGTTGATGCCAAGTTGCCAAAGGAGACGACATTGAGTATGTGTTAGTGTTCCCTCTCACAAAGGATTATTTGGAAAGCTAACTGTGTACAGAGTGAAGTGGCTAGTCTAAGCCTGGCATAGTCATCACCATCAGACATTACAGCCTGGCCCTCTACCTGTTAAGTGTATTTAGGAGAGCTGAGGTGTTAATTTTGCACATTGGCCTTTTGTATCAGCTTCAGTGAGTTGAAATGTGGTTCTAATGTGGTTGGGAAATAAGGCAATTATGTGTGTGTGTGTGAACCTTATACTTACTGCTCACTCACACATTTTTAGCACTGAATTTCTCGCTGATAATCAGAAAATACGGCAGTTCTATGAAAACAAGAGATCATTCCACGTTCTGTCTGATAGTTTTTAGTTAGGCTGGCCAGGAAACTAAGCTCTCTCTAGTTTAGCTCCATATGTATGTCTTGTCAGATCGACGACATGCGTTCCCAAAAAGAGACATGTGGGGTCATCTACATTCATCAGAAGAGAAAACTACCCTTCTACTTTTTCCTCTAAATTAAACTCAGTTTATTTTACAACAGCATTTAAAATTTCTCTAGGTATAAAGTCTACAATTGTTAGAGTTGGTTTTAATTTTATATTGTGGTATGTTAGAATTGTAATTGGACTTAGTTGTGTTCAAAAGAATGACTTTTCCAGGATATTAAAAATATGAATTTGCTCCTGAGACCTTCCTGGCAAGGTCACAGATTCTTATTGTTTATGTCCAGTAGAGTTTGCAACAGGAAACTTGGCAAGTCTTTACCCTAGATCCATGATTGGTATTTGTTTCTGCATCAGCCCTGCATAAAACGCCACCAGTGTGATGTAATAATCTGCCTCACTTTCTCTCCCCTACAATTATAATTTTTTAAAAATAACACTATAAGGACCTGTGAGAATAAGCCCTCGGATATACGAGCCATTATGGGGCCCACTGGACAGGATTTTCCAAAGTCCTGTCCTTCGGTGTTTCTGAAAAATCCCAAGAATTATTTTGGATCTATCTCAAGCTTTCAATTATCCTTCTACTTTGGGTATGTATGATATATTGTTATCCTTAATTCATCTGCTATTATCTCAGTAGTGGATAATACATCAGAGAGCTTTAGAGGTTTTTTTTCTCCTTTTCCTTCTTTTTTTTCCCTTCTTTTTTATCTTTTTGTTTTCTTTTTGTAGCACATTTATAAACTTATTTTGTTTCTTGAAATTAAAAAAATCATGTGGCATCACCCCATTAGATTAGAATGGTTCCAGGGATCTGGTTTATAAATTTATAATAAGGTCAGACTATAGGGCCTACGGGCAAATGTGACCTCTTTGTAGAATGAGAATTTGTGCAGTGTGACAAGCAGATTTCTAAAGATGCTCAGAAAATTTCTTGGTCACATAAATAATCTTACAAAACAACATGTTAACCATTTAAGTGTAAATAGATTATGCACATATGGATTCAATTTCCTTCCAAATACACATGACTTGTTAAAATCCAGGGGGAAAGAGCTTAGGGCAAAACTTGTTTTTGGTTAGAAAAACCCAAACATTGGAAAATAACAATTGGAACATTTGTCTAGCCCCAAATACCACTGGGTCATCTTATCCCTCACTGTCAATTTACAGATTGTTCCAGGAAAGCAGAACATGTCTCATCCATTCTTGTCTTATGTGATAAAGTACTCTTAAAATAAAAGAACTTCTTTAAAAAAAAATTGAGGAAAATATTAGCAACCTCTCCCCTCCTCCGCTATTTTCATTTAAACACATCAAGGTATTATTTGTTCTGCCCAATGCAACTTCGATATCGCTAATCTAAAAAGGGCTTACTTTAGTTCTATCTTTAGGTCTTTCTATTTGTGTTATTGGTGAGTATTTGCAGCTCCTTGGGAAAAACGTCTTAACAACAATAATGAATTGCTTTATAATATGAACAGTTTTACAAAGACTCAACAAGCTCTGAAAATGAAAAGTACTTTGAAATGCCATATAAAATTATGTGAACTTGTTTAAACCCACTGAGTCTTGTAAGTTCACCTCCATCTCCCCACAGGGTCTCCTGAGTTCTTGTGTAAAGAGGGAACATGAACTCAATCACCTACCCTCTCATTAATGTGCCGTTTAGGGCTGCTTGTGGCCTAGTGGTTAAGACATTTGGATCCCACGTGGCTGACCATGATTTGAGTCCTGGACCCAGTGGCTTGAGAAATGTCTGGCACCTGTGTGGATGTGTGTGTGTATGTTCAAAAATCCCCAAAGAAATGAAAAGATAAAAGGGGGAGGATTATCCTGTCTTTGCATTTGTTTCTGTCTGGTGAGCACACGTGTCCTCAAACTAACTAAATAAATAAATATAATAAAACCAAGTGACATGTAAAAGACACCAATTCTGCAGCTAGTGAATACAGATGCACCTGCCAAACCAAGACAATTCCAGTACCCAAGTAGAGGAACCAGATTATACCCAACACATTATTTGAATAACCAAACAATAGCTCTGATTGAAGAAAATGTGACTAATTGGTTAAGAGACCCTGTCTTCAGCTTGTCGTGACCATTTGTACATGACATTGTGCATCTTCTGATTGTTAGAAGTATTTATATCTGCTTAACATGTGTGTGTTCTTTTTACAAACTAGACTTGCCAGTGTTAACATTTTGAATACAATATAAGAATAGAAAGATGGGACCAGCACTTAGCGTAATGGCTATTTCACTGGACTCCCATGTAGTTGACTGTGGTTCCAGTTCCAGTCCCAGACCCTGTGGCTTAAACTCACGCCGGGCTCGTGTGCGTGCGTGCCTATGATACCAACTGAATCATTTTATAAGAAGGGCTCACCATGAAGGTTATAATGATTGCTATAATTTTGAGCACTTATCAGATGCCAACTGTTTTATCCTAAACATTACTCTCATCTTAACTAAAACTCTTACAGTTAGATGTTCTTTTTATTTTTCCTGAGATTTTTGCTATAGGGCATGCATGCTCACTGGAGAGACAAAGAGAGACAAAGAGACAGAAAGAGAGAAATCAACCCCCAGGAGGGGAATGGCCATGCTGTAATCCTTTCTCCTCCATCCTCCTTTTGGGATTTTGGGCATGCATGCACACAAGCTCGGTGTGAGTTTTAAACCTCTGGGTCTGGGACTCCAACTGAGATCGACTACTTGGGAATCCAGTGACGTAACCATTGCACCATCTGCTGGTCCCACCACTTTAAGTTTTAAATGCTTTATGTACATCAACTAATTTGATTCTCTAGGTGTCAGAATATTATCCCTATGGGTTAGATAAGCAAACTAACTAGGTTAACTTTCCCAAGATCATTCCTGTTAGTTTGTGTTAAAAACAGAACTCAGAGGCAGAGAGTGTGGTCAGGAATCCCAGACTGATGATCATTAGGATGACCCACCTTTCTTAGAAGGGTTGCTGGTGAAGAAAGAGTTTAAAGGCTAGTCAGTTAAATTAAAAATTTTAAAAGAGGCAATACTGGCAAAGATGAGAGCCTTCCTCTGAACTAAGAGTGATATAAAAAATGGGCCAGGCTTGTGGCCTGATGATTATGGGAGTCAGATCCCACATGTCCAAATGTACAGTTTGAATCCTGGCTCTGCAGGCTTGAAAAATGCACTGGGACCATGTAAATGCATATCCCAAATCCAAACAGGGTGGAGAAATGAAGGAGAGAGTATTGTGGCATAACCATATCTTGTTAGGGAGGGCTTTGTCTTTCATTTTCTCTCCCTCTCTTTCTATCTCTCTGTCTCCCTCTGGTGAGCACAAGCATCCTCTGGGGGGCGGGGAGAGAAAAAGAAAGGAAAGAAAGGAGAGAAAGAAAGAAGGAAGGAAGGAAAGAAAGAGAAAGAAAGAAATTTAAGTCACTATAAAAAGGATCAGAGCTAGGGAACCAGCAGTTAGCGTAATGGCTATGTCGCTGGACTCCCACGTAGTCGACCGTGGTTCGCGTCCCGGACCCGGTGGCTTACAACTCACGCCGGGCGTGTGTGCGTGCGTGCCCAAGATCCCAAGAGGATAATGGAGGAAAAGGGATTGCGGCGTGACCGTCCCCTCTGGGGGGTGATTTCTAGCTTTCTGTCTCTCTGTCTCTCTCTGTCTGTCTGGCGAGCTCACGCGCCCTATAGCGAAAATCTCTCAAAAAAAAAAAAAAAAAAAAAAGGATCAGAGCTAGAGACATGAGAGGTTAAAGACTGGCATTGCCTGCATTGGCTACCCTAGAAGTTATCACAGAATGTAGGAGAATGGGTCTCTAATCAAAGTGAGCAGGTGAGGTTAGAACTGAGGCCTTTTCAGATCATGGGCAATAAATTTTAAAATCCTCACAGGACAGGCAAAAAGGAATGTCAAGAGAGGAAGAGAGATAAAGTGGACCCAACTTTTGTTAGGCCACATAAATCAATGAGGAGGACAATCATTCTCACACCGTCAAGAACTTCTCTTCTGGTGATGGAAGTGAGTCTGTGCTGAGTCACCTGTCACTACCTCCACCCTGGAGGGCAAATGAAGAGAAGCAGGCTGCTTTGCAGCTTCCTAGACAGCTGATTTCTGCTGGTGGCATAAAGACGTGATGAACTCTCTATTGCAGTTCCTCTGAAGAGATCTCCATGGAGCGCCACTGCTTAAGCAACAAGCTCATGGGCAGACAACAGGCTGAAGAGCACCGGGATACTTGTGCTCCTGCCATGGTACTTTCATGAGATTTGATTTCTTGAGAGTTTTTGCCCAGTTCTGTGCATTCCAGCAACAGTCACTAGAGGGCTCACCCGGATGCCTTTCTGAGCTGCCCTCTAGAGGTGGAGCTCAGTAAGGTGGCACTAGGCTGCTCAGCAGCTCAAAGCCCTAGGGCTGATAGGAAGGCAGGTGAGTACCAGGAGACTTCAGAGGAGCAACTACGGGGAAGAAAAAGCTGGCAGAGTTCCTAATGACAATGTATTTGTCACCCAGGAGGATGGTACCAAGGAGTTATGTCTGCATGGTCTGAATGTAGCCACCAACTACATGTACTTATTGAATATACAAAATGTGGCTAGCCCAAATGGGAATGTGTTCTTTGTGCAGAATATCCACTGGATCGTGAAGACTTGGTAGGAAAGAAATGAATGTAAAATGGCTTAATCATGTTTGTATTGATTACATGCTGATACTATAACATTTTGAACATATTTGTTTAAATAAAATACATTATTCAATTAATATCATCTATTTCTTTTCATTTCTTCAAAAGAAATGTCACAGTACCTGTACTGGTGTCTCATACTGTATTTCTTTTGGACAGTGCTATGTTTTGTCACTCACTAAGAGGAGACAGGTATTTGGTGGGGACTGAGGGAGGAGTGGAAGGGCGAGACACAACTGAAAGTCAGGGAGGAAGCTTGAGCCAATTTACGGAGAACTTTCTCATAGGTTTCTGGCTTGGGGAGAGAATTCCATAGCCGGAGCCCACTGAAAGTTTGATAAAGACAATGATGATGATACCGATGACAAGGCTGTCTTCCCTCTAATGAAATGGTCTGGCCTCTCAGTTGTTCAGTTGCAGACTTTCTTTCTCTTTTTTTTTTTTTTGGAGAGATTTTCGCTATAGGGCGTGTGCGCTCGCCAGACAGAGAGAGACATTAGAGACAGAAAGCGAGAAATCACCCCCGAGGGGGGATGGTCACGCCGCAATCCCTTCTCCTCCATTCTCCTCTCGGGATCTTGGGCATGCACGCACATGCGCCCGGCGTGAGTTTTAAGCCACCTGGTCCAGGACTCGAACCACGTTTGACTACGTGGGAGTCCAGCGACAGAGCCATTACGCTAACTGCTGGTTCCCCAGACTTTCTTTCTCTAGGTACTGTCAAAAAGCAGTCATGTCACCTGGACATATACGTCACCACGATAGTTTCTGCTTCTACATCTCCATATCTCCCTTTTCTCATACATAACCTCATGCCTAATGAGCCTAACCTCATGCCTAATGAGCCTATCCAAAATTGCACCATTAAAGATATCCTGTATGTCACATGAAACTGAACATCCATCATATTAAGTGCATCTTATGGTTGCCCCAGACTTTCTGTGTGAATCAGAACAGATGACTAACATCAAACCTGGATACTGGGGGGGAAAAAATCTTACGCAAGCATCTATCATTAATTTTTTTTTCTAGAATAAAAGTGTTTGTCCATTTAGCATTTAGAGCCTGAGAAAATGAGCTTTCATGAAATACTGCAGTTTGTGTGATCTGTCTCTTTATAGGCAGATGCATCTGACCTTTCTGTTAACATCACCTATCACTGCTTGGCATGTGTCAGACAGATAACTATGTTGTGCGTCACCTCTTTTTTTCAGAGCAACACAATGGAATTCTTCCAGCTTCTTCCTCTTTCAGAAGGCAGAAGTTCATTACTTTTCAATACTTTTTATGTAACTTGCTGAAGACAGATGACTAATATATAAGCTGTTAAAACAGAGGCTTCCCAGAAGTTTGTGCCAAGACCAAGGCCAAGATAAAAACAAATAGAATAAAAATAAAGTAATTCATAGAATAATGATTTGTAATTTTTTTTTTGGAGAGATTTTTGCTAGAGGGTGCATGTGCTCGTTGGAAAATCAGAGAGAAAAAGTGAGAAATCAACCCCCAGGAGGATGACTATGCCACAATCCCTTTTCCTCCTTCTTCTCTCAAGATTTTTGGGCATGCACACACATATGCCCGGCATAAGTTTTAAACCTCCAGGTCCAGGACTTGAACTGTGGTTGAATACATGGGAGTCTAGTGACATAACTGCTACGCCATCTGCTGCCTCTAGTGACTTCTAATTCCTGGGGCATTAGTGTGGACATTCCTTAGACTGTCAAAGGGGCAGAAGCTGAGGTATCAAATCCCAAGATGCTACTTCTAGAATAAAGCTCTGGTCTTTGTGTGTCAGCTGACCATGCCTTGTCCCCATCTCAGCCCCTGAAAGCCACAGCAGAGCATCCACCTTGAAAGGTACTGCCAATGTCATTCCATAGGGTTCGTCTTCCCTCCACCTTTCTCCTCTAACCTTCCCAAAGAATAAAAACCAAGGTTTGTCCACCTACCAACCAAAGCTAGGGAACCATTTTATTCCACAGTTTGCAATGAGGAAAAAAATGTATAAATTTTCATTTCACATTAAGGCCTGGCATTTGGCAATGAACTGAGTTTCATTCTAGAAAATATACAATAGAACTGAATACATTTTGAATGAATAGTTTCAAAGGATGACTTAAAATTATCCATGCTTCAAAACAGAGTCCCTCAACCCTGAAGAGGACATTCCTCATTTGAATGTACAAGTTCCAACATATCTGACATGTCAGTTCTACCAGGAACACAAGAGCCATGGTAGACAGAGCATTCCTTTTTGCCAGAATTCTATATCATCCTTTTTTAAAAAAAGAATAAAGCCCATTTTTGCCTCTCACATAAGATTTATCAGACAAGTTTGCAAGCCTATGGAAGTGATATCATACTCATGTTTTGTATCCACCTTTCAACCTTAGTAAAACTCACTAAAGCACACTCTCAGCTTGTTCACACTTGTGAGGCTTAATACAAAGAGACTAAAATGAAGCATATGAAATGTATTTCACCTTGATTAGATTCTAGATATTCCTTTATTCAATCTTATCTAGTTTCTACTTTGCCTAGACTGTGTAGTGGACATTGTCAGAAATACAAGGTTCAATAAAGTAGGATTGCTGCCTTGGAGACACTGTTTTCTCAGGAAAAAGAACTGAGCATGTACACAAATAACTCCAGGACCTCCATAATGTGTAAGTATATAGGGTAAACCCAAATCAATAGTAATACCTAAAAATTTGTTTGATTTTTGAAACTGAATCCATGTCTATGAGAGGATGTCAAAAAATTCTTGGGAAAAAATGGAATTAAAGTGCAAGTTTATTTGGGGGCAAAAAAATGAAATCCATGTATAGCTTTTTTCATAATCCTTAGTTTTCCATGAACTTTCTGAATGTCAACTCACCTACCAATTACAACTTTTTAAAAATGCAACAAATACTTTCAGTATTTGCGACAAAATTCAGTCTCATTGAAGGTTTCACCCTGAGCTGTCTCTGAATCATCTAGCAGCCACAGGTGTTATAAAAAGGCAGTTGTGAGTACAGGGGTGTGGCAGGGGAGGGGTTAGGAAGGAGAGGTCAGATATGGCTTAGAGTGGGAGGAGGATGGTAAGAATGCAGAGTGGATAAGACAAGGAAGCTTTGGCTTTATCCGAAGAATAGGCAGGTCCATGAGGAAGCAAGATAGAGGGCAATGTGAAGGACTGTGCTCCCAGAGCTGTTTTGCTCAAATAACTTCAAGTTGCCTTCCTTTCAACTAAATATTCAAGAGAAAGTAAACAATTCCCTTTCCTTTTTATCTTTACACTTTCTATTTCTATGATGCCTGGAACTTTCAACAAGCCAATATATCTTTCTTCTTCAAAAGACTTGGTTACACAAATCTGTGGGTCCATCTCTTGAGTGTCCTGGGATATCTTTGTATAAGATCTTATTTTTACATTTAGAATACCAAAGGATTTCTTGGTCTTCAGATAATTTAATTCATTATCATGCACCAAGTAGTTTATTTTAGAATCCTGGGGTGTTTCAAGCAAAAAGCCCAAAGAACTGAAATTTAATGAACAGAAATGGCAGTTGGCGTTCTTGTTATTGATAATGTGGATATTATCAGTCATGTTATTGGTAACAGTGTGGTATTCCTTAAAAGCAATGAAAAGATGAGAAAGCTGCTTACTGTGTGAGTTGTTCTGCCATAGCAGAAAGACAAAATCATATTTTTAAAAGGGGAATCAGGAGTCTTTAAATATAAGTTTCCCCCCCTCAAAATATAAAGTAGTGCTTTTAGCCATGGTGGTAATTTCATACAATGAATAAAAATTAAAAACCACTAGTATATCTGAAAATACAATTTACCAAATTGTACTGACTGGTAAATTATAGACTACACTGAGTCACTATGACAAATGTTAATGGAATATGGAGAGCTAAATGCTGTTTTCCCATTGGCTGGGTGACTGGTCTTTAACTGCTGGGGAAGACCAGCACAGTAAACAGGAAATCATCTCCATGGCAACAAGCCATTCAACTTAACTTTTAACACATGAAGAGGTAATTACTTTATTTTTTATTTCCATTTTTATAATTTTCACAGTTTATAATAGCAGTGAGGACCTTTGGGTCAGGCATTTCCTGGCTGTTAATAACAGGCTGATTTAAGGTCACCAAAGCTTAAACATTGTGCCAATTTTTTTTTTTTTTTTTTTTTTTTTTTTTTTGTAAAAGAGAGCTGTGATTTTTTTTCCCCCTTCCTGAAGTCTGTAGTACAAATAAATGACAAAATTTTATGTTCACACACATGATGTTTTGATTTCCTGCAGATGATACCGTCAGGGAGGGGACAGATAACTGCTGGGAGTGTGGGAGGCGGGGCTTGGGAAGCCACAGAAAAGCCACAGGTGGGTTCCTTGGGATAATGGTTGAGAGATAAATCCCAGGGATTAAGAGAGAGGGGAGATGAGAGTCTCTCAGGGCAGAACTCTAGAAGAGGAGTGACCTCTGAGCCAAGGAATATTTAGCTGGAGGCAGAAATCAGTTACTGGTCCCCTCTGAATGCACACCTGGCCTTGGCCCACCTCTTCCCTGAAAACCTAGGAAATTTTGTCTTTCCTGCTAGGGGTTGATTCAATAATCTATTCATTAAAAGATTCCAAGGTAGCCTGCAGTCCTGGGTTATCTTGAGAATAAAAAGAAAGACTGGGTAAAGTCACTAGCCAAGGCAGCAGAACACACCGACGTAGTTCTCGGCTGTTTCTCAGCAGTCTGCAGGCAATTTTGAATCCAGCTCTAAAGTCTGTTTCTAGCTTTGGGTTTCTGAAGGAATAGAAGGATGCAAACAAATTGGAGCAACTCTCTTTAGCTCATAGTGCAACCCTATTAACCATCAGGGTGTTAGCACAGAATGTGGAAAAAAAAGACAAGAGAGAAATCTCGGACAACCTCCCTCTCTGCTGTCAGGGCTCTGGAAAGCCACCAGGCCCAGGAAAGACAAAAAGAAGGGAAAAGCTGCAGAGATCAGAGAGGAGAGAGGTACCTGGGCAAATCTCCCAGTCCAAAACCCAAGCCTGAAAAGGAGGCCAGTGAAACAAAGGAAAAGATGTTGCCCATGGGAAAAAAGGAAGACTGACATTATAGAAGAAGAAAGAATCCTACAGAAAATGGAGATGTGCACAGCCTAGGCACAGAACTTGGAGACTCCTGGAGATGCTCAGTGGAACTTCTGTAACAAATACTGGTATTCTTTTTTATTATTATTACTTGTAAGGACAGAATGTGGGCACAGCACAATCCTTTTCCATTTCTCCATTCTATCAGGATTTTGGGTACATATGCACATACCCCCATCCAGAGTGTCCTTCAAGCCACTAGTTGGTCATATAGGATCTTGCTCTCTTGACTACTTTTTTCAATTCCAAAGTTGTTTCCAGAGGGCCTCAGAGATTCATGCCTACAGACATTAAGAGAGGCCTATAAACATTAACAGACCATTGATAATGGGATGCTACATCTTGTCCCAGGCATAGTGTTTTCTGTTTTTGTCTTTTTTTGTTTTTTGTTTTTCTTGAGAGTGATATTTTTGCTATAGTGTACATGTGCTTGCCAGAGACAGAGAGACAGAAAGTGAGAGATTGCCTCCTGAGGGATGGCGATGCTACATCCCTTCTTCTCCATTCTCCTTTAGTGATATTTTTGGTATGCACTCACATGTACTGCAGATATAGTGCTTTATTATGATGCATAGTAAGCCTTCTTATTCTTCTGCTAAATTTTTTAAGAGACTTTTGCTATAGGGCATGTGCTCTCACCAGAGACGCAGAGACAGAAAATGAGAAATCACTTTCCAGGGGGGTGGCCACCTCTCAATCCCTTCTCCAGTCTTCTCTTTGGATTTTGGCTACGGACACACACACTCCTGGTGTGAGTTTAAAGCTGCTGGGTCCAGTACTTGAACTGCATTACACTACATGGGAGTCCAGCAATGCAACCACTATGCTATCTGCTGGTCCCTCTTCTGCTGATTTCTTTCAGCAACAGAGACTTGTGATTTTATTTAATCAATTACTAATGTAGGAATTTCAAATTCACCTATAATCTATAAGCCTCCACTTCCAGATGTCCCACCTTTTTGGACCAGACCAACATAAAAGACTCCTTATGCTGATTGACAACCCTCCTGTCCTCAAAACTATATAAAATGAACCACTGTATCTCAGATCTCAAGAAACATGCTTGTCTTTTTCTGAGTCGGTCACTCATATTTGTTCTTAGAAATAAACCATGTTAATTATTTCTACGACAGAGTTGGTTAATTCCATTGACACATGCCAAGAGGGCACATACATTTACCAGAGAGAAACAGAGAGAAAGTGGAGAAAGCACCACCACTTGAATGTGGTCACAGTACAATCTTTTTCCATTTCTCCATTCTATCAGGATTTTGGGGTACATATACACATACCTCCATCCAGAGTGTCCTTCAAGCCACTAGTTGGCCATATGGGATCTTGTTCTCTTAACCACTAACCATGGAACTGGATCAATATTAGTATTCTGATGACTCACTGTTTAAGCTAAGATTATTAAGTTTCCTATTTGATAAAAACACCAAAATTCATTTTACATTTTTTCTTAAGCTATATCATTAGCACACAGTTCCCATTGCTGTGGGAGAAGAGCTAGCTGCCACTGGTAGACTGTCTCAGGATCAGGGACAAAGACTTCTCCTAGAAGATTTCACCTGGACTCCTTTTGCAAGGATTTGCAGTCATCACCCTCAGCCACGTTAACACAAATGCCTTAGGATGAAGGACCGGTAAAGTTAGTTCTCTCCTTTCTTTTCCTATCTCTCATCACAGATTTCAATACCTTAAAATTTAGGATACTGTGTTTTGCTCTTCCACCTACCACCCCAAATCAGGCTATCTGGACTTTCCAGAGTCATCGTGAAGATGATATCACTCACAGAAGCCAGAATTCCTCTTGTCAGATTACAGCTTTTCAGATTTAAAATTCTGCTGTTTTTCTTCTATATCCTCAAAGTCAGAGCCGGCTTATGAAAAGTTATAAAAAAATATACTAAAAATGGGACTGTCCATCCTCCCTCTAACTACTCTTATCCTTCATCAAGTCATTGTTGTATTTTATCATGCCTTAATGATTTAGTATCCTTCAGAAGAGTTTCATATTATCATGCATTGTCTTCCCTAAATCATCATAAAATTAATAAAAAGTATTCTTAATAGAGTTGGATAGAATTGAGGGGAAATAGCAGTGTCTATTATGTGCCTTCTGAATGTCAAGTGTAGTGCTAGTAAAATGGGTATTTCTGCAGTCAAATGCAGCTATACCACTGAGCTATACCGCCTCTAAAATGGGTATTTCTTTCAGTTCACATGAGCCTGGGTTTGTCCTCTGCTCTCTGGCACACTTGCAACATATCTCATCCAATCAACCGTTCTTCCGATCAGGAAAAAGAGGACTCCTGACAACATATCACAAACTCTTCCCAAGAATGTCTCCCAGTTGTCAAGTGATGTGGCTACTTCACTGAGGGTTGTGGACACAGCCCCTCCTGAACTCTGATGGTGACAGAAAATCTTATTGTCTTGTGCTGCATGGCAGCACCATGGCAAAATCAGTCTTATCACCTCCTGGTGGGGATAAAATTTCTCCATTGTCACATTGTGAGCCAAATTGATTTCCATAAGCAGGACAGAAAGCTCAGTGAAGATTCATACAATGTCTGCTTTGTTTTCTGATGCCATCTCAACATCAGGCACCTAGTAAGCACTCAATATGTTGAATGCCAGCATTCTCTCCAGCCATCATGAGTCCCAGGAAATTCGTTTCCTTATTTCTCTCAGGGTGGTTTCAAATCCTACTTCCCCTAGCTGCCTCTCAGTAGATTCAATCTCTAACACCAAACATGATTATCAAATATGCATTTGCTCACTCATTCTTTTGTGTCCAAGATGCTTGTAAAATTACCACCATCATTCCAGAATCCTTCCTTTAAACAATGGGTGAATTTACCCTTATCCTTTCTTAACTAATGTATTTTAGTAACTACCCTTGGTTTCATCACACGGATCACAGCCTTACCAGAAAATGTCACTGAGAAGTTGGCTCTGTGGCTTGCTGGTTGAGGCAATCAGATCTCACATGGCCAATTATGTGACTTGAGTCCTGGACCTGGTGGCTTGAGAAGCATGCTAGGCTTATGTGCATGTGTGCCCAAAATCTTGAAAAGAAAATTCTTAAAAGAGAAATGCAGGAGAATTGATTGTGTTTTGACCATTCCCTGAAGGGGATGCTTTCTCCCTTCCCTCTCTCTTTGTCTCTCTGGCAAGTACACACATCCAGGAAAAAAAAAAAAAAAAAAAAAAAAAAGGAAAAGAAAAGAAAAATTTTAAACACTGAGATTAAGGTAACCATGGAGATCGAGATTGGAGTTCACAGTCTTTCTTAGAAAAATACCCCTCCAGTAACAGACTCCCTTTTCTCTTCTCTTGTGTCCTGTTTGCACTCAATAGCTCTGGGGGTAATCTTCACTAACATAAGCGACAAGCTGTTCCTATGGTTTGAGGCCAATGGGTAGGAATGAGTTTCACCATATCTAATTTGGAGCCTTATTTTTCATCCTTACATCCTTAGTTTCCCAAGTGGACAGCAAATGCTGATTCGAATAGTTTGTCATAGATGGTGAAGCCTTTATAGAGGAGGTGTTGTCTGGACTGAATATTTAATAAGGAGTAGAATCTAGATGTGGTGAGATTAGTGTTGGCATTCACTGAGGAAGCTATCACAGGGGACAGTGCAATATATAGTTGGACCTGAGATTCTATCTGTAGAGAGAGGGTTGTGGGATGAATAGGTGCTCACTGCAGAAGACACTGAAAAACATTACAGGGGAGTCAGGGTTTTGAGGTTGAGTGTGAGAGCTGGGCCAGAAGGCAGAGAATGGAATCAGGTTTCAAACAGAGGTGGGATCTATTGGGGAGAGGAAGAGGGCCTTCCTGAGTGGCTTGCTTGTTAAGAGTAGCTTAAAGATTCTGCTGAATATGATGGGAAAGCATGAGGATGACTTTCAGCAGGATCTGTTCTTAAAAAAGAAAGAGGAGAAATCTGAGACATCTGACTGAGTGGGATGTGGAGGGTGTGAGGAATTGAGAGGAGGATCTGGGACTAGATGTGGGGGACATTGCAGGACCATCATATACTCCTCAGTTCAGACAACAGTTATTCATTAGATACTTATAGCCAGCCATGACCTGTGCAGAGGAAGGCTCTGAAGTAGTGACAAAGGATGCTAAAGTAGGCAGCGTACTACAGGAAGGGGCAGATGGGAGGAGGGGAGCAGGAACAGGTATGAGGAGCTATAAGACTTAAATATCCCTCAGGCTCCAGTCAAACGGACTCAGTTAAAAACCGCAGCCAGATCCAGGGTATCTTGGGGTCAGACAGTGGTGCAGCAGTAAAATGTAACACGCTGTCGTGAGGGGCACAGTTAACGAGGGTAGGAGGTAATGGTGAGAAGAAGAGGAAGGATAAAAAAGCATCTTGAGCTGAAGTAGAACATCTCACCTCCTTTCCAGCATATGAGAATATGTACCAGAGCAGACCTTCTTAATGGGTTGTGTGGGCTGGTGGAATGAAGTCTCTGATTCATGCACAGTTAAAGCCATGCTGGTGTTGATGAACGAACTACCTATGTCTAATAATGCTGACCACTTGGGTGAACCTCCTGGCAGGGTAGAGCGTACCCACTGGAGGCTTAAAAATATCGATTGATTTGATTTGGTATTACACACAGAAACTTCTTTTTATGTAAGTGCTCTCAAAGATGGCTTCAGAGACAGAAAGTGAATTGAGTATTATTTTAAAATAGTTTAAATATCTTTGAAAGGGCTAGGTAATTTCAAACAGCCTGGAAATTTTAATTTTAAGAAAAGCTAGATGCCAAGTCATTACTTGCAATTATTTCATTAAGATTTTTTGGTGGTGGTGGTTTTTTTTTTTTTTTTTTTTTTAGAGAAAGAGATTTTTTGCTATGGGGCATATGCGCTCACCGAAGAGACAGAGAGAGACAGAAAGTGAAAATTCACCTCCCCCCACCCCCTGCTTCCACCCTAGGAAGGATGGCCACACCACAATCCCTTCTCCTCAATTCTCCTCTTGGGATCTTGGGTACACATTGCAAATGTGCCCAGTGTCCCAGTGTGAGTTTTAAGCCGCTGGTTTGGGACCCAAACTGCAGTTGATTACATGGGAGTCCAGCAACAATACCGTTACGCCATCTGCTGGTCCCAAGGTGGGTTTTATCTCACAAGGAGGAAAAAAAATCTCTTTGGTTATGGCAAAAAAAAGTTATTTAGTGATCACTTTATTTGGGTAAAACAACAGGTACTATTTTTGATAGAGTAGATGTGTATTTAAAGGAAGACTCCTGGTGAAACCTCACTCACTTGTAGCATCCATACTTGTAGTAAGTATAAAGAAAATCAAAGCTGACGAGTGTGTCATCCAGCAGAAACAAAACCAAATGATGCACCAAGTCAGTCTGCCTCTTCATCCAGCACCTCCCTTTGTGTAGCTGTCAGCTCTGTACTTCTAAGGAGACAGGAAAGAGCAACATCTACTGAATCAGGTGGACTCAGGATCTCCAGGCTCAGAGTCCTAACCATTGCAGGGCCAGCCATCACTGTATACACAGGCAAAGTCAAGCAAAGAGGAAAGGACAGAAACTGCTTAATTCTGGCACCCTCCAAATTTGCTAGCAAGGAAGGAATCATTTCTCTTTCCCGAAGCTCACTCCCATATGTTTTGTTCACTGAGTTGGCCTATTTGATTGTTGAAATGCTCAGCATGAGTAACTGCCTGGTAATCAATGTTTTCCTTATAAGACATAACTTATAAGAAAAGTGATGCTGTTTGATTCAGCCGAATGTGAACAGTGTGGAGAATGCTGAGCCTTCCTAAAAGTCTGGGGTTATGGACTGTCTCATTCAATCCAGTAAGATTGCAAACCACTTGCAGGCAGAGACAATTTTTCACTAGTCTTTGTGTTTTTCACAATGTCATGAATGTAGAGGCTCAGTAAAGTGTTGAGAAATGCCTAATTTGATCTCTGGTCTTCCCACTGCATAGGGGCTGTGGCTTTCAAATGAGACTCACACCCAAACCTACTCCTTTGCATGCCTTTTGGCACTTTGGTTGGGAACTCATCAAAACAATGAAACTCCTTCAAAAAATTGGAGCTTTTTTGACCCAACCTTAGTGATAATTTCAGGCAGATTCTTTGCAATGACTTGCAGCTGTGACTGTCATTCTGCCATGGGGAAAGTGTCAGCAAGACCAAGAATAGTAGCAGTCTGTCATCTCCCTGTTTTTGACATTCTCATCTAAAATGTTAATTAAGAAGTTGCTATGCACAGAATGAAAATAAAAGTCAAGAAAAGTAGCATAGGCAAAAAGTGCAATTGCGGTAGTATTGGAACACAAAATTTGTTTTCCTGCATACTGTATCAGCTCCACTCTGCTCACTCGGGCTGTAAACAAACTGTAACTAGCAAATAAATGCATAATGATACCCCAAGGTGAGATGAAAATTTAGTAGGTACATGAGTTTTTGTTTCTACTTAAAATCTATTACCAAAGTTAGTTCCTTAAATATATTCTGTTTTGATTAATCTGTTAGTAACTGAAACTGTGCTGTATTTCACACAGTTGGATGAGTTTCCGATGTTCGAGGTTCCCAACTGAGTGACGCTCTCAGAAGTTGGCAGCTCAGGTCAATTTACAAGACCTTAGTTTTTAGAAAACTAACTTTTGGAATGAAAACATGATCAGGAGATTTTAATTAGTTAGTATTGTTGGACCCATACAAACACTTTTACGATAATATCAAAATATGAAAGCTGAAGACTATTCATTCTAAGCATTGTTTAATAAAATTTATTTTTACCTCAGGGTTTAGATGATGGCTGTCTTGTAAGTTTTAAGTTAATTCTTTCCAGAATATGAAAGATTCCAGAGAGCATTTGAACATTTATTTATTTATTTATTAAACAAACAATGGTCCCATTCATGGGCTCAGCTCTCAGCCTGGGAAGAAGTCACTGTCAAAAATAGCAAAGTCTGGGCGGAACTGGGATTTGGCCTTTAACCTTTGCTGAAAGGATGATATTTCAACTATCTGAAGAATGTGTCAGATAAGGGAAGTGAGCTTGTCAAGATAAGTGGAAATGGAGAGAAAGAAAATTATACTGGACCAGAGAAATCAATGAATCAGTAGTATTTGTTGATTAGCCACTGTGCCTAGTAACTCATGTCATGTTTTTATCCATTCCCTCCCTACATACAGAAAGGTAGCCAGTAATTTTGTCTTCCCAATGTCAATCAGATGTTCTTGCAAGTAATCAGGAGTTGTTACCTCTGAACATGTTTTAAAAGTTTATTTCTTCAAAAGGAAAGTAGAGGGGAGCACCCCCAACAGAGTCTTCACACCACAATCCACTCCCCTAATCCCAGCCAGCCTGATTCATGAACACTCACATGCACGCCCTTTCCGGGATATGAACCTGGAACTTTCTCATATGTGTCCAGCACTGCAGAGGATTGTGTTACTGCTACAGGATTGTCTGGCCTTATTTTAACATTTTCAACAAATGGGTTTAAAAACCACTCCAACTCTTATTAGGGAGGATTTTTAAACATGCTAGAAAAAACTTTCCAAGTTTCCTAAATGTATAAGCTCCAAGTTTTGAAAGTGAGACACATTGCTTCTGGCACTAAACTCATAAAGCAATGGAAACATTTCCAAACATTTGCTCGAGCAGTGTTCTCTCCATATCCAGTGTTACTTTCGTAAAAACAGGTGGTTTATAGTCAACATTATAATGTCACCTTTATGTTGAAGGGAAAGCTTTTATTTATGGCTAGTAAAGTTTCTGCTATAAGAAGAAGCACAAGCTCTGCGATTTTCTTACTGATCAATTGCTATTTCATTATTAGTATTATATTGGTTCTAATTTGTTGAAACTCTTTAAATCACTTGTATACCTGGAGAGTGTCTATTTAGTTGGAGTTAAATAATAAAATTCATTAACTGTAGCATATACCAACTGCAACTCATCACAATTCGTAGAACTCAGGAAGGTAACTCATATCTTGCATGGCATTGACGACCTGGGACCACTGAGTAAAGCAGTTTGTGCTAATCCGTATAGCATATATTTCACTTCAGTGACCTTTTAATATATATAAAAAATAAAAAAATAAAAGTTCTAAGATGATTCTATTGGATCACATTTTTTAAAATAAAGATTTTTATTAGAGCTGTGTGTAAATTTTTCTTTCTTCCATGAGAGCCTGAGAGAGAGAAAGAGAGAGAGAGAGAGAGAGAGAGAGAGAGAGAAGCATCCAAACAAGATCTTCATGCCACAATCCACCAGCTTCAGCCAGCCCTGAATCACGGGCATAAACACATGTGGCATGTACAATGAAGTCTCCAAACAGGAACCCCGAACCACCCCATGTGGGTCTGCCTTGCAGTGTTGTGTTACCGCTATGCCACTGTCCAACCCCCATGATTTTTTCATTTAAATTTATTTATTTATTTATTTATTTATTTATTTATTTATTTATTTATTTTGAGAGGGAGAGAGAGATTAAAAGACAGAGATAGACACCCTCAGTAGGATCGTCACATTTCAATTCACCCTCTGCCTCAGACAGCCTAGGTCATGTGCATGTATGTGTGTGCCTGTTATGTACAGGGAGGTTCTAGGATGTAAATCTAGGACCTTCCTATATAGATACAGCTGTCTTAAGACTGTGTCATCATTTGGCCTAATAATGACCTTTTATAGCTTTATACTCTGAATATCCCTAGGTATCCCAAGAAAGAGTATAAACAGTGAAATTTTAAGTGTCATTGTCTTTTTGGACTTACTTGCATATTGCAAGATATTCAGTTTCCTCTAAAGCATATTAAATAACTGCTATGTCTTCCTGGAACCACCTTACATGTGTTTATAAATTATCTTTTCAAGCTCTCTTTCATTCCCTCCTAGTAAACATTGCTGCTCAGATTATCACTTGAGAGGGATACTTTGACACTATCCTAGGGCTAGAGTCTGGTGAAGATGCTGATTATTTGCCCAGAGCTCTGCAAAGAGTCCATGGTTTCCCCAAGATGCCAACACTTGAAGTGCATTTTGGAGGAAAATGTGTAGCTCAAGACAATAAATTTGGTTGAAATGATAACATAATCCAAGTGGAAATCCCTAATTGACATTTCTGTCTCTTTAGAACTTTTTTTTTACTTTTATGATTTTTAATTTCACAGTTACTTTCAGTCAAATATTCCTGCTATGTAATATTTGTAATTTTGAGGAATTGGAAATAACTTTTAAATTGCTACCACATTTTCACTATTACGAACTCTATAAAGTACAATTATCTCACTGGCAGAAAATGTATTAGAAGAAAAAAAAATCAGAAAAAAGAAATATATTTATCTACCAATAAATATTTTTAAAAGGCAGAAATAGTTAACATTTGCCTAAATAGTTATAAAATTAGCTGATGATGAAGCCAAATTATCCACACAGAAAAAAAAGTATTTGAGAAATAATTCTTTTTTTTAAAGAAATCATCTGTTCAAACCAAATATTCATCCAAAGCCAAGCTGTTGATTTTCATCACTGCTATCTTGTTTTGAATTAATTTGCTTGTGATCAAATTGATTTTAAGCAAGTCACCTGGAAGAAACATCCTTTTCTCCAGTTCTGAGTCACATTGTGTCATATGAGTTCTGAAGATTCATTCTTTGGGTCCCAGTCATTTATAGAGAGCCCCGTGGATACAAGTCATCACTTTAGTCTATAGCCCCACCCACTAGAAAACATTGGCCAATCACTGCAGCCCTCTGGTTGTTATCATTTCTTCTTTCTGGAAGCTCATTCCAACTGGCTTCAATCCTCCTGCACATGAGTAACTCAATTGGCAGTCAATCAAGATACATACTGGGTCAACATTGAAAACGTCTAGGTTGAATAGCATTTTATTATTTTGAAAATAAATTCAAAATTATATTGTCATTCATTGAATTCTGCTAACACACTTGTGAAGTAGTCAGAGTTAGTTTGACCATTTTACAAATTACAAAAATGAGTTTTAGAGTTAGAAGAAAATTTTAATATCATTTAATGCCCAGTTGTCTTATTTTCCATGATGCTTGATGTAGTCCAGAGAACTTCATACGTATTTTCAAGCAGAGCCATTCCACCACCTCATTCCCACCCAACAAACTCTTCCCGGGAAGTATAATATGTACACAGATGTAAAGACATTGAGATTGATTATACATTTAATCAATAAAAATATATTTGGGGTTAAAGATGACAATAGTTCTCTTAGTCTCAGTATTGAATCATTTTTCAATTTTGTTTCAGTTTTACAATGTTTGGAAGACATTACCTGCCAGGTAAAGTAGACAGACTTTGTTTTATTTGTTTGTTTGTTTGTTTTTGCTTTTGTTTTGTTTTGTTTTTGTTTTTGTTTTTGTTTTCTATAAGCCACATGCACTTCCCAGAGAGCGACAGAGATGGAGAATGAGAGAAAGTGAGAAACCTCCCTTTCCCCAGGGAGGATGACCATGACATAATCCCTTCTTTTCCACTTTCCTCTTGGAATTTTGGACATGAGCACAACACCCAGTATGGTTTTCAACCCATGGGGTCCAAAATTCAAACCATGTAGTCAGCCATATGGGATTTAGGTGCCTTAACTGCCACATTGTCTGGCTGACCCAAGCAGACTTCTATTTTTTCCTTTAAAATTACTTATTTTATTTTATTTATTATTATTGTTGTTATTATTTTTAAAATTGAACCAGAGAGAGACAGAGAAGGAAAGTGAGAATACAAGCTGCCAGGTCCAGAATTCAAATCACAGTTGGTCATGTGGGAGTCCAACACCTCAATTACCACTCCACTTGTCAGCTCCACAAGCAGATTCCTTAATGATTCCTGTCTTAGTCCATTTTTTTTTGTCTTTATAACAGAATACCACAGACTGGTAATATATAATGAATAGAAATATATTGGCTCACAGTTATGGAGACTGAGAAGTCCAAGGGCAAGGGTCAGGCATCAGGAAGTCTGAGACAAGGACCTTCTTGTTTTGTCATCCCATGATGGAAAGTGTAGGGACAAGAGAGGGAGAAAAGGGGGCCAAACTCACCTTTGTATAATAATGGCAACAATTCCACTCATAAAGGTATAACTCTCGTGGCTTACTCACCTCTCAATATAGTTTCTCACCTCCTAATAATTTTACAATGGTGCTTAAATTTCAACATGAGTTTTTGAGGGGACAAACATAAAAACCATAGCAGTCCACAATAATCCTTGCTTTCTAGTATCTATGTCTTTGTGTAATTTTCTCCTTTTAATATAGCCTGGACCTAATGATTTGTTTCTAATGAATAGAATACAGAAAAGGGATTGAGATGTTACTTCTGAAATTGGGTAACAAAAATTTGGTGACTTCCATTATGTTAGAATTCACTTTCTCTTACCCTTCTTGCTGGCTTGTTCTGTGGAAGAAGCATGCTGACATATTGTGACCTGCCCGGTGGAGATATCCACATACAAAGAACTGAGAGAGGCTTCCAGTCAATACCCCTTGAGAAACTATTGATAAATCTTGCCAAAACCAGGTGAGTAAGCTTGGAAGCAGATCCTTCCCCAATGCGTCCTCTACGTTCATTTGTAATAGATGACTGCAGTGCCACTCAATACCTTGATTACAGCCTGTGGGAGTCCCAAACCTTGTTATGCTGCACCTAGATTCCTGACCTTCAGAAACATCAATATTTTAAGCTAGTAACTTTTAGAATAATATGTTATGCAGTGATTGATAACTAATACACCAGGCAAGTAAGTGCAAAAGGCAACAGATTTTTACACCTCTCCTTGAAATTTCTAGATTCTTATGAATTAGACCAAGAAGGCTGTCAGAGGAAGCATTAGTAGATTTTCCCCATAAAGTCAATTAACCCAGCAGCAGAAATTGATGAACATAAGGTCTACAATGTGCTAGTCTGTGGAATAAAATGTATTTGAGTGTACTTCTGGGGTTTGTTGCAGTATAAAGAGACAGACTTTCATAAAGTAAAATTTATGTTAGATGTTTGTGGAAATCTTGGGAAGAGGACACATGTAACAGAAAAAGCCCAGGTCTTAAAATTAGGCTGGCTTGTGGAGCCTTGATTTTCTCATCAAATAATTATAATCATAATTCTTTTTTTTTTCCCCAAAGGGTATGTGTTTTTGTCAGAGAAAGAGAGAGAGGAAAAGTGAGAAACCACCTCCCAGGCAGAGGTGGCCATGTGCAATTCATTCTCCTCCATACTTCTCTTGAGCACACATGCACGTGCACCAGGTATTTTTTTCTAAGCTTCCAGGTCAGAGACTTAAATTTCACAGTCAGCCATGTGGGATTAGCCACTTTAACCTCCATGCCACCTGGCTGACCCCTGGATTCATAATTCTTAACCTCATGGATTCTATATGACATAAGCACTTAATTCAATGTCAGTTGATGCATTTTAGCTTTCCTTATTGCAGGCTCCCTTATTGGGGCCCAGAGGGGTAGAGTGACCTAATGTGTCCAGACCAAATAGGGTCTAATAGGACCTACTGTTGATCTGATATATTCCAGATTACCATGCTGTCGAGTGGCAGATTTTGAACTCTGAATCCATAACTCTGTCTTCCTCTGAATCGCACAATAAACCCCAAACCATCAACTCTGTATGTCTAATTTCCAAGAAGAATTCTTTTTTAGAGTTTTGTTAAAACCAATAACTCTAATGGAGCTTTTAACACTCTAAGAATAAAAACTTACAAAGATGGATGGAAGAAGAATGGCACTTCCTTTAGATAAATCCACATTTAAAATGCCATCTTCCTAAACACAGTCTTCCCTTCACTCTCAATCTTTGATTTTGACGTTGATAGAGAAGCTTTCAAGAGAGCAGCAGGGCTCAGCTAGATGAAGCTACTAATTTGAAGGAACAATACATAATGAATGGCACTTACATGTGTGTAAGATTGTAACAGCAATTGTCTTCTGCCATTTTTCTCCCTGAAACATTTTATCTTGTCTCTCCACCCCTTTTTGTATTGTTAAGAATTATTGCAAGTTTGTAAGACAGAGAGAGAGAGTGAAGAGAAGAGAAGAAAGAGAGTAGAATTGCTTTGGAAGATTAAAGGAAGAGAAAAAGATGAATCACGATGACAGAGGTATTTGAATGAAGTAAGAGGCTCTAGACTGTTTAAGAGGGGTTTGGGTCTTCCCCCATGTGCTCAGGTCTTGGTCAACAGGCCTAACAAGTCAGAGAAAGCACTATCTTTCAATCCTTCTGGAGTGTAGCACAGGGCACTGTGTCTGTCTTTGGCTCCCCATCCTATGAAGATTGGAGCAGAGAACCCCAAAGGCAAGCATCCAGCTTGTTGTCACTTAGCTAACACCCTCTTGGACATTGAAAAATAGATGGTTAAGTTTGCTAACTCATTTTACTTTCTGATATAACAAAAGAGAAATATGTTGTAAAGAAAAACCATTTATGATAAATGAAGTAAATACAAAACTGTGTATAATCACTTGCTCATTTTCCCTCCTTTCCTCTTAGAATATTCACGTCATTGATGTGTTACTTTTTTGACAGTATTTCAAGTCAAAAGAATTTGATTCAGAGCAAGAAAGTATTTGCCCAAACTTTATAGATCTTTTGACTCTTCAGAGTTTTTTTTCCCCCCTTTATTTTTTAAAAGTTCAGTTTAATTTTTTAAAGTAACTACTTAGGAAGAAATACAGAGGAATTCCACAGAAAAAGACAGCAACCAGAACAATACTCTGCCAGCCAGGTTTTGAATACCCTTTCTTTCTTTTTAAAGAAAGATTTTTGCCATAAGGCATGTGCACTCGCTGGAGAGATGGAGTGACAAACAGACAGAGAAAGACAGAACACAAGAAATCACTCCCTCCCAGGGGGGATGGCCATGCTGCAATCCTTTCTCCTCCATTCTTTTCCCGGGATCCTGGACATGCACGCACAAGCACCTGGTATGAGTTTTAGGGCACTGGGTCTGGGACTCCAACTGCAGTCAGCTAAGTGGGAGTCCAGTGATGTAACTATTACACCACCAGCTGGTCTCTTGAATACTCTTTCATTCTGAAATTTCTTCTCTGTCAGCTAAAACTATATTCTGGGTCAATTTCCTCAGGTGAGTCCTGTTCCCAGTTCAGTACCAAAGCCAGTGGCTGACATTGATTATTTTTGTTTCACTTTCCTCTTTGCATCTTTGTGTTTCTTCCAACAATCCATGTGCAGGCTGTTTGCTCTGGCCTCCCAAGAATTCCTGTTAATATTATTTTCCCACTCCTTTCCAAAATAAGTCACAACCACAAAGTCTTTCATCATATTTAGAAAAAAAGAAAAATCCTAGTGGTCTCTTTCTCAGGTAATGATGCTTCTCTAGGACTTGGGTTTTGTTGATCTGTTTCTTCAATAGTATCATCATCTTCTGAACTGCTATCTTTTTTTTTTTTTTTCGCTATAGGGCGCGTGCGCTCGCCAGACAGACAGAGAGAGAGATAGAGACAGAAAGCGAGAAGTCACCCCCCAGGGGGGATGGTCACACCGCAATCCCTTCTCCTCCATTCTCCTCTCGGGATCTTGGGCACGCACGCACACGTGCCCGGCGTTGAGTTCTAAGCCACTGGGTCCGGGACGTGAACCACCGTTGACTACGTGGGAGTCCAGCGACATAGCCATTACACTAACTGCTGGTTCCCTGAACTGCTATCTTGAAAACAAGGGTCTCTCTTCCAGATAACTTTCCCAGGTCTCACTGATCCAACTTTATAGATTTCTTCAGAGTTTTTATCAGACAGTAGAAAAACCACTGCCAAAGAGTAGGGATACCTGGTTTTTACTCTTGGTTCTGGCAGTCGTTATCTAGCTGGGTCATAGGCAGTGGTATGATTTTTGCAAAACTTTTCCCCTCTCACTGTGTACAGAGAAAACTCTAGAACCTCTCCCCATCTCCATGGTCATCCCCCTGTCTGAGTCATGTCCACCTCTCATACGTACCACCAAAGAGCTTCCCACCAGTCTGTCTGTTTCATTGTTACCTCTTTAGCCCAGTCTGCCCTACACAGCTGTCAGGTTGTATTTACAGAAATAAAGCATGTCACTCTACTTAATAAACTCCTGTGGTTTCTCACCACCCACTTTTCCCTTCTCGTTTCTGTCCACTTCATAGTCTCATATTTTGTCTGCTCTTAGGCCAGAGGCACTTCCTTACCTTTCGCCTTCCATCTGCCTAGAACACTCTTCACCCAGCTCTCCCAAATCACTCCACAGTTAGTATGGCATAAGTATTACTTGAGGGTTCAACTGGTAGAACAGCAGTAGAGCATTCTGTACAGGGAGCTGCATCCCACATGGTTGACTACACTTGAATCCTTGCCCCAGCAGCTTGAAAAACACTCTGAGCACATGTGCATACCCCAAATCTTGATGGAGAAGAGAAAGTACTGTGGAGTGACCACATTCCGTTGATGGGTGTTTTCACTCTCTCTCTCCTCTCTCTCAGTGGCCCTCTGATGATAAACAAAATGAAACAAAACCAATAATAAATAAATAAATATTGGTTGAAACAAATGAAGGAATGAACCCAGATTCTAAACCCTAATTTGTTCAGAGGTTTTTCCTAATCATTTCAGCAAAAGGAATCACAGTCCATTATACCTACATACCCAGTAATTTCTTCTTATCATTTTCCCCAATTGGTATTTGCTTTTGTTGTTTTTATTAATCACTTTTTTATTAGATAACATTTTCATCAGAATTTAAGCTTTGGGTGGTCAGAGATCATTTCTGTCTTCTTTGGTATTATGTCTCAGTGCCCAGCATGGCATGTAATTGGTTTATAATGAGTGTTTATTGAAACAATTGAATAAAGGTATCAACTGAATTTCTACCATATCTATCTCTTTTTTAAAGTCTTTCAAAGGCTCTCTACTGGCAATTGGAGACAGGTTAGGTTTTTTGCACAATCTAGGGGAGTCATCTTGACGTGACTCCTCTTCTACAGTGCTGAAAAATTTTTTGCACTTTAAACAGAACCATATATATTTTTTTAGTCTCTATATGTGGAAATGAAGTGTTTGCCTGGAATATCAACCTCTGCCTAGTCTGCACATAATCCTCTTGACTATCTCCTCTCTGTCTGCCCTTCCCTATATCTCTAGGTAACCTATGCTTCTTTTTATTAGAGCACGTATCACACCTATCACCTCGCGAGTAGGATCTTTCCTAATGGAAGGTTTTGTTTCTTGATGTCCAACATTGTTCTTATTACTCTGTCTCTTTGTTGCCTGGTACTTAGTAGAAATTCGGTAAATACTTCTGAAAAACTAGTGGACAGCTGACTCACTTGTTCTGAATGTTTAGAAGTATAAGAAGTGCGCTTACTAAGGACACATTCTGTAGAATGCACTTAAGCTCAGATAATAGGTCAAACGCCATTTAGTACTAAGCTAAAACAGCCTGTTGCCATGGCTTAAATTAATATTTCCAGCTGCCAAAGATTTTGGCTTTGCAAACCAGTCTCACTCAAGGTCATCATCCCTAGAAATGTCACATATACACTGGACAGCTGTAAGAATATCCTGTTTTTTCTCCCTGCAATAAAAATTTAAACCCTGACTTGCATTTAGAGTTGCTTCATTTTAACAATAGAATCCATGATGTGGTTAAGCTGAAGTTTGGGCATTATGTGAACTCTTATGTGTAAACAACCTGGGACCTCCAAAGGTGTCAGGCAAATGGAGAGGTCCTGTGTGCCTTTTCAGGTGAGGCTGGTAGCCTCCCTGCATCGGAGTCCTCAGGGCCTTAGGGGTCCACAATGGGACTCTCATTCCTCTGTAGTAGGAATGGTAGAGCTACAATCTACCTCAAGCCTAAAGTAAACACATTGGCAAGTGTTTCTGTGTCTGAGCAAATTTTACTGTTCCTTTCCTTCCTTCATCTACCTTGTAAAGTGAGCAAAGAATCAAACTGACATGAGGTGGAGCCATTTATCCTAAATATATATATTATATACATATATATATGCACATATACATATACATATATATAAAATAACATCTATGCTGTATATTTAGCCAATGTTTCAGAATTGCAGGATGCATGCCGTTCATGAAAAAATAGTCCTGAGCATGATGGAAAATTTGAAACTGTGTTTTTGGGAATAAAAAATGAGTCTTGTAAAGCCATGTTTCTCAAAATCTATTTTAAAACCACCTGGAGTGTTTCCTTCAAAGTCTAAGTTCCCAGACTCCTGTAGACATAAAGAGGCAAAACTTATCTGGGTGTAGCCTGAGAATTTGCATTTTCATGAGCACTCTGAGTAAGCCTTCTGCACACACAAGTTTGAGAAGCCACATTTAAAGTACATAATTTTTTTGTTAAAGGGTAGTGAGGCTATGGAGGTAATATCAGGACAAGTGTCCCTGGGAACATGTAACCAGAGGATTTGGGCAGAATTGAAAAAGTAGGTTATTTTAGAGGAAAAGAATGAAGGAAACTCAAGATCCTGAATTGAAAAGGCTGAGGTTTATATGGTAGAAATGAGGCATTGACTACAAAGGGTGGCCTATTTTTCCCTGGGTAGGGATAGGGCGTGTGGGCACAATTACCATCATCAAAGGGTTGTTCCATGCGTCACTAAATAAAAAGTGGCTCTGGGACCACAGTCACCTATTATTAGAAATGCAATAGTCATATCTTATTTTAAAACCTGCTTTTAATCTATTGCCACCTGTAAAACTAGACTAAACAGATCAAATGTTAAGGCTATCTAAAAATACCCTGAACAGAAACATAATTAGGGTTCTAATTAGGATTATTATTTGGTAGGCTATGTAGACCAGCCCGAAGAGATAAGCTCCTATCAGTGGCATTAAGTTCTAAGTGTTTATTAGATTTATGGGTCTAAGCCCTGTGTTTTTTTGGACAGTATAGAAATTATGTTGAACGACTTTCAAAATCCAAGTAATGATGACTATTTATTTTCATTTAGAGAATATTCTAAGTGCAGGGATTTTAACAGACAAAAGAATGTGTTGTTTGAGGGTTTCCAGTCAATGGGAAAACTTAGCTATAATGCTTATTCTCTCTAAGTTCTCAGATACCACTTAAGGCTGGACAAAGATAGTCAAAGACAACTCAGAGCATTTTTTGATTAACTTTCTCAAGGCTGTGGTATTTGTTATCCTAAGTACAGCATAATGTAAAATCTCTTGATTTAATTACATATCATAAAAGTTACTCTGTGCAGGGACCAGCAGTTAGCGTAATGGCTATGTCGCTGGACTCCCATGTAGTCGACCGCGGTTCGAGTCCTGGACCCGGTGGCTTAAACTCACGCCGGGCGCGTGTGCATGCGTGCCCAAGATTCCGAGAGGAGAATGGAGGAGAAGGGATTGCGGCGTGGCCATCCCCTCTGGGGGGGGGGGGGTGATTTCTCGCTCTCTGTCTCTCTCTGTCTCTCTCCGTCTGTCTGGCGAGTGCACACACCCTATAGCAAAAACCTCTCCAAAAAAATAAATAAATAAAAAATAAAAGAACAAGAAAAAAGTTACTCTGTGCATAAAATAAAAAAATATATTTTCAGATATAATCATCCTTATTTTTTGTTCTAACAAGGAACCTGAGTAATGTATGTGTGTGTGTGTGTGTGTGTGTGTGTGTGTGTGTAATGTGTGTGTGAATAATATGACATAAAGATCTTTGGTATTTATGTATTAAAGCAGTCATTGGAAGAAACTATTCACTCACTCAAAAATATCCAAAAGTATGGGATTAAAAATGTTTGAACTTCATTATTTGGTACCATTACTCAAATACTTCATCCTGGAAACCAATTCTCAGATAGAAAGAACTAGGCTAAAAAGTGATCTTTCCTCTCTCCTTAAATTATCTGTCCAACTCATTGTTTCCTTGAGACTGGAATAGGTTATTAGACATTTTAGTTGAAAAGACAGACCGCATCTAAGGGAACCTCAGCTTTGGTTGTCTGTAGACCCGACCAGTGAAGTCATCAACCATGTCAGACTCTGTGCCTTTTTTTTTTTTTTTTTTTTTTTTTTTTTTTTTTGCCAGGAATATGTTCTCTCTGAAGGCAATGAATCTGTCAAGTTCTTAATCCCAAAAATATATCTCAGTAAGCTCCCGCTTTCCCTACCCGCAGGCCAGCTCTTTTCTCATTAAACTTATAAATGTCACTACAGTTCTTCAAACAGAAACCTAAGAGGTATCCCTCCCCATCATCTCTGCATATAATCTCATCAAGCAGTTTTGTCACTTTTTCCTCTAAATACACCTCACATTCTTCTCCTCCTCTTTATTCTCAGTAACATCTTTGTCCAAGTTATCATTGCATCTTATAACTAGTACCACAGTCTAAGTAGAGATCCTTACCTATATTCTTCACATTCTCCCATACAGCCAGAGTGATAAGAGAATATAAATCATATCTTATCATACCTTTTTTTATTTTTAACTTTATTTATTTATCTTAATTTGACCAGAGAGGGAGAGAGAGAAGAGAGAGAGAGAGAGAGAGAGAGAGAGAGAGAGAGAGAGAGAGAGAGAGATGGAAAGTGAGAAAGCAAGCCGCCGGGTCTGGGACTCAAACTGCAGCTGGCCGTGTGGGAGTCCAGCGCCCTTAACCACCATACCTCCTGCCAGCCCCTTATCATACCTTTTCAAAAGCCTTTAATAACTTTCCATTGCACTTGGAAGAAAAAACAAAATTTTTAACAATGTCTTAAAATGCAGAATTGCCCAACTACTGCCTATCTGTTCAGCATCATCTCTTTCCCTTGCCTAGAACCTTCTAGAACCCTGGTCCTCTTTCATGATGTCATGATCTTTCCTCCTTTAAAATCTTCATGTAATACTGTTCCCTGGTCCAGATGGTCCACCATTCCCTAGCATAACCCAGCCACCTGATCAGCCCTACACATTCATCATCTCTCAGCTTCAATGTCATGTCCTCAAGGAAGACTTTTCTGATTTGCTCTCCCATCAAAACTGGATCCTTCTTTAATCATTTTATTAATTCAATTTGTTCCTGTAGAGTCACCAAGACAGGGATATTTTGCTCACTACTGTATAGTCAGAGCCAAGCACAATTCAGCAAAATGTTACAGAGTGAATGAATAATCGAGAGAACTATTTCCTTTAATATTTTAACACAAAAGATACAAAATCCAAGAAAAATGAAAACAAGTAGATTTCCAGTTGCTTCTATGTCAAGCTCTAGTTTTCCTTCAAAGAGCTACAACTAAGTAGGAACAATTTCAGGACCCTAAAGTTCTTTCCTTTCCAAAGCTTATCACCATCAGCTCCAGAAGGATCAATCAAACCTTCTTTTTCCTGTGGAAAATTGGTGTCGGTCCTTAATATATCAACAGATTTGTTTTTCATTGTGAATGGTATTTTTATTAACCAGGTTATCGTCATATCCTTTGAAATGTATCATTGGACTCTTGAAAAAGAACAAGGAGGCTGAAGGACCGATGATGAAGAGCTGTTGTTAATCAGGGTGAATTCATTATACACCAACCATCGTGGTCCTAGAGATCCCTGTGCGTAGTTAAACCTGACTTTTCCACTTAATGAGGCTTTCAGTTTCCCTCCTATACTTCCATCTTAAAATAAGTATCTGACTTAATAATAATTATTTTTCTGAGCCTTTAAGAATATAGGATGCACAGAGATAGCAGAAGTTATCAACCTAATATGTAAGAAGCATAAAGTTAGCAGGTAGAGATGAGTCTTCAAAGATAGAGGTCTGTACTCACAGAACTTGTCTGAGAAAAACAAGGCCCAAATTGTCAGGCTTAGATGAAATAGTAAAAATCTGGTATTGTCAACTAATCATTTGTGTGAAATATCCTGATACGACACTACCCCAGTGCAAATGTTCAATAAGTCCTTTTTCTTTTTCTTTTTTTTTCTTTTTCTTTTCCTTCTTTCCTTCCTTCCTTCCTCCTTCTTTTTCTTTTTCTCTCTTTCTCTTTCTTTCTTCTTTGTTTCTTTTTTCTCTTTCCTCTCTTCCTTCCTTCCTCCCTCCCTCTCTCCCTCTCTTTTCTTTCTTTCTTGTCTTCATTTGTTCTTCATTCATTTATTCTTTTGTTCCTTTCTTCTTTCTGTCAAAAAAAGAGTTATGCTATATGCTGGTTATAGAACAGTGACCACAACAGATGTGATTCCTATTGTCGTGAAAGTTACAGTAGAGTGGGAGGACAACTTTAACAAATAATTTCACAATTTTAATTACTTTTGTGATTCTCCTCTCTCTCTCTCTCTCCCTCTCTCTCTCTCTCTCTCTCTCTCTCTCTCTCTATATATATATATATATATATATATATATATACATATATATGTGTATATGTGTATATATATAGGTGTGTGTGTGTGTGTGTGTGTGTGTATGTAAGGTTGACAATGAAAGTGAATGACAGATGTAACAGACTTGATGTGAAAGATCAGGGAAAGTTTCCTTAGAAAATGACATTTCAGTAAGACTTGAAGAACAGAAAGGATTGGTGTCCTAAATGTTTTATTAAAAATGTTGTAAATGCTTCATAAAATGCATCTTGTAAATGCTTAATAAAAAACTTAAGAGTTCTCCATGACTTTATCACTTTTTATCTTTTATTCTTCATTCATTAGGAGGCAAACAGGGAAAATCATGCTCGTTGGTCCAAATATATAGTTTCTATCTTAGTTTCATACTCTTTGTGCCTGGGAAAGAAGTCTTTAAGAGCTTCTATAGTAACAAATATTTTTTAAAAGTTCCAAGGATTGGGACCAGCAGTTAGCGTAATGGCTATGTCGCTGGACTCCCACGTAGTCGACCGCGGTTCGAGTCCCGGACCCGGCGGCTTAAACTCACGCCGGGCGTGTGTGCGTGCGTGCCCAGGATCCCGAGAGGAGAATGGAGGAGAAGGGATTGCGGCGTGGCCATCCCCCCTGGGGGGTGATTTCCTGCTTTCTATCTCTCTGTCTCTCTCTGTCTGTCTGGCGAGCGCACGCGCCCTATAGCAAAAACCTCTCCAAAAAAAGAAAAAAAAAAAAAAAAAAAAAACAAGTTCCAAGGATTGTTTATACAATACCTTCATATTTTGAGATTGTACATGATCTCCATGATTGAAATGATCAGTTTACCCTTACAACCTAAAAAGGGCTCTGAATTTTATAATTATAGTCAAGAGAAAGGCCTTTGACCATACTTGACTTTCTCTAAATACTAACCAATATTGGTTTTTAGGTAAAGTAATATCTAGTGTTCGCTCTATGAAAGGGGGTAAAGACGTTAATATTAAGAGGGGAACTTCAGCTTTTTTGGTAAAGTTTTATTTCATTAAGAAATATAGAAAAAAGATATAAAACATTGATTTATTTCAAATTCAAGGTGTTGGTTACATAGATATATATTTGTTATATTGTTTTTTTAAGATTTTAAAATTAGGGCATCTGATTAAAATTCTATCATTAGTTCATTTGTTAGCTAATAATTGATGAGTACACACACAGGAGAGCACCCATGACATATCTGGATTTATGCTAAGAAGTGTGACATAAAAAAGTACTCTATGCATGACCTGTAGCAAGCTCTACTGTGAGATTCCGGATTTAAGTCTCCTCACAGTGAAAGATTTTTTTTTTAAGATTGAGAATGAATGCAGATTCATTTATGAAGCATTTAAAAATGGCTCAGGACCAGCAGTTGGTGTAATGGCTGTGTCACTGGACTCCCATGTAGTCAACTGCAGTTTGAGTCCCGGACCCGGTGGTTTAAACTCACGCAGGACACGTGTGCATGTGTGCCCAGGATCCCAAGAGGAGAATGGAGGAGAAGGGATTGCGGCATGGCTATCCCCGCTAGGAGGGTGATTTCTTACTTTCTATCTCTGTCTCTTTCTGTCTTTCTGGCAAGCACACGTGCCCTATAGTAGAAACCTCTAAAAATAAATGGCCCACCTGGGACCTGTAGATGCTGTAATGGTTATGTTGCTGGACTCCCACATGGCCAATCACAGCTCAAATCTCTTGGACCCAGACACTTGAAACTCATGCCAGGCATGTGTGTGTGCATGCCCAAAATCCCGAGAAGAGAATGGAGGAAAAGAATGATGGCATAGCCATCCCCCTTGGGGATGATTTCTCACTTTCTGTCTCTCTATGGCAAGCACACAAGGCCTATAGCAAAAATCTCTTTAAAAAAAAAAGCCTCCTATTTTCATCCTTTTAGAGAGCAAAATACTTTCCCACTTCTCTCCTCTTCCTCCCTTTTATCTCTTTCTAACATCATTGTTAGGTCAATGGATTTTTTCTAAATTAGCAAGTCTTCATAAAGTGTGTGAATGGGTATGTTCAATGAAATAAGAGTGTTAAGTATTCTGTTAGACAAAAAGAATAAAAAAAAGGGAGACCTTAAGGCCAAATTCTAAGAAAGAATATTTTTGTTCCATAAGATGGTAGATAACCTTGCTTATCCTTGGGTAAGTTTCTAAATCAGAATAGCATCAAATTTTGGTATAAATTACCAGAGTATTTTATTTTTACTTTTATCATACCTTATGATAGTTTATGATAGTTTCTTTTTTTTTGAAAAAAAAAAAAGAATTAATTAATTAATTTATTTATTTATTTTAATTTGACCAGAGAGGGACAGAAAGAGAGCGCGCGCACAAGAGAGAGAGAAAGTGAGAAAGCAAGCTTCCAGGTCCAGGACTCAAACCGTCGGCCCTTTGGGAATCCAGTGCCCTTAATCACCATGCCCCACCTGCTGACCCCATACCCCATAACTTATGATAGTTTCTTATGTAGGAGCTGCCTCCTTGTAGTGAATACCACAAAAAGGTGCTGCTAATGTCAATTGGCCTAAACAGTTGAGTCTAAAATTGAAACTACAACAAATGTGGGTGCCATGCATAAATTGCATTCATTGTACATCTGAGTTAAGAACTTAACCTGAACAGACGTGATTGTCTGCTGACCTTCTGTAACTATCAAATGATTTGGGATTAGAGGAATCTTATTCAGGGAGCTGGCCAGGAAATATTGCTTCCATGTTACTACATAGAATCTTTACCAGTAAATCTATTTTATAGGTGGAAGTAGTTTCCCAAAGCATCTTAACTAATTCTTCACAGAAAATTATTTTAGCCATGCAAGGACTCCCTTGAAACTAAATAATTTCTTTGTATTCAGGTTCACAGATTCCTAGTTTTCATGGTGAAGACTAGGAAGGCATTAAGCAAAAACACACAAAGGACTGAAAGCAAGGGTCCTCTTGAGTTTTGTGCCATTGTTCATTAATAGGACCAGTGTTGTGTAGGCCTTGTCACTATTATCACTATGATACACTAATTTATTAACAAGTTAGCTCCCCAGTTTAGATTTTTCATATAATTCCAAAGTGTGTCTTATTCATAAATAGGTGAACTGATGAGGTCATAAATGACAAAATATTCTCTTTATAATGTATTTTATAACCTCAAGAAGCAATGTGATAGGCAAAAAACTGAACCTTATGCATGAAGGACCCAGCTAATTTATTCTGGCTAAATTCAGAGTGCCACGTTGCCTTTTGTGGTGACTCTTCCTTGTAAATAGGTAATATGGGAATGTTGTGTTTTGGCTATGGTTTGTTCCTCAGAGATTCATGTTCTGGAAACTTGGTCCCGAATGCATGGTGTTGAGAGTTGGTGGGATCATTAGGAGTCAGGGCCTTGTGGGCAGGGTTTGGATGACAGGGCACTGTCCTCATGAATAGGTGAATATCATCTAATGGAACTCAAGAGTTCTCGCCCCCATAGGAATGGGTTGGTCCTCTTGACAGTGGGTTGTTATAAAAATAAGATGCCTGTCCATAGGTCACTCCCTTTGTCTATACCTTATAACTTTTCTGCTTTTCTCAGTCATGTTAAGATACAGCAGAAACTGCTCAGATACCAGTCTCAGGCCTTCAGACTTTCCAGAATTGTGAGCCAAATAAACCTTTATTCTTATTAAATCAGCTAGCCTCAGCTAATTCTATTTAACAACACAATAATGGACTAACACAGAGGAATTCTATAGAATACATAGCAGAGTTTAACTGCTTATTCTAATACATTTAGTAGCTAAATATGAAGATGAAATGAGCTAATGATCTCCAGATCTTCTCTCCAGGAAAAATGTACTTGTAATTTCAATTTCATGAGAATGCGACTGGGAGTTTCAGAGCATGGGACATCTTCTCTTAAATGTAATTTAGTGCATCTTTTTTTTTTTGGGGGGGAAGGTTTTTGCTATAGGGTGTGTGCACTCGCCAGACAGACAGAGAGAGACAGAGAGAGACAGAGAGACAGAAAGCGAGAAATCACCCCCCAGGGGGATGGCCACACCACAATCCCTTCTCCTCCATTCTCCTCTTGGGATCTTGGGCATGCATGCACACTCGCCTGGCGTGAATTTTAAGCCACTGGGTCCAGGACTCGAACCGTGGTCGACTACGTGGGAGTCCAGCGACATAGCCATTACTCTAACTGCTGGTCCCAAGTGAGTTCTAAGCCACCGGGTCCGGGACGTGAACCACGGTTGACTACGTGGGAGTCCAGCGACATAGCCATTACGCTATAACTGCTGGTTCCCAACATCTTTATTGAACATCTTTCTCAGGTTCCTCTTTGCTTATTGGGATGAGATAAAAGTAGATAGCTTTTGCCCAGGTTCCTTCCTTCTTTCTTTGTTTTAATTTGCCAGAAGGTATTTGTGCTTGCCAGAGAGAGAAAAACAGAGGAAGAGAGGGAAAAAGCACCCCTCCTTCAAGTGGAAGCAATCACTCTGCTATCACTTCTCTTCTATTTTTCTTCTATATCTCATAAACTGTTAAGATTTTGAGTGGCATGCACATGTGCCCCATATGTTTCTCAAATCACTGGAGTCCAGGACTTGAACTGGACAGTTGAGTAGGTGGAATTTGGCTCCCTTAATGACTAGGTCAGAAAGTCAGCCCTACTACGTTCTTGTTTGGAAGACTTTAGTCTCACCTGCACAGGATGACATTCCATGTCACAGGGGACCGCGCTCCTCTGAGCAACCCTGCTCCCACACAGAAACACGTAATCTGCCTCAGAGGAGGCATGAGCTTACAAGTGACAAGACACGAGTATGGAGACTTGGCAACTAAATAAAAAAAGACACAAAATAGTCTCCGCCTACTAGTCAGTTGCTACTCCATCAGAATGGAAAACAATGGGAGAATGAAGATCATTCAGTTAAACATGATCCATTTTGAGCAATCTCTAATCAGTTCAAGGACACCTCCTCTTCACCCCCCCTCTCCCCTCCATCATCTGTCTGCATTTGTGCGCTCTAAGCACAGCATTAAGAATACTTTGACAAGGGTGTCATTTTCATCTGAATGCCTCAAAATGATTGGGGAGGAAAAAGTTATCTTTTGCCTTCAATTCCAAAATAAAAAATGATCTGAGAAGGAGAAAAAATTAAAAATTCCCCAAGAGATCTACTTTTGATGGTGGGTCTTATAGGACTGCCCTAAAGATGTAGATAATCTCAGGGTGAGAGAAAGGGTGTGACATTTACCACCATTCATTAGGGTGGCCCAATAGAGCCTAATTTCTCCCCACTAATAAGGACTTCAAGAGGAATTCACTTAGAATTGGTAGTTGGAAGTTCTAATCCAGGCTCTGCTCCTGGTTATCGATGTGGTCTTACACACATCTTTAGCATCGCAGAGTCTGTTTTCTTAGTTGTAGAGTGATCCCAGAATTAAGGCAATATAAACATTAAATGAGGTGATGTATGTTAAAGTGCTTCCTGCAGTACCTGGTTTACTTGGGTGGGCGATGGTGTTTGTAGTGAACAAAAAACACACTTTAAAGTCTGCAGTAGTGGGAGCTTAGGAATGGGCCTCTGTTAGGGTGAGAGACATTGCGTTCTCTACCCCACAGATGTCCCAAATGTGCATGCACATTCTTCAAGCCAGGTATACCCAGATCATGAGTGGAAGGGTGGAAGACTGGTCCTGCATGCATTAGGCCTCCACTCATGCTCTCCCCTGTGCCTCTTGGAGGTATCTCGCTCCAGTATCAATGACCTCATGTGGCATTTGTAAGTGGATAACACAGGCCATCTCAAGCATAAATACTTTAAAGATCCCATGTGTATGAGTGTTTTCTCCCAAGAGCTCTTGCTGCATGAATTTGGTTGATGTCTTTTATATTACATCCATAGATTCTCTGTTTCTCTCCTTCTCCCATTGTAATACATTTGTTAAAGGACTTGAGTTACTTGCTCTGTAGTGCTTCCTATATTCTTCCTATATTCTAAATTTTGCTCCTATATTCTGGATTTTGCTCTTTGCATCCCGATGTTTTTAACCCCTTTCTCTATCTTGTGTATTTCATGTAAAATGGGAGGTAGATTTAGGGACTTATCAGTTTTAGGTTCAATGAATGTTATGTTAAAAACACCTTATGACCACTTGTGGTGGCATAGGTAGTAGGGCAATACTGCAAAGTGCAGGGGTCACATGCATGAAGACGTGGGCTTGGGTCCTCGGTCAACATGAACATGCAGGAACGTCTGCTCATGCTGGTGATCCTGGCAACTGGGGAGAAGCATCGTGATGGGATAAGTCCCTTTTGGGCATGCCTGTCTCTGACTCTGTCTCATCAAAGAACTTAGTAAAATAAACATTTTTTTAAAGAGGTTTTTAAATGCAGCTTATTGATTTTTTTTTATTGACTCTGGACATTGAGTTATAGTTTGTAAAGTTTTCTCATGGTTATAAACTAATTCATTTATGTTTTCTTCCAGAACTCACATAGTCTATGGTAACATTTAGATCTCTTGTTTATTTTAAATTAATCCAGATGTATGGTATAGGGAAATTCAATTTTGTTTTTATATAGGTATCCAGTTGTCCTAGAATCATTTGATGCAAAATCCATCATTTCCCCATGAATTTGAAATGCTAGTTCTATCCTGTACTAAATTTTATATGCGCTGAATTTATTTCTGTATTTTCTATTTTGTTCTGTTTACCCATGTGATAATACCATGTTCTACTAATTATCCTGTTTATTTCATAGAGTTAAATCCTCCTCATTGTTCTTTCTTTATGGTGATCTATTATTATTATTACTTGTTCATTCTTTGAAATACATTTTATAATTTATTTGACTAGGTTTAGAAAAAATACTGTTTTTAAAATTGTGATTGCATTAAATTTGTAAATTAACATAGGCAGAATTGGTATCTTCATGAGGTCAAACTTTTCTATTCAAGGATATATTTTATCTTTTCATTTGTCCACCCCCTTTGTGTATCTTCAATAGTGTTTTCAAAATTTTATCTCATAGAGCTTGTATATTAGTCTGTTTGCATTTTGTTAAGCTTCTCTAATCTCTGGCTTGATATTTCCCAGAAGTTTAGAAAAAATTCTTCCATGGTCTCTCAAAATATTACTTCTGTTCCTTTCTTTCTCTCTCTTCTCTTTCTGAAATTTCAATTACGTGAGGGTCAGGCTTTTAAAATAATGTCCCATATGTTTTTTAAAATTTTTTTTTTTTGGAGAGGTTTTTGCTATAGGGCGCATGCGCTCGCCAGACAGACAGAGAGAGACAGAGAGACAGAAAGCAAGAAATCACCCCCCAGGGGGGATGGCCATGTCGCAATCCCTTCTCCTCAATTCTCCTCTTGGGATCTTGGGCACGCACGCACACACGCCGGGCATGAGTTTTAAGCCACCGGGTCCGGGACGCGAACCGTGTTTGACTACGTGGGAGTCCAGCGACATAGCCATTTCCGCTAACTGCTGGTCCCCTTTAACTCTTTTAATGAATCATATGAACTTCAGCTACGAAGTTCCTATCTGCTAACTCTGGTATCTGGAAAAATTGTGAGATTATTTTTGTTGTGTTTTCCTCAGTTTTTCCATCATATGGTTCTATCTAGTAATTTTTTTTTTATTTTCAGAGACATATTCTTGCTATAGGGTGCGTGTGCTCACCAGAGAGAGAGACAGAGACAGAGAGACAGAAAATAAGAAATCACGTCCTAGAGGGGATGGCCGTGCTGCAGACCCTTCTCCTCCATTCTCCTCTTGGTATTTTTGGCACATGCACCTGGTTTGAGTCCTTTAAGCTGCCAGGTCCAGTACTTGAACTGCAGTTGACTACATGGGAGTCAGTGAGGTAACCATTATGCCATCTGCTGGACTCCTGTCTAGTAATTTTATTCAATGCTGGACATTACTAATAAAGCCTGTTAGAACCCATAGATGATGTTATCTTCCTCCAGAGAGACTTCACTTCTTCTTGACAGAGTCTTGATCCAAGTAGACACTGAGATAATTAGAAATTGAATTATACTTACAGGGGAATATTATTTATCTGTAGTTACTTTCCGCTTAAGGAAAATAAAGTCTTAAATTAGTTTTCTATTGTTCCAATAGCAAATTACCACAAGTTCAGTGGCTTAAGACAATATTAATGTACTATTTTTCATTCTGTATGTCAGAGGTTTCACACGGGTTTCACTAGGCTAAGATTAAAGGAGTAGAAGAATTGCCTTCTTTTTAGAAGGCTTTAGGGAAGAATCCATCCCCTGCCCTTTCTAGGTTCTAGAGCTTCCTATGTTCCTTGCCTCATGACCCCTGTGTCCATCTTCAAAACCAACAGTGTAACGTCCTACAGTCTTTTTCTGTACTTCTGCATAAGATGCTGTTTTGGCTTTTGACTTTCTCATCTCTATCTTACAAAAACCCGTATTATTAGTTTGGACTCACACAGAAAGTCCAGGATAATCTCCCAATCTCAAAATTCTTAACTTTATCATATATTCCAAATCCCTTTTGTCAGGTATCATATACACAAATTTGGGGGATTAGTGTGTGGACATCTTTGGGGGTTACTATTTTGCCCACCACAGGTCACCAACTAGGGCAGCCAGATTTAACAAATAAAAATGCAGCACATTCAGTTAAATTTAAATTTCAGATCAACAATGAATATTTTTAAAGTTTTAAATGAATCATATTACTAATAAAAAATTTTTTATTGTCTATCTGAGATTCAAATTTAACTAGACCTTGTCTTACATTTTCTTTGGCAACTCTGCCTTTAATATTTACAGTAAGAACTTGAGATACTCATTAGAACCCACCCTCTTAGTTGATCTCGAGCTCTAATTCGTTTGGTTCCTACTTAAAGTTTATTCATTTCCTCCATGAGAGAAAAAATACTGGAAGAGTCACCCTCAATAAGGTCTTCAGTTGCAATTCCCTCCCAGCCTCAGCCAGTCCAGATCATGGGCACATACGTGAGTCCCCAGGATGCTCTGGAAGATCTTGAAACATGAACTGAGAACTTTCTCACATGGTTACAGTTGTATTAACTCTGCATCACCATCTGAACCCAAGCTCGAATCCTTGTCTCCTCATATGACAAGCTTGGTAATTAACCCAAGTATGCTTTTCAGAAGTGTGTTTCTTAGCTTCTTAAACTGCCAGAGTTGGATATCTTAAAGAAAAAACCACCCAAATGCTATGCCTAGATCTCTGACCCGCTCTTCTCAAGTTTTTCATCTATCAAGTCTGTGTATTTTCAGAAATCCCCACTGTCTTTATCAGGTTCTCTTTTCCCCAGCAGCAGGCCCCTGCTGCCTGACCAAAGCTCACATTTTCAGCTTCTTTTCTTGCATCCAGAACTAGCAGCTGTTTCCTGAAGAAAAACTCTCAGCTAACTTTCCATGAGTCCCCCTCTCTCAGGAACCTGAAGCCCCAGTCCTGGTTGTCTCAGTGGCTCTCTGATGAACTTCAGTATAGATTCCTCATTTACCAGCCAGAAGTAGTGTTTGGCTGCAAACTCCTTTATAAACTCAGGTCTTCTGATAGCAACCCTGGGGCTTTTCCCAGGATCTTCATAGTGAAGAAGGGTGGGGTGGGGGTGGAAGTAGGGCAGTAGCAGCTCAGGCGGAAATGATGAAGTTGCTTGTGACGTCAGAAAAGAGAAAGTGTGGCTGGCCACATTGATAGTTGGCTGGGCCTCAGAGACCTTGGCAGTAATTGACCTGGGACAAAGCCAAGCAGGCCCCTCTGACAATGGGAAGTTGGCAAAGGTCATTTCCTGCATACTCAGCTTTCCTTTTAGGTAACGTCAGTGAAACTAGACAGAAACCAACTGAAACTGGGCCTAGGCTAGAGCTTTTTTCTGGGCATGAAAGTTCTAATCTGATGATTTTTTTAAAAATCTTTTGCCCACCTTTAATTTCCCATTTTTATCAACAAATACACAATGACTACTTCCCCAGTGATATTGGTGGTCTTGCTCCTGGCTCTGAGTCAGCCAGGCTACCAGTGAGGAGGGGTATGGTTGTATATCAAAGGTCTAAGGCAAGTGGCCTCCAGTTTGGGGGCATCTCTGGCACTTATGCTACTTGCTTGTACCTAAACATTATTTCTTGCTGTTGGGCACTGGGTCTCCATCCCTCAGATGTCAGGAGTTATCACTACTACCTTCTTCATTAACAAAAACTGCTCAGGTCATCCTGACATAATTTACATATATAAAGGTACGAGGCATGCTAATTAACGGACTCAACGTTATTTTACTCTGATTGTTGTCATTATTTTGGGTCTAGATAAGCCCTGAGTTCAAAACCTGAAATCCTGACCAGCTCAAAAAACCCTCAAAGGTAAAAATGTTTTTTTTTTTTCCTTTTGCTTTTTTTCTCTATGCTGAAATTTCAATTCAAAGTATCATTATCTATTTATAAAGGGATGGTCCAAGCAAAGTCAAATTTTTAATCAATAAAATATTTAAAAGAGAGCAAGGGAAACATGTATTTCTCAGGCAAGATGAATATTCTAATCCATAATATAAACTCAAAAACATTGAGTTTATATTATGGATTAGAAAAAATAAGATGTTCTTTTAAAAATTATTTCAGTCCCAACCATGGTGGTATTGGTAGGACTCTGCCACACAATTCTGGGGCTATATGCAAAGCCCAGGTTCAGAATCTCTGTCAACCTGAACATGACAGGCATGTCAGGCCTGAAGGCTGAGAACCATCACGGCATGGTGAAGCCCTATCAGGGATGCTTCTCATTCTTTCTCAGGAATTAGATAAACTATTTTTTAAGAATTATTTTATTTAGGGAACCAGCAGTTAGCGTAATGGCTACGTCGCTGGACTCCCACGTAGTCGACCGCGGTTTGTGTCCCAGACCCGGTGGCTTAAAACTCACGCCGGGCACATGTGCGTGTGTGCCCAAGATCCCGAGAGGAGAATGGAGGAGAAGGGATTGCGGCATGACCATCCCCCCTGGGGGGTGATTTCTCGCTTTCTGTCTCTATGTCTCTCTCTGTCTGCCTGGCGAGTGCACGCATCCTATAGCGAAAACCTCTCCAAAATAAAAAAGAATTATTTTATTTAACTCTCTTTATTTATTTATTTATTTAAATTTAACCAGAGAGGGAGAGAGACAGAGACAGAGAGAGAGAGAGAGAGAGAGAGAGAGAAGGAAAGCAAGAAAGCAAGCCACCAGGTCCAGGACATGAACCACAGTTGTCCATGTGGGAGTCCAGAGCCCTTAACCACCACACCACCTACTGGTCTCAAGATAAACTTTTAAAAAACGATTTCATATCTGACCACGAAATGTAATGTGAGATTCTGGATGGAATCCTAGAATAGAAAAAGGATGATGAATATAAATTAAGAAAATATGAATAAAGTATAGAATTGAGTTAATAATAACACATCAATTTTAGTTCATTAGTTGTAACAACTACTGATGTAAGATGTTAATAATAGGAGAAAACTGGGTATGGGTTATATGAGAATTATCTTCACACTTTTCTACACATCAGATTTTATTCTAAAATAAAAAGTATATTTAAAAAAATAATTTCACATACAAAGAAGGTGTTGAAAAGCAAAGGGAGGTGGGACAATAAAAGGTTGCACTTATGACTAAAGTTATAAAACCAAATAGAAATATTAATATTCCATGCAGAGTTACAAAAATTATGTCACCAAATTATCATTACCCAGAAATAGCACTGTAGAAAATAGAGCACTTCAAATGGAGAAGAGCAGTCTTACAGAGGCCAGCACTACCAAGTCTCTGCTTACTGAAGAATAGCCCTGAGAAGTTTTCAGTGAATAAAATGTACATAATTCTCAGTTTTTAAAGAGTTATGGGCTGAGAGCCAAAAATATTATTAGACTCTATTCTTCCACTATCCTAAATTAATCTACTGAAATGAACTATCTACTCAGAAATTTGATATGAGAAGTCTATCCCTTAAAGTACACATTTTATTGAAGATTCTTTTCTATTTAGTGAGACATTTGACTACTTATCATTTTTTAACTCTTTTTATAAGAAATGTCAAATACATACCACAAAGGTAGAAAGAAAAGAAAATAAGCCCCTATGGGCCTGTTATTTAGCTATATCAGCTATTGAGACTCAGGAGGCTTGTTTCAATTATTCATTCTACCTCTCCATTTTTTCCTTAGAATATTGTAAAGCAACTTCCAGTGATCAGAGGCATTTTATCGTCCTTTCTGTAAATAGTTATAGAGCACCTACTTACAACACGCTACTTTAGGTGGTGAGTGCACAGATAAGTTAGATACGGTTGATGGTCCAAAAGAGGAGCTTAGATATAACCATGATAACCTCAATCAGAAACTGACAAATGCTATGATAGTGGCACAGATGAAATGCTGTAGAAAATCGAAGTAGCGCTGAAGAATTTCAGCTCAGAGGGCTGAAAGAACACTTTGTGGCAAGGGTGGTGTCTATCTCACACTCTAAATAGTGACCAGGATTACCTGGGAAGCAGAAGGAGGAGTGAGGGAGAGCTGGCCCTATTCCTAGCCTCCATTTACCTCCTTTACTTTCAGATCATGCAAAGGAGCAGAGGGTGTCTCTGCAGAAAGCTGTTTTTCCACTTATCATGGGCCAAATTTTAGAGAAATTTTCTCTTTCACCAAATTTTATTTTGGTGAAAGAGAACCCAGAGAAGGAAAATTTTCTATGAGCCCGACAGGGTGGAGACTCAGGAAGAAATGAAATGATGATAAATAATAAATAAATAAATAAATAAATAAATAAATAAATAAATAAAGGTAATTATAGTCCTTTCATCCCTGAGTTTGAGTTATATATATATATATATATATATATATATATATATATATACACACACACACACATATATAATACGTATTTGAAGACTATGAAGAGGTCTTCTGATGATAATTAGGAAATTAAGTTTTGACTTGGAGATAGCAAAAATGTCAAAGAATGAAGAGTATAATGGTAGTGTAAATGGAGAGAACTACTTCAACAGGATGTGTATGTTGAGGTACAAAGGAAAAGGAGGAATGAGCAAAGGAGGAAATGATTCCAGAGAAACTTGCTTTTTCTCAATGAAATGAAAATAAAATTAGGTGCCAAACATTTCACTAGAAGAGGAGAACTCGGTGATGATGATGACTGCATGCTCCAGGTTCTTTCTTACCTTTTTCTACAAACTAGCAACTAGGTGAGACCACATGGCTAGTTCTGGCCAATAATATGTGGGCATAAATGGCTTGTGTTACTTCCATGATGAGACTCTGGGGAGCTGGAGGGTGGGGAATCTTTATCCCTCTCATCTGGCCACAGCAACCCTGGAAACCACACGGTGACATGGTGGCATCTCAAGAAGGGGACATTTTGGATCTTAAATTATTTTAAGAAGGAAAGTCCAACCAATAGGCATGAGTCATCACATGTCTGAGATAAGTTTTGTTCTGCTAACACAATGACATCTTGAGGTCTATTTGTTAGTGCAGTACAGTGCTGCTGCTTCTTACTGGAGCCATACTCAGTATCCAGCTGAAGGTAACTGAAATTTGTAGCTAGGCCAGACCTAGCTAGCACCTGTGGTTCTCTCTAATGAGCATCCGAAGGATCTCTGCAATTGAATCAGATTCTAAGAACAGCAGCCACGTCAACACCTCCCCAACACTCTACCCCCCTCCCCCAAGACCTAACCTAGTGTCGAACAAAGATTCATTGAATGTGAAAATAGATTGGAATAAGGCCTCAAAGCTTGACCGTTTGAAATTCTCATGCTTCGTAAAAAGCAAAGAAGAAATCTTAGACGCTTCGGTTAGAAAAATAAGGTGGTGGTCTAAAGAGATAGCTCTGGGAAGAGTGTTTGAATTTTCAGGGTCATCATGTTCATTGTGTTCAATAACAATGAAATGATTGAGTAGAATGAGTTCCCACAGGCAAGCCTTTGGTTTAAGTATCAGATCTGGGGCCAGGACACTAACTCAGACACCATGCCGATTTCAAAAATTATACTCGCTGCTCAGCTGTTTCCCAAAATATTTTTGATTAACTATACAGTTTCAAAGTAACCGTAGATATGAGTCCTGGATACAGTACAGTCTCAGGGAATATTTCAAAAACAACATCATCGTTATAGAATCAAGACATTTTAGAGACAATCTTAAGGTATTAGAAATGATATTCTTGGAAAAATAAAGCAACTCCTGCCAACAGCATTGATAGTAGGGCAGCAGGTTTCCCATCTTAAGTGTCCACAAAACTCAAGGGAAAGAACACAGAGGAAATGTAAGTAATAGCCTTAGAAATCATGACAGAGAATAGAATTTTATAATACTTCCATATACACAGCAGTGCAGTATTTAAAAGAATGAACTTGAATAAATCCACAATTTCTTATTATGGAAGGTAATAATTAAAACATCTGAATAGCATTTTGCATTCAAATTTATTTTCCTGTATATTGTGGCATTTACTTCTTAAAACAAATGTCTGGGGTAGATAATATTATTAGTTCTATTTGCAGTAAAATGATCAACAATAGACACTGTTCAATTTCTATTATAGAAACATTGGCAGAACTTGGGCATAAAACTGGGTGCTGCCCTTACCCCCATGGTTTCCTGAGCCAGAGTTGGGTATGATGGTGGAATGACCAGCTGAACCATGGGGTATTATCTTGTCATCCCCTCCTCAGTGGTTTATCTTGGCTGTATCCAGTCTATGGGGTTGGAGCCTTACAGCACAGTTGCCCAAGACCAGGGGAGCATTTTCAGAATTATACTCACTGTTGAGTTATTTCCCAAAAGCACTTCAAGCACTGCTCATGGGTGACCTACACACTGATTCCTAGATGCATGTTACATTACTTGTGTTTGCAAAATGAAGTCCTAGACACACAAGAGGAGATGCTCACTTATGCTGCAAGCAGGACCTAATAGAGTAGAAACCCTATATGCTTTTTTGTCTTTCTAGGGAAAGGCAATTAGGAGGGTCCTTCGTGAGGCAAATGTAGCTCTCAGGAGAAGGTCTGGATGTGGTGAATTAAAAGTCAGGAGATATGTGTTGTATCTTCTGTGTCTTGCAAAGATAGAAAAAATCTTTAAGTTTGTATTAAGTAGCACAGACTGATCCATTAGTTCTACTAATCATGCTTTGTCCCGATGCCTGGTGTTACTAGTCTTGTGGCTTCTTCTTTGAGTGCTTGTTTTAGGAGAAGCAGAACAGTGATGGAGAAAAGTTGAGCTAAGTTTCCCAATAGTAATAACAGAGAGCTATGAACAGAAACAGACAGTTCATTGTGCATTAGACTGCTGCTCATATAGAGTGTTACTTAAAATGGAATAGCCCAGGCTTTTGTAAATCTATTAATATGAAGTGATTTTTAAAGTTTTCTTGAACAAAAATACTTTTTTTTTCCATGAGTGAGACAGAGAGAAACACATCTAACAGAATTGCTATTTATTTATTTATTTTTATAGAGGGTGCATGCATATGCAGGAGAGATGGAAAGAAACAAAGAGAGACAGAGGGTGAAAACAGTCCTCAATGGGGTCTGGTCATGCTACAATTCTTTTCCCTCCAATTTTCCATCCTGTCAAGATCCTGGGCTTGCTTGTGTGTGCTTGGTGAGAAGCCAATGGGGCCAGGACTCAAATTCTGGTCTGCCATGTGGGATACAGCTTCACAAAGACAATAATCAGTACACAAAGATGTTAATCTTTGTCATCATAGTTGTGGTTTTCTTCCAACACTTTAATTATGTGGATATTTCTGAAAATAGCAAAAGACTCTTATTTTGAGGGAGCTATTAGGAATTTATACATAACACGCTTATATCCATGCATCTGATAACTTAGACACATATTTACAAGATAATTTTAAGGAATAGTCTATGTATTTCTTGAGTAAATCCACTTGAAAGAGAAAAATCACTTTGCATTAGAACCAGGTAGTCTTGCAGAGAAAGTCCCAAACCTGTAGCCCTCTAAAGAGCCTGACTAGCTGATGTCACGTGTGATATCCCTGGCTTCCCCACTAGCTTTCTCTATGACTTTGGCAAAACCACACAGGGCATGGAACCAAAAGCTTGCCCACACGATAGTGTGGTTATCTTGGCATAAAAGCAAGAGTTGAAAATTGGCATGCTACTTCAAAAGAACTGAGAAACAAAAACAGATGTGAGTTTTGACTTACACTCTGGGAGTCAGGGATGGCAAGTATACAGGGAAAGAGGAAACCTTCATTTTGTTTTAAGCAAGCAATGTATACAATGGCTGAAAGTGGGTAGTTTACTCAGCTGATGTTTCTATAAGCAAACCAGACTTTATAGACACTTTTATTCTTTCTTCCCAAATGTTTTGATTTGATTTGGGGGTGTCTTGAGAAGCTTCATTTCTTTTTCTCTATCTTTCTCATTCTTCTGATTCTCTTCTTCATTTATCCATCCAACCAAATAAAAATCCATTGATGATAACAGAAGTCTCTTCCTATTTGAAGATTTACAAGAGCATTTGTATTAATCATCTCTAAAGAAGAGCATTAGGAACGCAGTTATAAAGATTGCCTGTAACACCTGGTGATTGTCTTATCTTATACCAGTGACATAGAACTGTTTTCCAGTGATGGGAACAACTGGCAAAGACAACCAAATTCTATTATCACACTGAAGTACCATAGGGATACTGAAGATACAACCTTTTGGAACATCTGAGAGTTTAGAACACTGAGAAAAAGAAAGCAAAATCTCCACTCTGAAGTGACAGCTGTGGTGGTGAGGGGATAAAAGATAGTACCCATAGCAGAGTCATGGTCCCTGCCTATCAGCAGGAAAAGCTGGCAGTCCACCTGAGAAATGGAAAAAAAACATTTCTCCAATTAGTTATCTGTCATCTTAGAAGCCTGTACTAAGGAGTCTGTGGTCTGGGGATGCCGTTGAAGCCCCAGAGCAAATAGATGTACTCCTTCATTTTGAGGACCTATGAGGTAGTTAACTAAGGAGGGAGTTAATTTTAGAGGAGAACAGGACAAGGAAAGGACACTTAAGTGCTCATAATTTTGGTTCATTTGGAAATATTTATACTAAGGGGCCTAAGGCAGATGGACACCCTCTTCAGTTTCTTCAGAGAAACTTTTCCCCCACTTTTCTGGCCTCTCCTCAGTCTCCCATGCAAACCAGCCCAATCCTTCAGTGCTGTTGCCCCCTGGGGCTCTACTGACCTTATTCCCTTCTCCTGTTATACACTCTCCCGAGGTATCCCTGGATACTCCTGTGGCATCAGTAGATTCCTCACTCCAAGGACTCTCCCATCTAGAGTTCCAAGTCAGAGCTCTCACTTGAGCCTTATGCTATACTTTTAACTGCCTATGGCCTATACTTTTAACTGCTTCTGGCCTTCTCAACCCAAGTTCCCAGAGACATCAAACTCAACATGGTCAAGACAACTCATCAGCTTTCCATAAGGTCTGCTCTTTCTCAATGCATGTCTTTAGAATAGCATTTTTACTCATAGAAGCCAAAAATGTGAACAAACGTTCACACATCCATCTCCTCTTCTTTGTTCCCATTACTGCTACTTCAGTTCAGATTCCACTTAGCTCTTGGCTGGATTGCCCTCTGCCATTCCTATCTCTAGTCTCACTTCTTTCTAGTTCATTCTTCACAGTATTGCCATGGTCATATTTACACAAGGTGAAACATACTGTACAGTGGGGTTTTACTCCGGTCTTGGGATTTTGTCTGGAGTCCAATTGCTGAGAAAAATGGGGTGCTCTGAAGAGCCATTAAGTTACCAACCAGCCCCTTCCAGGAATTATTGAAAACTGCTCACATGAGTCCTTCATCTTTCGCCCCCACCCTTCACATTGGTCATATGTATACAGAGGACTGGAGCCCAAGTCATTAAGGGAGAGAGATCTTAGAGACCAGGAGTGGAGGGAAAGAGTGCTATGGCTTTTCTCTTCTCTTTTTCATAGGAAGAAAAGGGGAACTCTCCCTCCAGCCAAGGAATGTGCAGTGTAAGAGAAATGTTCATGAAGAGTAAGGGTATCTGCAAAGAAGGACATTGAGACCTCACTCCCCAGCTGGGTGTTTACTGAATGACATTAATTGTGAGGCCCATCCTAATGACCCAAAGCAGAGCACAATAGAGTTCCTGGAGGAGCTTGACTTTCATCCCCTGGAGTTTACCAACAAACATAAAAGTAGAGGCAGGTGCCTGCTTTTCTCTTGGAATAGTTTAAAGACTACTCAGATGGGGAGGTAAGGAAAAGAAACAATGGACCAGTGTGAGCAAGAATATACACAGATTTCTATGGAAAAAATGCATACCATGGAAGAAATCCAGACCCTAACCATCTTTAATGGACTGTGGGGTGGGGTATAGTTTTGGAGTTAGGTGCGATTGAAATATCACTAGAGACAATTTCTAGAATATATCATCCATATCAGAAAAGTGAGCAGTACAAAGATCTTGCAGAATCTTCCAAAGAAATCTGAAAATGTACCCACAAAAGAAAATTTTACCCTTTTATTTTTAATTTCTTCCTTCTTTAAATCTAGTCCAGGAGGAGAAAGAAACAAAAATGATAGCACTGATTCAAACTACAGGCTTTGATCTCCAGACCAAGACTGAGCTAAGAGAACCAAGGCAGGTATAGATTGAGTGTCAGATTGATGTTTTGATTTAGACACTACTGAATTTACTAATATCTATAAGTAAGTCAATTGTCAAAATAAGGCTATTCTTGGAGGTGAAAGTGACTGGAAACCTACACAATCTTCCAGAGATGTCAAAAGTTAGGGAATAAAGATCTAGTTGAATACATTTGAAAGCACTGCTGTGAGAAAACAAAATCAAGTTTCATCCTTCAAAGTCAAAATTATCATGTTACTCCTGAATGAATTCCAAACATAACTCTTGACAGATTATATGTGTAATTAACTTTAAACACTAAAAATATAAGCACATTTATGTCACAAAAAAATCCGAGTCCAATTCCTGATTTTCTATTTCTTTTAATGATTTTTTTTAGAATTATTTTACTCAACTTTATCCATTTATTTATTTATTTTAATTTGACCAGAGAGAGACAGAATGAGAGAGAGAGAGAGAGAGAGAGAGAGAGAGAGAGAGAGAGAGAGAGAAAGTGAGAAAGCAAGCAGCCAAGTCTGGGTCTCAAACTGCAGTTGGCCATGTGGGAGTCCAGTGCCCCCAACCAGCATGCCACCTGCTGGCCCCTAATTTTCTACTTTTTATCCAGAATATCAGAAAAGATTTCTACTTCTCTGAACCTCAACTTCCTTCTATATTAAATGAAGAAAAATGTCAATATTTTCCTCACAGATTTGTTTTAGGAAGAAATAATAAAATGACTGCAAATTATATTCTATATGTCACTTTAGAAAATATAAAACACTATCAAATAATAACTCATTAAATCATCCAACAAAGATGCTGATGGTTCCAAGGCGTTGTAAAGGAGATAGTTAAAAACTGTGTTTTCTAGTGAGGATGAATATAATTTCAGAAAGTCCTAAGTGTGGTGAAAAAAATAAAGTCAAGACAGTATGAGCAACCAGGATGAAAAGAAGACAACCTTGATTGGAAGAAGCCAGACTGAATGACCTGGGAAGGTCTTTCTGAGAATGAAACACTTGGGTTGAGATTTTATTATAGAAAGGAAAAAATCTAATGTAAAAAGTTGGAAAGTAGAGTCATCATACAAGCAAAGAGTATAGCAAGGACAAAACCATTTCGTTGAATTCAATCTTGGGGCATATGAAGAAAGAAAAGCATGTGTGGATAGAACACAGTGAACCCATGACTAGAGTTTAAGATGTGGTAAAAAGAAGTAGATGTTGGAGGCTGTAGCAAGATTATTTTTCTAATGCAAGAGTTTCAAGAAGATGCTAAAAATCTGTTGCCACATAACAATTTGAAAAATATGTTCTATGTGAATCAGAATTGACACCTTCTAAAATGAACAATAGCTACAGACTTAATAGCTTTCGTAATAAAACTGGTCTGGAAAGTTGGTGAAAACAATCAACAAAACATTTGGTGGAAAAGCACAATGTAAAGGGGTTTCATAATCTTAAACAGGACAGGGTGATACAATCTCCACTAAAGATGGTCGATCAAAACTACTTTCTAATTTTGTATGTCATTTTCACCAAATATTATGTTACATAAAAATAATGATTCATATACAAATAGAAATATCCAATCATTTAGATGATTTTTTCTGACTTCTAAATCAGAATCTTGTACAAATGTGGATTTATTTTTTTACTTTGTTATTGGGTGCATGTGCACTTGCTGAAGAGAGACAGAGAGAGAGGAGAGAGAGAAAGTGAAAAAGCATAGGAAAGGAGATTTGGGGGGGGAAATGGGGAGGTAAGACACTTCTGGGACACAGATAAGGTTTATTATCTGTTGACAAGGATGTGTAGAGGGGATAACCATGCTACAATATGTTCTCCTCCATTCTCATCTCAGGATTTTGGGCATGTATTCACATGCACCTTGAGTATTTTTCAAGCCACCAGACTCAGGACTCAAAACACGCAGTTAGTTATATGGGACCCATCTGACTTAACCACCATGAGACCTGGCTGATCCCAAATATGGATTTTTTTCCCTCCCAAATAAATAACTCTTGGAGTGTATGTGCTGTGGGGTTTATGAAGCCAGAACTGTGTACCTTAAGTACCTTTACAACTCTGTTTTTGAAATGTTTTACCATCAGAAAAGCACATTTGACTGTGTGATTACTTTTTAAATGGCCTACAGGAATGAAATGCACATGCATTCACATGATTCTAAATAGCATTAGCATTTAGAATGTAAAACCTAGATGCTTCCAAAATGTACACAGATATTTGGTGTTAGCTTTCAACTGTAGTTTCTCCTCAGTAATGCACAGTGGCAACAAGAATCTGTGTAATAAGGTCACTGCAGAGAATTTTATAAGGTGATACTTACCTGATACTAGGTCTTATAGGTCTTTTCTCAGTATCAATCCTTACTGGGATTTTACTATGTGTGGGGAAAATTTTTAGTGATAAAACCAGGAATTTATATCACATGGCCATAAACTCCCTTTGAAGCATATCTACATTATTTTAAATTATGTAAGCATGGATTTTGTAAAAAGTTGAATTAAATGTCCAGGAATATATATCTAAGCCTATTCTAAATTTTGTTTGCTAAGGATTATGTTTACTTCTGGGTTATGACCATCACTTAAGCATCTCAATAAAATTTGAACAGAAAGGTAAGTCCTCTTTAAAGTCAAAGCTAAAATGCAGACATCTGGCACCAATGTCTCCCAGCACTCCGTTTAATACTCCTCATGATTTGTGGTTGCCAGCTCACCTGTAGGCATGAAAAACTTGTAAACTGGGCAGAGGGAGGAACCTGGACCAGGCCTGTTTAGCTTATTGCCTGCTTCTTCCTTGTTTGCAGGAGTCAGATTGGGATGAAATGGACACAGGAGGAGGGAGAGGGGAATGGAACACACAGGAAGATATGACAGTGAGTTTCTGGATAAGACTGGAACTGGAAAAACACGGAACTAGATAAGAGTGAGTTGTGTCCCTATAGCAGCAAGTGTTTGGTGCCGGTCACTATTAGACCTTTGAAATCTCTGAATATTTGCTAAGATCTAAATAATCACAAGTTTTGAGTCCACAAGAAATTTTGATAGACTAATTTTCTCTTCTTCAGTTCTTTTTTTCCAGGTCTATCATAACCTCTATAAGTCAATATATAACCCCCAAATCCCCAATCACTCGCCTCCCTACTTACTCTCTGTTGGACCCCTCCCCCACCCAGCCCTCTCATACACCCAGACACATTTAAGAAGCCCATTCTAGATTATCTTGAGTTTCTTACCTACTTTCTTCAATAACCTTTTGAAGAAACAGTTCAGCTTTTCTGGAAAGGACCCCACAAGGACTGAGCTTTCATGAGTCTACCATCTTCTCCTGCCATTGATCAAGGAGATAAAACTCTTGGGGCAACTATGCCAGAATCAACAATAACAAGAACCGTGTTGAGACAGGGTCCATCCATCAGCAAAGCTCTTTGCTAAGTTGGAAAGGGAGGATGAGCTGGCTATTTCTGAGGTATAATCAGACTGGGGCAACAGACTATAGAAATCCCTGCTACACACAGATATTATCCTGTACCCCAAAACTCTCTGTAAGACAGGACAGTAGAGACAAAGGAATAGAAAACTATGAACAGTGACCAGCATGACTAAACCATAGAAATAAATGTTCCTAAGGTCCTTCTGTCTCACCTGAAGCCAACCTGCCAAAGTTGCCCTTCAGAAACTTCAGCAGAAGGACCAATCACAAAAAGTGCATGCCCTTTTTGGCAAGACTCTATTTTGGCAGTTTGAACTCTGGCACTCACAGCCCTGGAACAGAGACATTTCAATTTTCAAGAGCTGGCTAGGAATTTTAGAGGAGGGTTTGTCTTGAGTTTTGCACGTACAAGATGCTGGGAGAAGGGTGGGGTACAAGACTGTAGGCATATTCTGCTTTCGCTCTCTGATTTTTTGGAAGACATCATGCAGTCATGGCTCCAAGGCCTTCTAAAATATGCAGGTGTGGCTGCTCCAGTGAATGGGGTGTCCCTGAGCTGGTGTCTGGGCAACCCTTTGTTTAGTTAGGTACAAACCAAAGTGTGTGATGCTATCAGTGCCTTTGGGAATAAAGCATAAGATCATGAGAACTCAAACTCCATTTAGAAAGATCTCTGGGAAAATTGGCTTGATGAGTCAGATTTAGAGGAGATAATTCCTTCAGTCAGTTCATAGAGTAAGGATTCTTACTGACTATCTTACACATTAAGACTTTAAGCTCTCTCCTATGGGAGTATATTTCAAAGTTTGATAGTTTGAATTCCATCTTCACAATTTTTGACATATTGGTGAGCCATGTATAATGTTATTTACTTAATAGTTTATAATACCAACTCATTATTATTTATTTAGTAATTTTTAAAATACGGATTGTCCCTGACTTATGAAGGTTCAAATAACAATTGTTGGGGGTCAAAGGTGGTGCAAAAGCAATATTCATTTGATGGAAACTGTAATCCCATCATAAATCAAGAGATTTAGAATTTACAATGTTCACAATTTACAGCGCATTTCTAACTTACAATATTTTCTGCTTGCAATGGGTTCATAGAGACACAACCCCATTTTAAATTGAATAGTATCTATATTCACTTTTTAAAGTGTGAACTAATTTGCTTAAAAGAAAATTTTAAATTATTACCTTTGTTTTGTTGTGACTCTTCTTTTTAAAAAATTATTCATTTCATTTTATTTATTATTATTATTATTCAATTTGACCAGAGAGAGAGAGAGAGAGAGAGAGAGAAAGCCACCAGGTCTGGGACTCAAACTATGAATAACCATGTGGGAATCCAGCGCCTTAACAACTAACCACATCACCTGCCATCTCCTTGTTTTGTTGTAACTCTTAATGATATGTTTTCTAATATACATTAAAAGGACATATCTACTAAAATAAACATGCCAACATATTATCTAAAATCATTTTGCTCATCACTTGTCCCACCCTGGAAGTCATTGTCATCAGATGTGGTTCTCAAAGATCAGGCCTCTGTGGTCCTCTGTACCAGTGCCTAAGTTCACCAAAGAGAGAAGACAGTTTAAAAGGGAGTGCGTACCAGAGACAGCTTTCACTTAAAGCTACTGAAAGTCACTGTCCATGAACAGTATCATTACCTTCTCTGAGAGAAGGTATTGAGAAATTAAAATAGCTACCGATGACAGCTCAGGCACCAGCAACATTGTAGAGTTGTCTAAAAAGAGGGATGAAAACAGCTCAGATAAACCATGCCTGCTTAACAATTTTTACCTAGGGTGCTCAGGATGCTCAGAGTACTTGGTACAGTGGTTCTCAGGTAGGGATCTTCTTTAGCATAACCAGTGGGCTTTGTAAAAAAGACTAATCCCTGAGTCCACTACAGTGGATGAAATGGGGTCTAGAAATGAATCATTTAAAAAATCTCTACTATTTATTCTGATGAACGTTTGATTAAAAATGACTAAAAGTAGAAAACACTGAATTTTGATTTCAATAGCTCTGGAATGGTATTTGAGATCTTTCACTTGCTGTGTGACTTTGTGAGAATTGCTTAACCTCTCCAAGCTTCTTTTTTGTAAAAAAAAAAAAAAAAAAAAAAAAAAAAAGAAAAGAAAAGAAAAGAAAAGAAGAAGAAGAAGAAGAAGAAGAAGAAGAAGAAGAAGAAGAAGAAGATAATGCTAGTAATTCTATGTCAACAATGACGTAAAACACGTATCATGGTGCCCGGCACAAGGTGCACTTGTAGTAAGTATTCATGTATGTATTATCTTTTTGAAAAGACTGGACATTCTCCTATGCTTCTCTAAGAAAAGGTCTCATCCATCCTGGTAGTTGAAGAGGTGCCATGTTCAGAGAGACCCAAATTACAAGAACAGCTCTGTCATTTATAGCTTATTTGTCTTTGGGCAAAGTCCTCAAATTTTTTGAGTGTTTTCTTCCCCAGAGGATAGCAAAAGCATACCGCTTGACACATAGTGAATAAGCAACACAATACTATTTATTATTATTGCTATTAAAAGTACTTCATTCTGACACTCAATGTGCAGGTTTTACCAGTTGGAGCCTCCTCACTTATTGTGACTAGATAGAACAGTTATTGAGGTGCTTAAGACTGACATAAATCCATCATTAGAAATTGGTTTATGATCCATCTAAATATTTTATGAAGATATAATTAGCATACAATGAAATGTATAGATCTTAACTATTCAGATCAATGAGTTCTGAAAAAATGCATTCACCCATTCAAATCCATATCTCTATCAAGATCTAGAACATTTCTATCACTCCAGAAATTCCTATGTGATCCTTTCCAGTCAATCCCACCTTCCCAGACCAGAAGTGGCAACTACCATCCTGATTTCTATCAGTATAGATGATGTCTTTCCTGGAAACATAAATGGATTCATAGAGTCTGTACTCTTTTGCAGCTGATTGTTTTCCTTCAGCTACTATTTTTGCATTCCATCCATTGTTGTATACATTGGTATTTTATTTTTAATACACTTTTTCTTTTTTTTTAATAAAGATTTTTGCTACAGTATCCATGTATTCAATAGAGAGAGACAGAAACTGAGAAGTCATCTCCACCCTCCCAGGGGAGATGGCCACACTACAATTCTTTCTCTTCCATTCTCCTCTCGCGATTTTGGGCATGCACGCACACATGCCCAGCAGGAGTTTTAAGTCATCAAGTCCAGTACTCAAACTGTGGTTGACTATGTGGGAGTCTGGTAACATAATAATTACACTATCTTCTGGTCCCGATACATTTTTAATTGAAAATCATTTTACTGACTTGATAGGTTTATAAGTCATATACTAAAGAAACAGAGCCCTGCTGTGCAATATTGAAGCCACATGAGAGGTCCAGGCTCAGATCCCAGGTTGACCTGAACATAACACCCATGTGATCCTGGCTGGTTAGAAGGCTGGGAGGAAGATTCCAGCATGGCAAAATTCTATCAAGGGTCTCTTCCTCCCTCTCATATGAAAAAAAAAAAAGAAAGAGAGAGAGAGAGAGAGAGAGATAGAGAATGTTAAAAACGAAAGTAACATACCAGTATATATATATATATATATATATATATATATATATATATATATATATATATATATAGACACAGTGGTGTTGATGAAAGATCATTATCAGCTAGTGGCAGGAATAAGAATAAAATAAGATGACAATAAAATCTGGTATCTGGCTATTTTGCCACTTTAATGAGGAAAAGGTAGACCATTATTTGTTTGCTAGGTTTATTTCAGTCTGATATTTCCAAGCACATATCTGAAAATTAAAATTGGTACTACTAACATCATAAAATACCTAAGAATATTTTTAAAACAGATGTTGCCGACATTTGTAAAATCCCTAGAGCAATGATCTTCAACATGTAAACCTCATGTAAATAACAGGAAAATGATGTATTACATATTCTGTAACATCTCAAAATAAGTATATTAGTTTTACTATCATTCATGAGTCTACATTTTATAAATCACAAGAGGGCAGAAGAAGAGCTCCACCAGTCAGGGTCAGAGGTGGTCTCATGCCCAGCTGTGGTTAGCATATTTTAATATATGGCATTTACATGTGCCTCGGTTGAAAGGATTTATGAATTATGTGATCTGGTTTTAATTAACCATCACAAAATACTGGCTTAAAATTAATCCTGCAGGGGCCAGGTGGTCATGAAATAGCAACACAACAAGACCCACATGGGAAAGACCTGCTTTGCCTCCTGGTACCTACTTGTACATGCCAGGCACAAACACTCATGCCCATGACCAAGGCTTGCTGAGACTAGGGGTGGGTGGGTCATTGCATGAAAGCCTTGTTGGAGATTCTTCTCTCTCTTTCAGAAAAACAAAAACGTATTCCGTAAAGAAGGCACGATGAACCTCAAGACGAACCCTGCAATGCATATGGCATGTGAAGCAAGCACAAGGAAAGGTGACAAAACTGCCCCTTCTGCTCTTCCTAGTAAGAGGCATTTTGCCAGCCATATTATGAGCTTAAGACATTAGTGGTCTAATCACACTTGAGAAGAATTTGGCAGAAAACAGTTGGCATTATTAAAAAGACAATTAGAAACAGGGATTTACTTTCATTGTCATTAAAGATCAACCTGGGCTGAAGCTTATGTTGAGCCTGGAAATGTAAGCTAATCAGAACTTGAAGCCAGCATGATTAGCAAGACATTTAAAAGTATTATTTTGTTTTATCCTTAATTCATCCTTTAAAATGTTCTATTTTGCATATGTATTAAGGTCATACCATTTCATACATTATGTAGTTTGTGAAGAAATAAATATTTTTGTGTACATACATAAATAAATATACGTAAGTACCTGTGTAAATACACATATATTTATTTATCGGCAGTATTTATGTATTGTGGGGATTTGGATATATTACTGCACGAGTGAACAATCGAATGTAACACAACATTAAACTATTTCTGAGTTTACTCTCCACTATGAAGGAGTATTTACCCTGAACTCCCAAATGAAGAGAACTGAGTTTGGTGAAATATTTCAGCCTTGGGATCAAGTTCACTATGTTCTAATGCAGTGAGTGTAGTTGGGCCTCAAGAAGCTACTTTGCCTTGTAGCTTCTGAGGCTTGATTAAATTTAATATGAGGTTGGCATTTGAATGAATATAGTTCCTACTAATGCAGTGGAAAACTTCTTTTTTCTGAGATATTCAACAAAATTCCATAATTCCTTATTATCTAAATGTGTTGGACATTTAATAAAAAGCTCTTTAACGTCCACAGTCATGCAGATTGATATAAATATGCTTTTCTATTTTGATCTTGAATTTATTCCACCCCCAGGAACTAGTTTATTGTTTTACTGGAAGGTTTAATGAGTGGGAGGAGGAAAAAGAGAACTAGAGGAAGGAAAAAAAGAAGCTTGTAGAGATAAGAAGCAAAACTCAGATTATTTTTAGATAAATAGCAATAGATGCTTCATAATAAGCCTCTGCTTTGTACACTGCTTTTCTTCTAAAGAACTTAGAGCCCGTTGTAGACAACTTAAGACCACACGGCAAGTGAGCATCAAAGCTAAGAGATGGAGTTACCTCCAGATTAGTTTTTGTTGATAACTCCCTTTGGAGACTTGTACCCGAGATAAGGGCAACATCACTCATCTAAGAAATTAAAGGAAAAGTTTTGTTTTTAGATTTTTGCCATAGGGTATATATCTTCACTGGAGAGAAAGAGGAAGAGAAACAGAGAGGGAAAGTGAGAAATCACACCCTAGTGAGGATGGCCATACCACAATCCCTTCTCCACCCTTCTCTTCTTGGGATTTTGGGCATGCATGCACACGTGGCTGGTGTATTTTTCAAGCCATTAGGTCCGGGACTCGAACAGCTCAGTTATCCATGTGGAATCTGCGCCTTAACCACCATGCCACCAGGTGACCCTAAAGGAAAAACCTTAATGTGAAGATAGAAACATAAAAAGGACAGAACTAGATGGAACACAGGAAAGATCAAAAACAAACATCACAGATTATTTTCTAGTTAACTTGATTTTGATCCATCACTTGCCACCTCTACAAGATGTAATTGATTATCTTCTGCCTGTTCCAAATGCTTCTAGTAGTTTCAGTTTTCTCTCTCTCTCTCTTTTTTTTAAGTTGCCAGTGCTACCTCTTGGTGTAGTTGTGTTTATTCAAGTAGCAGTATTCCCAAGAACTGTATTTTATGTGCTCATATTACAGGCTAATTAATTCCAAATATGTGTGCTTGAGACCTTCTAATAAATAATCTCCAAATGTACTTATTTTGTAAGGTGCATATGAAGGAATACTAAAAATACTTTCTAAAGTTCAGGTACATACTGATTTGTTTCTTTTCTTTTTTTAAGAGGTGTTTAATTTAATTTGATTCATTGTTATTACTTTTATTTTAATTTGACCAGAGAAAGAGAGAGAATGAGGGGAAAGTGAGAAAGCAAGCCGCCACGTCCAGAATTCGAACCATGGCTGGCCATGTGGGAGTCCAGTGTACTTTAACCACCATGCCACCTGCTGGCCCCCAAACTGACTGGTTTCTATATAACATAGGCTAATAAAGCTCCTTGACTCCCCACTTTTAGCAGGTGCCATGGTGGTTAAGATGCTGGACACTTCCACATGGCTGACTAAGGTTTGAATCCCGGACCTGGCAGCTTGCTTTCTCATTATTTCTCTTTCTGGTCAAATTAAAATAAATGAATGAATAAATAAAATTAAATAAATAATTTTAAAAAATCTGCCCTTGCTGGCTTTAATTGTTCTTGCTAATATACTGCTCTGTGGACCTAGCCTCCACCCCCACCCCCACCCCCGCAAGCACTATGTGTTTTGTCTCACGAATTAGTTTGCAAACTCTCAAGGACAGAAGCTGTGCTTTTCCCTTCCTTTGGTGGTGTTTACTCAGTGAAGCACTTTTAACTGTTGTGATTATACAGACTGGAGCCCACCTCACTTCTCGGAAAGTATGTGACCTTCCCATACACAGCTGCACTTGAAGGCAATGTAGGATTCGTCTTCCTAATTCATTCATTCAATTATTTTTGATTTTCTACTGTATAGCATAAGCTGCTTTAAACACTACAGTCAACAGACTAAAATTCCTGGCCTCATGTGGTGTGCAATTTCATAAAAGATAGATAAAAAGCAAAATAAATAAGTGAAATATTAAAGAAGTTAGCTTGTGCCAAGTAATAAAGGAGAAAAAAGCACCCAAAAGGTGGCATCTGAACAAAGACCAAAAAAATGAAGGAGCAAGCCATAGAACAATTTTGAAGGAAAAAAAAAAAATCCCTGCAGGAGTGAGGCCTAAGGTAGGAGCAAGACTAGGTTGTTCAAGGAAGAACAAAGAAGCCAGCAGGGCTGGAGAGGAGTGAGCCTCAGGAAAGCGGTGGAGACAAGTTCGGAAAAGTGGGGGTCCCACAGTAAAGGCCTTGCTAGTCTCTGAGAGAGCCCCACTCTTACCCTGAGGAGGTGGAAAGCTATTTCTGTCCGCCAGGGATACTCTAACAAAGTGCCATGAACTGAAGAAACTATGGTCTCACAGTTATGGTAGCCAGAAGTCTAAGATCAAGGTGTTGACAGGGTTTGTTCCTTTTGAGGGCCATGAAGGAATGATCTGTTTGAGGGCTATCTCACCAGCTAGGAGATGGCCACCGTCATGTTCTCTGATGGTCTCCCCATGTGTGTCTGCCTCCTTATCTCCACTCTGCAAAAGGACACCAGACAGACTGGATTAGGATCCACCTTAATGGGTTCATTTTATGTCGGTAAAGACCTTATTTCTGACTAAAATCACATGCTGACCTACTAGAGGTTAGGACTTCAACGTATAACTTTGGGACAGACAAAGTTCAACCTGCACCAGAAACCACTGTAACTTTTTGAGCAGAAAAGTACAACTCTGAAAAGTACAACTCTGCTGAAAAGAATCACCATGGTTTCTGTGCTGAGAATGGAAGTTAAGATGTCAACAGGAAGCTCTTACAATGATCCAGGCAAGGAATAATGGTGGAGCAATGGAATCAAGTAATGAACATAGCTGGGCTCTGGACATGCTTTGAAGGTTGAGCCAATAAGCTTCTCTGGTGGAGCAGATGTAGAGTGTGGGGGGAAAAAAGGGGTCAGGACTAACTTCCTATTTTTAAAAAAATTTTTTAATTCTTCATAATAGACTAAACATGTGCACGTGAGAGAGCCCTCCATAGGCTTTGATCATACTCTGATCCCTTTTCCCCAGTCCTCGAGCCCTCTAGGATTCTGGGCACTTGTGTACATGCTGAATGCTGCTGTCAGCACATGACTTCCAGCTCCACCATCTGGAATGCTACCAACTGTGTTCCTGAGTCTGGGCTCCAGCCATCATTTTTAAAGGTGGGGATGACAGTAAGAGGAGCAAGTTTGGAGGAGAACAAAAGAAATTTTGGTATGTGTTGAGTTTGAGATGCCTTTTATACAGCCACAATATACTAGGGGACTTCAAAAACTTCATGGAGGGACCAGCAGGTGGTGTGGTGGTTAAGACACTGGACACTCCCACATGGTCAACCATGGTTCAAGTCTGGACCTGGTGGCTTGCTTTTTCACTTTCCCTTTCTCTCTCGCTCTCGTCATATTAAAATAAATAAATGAATAAATAAAATAAAATTAAATAATTATTTTTTAAAAATTTCATAGAAAGATGGATAAAAAGTATAAGTTTATTTGTTGCAGAAATTTTTTGAAATGTAGGCATTATTTTTTCTTTTCATTAGAGATTTTTGCTATAGAGCATGTGTGCTCACCGGAGACACAGAGAGACAGAAAGTGAGAAATCACCCTCCAGGTGTGATGGCCACACCTCGATCCCTTCTCCATTCTCCTCCCAGGATTTTGGGCATGCACACACACGTGCCCAGAGTGAGCTTTAATCCACTGGCTCTGGGACTCAAATCACAGTCGACTACATGGGAGTCCAGCGATGTAAACAGCTCCACCATCTGCTGGTCCTGTAGGCATTGTTTTGTTCATAGTACACAATTTCCATGAACTGTAGAAGGACTCCCCCACCCCCTACAGAAGTTCACAGGGACGTCTATCTTCAGTAAACAGATAATCCTTCAAGCTAAGACACTGGAGTGTGAACTGAGGAGAAATTAAAGAGCTATCTCTCTGGTTCCTTAAATATTTGGGGTTTAAGGATAGGAAAAGAAAACAGTAAAGGTGACTGAGAAGGAGCGGCTAGAAAAATAGTAAGAAAATTCGTCGAATATATATTCTGGAAGTGAAGAAAAAATATTATTCATAAGATCTGCATGGTTAAATTCTGCCAAGGTCAAGTTACATGAGAACAGAGAACTGACCACTAGATCATGCAACATAAAAGTCACTGGTGACCTTGCTGAGAGTTAGGTAGGAAAGAGGCACATAACATGATTGAACTGGCTTCAAAAGAAACTGAGAAGTTGAACTAGAAGCATAGACTATATCAAGAGGTTGTGTGGGAAGGGAGGAAGAGTCATGGGGAAGCGCTAGAGGGAATACACATTTATCTGTGTGTGAGAAGGACTTAACAGGAAAATATAACATGTGTTGCAAGCAAGAGAAGAGCATTAATCACTCTAGAAATAGTTTCAGAAAATCTTCAGTTTGGAATGGGACAATGATATTTATCTCTTGGTTTTGTTATGAGAGTGAAATGAACCAATTCATGTAAAGTGTGGTAGGCTAATTTTTTAATTTGCGAGTAGGGTAAAATTTCAGATCCTTGACAGTTTTTGAAAATGTTATTAATATATACTGGGAAAGTATTCACAGGAGTCTTCAAAAGCTTCATAGAAGATGCATATTATGCAAAAGCTGCAGACATTTAAAAAATATTTGCATCAAAATAAACTCATACTTTAATCCTATTCTTCCATGAACATTTTGAAGGCTCCGAGTATGTGTATGTCTGTGTGTGTGTGTGTGTGTGTGTGTGTGTGTGAGTGAGAGAGAGAGAAAGAGAGGGAGGGAGATTGTCAAGATAAATAAGATGACTTGGGACTTTTAACAAACCAACAAAATTACTAAAATTTTAAACAAGACTGTTTCCTCCACTGTTGCATTTTGAAGCTGGTATACTTTTCACTAGACTATGGGTTCTTTTTTTTTTTTAAAAAAGAATTATTTACTTTTAATTTAATTTATTATTATTATTATTTTAATTTGACCAGAGAGACACAGACAGAGAGAGGTAAAGTGGGAAAGCAAGTTGCCAGACCTGGGAGTTGAACTGTGGTCAACCATGTGGAAGGTCAGCACATTAACCACCATGTGACCTGCCATTCCCTAGACTATGGGTTCTTAATAGGAAAGAACTACGCCTTCACTTCTGAAGTCTTAACTATACCCTAGCTTTGTTCCTGACACATAAAGGTACTGAATAAATATTTGTGGAACTGTAGTCAAATACAGTAGCCCCTACCAAGTGCATTTTTCTTGAATAGTCTTTCTTAATAATTTCATTTTGTAATTAGTATCACATAGTAATATTACTAATATTATGAGTATCAATAAAATTTACATTTTATGGAAATTTTACCCAAATCTATAGATTTTTTAAAAGGTAAATATCAGGATATGCTCCATTTTTAAATGTGTTTTGATTATGTCCATCCTCATGGAACAGAGCATAGTTGACAAATTAAGATATTGTATATTTTTCTTTTTTGGAGAGGTTTTTGCCATAGGGTGCATGCGCTCGCCAGACAGAGAGAGACAGAGAGACAGAAAGCGAGAAATCACCCCTCAGGGGGGATGGCCATGCCGCGATCCCTTCTCCTCCATTCTCCTCTCGGGATCTTGGGCACACACTCATACGTGCCCAGCGTGAGTTTTAAGCTACCGGGTCTGGGATGCGAACCACTGTCGACTACATGGGAGTCTAGCAACATAGCCATTACGCTAACTGCTGGTTCCAAGATATTGTAGTTCTTACTTAAATATCCTGGCCTATAAAGCAAGGCGATTATATAAAGTGGGATTTAAAATCATTTTAACTTAAGGCCTCTGTGATTCTATGATGCCAATCTCTAATTTTTCCTCAAATGACTCTAAAGAAAATTAATGTTCAATTAAAAGTCATTCTCTTTTTAATTCACATTTTCTGGGATTCACTTTTTCTTTAGGAAGGCATGATTGTTTTTTTCCCTGGAAATGGAAAATTAGAACAAAAAATAATACACCAGGGGGAGGATTTGTGTCAATCCTAGGTCTGAGAGTTGTTTGATGATTCGAGGCTGGCCTGCTCACTCACTGTCCACACCAGGCATTTTATCTGAGCCCTGAATGTGTCAGCTGTTCTGTAGGTCTAGAGCCAGGATGAAAGTCAAAGCTGAAGCTGAAGATTAAGATCTGTCCTCACTAAGTTCCCATCAATGTTCCCCGTCATTCTAATGTCCTCAGAGTAGAGCACTAAAACAACTACATATAAGTTTCTAAATGACTATATTAAAAATATTCCTGTGAGGGACTAGATGGTGGCACAATGGTAACACAACTGTATGCACACAGGAAAGGACCCGTGTTTACAGCCCACCCCAGACCTACCTGACCATGCTGGGTGTGTACGCAAATGACTGTAAACTAGGCCAGCTGCAACCAGAGGTGGTCCTGACAGGAAGACCCTATTGGGAGTGCCTCTCTCCCTTTCTATAGCTCCCTCTCTAGCTTTCTCTCAATGAAGAAATGAATTAATAAACTTTACTGTATAATAAACATATATGTGTATATGTATATATGCATATGCATATATGTGTGTGTTATGAAAGAAAAAAATATATATTTATAGTTGTGAAAGAAAAATTCAATCTAATGATTTAGAACATGGGGCTTAAATTATTCAGGTCTCACATCTAGCCTGGAAATTAAACCCATGCTACAGTAGGACTTTGTGAGAATAAAATCAGATAGTTACTATTGAAGCCTTAGCACTGTGACAGCCATGTAGAAATCTTAAGTGCAGCTATTGCTATTTCATTTATTATCCATGTTCCAGGTAGTCACGCCCGAAATACACCTGCCATTTCAATAGTACAAGTAAGTGAGAATGGGACTGAATGTGGGGAGCAAATGGAGAGATAACAGTTGTAAGTGGTAAATGTTGGAGAAGGCTCTATCTAAGGTAATGGCTTTGCGTATAGAGGTTCTGGTTTTATTTGCACATGTGATTGGAGGATGATAATTCTCATGGAGATTAATCATTCCGAAAGTGTTTTAAATAAGAAAATAATGAAGAACAGAACCTAAGTTCTGGTGTCAGAATTCCCTAGAGTCCATTTGAGGTTCTTTCAAAAGCTGTATTAGAGGATCTTTTGCACTGATTCCATTAGAACTAATATTTCTTTTCTTTCAAGAGTGCATTGAACACTTTCAGACTGAATTCTACCTTGAATGTGTAGCCAAAAAATTTCTACAATCAATGATGACATAGAAATCTATCAGTATAACCTTCAGAGAAGAAATTACTGAGACTCTGCAGAGGAGGGATGAGGTGCCAAATATAGGGAAAGAACCAACATCTTGATCTTGGACTTGTTAGCCCCTGGTAAGAAGGAGTTAAGCTTCAGAACTTTTTTTTTTTTTTTTTTTTTTTTTTTTTGGAGAGGTTTTTGCTATAGGGTGCGTGCGCTCGCCAGACAGACAGACAGAGACAGAGAGACAGAAAGCAAGAAATCACCCCCCCCCCCCCCAGGGGGGATGGCCATGTTGCAATCCCTTCTCCTTCATTCTCCTCTTGGGATCTTGGGCATGCACATACACGCGCCCAGCATGAGTTTAAGCCACCAGGTCCGGGACTCGAACTGCGGTCGACTACGTGGGAGTACAGCAACATAGCCATTATGCTAACTGCTGGTCCCAAGCTTCAGAACTTTTTGAGTTCAAAATGTTCTAGTTCATTAATCCCTTATAATTTGTAACAAACAAGAGAAAAGAAGCACATACACTTCTGAATGTGTGTGGCATGCATGTATGTGTGTGCATGCATGCAGCTACGTGCTACAGCCTGGAAGACAAATATAATGTAGCAGAGAGCAACCTTACCAAAGCTTCACATTGAAAAGAATACTGAGTCAATGTTATTCTAGGCAGTACACACAAATTTCAGCTTAGAAACTGGCAAGTTGGTTATATTTTTCAAATGAGCAAAGTGCATACTTTCAGAATGATGGAAGAATATTTCAACATTCATTTTAACAAGTCTTTTTTTATTGATGAAAAACTGCCAGGCTCACCCAGACTGAGATGAGCCACCACATTTGATCTGGGTAGAACATGTCCTCAAGGGGCGAGGCCACTCCCTGGTATGCCAGTCTGCATTTTGGGAAAGGGATGGTTTATTTGTAAAATAATATGGCGTGAGCTATAATTCTACTAGATTTTTTTTTTTTTTTTGCCTGCCTTTATTACAGATGATCCAGGCAAATTTCTGAAAGCCCACAGAGCATCCACAGCCAGCTAGCCCTGACAGGGCAAAAGAGAGGTATTTAAGGTTGCAAAGATCAAGTCAGGAGCCAGCAACTCAGGTTTCAAATTGACTTTCGCAATTTACTGACAACTCTGCCTTTATTTTCCTACCTGTAAAACAGTTTTGTTCATTCGTCTAAATTTAAGATGTGAAGAGAATAAATTCTATAATACCTATGAATCAACTTGAGTTCCTTCCTAGAATGGTAAATACTGGAAGCTGTTTCAAGGGCGCTTGTCTAGCCCAAACCTCCCCTTTCTAAGAACTGCTTTCCCATCCTCCTGCAGCCGTCCTGACTCATCTCTGCAACCAGACCATTCATCATAACATTGAGTCCCTGACCATAGTTAGTTGAACCAAAGGTAGACAAGGGAAACCAGTCTCTAACTGAGCTTAACCTAATAATGTCCTTTTCTGTAGAAATTCAGAAGGGGAATCTTGGAGCCCCAATCAGCTGGTTAGGTGCCTAAGACTGGGAAATGATATACAGGCAAAGTTTAAGTAGCATATTTCTGACACTGTCCCAGAAAAGCAAGAAAAGGCAGTCTGCAAAGAGAAAAAAATAATGTCAATATGCAGAGAAGTGAGGATCAGGAGCTGCGCGTCCCTGAAGAGGGATGCTGGGAGGTGTTATCTTGATTCCTGACTCTACTCCAGTTCCTAATTACAGACTCCATACACCCTGGCTCTTCTTCCTGCCCTTGGTTTCCAAGAGCTAACCTCATATTCTTCCAAAAAAATTTTACTTTTTAGCATATGGTAGTTGTAGTGAGTCTCTGTTACATAGAACCAAATGATTCCCACCCCTAAAATCATATCCTCTAAGTTTTCGGTCTCAGAAAAACTAGCAATATCATTGACATACAAAGATTCTTTACATGAATTTTTCTTAAACACACACACACACACACACACACACACACACACAGTGGGGACCAGCAGGTAGCATGGTGGTAAAGGTGCTGGACACTCCCACATGGCTGACCACGGTTCAAGTCCTGGACCTGGTAGCTTTCTCTCTCTCTCTCTCTCTCTCTCTCTCTCTCTCTCTCTCCAACCAATGCAAGTGCCCTCTGGAAAATTAAAAAAAAAAATCTTTAAAACACACACACACAAAACACAGATTTCCTAAACAATCTTTTAGAATGAAACACTAGCTAGCTTCCTACTTGTTCTTGGGCCTTCTTGTCTGTTAAGTTTGAACCCATTTTAATAAGTTGCTCTAACATGCAACTAACCACAACCCTAAATAGGAACCCAGGACTCAGCTTTTAGTAGAGTTTTGTTTTATTTAGTTAGAGCATTGAAAGAGGACATTCTCAAACCACTATCCAGCTGAGCGAGGGTTTGACTCCTGGACAACTACACAGGAAATTGTCCACGCACAGGTGGAACTCTGGCTTCATTAGCAAGCCATGGCTGCTCCATGTGTATATCATTTGCATCACAGATGGCCAGTCTGAACAACACTGTCAAAGGCTTCAAAAGGGCCAGAAGAATTTGGAACTGAGGCCAGAAGCAGTCTATCACCACCATCCAGCCTCCTCTGGAGGTGTGAGAAGCCGGGTCGTTTCTGTTCACAGGGAATTGGGGTGAATCATGACCATTTCTGTCACCCTGAGGTTGAAAGTGAAACCCTATTCAACCATCAAGACTTGTTCAACTGGAGGTTGATTACTGTGGGAAGCAAAGCACAGAATTTACTCATAAGTAGTCCTAGACCTGTAGGAGGAAACCTTTTACTTGTGGTATTCGGCTCATCACATCATCAAAGAGGACATCGCGTTCTCTCCCTCTCTCTATATAACATATACACACGTACAAATGATGGTCTTCAAAAAGTTCATGGAAAATACACATTATGAAAAAAACCATGCATGGATTTCAATTTCTTTGCACCAAAACTAAACATATCCTTTAATATCGTTTTCACACAGACTTTTTGAAGTCCCATCAAGTACGTGTGTATGTATAATATAAGCAGGGTTAAGTGCACTGTTTTAAAATGATCACTAAAGAGCTGAAATACTAGCCTGAAACTAGCTGTGTGTCCTTACAAAAATGATTAGCTTCTCTAAGCTTCAAGTTCCTTCTCTTTAAAATGTTGTTGCTGTACTACATTCCCAACAGGTTTTTCAAGGTCTAAAATTTAATGACCTTTTATTTATCTATCTATTTAGTCATTCATTCATTCATTCATTCATTCATTCAACAGCAGAAACTCTTTGGAGCAGGGCTTATATTCTCAGCTCATACAGCCTCTCCCCGTTGTCCCCTCCACAGTGACTGACTTTTCTAAATGTGGGTGAATGCCCTCTGAAAACTGAGACATCAATAAGTCTTCCTCTAAAGAGTACCTCTAAGGTGCTGCAAACTTCAGTTTGTTTTTTGTTTTTTTTTTTTTTTGAAGAGATTTTCACTATAGGGCGCGTGCGCTCGCCAGGCAGACAGAGAGAGACATTAGAGACAGAAAGCAGGAAATCACCCCCCAGGGGGGATGGTCACGCCGCAATCCCTTCTCCTCCATTCTCCTCTCGGGATCTTGGGCACGCACGCACACGCGCCCGGCGTGAGTTTTAAGCCACCGGGTCCGGGATGCGAACCACGGTCGACTACGTGGGAGTCCAGCGACATAGCCATTACGCTAACTGCTGGTTCCCCAAACTTCAGTTTTTAAGCCATGAATTAGTCCAATAAGAAAAGTTTCCTTTCTGTCAAGTGGCTCTATCATAATAAGAGATTAATTCTAAAAAATGTGGTTCTGTACTGCAACTGGTCAAGAGAGATGAGGCTTCCAAACTGGTATCTGTACGCTCTGTTGTTCTGTGGGTGCTGACATGTACTCATATTTCCCACAGAAGTGTAGTTAGTAGGAAAATAAAAGTATTCTCACTCCTCTTCAGTGGAACTTAAGGGGAAACCTAGGGGATTCACCAGGCCTCTTCCCCCAGTCTCTAGCTGACAATATCCTGACATCAGGACATACCTGCCCACAGAGAAGCCACAGAGAGCACAGTTCTGCATGTCTCTGGCCTCCTGGATCTGCTGTCCTGCTGGCCTCTGCCTTGATAGCTGGACACAGGTGCTCCCCTCTAGCCAGCAGCTAGTAGAGGGCCTTCGTGTGAGAAAAGTGCCAACAATGTGCTTTCTCTAGAAATGACACAGAAATCCTGTGTAAAACAGTTACAGAGGATAGTCATGAAACATCTGGGAATTTTGATTCTAAGGGTTTATGTTTACAGTGTTTGTTTTTGCCAGTGCTTCCTGAGCCCCCAGCAGCCTCCCCAGCCATTCGGGGCTGAACTGTTATCAGCAGTGTATCACAGACAGGACTACTTGTTAAATTCAAAAATATTTTGCGGAAAAGAATATCTGTCTTGAAAGATCAGTAACCATTTAAGATAAGGAAACCAACTCTTTGAAACCCAAAGAGGGCTCTCTGAAAACTGAATGTATAAAATAGGCAAATATAGCATAAACTCCAACCAGTGAGTTGTGCCAACTACCCAGCAGCTACTTGTTCTGTCCATTGATGAATGCTATTTTGAACTTAAGTGACTTTGTATAAATATGAATGTTTCTTCTTTTTTCCCCTTCTATTTTATTAAAAAGGAGGAAAAAAATACTTGTTTGTAGCAAATGAATGAATGTGTTATTGATTTTTTTAAAAATCTGTATCCTTATCCATAGAAAGATTATATAATAATGTACCCTCATAAGGAGTTTAATGTGTGCCTTTTGATCATTTTTTTTATAATTTTCAACACATGGACTTTTATGCAAAAAGTAACATTTTCATAGCAGTCCTGGATATCTATATTGCCCACAGAGTGTGAGACAATCCTTGTACTCCCATTTCTCATGCTCTCAAATATGTTTGTTTATTATTATTATTTTAATTTTTTCTATATGGCATGTGTACTCACTGGAGAGAGACAGAAAAGAAAGAGAGAAAGAGAAAGCAAGTCACCAGGTCCATGGTTGGCCACGTGGGAGTCCAGTGGTTTAACCACCACATCACTTGCTGGCCCTTTGGATATGTTTTTTACTGGGCACTTTTAGTTGGTCTTGTATCACTGGCTTGTAGGTGCATCTTTGTTAACAGGCCATGGACACCTTGAAATAAAGGAACATCCTCCTTAATGTTGAAATTACTAATCCCTAGCAATCGATACATATGTTAATTAAGAATTGTTATGTATATAAGTAAATTTACCAATTCAAACCTTAATATAGAATGCAAAACAAACAAACTCTAAGTATGAGAGAGTGAAGTCTAAAACTTAAGGGGGAGGACAAAAAAAAATTAACAACTTAACTTCTTGAGCTTTCCTTGTTATCTGATGTCAGCTTTTTCTGATAAGCAATAGATGGATGAAAGGTTAATAACAATGCATCATATAGAAGGAACATGATTGGAGCAAGAACGCACTCTTAGTAAACTTGAATTTTCACTTAAATTTTTATAAATTGATATTCAACAAAAGGAATTTAATTCATATTCACAATAGGTAGTCTTTTCTGCAAGAGCCTTCCATCAAGATGGGGTGATGCAGCCTCACTGAGCTAAGTCCAAGTATTTTAGAACATGTTGCCTCCACTATTTTTTTTTTTTTTTTTTTGGAGAGGTTTTTGCTATAGGGTGCGTGCACTCGCCAGAAAGACACAGAGAGACAGAGATATAGAAAGCGAGAAATCACCCCCCAGGGGGATGACCATGCCGCAATCCCTTCTCCTCATTCTCCTCTCAGGATCTTGGGCATGCACGCACACATGCCTGGAGTGAGTTTAAGCCACCGGGTCCGGGACTCAAACTGTAGTCGGCTACATGGGAGTTCAGCAACATAGCCATTACGTTAACTGCTGGTCCCTTGCCTCCGCTATTTTTGAAAGTCCAAAATAGTCCCTTCTTCCCCTACAAAAATAAAAAAAACAAACAAATAAAAGATTTGAAGTTTTCTCCCCTGAGTGGAGTATTCCACTTCGATGCAATTCGCTGCCTTTGCCCCACAGAGGAAATGAGCACCCAGTCTTTACATCAATGTTCAAATATGTTGTACTTTTAACTGTATCAAAGATGAGTTTTCTTTTTAAAAAGCTTGTTGGGAATAAAACACCAACACACTCTTTGAGAAACTTCGTGCTGGGAACAGTCTGTACAATGGACTCTATCTTAGGAGGGCAAAGCAAGCATTGTGTTCCCCAAATGTTCACAGGATTAAGGTCATCTTGTTTTTGTCCTCTACTTCAAGGCCTCTGGACTAGGACAGAATCTGGTAGCCTATACAGTTATAGGGGAAAAAAAAATATGGTAGTTTGATGATGTCCTGTATTCAGGGAAGAGATTCAGAGAATCTTATCTGGCTCTGGATTATACTTCATTTGAGCATATCTCATGGAAGCAAATCACAAGTAAGCTACACTGGACTAGACTCTCACCTTGAATTTGTGTTCTAGAATATAACTTCTTATCTAGAGGAAGAAGAGGGTAAATTGAGGTGGCAGGCCGATGTTTATGATTTTTCCTTCCATGTCTGACTTGAACATTTATACCTACTTGATTCCAACATCCAATAAAGCAGTGGAAAGTGGAAAGTTAAATGGAAACATAAAACAATCACACAGTCATGGAATAGTACTGGGAAAAGGACTTTAAGATATTTCTAATCCACTCAGTCATCTACAGTTTTAATTATTCTATAATATTTCTACCAAATTATTATTGGTGTAATAAACAGTCTTTAAGGCAATATCCTGTAAGTGTGGATAACTCTGTACTCAGTAAGATGTAGAGTGCTCCCAACAAATCTTGGAGATGGAGAATTTTGGCCATAGGTACTGACTTTCCAAACCTCAGGCATGTGATACTGATTATGATCAGATTATTGATCAGGATGCTGGGTTATACTTCCCATCTTTAGTTCTCACGCTTCTAGGAAACCTTATTTAGTACTTTATTTTGCAAGAAGGAGGGCTCCAAATGAGGTGGGGGAAAAAAAAAAAAAAAAAAAAAACACCAAATGTCTGTGGCCCCCCTTTTGCTGGCCCGGTTTAAAAAGTTCTTTCTTTCTACCATATGTCACTGTGACTAGCCATCACGGAGGCAGGCGGCTGAGTATTTGGATTGTGGCCTAACTTTGTTGAGGGATTGCTCATCCTACCAGACATCTGGGCAGCCTGTTTCATGCCACAGACTTGAATGCTTGAACTTCCCTTCTTGATACTAATTTTGCTATTGCAAATTATGAACACTAGTACTGACCCAGCCCCATTTTTCCCCTTCCTTCCATTTATTTCAGCTATTGTGTCTGCCAGTAAGATAGTAAAATATTGACATATTTCTCTATTTTTATTTCAAATTAAAATAATGGGAGCCATTACTGTCTTTAAGAAGGTGAGAACCTTTCATTCAGCAAGTACTTACTGAGTTCCTACTATGTTCCAGACATTGTTTATCCTTCGAAGTCCAATTGTTATGTTTTTCCTTCAAATCCCACCATCTCTTTAAAATGCAAATTTTGAAATGGAGTCTGAAATTGTCAGATCTTTTTCTTTTTAAACATCACTTTAAGGGTTTGTTCAGGTGGTTCTTCTGCTCCCCCTAATCACAGATCCTTCATTTTCTGCCCCGTAATAGGAAGGGAGGGGTAGAGTTCTGTTCTATATTGATGAGACAGTTGGCACTCAGTTAATAAATTATACGATATGGTAAGCAGGGAGCGCCTAGTGAACACACTTACTAAAGAGAGATAAATAGCCAGGCTTTCAGCAGCAGATATGCTTGAGGCTTTTTCAGAAAGAAGAGTTATAACTTCTTACCTTCCCTTCATTTTAGCAATCAGACTTCCCCTGTGGCTTCTAAAACTACCTGAAGCTCCTTTCTCTCCATCCCTAGCCCACCAGTGACTAATCATGGTACGAATGCACCTTTAGAGCAGGAAATAGCATTGGAGATGCCAAGACTAAGAGAGGTATTAAATCACACGGAACATTGATGTAGAGGCAACAGTAGAATCCAGGTCTTCTATCAGCACTTCCTGCTATAATAACATGAATCAAGAGACCTACCTGAAAACAATTTCCACAAAGAACCCCTTTATCATCTATTGACAAAGCAGAAGTTTAAGACATGCTTCTTAGCTAGACAGATGCTCAATGTATTGGGTGACCGGAAAAGTCATGACATATTTTTGCATAGAAGAAATATGTCGTGACTTTTCTAATGACCCAATATTTTCACACACTCCTGTTTTCCCTTCCCACCTGATCTTGGTGCAGTGGAACCTGATAGAAATACTTATTAAATCTTAGTTTTAGAAGGTTTGAGTCAGGCTTACCCCCAAAATAATGGTGGCAGGTAGCAGTTCCTGTCCTTCAGGATCCATGGTACCTGAACTTCTATGTGATGACAGGATCATTTCGATGGCTGCTATCAGGCTCAGAAGACCCTAAATAAAAAGAAGGACAGTGGCTTATCAAAGGCTCAGCCATGGCGGAAGCACTGGTTTGCAGAAAACTTAAAAGCAATGATAAGATTGACTAAAAGTATATCTATTCTTTATCGTTTCTATGCACTGGCAATTAAAAATAATACCAGTAATGAGACCAACAGGTGGTATAGTGGGTAAGGCACTGGGTTCCCATGTAGTCAACAGCAGTTCAAGTCCTGGACCTGGCAGCTTGAAACTCACACAGGGCACATGTGCGTGTGTGTATACAAAATCCCGGGAGGTGAATGGAGGTGAAGGGATTGCAGCCATTGTGGCCATTCCCCCTGAGGGATGATTTCTCTCTTTCTGTCTCTCTCTGTCTCTTTGGTAAGTGCACATACTCTATAGTAAAAATCTCTCTAAAAAAAAATTATACCAGTGATTAAACACTTCTTTCTAAAAAAATATTTTTAGCCTAGACTATAACATTTCAAACAATTGCTGAATTTACATATGAAAGTTGATTTCACACATAGAATTTTGATTTTACATAAAAAACCATAGAAACTTTCTATTAGCATGCTTTGATTAGGTACTGTTTAATAAACATGGTGACTTAAATGGAGGTTAATGCAGAGAACTCCCATTTTCCAGTTGGCTTCAACTCATGCTGACTCAGCTGTGCATGTTTCTTTCTAGAGTTTGTTGTTGTTGGTTTCGAATTGTTCAAGCTTGCTTTGGTAATAGTGTACGACTTCGTTTCCCATAATACTATGTATTCATGCACTTAGATAGTAGGTTCAAAATAAACAACGATGTAGCAATGATAGTATATTAGTCTGCTCAGGCAGCCATACCAAAATACAGGTTGAACATCTCTAGTATGAAAATATGAAATGGTACAAAACCTGAAACTTTCTCAGCATGAACATGATACTTCAAGTGGAAAATTCCATACGCACCTCCTGTGATAGGCTGCAGTCAAAATACAATAATGCAAAACTATTGTATAAAATTACCTTCAGGCTATATGTATAGGGGATATGTGTGTGTGTGTGTGTGTGTGTATGAAATATAAATGCATTTTTTGTTTAGACTTGAGTCCTATCACCAAGATATCTTACTATGTACATGCAAATATTCTGAAGAAATTAAAAATACTTCTGGTCCCAAGTATTTTGGATAAGGGATACTCAGACAATAACACTGACTGGGTGTCTTAAACAGAAATTTATTTTCTCCCTGTGTTGGAGGTCAAAAGCCCAAGATCAAGGTGTCAGGAGAATTGGTGTCTAGCAAGCCTTCTCTTCTCAGCTTGCAGATGGCTGCCTTCCTGGTATGACCTCTCATGGCCTTTTCTCTGTGCACAGAGAGCTCTAGAATCTCTTCTTATTAAGACTGGGGCCCTGCTCTTATGACTCGTTTAACTTTAACTACCTTCTTAAAGGCCCCATCTCCAGGGACACTTGCTTTGGGGGTTAGGGCTGCAACATGTGAATTTGGGGAATGTACAATTTAGTTCCTAAGAATTAGTGAATGTAGAGAACAGGAAACACAACTTCAGTTACTTCAATTCCATCATTCACTACAACTTTGCAGTATTTTTATTTGTGTTTAATATTTAAGACAGAGGAACAGAGTACAAATTGCATGATGTAATATTTTGGTTTGGTAAATACAAATTTTAGTTTACATCAAGGTGTTTCACTGCTTTCAAATAATAATTTTTAAAATTCTACCTTTTATCTCTTATCAATTGTTACTCTTACGGTTGGATTTGCTATTAAACTAAAATGTGTTATTATTATTGTGGCACATATGTACATATGTTTTTACCCTCTTCAAAAACATACATTACATTGTTATTGTGATAAACTGCTTTTCTCGTTTAGAATCCATCAAGCTGCAAATGGTGGTCTGGACAAAGTCACCAGTGAATACTTTCATGACATCTATGGGAGGTCCCTAGATAGACCTCCGAAAACCCCCTGACTGCCATCCTCCCATCATCATGGTCCCATCTCAGCAGGAAGCAGCCAGCAAGTCTTTGGCCCACTTCCCTAATGGCAGTTGAAGGTACTTCTTCACAGAAGGAACTGAGACAGGAGCTGGAGCCCATTTACAGGTAGATAGAGCAGAGCCCTCCCCAGAGTCCCTCCTCTCCCTACCCCAGAGGAGAGCGTCTGCTGAGTGACTCCTGACAGTTCCTTTTCTCCCAGTCACTATATTCCTCTGAACTTAGACATATGAATCTTGTTTTTGAATAATTCATGGCTCAAAGCTTCTAGACAAAAAATCTCCTGACCTTTGTACCCACCCCAAAATTAGGAAAATAATTGGACCCATGAGCATGCACCCCTCCCCACCCTGAGGGGAATGCATGCACAAGCCCCACTGGACAAAGCCCTTCCCGACCTAAATAAAAACCCCTCACCCCAGTTCATCCTTGGCAACTCACTTTCCGGGACCTCTCCCCTCTTTTTGGGAGCCCTTTATTTCCTTCCCTTTCTTTCAATACACTCCCTGCTTTGCTATACCAAAAATAATAATAATAAATAAATAACATTAATTTTAACATTTTTGTCCATTACCTGATTCATTGCTTGTACTGTAAGATTTCTGTTTTTTTGACTGACTTAATTATGTATGCAATGGCCCAGAAAAGAACATCATCATTGTGTTTCTTTCTTAGGTATTTTTATTTTTTCATTTTTTAAAATGTCTTTCTTTCTTTCCTGAAAGTGAGAGACAAAGAGTGAGAGAAAGAGGAGGACAGGTACCATTGCCAGGGCTCTTGCGCCGTGATTGCCCAGCTTTGCCAGCAGGCCGGGGCTGTGGACGTGTGCTCCTGGCACACACAGGTTGACCAGGCAACCACACTAGTGACTTTCCATATGGATCCAGCATCACTTGAGTGTGTGTTGCCACTGCGCCTCCAAGCTGTTCCTATTTTTCATTTTTCTTCATGATTATAAATAAAAATAAGTTTGCCCTTTGATGTCTCGTACCCATGAAAGGCTATGGAGAAGAGGCTCTTGGTCAGTTCTAGGAAGGAAAATGAAAAACAGCTAAGCAAGTCATACCACTGAGGTTCTGAGGCCTCCAATTAACTTAGATAATTTTCTCCTGCTGAAATATGGCCAGGTCCTTCCCTAATAGATGTAGGGCTGGGGAAAGTGAACAAATAAATCCATTCTATCCACTCAGGCTCATTCCATTTGCATTCTGTGTAGGCCCTGTCTCCCCCATCAAAGGCTTTAAGCACGTACTTCTGGTTACCCCAATCCATAGGTCAAAGCCATATTATTCCAACAGCCAAACCTTGTCCCCCTTCCCAGATCTAAGGTATGTGCCTCAGCAACGAGGTAGCCTTAGAAAACAGAGGACCCTATAAATCTGTTCTGGGATATTTCACTGGGGAATCCCATATCAGGATCTTGGTGAGCAGGGGTTAGGAATGAGCACTTCTCCTTGGTACTGGGCCTCTTTGCCCACAGGGAGGAACACAGCCAAAAGAGAATACCAGGTTAGCAAACCCAGTCATCCAGGTCTAAGGGAAGTACTAGTGTGGGCAAGGTACATTTATTTGCTGGTGCATGTGATTCGGCTTTTAAACGTGGCTTAAGCAAGATGCATTTTGTACAACTCCATCCTCATTAGTTCCTTGAATGGTACATATGTCATGGATCTTAGCTGGCAGGTTCCCTACTCAGGATCCCTGGAATTGCCTTAAGCCTCCGATTCTCCATTTAGGAAGTTCCTTGATGACTTATTTCTTGGCTATCACAGCCATTCGGGAACCCCACAGACTGAAGTGAAGCTTTTATGTACTTTTCCTAGGAGATAAAAATATAGGGCCACCCGCGGTGGGGCATTGCTGAATCCAGATGATTCCCATCCTGAGGCATGCTGGCCCATGACCCAGCCTGGCTGAGGCTGGGGGTGGATCACAGCACAGGGTCCATGTTAGGGCTGCCTTTATCATTCTCTGTCTCTTTTCATGGAAGAAATAAATATACTTTTAAAAATTCAGTAGTTTTTTCTTCTTCTGGTCTGAAACCAAAATTATGTGAAGCTTAAACAAAGGCCACACTTCAAGTATTCTTTGTCTAATATATCCGCCTCTAAGTTTGTATTTGCATATGTATGTATTTGTGTGTATGTATGTGCATATGCATACTTATATACATGTACACTGGTGTGCACACACACGTGTGTGTGTGTGTGTGTATGTGCGTATACCTTTGGCTACAGAAGTCCCATTGAGAGTGATTTGTTTAGAATACTAATGACTATTCTGGGTTCTCTTTTTTTTTTTCCTCTTAAAAGTGTCAGCAGAATCTGTGAAAAGGTACAGATCAGAGAATATATCATCCCCTGAGGGACTTTTCAGAGGTTCACACTTCATGTGCCAGACTCCCTTATTTCAGGATAAGTATTTGACATGCTTTGTTACCTGATTAAACCTGCATGTGTTTCGTTCTGGCTTATTACTGTCTGAGGCACTGTGTTGTGAAATGAAAATTACTGGCATTTGCCTGCCAACTGCAGTGATTCAGAGAATTATGAATTAGGATTCTTTAATTACAGAGATCAGCACCTGATAGGTTAATTTCAAAAGCAGAGTTAACCACATGTGTTCTATTTATTTTCCAACTAATTCTATTGAACTACATTTCATTTAAAAGGTCTTATTGGTCCCTTGTTTAAAAATAACATTATAATAAGAGAGCAAGGAACAATAAACAAAATGCTTTGTAAAGACTCAATATCACTTCACCTGGGTTGGCGATTGAAGGAGAAAACTAGGTTTTCATGAACTAGAATTCAAACACCAGTGAGTCTCTTGGGACATTTCTTTAACAGTACTCTTTTTTTTCTATATTATTATTCTATACTATTCTTAAATTTGAGTTGAAAATATTTAGTGTCATGACATTAGATGGGTTTGTTTGAGAACAAGTAAAAACAAGGCAATTTGTGAAAAAGATCATTTTCAGCCTACCATGTTTTCTTTATCTTCTATTGATGTTTAGGTTTTAAAGAAATTGCTCTAAGTGATGTCTATTTTTTTTATCATAGAGACTATTGTGTTATAGTCAATAGATGTTAAATAAAAACAACGGGAACAATTTAGTGCTGCACACTTCTCCAAGGCAGTTTCTGTAAAAGATTCAGTGTGTTGAGTCATAGCTTGAGGACCTAAAATCTAAGCTACTTATTTTTAGAGGATATAGCCATTATGCTTATTTATTTTTTTAAATTACAAGCAAAGCATGCACATAATGATGCTTTTTGAAAGATCTAGACTGTAGAGCCCCCAATAGAAAAGTTTGTCACTCTCTCTCTATTACCCAGAGGTACAGACTGTTAACACTATCTGAACTTATTCCCTCTTTTGGTGATCTTATAGTTTATGTGACATGCCTCTGTACTCTTTAAGAACTGCTTTTTTTTTTGGCCGTTGTTTGTGTTTCTTTTTTTTTTTAAAGCATATGAACGCTAGTCCACAATTTCCTAGGATCCTCCCCAGAAACAACACATTTTGGTTGCTTCTCAAGCATGCTCCCAGCGAATACATTATCCTGGTTATTATTTAAATGATTTTCAAGTGGAAGAAAACTTCAGGATGCTAACAATTTCTGCATTTTAATTAAATGTGAATGCAAACATGAAAATATTGAAAAACTAAGTACAGACTTCTTCTTTGGAAACTCTCATTTTGCATAATCCTCAGAAATGATACCCCTTGGGAATCCCTAAGAATGGTGTCAGTCCCCCTTCATCTCCTAAGAATGGTGTCAGTCCCTTTTGTCTCCTACACCCAGGGACTTCACTGTGCTTCTTACGTGGTGCATAGATTTTTTTCCAGGTTATTAAAACTCATGGAGATATGTTACCCTAAAATGAGTAGGAAGATCTTGCTTTGATTTTGAGACTCCTTATGACTCTGTTCTTTGATTCCGTGCCATGACTCCCTTTGCAGGTAAATCCACCTTCTGTTGTAGTCATAGCATCACTTCTTAGGATAATATCCAAGATAAGTTTCCCTTGTATAAAATTCTGATCATGAAATAAAGATCCGTAGTTTGAAGGGAATTTTTAAAACTGCAATATTATTTTTTTAAATGACCATAACACCATAGAAATTTCTGGTCTCTCACACAACCATGAATGTGGTTGTCCCTAAAAACTGAACAAGAAAACAAATGAAATACCACCTAATGTCATATATTTTTAGTTCATATTTATTTTTGAAACATTTATTATATATTTCTATTTCTACAACCATTTGGTAAGAACTTCTATCTTTATATTGCTGTCCTGGTTGGTTTTTAATGCACTGAAAATCCTACTTACTAAGCCTTCTAATAAGAATATGTGGTGGGACACACTTCTTGATTTTCCATAAACTCTGAGATTCTCTGCTGTTTAGTATTCTGTGACTATTAAAATGGACCAAGGCAATTCTCTGTTGTTTAGTATTCTGTGAATACTAAAGTAGACCAAGGAAAATAAGAGATACTGCCAAATAGTAGAGCATGATGTTAGAACTTAGCTTGGTTTTACTCTTTTTTAAAATTTTTCTTTTAAGAACAAATTATAATTTTTAAAAAAGGAACAGATATTTTTTTCAAAAACAATTTTCCAAAAAAAATTTTGTAATTTTGTTTCCATTTTAATAATCAGATCAGATGGTTTGCATTAATGATTTAATTATGGAGATGGATATTAGCTAATGAGTACTGTTTAAAAATATGTGCAAATGACTGGATTAGTGGCCTCAAATAGTTAAATGTGATCATTTAATAATAAATAAAAACTGGGTTGGTGTATGTGTCAGACTCTGTTCTTGGCACCTAGAGAAAGTCGTGCTGAGTCCCAGTCCTACCACCAAGAGACTCACAGGCTGTAGGGAAAGGCACACACAGACAACCAACCTGATGTTGCAATTGCTATTGGAATAAGTCAGGAGAAATGAATTCTGCTTGGGCTCTCAGAGAAGGCTCCACTGAGGAGATATGGTTATCCTGTATTTTACAGAAAAAGACAGCCTTGGAGGTGAGGGGGGCAAGTATAAACCCACTCAAGTATAAGCCAAGGGGGGGTTGATAAGGGGTTGTTGGTTGAGGCTGGAGCTTAGAAGAGAAGAAAGGGAGCTACTGTGTGTGCCAGGCCGAAGAATTTAGACACGACTCTGCATGGGCTCTAAGGACTCACCGGAGAGTTTTCAGTCAGAGAGCAGGAAGTGAGGCTGTCTCCACCAGGAAAAAGCATGAAAGCAGCCTGTTATGGTCAGCTTGCACTTACCTAAGCAGACAGTATCCAGGAACAGTCCTGGCAGGAATGTGACAGTGTGACAAAGCAATGCATCCTTTGGATATATCCATGAGATGCATGAGGGAACCTCAAAACATTTGTGGAAAACTGGAATTAAAGCATGAGTTAATTTTGGTGCCAAAAACATTTTGAAGTCTCTGTGTAAGTTTTTCCATAATATGCATTTTCCACAAACTTTTGAAGACCCTATCATATACCGAAAGAACTTTCTTCATCCCTGTGCCCACCTACCCATTTCCCCCTCTCTCCTACAATTTCCAGTTTGCGGCCTTCCCTGACTTAATTACAACTATTATCCCCAGAGTTATTTCTTCATCTAGCAACTGGAAGGCAAGAAATTCCTAGAATCTTCCCTGGAGTCATAAAGATCTCTACCCATGAGTGGGGTCTGATGGTGATACAATGATAAAGCAAGATGCTCTACAAGACAGACTCACAAGGGAAGGTTCCAAGGTCAAGCCCAAAAACCTCCCTGAGTTCTCCATGCATGCCCACAGTCTAGGGCTGGCTGAGGGCTGGGAGTAGAATATAGTATCAGGACTCTTTTGGGGAAAAATCTCTCTGTCACTCTTACTCATGGAGGGAAAAAAGAAATAAACTAAAAAGAAAATCTCTATCCATGAACCAGTGTTGAGCAGTCTGAGTGGGGAGGATGCCTCACAAGCTACTGGAGCATCAGGAGGCTGACTCCAGCCTTCGTGATCTGGAAACCAGAGTAGACCTATGAGAAAATAAGACTGAGTCCTGCCTGCCTTTCACATTTTTCCTTCATACAAGTTCTGTCTCTGCCCAATGTTAATTGCAGATAGTTCTACAGAACGGTACAGAGATTTACCTACAGAGTTATTTATTGCCATTTTATGTATTTTATAAATGGAGAATGGCTTAAATTTCTAACAGTAAGGGATTGGTTAAATAAATTGTGCCATAGCCATACAATGTAGCCATTATAAACGGTAAAGAAAAAATATGTAATGAATTTGTACTCTGGTCTTGATTTCTAAATAGTAAAATAATGTATTTTTTTTCTTCTTTTGGCTTATATGCATTTCCTAAATTTCCTACAACTGAGATAAAACTTTTAATAAAAAGGAAATACTATCTTAGAAATCAGCATAATTTTTTCTCTATTTTGAGTCTCACACATTTTAAAATTTAATATCACTGAAAGCAACTACAAATTTAGAAAACTCATAAAGCACATCTTCACACGTAATTTAGCTAAGGAATCAAGTGTACATAACTCAATACTTCAAACCTATCATTTCAACCATGATCTAAGAAATATGGTAAAGGCTCAAGAGTAAAATTCAAGAGTACAAGCTGTCATCCATTAAAACCCCTGGACACACTCTGAGTTTGTTTATGTGAAGTTTGGGCAGAACCATTGCATTTTTCATGACAGAATCCTGTGTTTTAACAAATTATTCACTCTCTTTCCCTCCTCCTTCTTTCTCTCTGAAGTCTGAGCCATACTAATTACAAATACAAGGGTATTAAAAGGGAGAAAATTTGTACTGCCTGTACAATGATTACTGATTGTTTATCACTGTTTAACAATAACTTCAGATTGGCAATTTAAGAAATCTTTTATTACTCTAATTTCGGAGATGTCAAAACAAGTGTCGTTAAAATTCTTGCTTGTTGAGAAAGGACATTCTTATAAAATGGGAACTCTGGGGTGGCTTAAGTGAATATACGCTAGAAAGAAAATATGGGAAATGCTAAAATGAGTAACTCTTACCTTCCAAGTGCCTTAGCTATTCCTTGGGAAGCAGGGAGGCAGTGTTCAGAAAGTTGTGTTAACACTTGAAAGCCACCTGGGTACCATTCAATACAAAGCAGCAGCAATTAAGAAGAGCTAATGGCACTTTGGAAAAGTGTTTTACATACTCCTAGAAGGGTAGTTCAGACATGAGAAAAATCTGACTTAGATAGTTTGGGTTTATGGCTGCCATATCCAAGAAAGTTAAAGTGAAAGATAGATTTTAAATGAGAATTTTCTTCACTTATCAATGTTTTATTTAATCCTAATAGCAGATGGAGAAACAGAGGTCCCTGAGAATAGATTTGTACTTGTCCAAAGACATAACAAATCAGAAACTGAAAACTAGGCTTCACACAAACATAATACATTTAAAGAACAAAACAAAACTTCGAAGTGTTTCTAGTCTTGTTCACGTGTTCTGAATATTGGTTAAATCATTAACTTCAGATATTTGGACAGCTTGGCTTGATTTGAAAAGCACTTTGAAATTTAATGCACACCCCTCTTGTCAGTGTTAGACAATTTTGTTTCCAGAAATAATGTAGTCTTAAAAGTTCCCCATCACAAACACTTTTTTCACTGAAGTACAAGAAACATACCTTTTTTCTAACTCCTGGCCAGATTCATGTTGTAAACATATGTGATTTTCCAAACACCTGTGAGAATATCAGCAAGAGCTAAATCTGCTCAAAGAGTCTGTATACTTTTCTCTTAAAAAAAAGATCATGTTTTCTTTACTAAGCTCTGATCTAAGATCTGCTTCAGAGATCATATATTCTTTCCAAAAAATCCTTCTCTTTTCCTTTCAGAAGTAATTAGGAAAACTTTGTGTGGTGGGCCTGTTTGTGGGATGCTAATGCTGAAAAGAAAGATGGTATTGGCTAACCCAGATTTCTGGGAGAGCAGCGAAAAGGTGCAATTAGTTCAGAGCCATTTGAGAGTGGAGTGGTCTCATTTAATCTGCAGTGAAATTCTCAGGAATAGGGTTCCTTCATACTTTCTCATGAAGGAGGTAAGACACACACCAAAGAGAATTGCAGTTGGAGGATCTTAAGATGCAGATGATAATTTTGGAAAAGATTCACATCTTTTCACTTTGTCTTTATTAAATTTGCCAGAGAGCATATAGTCTAACTGGAGAGAAAAAGAGACAGAAATAGAAAAGTGAGAAAACATTTCCATGGGGAATGGTCATGTTGCAATCCCTCCTCCCCCTCCCTCCTTTCTGGATTTTGGGCACATACACACATACAACTGGCATGTTTCTCAAGCTGCTGGGTCTCAGGCTCAAACCACAAATTCAATGATGGATCTAGCCTCCCTAACCACCACACCATTGGCTGACCTATCTTTTCACTTAAATTGTACAATATTTAAATTGTTTATGAATACTCTTAGACATAACTGGAGTTCCATTCATCTGTAATATCACTTTAACTGTTGTTAAACTGAGTCTTTTTAAGTATCAGAACACATTTACTATCTTTTTCTTTCTTTTTTTTTTTTTTTCTTTTTGGAGAGGATTTTTCTATAGGGCGCGTGTGCTCACCACCAGACAGAGAGAGACAGAGAGATAGAAAGCGAGAAATCACCCCCCAGGGGGGATGGCCACGCTGCACTCCCTTCTCCTCCATTCTTCTCTCGGGATCTTGGGCACGCACGCACACGTGCCCGGCGTGAGTTTAAGCCACCGGGTCCGGGACTCGAACCGCAGTCAACTACGTGGGAGTCCAGCGACATAGCCATTACGCTAACTGCTGGTCCCCCTTTACTATCTTTTTCTAAGGACTCAAAGCTATTGGTTAATCATCAGTAGGACCTGCACTCTAAATTTCTTCTCTAGTATTAATGACAAATTTGACATGAATTCTTTGCTTTTTCTTGTCTTTCCTACTTGTTGCCAGTGGCTTGCATTTTCTAGAGAGAGCTGTGTACTTCAAAGAGACAAATAATTTGAACCTTCTCTTGCTTTTTCTTGATCAGTTGTGCTAGATATTTACACATTTTCCTTGTATTTTAAAAACAAGTTTTAATATATTGGCTTTGTGAAGCTATTGAATGTTGTATATTTGCTTTCTGATGTTTTGATTTCTGTTCTTATCTTTATTGTGTCCTTCCTTCTATTTTATTTGGTTTTAATACATCTAACTTTCTGAGAAGGATACCTGGATCACTGATTTTTCTGTGCCCAAACCACTTACAATGCCACCAGTCTTGTGGCACACCTTTCTGTCTCTCTAGTCTTCCCTTGAGCTTCAATGCTGAACCGTGTCTCTACCCACATGCCCTTTACCACATGCAAGAATGTTTTCATTTCATTAGGATTTCTTTAAGGGATTCATTTTGACCATTCCCTTCATTTCAAAGCCTTTCACCAGCTCTACTCCAAAGTAGAACACATGCCCTCTTCTCCAGATTCTCGTGGATTCCTCCGCGTGCCCATCACAGCACTCCCAACCCTTCACTGCACCATTTGCTTATGTGACTGTTCTGTTTCTTACTCTCCTGTATCTTTAGTGTCTACCACAGCACATAGTGTGTTGGTCTAAACCCTGTGAGAGTCTTGTCTTTATAAAAGCTGCTCATTTCATGTCATTCAGCCTAGAGTGCATTCTGAGTAAACATCTGTTGAGTAAATGAATAAATGAATGAATATTTTCAAGGCCTATACACACACACACACACACACACACACACACATATATAGAACTTCTTCCCTGGATCCCCCAGATGAAATGAAATGTTTCCTCATCATTTTTCCCACCATATTTTTTACATGCTTCTAATGTTGAACTATTATTAGTGTTTTTTATGTGTTTCTCTTAATCTGGTGGACTTTGAGCTCCTTGCTATCTCATATGTATCTCTACCCTATGCCTGTTGGACTGACTAGCCCTCAACAGACCTTCAATAAATGCTTTTATAACTGAATTGATTGATGTCTAGTTTTCTCAGTCATCTCTTAGATCTTTCCAATTCCATATTCTTCTTTAAATGTCAATTATTCTTGTCAGTTTGTATGACTTGTGTTCCATTCAAGAAATCTAGCTTTTATCATTTCATTCTAAATAAATATTTATTAAGAAATTAAGTGGGGGGCCAGCAGTTAGCGTAATGGCTATGTCGCTGAACTCCCATGTAGTCGACCATGGTTCAAGTCCCGGACCTGGTGGCTTAAACTCACACCGGGCACATGTGCATGCGTGCCCAAGATCCTGAGAGGAGAATGGAGGAGAAGGGATTGCGGCGTGACCATCCCCCCTGGAGGATGATTTCTCATTTTCTATTTCTCTGTCTCTGTCTTTCTGGAGAGTGCACGCACTCGATAGCAAAACGTCTCCCCCCCCCCCCGCGGGGGGAAAAAAAAAAAAATAAAGAGAGAGAGAGAGAAAGAAATTAAGTGTGATTGGGTCCAGCAGGTGGCATGGTGGTTAAGATGCTGGACTCACACATGGTCGACCATGGTGTGAGTCCTGGATCTGGAGATTTGCTTTCTCACTTTTCTTCTCTCTCTCTTTCTCTGGTCAAATTTAAAAAAGAGAAAAATTATAATGATGACTAAAATTAAATATAATAATCAAAAAAGAAATTAAGTGGAGTCATAGTAAAGTTAAAGACTTATCTGGAAGTAGAGTAAGAGGATTGGAGAGTGAGAATTCAACAGATAGTTCACATACAAATTTTATTCCTAGGCACTGGCCTAGGAAATAAAAGAACTCCACTGAGAGTCCCAGGTCGGATGAAGAGATTACCCATAGCCAACCTAAGAGTCAGAGTCAGAGTCAGAGTCTCAAGGACTGGATCCCAAGAATCTGCATTTATGACATTCTCCAAATAGGCCTTCTCTCCTTTTTTCTGCTCCCTCCTAAGTGATTCTTTTGCGCAAGTTGAAGTTAGTTCTAGGACCATTGTTAATAACCCTCCTGGCAACCTAATTAGTCACATTTTCCCAGTTCAACTGCACTTTCCTGGCAAGGACAACCAGAAGCACATTTGTACAGCTCAAGAGAGTCAGTCCATAGTGCCTGGGTGAAACCAAGTAAATATACAAAAGTGCCAGCAATAACTCGGACATGAAAGCAACTATAAAGACTTTGAATTTCTAGCTGTTCCAATCTGAAAAATTTTAGTCAGAACCAGAGAATTTTTAAAATATTTATTTAATTTTATTCATTATTTTTTAATTTGATGAGAGAGAGGAAGAGAGGAAGAGAGAGAGAGAGAGAGAGAGAGAGAGAGAGAGAGAAAGAGAGAGCAAGCCGCCAGGTCCAAGATTCAAATCGTGGTTGGCCATGTGGGAGTCCAGCACCTGAACCACCACGCCACCTGCCGGCACCAAGCCAGAGAATTTACAAAATGATTTAATGTGAATTAATTATATACTTTCAGGTAGATATTTGTAGATAATGCTAGTTAAAGTTATGATCCTGATTTCCTAATGCATCTTTTTTGCATAAACATTAAATTCAGCAGTTAATAATAATCACCAGAAGTAATGTATCAGTGATTTTGAACATCTGCCTTTACAAGGAAGATGGCAAATGTCACCATATGTTACACATGGTTATTATTATTCCCAGTCTTCTTATTGTTGCAGACTTGTATACCACAAGTGAAATCATGTTCACAAAACTGAAATCCAGACTGTAGAAAAGTAAACATTTAAAACACATGCATAACACAGTTTGATTTTGTAGGAAGAGAAAGCAAGAGAAAGAACAGGTAATACCTAAATGGCCTCCATTTGGTATATATTTAATAACATTAGATTGTGGCAAAATGATCAGAGGGCTGAAGTTTGGTGAATGTAATAATAATAATTAATTACAGCACCATTTATTACTTTAGTGATGCCTCAGTTGTGCTGGAGCTTGCTGTACATTATCTCTGGTCCTTATTATAACCTTCCAAAGTAAGTACGATTTCAACATTTACAGTTGAAGAAACTGTGTGTGGGCAATTGGCTAAGGTCACACAATAAGTTCAGAACCGTCTGGCAAGGTTTATTTTCTTTTCCCTTTACACTGTAAGTTACATAAAGGGGGGAGCCTATTTTCATTCTCAATTCCCAGAGATTTACATAGAATGTGGTATATAATCAGCACTCAATAAATAAGAGAATGAGAGCATGTTGTACAGATCAAAAATATTTACCCTCATCCCTTTCTCTTAAATGATCCTAATCCCATAGTTCATGATAGTACCCTAACTGAAACAAAAAATGATAAGGAAAAAATATAATAATAAAAAATACTTGGTTTATCCAAAGGAGGACCAGAAAAAAGTTAAAAAGAAACACTGAATGCGTGGGGCAAACAAAAAGCAAATGATAAAATGTGAAATGCAAAACAGATAAGTCAGCAATTAAATTTAGTAAACCAATTGCTCCAATGATAAAGATTTTTGGACAGAATTTAACATTGTGTCCATTTGTTTACTTAATTTTTTTCATTTTTTTTCTCTTTTTATATCTGTTATGCAGGCGAAAAATGGGACTCAGAGCAAAGAAAATTGCCAAAATTACTCAGTGAGTGGCAGGATAAGGTTGGAGCCTTAGTTGTCCAGATCCAGAATCCTCAGCAAGGAGAAGGTACTGTTGAGTGTGGCAAGCACTGTGTCAGTGCACTAGCAGGGGACTTCAACAGGTTCATGGAAAATGGAATTAAAGTATGAGTTTATTTTGGTGCAAAAAATTGTTGAAATCCATGTATAGTTGTTTCCTAATATGCATTTTCCATGGACAGATTGAAGACCCTGTGTACTTAGGAACAGAGTCAGGTCGCAGATGGGAATAGTGAATAATAAAGGTCAGCCCCCCTATAAGGAGGAAGGAAAGCTCTTTGGAATGGGTAGGTTTTCTGGAAAGTGTTCAGGGCAGAACTGACATCAGAAACCACGAATTACAGTAGAATTAATTGAAACACAAAAATGTTTCTCAAGTAATACCTGGTAGTTCAGGTTAAGCATGGGGAAAATGGGTGGTTGACTGATTCTGAGTTTACATTTTTCTGAAAAGTGGTAGAAGACAAAATGGGCAAGGAAGATTAAAGAATAGAGAAGAGACTGCTTAAAAAAATTCCAACTTTGGGAGGTAATGTCTACTGAGTAGAAAAGCCACAAAGTCAGGGTCAAGGTGACTCTAAAGAGAGCAAGTTTTGGGCTAAAGGACCGGTCACCTGAATGGGGCTGAAGAACAGGTGTCCTGGGGGAAAGAGAGGGAGGGACCTAGAAAGATATGAGCCTACTGGTACTGAGAGTAGGATGGTGGCCAGACAACAACTTGTAAGGGATCCCAGAAATATTCTCATTGTTTCCTAAACCATCATTTTCATAAGATTCTTAAAAACTCTGATCAGAGATCTTTTAACAATTCTAAATCCTCCAGGTAACAGATTGCTTTCTCTGAATCATTCAATTTTCCTTTTTTTCTAAATGGGGAGGAGGAAAATAGTTAAAATTAGCCACCTTTTTTATAATGCATTTGCTGAAACCAATTAGTAATTATTTTTTAACATAAGCAGTTGGTGTGAGAGTGGTGATAATATATTTACAATATAAACTTAGCATCATTAATGAGATTGTCATTTCTATATGGAAACAAGACTGTCAGAAGCTGTCCTCTTTATGATAAGAGTTGCTGTTTCATTTCTAGGGGAAGAGTGGCTGTTAAAATAATTCAAGAACTAGTGGCTACATGGTGGTGCAGTGCTGAAATGTGACTCTCTGCCAGACTGATCCATACGAGAAGTTTCTAGGTTCTTGCCTGGAGACCTCCCTGAGTACCCTAGGCACAAGTGTGCTTATGATTTGGGACTGGCTGAAGTTGGAGTGGATTGCAGTATCAAGACCCTATGGGAGAGGCTCTCTCTCTCTCTCTCTCTCTCTCTCTCTCTCTCTCTGTTACTTGTGGAAGAAATAAATAAACAAGCTTAAAACCAACCAACAAACCAGCAAAACACCCCCAAGAAATGGCCTTGCAGTAATAATCTGTAGAATGGTACATATTTGAAGAGTTGTAATGTGTACAGTTTTTCAAGAATTTCCAGATATAAAAATGAACAATTTTTATCCTAACAATTAAAGTGTATTTTAAACACCTATCAACACAGTCTAGAGGCTTCTTTATAAGTATTGACATGGATGGAAACTCCTTGATTCCTGAGAACTAATGTATCCTTTGTGCTAACTCTCAAGCAGTCTAATATTAGCCTTTTCCTTTCTAAATTCCCATATTTGGATTCAGAGTGAGACTTTCTTTTCACTTCTCATTTAATCAACGTTGGCACCAAACTCCCTCTGTCAGCTTGATATTCAGTTTGAGTCTGACCTAATTCCTGCTCCGGCAATGAACTCACTCACTTTTAGGTCAAAAATAGTTAGAAGTAAGGAGAAAGATGAGAGAGAGGGGAGAGATACCAAGTCTTCCTATGTTGGGCTGCATTACGTCATCAAGCTAATAAATTTAGGTACTTTCATAACATTCCAGGCATAGTTTAAAGGGATGTCTTAGTTCACACTAACTTTTGATTGACTAACTTGACCCCACTCTTCTTCGGGTATGTTGAGGGTTGAAAAGAGCAGGAGAGGGTGGAAAAGGTTGTAGTGCCTGGATTTGACAGTTCCTAACCCTGCTGTTTATGGCCCCAATGCCTTCCCAGCTCTGGAAGGACTAACGCTGCTTGTTAGGAGATCACGGTCCTGGCCACTGCTACAGACATTAATTGCTGTGGCTGGTCATTGCCTGTGAATCACCCAAGACTGCCCTTGGGGGTCTATGAATACTCTTCTGTGCCTCTTCCCTCTGCTTGCTGATGAGACTTCTTCCATACAAACACCATCAGCACTGCAGCATGGACCCCTAGGAGCTCAAGTCCCATAGTACAACTATCACTGGGGAAAATACAGTTTCACTTTATTTATTTTATTTATTTTTTTTTTTGAGAGGTTTTAGCTACAGGGCGCGTGCACTTGCCAGACAGACAGAGAGACAGAAAGCAGGAAATCACCCCCAGGGGGATGGCCATGCTGCAATCCCTTCTCCTCCATTCTCCTCTCAGGATCTTGGGCACACACGCACACGCACCTGGAGTGAGTTTTAAGCCACCAGGTCCAGGACTTGAACCGCGGTCCATTACATGGGAGTCCAGCGACATAGCCATTATGCTAACTGCTGGTCCCACATTTTTTTTTTTAATGCACACATGCACATAAGCAAAAGAGGATCCTCCAGTGGGGCCTGGTCACGCTGCAATACTTTTTTACTTCAAACGCCAACCCATCAGGATATCAGGACCCCAAGTAAGCACACAAATGCCTTCAGAATTCCAGTGGGCCATGCAGGATCTGGCGTGTTCTGCATAGCACTTAACTGAAGTGCCATACGGTTGGCCTCTATTTTGTGTTGGTATTGTTCTAAAACTCAGTTTCCAATAAAGGCTCCCAAAGCACAGCTTTGCTTGGCTTTGCTAGAGACTGTGAAGTTGCCAGGGCCAGCAGGAGGCATGGTGGTAAAGGTGCTAGGTTCCCACATGGCTGATGGTGGTTCAAGTACCAGGCCTGGCAGCTTGCTTTCTCACTTTCCCTTTTACTCTTTATGTCTCTGTCTGGTCAAATTAAAAGATAATAACAAATGAAATTAAATAAATTCATAGTTCTTAAAAAGAGAGAGAGACTGTGAGTTGCCCCCTATCTAGCCAAAGCTTATGCTTTTCACATTGCCTTATGCCTGGATATGAATCTATGCCTAGGCTCTGGCAAGTAAGATGGAAGATGAAGTATTTTTTGGAGTTTCAGAATAGCCATTTAAAGTAAGATAGTTCAGTCTGGGGTGTTCTTTTTCCCTGTTCTTTGCCTTTACTTCAGTTTGCTGCTAAGATGTTGGTGTTCTCATATCACTTGCTTACTTTATTACTTGAATCTTGTATATTATTTCATTTTGTATTGAGCTTTTTTTTGCTTCTATATCTTGTTTCTTCACTGAAAATACATCAACAGCAACTTAAAGTTCAAGACCATTTTTTAAGCAGTGTGTGTGTGTGTGTGTGTGTGTATGTGTGTACACAAGCACATGTGTGTGCAGACTTTGAGGATAGAGATGTGGCTAGCAAAGTAATAGAAAAAAAATCTCTGACATGAAAAAACATGTGATGATGGTAAGGCCTACTTGGTGTGAGCAATAACAAAACATGTACAAGATATAGATGGATACAGACACATAAATATGGAGAGAGATATGTTGCTATAGATCTATTTTAATCTAGTTTCAAGATAAGTATCTTTACCTAGATCATAAATGATCACTTTCTTTCCCTTTATACTCAAATAAAGTTTCAGTACAGATGTTCATGTGTTCAGAACTGAAATACTCAAAAGCATGAAACAGAGAAAAGCCACTCACTCTTTAAAGCTGTAAAAAGCTACTAATGCTTTGCTCCCATTGTCTTTTTAGGGAGGGCCCCTCATTAACCACAAATCAACAGACTCACAGCCACACAGAGGACTGGTCCCCCTCTTCTGTGCCTGACAGATCCATCTCCTTCTTTTTTTTTGGAGAGGTTTTTCGCTATAGGGCGCGTGCGCTCGCCAGACAGACAGAGACAGAGAGACAGAAAGCGAGAAATCACCCCCCAGGGGGGATGGTCATGCCACAATCCTTTCTCCATTCTCCTCTCGGGATCTTGGGCATGTACGCATATGCGCCCGGCGTGCTATCTCCTTCTTAATAAGGACTACCAGGCAAGGTGTTGAGAAGGTATCTTAAGACATTAAGATAATAATTTAATTTTTATTTGGAAATTCATTGAATGAAAACCTTTTTTTTTCTTTTAATGTCAAGCTTCTTAAAAACACAGGCAAAGGACCAGCAGTTAGTGTAATGGCTATGTTGCTGGACTCCCATGTAGTTGATCACAGTTCTAGGCCCAGACCCGGTGGCTTAAACTCACACCGAGTGCATGTATGTGTGTGCCCAAGATCCTGAGAGGAGAATGGAGGAGAAGGGATTGCAGTGTGGCCATCCCCCCTGGAGAGTGATTTCTCGCCTTTTGTCTCTGTTTCTCTCTGTCCTTCTGGCAAGCACATGTGCCCTATAGCAAAAAACTCTCAAACACACACACACACACACACACACACACACACACACACAAACAGACAAGTACATAAGTAACTCGGCAATGTTTCTATAATGTACATAAACCAAATAAAGTGGCTATAATATCATAACGTATGCTGACAAAATTCAATTTACCATAAAAATGCTAATCCTGATAGTAGTTAATACAGTAATATTTCTGGGGACCTGTAATCTTATAAAATGTTTCAAAATTACAGCCACATAAAAAGAACAGTACTTATAGTAAACATAATTTCTTTCACAAATAATGATAAAATCAGTTTCCTTCTCAGTTGTTCAAAACATTACGTGAATTAGGTCCTGCAGTAAATAGTATGCAAGTTAGTGATTATTTGCAATATGTAGATGATTTGGATAGTGGGACTCTCTGAAACAATCTTATGAGCTCGTTCACTCTATTGCAATATGCATGCAAGTTACCTACCACAGACTCAGGGTTCCTTCCCTAGTGTAGGGTTGTGACCGAGATACACCGGCTATCCTAGTGTCCACGTAGGTCTATACTGACTCAGTCCTGGATATAGGAACATGGCAGCAGTGATGTGTTCCACTTAGGCCTGGCCCATGGAAGCTTTCTTGTGATCTCCCTAGCTCTCTTTCATCCTCTATCCTCCAGCTACAAGTGAAGGACCTGAGCCAACAGGAGATGGTCAAAGCACATTGTAGAAAAAGCCTGGATCCCTGAAACACTGTGTGGAGGCAGAAAACAAATATGTGTTAAACCAATGAAATCTATTGATTTAGTCATCAGAGCAGTTAGCCCAGGCTTCATTAACATCGCAGACTGTGACATATGATGTACAGTCTCTTCCTCCCTCCTTCCAGAGCTAAGATTTCCTTTCACTAATTATAATAAACAAAAAAGCTCTTTTCCCGACTTCTTGCCCAGTAATTTCTCTTTTGAATCACCAGTCAATCCTTTAGAGATTTAATCCTGGTTTTCCTCTTACAGAGGCTACTACTGTTAAGAGCTGAGTTCACGAGTAAAGGAAGTGGAATGAGAACAGATGATGAGCACTGGACCTCTGAGCACTCTCTTCACTGTCCTCACTTTCACAATGCTTCTTCTTTTCCATCCCTGGGCTACCTGTGTCAAACTTCAAGGCCTGACCATCAGTACTGTGCTGAGATCAGGAGGAAGGCAAAGCTGCAGAAATGGCTTCTAGGCTCTTTCTGGAAAGGATATATCCAGGTGTTTGCTGCGTAAAGATCTCCAAAACTTACAGGAAATCAAATCTTACTGTGCTCATGAAAAGGTGGTGACTGACAAAAAACCTCAAGAAGTCTATTCTGTCCCCCAACCCCTTCATTCTTTTGCTATCCCTGAGGCTGTGCCAATGAATAATTGTCATTTCCATTTTTCCAAAGAGACTGAATCACCATGCAAAGGATACCTGGCTCCTTTGTGTAATATTCCTGGAATTTAGGTCATGGCAATATGCTAGTTCCAGTTAATTAATATGGAACTTGCTTGAGAAATACCACCAATAACAGTGTGTTATTGTCCTTTTGTGGTGTTCCTAAGTAATGTACAAGTTTGGGATTCAAAATGAGTAAGTCTATTCCAAAGTGTATGCATGAGCACATGAGTGAATGCATGTGTGTATGTTTCAATTCTCTCCAATGATAAATGGCCTAGTGTGGCACCCAAAAACTGCCTCTTGGGGACAGAACTTGTTTGATTATGGATCTCCAGAAGAATATGACATAAAGAGTCAGAAATCCTTAAACCTGGGGGCCAGAAGGTGGCGTAGTAGTTAAAGGCACTGGGTTTCCACATGGCTGAACACAGTTCAAGTCCCAGACTGGCGGCTTGCTTTCTCCCTCTCTCTCTATCTCTCTTTGGTCAAATTAAAAAATAATAATTAATAGAAATAAATACTTTTTAAAAAGGAAGTCCTTGAACTTGTCACTGCTATCTCACAACTAGAACAATAAGATGTTTACATCACTTTGATGACGATCTTGTTCCAACACTTACAGCTATGTTCTTTTGGGCATAGTACTTAACCTTTCACTGTTTCAGTTTCTTCTTCTAAAAGTGGAGATTATAATGACGCCTACTTCATAGGATTGTATAAAGAAAACATGAGAAAAATATAAACTCTATAACATAGTGCTCTATGAGTAACCCTCAATTCATATTAGCTAATAATATTAATAACTATAAAAAGAAGATTGCATTGTCTACCAAATTTAGGTCATAGAAATATTCTATAGTAATCCAGGAGATTACTATATTAATCATGAAAGAATTATATAGTCCCTTCCATTTTAAATAATTTATCACTCTCTGCCATTGTATCCTCTGACGTAAAATAGGGTGACATTCAGTTACCTACCTCACTGGGTTCTTGGCCATGTCACATTAGTGATAGCTATAGGTCTCCCAGCTTATAATTTGGCCTTGCAACATACTAAATGGAAAAAAAAAAACCTTTCTAAAGGGTAGGTTGGATGATACCCTACCCCTGTTGGAAGTACTTCAATGTCTCTTTACTTCTAATAAAATAAGAAGAAACTCCTAAGATCATCTATGTGGCTCCAAGTCCACCAGCCTGGCCTTCTCCACTGTACCCTGACCCAGTTCCCAAACCACTCACAATTCCAGTAGTCTTACAGTACACCTTTCTGTCTCTCCATCTTCCTTTGAGCTTCAATGGTGACCCATGTCCACACTCATATGCTCTTTACCACATGCAAGAATGTTTTCACTTCATTAGAATTTCTTTAAGGGATTCATTTTGAGCATCCCCTTAATTTCAGATCCTTTCACCAGCTCTACCCCGTGGAGCACACTCCCTCCCCTCTTCTCCAGTCCTTGCGGATTCCTCCGCATGCTGATCACAGTACTCCCAACCTTTCGTTGCACTGTTTGCTCACTTGACTTTTCCTTTCTTATTCTCTTTATATCCTTATATCCTGTAGTAGCATGCTTACCATGCTTCAGATTAAACCATATGAGACCTCTGTTTTTGTAGATACTGCCCACTTTATGTGATTTAACCTAGAGTGAGTGTTGAGTAAACATCTGCTGAGTAAATGAATGAATGAATGAATGAATGGACTTGCACTTACATTGACACACTGACTGATAAGGCTCTTAAATGACACCATGATCTTAATAAACACCAGTTTATCCACCTGAATACACATATTATCATTTTTTTGGTATTTTTTAAAGAAAAACATAAGTAATACTTATAATACTATTATAATATAATATTATATTTATAACTCATAAATATAACTTACATTTTTACAGCAGAATGATGGAGACATTGTATTATTCTCAGACAGATTTAAAGAATTGACTGAGACGATCTCCACAAGATATACTATTTCTCTCCTATTGAGCCAGCTTGAAACACCATAAGAATTATTAATTTACTCAATACATCATAATCAATTAGTATATTATCTACAATCTTTCGTATTTCTCAGTTCCACACCCTGTACAGCCGTCTACTTATATTTTTTTTTAGTTATATAATCATTTATTTATTTCTACAACAAATAATTGTTCAGCAACTCATTGCCTCAGGTATAGTTTTAGTAGCTGGTACATACTGGTGAATATAAGAATTTAGACTTGGCTGCAGTCCAATAAAGGAGAAACAGTCATTATAACCATACAGATATCCACATAAGGTATAACTGTGATAAGGGCTATGAAGAAAAGAACAGTATAGCTTTCTATAAAATAGAATAACAGTTGGTAACACCAACCACAATCTGGGACTCTGAGGAATTTACCTGGGAAAGGAAGAATAGCAGTTAACCAGATTATGATGGAGGAACAGTATTTAAGAATGATGGAAAATGTTATGTAAAGTCCCTAGTGAGAAATAATTTACTCCAGATACAAAAAAGATAGAAGATCCATTTACCTGAATTATAGTGGAGAAGGAGAAAAAGGTAAGACAAGATTGAAAAGATAGACAGGATCTTATTGGCTGTCTTAACATGAGTTCTATCTCAAGAGAAGTGGGGAGGGTTTGGAATGCCCTGGAGAATAATAGGAGCTAATTCACATTCCAGAAAGATTAGTCTAACTGCTGTGTGGACAGCAGATGGGGAGGGGCCAAAGTAGAATCAGGGAAACCCGGATGGAGGCTGTTGGAGATGTTCAGAGAACAGAATGTGGTATATTTATGATGAACTAACTGATAATGGATTGGATGTGGGTTGGATAGTGGATTGGATAGGATGACCCACTCACAGATGATTCAAGTACAATTCTACAATTCCTAGATTGAGCAACAGGGGTTGGTGCGCCTTTTTGGTTAAGACAAGGGGTACACGTAAAGGCAAAGAGATGCTAACTTAAAGACCCATCTTAAAGGGTCTTTACTGTTGTCCTTGGAGGGGAAGCATAAATGTCCTGAGGAAACCAGCAAGGATCCCCTTAATGGTTTGAGGCAGAGTGAACTGAGACAAAGGACAAGACACAGCCATCTAGTTCTAGTTCCAGTTTTTAAAAAGTGGTTATTATGTTTACAAAATTGGTTCCAAATGTGATGAACAAGCAAAGAGCAAACAATACATATGAGGAGATGTATCTCACATTTCACATCATCAGGGAATGACTGAAATCTTCCATTGATTTTTACCTCTTTAGGAATCTTTTCTAATTAACATGATACAAGCATCAGAGTTCTCAACACCTCAGATCTAGAATGTCACTTTATGACCAATCTTGTACTGCAGACCAGCCTTCTAAAACAGGACCTGACTTGATAACCGTCAAGAAGCCATATTATTTCTCTGGTGTTGAGCAGCCAGGAGCTTTGAACAGTAGTAGATTGTGACTAACTCCACAAGTACTGGGCCAGCTGGTGGTATGGTGGTTAAGGCAGCTGTCCAGTTCAAGTCCTGGACACCTAGCAACTTGAAAAACATGCTGGACATGTGTACATGTATGGCCAAAATTCTTAGAGAATAATGGAGAAGAGATTGGATTGCACCATGGTTATCCTCTCTGGGAGGCTGTCTCTCTCTCTGGCAAGCACGTGTACCTAATAGTAAATTTAAAAGAGAAGAAGAAAAGAATAAATTAGCAAGTTCAAATTAAAATGCCTAGAGAAGGCATGCAGGCTATGTATATAGGTGAAATAGGCTAGTTGTGAAGCAAACGAGAATGGTGAAAAGTGTGCTAGGGTTTCCTATGATAAGGCAGTGCCACTAGTGTTTCTATGCTGGTTTATGTAGTAAATGCTGCCAGATTCTAAGACTTTTAAAGAGAAGCTAGATAGTAGAATGCTTATGTGAAGTTTCTTGTTTTTTTAATCACTGCATTACACATAGTTGAAAGTCAGATCTGACCTCAGGCTACCAGCTGTAACTCTCACATGAAATCATAATCTACGATGTCTTCTGAATACAAGGTACTTAGAAAATGAACGGGAGGGACCAGCAGATGGCGTGTTGGTTGTCGCTGGACTCCAACATGGCTGACCCTGATGTGAGTCCCAGACTCAGCAGCTTGAGACATACCAGGTGTGAGTGCGTTCATGCCCAAAATCACAAGAGGAAAATGAAGGAGAAGGGATTGCGGTGTGACCATCCACCCAGGGGGATGATTTATCACTTTCTCTGTCTCTCAGGTGAACACACATGCTGTATAGCAAACATCCTCTAACAAAAAAAAAAAAAAAAAAAAAAAAAAAATGAATGAATGAAAGAAAGAAAATGAAAGGGAGTTTTATGATCAAAATTTTCAAATGAAGCTAACTTTAAAACTTTTACTTATTGTCCCTATCAACATTCTATCACAGGTTGGAAGACATGTCCCAAGTTTTAATTTGGAAAATCAGCTTCTATACTTCTAGTTATCATTTTGGAACTCCTTAGCAGTTAACAGTAGTCCTTCAAGGCTGAGAAAGAAAAAAAAGGCCTAAATATTAAAAAGTGAAGACGGGTTGAACTAGACGGTTTATTTTGGAGAATCAGGAATTTTGAAAACTGGCTCACTGCTTTTCAATTCTCTAGGTAGGTCTCCTTTTCTTCCACTTGCTCCTGTCTCTGAAATGTGAGTGTTCTGGCTCTGTAATTAAGGGACTGTGTTAGAGTCATTCTCAGAGGGCTGGTCTGTGATGAGGACATCACATCCATTAGACAATTCTTGTTCCTTTCTAAATGTTTCGGCCCAACATCAGCAAAATCTGCTTCCGGCTTGAAAGTCTTCCAATCCGATAACCAACAGATAACACGATCACCTTCCGAGATACACACATACCTACACAGAGGTATATGCCTTTCCTGTGAGAGAACACCAGTGTCAGGTGCACAGTGAAATTACCAAATGACAAAATGAATGGCAGGGAGAGAGAAGATTCTGAGGAGAGGTATACTGCTTCTTCTTCAGCTCCCATCCCAATTAAGGGTACAGGGCATTTAAGGTCTACCACATTTCCATGTGGGGACTGAACATTATCTGATGAAATACAGCCTTGAACAGGAATGGGAGGGTTGTCACTTTGGACTGGAGCACATGTGGAATAAGAATGACACTGCCTTCGCTGGTGTCAAATGTAAATGTGTTCAATAGCCCAGTGCAACAGTAACAAGGCACTGCCTTCAGATGCTACGGAGTGCGGGAAAACAAGGAAAAATACCCGGTCGACTCCCCCAAGTCAGATAATTACACTGACTGCAAAACATCCAGGCACAGGGCACTGGAAACCTTTTAGGGGGTCCTTTATCATGCCCTGCCTTTTTTTCAGAATGAGACTAATTTGCTCCTATTTCAGCCAGCTCCAGCAAAGAGAGCGGGCAAAGGAGAGAAGGGAGAATGAATTGTCAGCGTTATTGAAAAGATTCATGATTAGTCACACTCACAGGCAGGCGAGTTCCTCGCCAGACACCATACCACTCATTAGCAGGCCTGAGAACTGGCGTGCCTGCCACAGCTGAGCAACAGCTCTCGGCCTGGCAGGCCCCCAGGGACCCACAAAGCTCTGTGTTCTCCCACACCCTGCAATGAGAAAGGCCAGTCTGGGCAGGCCTGGGTGCAATTGGCTCCCCAGATGCTAAATGAATCTGTTCAATGCTCCACATTGCTTAAAATATAATTATTCAGGTGCTCAGCTGGTGTGGAAATCAAGGTAATGTCTCTGCATGTTATGCTGAAACAGTTACCTGACTGGGACTGCCATCTTCTTTCCAGGTTCCTTCTGAAGGGTCCAAGAGCTGGGTGTGTCCATGGTTTGTCAGCCCTACTACCCTCATCTCCAGCTGCAGCTGGGAGTCGCTGCTGTTTCTGGAACCAGAAATATTCTTTTGCCTTGTTTAATACCAGCAATTATAACTAAAATGTGCAGTGTTAGTCAGTGAAGCATTCAGGGCATTACAGACTAATTCAATTCATTTACTCAGGACAGGGTGGGCTATAAGAATCACTGATTTGATCCCTACAGCAATGGGGAAACTGAGGCTGAGAGGCAAAAAGATTTGCTCGGAATCGTAAAACAGGGAAGGGAAAGCAGGTCCCTGCTTTTCTATTCAGTTTCATTCCATTGTCGGAGAATCTCATAGAGAAGATGCCATTTCTAATTGGGACAGCAACCCACTCCCACATTATAAACACAAGGCTCTCAGGATCAAAACTCCATAAAGCTCAATCAACAGGAACCAAAAAGGGGGTGAGATGCTGGCACAGCAGTAAAACGCAACTCTCTGAAGGCAGTACTACAAGAGAAGCCTTGGAAGTCCAGTGACCTCCCTGAGTAGTTGAGGCAAAAATCTGTGCATTATTTGAGGCTACCTGAGTCTGGGGGGAGAACTGTGGTATCAGGACCCAATAAGGGTGCCGTCTCTGTCTGTCTCTCTCTGTCTCTCTCACGAAATAAAAAATAAATACATACATACATACATACATACATTTTAAAAAATGATAATACCTGGAAAAAGTGACCCTGACCCTAAGAGAAATTTGAGTGTAAGAATCATACTACGTTTCTTCAAGCGGAAACACCTCACCCTGACTTCATAGTGGTACCACGGTGATGACCCATGTAAGTGTGGAAGGCCTTGGGGAAATTTTTGTAAGTTTCTAGAATTTTTACAACTCTCATCAAGCTGGGATGACACATGTTAGTAAAACACAGTACTCCTCAGATTAGGACCACATGGGAGGCCCTAATTCGATTCCCAGTCTAACCTAAAGGCCTAGTGAAGTGACTCAGGGAAACTAAGGCAGGATGATCAGAAACTCAAGACAGGCCTAGGCAATATTGCAAGACCCTGCCTAAAAAGAGCCTGGTGTGGTAGTGTGCCTGGCATGGTAGTCCCATCTGGGAGGCCTGAGGCAGGAAAATAGTAACATGGCAAGACCCTATCTGAAAAATAAATAAATAAATAAATAAATACAAACACTCCTTTCTGGAACCAGCAGTTGGCATAATGGCTATGTCACTGGACTCCCATGTGGTTGACCGCGGTTTGAGTCCTAGACCCAACAGCTTAAACTCATTCCGGCATATGTGTGTGCATGTCCAAGATCCCAAGAGGAGAATGGAGGAGAAGGAATTGCGACGTGGCCTTCCCCCCTGGGGGGCTGATTTCTCACTTTCTGTTTCTCTGTCTCTCTCTGTCTTTTTGGCAAATGCATGTGCCCTATAGCAAAAACCTCTCCAAAAAAAAGAAAAACTCCTTTCCGAGCTTCTAGCAGTACCCCATCTAAAGGACCCCTGTGAACCTGTGAAGGACATTATTGTCTATGGACATTCAGTTCCATGCCAAGAGGCACATTCATCTGTGTCAATTGTTGATTGACAAAGCATCCCAGAACCCCTCTCTCTTCCTATAGGAGAAATAGGAATGAGGAAGTGAGGGTGGACAGAGCCAATGCCTGTTACACAAGGTCCATTGTCCTGTTTCCTGTATGAGTTCTTCCTTCAATCATACCCACTGGCTGTGCTCTTGAGCGAAGAGAGGCAGAGCCTAGAATGGGGGATGAATTAAAGGAATCCCCCACCTGACTCCAATGCAAAATGTTTGTGAGTGGCTTTTGTCTCCCGTAGATGCCTCATCTCTCTCCCTACCCCCAGGCCAGGCTGGTTCATGATCACAGTGTCCAGCGTGAGCCTCACCGCTGTGTGCAATGCAAGTACATGCCAGTCCCCACAGTGTTTCAGGTGTGCACACCATGACAATATCTTTAACTCCTGTTTTTGCATTATTGACTCTCAAAAGGGAATTATAATAACAACAAAGCTTTCGTACAGTTGACTCTGTTTGTCTTCCCACAACCCTATGAGGAACTATTTACCCAATTTACACACCGGAAACTAATACACAGAGCATTAAGTAACCTATTAGTGTCACACAGCAGGAAGTAGCAACTTCAACTGGGACTTGAACCCCATATGTTTAATCACTATGTAGGTTAGAAATGATAATATGTATCTATGTGGATGCAGTTTCCTGTATAGCTAATGTATTTCTGAGTATATCTCTTTAGTAACATCAGAACACAAAGGCCAAGACAAGGGCTGGCCCTGTGGCCTGCTGGTTAAGAGAGCCAGATCCCACATGGCTAGCTGCATGGTTCAAATACCAGACCTGGTGGCTTGAAAAACATGTAAAATGTGTGTGTGTGTGTGTGTGTGTGTGTCCCCACATCCTGATGAGATGGAGAAAAGGAGATGTGATTACAGCATGACCATGGTGGGGGAATGCTTTCTCCCTCTTACTCTCCCTCTCTCTTTCTGTCTCTCTCTGATGAGCACAAGTGCCCTTTAGCAAGATATAAAAAGAGAGAAAAAAGGAAGAAGAAAGGAAGGAAGGAAGGAAGGAAGGAAGGAAGGAAGGAAGGAAGGAAGAAAGAAAGAAGGAAAAAAAAAGAAAGAAAAAGGAAAAAAGAAAGAAAGAAAGAAAGAAAGAAAGAAAGAAGGAAGGAAGGAAGGAAGGAAGGAAGGAAGAGGAAAAAGAAAGGAAGAAAGAAAGAAAAAAGAAAGAAAGAAAGAAAGAAAGAAAGAAAGAAAGGAAGGAAGGAAGAAAGAGAAAGAAAGAAAGACAAAGACAATTTGAGAAAATAAGGCCAGGGGATAGTTTGGAGTAATGGGCAAGAATTGCTTTGGGAAATAAGACAACCATACAGTAGTTAAAACAGGACCCACATGGAAAGGTTCTCATATGAGACCTCCCTGAGCATGATGGCCACATGTATGTCCATGATCTGAGGCTGGCTAAGGATGGGGTGAATTGGGGAATCAAAACCCAGTTCAGTGTGCTCTCTCTTTCTCTCTCTATCTCACTCTTTCATTTCTCTTGCTCACGGAGGTAATACATAAATAAACTTTTAAAAAACAAAGTTTCGTGATCAACAGATCTGGCTTGAGCCCTATTTCATCATTTACCCGCTATGTGATCTTGTGCAGACTACTAGAGTCTCATTTCTCCCGTCTATAAAATGAGGGCAGTGCTCTTAGCACCCAGGATTCTTGAGAGATTAAAAGGAGCTGATCCACAAAAACAGCACTGAACAGTGACTAGCCAACCATATGGTAAATAAATGATGGTATTGATTTATATTAAATACAGTGAGATAACTAGCAGTTAGGAGAAGTTAAAGTTTTTTAAAAAGATTTAAAGTCTACATTATCTTTTTGGTTGTCAGATTTGTCATAGAGACTTATGAATCATAAGTAGAAATTTCTCTTAAAATGGTAATTTTGAAAAATAGCTCCCTCTCCTCTGCTGGCTGCTATTATTCCTGCTTCATCCACCTCTTCCCAGGATTTGGTAAATAATTCATAGTTAACACATAACAGCTGAGCCTGGCTTCGCCACACCTCAGTTCTGAGCCTGGGTAACAGGTATGCCTGTGTTCTATGTGGGTTTCTGAGGGGAAGCTGCCTCTCGGCAATTGTAGCCAGAGACTTAGCCACTCATCTGAGTGCTCTGGGCAGGCACAGCTTGGCCCTGTCCCCTCCAATCATCGTCACCACACCGTTCCTGCTCCTCACGGCTCAGCAACATGTTGGCAGGTCGCTGGCCTGGAGCCTGCATTCCTCACAGAGGTCCTGTCACTATAATAACCATATTTTCTCTTGCGGTGGAGAGTAATTGAATTAAATTGGGCAGCATTTGATCCTGACCATACAAATTGCCTGATCCAATTGAGGCCTCTGTGAGGTCATGGGCAGGAGCGAGCCGAGCAGTCAGACAGATGTCCTTATCCCATGGGCCAGGCCATCCTGTTCTTGTTTGAGCACACACCCCAGAGACCTTCCTCCTCCATGTAGAATCCACTAGGGAAGGGAGGAGGAGGGTCCTCAGGCATGTGGGGAACACAGAGGAGCTGGCAGGGAGCAAAGTTTGACTGATCTCACAAGCTGAACATATGGACAAGCAGATGTTTCAACAGGAAGAAATGGAAGCACAGGAGACGGGTGACATCTGGAAATACAAGCTCAGAAACACTATGTACGGGGAGGGACATGGATTGGGGACCAAAGCTAACGTTGACAAATAGGAATTAAGAGTTTTACATATTGGACCCCACAACAATGTTCAATAATTAAATACAAATAAGAAATTATAGCTAAATAAAATTAGAACTTCAAATTATAAAGGATTTAAGAGTTTCGCTCTGACAGAACCAGACAGTGGCACATGCTCTGTGAGGCTGACCCACATGGAAAGGTGCCAGATTTGAGTCTGGAGACCTGAGTATTTTGAGCACAAGTATGCTATGATCCAGAACTGGATGGGAATGAGGACAGATTATCACTCAAGACCCTGTTGGCGGGGGGTGGGGGGAGGATGTGTGTGCCTGTCTCTTTCTCTGTTTCTTCCCTTCCCTTCCTCTCTCCCTCTCAGTCTCTTTCATGGAAGAAATAAATAAACAAACTTTAAAATGTTTTTAATTAAAAAAAAGTTTTGCTCTGGTGACATCTGAAATTATTCATGGTTTAAACATCACATGTCTTTGGAAAACAAGACGTCCTAGTAGTCTTTATCAAGAGTAAATTATGTGGATATTTTGCTAATTTAATGGCAAATATGAAACACAGATGCCTGGCTTCAAATGCCTAACTAGCTCTATGTATTTTCCCTTCTTTCTACAGATAAAATTAACTATAGACAGTAGCACTGAAGTTTATTAGCAGATTACATAAAGCTTATTACCAGGAGGGGAAAACGGAAGGAAATTCAGAGATTATTCCTTTAAAAACCTCTTTTCTTTGCCATCCTTCCCCTGGTCATCACCATCCCCCACTGGGACCTGGTACTACTATTCATTTCTCAGACATGAAACTGAGTGGTCTTTGCAAACACTTGACCCCATTCCTGTCAACTTCCATTTCATAACTGCTTAAGGTCAACATGAAAACAAAAAGACGTTTCCATGTTGAGAGAACCTGAAAATTCAACTCCACTTACAAAACATGGATGAGGTTGACTTCTATCCTCAAAGAATCATGACCTCTGTCACTTTGCTGTAGAGTTTCTCCTATTGGCTGTCCCTTGTTGACTAATTGAATTGGCAAGCTGGGAGGAACACTTCTTCTGACTAGTCACCCAGGGCCTGGCAGGAAGAAAAAGTGTTGAGATGCTGGGAACAATAAAGAGCAGTTAAGTACAAGAACGCCATAGAATGAAAATTATTGTCCTGTTCAGAAGCACAGAGTAGATGGTTTCTGATTGTGTTTGTTCTCATATTATAACTCCATGAGAAGGTGGTAAGAGGAGTTTTCCCTTCACCTATACTCAAAAGCTTCATCATGTGTGTGAGAATAAGTATCTGTAGGCTGAGAGAGAGAGGAAGTCCCAAACACCCAATAATTTTTAAATTATGGGTTATGACACATTAATGACTCCCAGGATGGAGAAAGTTTCCATTGGGACATATGATTCACCACAGTAAGAGAGCGAGTACTTTCAATACCTTCAATATGCCCCAACTTGGTTTCCAACCCAATAATCCTCCAGTCAAACCAATTTTTTCCAAGTGAGAGGTCCTCCCAAGAGATATGATGAATCACCATTACAGTATTGACAGGGCAAAGGAAATAAGGCTTGGTGCACTATGTGAAAACAGTTTAAGAGTTTAAGATTACATTTAAGATTAAATCCTCATTAAGGTTAAATGAGGGTAAGGAATAGAAGACTCTACCAAAGGAGCTCTGGCCTAAATGTCTTCTATATGTGACTTTATCAAATTAGTGCTGACTTCATCCTTGCATACTCACATTCTTGAGAAAAAGTTGTCCCTAAGTGTATGGCTATTGCTTACTTGTTCCCATTTTAAAACTGTGTAACTAAATCAAAGTTCGGTTAAATCTAGTGGTAAATCAATTAGGTATATGAAATGTACTAAAGGAATTCTTGCCATGCAAACTGGAAGAGCATACTCAAATTGAGGGCCAGCTGTAAAATTCAACTAGTGTTTTTGTTTTTCTTTTTTGGTTTCTTTCACCAGCTTCTCTTCCTGCATGTCCCTTATTCAAGCTGATATTCCATAGGTGCGGTTTGTGACCTTCCTCTCTTCTCGCTCCATACTCGCTCCCTGCAGGAGTTCATTAACAGCTGTGGAGGGCTTCAGTTATCATACACATACCCTATAAATGCCCAGTTCCAGATCTTAGGTCAACATACTCTCCTAAACTTCAGTCCATTCAGCAAACATTAATGGAGACTCTACCTGCTAAACTTTAGTCCATTTGGCAAACATTAATGGAGACTCTACCATGTGGCAGGTAGAGTCTCCACTGTGAGCTGGACATAAGAAAATAAATAAAACATGATGTCGGCTGTTAAGGCTCACATATAATGCTATATTCAGCTACCTACTGAGGATATTACTCAAATACAATAATACTGTTTTTTTGGTTTTTGTTTTTGTTTTTAGTCTGCTGTTATTTGTCAAGAACCTGTCACCTACTTTATGCCAACTGCTCAATGAAAAGTCCTTTTTGGTCCCTGCAGCACATATGTGTGACCTTCAGCTATGGTTAGAATCTTTGTGTCCCCTTCAAAATTCATGCTGGAACTAAACACCTATGTGATAGTATTGTTAGGTGGGGTCTTTAGCATGTAATCCCAATCTTACGAAAGGACTGACGATCCCTTTTGCCCCTCTGCCTTCCGCCATGCAAGGACACAGTATTTATCCCCTTCAGAGGACAGAGTAACAAGGTGTCACCTCGAAAGCAGCAATCAGGGGCTCACCAGACATCAAAATTAATGGTGTCTTGATCTTGGACTTCTCAATCTCTAGAACTGTGTGAAAAAAAAAAAAATCACAGTTTATAAATTACCCAGTCTTGGGCATTTTGTTATAGCAGCACTAATAAGCTAAGACATCTTTATGTGGCTCGTAGGCCACATAAGACTCAGGTATATCACCTCAGTACATGTTCTCATCACAGCCTAACAGCCAGGCACCAAGTGGAAAAGGATCCAGTGACATCTTGATCATGGTGTTTTATAGATTATTTTAGCACTGATCCTATGACATGGTGCCTCTTGTTTGAATTTTACATTTATGTTAAGAAATTTAAGATGTTGATAGATCACTTAAATATGTAGGAAAAATGTATTATTACTTCTTTTTAAAATTGACATATCAGTTAATATCTATATATTGCAAACTGAATTATTTTTGGGAAAAAAGCTACCTTTTGTAACTAGTTCTTTCAGTAAATAAGAGTACTCCCTTTTTTTTTTCTTTCTTTTTTTGAAGAGGTTTTTGTTATAGGGCTCATGCGCTCACCAGAAAGACAGAGAGAGACAGAGAGACAGAAAGCAAGAAATCACCCCCTTCTCCTCCATTATCCTCTCGGGATCTTGGGCACGCATGCACACACGCCCAGTGTGAGTTTAAGCTGCCGGGTCTGGGACTCGAACCACAGTCAACTACATGGGAGTCCAGTGACATAGCCATTACACTAACTGCTGGTCCCAAGAGTACTCTCAAAATTATATAATGAGAACAAATACGTGTGTGTGTGTGTGTCTCCTAATAAAATGTTGTTTTTGTTTGTTTCATATGCTGAGTTTCTCCATGAGATTTCATTTGAAAGAAAAAGAGTTTAATGTCAAAGAAGTTTGAAAACCATGGAATAAACTTGTGATTTCAGCTGCACATCCAAGGTCCTTCCTACACTCATTCTAGCTGCCTCTTCAGCCTGTACTCCCAACACACAAATCACCTGCTTTTCCTCTATCTGCGTTTTTGCTTAATGTGTTGTATCCTCCATTGGAATGCCTTTCTTCCTCCTCCTCTCCTGTACTCTTTTTTTTAAAAAAATTATTTATTTATTTTATTTATCATTATTATTACGTTTTTATTAGACCAAAGAGAGACACAGAGAGAAAGTGAGAGAGAGAAAGGGAGAGTGAGAAAGCAAGCCACCACATGCAGGACTTGAAGAGCTGTCAATGAAGTGGGAGTCCAGTGCCTTAGCCACCATGCTACCTGCAGGCTCCTCCCATACTCTCTCTTGAACGTCAAAGCTATCCTGACAGAAGAATGAAGAGCTCCAGGAACAGGGTATGTAGTCCCACAGAAGTGCTCCACCAACACTTTCCATGTTCCTGTAATGTTTTGTTTAAATTTCTAAGTTCCTAGATAAGAAGGGATATCACTTATTTATATTTGTTTATTTAGTGGCTGCTCACTGACTGGTTCATAATATGTGCTTAGTAAGTATGTGTTGAGGGCTGACTCAGTGGCACATCAATAAAGCACTGCTGAAGTGAAGCTGGATCCTATGGAAGATCATAGGTTTGGTTCCCCCATTGACCTGTAATTCTAGGCAAGAGCATGCGTGGTCCTAGCTGTCTGGGAAGGCTACAGGGTGGGATTGCAACATGATATCACGTTGAGAGTGCTCTTCTCTCTCTCTTACTCGTGAAGAAAATAGATGAACTTTAAAAATAAATAAATACATGTCAAATGAATGAATGAATACGAGTCATTTAAATAAGAACCAGGATTTAGCCCTTAAAGAATCTAAACTTTTAAATTTCTAAAATGTTTGTACCTGATGTTTAATGCCTACTAAGCATCGGTATGACTCTATTTCAAGGCATTGCCTCATTTAATCCTCCAAACTAGCTCCATGAGACAAGTAGTATAATTATCACGCTAATTTTGCAGATGAGGAAAATGAAGCAGAATGAGGTGATGTAACCTAACCAACTTCCCACAGCTACTAAAAGGCACTTGGATCCCAAGCTGTAACTACTACACCGTGAGTCCTCCCCCAGGAGACCCCTCACTGCTTACGCAGGGCAGTCTGTACACAATTGGACATTTTCTTGATGATTCAAGCATGATGACTGTGTTCTAAAATAGATGCCTTTGGGAACAGTTAAGGCTGTGTTCCTCTACATGTGATGGTGCCAGATACAATGAAGTTTTTAGGAACCGATTTCACTTTGTCTCCTGCCATTGCCTTGACAGAGGGGTTGTTTCTCAGTGTGCCTGTCTTTGGAAAAGCCAGGAGGAGAAGTGGAAAGAACATGAGTTTCGGGGTCGAAGGATCTTGAACATGAATACCATATCTACCATAAACTAGCTGACCTCTGAAACTGTTTTATGATCTTAAAACGAATCAGCAACAACAGTATACCATTGGTTGACATTAATTGTTGACAGAATAAAATAAGTAGGTATGAAGTCTCTAGTCTGCTGACTTCCCTTTCGTTCTTCTATTCTCATTACTTGATTTTAATATGCTGTGCAATTTGAAAACTACGCTTGTTAGAATTACGTCTAAGAGAAGCATAATTGAGGTTCTGATAGGGTATTCTTTGAGTAAAACACATAAGCTTTAAAACTTCTTCTGGGGCCGGCAGGTGGCATGGTGGTTAAGGGCATGGACTACCACATGACCCGGATCTAGAGGCTTGTTTTCTCACTTTCTCTCTCTCTCTCTCTCTCTCTCTCTCTCTCTCTCTCTCTCTCTGTACCTCTGTGGTCAAATTAACATAAATAAATAAATAAAATTAAATGAAATAATTCTTTAAAAATAAATAAAATAAAATAATTAAAATAAAACCGTCGTCTTCTAGCTGTAACCTTGGCAGCAATGAGGTCTTCTTCCCCTTTCCTCCTGGTTTTTGTCTGTCTTCAAGATGCATGAGGTTGGAATCCAGACAAGTGAGGGATCATGGTAACCTTCCTTCTCAGCTGACTCACCGCTTGATGGCAGTACACCACACTTCCCTTGTTCCTGCCTTTCCATTTCCATATGCACAAGGAGGAGCTCTCCTTAGGGAACCATCTCCAATTCCCAGTCTCCTTCTTTGCTTTTGATGTGAATTATCTCTTACACTTTTAGGTAATGGCAAATATTGTTTGTGTCTGTTTTTATGCACTCATGTAGAATGACATGGCACTTTGCCAAAGTCAAACTAAGTGCGTTTCATTAGACCATTTTCACAGGGAGGTTTTTCTTACACAAAATTATCCGCAATTAAAAATTAGAGAGATTTTCCCAGTGTGACACAGCTTTTTAAAAGATAGAGACAAAAACCTTTATCGAAAAAGCAATTTATAATGCCAGTAATTTTCTACCTCTGTCCTGCTATTATTAAGGATAGCAGTTGTTAAAAGAACTCTTAGCTCCGTTCTCTTTACTCAGCCTGTCGCACTCACATAATGGCCCGTCTCTATCTTCAACCCATTGCCATGGAAGTAATTATGCCACACGCTCAGAAGGATGATTTGCTACAGAATCAAAGAGGAAACAACTGGGTTCAGAATGAAAAATAATCTCCACATAAATGAGAGAAAGAAGCATGAAGAGGAGAAGGATCCACAGAGCAGTGTTTTGCATGGAAGAGTGTTATGAATACAAGTTTTAAACTAAAACATCATCCAAATAAGACAATAACATATGAAGTGATTAAAATAACTTTCCCAATGCCCAGTTTCCTTCTCCCATATTTTTCTACCATAGCACATGGCTTGAAAGTCTCAAATAAATGGCTCTTTACAGCTGCTGTGGTATTTCCTGTAGCTAGCACTTGATGTGAATAGTTTTATATCTTTCCTAAAATCGTGGAAAGGAATCACAAAACTTCACATTTTAGTTGTGATTTGGGTCATCTTGTCCCATTGCTCTGCCTTTAGAAAGTCTCAAACTGAAACATTCCCAAGCAGATCAAAATCTACGCTGAAAATATCATGAGGTGATTTTGCTGAGATCGAGGACAGAGTTCCCTCAATATAATGGGTCAAATATTTCATTGAAGAAGGAACAGGGTATCCAAAAGCTAAAGACCCTGTTGCAAATTTGGCCTTGGGGTCTGCCCACCCAGTGAGCGTGGAAAAGTCACATGACAGCCCTGTTCTCAGGGTGCCTCATCTTCAACAATGGAGTTAATAACCCGAGTCACAAGGCTGTTTCAATGAACAAGTGAGATGATGGGTGTGAAAGTGCTTTGAAACTGCAGCTTGCTCTTGGAATGTCACTTACTATAATTGCTGTGCTCACTCCATTCATTTTCCCTCTGTGGGCTAAAGAATATGATCCTTTATCACCAATCTTCAAAAGGACTGGCTCCCAGTTACTACCACTTGTACCACCACTCTCCACTGCCTGGAAAAGGGGTGTGGTCTGAACTAGAAGGAGGAGCATGAAACCTACAAGCAGTAGCAACTTCCTGCCCACTCCCCACCCCCTGAACATGGATCTGTGCACCTAAGATAACTTAGCCTTGATCTAGTGTTAGAACTGTGGGTGAGTGACCTGGATTCTGCTGCTGTCTGGCCTTATAACTCTAGGTTATTTCGTCACTTATTTGCTATTCATTCTAAATAAATAATGATTCGAGACACAGGCTTTTGAACCAGGCATCCTGATTACCCCAGTGACTTGAGAGGTTATCTTAGGATAAATACAAATACCAGCTAGTATTTATTGAGCATTCGTGGATACTAGCACTATTTCAAATGCTTTATAGCTACTATCTCAGGTGATCTTTGCAATACCCTATGAGGTTAGCCCAGTTATTATTACCCGTGTGCACTCTGTAGATAGTGTAAGTGATGAAACTGAAGCCAGCACACTTGAGTAACTGGCTCAAGGTCACTGGTGAGTGAGCGAGAGCCTTGTGCTCATCTCAATCATGCTGGATTCTTCTTTAAGAAATGCATCAATGTATCTGAAGTACACAGAGCAGGGTCTGCCCCACCAGTAAACATGCCATGTTAGCTATCATCTGTTGTTTACTGAGGGCCCAATGTATGCCAGCCACTTGGCTATATATAAGTGACACATGGTTGTTGGGGTGCAGGAGTGATCAGGCCCAGTACCTGCACCAGGACACAGGTTTGTGTCTGCAGCTCACAGATTAGAGACAGTCACAGAGAGGGGATAGCAAGCAGTTTATTGAAAGAGGGAAGGAAAAACAGCTCCCAAGCAGGGAGTGGTCAAGGAAAAGAGGTTGCTGAAGAGGAGCTGGGCTGGGAGGATTTTACTGGGTCAGAGGGACTTTGACTGGGCTTACTTTCAGGTAGGGCTTATGCATGAGTTTCCCTCACGGTTGGGGACACATGCTGGATGGGTCTGGTTATTGTTCCTGTAATTTTGGAATGGGTATGAAGGTCAGGAAAATCTTTGTCTAAAAGCTTTGGGCCATAAAAACCATTATCTTATCTTCTTCCTAGAATGTGCTGGAGCCTGGAAAAAAGCCTTTGTTTTAGGTTGTCTCCATCTTAAAACTTATTCCATTTTGGGCCTATACCCTAACTATATTCTTAGGGTCCCTGTCTTCTACTTCACAAGCCAGATGCACAGCCCACAGCCCCACCCCATAAGAAGCACGGAATTTTTTTCCCACATGGTTTTGGTGATCAAATAAAAAAGGCAATACATACATAGGTGTTTTTTGTTTGTTGGTTTGGTTTTTTTTTGAGAGGTTTTCGCTATAGGGCGCGTGAGCTTGCCAGACAGACAGAGAGAGACAGAGAGATAGAAAGCGAGAAATCACCCCCCAGGGAGGATGGCCATGCTGCAATCCCTTCTCCTCCATTCTCCTCTCGGGATATTGGGCACGCACGCACACGCGCCCGGCATGAGTTTTAAGCCACCGGTCCAGGACACGAACCGCGGTTGACCACGTGGGAGTCCAGCCACATAGCCATTACGCTAACTGCTGGTCCCACATATGTGTATTTTTGAAAGTGAAATGCAAATACATTTGAGAGGCAGAGTTACCATTACTTTATTTTAACAGAATCTGGTATAATGTCTTGGTAATAAGAAATAAATCGAAGAGCTACATTATAACAACTTTCTTGTTGAAAGAATCATCTGGTGCTGGGACAAGTATCTACAGCCTACTCTATCTGCCAAAATAACTGACCTGATGAGTAGTTCCTAGATGGTCATGTTGACTCCAGCCATATTGTTGTAACTCCATGCTTATTTACTTTCCTCCAGAATAGGACACAGCGCAATATGAAATGTCTGCTTGCTTTTCCAGGATTGGCTGGCCCTCTACCAGAATATTGGTGAACTAATCTTTCTTTTCTTTTCTTTTTTTTTCCTTTTCTTTTCTTTTCTTTTCTTTTCTTTTCTTTTCTTTTCTTTCCTCCTTTCCTTTCCTTTCCTTTCCTTTCCTTTCCTTTCCTTTCCTCTTTTTCTTTTCTTTTCTTTTTTCTTTTCTTTTCTTTTCTAAAAGAACTATTTTATTCAACTTTATTTATTTATTTTAATTTGACCAGAGAGGGACAGAGTGAGAGAGAAAGACAAAGAGAAGGGAAGTGAGAAAGTAAGTTACCAGGTCTGGGACTCAAACCACAGCCAGTCATGTGGGAGTCCAGCATCCTTAACCACCACACCACCTGCTGCCCAGTGAACTAAACTTTCTAAACACCCAATCAACATGTATTTATTGAACATGTGCTTTTCACAAAATACTATACTAAAGATTATGTTTGTTCATGCTTTCTGGAATTTATAGTTCTGGAGTAATTTTGCTAAAACTTTTGTATTACAAGGATCACAGAAAAATACAGCAGAGATTCATTCTCTCCCCTATCTCCAAGAATGTCTTCTAAGAGACGAATCCTGGAGCCTAGTCATTAAGGAAGCTGAATTCTGTATGGCCAACTGTGGTTGAGACCAGTGACTTCAAGAAGCTCCAATGGCTTGAAAAACACACTGGGTGCATGTACATGCATTCTCAAAATCACAACTGTATGGAGAAATGGAGGAGAAGGGATTGCAACATGACCACGTCCCACTGGGGGTGCTTTCTACCCATCCCACCATTCCCTTGCCCCATGTGTTTCTATATTCTCTGGCCAGCACATGTGCCCTGTAAGTATTTAAAGAAAAAAAAAAAAAAAACTCGTAATAAATTTGGGGCTAATAAAGTGTATGAAGCCATTAAGAGCACCATGGTTCTTACAGCTTAAAAGGCAAATTTCTGAGGGAGGTAGGATCAGGGAGGTAATATGATATTGTCATTTCTTGATTGCCTACTCTGCTGTAAATGCTAGACTATATAGTACTTACCAGCTGTGTTGCCTTGGACAAATTTACTTTTCTGGACCTCAGTTTCATTATGCAAAAAGTGAGGGTCAATAAAATACTTGCGAAGCTCTTTGAAAGCATCTTTTACTTCATTTAATCTTCTCACAAACCCTGTGCAATTGATAGTTTTTTCCCCTTTTGCCTCTGTTGGAATTGAAGTTCAATTTCATGACCAACGCTGCATATGTAAGTTCTGACTGTTTAAGTTGGTAAACAACAAAGTAGGGACTCAGATATAATTTCTTTATTTTAATGTTTTGAAAGGATGTGGTCTTTTCTCCGATAAAAGGTCCACGACAGGAATAGATTACAATTGGAGAATTAAAAGCCTAAGCGATAAGTGCCAGATGTTATTATTATTCAACGCAATTGTCCTTATCCTAGTTATTTGGACACTCTGGCCCCAGGATTTCTTGGTATCTATGTTTGCAGGTCAGTGCTCAAAGAACTTCTCACAAACAGTTTCAAAATACAAACACTCAATTTCAAAGGTAAGCAAAGCCAAATTGACTTTAAAGTCAGAAAGTTCCATTCCCCCTGCTCCATGACATGCTCTGTGTGCTAGAGGGTGAGTTTTCCCAGTGATAAGGGAGCCTTAACTGGGAAGTTCTGAAAGCTGCTCATGAGTGCTTCAAAGGTCATCAGCAGAGAGATGGCCTTGAGAGGAGGGCTTTAGCTAAGGAACCTGCCACTGGGAGTCAGCCATGAGCAAACACATTCTCTTTCTGTCAAAAGTTATGCACCCAGGGGGAACAACTGACATAACTAGAGATATTTTTAATTATGCCGCATGTAATGAGAAAATGATACCCATGTCTAGGTAGCAAGTGAAACTGGAAGCTTCCTATTGGCAATGCGGTGGGATTGATTGATTGATTGACTAATGGGAGATTTTTGCTATAGGGCATGTGCCCTCACCAAAGAAACAGAGAGAGATGGAGAGACAAAAGTTAAGAAATCACTCCGTAAGCGAGACTGCCATGCCACAGTCTCCTCGCCTCCATTCTCCCCTCAGAATTTCAGGCATGCACACACACGCATCTAGGGTGAGTTTCAAGTCACTGATTCTGGGACTTGAAATGTGGTTGACTACATGGGAGTCCAGCACTTCAACCAATATGTGCCACCTGCTGGTCCCGGTGTGGTGGGTTTTAGAATGGTATCTTTTTCTTTTCCTCTCCTTTCTTTTCTTCCTCCTTCTTCCTTATTACCCATTCTGTCATAGAACAGTAAACAGCCAATTTAATTCAAAGTCTATACTGTCATATATCTGTATAATTTTTTATTTCACTAAAACCTCATAAAATATATCTTACACCAAGCCTTACCATGACCTACTGAAGTGGTACATGTACTCCTAGAAATTCTGTCTCCTTCAGGTCTTGTTCTTTGCATCTGCCATAGCAAGATACAGAAGAAACTCTACCTCCAGGTACTTAAGCATATTGGAAGGACAGCCAGGGAAGTTTCAAGCGACGTATTTGGGATAAATACGTAATGAAGTTGGGATACATTATCATACCCACTGGCAAGAGGCACTTAGTATAGTCCCCAAAATGAAGTTATTCCGTACTTTAACTTAGAGTGCTATAATTTATTTTTTTAAAAACCACCATGGAAAGAGTCCACACTAGAGAAGTATGGAGTAGAAAATGCAGTTAAACGATAGTTCTCGCTCCAGCCACTTTTCAGCCTTCCTCCTGGAGCTCTCCTGAGAGAAAGAGATCGGCTTGGGATCAGATGTGCAGAGTGGCCTCCAAGCACAGCTGCTCCTGGGCCCCGACATGCCCTCAGGAACTCTTCTGTCCCCAGGGAGTAGCAGCTCCTACCTTTCCCTGTTTTTCTGACAGTCTTGCAAGGAATGCCACGAAATCATCCCAATGGTAGCTATGCCACAGTGCAGTCAACAGGTTCTCAGGAGCTAACACAAAGGCCGCCAGCTATAGGCTTAACCGGCCTCCCTTTGTGCTCAGAGACTACATGCCGTAATTCCCTGTGTGACAACGTTGTGTAAACTTGGCAGCCACTATCACATTCACCCTCAGCTTTTTTGGCAAAATGATTGCAGTCGTTAGAGCCTTGCCTGAGAGCCTTCTTCACTAATCTCTGTGGCTCTGCTCTGACTACTCACAGAAAATTGTTTCTTCTTTGGTGTTTCAGGTCAGATTTGCAGAAGCCAAATTCAGTGACAGCTTAAGTAATTTTCCACATTGGCTGCCTTTCATGTTCAAATGCAGATGAAAATTGCTTAATTCTCTGCTATCCTCTGACTGCAGTGATTTAGCCTAAAATTCCTTACATTTGTCACAAGAGTTCCCAAGACCCCTCTATTAATTTAATTCCATCCACCCTGAGCATTAGTAGTAGTGCTATATGTACAATTAAGAAGGAAGAAGGATCAGGACCAGCAGATGGCATAATGGTTACATCACTGGACTCCCACGTAGTCGACCATGATTTGAGTCCTGGACCCAGTGGCTTAAAACTCATGCCAGGTGCGCATGCATGTGTACCCAAAATCTCTAGAGGAGAATGGAGGAGAAGGGGTGTGTCATGGCCATCCCACTGGGAGGGTGATTTCTTACTTTCTGTCTCTTTCTCTCTGTCTCTCCAGTGAGTATACGCAGTCTATAATCAAAACTCTCTTTAAAAAAAAAAAAAATAAGAAATAAGGAAGAAAGAAAGAAAAAAGAAAGAAAGAAAGGGAGAAGGAGATACTTGAATAATCCAGAAAAGAAAGAAAATCTTTCTTGATTACAGCAAGGTATAAATTATATTATGTTGTCACTGGATTTAAGGTGTGAAACTAGTATAATTAATATCAGAAAAGGAGCTCCGAATTGAGAGACAAGAAACCTGGACTCAGGTCTTATGTACCATTTGAAGAGCAAAAGGGTCTTAACCCCTATTTGCATCATGGACTTCTTTGAAGATGTGCCAAATGCTTTGGAACCTTATTCACATACATACAAAATTTGACCAAGCATTTCACAGAGCCTGACCCTCAGGAACAATCTCTCTCAGTCTATCTCTACTGTCTTTTCCAGCATTAACCCCCAGGAAGTCCATTAATCCTGTATCAGGAGAGAAAAACCTATCAAGTTTACATTTTTAATGTTCAAAATGCTAATTGTCCCATATAGCCCTGAGCGCAAAAACTGAAGAGTGTTGGGAAGTTTAATCAACTGGTAGTGTAGCTCCTGCTCATCCTTGGCTTTCATGAGATGCTAAAATTATCCCCAGCTCCTCAGAGCATTATTTGCAGTTCCATATGGTTTATATCCTAGCAATCTAGCAATTCATCAATCTGTTTACATACTGATGTTATACTTAGATTGATATTTAACTCTCCTCAGAATCACTGCCTTGTAAAAGATTTATAAATGACTGCTTTGCAGTAATAAAATAGATACTGCACTAAATGGAAAATAGTAATCATTTAGTTACAAATCATGGTCCCTCTCTGCTTATTTACACATACATAACCACATATTTATACACGAGCACGTAGAGAAGGCTATGTCAGAGCCTCTGACATTGACAACCACGTCAAATACTGAATGTCAATTTGTGAAACAGCAACCAGAGTTCTGGATATAAATAATTTCACATGAAAATGTATATAAAGTATACATACAGCTATTGACACACATATAAAGTGCATGCATACTCTGTTCTCTACTTGTTTTTATTCCATGGTATATGTCAGAGTGATATTTAAAATTTGTTAGGAGACATCAACAATGTATAAAATAAATAGCCTTTTTTCTATGCCTATAATACCATAGAATCTTAAAGCTAGAAGATTTTTTTAAAGGTTGTTTACTCTGGTTTCTAACCCAATGTAGGAATCACCTCTTTCACAACTTAGATAGATGGCTATATCAAGCTTGAATATGTCTTTTTTTGGAGAGGTTTTTGCTATAGGGCGTGTGCACTCGCCAGACAGACAGAGAGAGACAGAGAGACAGAAAGCGAGAAATCACCCCCCAGGGGGAATGGCCATGCCACAATCCCTTCTCCTCCATTCTCCTCTCGGGATCTTGGGCACACATGCACATGCGCCCAGCGTGAGTTTCAAACCACCAGGTCTGGGACTCGAACCACAGTCGACTACATATGGGAGTCCAGTGATATAGACATTATGCTAACTGCTGGCCCCAAGCTTGAATATTTCTTTTGAAGGGAAACTCACATCTGTGCAGATCTAAATATTAGTTCATTTTTCCTTACATCAAGGCAGAATATATATCCAGTAACATTCATGAAAAATCTGAACTAAATTTGACTTCCTCTTTAAATTAAGTTCTTCTTTTACAGTTTCCTTTCTAACTGACAGAACCACTGATCCACCACTTCAAAACCAGGCCCAATACAGCTCTCTTTTTCCCATTTAATGGGTGACCAAACCTAATAAATGTGTCTTTCTAAAACAGCCTCTTGGGTCTGCGCCTCTTCTCCATTTCAAGAATTTTATCACCTCTTTCTTGGATTATTGTAATAGCCAATAACTGATTACTCCAATTCTAATTTTAACCCTTTAAGGTTCATTACTCAAATCAGATCAAGACTTCATTGTATAAAGTTCTTCAATAAAACCCGAGAGCAACATTAGATCATGAAGTCTTCCCATCTCCAAGCTCTGGCCAAATTCCTCAATTGTATGTGCTCCTCCTAATATCCTTTCCATTGTGGGACCAACCGATGGCATAATGGTTACTTCACTGGACTCCCACATGGTTGACTGAAGTTCAAGTCCTGGATCTGGTGGCTTAAACTCACACTGGACACGTGTGCATGCATGACCAAAATCCCAAGAGGAAAATGAAGAAGAAGGGATTGTGGCATGGCCATCCCTGCCCCAGGGGGGTGGGGTGGTGATTTCTCACTTTATGTCTCTCTGTCTCTCCAGCAAGTGCACTCACCCTAGAGTAAAAATCTCTCTCTCTAAGGTCTCAACCCTAGCCAAGGACACTGATGGAACTTGAACCTTAGAGGCTCTGATGTCTCCCAGTGTGCATACTAATAAACCCTAAACCAATCATTTGATAAACTAGCCATTGGTAAATACAATTACTTAGATTACTTGCAGGCTTTATTCAAATTGTATTTATAAGTTAATTCAGAACTCATTGGAATAATGTTTTGAATAGGACGAACTCACATAAAGTTGAAATACTCTACATATATAATTAAAATAGTAGATCCCAAGGCTATTATAAATGTATAGCACAGTACTTTAGTTATTCATTCTTTTTTTTTTTTTTTTTTTTGAGAGGTTTTCGCTATAGGGCGTGTGTGCTTGTCAGACAGACAGAGAAAGACATAGAGACAGAAAGCGAGAAATCACCCCCCCGGGGAGATGGTCACGTCGCAATCCCTTCTCCTCCATTCTCCTCTCGGGATCTTGGGCACGCAGGCACACGCACCTGGCGTGAGTTTTAAGCCACTGGGTCCGGGACGCGAACCGCTGTCAACTACGTGGGAGTCCAGCGACATAGCCATTATGCTAACTGCTGGTTCCCAGTTATTCATTCTTCTCTAGTCTTAGCTACTCCTGAAAAATTGTCTCTGAGATAATGGTAGCTCTCACAGCCTTCAAACTCATTCATGTTGAAGTGTAGATGAAATACGTCAGATGACTCTTGAGTACGGTCATCTTCGTGAGCGCCCACCCTCATCCAAGGGCTTGACACCAGGCAAACACACAGTAAATATTCCCTGGATGGATGAAAGCATGTATTGGTGAGAGTTAGAGAGCACAAGAGCCTTAGAGTGATAGGGGAGAGTGGTAGGGGAGAATGATCGGAGAGATGCAGTGAGATTCTGGGGTTAGCTAGACTCTTACTAGTATAACTATAACTCTTTCCTAACTCCTACTTTGGTAGATTGAGGGAGAAAGTTGGTAAAAATTGGTGCTAAGCCTGAAATCTGCAATGAGGGTTATCATTGGGAGTCCTTGCCTAGAAGAGATATCAATGCAACTATTTTAACTAAGAAGCTTTGATATCCTCCCCCACCTCCACCATGTTAGCCAAAAGAGTTTATTCAAACTGAATGATCATGCAGAACTTTACTAGTGAACAGTTTATCAATAGTTCCTATATTCTTCCTTACCCATTAAAGAACAGTAACCTATTATTTGAAGAACTCATCCAGTTCACACAGGTGAGCTACACTGGGAATTGCCAGAATCCATGGAAATATTACTTTAGCCACCTAGATAACCTCAGGCCCACTAAATTGATGGTTGCCATTATGTACTTATGTTCTTTCCCAGGGGCTCAGAGAAATAGAGTTAATTTTAATTTCTACTCAATAAATGTCCTCAGCGAAAATAATAACAGCCTCTTGATAGAACTAGCTCATGTTTAGCTGACAGGTCTGGGCTTGACTGATGACTGAATGAGGAGATACTCTCTCTCTTCCCAATACTCTGTCTCTTCTTCCCAAGGTCCCCTAAATCTTCCAGTCTCTGTTCATCTGGAACTAAGATAAAAACCTTTAAAACCAAATATTTAATAAAAATGTACATAGGTATAAAACACTTTACACAAATATTTATTACTTTGTTTACAATCATCAAAAATTGGAAACAATCTTAATCTACTTCAACTGATAAATAATGTTTAATTTGTTGTACATCCATGCAATGAAATACTACTCAGCAAGAAAAAGGAACAAACTACTGGTATACATAAGAACATGGATGAATCTCTCATGCATTATGCTAACTGAAAGAAGCCAGACCTAAAAGACTACATACATATCATATGACTGCATTTGTAGAACATTCTGAAAAAGCCCAAAACTATAAGGACAGTAAACTGTTCAATGGTTGGCAGGGCCTGGGCAAGTGGAAGAGGCTGACTATCGAAGGCACAAGGGAGTGTTGGGAGGTGATGGAACTGTTCTGTATGTTGATTATGTTCATGGCCACACACACAAAAATATTGTCAAAATGCATACCTGTATACCAAAAAGAATGAATTTTAGCATACATAAATTATACCTCAAGAAGCCTGACTGAAAATAATTTTAAAATAATTTTTTGGGTAAAAGAAGAAAAAATTAAAAATGGTTAAGAGAGATAAAACAATTTTCTCATTTCTATCGATGCTCATGTCTCTGTGTTCAATGGAAAGTAACACGCATGTAGTTTCTCAGCACTCCACATAGCATCTCACTGAATCCTCTTACAAACTTTCTAAGACAAGGATTGCCATTTCTGCCACATGAGTAAAACAGCTGAGGTTGGGAGGATGTGGCTGCCAAGTCACAGCAAGGAAGTGGACTATAGGGCGGGGCCACCAGTTCTGACTTCCTGATTGTTGGTTGGTTGTTGTTGGTGGTGGTGGTGGTGTTCCAATGACACTGAAATTCTTCATCCTTGAAGTGGGTCCATCAACAAAATAAACAGAAGGGGAGGAGATATAAAAAAGCTTTTGTCTCCCTGCATAGATAAACATTGAACTGAATGTCTGAAAAAGAGATATAAAGCAAATGTCGGGATTTTGTCCAAAATAGGCTGTGGTGACATGAAACCAAACATCTGATTTGCAATGGTATAGTTCAGGGAAGCATTCAGGTATTTTGATTATGCAAAGGAAACTACCTGAATATTTGGAATTTTGAGTTTAATTGACATTTTCCTTGTCAGATGTCCCAGAGAGTGTGATGGACACATTCCCTCAGTGAGACCGTGAAGGCACACAGCAGTCGGTCATCTCCCTGAGTGTGCCAGCGTCTCACAGAGTTGTTGTTATATTTGAAGTCACTTGTCTCTCTCCCACAAAGAATGGGCAGTAAATCAGACCTTTCATACATCTTCCTGCTCTCATAGATCCCACTGCTACATTGCACAAAAAACATAGGTCGTGTAATGTTTGGGGTTGGCATAGGAACAGCTTTGGAAATTTTCAGACCAGATGGGTCAGAAAGTTAGGAAGTTTGCAGCAGGGAACATTCTTGCAGTGACCACTGATAAGCTAAATATCCTGACTAGTCTCCTCTCTTTCTGACACACTGCCTAACAGAGGGAGAGAGAGAGAGCTGGGTGGTTCTGTAATAGTCACATACAGCATAGGGCACCCTCATATCTCACCCCTGCTTAAAGACATTGCAAACTTTTTGTGGAGTCTATCTAAAAAACTGAAGCCCAGAATCATGAGATATAAGGTTAGTGAGTATGAAGAGAAAAACTGTAAATGCACTGTTACAAATTGCACTGCTCAGTCAGACTGAGAGTTAAAAAGATAGGAAAGAGTTCAAAGGTGACTTACTGCATAATTTCACCTGTTGCTTCTGTATACTATGATGGTTGTATCCCTCCATCTCCATAGATCGCACAAATCTCAGCGTTCCTTATAAACCTCCGGCAAGAGGCCCACATCTTTGGAAAGAAGTGAAGAACAGTTGTCTTCCTTTTCTTCCTGGGGATAGCAGAGGGGGCACGTGAGGGAGTAGGAGAGGGGTGGGATGGGGAGAGAGCACTGAGGAGGCAACACAACGGTGGATGAAAGAGAAGAAACTGAAGCCCTCAAGCTAGGGTGCCTTGGAGGATTTCAAACATGCCAATAATTATGCATCACCAGGCTGCCTGCACCAACCTTCAACAGTTATCGTGCATCTTGCTTGGAGCAGCTTATGAAAATCTACATGTTCACAGAAGAGAAATTATGGATTAATATTTCACTGGCAATGATGATACTTTGAAACTCTCCAAACATACTTCCATTAAATATCCAGTTCTTCCTAGTGCAATTTAAATATGAATAGATTTCTAATTATTTCTAAACATTTAAATAAGAATAAATTTCATGTAGCCTTTTTGGACCACACCTATTGGGTAAACGGAGTCATGCCCGCAATCAAGTCTAGATTTCCAGAGGAGAATTCTCCTTTTCTCCTACATTTACCTAACACTTGGGTGGTATTAGCGCAGAAGCAATGAACATGAGAATTAGGCTTATCTGAACAATGGTCTCTGTTCTAAGCCACAGGGGAACCATTTTGAGCATTATTCCTGGCAAAATTTATAGCATGATAGCAAAAACTTTCTCTGGGCCAAAGTTTATTCCACAGAAGAGTAAAAGGCAGCTTCCCAACTTCCATGGAAAAAGGGGAGGGAGAAATAAGGTGGCTAGAGGGATGAGCTTCCTGATGATTTGACTTTCCATGGCTCTGGGTTCTATGGTGCCAAAGGGAGTAAAATCCATGTATATGAGTGAAATAAAGCAATCCAACTGCCTTTCTGACCTTATATTTTTAATCATTTCTCTCCAGAAGCAATCACTTTCCCATCTGAACATGCCTGTCCTCAGGCTGTGGAACAAGGGCAAAAACATTAGAATCTCTTGATTTGGCTCAAATCCTATTTACAGTATTAAGATCACAATAACTTCTGTTCAGCTAAAAGTGTGTTTAGAATCATTGCTTCCAATGTAACAACCACTACTCCAATCAACAATTGTTTTCTGAACACCTATGGGGTGTCCAGGTCTGCTTGGGCAGCAAGGAGCCCGCTAGGAATATATCCAGGATCCCGGCCTAAAAGAGTTTGCTGTTAAAATGAGAGACACAAACACATATACAAGTGACTCCATGGCTATGTCATAAGAGCTAAAATAGGGGCATGAAGTAATTGTAAGGAAAGGAAGAAGTGATCAAAACAGTCCAAGGGTCAGAGAGTCTTCTGGTTAGGGAAGGATATTCCCAGATAATGGTGCTTCAGTGCAGGAAGTGCTGATGACGAGTGGAAAAGTGTCATGGTGCGCAACACTCTCTTGATGCTGCCACTCGGATTAGCCCAGAACCAGGAGTCCCCTCTACAGGGTAGTTTTGCTCTTGGGAAATTCTCAATTCAAATTTCCATACAAAAACCTAACCATTTAGTTTTTCCATGAAAATATAGTCATACACTTACACACACTTGCCCTTCTCAATCTTGTCAGAGTGATGGCAATTATGTTTTTTTGTTTTCTCTTTCCAGGTCATGGATGTATTCAAATCTAAATTCCAAAGGTGATTAAAGAGCAAAGGTACCTGATTTTAAATACTCAGGGGAAAAGTTTAGGGTAGTCAGTGAATAACAATTAGCAGTATTTTTCCATCTGATTGGCAGACCCTATGGGGTTTACTCTTGAGAACCAATTTAGCTTTCTAGTAAGGTTATCTTGCACACTTTCCAGGGTCCCCCGGAATAAATAGACTAAGCAGTAAGGAGGAAATCAATACAAGTGCGTTTGTCTGGAATGTGGCGACAACTATCAGAATAGAAGGAGACAAATAAATACAAAAACACAGCAATTATCCAAAATTTCAGCTAGCTGTTCTAATATTTTCTTCAGATCAACAGGTTGGTCATGAAAAATTACACTAGAAATCCAGGCCAGGGTCAAACAGAAGCTATAGCATACATGAAAAGAGAGAGAAAGATTTGTATCTCCTGATTTATTTTAAAATCAGTGGGAGTTTAGTAACTTTCTTTCATAAAGAAATAAAAAAGAAAACCATCTTATTGTTAGCAAATAATGAAAACTGTGTCCAGTTCCAAAGTTGCCTAGAGCAAGTGCGTGCCAATGGCAAACTGGGAATAATGAATACAGACTTGTCAACTGATAGGCCTTAGTTCTCTGTCTCTCTGGCAAGAGAGAAAATATGAAAATGTTTACATTTTTTTTAATATGAATTAACAATTCACCCTTGATGGTGCAGATTCTGCTAAACCAAAGGGAGGATCACGGGTGAACAGTGTCCCTGTTTGCCTAGGACTGACACGGTTTTGTTGCACAGGGAGTCCCAGGAAACCCTTCAGTCCTGGATAAGCCAGGATGGTTGGTTTCCCTAGGGAAGAATGAATCCCCAAATACATTCGAACAAAAGGAATTCTGGGGCAGAAGGGACTTTATTCTCTACAGTTCGAAGCATCCTTCCTTCTCTAACCGTGACTCAGCGTGTTTTGTCTCTTTCCTTTAAACAGGATATGTAGACTTTTGGTGGGAAGGTGGAAAAGGAGCAATCCCTTCTTTCCCACATAAGTTTTCAGAGCTGGTGCCTCTTTCTCATGGCCAACTCAGTTGCTGACAGGAAGACACAGCTGATCAAGTCCTTGGTGAATGACGATCTCATCCATCTGTCAACAGTGATCTGGGCATTTCCAAGAGGTTTCCAGACTCGATTTCAGCAGGACCACACCACCATCGAACTTGTTAGACATAGAAATCATCAAATCCCACCTTGGATCTAAAGAATAGGAACTCTGGGGTACCAAGCAAACTGTGTTTTCTTAAGTACTCCAGTAGTATGAAAACTACTGCTCTAGAGACTGATCTTGAATAATTAGATATAATAAGTAGACCTATTACAAGTAAAAAGAATAAAATTAGAACTCAGTATGTGAGTGTGAAGAATTTTTATCCCGATTAAAACAATGGCTAAAAGCCACTTTCTGACCTGATTTATACCCTGTTTTACCACTAGGTTGAATTCAGGTCCAGATTAATTAAGTTTTCCCCTTCCCCAAGACTCAAAAAGAAAAAAAAAAAAAAAAAACCTAAAGGATAACTACACCCTGTATTTGAGAAAACAATTAGCATTTTGAATGGAAAGAAATTCAGCAAACATTAATCTTTGCCACAACCATGTGCTGGTCTTGGAAAGTAAGTCATTGTTGAGAATAAAAGCATCAATAGATTCTGAAAAATGTGGTCAAATGTCACCTTCTCCCTTTCTCTCTTCCTTTCCACAACCCTACTCTCATTGTACTTCTTTTTCCCTCTAGGAGCCGCAGAAATCAGATTCCAGAAAAGTGCAGGTATCCTCCAGTGTGATTGTCATGTAAGCAACACCTGTAAGTTAGACCTAGAGTTGTTCTCTGCCCTCCCAGGTAAACTGGATTCAAGGTTGCCCAGCAGCCTGGCTTTCCGACCTTTAGAAAAGATGATGGATTCATTTAGAATCAGGGGCTAGGAAGCTGGGAGCTCAGGTGCTGCAGAAATGGCAGGTGGTTGGAGTTGACTTGACAGCAATTAAATGTACAAATCTTTGATTAGGCTCCCGGGAATGGAGTCATTATCAACCCTGAACAGACCAGCTTGCCTTCCACCGCCTCATTAGCTGCTCCACTGATGTTACTTTAGAAAGTGAGGGGGGGAAACACCTCTCCTCCAGAATGAGGGAAGTTGAGTGACAAAGCAGGGAGGGAGCAGAGAGAGCCAGTGTAAGCATTTCTAGCTGAACAAACAGGTCTCTGGTTTTTTTTTGTTGTTTTTATGATGTGGTCGCTGACATGAGCGTACATGTTTGCTGGACTATGAAATAGCCCCATACCTGCCTGATTTATCTGCCAAGATTTTTTAATTTAATCTACCTTTTCTAGCTCCCCAAGTGATTCACTATTTCCTGCCAAAGTCTCAGTCTGGTGGGAAAATTTCCTCCAGGGTCCATATCTACCAGATCTAATGTGGGGCATGCTTTCTACACCTTCCCCACGGGCTGGTTGGTCTGGGATCTGCCCTTCAACCTTTAGGTGCTACAGAACATCAACATCAAATTCTACTCCCTGTACAGTCCTGACTCCCTCTATGGGCCACATTGATGTCAATCTTGTGGATTTTCCTCAGGTTATTAGAGAGTTAGGGTCTGACTGAACACAACTATATGCATTAAATAGTCTTTCCAACAGGGAGCTTTAAAACAAAAGGGAAATGTGCGTTATAATCCTATAGTAAAATTCTGTGGAATCATTTATTTGAGATGAACTGATTCATTGTATAACTTACTGTTTTTATTATTCTCAATCTGCTAGTCCCTAGATTAATATTTATAAAGCATGCTCCATAAATCGTTTTTGATCACCTATCATAAATCTCATATTAATTTACTGTGGCAAAGGTATGGGCAAAGGATAGTCTCTACTTTTGAGTTCAGTATCCATTAGAAAGAAGCATCATACACACCTTATTTCCTTTATTCATTTATTCAGTGAATATCTACCACATGTCTGTTTAGTTTAAGTGTTGTGCTTGTCAATGAAAATACAAAGGACAACAAAGTAGAGTAATTAAAATTGCTTGTTATCTGATAAGATACACACACACACACACACACACACATACACATATGTATATATACTTATTTAATTCTTGTAGCAACTCCATGAGATAAGAAAACCAAAGCACAGAGAAGTTAATATAACTTGCCCAAAATCACACCGCTGGAAAATAACAGAGATGGAATTTAAACCCATGCAGTCTGTCTTCTTAACCACTATGAAATGCTCTTTCAAGTTGCTTATAGCTTCAGAGGGAAGATAAATGTGAAAAACAACCATTGCGATACAATATATTAAGCTATCTGTGTGAAGTATATAAAAAGAATATGGTAGAAAGAGAAGGAAATTATCAAGTCCCCATGGGAAAGATTCGCAGTAGAAATAATGCTTCATCTGAGTTTTGAATAAAAAGAAAAAGCCCACAGCCTTCAAGAGTTATGATAATGAAGAATATCCTTTACTAAGTGTCTTTGATACCATTATGACACACTTTTTGAATCAAAGATATAAAGATATCACTGCATGCGGAACCCTGTAAAGAGAAAGATCACATTCAAATTTGAGGGTATCTAAGTGAAGTCTTTAAGGACTGGTTGAAGTTTAGGATGAAGACTTGTTAAAAACAGGGAAGTCAGGAGAGGAGAAAGAAAAGAAAGGTATTGGAGCAAGGAGACCAGAGAACAAAGGTAAGTTATTTTGTTTCCAAGGATGCCAGCATGAGTACAAAATGTTGGAAAATAGTCCGAGTCTAAACACAGAGGACATTAGATGAGAGATATTACTACATTCTAGAACGTTATTGAAGGTTTTAGGAGTAAGAAAGCGTAATAAAAACGACTTAATTTTACTGAAGAAAGTGATAAAGAAAGGCAATCAAATTAATATAATGAGAAGTATTATTTTCAAGCTAAGAAATATAAGGGGTTGTTGTTACTCAGAGTAACATCCTACTACACAGAGATTTTGTCAAGAGGAATTCTTTCAAGAATTGCGATGTAGGGGCCAGCAGGTGGTGTGGTAGTTGGGGCACTGGACTCCCACATGACTGACCATGGTTCAAGTCTCAGACCTGGAAGCTTGCTTTTTCGCTTTCCTTCTCTCTTTTTTTCCTCTCTCTTATCAAATTAAAATTAATAATAATAATAACAACAAATAAATATAATTAAATAAATAATTCTTTTTTAAAAAGAACTGTGATTGGGACCAGCAGTTAGCGTAATGGCTATGTCGTTGGATTCCCACGTAGTCGACCGCGGTTCGCGTCCCGGACCTGGTGGCTTGAGACTCACACCGGGCACGTGTGCGTACGTGCCCAAGATCCCGAGAGGAGAATGGAGGAGAAGGGATTGCAGCGTGACCATCCCCCCTGGGGGGTGATTTCTCGCTTTCTGTCTCTATGTCTCTCTCTGTCTGTCAGGCGAGCGCATGCGCCCTATAGCAAAAACCTCTCCAAAAAAAAAAAAAAAAAAAGAACTGTGATATACTGTATATTTGCCTTTATTGCATTTAACTATATATTTGTGTGACCCTTAACTGAATTATCTTTTGTCCAAAGTCAGGATGATACCCAAGCTGTTTGCAGGTATAGGCCATAAATGGGACAGGCCATCTTAACAGAACATTAAGTTTGCAGTTGGCAAGCATCGGAGCCTCTCTGAATAGCTGTCAGAGGAGTCAGAGTGTGCATTCCTGGAGCTCCCTGGCTTTCTGAGGAAGTGGCACATCTAGAGCGGTGTGAGTTCTTTTTCTATCATCTCTACTAACAAGATGGCCCCTAACCAGAGAGAGAAATTAATCATTTTGACGGTGCCACCACCACCAACAGCAACCAAAACAGACAGTTCCATTGACTAAATGAAGGTAGTACCACCACCTTTTTTACTACATTTTAAATTTTTCCATACAACGAATTGACTTTTATCAGACCTCAGATTGTTTCTTTTTTATGATTTTTCTTATTTATTTTTATTTCTTTATTTTTTTGAGAGATTTTTTGCTATAGGGCGCATGCTCTTGCTAGAGAGAGAGACAGAAAGTGAGAAATCATCCCCTGGGGCGATGTTCACACCACAGTCCCCTCTCTTCCATTCTCCTTTCGAGATTTTGGGTATGCACTCACATGCTCCCAGTGTGAGTTTTAAGCTGCCAGGTCTGGGACTCGAACCCCAGTTAACTACGTAGAAGTCCAGCAACATAATCATTATGCCATCTGCTGGTCCCAGGTTGTTTCTTTTAAAAACAATTTGTTTCTTATCTTGCTATTAATTGGTGGTGGGGGCGAGTGTAGCTGGGTTAATTTTCTGATGCCTGTTAAGTGACTTCCTGGTCCTTCTTTTGTCATTTCTATCAAGAGTTGCATAGACCTAGTTCTTAACAGGTCTGGATAAAAGTTCCATCTTCCTTTACTTACTGAGCATAAAGTACATTTATCATCCCCCTTCCCCCTACCACACACACACACACACACACACATGCACACACTGGGGAAATGCCTGATTGCTATTCGATATCATCCAATAATTTTAGAGTTTCCAAGACCTTCAGCTGATAAATAACCTCAGGACAAGAAGAAGGAGACACTTAAAGTTAAATATATTGTTTTTCATGATTGTGAATTAAAGAAAAGTTGAAGACGGGGTCTTATTCATTTAATAATAATGATTATAAGACATACATAATTGTTTTCCCTTGGGCCTTTTTGGGATAAACAAGAAGACAGAAACACTATTGTTAGCTTCCTGATTCTGTTTTCATGGTTGATCCTTGCAAATAGCATCTTACCAGGACCCTCAGTTGCCTTGCATACCTAAACTGTGCCTACACGGCAGTTCCAACCCTGAGTGAATACTGTACCCTACACTTCTCCTTCTACACTCAACTCATTAGGTGAGAGAGGAAAAACACTGCTCTATAGTGTAGGCAAGTGCTGTCACCAAGTCAGTCTTCTTCATCTGAGGCTTGGGACCAATAACAGATCTTTCTTTTGACCTACTTAGCACACTTTTATTTATTTATTTATTTATTTATTTATTTATTTATTTATTTATTTAGAGGTTTTTGCTATAGGGTGTGTGCACTCGCCAGAAAGACAAAGAGAGACAGAGAGACAGAAAGCGAGAAATCACCCCCCCAGGGGGGATGGCCACGCCGCAATCTCTTCTCCTCCATTCTCCTCTCAGGATCTTGTGCACACACGCACACGCGCCTGGCATGAGATTAAGCCACCAGGTCCGGGACTCGAACCGTGGTCGACTACATGGGAGTTCAGCGACATAGCCATTACGCTAACTGCTGGTCCCATTAGCACACTTTTAGTAGAAACTCCAGGGGCTAGGAGATAGCATGGTGATTAAGGCAGCTGGATTCCACGTGGCCAATTGCAGTTTGAGTCTCAGACCTGCAGCCTGTAAATCTTACCAGGTACATGTGCTCACATGCCCAAAATCCTGAGAGGAGGATGGAGGAAAAGGAATTGTAGCATGGTCATCCCCTGGGGGTGGTTTCTTGCTTTGTCTCTCTCTCTCTCTATCTCTCTGGCTTGCACAGAGAGACCAAGAAAGTTCTTAATAATTATCTATCACTTACAGCATATGGTCTCCCCTCTCTACTTCCATATCTTTCAAAATATGAGACTGTTACAAATACAGTCTGTTGTAGTTCAGTTTCTCTAATTAGCCCTTCTTAGTTTTCTTATTTTCCATAAATGGTGGTATTTCTCAATGTTTTGTCTGATCCTCTTCTTTTCTTACTGTATATTCCTTCCCTGGGTGTATTAGTATGCTATTGTATTGCTAGCAGAAATATCTGAGACGGGGTGATTTATAAAGAAGAGAGGTTTATTTGGCTCACCATTCTGGCCTCTAGAAAGTCCAAAGGCATGGGACTGTCATTAAGCTGGCCTCTGGTCCCAGGTCGCAATATGGCTGACAGACACAGAGGGAGATATGAGCCTGCACAAAAGGAAAGACTTAGGGGAATCCGTCTTCCTTTATAACAACCCACTCTTCTGGAAATTAGCTCTTTCTTTTGAGAGTAAGAATTCACTCCCTCTCCCAAGGCCACACTCAATCAGTCACAAGGACAATACCTCCATGATGCAAATACTGCCCACCTGGCTTCATCTCCTGAAGGTTCACCACCTCCTAATGCCATTGCCCTAGAAGCCAACTTCCAAATATGGACCTTTAGGAGACAAACCGATATCCAAACCATAGCTCTGGGTAATCACATCCATTCTCACAGTGCTTAGTCATCATTACCCTGGCAACAACCAGGTCTGTATTTCTAGCTGGGATTTTCTGGTAAGTTCTAGTGTCGTATGTATAATGGCCTTTTGGATCTTTCCACCTGGATACCCACAGAGCCTTCTAACTAGCCTTTTCGAATGACCTTTACCTTTGTCTTTTTTACACATGCTTCTTTTACATGTTCCTCATATCAGGAGATTCACTATTAGTCCATATGTGTAGCTTAGAAACCCTAGAAATGTCTCTGTACTTTCTTCTTCACCAACTCCCATCATTTGCCACCTACTTATAGCTTTAAAATCTGCCCTTTTCTATTAACTAATGCCTAACTAGTGCTATTTCCCTGGGTTAGGTAGGCCCCTATCATCTCTCACCTGGATTACAGTAAAACCGTCAACAGAAATTCTTGCATCCACTCGTATTCTCCCTCCTCCAATCAGTTCATAATGTTAACCCCTGAAGAAACTATCTGAATTAGAAGGATAGTCATGTTATTTCCATGTTCTAAACCCTTTTCAAATTCCCATAGGCCTGGAGAATAAAAATCAAGGGTAAGGTTTTTATCACCATCTACTTCCCTGGCCTCATTGCTCACCACTCCTTTTTTTTTTTTTTACTGCATCTACATTGAATCACACACGGTCATTTCCATCATTATAATCATCACCACTGCTATCATTTGGTGAGTATCTACTAGGTATCAGGCACTACAATAATCTCTTCATATGTGTTGTTGCATATTGTCTTCACAATAGTCCTGTCCAATACAGAATGAGTAACCCTTTAACCAAAATGCTCAAAACCAGAAGTGTTTCAGATTTTGTATTTTTTCAGATCTTGGAATATTTGTGTGTGTGTGTGTATGTGTGTGTATGTGTATATATATATATATATATATATATATATATATATATACACACACACGTATATATACATGCAATATATACATGTAATGAGATATCTTGGAGATGGGGCCCAAGTGTAAACACAAATTTTATTACGGATTTACGTGTTACCTTATACACACATAGCCTAAAGGTAATTTTATACAGTATTTCAGTAGTGTAGCATTCTGGCTACAATCTGTTGCATGAAGTCAGGTGTGAAATGTTTCACTTATGGCATGATATTGGTGTTCAAAATGTTTTGGATTTTAGAACACTTCAGATTTGCAGGTTAAGGATGTTCACCCTAGACTATTAGGTTGTCGGAAAAGTCATGATGTAGTTTTGCATAGAGAAACTTAGAAAAGATACATCATAACTTTTTTAACAACCCAATATTATTATTCACATTTATACACAAAAATACCGAGTCAGAAAGAGGATAAGTAACTCGCCAAAACCTGCATTGCTAGTAGGGTCATTTATGTTGATGTGCCTTTTCAGGTTTTTATTCAACTACTCACCCCCTGCAATTCTGCTTTAGAGCACCCACCTTGCCTCTGCTTCCGGCCGCCATATTCCTGCTTATGCCATCATGCCTGTCTTCGTGACCTTTGCGATTCCTACCGATGCTTAAAAATCAGCTCAGGCAGCACTTGTTATCTACAGCCTTATCTCCCCACATGTCCCCTGCCGCAAGTGGTCTTGCATTAGTTATCCTCTATATAACCATTTGGAAAGAAATTAAACACCCAAAACTAGTTTAATAATGTCATGAATCATCCTGGACTAATCTCCAATTCACTCTTTTCTCCAGGGAAAATGTAAGTACTTCGAATGGTTTATACTTTTTTCCAATAGTGATCAATATATAGGAGACCGGCAAATTTGTTTTCCTCTTTAAGCCTTTGATTTTTCCAACATTTCCATCACAACAGCTTTCTTCCTATTTCAGACTTAAAGAGGGAAGGTCTTTTAACTTCCCCTCTCAATCTGGATCCAGTCTGTCACCAAATCTAGTGACCCCTGTGACGTTTTACTCATTTGGCTCATCTACTTCTCTCTCTGCAGTTCTCCAGCCTCAGATCCAGCCTACAGAGCCCATCATACCCTCCAATGTTACAAGGAGAGAATAAAACAGGAGCATTCAGACCCTCCTCTACTCTGTATTTCTCCAAATACCCCTGTGCTGGCTATGTGTGGTCACGCAAATCCCCAAAGCTCATGTTCTTTGTATACTGATTTTTTTTTTTTTTTTCTTTTTTTGGAGAGGTTTTTGCTATAGGGCGCGTGTGCTCGCCAGACAGACAGAGAGAGACAGAGAGATAGAAAATGAGAAATCACCCCCGAGGGGGGATGGCCACGCCACAATCCCTTCTCCTCCATTCTCCTCTCGGGGTCTTGGGCACGCACGCACACGCGCCCAGCATGAGTTTAAGCCGCTGGGTCCGGGACTCGAACCGCGGTCGACTACATGGTAGTCCAGCGACATAGCCATTACACTAACTGCTGGTCCCTTTGTATACTGTTAGTAGCTCTATGAGGGGCAAAATTAATAGCATATTTACAGAGTGCCTATGACTCTGAAGAAATTGGGAAAAACCCCAAGAAGATATAAGATATAAATAGTAGCTGCCTTTACAGAAGCCCTACTACAAATTTTGAGCTGAAATCAAATCACATGAACAACACACACATCCATGCAAAGTGTGATGAAATCATATTATCTGCCATTTAATTTTCTGTTCAATATGTTGTTCTGTTTAATGAGCCACATGACTTTGTAAAGCAATTATGGCTAACATATAGACTCAGGCAGGAGGCAGGTGCCCAACTGATTATGAGACCTTACTGGAGAGGGCAGAGCTCAGATGGAAAGGCAGGTGCCCTGGCTCTGAGGGTTCGCTCTTGAGTGCTGGCCATGAGCCTCACCAACTGGGAATAAATGGCCTACGAAGGGCAGAGGCATTTGCAACTACGGTGTCAGCACAGAACCTGGGGTGGGGGTGTTCTACTCCACACGCATGTCCCAGGTCTTTCTGAGGACCTCTACACCACCTTGGCTCTCCCTCCTTCTTCTTCAGTGCAGAGCTTTGGGGGCCTTTCCTCCAGTTGCTGACCTTCCTAGGCCAGATAAAATGTCAGCAGGATTTTGGGGCTAAGTTTTTAATCTCTCACTTTACGTGCAAACTGCGCTATGGTCACATGACTATGAGACGTGACTTTGCTAGAAAGATTCTGAGTAGAGAAGAAGTCCTTGTGTTTCCACAATGTCTGTCCTAATCCTTCCCTTGGCACTCGGCCTGCGAGCATTCATTCGTGGGTGACTTTCCCATCCTGTTTAACCTGTGCTTTGGGCTGTGCACCTCGGACTGTTTACTTGTCTGCCTACTTGATTTCAATTAGTAAATTGGAATTGACTTGGTGATGTCACAAACAAGTAGTCTCAATCCTGTTTAAAAATCAGGATTGGAGCGAAGTGGAAGGTAGCCAAGCAAAGCTGTAGTTGCCCTTTTTCTACAGATTGCCTAGCAAAGCTTATGTAATAGTTGTTGGCAGTTCAGGGAAGGGTGAGCAATGCTTAGGCTGAAGTTTAAAGTCTTGGTCTCTGCTCCTGGGGAAAACATTGCAGAATTTCCAGATGATGATTTTAAATGGTTTGTGTTGGAACCAGCAGATGGTGTAATGGTTACGTCACTGGACTCCCATGTAGTCAACTGTAGTTCAAGTCCCGGACCCAGCTGTTTAAACTCATGCCTGGTGCATGTGTGTACATGCCCAAGATCCCTAGAGAAGAATGGAGGAGAAGGGATTGAGGCATAACCATGCCCCCTGGAAGATTATTTCTCACTTTCTGTCTCTCCATCTCTCTCTGTCTTTCCAGTGAGCACAGGCTCCCTATAGCAAAAATCTTTAAAAAAAAAAAAGTTTGCATTGATACAAAAAAACAATAATAGTCTACCATAGTATTGTGAACACACAAAAAGATGGGTAGCATGGTGCTTTCAGATTATGCTGTGCAATATCACTTTAGACAGGGAAATAATGGAGGGAGTCAAGTTCAGGGTGTAGCGCGAGACATTCAGGGCCTGCCCCAGCTCTACCACGAACTACCTGTGTGGCTTGGGACAAGAAAGGAGCATCTCCATGCTCATTAAACCCCTTTCCAACGTGGGAAAGTGGAAGTATGCCCTCTCCATGGGGCAATTGTAAGAATTATTTCTTTATCACTTGTAAAGCAAGGAGCACAACTCTCTGATACGTAGCAAATTCTCGGTAAGGGTTAATGATCATTGTCATCTGTGAATAACAAAACGAGGACCTGACCTAGGACAGGCGGACATGGAAGAGGAATTGTTGAAAGGCCATGAAGAGCACATAAGCTTAGCATGCTTGCTCTGGTGCCCCTCCTGATGTTGTTCATCCTGCCTGTTTGTTAACCTGTGTTTACCTGTTAACCTGTACAAACGGAGTGTGATTATAGAGGTCTTTTTTTTTTATTTCAAGTTCTTTTATACATTCAATCATGTTATTTAGCTTGCAAAGTGAATATTCCAACATGTGTACATTTCTCCCCAGTCCAGTTGATAATACTATTAAGTTATCTTCAACAGATAATACTCCATCTATTTTTCCCATTAATACTTTGCCTCTCTATTTTTCTTCTAAATGTCCTTCCTCAGACTCTACTCTTTCACCCATCCTCTTCCCACAGTATATCTGGTATTCACAACCATTTACTGTGTTTCTATATCCTTTAGCCCGTCAGTTTCAGTCATAGAGTGCGGACACTCAGTATATATTAAAGTGGGGACTTACAATGTCTCTCCTTCATAGCCTGACTTGCTTCACTCAGCAGTAAATCTTCCATATTCATCCACTTTCTGTCAAAAGCCAGGGTCTTTAATGCTTATTCTTCACCTTTTGAAACTGCTGAAAAACTTTTATAATATAATGTCTTTGAAATGTTAGGGTTTTATGATGAGATTTTTTTGTTTGTTTGGCTATAATACAGTCTTTCTAGAAACATTTTTTAAGAGATTTTTGCTATAGGGTGTGTGTGCTTGCCAGAAAGATAGAGAGATGGAAAGCAAGAATCACTCACCACAGGAGATGGCCACGCCGCAGTCCCTTCTCCTCCAGTCTCCTCTTGGGCATGCACGCACACGTGCCTGGCGTGAGCTTAAGCCACCAGGTCCCAGACTTGAACCACTATTGACCACATGGGAGTCCAGTGACACAGCCATTACGCCAACTGCTGGTCCTTCTAGAAACTTTTCTGAAAGCTTCATGTAATAAGCTTAATAAACTAGAAATAGAAAGGGGAAAATGAGGGACCAGCAGATGGTGTCATGATTACATCTTTGGACTCCCACATAGTTGACTGCGGTTCGAGTTCCAGACCAGCAACTTAAAATTCACACCGGGTGCACGTGTGTGCATGCCCAAAATCCTGAAAGGAGAATTGAGGAGAAGAGATTGCAGCGTGGCCATGCCCCCTCGGGAGTGATTTCTCACTTTCTACTTTCTGCCTCTCTGTCTCTCCAGTGAGTGTACATGCCCTATAACAAAAATCTCTCTAAAAAAAAAGCAGAAGAAGAAGAAGAAGAAGGAGGAGGAGGAGGAGGAGGAGGAGGAGGAGGAGGAGAAGAAGAAGGAAAAAGGGAAAAATGAATTAAAAAGAAAGCGCAGACAGCTAACATCTTCTTACAAAAACTGATTAGCATATGAAAAACCCAGGTCCAAATTTCAAGTATATGCCCCACAGGTCTGTGCCTTTGAGCAATTTACTGTTCTATTATTTGACTCTCCTCCGAAAGCACATTGGGAATCCCTGCTGCCAGGATTGCAGTGAGACTGTGCTGCCAGCCACACAGTTGGTCGTCAGCAAAGGGTGACTCTTTGCTTCCTGCATAGTAGAGTACAGAGCATTGGGAGGAAGTAGGTGGGGTGATGGGAAAGGAAAGCCCCAAGGCTGATAGTATGAGTTTTAGTTTTGCTGAAATCACAAGACATAAATGCCAACTTCCTGTTACTATGAGCAAAGTCACGTGAGTGAGTGGAGAGAATGATAAGCTTATTTCAGCACTGCTATACACAGTAAACAAAGCTCAGTGAGGCTAGACAATATGTCCAACATCACATAGCTCTCAATTCATGGATCCAGGATTTGAACCCAAGTCTATCTAATGCCAAATTTCCCCACTAGACTATGTATCAGGTAGCTAAGAGGAGAACCAGGAGTGGCCCTGTGTCTCCATGACGACCACTCAATCCAACTAAGCAACTAACTCAGGTGCGTGCATCCCCTGTGACTGACTCCCCTGTGAACTCAGTGCTCACAGAGCAACCCTCACTCTGGCTTTACACTCTTCCTGATCTCTGCCTCTGGAAAGGGGAGAGGTCAGTGGCCAGCGCTGTTACTCTTGCTGCCACCCTTCCTTTGTAATTCTGTTTCCAAACAATTGACCTTGATTGCCCCAGCAGACAGGTCTCCCTGGGAGGCCATGTTCTGGCTGGTTCTGGCTGACAGCCGGCTTGGCCTCTCCAGCTGTCTGCAGGAAGGCCTATGTTTCACATCCTTCCTCCCTGCTCTCTCCTCCCACCTCCCATCACAGCCTACTGGTCTATGTTCTCCTTCCCTCCCAGCACTTGGTTTTACTCTCTACAAAGAAGGCCACTTCTTAGAGGCATTTATAGGCCACTGTTCTTGTGTTGTTGCAGATAATGTTGACAAAGAGGATGAAAATAAGGACAATCTAAGCTTTCCAACTTAGACCTTGGAAAATGCAGCAGTGACCAGCTGTTGGGTCATTTGAAAAGTCATGACACATTCTTGCATAGAAAAATATAGCAAATATATATTTTGGGGGGACTGTTGTTTGGGGCTTTGGGATAAATATTCTGCTGTCCTATACCTTGAGACATAGATAATCAGAATCAAAAAGTGAAGCAGAATGAGGAAAAAAAGCAACCTCCCCATCTTGATAATAAAACAGAAATACCGTGTAAACTTGCTCTTTCTCCTCATGAAACATGGCAGCAACAACAGTCGCAGTTTGGGAGCCTCCAGGCTCAGCAGAAGACCACACTGGAGTTTATGTAATAGAGTGACTCATGGTTGGCCCCTAGTTTGCTTTAGGATGGAGAATGGCCATTTCAGAAAGACCAACCATGTGATCAGAGCATTGGAATTTTGAGCAACCTGATATTAGCCCAGGACAGGAGCTGGAGATTGAGTTCAAACATAGAGTCAGTAATTCAATCTATAACATTATGTCTATGTAATGAGACCTCAATAAAAACTCCAGACACCAAAATTTCAGTGATCTTCCTAATTAATGAACACACCAATATTCCAGAAGGGTGATGTATTCTGATTCTATGGAGGGAAGGCATGGAGATTTGGTCTTAGGACCCTCTCAGGGCTTAGTCTAGTCTCTTTTTTGACTGGTTCTTATTTGCATCTTTTATAACAAAACTGCAAGTGTAAGTATAGCACTTTACTGAGTTCTACCAGGTGTTCTAGTGAATTACTGAAACTGAGGGGACAGGGGGAACCCCCGACCAACCCTAGCTGGGCAGAAGTACAGATTAACTTAGAGACTCTGGAATTTATGGCTAATATATGAAGTGAGGGCAGTTTTGTGGAGGACTGTGTAGTACTGGAATTAGCTTGTAGCATCTTTTTAGATGCAAAGCTGAATCTCCTACAATTCTGTGAGGGAGGTAAAAGCAAATATCATCCATCTCTCTGCCACTGCCCTCTCCAAGTGGATGCCATGACTTGGCTTTTCTGTCAGCTGTCCCTTTGAGTAGAGTAGTGATTAAAGTTCCGGCTTTGAAGCTCATTCTTATACAGTGCCTAAGGCTGTGCTTAAATGGTGCCACCAAATCAACATTTTTGGAGTCGAATCAGCTATTTTGGCTGATATAACATGCTAGTACCGAGGAGTGAATTGATTACTGAATAATCAAACTCATTTGGTGTCTTTAAAATGGAGATAATTTTACATAGTTCAGACACAGCCCAATTATTTTGTTGTTAAGAAAAGTGAATTGGCTTGGCCCTTTGCAATTCAATCGGTTGCTTGGCAATCAACTTGCCAATAGTTTTGGCCTCCCCATTTTTCTCTCTGATTTTAATTGTAGCATTGGAATAAAAGGGTAGTCCACCCATCTGCTGCCTTGGATTTTGAGACTTAATTTAAAAAGTCAATCTTTAGCTTTTTTTTTTTTTTTTTATTCCTAGACTAAAGCAGTTCGACTATTATTTAACATGCCTTTTATTTCTTTCCTTTTACTCCACACCCCCCATCTCCTCAGTATGTTTTCTTTTCCTTTTTTCTTTCTTTTTAAAAACAATATGGGAACAAAACTAATGTAATAAAGATGTAACCAAATGCCAAGAATACAATACATTCTATGGCTCCCATACATCATGTCAGACTCAAATTATTGTATATAGTGTGCATATGCATATCCAGCAGTGCCTGTGTTTCATGCTTGCTTGGATTTCCAAGCCTCCCTTCTCCACATCTCTCCTCTTCTCTACCATTTCACATTTGTGTATAAATTGCATTACTCCAAATTTACTACTTGACTTTATTTACTAATTAACCAAGTTATTATTGGTTCCAACAACGTTATATTTTATGTTATGCATAGTATATCAAAACTTTTATTTTTCTCTATACTTTAAGTATCTACTGACAATATCCAAATTTATGACATTTGCCTATAATTTGAAATATTGTTTTTCCTTTAATGGAAGTTTTTTTTTTTTCAGCTTCTTGCTAATTATAGTAAAGTATGATTAGATCATATTCATGATCCTTTCTAAAAGACACTGTCCTATCCAGAGTCCCTGCTGAAATAGCAGCCTCAAATTTATCCCTAGTATCTCTGTCTCATTTGACTAGACTAAACTAGACACTTGTCACAGGGGCTGCCTATCCAGGCTTATCACATGACATATTGTGAAGAGCTGAGCTCAAAGAATAATCCACTCTTGGGACTTTAAATGGGAAACCACTCAGAGACTCTGGCTGTTAGCCACAGGGTCTGAGGTTGAAGGAGTGTACTGGTAAATCTACAGGTAACTTTGAGTCAACTGAAGTTAAGGGAAAGTCAACATTATAGGAAAGTAGAACTACAGTTAAGCAGAAGATATAATGTAGAAAGGTTGTATTAAGTTGAGGATGGTGGGAAGAGAAGCCAAGCACAAAATCAGCAGGAGCCAGAGCTGGCCAAATCACTTCAATGGTAGAGCATGAAGAGCCGCCATTAACCAGGTGCAAAGATTCCAAGCACCATATCATCTTCAGTTCTAGTCTCTGTGTAGACTAATCTATCTGTGGTTTCTTAGGAGAGAACTTTCTCCTTCATTACCCATCATTTCTTGTAATAATGCCAGCTTTTCTCATTATGTGATCTGGTCATGGAGGGGCATGGTTCCTTGTAACACAGAGTGTCCAAACTCTGGCTCCCACCTGTGCCTGGCAGTGGAGAAACTGACAGGGAGCATTGCCAAAGGCTATGCCACTAACTGGTTGTATTTCTACCTCAAGGCTCAGCTCACATGTCCTACAATTCTCCCTTCCATAGATTAGTCACATAGTCAAGTGCCCTCTCTCCCAGAACTGGTTCTCCAATATGAATTCATGAAGGATCCAAGGTAAAAAAAACAAAAACAAAACACTTACAGTGCATGTGTGTTGCACTCCCTTGCCTACCTGGAAGGAAAACAATAGGTCTGGCTGCACCAGCCTCTTAGCCTCCTGGAAGCCTCTTCATTATGCACGAGGTGGACTCCCTGTTCTGTGACTGCTGGCTTCTAAATGGTTCACAGATGTACAGTAGTGGAGGAATTCTCCCAACTCTGAGGGAAAATGATACCAGAAAAATCGAAGTGATACCACTTCTTTTATTCTTCACCCTCTTGTCCTAGCAGCTGCAAGGATTTGCTTACAATTTGAGCTATAAAGTCAGATGACCCAGAATACATATGAGCTCTGGACATTTTCAGGGGGAAAAGAGGCCAATAGTTGATCCTCAGAGAGACCTCTAAGAGTCCCTTAGCTGAATTCAGATCTGTATATCATCCGAAGTGGGATCAGGGGCAGCCCTAGTCACTGCTCAGTCTCAATTCTTACACACAGGATCGCCCGAAGGCCACCACAGCTGAAGGAACTTGTTCAATTCCTAAACCATATGGGATTTAGATCCTCTAATGACCCTTCAAGACTCTCAGCTAATTTATAAAGTGTTTCTAGAGCTGAAGACTTAGGGATATGTGTGTTTCCATGGAACTGGTCATCATGGGCCACTTGATGCCACAATTCTACAGCTCCATGTGCTCACACACAGGGGCTGAGTCCACAAGAAAACAGTCTCATCTCCATCTCTTACTGGTGGCAGTCAAGATGCCAGGACAAGCAGATGGCATGATGGTTACGTTGTTGTACTCCCACATAGTCAACTGCAGTTCAAGTCCTGGACCCAGTGGCTTGAAACTCATGCCGAATGTGTGTGCGTGCATGCCAAAATACCAAAAGGAGAATGGAGGAGAAGGGAGAGCAGCATGACCATCCCTCCTGGGGTATGATTTCTCACTTTCTGTCTCTCTGTCTCTCTGGCGAGCACACACTCCCTATAGCAAAAACCTCTCTTTAAAACGAAAAGAAAAAGAAAAATGGTGCCGATGTTCAAGTTGAAATGACTCCCTCTATTCAAGGTCAACTGCATGCCAGGAAGAGGGGTTTACTTGCTTAACCTGGTATGTCAAGGTTTCAGATATACCCTGAATCATCTCTGAGCATGTCAAGGACACCAAGCCACAGCTCTCTACAGGCCTGACTCATGCAGTAGCTTCCCCAGAGAACGCCCACGGGCTCCAGGTACTGCTCACAGGCTGGTCTCCTCCTCCACATAGACACACAAACAAAACTGGTTACCAGGCTTGCAGAGCTCCGCTTAAAGATGTAGGGCTTTGTTATCTAGGCTACAAGCTGCCACTGCACATCTCTCTCTGTGGATCCCGGTGTCTATCATGACAACACAGTAAACCCACCTAAAGTGACTTTTACATTGGTAATAGCATCATACAAATGAGGGTCGATTTGAAAATGTAGTGCTGTGAGATAAAGAAGTGGGAGGGCAAGAGAATTACACAAAACAGCATTCTCAAGGCCAGACCCTGGGTTCCTAGGCCCAACCTCAAAGATTCTGTGTCAAGATGTGACAGAAGGCTGCATTACTGTTTTATTTTTAAAAGTAACACAGATGATTCTGATGACTAACAAGCTTGGGAACCATTCTTCAGCCCATGCACATACATACATATACTCACACACACATGCATGCACTCACACACACACACACGACTATCTTATATGCAGATATGACTATATATATGGCTATGTTTTCATAGCAGGAACCAAAACCAGAAGGGATATGTGCATAACTGGGACCTTGTTTAGGAAGAGAAAAGATCCTTCATTGTTAATAAAATGTTAATAAAATCCTGAGTAAGTCACTTTTTTTCTCCAGGCTTCATCTAGAAAGTTTATGAATTTAGATTAAATTCTCTCCAAATCTTTCTAGCTCCCAAGATGTTGATTCTGTGAATACTACAAATCTCTCCCTCTCCTGAGACTTTAATTTTTCTTTCAGGTAATTAGTTGTTATTTAAAAGGAGTCATACAATTGGGTCAACACAGAAAGATCTTTTTATTATCTTCCTTCCACATAGGTGACTAATATTTAGAAGTGCAGGTAATGAGAGCTAGTAGTGGGAGTTTATATTAAAGAGGATGAGCCTGTTGAGGTATAATTGAAACCTTTCCAGCAAATAAATATAATGAACCCCATAGTAAACTGTAAACAGAGAAACTCCATAGCCATGCATTGTGGGCGTTGCCATAGGGAAAGGAGTGAATGCTGGGAGAAATAGCTGACTAGCAAGAAAAAGACTGGGGATATATCAGAATTGGGGAGTAGAAGCAAGATGGCAACCAACCATAAAAAGAGCCAGGTTGTCCTTCCTTTGCTGAACTCAGAGGAGTTCAGACGTTTGGTACTTCAGGTGAGAGCAAGCTGGGAGGCATAAAAGTACCTCATAGCTTGTGGATTTCAAAAAATCAAGAAGCAAAAGGCCACAGAGGAAAGAAAAGGTGCCATTTCAGGTGAGTGAATCTAAAAGGATTTTCCTGGCCTCCTTCAAGTGCTGATCATGGTTCTTTGAGAAAAGTTAGCCCTGATGAATAATTAAGTATTTAGTCAAGAACAACTATCTCTAGTCTGGGAGGTTGAAGAAGACAAAAAAAAAAAAGGGGAGGAATTAAGCAATAGTCCCAGAAAGATAAGGAGGCTGAACATGAACCAAACTTATCTCAAGTTGTTGTTGTTGTTTTAATTTAGCAGAGTTTAATTGAGCAAAAATGATTTGAATTGGGCAGCCCCCAGAATGGCTTCCAAGTATCTCAAGGTCTTAAAGGAAGTGAATTCCCAGCAGTTGTGGGTTGAGGCACATGGAATTTGTAAACAGAAGTAATAATTCTCACTGATTATAAGCAGACAACATAAATAATTTTTGATAGCTAGCACATAATATTTTCTGAAATCAAGTTATTTATATAACTTTGAAGTAGTTATTTCATATGAGCTATACCTAAAAAATTGAGAAAAGGAAACAACAGACCACAGGATAATATTCCATGAAAAAAAATTATTATTATGACATTTAAAAAAAAAAAAGTAGTTGCTATCCATTGTGAATCAAGACTTTCAGATTCCCTCCGTTTCAAAAGGAAAACTAAAACATAGACGAAAATGCCACAGGAGTTTACAAATCACACAGAAGATAAATAAACTTTCTCTCATTCTGGAAAATTAACCTACCCGTGTGTAATCAGAACTCTTCACCCCATCATATCTATTGGGTTGTTGGAAATGTCATGATGCATATTTGCATTGAAAAACAGAAAAAATATATCATGACCTTTCTGACAACCCAATATTTTGTCATAGATGTGCTAGCTTTCTTTTGGGCTGTATCTATTTTAGTATTACAAGCTTAATCTTCTTTGTTAATCTTTCATAGGTCTCTGTGATTCTGAAGACATTATCAATTATCACTATTTTACATCTCTGAAACTGTCATATCTCTCATTTGTATTTCATGACTCAGTTCTTTGAATTTCTTGTAACCAACATAACCATCATCACTCTCTTGCCATCTGACTTTGGGCTCATGAGAACCACTGATGATCCCTTCTTAATCATACACAGTGACACTGCTGAGTCCCTGACTTTAGCATCTCTCCTGACATCTCTTGCCTTCAACCCTTAGCACTCTTTTTAATACCTTCATAAATAACTTCTCGTATATTTCCCCCTTCATTATCTCTCTCCCAGTGAATGCAAAGTCAAATAACAGTGGGGTTAGACAGGCAAGAGTAGCACATGTGCCCTATAGAAAAACCTAAAATAAAATAAAATCATTGCTTGGAATGAAATAGACAAATGCTCTTATTGTGCTGAGGAATACCATCCATCTAGAATTTACTTGAGAGAGTTGCAGAAGCAGAAAGGGAATTCAGAAAAAACAAATAGATGGGCCCAGCAGCTGGTGCAGTGGTTATGGCACTGGACTCCCACATGGCTGACCATGGTTTAAAAATGGCGGCTTAAAAATCACACTGGGCAGGGACCAGCAGATGGTGTAATGGTTACATTACTGGACTCCTACGTAGTCAACCACAGTTCAAGTTCCAGACCCAGTGGCTCATGCCAAGTACATGTGCATGTGTGCCCAAGATCCTGAGAGAAGAATGGAGAAGGGATTGTAGCATGGCCATCCCCCATGGGGGTGGGGGTGATTTCTTGCTTTCAGTCTCTCTGTCTCTCCATCAATTGCACACACCCTATAGCAAAAATCTCTCTTTAAAAAAAATCACACTGGGCACATGTGCATGAGTGTCCAAAGCCCTAGGAGGAGAATGGAGGAGAAGGGATTATGGTGTGACTATCCCCTGTGGGGTGTGATTTCTCTCTTTTCCTTTCACTGTTCATCTCTCTCTCTCTAGCAAGTGCACACTCCCTATGGCAAAAACCTTTTAAAAAAGGAAGAGGCAAATGGAAGCATCCTTGGATTCTGAGAATCTTTGTTGGACATTATTTACTGCAGAGAAAAAAACATATCCAGATTCCCAGAAATACTGGAGGGGCACATGGACATCCTTGGAATCTGCAGTAGTTCTAACAACTTGACTATCTATCCAGCACCCAGCAGCAGGATCTCAGCAATTCTCCCTGGTGTTCTCCTTAAGCAAGTTTCAGGTGCTGTCAGATTCCAGCATCCTTACGCACATTTATTTTTTAGCTCTCCTAGCCAACTAGTGTGCTTTTGCCCACATTGCCAATTCAATTCCCTCAAAAATGAACTCTTGGCCTAGTTAATTATTTTCTGACCTCATTTGAACACTGCCTGTGTGCCAGGCTACCTTTTAGGCTGCAAGCCAGGTAGAAATTTGATTCACTTGAGTCTCCCTGTCCATGGGTCAGGAGCCCTCCCCAGGACTAACCAGTTGCAGTAGGCATTGGAGGGGAAGATTATGTGGTGGGTGGGAACATGATTTGCTCCTTGCAGTGTACTTGCTGGAAGTCTGAGTGAAGCAGGTGGCCAGGGGATGCCACAGAGTCTGCTCTAATCAGTAACTCTGGGGATGCCATTAGCAAATTATCAAAACTTTTAGAACATGAGTGCTTGAATACTGAAGGACCTTCTGAGGGAGAAAGAAAAAAAAAAAAAAACTCAGAGAAACTCAGGTTTCTACCAGGATTTGTAGAAAACAGAGAAAGTGTCAGACAGGTCAGTTCAGAAAACAAAGGTATGAATTGTAACAGAGAAAGGTAAACTCTAAGAAGGCTGAAATTTTTGTTGAAGGTATAAATAATGCTAAGCCACTAGCATTGGGTTATCGAACCATTAAGAAAGTAAAGAGATCAGAAAGAAGGGAATTAAAATGTCAGAATAATAGACAAAGTTAGACTGGAGAACATGGTTCAGACCCATCACCAAACAGACTTCTCACCATTTCATGCTGAGAATAGTCAAATCTACTTACATTGTCATTAGGCAAACTGGATCCACCCATCTACACTCATCCCAACGAGCCTTCACAATGAGCAGGCAAGAAGCAGAGTGTGTCCTGTGTCCAGGCAAATGTTAAGTGCCAAGACTTCCTTTTTTCAGACTTGACAGACAAATCCAGGCCTCGTCAAATTTTTGTACATTATTTTGAAAATTCAATGAGACATTAAATCTGCTGATTCAACCAAAAAGTTTTTGCCAAGTCTCTTTTCTCACAGAGGGCAAATGATTATGATTAATTAGAGCAATAAACTTTTTGTGTCAAAAGAGTTTACTTAAGAGAGATTCAAACCTTAAGTGAAAGAACTTCTTAACAACCCTAAGTAACTTTTCCTCACATAATAAAACTTAAGCATGAAAACATAGTTAAAAGCTCAGTTCTAATGACAATTATCCCTCAGATATAAAACTTCCTACATGGAAAAATCGAGAGACTGGCTCCAAAAGTTGCCTTCTTGAACCTCTAAGCACCATCTTGTGTTCTCTCTAATCACACTCAGGTTCTGCTATTCAGTCTGAGAGTCTCTAGGGAGCATCATCACCTCAGGAGAAGGATGACTCCCAGGCAGGGACATATGGTCTGGAGAGCCATCCAAGTGCCAGTATGTGCCCAGTAAGAGAATCCGCCCACTTCTATCACCTCCTAAATCTTCCTTAATGTTCTTAGACACCTGGAAGCATTTTCTTAGGGTGTCCCCAGCTGGTTCTCCGCCCCTGCACCTGGAAGGTGGTAATGTCACCCACCTCCTCCTTGCACCCATGGGAGCAAAAGGATCCTCGGTCTGAAACACAGAGCAAGTGTTAAAGCCCAACGAAGGTAACAAACTCAGAGCTTGCAAGCTTTCATTACCCTTCCTGTTTTCAGAAGAGCTGATATGTATTGCAGTGTGTTTAATGACATTCTGCTAGGACAGGTTTTGTACCTCCTCCTAGAAAGAATTTTTTAATTTATTTATGGAGAGAGAGAAAGAGAAACAGAGCCAGGTGCCTCTACAAACAGAGCTTTGTCCCTCTACAATTCACCACTGCCATGACCATCCCCAGGTTTTCAATCAAACAAAATTATGAGCATTCCTGTGGGCATATCTGGCATATATATATATATATATATATATATATATATACACACACACACACACATATATATATATATATATATATATGATTTGTGTCCTGGAATATATTCATAGATTTTATCAGAATCTCAAAGTGAACTAAACCAATCATCCAGACAAAATCTAGTACTTTTAAGAACATCAGTTAGGGCAAAATATCAAGGAGAATGTAATTCCCAAAGACAGAAAACACAGAGGTACAGAGAGTATAAATACATCAGATTAAGCAAAGTTAGCACCACAATAAGTGCTCAAAGTTGTTGGATAAGAACTAGGTAATGGCTGATAGGCACAACTGAAATACAGAGATTTGGATAGGAATGAATATTCTCACCCTACAGGAATTTATTTTTAATTATAGATAATTATGCTGAATTACAACAAGATGATTTGAAGCATTACGCTAATTCAAGAGTAATAAAGCATGAATTACCGATGCAATCTTTAAAAATGTAACCTATCAATCAACACTGGAACAGCAACAGACAAAAGGCTATGATCTGACATTATTTTATGGTGTGGTAGTTTAAACTGGCCTTCAATTTATCCTTTACTAGCTCCCCATAAGGGAATGAGAGATGCCAACTAACGATGGCTCCATGTAGAACTGAATGAAGATCTCTATCTCTGAAGGCTACCCACTCCACTGGTTGGCTCTTAGAATATCTTGCTTTTAAGAGGCAGTAGAACACAACCCATACAAGCACTAACTTGTATCCAGTTAGATCGTTGTTCAAATTCCAGATTTCACCTTTACTAGTTATATGACCTTGAACAAGTTATTTCAACTTCTCTGCGTCTTAGTTGCCTCATCTATATTGTGGGAATGACAGCTGACACAAAAGACTCGTCTGATGATTAATAATATAATGCATGAAATGTCTGACAAATAGTAAGAATGGTAATATAGACTAGATCCTACCTTGTCCTATAATGGTGTTGATGGAAATATTTAGCTTTTATGTTCAGAAACTGGAACCTAATATTCCAAAGTGCCCTCTTAGACCAAATGTCATTTACTAGGATGTAGCCGGCTTCTTGGTTTTATTATAACTAACCGTTCATGGGCACTGTGGCTCACAGTTTAAGGGTGCTAACTAAGCTTGCAAACTGGGTAAACTTCCTTTAGTCAGTGCTGGGAGAAAGTAATTGTTAAACTTGCTGGCTAAACATCTGCCCAACATATATTTTCATTCCTGAATCTAAGAGATCATAGACTGAAAAAGAAAGGTGGACAGGGGGAAAGAGAAGAAAAGGAGATTATAAATGTCTCCCACCCAGTGAACTGTTCATTTCTGTAGAAAGAAAGCTTATACTGTGGTTTTCTTACTCAAAGTTAAAATATTTTTATAACAAGAAGAAGAAAACCAATATTGAGCACCATCCACAAGTCAGTTTTGTTTGCATACTATTACATAATGCCCTTTTCACAGTGGAAAAGGCAAGAAAATATTGCCCAAGTTTATAGAACCAGGGATTAGTAGTCAGGATTAAAACCCATATCTATCTGACTCCAAATGTCACATGCTTATAGTTAAACCATCTGTCTTCATCAAAATAGCTGATATTTCCTACTTCATAGCATTATTATTTTAAGTCAAGGGAAAAAATGATGGTGGATATATAGATAGAGAAGAAAGAACAGAATGTACCTAAAATAATCAAATGTAAGTGAAGAAAAAAGCACCTCCTTCTACACAACCAGAAGGAAAATTAAAGATCAGGCAAATGAAATCACCTGACATAAAATACATGATCAATCTCAGATAAAAAGACCTTCATCTCTTCTGGAACCCACAGGGTTAACTAGGCTAAATGGTGAAGGCAATGAGGTCAAGGTCCTGTTGAGGGCAGCAGAGAGTTGAAACTAGATGGAGCACCCTTGGCTACCAGAGACACACAGAGAAGCTATAGGAGAAGAAGCCAAAAAAAGCCCTTGCCTGGTGAGCTTTTATTAATCTTCGAGAATGGTACTCTGTGAGAAGAGATAGACTTAGGTTCATTAGGGTAGACTTGGAAGCAGGTCATTGCACTTAAGTCCAGTCAAGAATTTGCATTTGGGCCAGGGTGGCTCTAGGGGCATAGCCAGAAAACAGCAGTGAGCCAGAGGACCAAGAACAGTTGATGGAGTTAGAGCCTTAGTAACATACCCTTCAGAGGTGTGAACCTGCTCAACCCTGCTAGCTCTAAGCAGAGGCTACACCCTAGCAGCTCACCAGTCAGATGTGTCCATTGGACAGACAGGTTTGGTTCAGCTTTCCTGATGTGACAAAAGCACAGAGCTGGCTGGGCACAGTCCTATTCAGTTACTTGTCTGACCCCACAAAGGCATGAGTTTGAGATTCTCAGTTTTAAATGGACATTACCTCAGGATATAACTTTGACCATGATGACACCTATCACGAAAAATTTAGATGTTAGACACATAAGTGGATTCAGAATCTGCATGATGGAATAGGCAACGAGATTTGGCAAATACAAAGTATACATAATATTCGTCTTCTCACCCATAGCCTAGACTTAAGGAGCACGCACTATGGGCCAGATGTTATACTCAATCTAGTGGATATAAAGATACATGAAGTAAGATGACTGCTGCTCTCCAAAGGACTGTGTGTAGTGGAATTGGTGAGGTGAAACCTGTACATAAGAAAGGTTTATAACAGTGCCTTGGCATCTGTTAAATGCCAAGTAAGAGTGTAGACAATAAAGAATAAAGGTGTTCTAAAGAAAGTCATTGTGGTCTGAGATGTTTTATGTCAGCTTCATGAAGGAAATAGAAGAACATTTATTGGGTCTTGGGTAAAGTCTAGGCTTAGGTGAATAGAACAATAGAAAGGACGATATTCCGAGAATGAGAAATTCTGAACTAATCTTGTATGCAGCCAAGTCGGCAGACAATGAGTAGGTAAGTCTGGGACTCGTACAGAAAGAACATATACCCAGAAACTTTAAAAACAATCTCACATTTGAATTTATAAGACTATATATCAAGACCCTAACTTTTAGTTTGGAAAAAATAAGGTCATCATTATATTACCATCTACTAAATCCCAATAAACCCTTTGAAACCAGGAAAGCAAACCCTGTTCATAATTCTATCCTTGTGTCCCTATCATAGTATTTGACACTTAATAGACCAAATAAGCCAAAAGAATTTGTTCTCTAAACTTTGAGAGGTATGTTCCTAATAAGTTTTTAATTATCAAAATTCATATAGAGATATAAAGGCTAAATTTCCAGATATATAATTACAAAGTTATCTTTTTCCTTTTGGAATTAAAAAATATATATAATTGCATAACTTAAAACTAAATATCTTTAAGCAAAGCCATCTGTCAAGTTTAGGTGAGGCATTTCTGTTCCTGTTATCATGTAAGGACTAAGTTTTTCATATTTTCTTATCATCCATGGATGAGCCAAATAAACCACACAGCCTCTCCAAGCAGCTGTGTGGAGTCAATTCAAATGCTTTTTTCCTTAAGAAGGTAAGATTACTGAATGATTTTAAAAGACAATTGTTCGTAACTAATAACAATAGTTGTAATTTATTGCTCTTATTTGATTGATCCCATCATACTCAATTCTTATTATAAAAGCGCTACTGTGGAAGAAATGTTTATGTTTGGTTGAATCAATAAATTAATTTAAAAAATGAATGAATGAATGAATCCATGTAGAACAACTGATGGGACCAGGCAGTAGCACATCAGTAAAGCAACTGGATCTACAGAGAAAAGCTCTTAGATTCATGTCCCAGATGTCACTGTGCCCAGATTCCTGTCCTGTGTATGCCAAGTGGTCAAATGCCCTTGATTCAGGCCAGTTAAGATTGGGAATGGATTGCAGCGCAAAGACCCTGTTGGAGGCTGTCTCTCTCTCTCTCTCTCTCTCTCTCTCTCTCTCTCTCTCTCTCTCAATAAATGTTTTTAAAAATGAATGAAAAAACATTGGTGACCATTCTCTACATATTTCTCCAAGTGAACTTCCTGCATTATAATCAGCCAAAATACTGGTTTAAAATACAGAGCTCTCAAGTGTGAGGCTTGGAAATATGCATATTTTTAGCAAGCTCCTCTGATAATTCTGATGAGCTCTAAATACTAGAATCTCTTCTGTAGAGAAAGGAGGGAACAGACTTTGAAAGACAATGGAAGAGAAGATATCTTTCTAATGTCAGTCAGGGAGAAGCCAGGACGGAGAACAAGGGGATCATGATAAGTAAGTCTAGGACACCGAGACCTGCCTCCTAGGATTCAGACAAACAAGGGTTGACATGCACAAGCACAATGACTCCCCCAGGACTCTGTCACTGCCTTGTGCTATAGCTCTTAGCATCCTTCCAAGAATGGGACAGCACTGGCTAGGGGGATATAAGAGGCTCCCAAAGCAGGACTGAATCCCACAAGGGCAGGACTTAACTGTCACAGACTGTATCCTTAGGAAAGACTAACTATATGACTTCAACCAGGCGTTCAGGCTTCTTTCTACCTGCCGGTAACAAGGATCACAGGGCACTTGGTCTTTAAGATGAGGGCCAAAAGTCCAAAACAACACTGGAGAAGATGAATTTGAGAGATGCTTGCAGATTATATTGGAGGGAGCAGAAAAACCAAAGGTAGGGAATACAGTAAGGACCACTGCCTCAGTTTACCTTTTACCTGTTATAGTCTAGTACATCCTTTTAGTGGTGATCACATTTCCTGCCAGTACTGGTTACTTCAGACTGATTCTTGGAAATGTTGAAACAATGTCTTAAATAATTACTCGTTGTGTTTTCTATCACATTTGGTGCTAAACCAAACTGAACAATCTCATTCTCAGTCTATTACCTCCTAGTAATGAAAATGTACTTGTTTTAATTGAATGCAAATCATATTTATCAGCCTTTCACTTTCTCTATTCATTCAACCTACATTTATTGGATATCAACTTTATGCCAGACACTGTACTAAATACAGAATAAAATGCTAACCAAAAGCAACACAGAAGCTACCTTGTCAGAAAGTGCTGTCTACTGGGAATCAGACACAGAAGGCAGAGAATATGTAAGGGCAAAGGAGCACATGTCAAGGAGCAGAGGCCCCAGAGAGAAGTGTATCCTCCATGTTGGTAAAGAAAGGGTACTATGAGGTGGAGCAGTGGGGATGGAGGGAGAACATGGCCTTGAATGTCCTGGAAAGGAGTTTGAAATTTAACCTACAAACCCTGGAAGCCAATAAGGACTTTTTTTTAAGGAAGTGACCCAGAGTGACCAGGTATGGGTTTTAGAAAATGGATTTTATAAATACACACACACACACACACACACACACACACACACACACATACATGAGTTAAAAATGATAGACTCTGGAGACTAGTATATTACCTAGAAAATTATTGCAATTATCCTGGTGAAAGATGATAAGGACCTGAACCAAGGAGGTGGCAAAAGAGATATTCTGAAGAGACCACAAAGGGCCACAGAGAAGATAAAATCTGTGAGACCTATCACTTATTACTGGCTGGGACGGGGGTGGGGGATGATGGGTGGGAGTTGGTAAGACTAAACATGGAGATGGAAAATGTCCCTGTCCAGCTGACCACACGGATGAAGAGAATGCTATTGATGACAACATAAAAAAGGAAGAAAGATGCTTCTATATGAAGCAAGCTGGCACATTTGTTTCTTTTTTTAAAATAATTATTTATTTAATTCCATTTGTTATTATTTTTTAATTTTACCAGAGAAAGACAGAGAGAGGAAGAAAGGGAAAGGGAGAAAGCAAGTCACTTGCTTCAGGACTCGAACCACAGTCAGCCATGTGGGAAATCTGCACCTTTAACCACCACACCACCTGCCAGCCCCAGGCACATTTGTTTCTAACTCATCAGGCACGACGATGCAGTTCCAGGTATCCCATTAAGCATGCTGATTTGACCATAGCTCATAGTCCTCTGAATTCTCCAGTGTACCACCAATAGTTAATCTTACTGAGTACAAACTTCTCCTCCCAAAGAATGTTGGATGCCCACTTTGTCAGTTTGGCAGAGGTGTCATTTCAGGGTGGGGTGGATTAAATGGTGAATTAAGACGTAGCTCCTGCTTTCATTACGCTAACTGCTGGTTCCCAGCTCCTGCTTTCATAAACTCACAAGCTAGAAGCAATTGCTGAACTTTTTCTTCCTGTGAGCCCAATGGTGAGCTGAGCACTCAATATACTAGATGACTAAGCTATTGCACCATTAGACTGACCTGCAGAAACCAGTTAGGTGTTGTTTCAGCTCTAAGACCAGAACTGACTCTTAGAACTCACAATTCCTAATGTTAGTTTATTAAGACCATTTTTTTGTTTGTGTGTGTTTTTTTTTTTTTTTTTTTTTTTTGGTTTTTGCCATAGGGCACTATGCTCACCAGAGGGAGGAAAAGTGAGAAGTCAGACCCCAACCCCCAGATGATTGATGGTCATGCCACAATGTCGTCTCCTCCATTCTCTTCTTAGGATTTTAAATATGTACACATATGTGCTCAGCATGATTTTCAATCTGCCAGGTTTAGCACTCAAACCGCAGTTGACCATGTAGGAGTTCAGTGCCATAACCACCATGCCACCTGCTGGTGCTCATTAAGATCATTTTATTATTTTCATTTTCTGTTGTTTATAAAGAGAAAGTTACCACTTCAAACATAAATATTGCCCTTATCTGTCCTATGTGGAGATTATGCATAATTATCTCACTTGAAATCACAATTCTGCTGATTAAAAATAAAAACAGAGTTCCACAGTTTAAAATCCACCAGGCTAAAGCTAAAGCTTGTCTGTCACCTCAGAAGCTTATCTGTCACCTCAGTGATCACTGGTATGTCACATACTACCATGACAGAATTGTCCCACAATTTTCTTACAATTCCATGCCTCATCCCAGCTTTGACAAGCTGGTCGAGCTTCATATGAGTGTCCACAGAATACAAAAACAGTTGCCTAATTCCATTTTAAAAAATCAGTCTTTCAGATTTTTTTTTCTCTAAGACACCAGCCAAGTATTTGGACTGATTTTTTTTTTCTCCAGAGAATTTATTGGCTCACATCACAGAGACAGGGACTGTATGTCCAGAGAACTTGGAGTTTCAAAGCGACATGATGATGCAATGAGACATTTTGACCAAATTCCATCCTGGATTTGATGAATCCACCCAACAGAAGAGGAGCGGCTGCTTCTGGTTCAAACTTGTTCTCAAGGCTGTGGAGCCTAGTACAAACATCATCAGACTAGGAATGTAGAAGCCAATATTTCCTTATTGGTTCTGCTATTAACTACCTACAAAACTTGGTCTAATCTGTTCAGGTTTCATCATCTACAAGAGAACTTTAAACATTTTGTGAAAAAATGGAATTAAAGTAATAGTTTATTTTGGTGCAAAAATATTTTAAAAATCCACGCATAGTTTTATTTTCAATAATATACATTTTCAAAAAGTTTTTGAAGACCCCCCTCCCTTCTTCTTTGTTGTAGCAAGTGAGCTATTTGAACCAGTTTCCTTCAGACATTCCAACTAGCTTTTAAAATTTTTCAAGCCCAAGAATGTCTCTGAAAGAACAGTTCTCCAACTTCACGGTTCTGGGTAAACATGATCTGGTCATGCTAAAATTTCCTGTCCTTGGTAATTACAATTAATTAGCAGAAATCTATGGCATAAAAAATTAATCATAGTGCAATACGGATTATAAAACCTAGCCAGATGGCGAGGAGATGAACTAAGAGAAGAAACTTCTTTTTCATTTCCAAAGCCTTATTTCAAGTGTTTGTAGACTTCTCTGACTTGGGTGGTTACCAGCAAATGATTAGTAGTTTCTGCAAGCAGGGCCCTGCCTAGGCTCAGCCTGGCTTTGAAAGGCTCCAGTCTGGTCTGAAGTTTCATTTGGAGCCTGGTCAGAAATATGCTGTTGATGGTGGTAAGATCTATCTTTTTCTGTTTGAGGACAAAGCGTCTTCTGACCAGTCGGGTAGAAACAAGGCTTCTCAAGCCAGACAGAGCAAGTCAGGTTTGCAGTGTCTCTCTTGTTTGCTGTAAAGCTAAGGAGGGTATTTTAGAAAAAAATAAGGAAGGCCTTGCTAAGGACCTCCTGCTGTTTGTGCCTCACCCTGGCTAGGAAGTGGGAGAGTTTTGTTAAGCTATTTCCTTCATGTCTGCATATCTTAGGAGTGACTTTTTAACTCAGAAACTGTGGGTTAGAGTGCACTTTATAAGGAGATTTGGTTTTTAAAATCTTGGTGGTGTCTGGTCTCTGTCCTTCCTGTGTTTATTTCTAAATCCTGGTTGCCCTCCCTTCTCTCTTTGATGAAGTGGATTCAGGTTAATGGGACTATTTTAAACTTTACAATAATTTTAGAGTAGAAATAGGAACTTAGAGGTGAGTATAGCTTGTGTGAAGAGAGGCACATTCTGCCTTCTGGCCTACAGATATTTAAAGATTTTGTTTTACATACTGGGTTCGTTAATTCTGACTCAATGTGCTGAGCCCCTCGGAAAAAGGAAACAGACCTGAAACCACCAATTGATACCTGACCCACACTGACATTTTCAAGAGGAGGTTGGCCCAGATGTGCCTGTAGGAAAAGACCTAGTAAAGCAAGTGATTTTAACCTAACTCAAACAAATGATTAACTAAAATGTGAGGAGAAAAACAATAACAGGAACCAACAATGATCCCAGCACAGTGGTGAATCATGTCAGCTCCTGCTGATTGACGTCAGATTGGCCACAAGTGGTGTTTTACAAGTTAAGGACAAGGTGACCTCCAGGGTCACATGCTCCATGTCATTTTAGATTGATTTCTTTCCTCCAGGTACCATCTCTAAAGGTGTACAAATGCATGGCAAGAGGGTTTTCAGCAAGTGAGAATTCAAATTTCAGAATTCTGCCCAAGAGAAATTTAGTTTATCTGAATTTATTCTAAGAAAAAAAGTTAACGATTTCAGACCTTTAAAACAAAATTTATATTTGTACTCTATCTGACTACCTGCATAGATTTTTTTGACTCAGAGTCAGACAGTGGCACAGTATTAATACTTCATTCTGGCTGCCAGCAGGTGGCATAGTGATTATGTCACAGGACTACCACATGGATGACTGTGGTTCAAGTCCCGGACCCAGCAGCTTGAAAATCACACTGGATTCGTGTGCATGCATACCCAAAAACTCAGAAAGAGAATGAATGGAGGAGAAAAGATTGCAGCATGGCTATGCCCCCTGGGGGGAGATTTCTCACTTTCCCTCTCACTGTCTCTCTCTGTTTCTCTCCAGCAAGTGCATGCACTCAATGGCAAAAAATAAAATAAAATAAATTATTCTGTGAGGCTGACCCACACAGGAAGGGTTCTGGGTGTAGATCTAGAGACCTCTCTGAACATGCTAGGTACATGTGAACCCATGGTCCTGGCTGGCGGAGACTGAAGAATAGATTGTGGTATAGAGACACTATCCAGGGTAACTCTCTTTTTCATTTATAGAAAAAAAATGTTGAAAAACTTTCAAAATGTTTTTAATTTTAAAAAGTATTTTTTTTCCTCACTCCACTTTGCTTTTAACACTATAACTCTCACTGTATGATGTCTTTTTTCTCGTGGCTCTTACTGCCATCTGACATGCTATATATTTGTCTATTGTCTGCCCCACACCTCACTAGAATGTCAACATTTGAGACTTTTCTATTTTTACTGCCATATCCCCAATACACAGGTCACTGCCCATCTAGTGGAATGTGTGAATGAATAAATGGGTGAATCTAGTCAAACACTTATAATAAAGTAATTCAGTAAATGTTTATGTGAATAAGTAAATATAAGAACAAGTAAGTCTGAAAAGAAAGAATGAAGAGTGTAGGGAAGAAAATCAGGGAGAAAAAATAGAGGCAAGACATTTGTGGAACACAGACATGGTTTATTACCTGTTGATAATAGTGTGTATAGTATTTTCAACTGGACTGGTCTGAGTTGTATTTCATGTTGGGTAAATTCTCTTTATAAGCCAAATGATGTATAGGATCAAATGTTTAAAAATAATAATAATAAATAAATAAATAACAAAGAATGAAGCATTTATTTGACTCTAATGTGAATTCGATTAATGCTAGATAACAGCATCATCATGATTTTATTATTATTATTATTACCTCAGATTCACTACTTCTCTTTTCCCTTGCTCTTCATCTTGTCTAGTCCCTCGATTCATAGATAGTAGCCTGTCTGTGATTGTAGATGACCTACCATCTCACAGACAACATCCTGGAGCTTCTGCATGGTCGTGGGATAAAATCCTGTGACTCTCTCCTACCCAGAGTATGCACACATTCCTCCTTTGTTTAGACATAAAGGAAAAGCCAGTTGAATGAACAAGTAAAGATAGCAATAAGACAGAGGGCTTTATTAGCAGCAAAAAGGTGGGGACTGGTTGGGTCAGCCAGCGGCAAGGTAGCTAAGGCATCTGGATCCCATATGGTCAACTGTGCAGTCCAAGTCCCAGACCTCGTGGCTTGAAAACATACTAGACACATGTACATGTATGCCCAAACTCCCAAAAAGAGGGAGAGATGAAGGAGAAGAGATTATGGTGACTGTCCTCCGTGAGATGAGCTTTCTCATTCTCTTCTCTCCTCCCCCCTCCCCCACAAAGCACACTCACCCTCTGGCAAAACTAAAAATAAATAAGTAAAGGTGGGGACTGATTAATTTATTTCAGAGAACAACTTGAGATTCTAGTTTCTTGCGATAAAATGCATTTCTATATCTATCTGATTCGACATGGTCCACTAGACATTTCTTCTAAAAATATAGGTTACCAAAAAAATTGGGATGTTGCTTAATGTGCAGCTAATTACTGCAACTTATAACTGAGCTCCTAATTCAACTATATTCTGGTATTTGAAATGATGAAATGATCATGTAAAAAGTTTTCTTTAGAGGGATGCAATTTTATTATCTGGTAGTCTCTCAGATACAAATGATCCTCTTTTACAAGTTGGGTCGAATTTTGAGTGATCTCTTGGGCAGGAGCGTGACCTAAGAAGGCCATTAAGTACCTAATAGGCATAGGTCTTAAGGGACAGTGGTGTATAGGAAGGACCCTGAGAGCAGTAGGGGCTGACAGGTGAAGAGACAAAGACTCTTTTGCCCTGATGATCCTGAATGGAGGCACCAATTTGTTTACCTACTTGGAGAAAGAGAAGAATATACCTATACTGTTTTTGCCTTCTTCCCATCCATATACAGGTGACAAGTGGGACAGGTAGCCCCTGGGGACATATAGAGGATTCGTATTTTTTTTTTTTTTTTTTTGGAGAGATTTTTGCTATAGGGCGTGTGTGCTCACCAGACAGACAGAGAGAGACATAGAGACAGAAAGCGAGAAATCACCCCCCAGGGGGGATGGTCACGCCGCAATCCCTTCTCCTCCATTCTCCTCTCGGGATCTTGGGCACACACGCACATGCACCCGGCGTGAGTTTTAAGCCACCGGGTCCGGGACGCGAACCGCGGTCGACTACGTGGGAGTCCAGCGACATAGCCATTAAGCTAACTGCTGGCCCCGAGGATTCGTATTTCATTCTGGAGTCTCCGAATGACGGGGAGAGTTTTGTGCCAGATCATTGAGACCCTTGGTTTCTTAGTAGGTGTGAATCAAGAATCTGGAATTATATGAGGGAACTTTTAAAAGTTCATGGAAAAGTGGAATTGTAGTGCACGTTTATTTTGATGCAAACATTTTTGAAAGCCATGCATTATTTTCTCACAATATGGATTTTTCGTGAACTTTTTGAAGACTCCTTATGTAAAGGAATAAGAAAACTATAAAATTTAGAATTTAAACTAAGAATTATCTCACTAACTCTTGGACATTATTTATAATTGAGTAAGAAATAGTAAATGCCAGACATGCTTGGAAAATACAACTATCACTGACATATTACAAAACAAGTCTAGTATCTTTTTCTTAATCAAGAAGAGCCCACTGCTGAGAGAAATGGTTTCAGGAGGGTTTTTCACATTTTTAGTGAAAGAGTAAGGGAGATGATACATACATATATGTCAAAGAGAGCATGAGCCAGGACCTGTGTTATAAAGCAGGCTCTATCATTTGCCATATGAACACTCTTCAAATAGCCTTTCAGAACTTCAACTTACTTCTCTGGGAAATTAGTGCAAGACCAAGTGGCTCTGCGCACCTGAAAATAGCTGTCTGGTGTTACGTCAAGGGGTCAGAATGACTTGAGACTTTTCTAGAGGCCTGTGTAGTCAGGATAGGGCAGGAATATTATCCAAAGGTATTCAAAGAACTTTCAAAAATACCTAATCATAACAGAACCATGCTAGTAAAGATACAAATGGTAAGTCACAAAGGGAAAGATAGAGGCAGAGTGATAAAGTGATCTAGGTGACGATACATACTACAGTTGAGTTTTCTGTTATTAAAAAAAAAACAAGTGACATGATCAGTATCATAATCTTCAATAGCTTATAAAAGGAAGCATACAACTTTTCAAATGAGAGATATAAAACAACCTCAAAAAATTTTGTTTTAGTTTGCTATAGGGTGTATGTGCTTGTGGGGGGATACATACATACATACATATACATATATATATACATATACATATACATATACATATACATATATATGTATATGTATATGTATATGTATATATATATATATATATATAGAGAGAGAGAGAGAGAGAGAGAGAGAAAGCATCCCCCAGGGGGAATGCCCAAACCACAACCACTTTTCTTCTATTGTCTTCTCTGGATATGGGGCATGCATGCTTACATACCAGGTCCAGGACTCAAACCGTGAAGTCAGTCATGCGGGATCCAGTCACCTTAACTACCATGCTACAGATATGAAAATTTAAATAGAATTTATTATCTGATTTTCCATATAAGAAATGGTGAAAACCACAAATGACAATATCAGTAAGAACAGACTTCAAAGCTCAAAAAAATGCCTTTCTTGAGGTTTTCTATTTTTTAAAAAAATCTCAATTACGATGAAACAACAGCACCAATAATGATGAATGTAACAATGAGCTAAAGGATCTAAAATAAATAATATGACTGTATTAACTAAATTAATTTATTACATTTACTAAACTTACTAAGTTAGATCACCAGAAAGCAATAGCTCTTTGATGGTTAGTCTTTCCTTCAGACAAGCCTTCTGAAATATCTCAGACTGATTTTTTATATGACATAGACCATGACAGAGCAAGGACTATATGCACACAATGAAGAAATACTATAAATGACTAGTGCTATTTTTCGTGGGCCATTTCAATCTATATGAAACAATCATTAGATTAATTAAAATAACTTTTTATTTAAGCAAATGACTTACTAGAGACCTATCACTAATATGCCTCTGCATGGCTTGGGATTTCTTCTGGTCTCAGCTGGACTCCTTCACGTAACTTTGGTCAACTGGCAGGTCAACTGGAAGCTGATTGGTCTAGGAAAGCTTAGCTCTGATGGCAGAGAGGACTGCGGCTTCTTTCCTCTAGGAGGCCAACCTGGGTTTTTTCACATGATGGCAGTCTCTCTGCAGCCCAGTTCCAAGAAGCCAAGTAGAAATACACAAAGCTTCTCGAGGCACAGACATGAAATTGGCACACCATCACTTCTGCTACATTCCATTGGCCAAAGCAAGTCATAGCCCATATGCCAGGAGTTGGAAAATAAGCTTCACCCCATGATGGAAGGAGCCGCAAAATCACATTGCAAATGATGAAGAAACAGGGAGGGATGAAGAATTAGAAGCAGTTTTGCAATTTATCGCAATGCTATATTTATTGGATGGATTATTCTCCATTCATTAAAAGTGAAGCCTATGTAGCAGATCTAGAAAGCATAAAGGATAAAATTTAAAATATATAATACTTTTTATTATAGCCATATAAATATACATTTTTAAAAAGGTTAGAGAAAATTCAGAAATAATAGTTAATAAGGATTGCAGACTTTGTGTTTTCAGCTATTTAAAAAAAATTCTGACAGCTTCAGTGGAGAATCCAAACCCCATATCATATCTGCATGCAGTGTAAACAACGTGTCATTCCTTCATTGCAATTGACTGAATTACTCAGTAAGTGAACAAAAGAATTATGGAGAAAAAACTCAAATGACATATTTTTTTTCCCTTTTGGACAAAATGATTCAACCCCAAAATTCTATACCAGAGAATTCAGTTGACAGAAAGAATTTAATGTGACATAATATGCTTGATATTTCCAGGGAAATGGGGTTAGAGAAAGATTTTAGAGTTCAAAGCAAAAAGCCTTTGACTGACAAAGTATTTTACACAGAGTAAAAACATTGATTGTATGACTAAATCAGCAGAGAGTAGCTCCTCAGTCACAATTTCCTTTGTCTGCATGTGTACTCTGTGGGCATCTAGTCATGCCTTTGGTTCAGGAGCTGAGTCCCCAAGTAGATGACTCAACTTATGGTAACACTGAATATTGCACTAAAGTTACTATGCAGATATTGATTTCATGACCGTTGACTCCTTCTGAGGTCAGTCATTGACCGGCACATTGAACTCAGTCTCATGGGTTGACGTTAGCTGCGGTAGTATTGTACCGCATAGCATTTGAGAATGCTATGGCTCTAATGCAAACCATCTCTGAAGTACAATTTCTTAGGATTGCTTTTGGGACCAGCAGTTAGCGTAATGGCTATGTCGCTGGACTCCCACGTAGTCGACCGCGGTTCGAGTCCCGGACCTGGCGGCTTAAACTCACGCCGGGTGCATGTGCGTGCGTGCCCAAGATCCCGAGAGGAGAATGGAGGAGAAGGGATTGCGGCGTGGCCATCCCCCCTGGGGGGTGATTTCCTGCTTTCTATCTCTCTGTCTCTCTCTGTCTGTCTGGCGAGCGCACGCGCCCTATAGCAAAAACCTCTCCAAAAAAAAAGAAAAAAAAAAAAAAGATTGCTTTTGACAGGACTCATCTGTGACCTCTTTAGCAAACAAACTACGGTAGATCATGGAAAGTCTAATGCAAGCTTGTACTAGTGATGTGCCCTCATATATGGTCAAACGACATAATTCTTAAGGCATGACAATGAACACCAGAATTATAGAGAGCCAGGGCAGTGAGCCATTTGCCTGTGTTCATGTACTCAATTAGTTGCACTGAGGTTGCCCTAAACCTTCTCTTTAATCATCCATTCCACTGTTCTCCTGCTCCTGAGGTTCTTTGTACTCTTACAAAGACAGGTGGGAGTGCCAGTGCCCCCAAGAGAATGTGCTGGGGGGCTGGTCTAGGCAAAGAGAGAATCACCCCATGTGAGAGAGGGCTGCCTCACTCCGCCCTTCTCCCTGCCTCTTGTTTACCCTCAGAACTACTGATCTGCACTCCTGGGAAGTATTATAAAACCTGTCAGTCCTCTGCCCTTCCCATGCCTTCCAAGATTCTTGACTTAACATTCTAACCCAACCCAGGGTCTGTGTCCTCAAACCCTTTCCTCTCTGTTCTTAGCAAAATGTGCACTGAGAGACTTTTGTATAATTTACTTCAAGTTGAAAATGTCAATCCTGCTTGAGGGATTTGCATATTCACTAGACTGAAACTTCAAGAACTGGAACTCTTCAAGGATAATTTCATGTATGAAACTGAGGGAAGGGGCAGGGACTCAAATACTGGGAGGTAACTTACAGAGTGAAACAAGCCATGGGGACAGGAGTGAAGTTCCCCCAAGTGGGACCTTTATAGCAAAAGTGTCAGGTGACTAGCCAACATGATGGCCCTGCAGCAGATAGAAAGGGTCTTCAAAATGAAGAAAAAATGCATACTGCAAAAAAGCAGTATGTGTGGATTTCAAATTGTTTTTGCACCAAATTTTATACTTTGGGAGCCAGATGGTAGCACAGCAGTAGAACATAACACTTTGTGAGGTTGACCCACATGGGAAGGTTCTGAGTTTCCATTCAGATTCCCTGAGTATGCCAGGTAAACCTGTGGGCAAGGGGCTAGGTGAGATTGTGGATGGGTTGTGGTGTTGGGACCCTGTGACAGTTTCTCTCTCTCTCTCTCTGTCTCTCTCTCTCTCTCTCTCTGCCATAGGACTGTGTGTTCACCAGAGAGAAGTAGAGAGAGACAGAGAGAGGGAAAATGAGAAATCACCCCCCAGGGGAATGTCCACACCACAATCCCCCCTCTTCCATTCTCTTCTTGGGTTTCTGGGCATGAAATACTGAGTGATTTTCAAGCCACCAAGTCTGGAGCTCAAACCACGGTCAGAAATGTAGGAGTCCAGCACCTTAACCACCATGCCATCTGCTGGCCCCTCTCTATTTCTCTTGCTTGTAGAGGAAATAAATAAACTTAAAAATAGAACCTCATACTTTAATTCCATTTTCTCAGAACTTTTGAAGTATTCTTGTTAAGGAAGTTAGAAAGGATGGTTGGTGCTCGATTTGCTACTGAGACATGCCAGAGTGGAGAGTCAGGGTGTGGCCCTGTTTAGGTCCTGGCCACACTCCGTACCCTCTGGTGTGAAAACCAGGTCATCATTCTTGGGGAAATTTTGATCATATTTTCCTTTTTTAAAAAAAGCTGGAGATTGGGTTTTATGTGAAATCTCATTTTTTAAATGTTGGAAACTAATTCCACTGTGGAAACTCCTTTGGGGTCATAAATAATGTCATCTGTGGCCTAAATCAGGCCCTCAGAATGCCCTTTTATGACCTCTGCTGAGGCTGGGCTTTGGGGAGGAGTGAGATGAGGTGGGTCACAACAGAAACTCCCAAAAATCATGTGTGAGGTTGGGAGAGAGATTGGGTGATGAAGGTTTATCAGCATCCCCCTGGGTGAAGTGAAGAGAAAAATAATTTTTGTTGGATGTTTCTCAAAGAAAGTCATGATTTTTATAGGCTGAGTGGCCCTGCCTTAGTGAATGGCCACCTACATGTGGCCACACACATGGAACTGTGTGCTGTGAGCAGAGGGGTCAGGCAGCTCCAGGCTGATGGTGACAGATGTGGGGGTGACCAGCACTGCTCATGTTGATCTGCCTGTGCCCACCTCTACCCATAGACTGTGTACTGGCTGGTAAAACAGAAACCGTCCTTCCAGAGATAGTGAGCAATACAGCATCCTGGACTCTCAGTATTCTAAATGACCTTCAAAATCATTTGTTCAGCCTGTCCTTTCACATAAAAAGTCTGAGCCCTGAGAAGGAAGGCCTTCTCACTCTTAACCTCTCACAACCGGTTGATGGCTGTGCTGATACGCTAGCTCTGTCTCCCAGTGAAGACATGGTCTTGGAAGCCTTCTCCATCCCTCGCCCCCTTTCTCATTCCAGAAGAGTTATCATAAAGGGGATTTGTGATGTGAAAAGCCAGATAACAACTTCATTTGGGTACCTTTATAAGATTCTTCATATCAAAAATTTCATAAGCCAGGAAAATTTTATTTCTCAAGTCACGCATTTTACTTTAGGACTCAGAAAAGATAGACATCAATTAATTTTATGCTTTGCTATATTTTGATGAAGTTTAGCAAGTTCATGTACCTGACACTGTATCAGGCATTTTCCACACATCATTGCATGTAATTATTATTTCCATTTTAAGGTTAAGAGAACTGAGGCTTTAAAAGACTTAGAAATCTGCCCAAAGATTGATCACATTTCATGTGATAAATCCAGGATTTGAATCTATACAGTATAACTCCAAGCCCTAATATAATAAATATGGTTCCTACAGTTGAACCTCTAACTTGACTCCCAAGAGTTGTTAGTGTTTAAAGGTCCAGTTTTGGAAACCCTCTCTTGGAAAACCTACCACTGTCCTGATGTCTGGAGAATGGTCTCACATACAAAAACACTCTTCTGAGCCCATTTCGTGATCATTTTTTTCAGAAACCAAAAATGTGGTCTTCCCTTATTATGCCAATTAGGTAAAAACAGATGGTCTTCTACTCAATAATGAACCATTCAGCATTTACAGAGAAAATATCCTGGAAGGTTCATCTCAAATATAAAATGTTACAGCCCAAAGGAAAATTATTTTAATAATGTTAAAATAAAATTATTATTTCATTTAAAAATAATAAAATACTATTACTTTATAACAATAAAATAGTAACTGCCCTCTCCATAGGAGTCTGGGGAGAGGGCAGTTCTAAAGGGAGCTTTCTGTAACTTTAACCAAAACGTCAAGGAATATGTACTCTATAATGGCATAATGTCTTGATCCCAGAAGAATACACATAAATGGAGAAGGTAATTGGAGTCATCATTTTGACACCTGAAAGGATGACAAGAAACCTTTAACTTGCCAACAATCATCAGAATGCACTGTCATTGTGCATGGTTCTTCCAGTCTATGGGATATCACATTAGCAAGCTGGCTGGCCTATTAGAGGCATGTAATTCTTTCATATACTTAGCACTGAAGTGGATAGGATTCAAAACAGCTTCCCCGTCTCTGACATGCATCCAAATTTTTAATAGCAGCTAAGTACCTTACTAAGCAATTGAATAAAATAATACATTCAAGCCCCAGAAAACCATTTTAAACCTCTTATTATCTCTATATTTTACTGATGGAAAATGGATTGTAATTCAAATTTGTATACTGGGCACATACCATGCAATCGATTTTTTTTCTTCCTTTATAAAACTCAAGCATTCCAAACTATTGAAGGAGTTAAGCAATTTTGATCATTTTGAAACTAGCTGTCAGATTTAATCTCTGCTAAGGAGACAGAGGGCAAATGTATTCTGAAGCTGTTATATAATTTACAGATTATTTTTGCAATTTATATTCCATCAAATAGGGTATATTAAACTCTCAGAAAGCACGTAATGATCAATTAATTTCAGCAGAGCAATCCTGGTGGCACTTAAGGGACAGACATGATGAGACCCTTTTCTAGCTGAGTCCCAAGGTCAAGTCATCAAATATGACTGATTACATTTTCTAATGGTTTCTCTATGCCCATTAAAGAGCACTCTGCTATTCAGGCTCTCCTCTGATCGTGACATTCAAAATTTGCTCTGATGGCTCCTGACAAGCAAAAATGTATTCTCTAATCTTTAACCACATAAACAATAGCTAACCACTTGTAATTGAGTTTAAATTGATTTCAGGTGGCTTCAGAGAAAAGCAATTTCTACAACAGATTAACCTCTTAATTAAAGTATATTAAGAATACTGTCAGGTGTAGAAATTCTGCTACAGCAGAAAATTATACCTCATTGACATTCATTTATGAAAGAATTGCTGTTCTGTTCCAAGGTAACAGGTTACTTATTTGTGCTTCTTGCCTCACTAGGTTGATGCAAGCCTAGTTTCGGTCTTCAGAATATCAGTCTTTTATATGGGACAAGATGTAGGGAGAGGGAGAGAGTGTCTGGAGCAGGTGACGTGAAATAGGAATGATGCTGTCCTTGTACTTATGTCTTCAGAAAGTTACTTTTCTCAAGGAATGGGAATCTTTTGCAAATACTATAGGAAACCCTTTCCCCCTTAAATTAGCTGAGGAATGAGAAAAAGCGTGTGTTTGCCATCACATTAACATCAACTAAACAGGTTTCCATGTAGTGTGCTTCAATGGACTTAAAAAAAAATTGCTATAGGACATGAGCACTCGCCCGAGAGAGAGAAAGAGAGAGAGAGAGAGAGAGAGAGAGATGCAATGTTAGAAAGCATCCCCCACACACACCCTGGCGGGGATGACCATACTGTAATCCCTTCTCCACTGTTCTCTTGGAATTGGGGGCATACACACAAATGCACCCAGTGTGTTTTTCAAGTCACTGGGTCTAAGACTAGAGCCACGCAGTTAGCTATATGGGATCCAGCCGCCTTAACCACCACTCCACCTGGCTGGCTCTTTCAATGCATTTTAGGTAAAATATCATCTATGTTCTCTAAGTTCTTGCTATTAAAAAATGACCCTTAGCTCAGTGTTGGTTGGGAAACTAGGATAAATGCAGGATCCCAGGCCCTTTAGACCCAACCCCAGACCTACAGAATATGAATCAACATTTCAACAAGATCTCCAGGGAATTCATTGGTACTATTAAAGTGTGAGAATGCTCTAAGAGAATGTTTGTGCTTGAAGTCCCATAGTCAAGCTATTAGTCTACACAATATCAAAAAGATTTGGTAATTTCAGTGAAAAAAACACATTGGTACTGGTGGTTGAGCATCATCCAGTCCAAATTATTCTCTCTGTATTTTTACTTTTAATTTTCTTTCTTTAAAGACCTTCCTAGCTACTTATATTTCATATCCTGGCTGTGAACACCCTGGGTAAATTCAGTCTCACCCATTTAGTGACTTAAAATGAGAACATATAATGACTTCCTGACTTAAGACTACAATTGGCTTTAGAATCAATCTTTATATATCCCTGGGCTGAGTCCATGAGTATGGGATGCCCTGATCCTGGTTTTTTACTGTCTCTCAGACATTCTGTGGCTCCCGTCGCTGAACTATCTCAGCCTCAGTGATCCTCAGCCTAGAGTTTTATTGCCGCTCTCTGAAATTGACTTTTTTTTTTGAGAGGTTTTCACTATAGGGTGCATTCGCTCGCCAGACAGACAGAGAGAGACATAGAGACAGAAAGTGAGAAATCACCCCCCAGGCGGGATGGTCATGCCACAATCCCTTCTTCTCCATTCTCCTCTCGGGATCTTGGGCATGCACGCACATGCGCCCGGCGTGAGTTTTAAGCCACCGGGTCCGGGATGCGAACCGCGGTCGACTACATGGGAATCCAGCGACATAGCCATTACGCTAACTGCTGGTTCCCTGAAATTGACTTTTTTTTAATCTGTCCCTTGAAAATCTCAAAATTGGGTTGTCAGAAAAATCATGATGTATTTTTTTTTTTTGCTTTTCTATGCAAAAATGCATCATGACTTTTCTGATAACTTAGTACTTATTCCCCACTCTTACCTGTCTAAACTTAGATGTTTGTGGCATTCATGTCTAACCTATCCCACAGTGGCAGCCTTCAGTCCACCTTAATAGAACTTGGAGTTAAAAGACTTACACAAAAATGCAGCTGTGCTCAACACCCAGGTTCCATTAATAAAGTTGGGTTAAAATGGGGAATCTCAAGCATGGCTGCAAACACGAATCCCCTAGGAAGATTCAGATTTTCCAAAGCAAAGATCTCATCCCAGATCAATTAAATCAGAATATCATTTCCCGAGTATACGTAGTTATTAAAAGTTCCCAGGTGATTCCAACCGACAGCCAGAATTAGAAAACACTAGTTTAGAGAAACTTCCTGCCCCAGCTATGCCATCCCTACTTGCTCCTCTGGACTTCAGTGACAGTCTCCTCCCCCATATATTCTATTTATTATTTCTCTGCTCACCACTGCAGTATTTAGAAAATAATGAATGAAGAGTATAACCCTCCCGGGCATATTATTAGAGTGGGGATGGGAAATGAGAGGAGGGGAAGGAAGAACGTACATGCATGATCAACTATATTACCAAGCCTACACAGAGAAGTTTACCCAGAATGGGTATTCAGTTGGCCACCTCAACTTCCTCCAGTTTAAGTTGCATCATAGATGCAGCAGAAATAGAAAGTGATAAAATGAGAGCCTGGACGGAAGGCAGACAAAGCATAAGGGAAGAGATTCAACAAGACACAGCTGATGTTTTTTTCACTTGCAAATATTCCAAACAATAAAAATATCCCCTAACTGTTTATATCCTTTGATAACAGTTCTAACTCCATCTTGAGCATCTCTTAAGATGCTCTTCAGAGACAAAGTGGAGGGGGCAGCAGGTGCTATGATAAAGGGTTAATCTGTTGATGTCCAAGATTAACTGAGGCGGGAAAGGCTGAAGCATTTAACTCAGACCTGGGCTCCTAGGCTGGGATTGACCCCTGAGTTGCAGAGGTAGGTTGTGTGTGGATGGGGGGGAAATGAGTAATGGAGGGGTGAGGGTATTAGAAGGTTCATGTAGGAATTCATAGCAACTGTTGTAGTTTGCTTGGTTCTCTAAGTGTCACCGCCAAAGCTGAGGAGTAGTACCTGGGATCTTGCTAGACATGCAAATACTTTGGAGAGGTTCCCTCTCAGACTTACTGAATCAGATACTCAGGAGGTGGGCCCAGCAACCTGTGTCTTCAGGACCCCTCTGAGAGATTCTGATGTAGGCTCATGTTGGAAAATCACTAATTTATTTTCTACTTACTTAGAGCATGCTTTTTTGCTTCCTTGATCATCTCTTTAACCTGATCTGAAGATCTTAAAAATGACTGTTCTCCATTTTGACTTCCTGATGGTGCGGAATTTCATCTGGTGTAACTGGTGGTTCCTTCTCAAGTCCCCCTTTCTGAACCTCTGATCCTTAGTTCTCCAGGCTCCTAATCCCTGTAGTCTGGCTTCCTGAACATAATCTTTACCTGTTGAACCTGAGAGAGTTGCCTCCTCCTTCCTGACTCTCTTGCCCTCCATGGCTCCAGACCCTGCTCTGAAGAGTTGAGGCCCAGTTTCATCTTCTAGCCAGAATGGGCTCCTCAGGGTGAAGCCAGCTTTGTTTGCCTGTTCTGTTCACCCTCTTTGGCCTGGTCTATTTAGTTAGAAACTGATGTACTGCTATGAGCAAATACTTATAAATGAAATAATTAAGCACTTTTTTGTTTCCGAAACTCTCCTACCTGCATTATCTCATCAAATTATTGTGACAATCAAAGAACTCAAGTATTGGGGCTAGCAGGTGGCATGGTGCTTAATTATTTCATTATTTCCACTCCCCTCTCCTCTCCTCTCCTCTCCTCTCCTCTCCTCTCCTCTCCTCTCCTCTTCTTTCCTCTCCTCTCCTCTCCTCTCCTTTCTCTTCTCTCTCTCTCTCTCACACTGTCTCTCTTTGGTGAATACACATGATTTAAAAAAAATGAACTCGAGTATTATCCATTATCCTATGTATTAGTCAATGATGCTGAGACCAATCAGAGATACAGTCCAGTTAATAGTACTGCAAAAGACTGGAATTTAGATCTCTTAAAGCCTTACTCAGAGTTATTTCAACTGTGCTGCTTTTGCTGGACTCTTGATTCATCTTTCCAGTAGTATTTTCCACTCTCCCCAGTAACACACCATTGATATTTCCCACAAGGTCTAGATTTATAGTCAACATTCACTTGTACTGGTTTAAACTGGACAACTACATTAAGTACTGGTTTAAACTGGACAACCACAAAGAATATATTTTACCTTGTCATACAGGTGCACACAAAAATATTTAGCAGAAGATAAGAGGATGATGTTTGGGCCATGCTGGGAGATCACCTGCAGTTGCCATGATTGGTTTCATGGATCAAATGAGACTTTACTGATCAACGAAAGTGATTCATGACTGAACAGCTCCTGCAGTTGTTGAGAAATGAAAAGATTTTCAACTTGAACCTTTTATTAGTTAACATTTACCTCTTATTTCCTCAATAATAAATGTAAGCATTTGAGAGCTAGTGTTATTTCCTTTAGACCCTTTGCTGCAAGCTATAGTCTCCAAACAATGGTGCTTTACCTAATGAAGAAAACCCTTGTGCTAACTTAGGCCTGCCCAGAGGTTAGAGGGGTGAAGACCCTGACTTGGGGCACAAGTTATTCCCCAGTGTGTGGAAGAGAGGTTGTGTGAATGCTTACTTACCCCAGATTCTGAACTAATGTCTCAGCCCTCACTCTAAGTCCTGTGTCTAAGTGCTTAGATCGCACTCTCAGCCCTCACTCTAAGTCCTGTGTCTAAGTGCTTAGATCGCACTGTTGAACCTTGACAGGTGCCTGTCACCATGATCTTCATGCCTGAAGTCTTACCTGGATACCCTCACTGCATCTCTATCTAGACTTGTTGCCCTATTAGACCTCTGATTCTAATCTCATCCAACTTTCTGGGATGCCAGACCATGGTCATGCCTTCTAGTTATGACTGCAATTCTACCTTTATGAGGCACACCAATGTCACTTCTGGTTCTCACATAGCCACCTGACCTGGCCCCATATCCTCTTTAGATGGTCCTCTCTAAGATTAGCTGCCTTCCAGTCCAAATTCCTCCCCATGATTTCTGGCACATTCCTCTGTGACCTGGAACTCAAAAGGTCATTCACTTGGTCCAGCTTAGCAGATGGTCAGGCCCATACTGTATAAACTGCCTGGGCTTTAAATCCAAAGTATGTTTGGGGCTTAGCAAATGATAGTGAGGGAAAAAATATGTATGAAGAATGGAATGGATGAATGAATGATGTTAGGAGAAAGGGGAGAATGAGCATAACCAAACTTACCTCAGCTCTCAAATATTAAGCAAAAAGGGAACTCTTCAGTACTTTCCCCAATTAGATGACCCTGAATCTTACAGGTATGCCTCCTCATGAGTAGTCTAAACTCACAGCTATTATAAGAGGATCCTGCACTTTCCCAAACAAATGACAAGAGGATGCCATTAAGAGGATGAAATAAAAAGTAGGAACTACAGGGCCAGCAGGTGATGTAGTGGTTAAGGAAGTGGACTCCCACATGGTCAACCACGGTTCGAGTTCCAGACCCAGCGACTTGAAACTTAAACCAGGCAGGTGTGCATGCATGCTCAAAATCCCAAAAGGAGAATGAAGGAGAAGGGATTGCAACATGACCATTCCTCCAAGAAGTAATTTCTCACTTTCTGTCTGTCTCTCCAGCAAGAACATGTACTCTAAAGTAAAAATCTCTAGAAAAAAAAAGTAGAAGAAAATGGATGACCAAAAACAAAAATAACTTTTAATGAGCACATACTCTGTGCCAAGAACTGTTCTAAACACTTAGCACATATTAGGCCACTCAATTTTTACAGCAATTGCATATGTAGGACCTTCAAAAAGTTGGTGGAATATGCATATTATGAAAAACCTGCAAAATGGAATTAAATTATGATTTTATTTTGGCATAAAAAAATTGATTCTAATTTCTTTTGCACCAATTATCTTTAAAAAAGTTTTTTCCACAAACTTTTTAAGTCCTCTCATGTAATAGTGATATTATCCCTAATTTATTAATGACGAAATTGTGGTGGAGTCAGAATTTGTTTCCACACCTGTACTTCTAACCACCTTGTTAAGCTCCATTCCTCAAAGGAGCTGGTTTCTCTGTCTTGACGGTTCTTTCATTCATTTTAGCCTCAGAAAGTGGTGGTTTGATTGGCCTTCCCATGTCTCTATCATATGTAATTTTCTTACCAGCAATACTCTCTTCGATACTGGGTATCATCTGTACAATCCCTTGTAAAATTGGAAAATTTAAATTAACCAACCAGCCCAAATAATTTCAGCTCACACATCTTGGGAAAGAACTGGACGTGGGTATGGTGCCCTTCCCTGGCTATGTGGCCTTGTAACCACTCACCACATGTGACTCTGCTCTTTAGTATTCTGTATCTCCACCATGCTGTTCAAAAAACAATCTACTGATGTAGGAGCATTCTATGAACTGTAAGGTACTACCAAAAATGAAAACTATTACTATATCAAAAAGCAACTTAACTCATTTCCCCCCACATGAACTTCACTAATTATACAAGAGTGACAAAGATAGATTTTTGTGGCATGTTTTTTTCCAACAACAATATTTTCCACAAATATTCATTAAGTCCTAGTAAAAGTCACACACTTTTACAGATGTTTTCTCTTTGTCCTTTTCTTTCTTTTTTTTTTTTTTTTCAGAGACAGGACCCAGCACATTTATGACCACATAACTTCTGTATCTTCTCATATTTGGGCAGGTATTATATCTGCTGAAGATCAAATACCTAAAGTTGGACCTAGACAGGTCAGTTCATTGAAATTTTGCCACTGTGGTTTGATTCTACAAACGCCAAATTGTCTTTTTCACACTTTGGCTCACAAATTTGCTGTAATGACATGCAATGATTGATGGTAAAAAAAAAAAAAGAAATAAAATAAATTTAAAAAATAACAAATATACACACATGTGTATGGTCCATAGAGCCAGGTCAAGATGCTTTTTCATGGAAGCCCTTTGTCACGTGGAGTCCCCACAGGACACTGTGGCTGAATCACAGCAGATCCATCACCCATGTAAAAAACAGCTCATATACATGCCCTGCTGAGTATGAGTCAGGGTAAGCAGAGACTTAGAGGCAGTCTCATTCCCGCTTTCTATTATTTTCCATCTGGCTTCTCTTCCCGGGTTTGTTTTGTCTTTAGGTCTTTTTTATTCTTTTTTTTAACAACTATATATATATATATATATATATATATATATATATATATATATAATTTTTTTTTTTTAAGTTTTGCTACAGAGTGTGTGCACACACTGGGGAGAAAGAGAGAAAGAGAAAGGAAGATGCAGGGCCCCTCTCCCCTAAGGGGGATGGCATGTCACAATCCCTTCTTCTCCATTCTCCTCTCTGGGTTCTGGGTGCACACATACATGCAGCCAGAGACATTTTTTTTTTTTTTTTTGAGAGGTTTTCGCTATAGGGCGCGTGTGCTCGCCAGACAGACAGAGAGATACATAGAGACAGAATGCGAGAAATCATCCCCCAGAGGGGATGGTCACGCCGCAATCCCTTCTCCTCCATTCTCCTCTCGGGATCTTGGGCATGCACGCACACGCGCCCGGCATGAGTTTTAAGCCACCGGGTCCGGGACGCGAACCGCGGTCGACTACATGGGAGTCCAGCGACATAGCCATTACGCTAACTGCTGGTTCCCCAGCCAGAGACATTTTCAAGCTACCAAGTCCAGGACTCAAACCACACAGTTGGCCAAGTGGGATCCAACACCTTGACCTCTACACCACCTACTTGCCATTTTTGTTTGTTTGTTGATATTTGCTTCTCAGTGCCTTAGGAAGAAAGAGGCAGGATATTTGTGTTGTTTTTCAGGATTTTTGGAGCAATACATTCAATATAAATGCCCAGAGAGACTATGGTATATCTCAATTTCTTTCAACTAAACATATACAGAAGCTTGTTTTTACCAAACATGTTTTTATTGAGATAATTTCAGTGCATAAAAATTACTCCCTTAAAGCCTTTGATTCAATAGGTTTTAGTATGGTCTTTAAATTATGCAACAATCACTACAGTCAATATTAGAATATCTTATTTATTTATTTACATATTAGTTTTTTGCAATAGGGCATGTACACTCACCAGAGAGAGACAGAGAGAAGGAAAGTGAGAGGTCACCCCCTCCTCCCAGAGGGGATGACCATATCATATCCCTTTTTCTCCATTCTCCTCTTGGGATTCTGGACACACACATGTGTGCCTGCATGATTTTCAAGCACCTGGGCTGAGAACTTAAACCATGGTCAGCCATGTGTAAGTAAGTCCAGTGCCTTAACCACCATGCCATCTGCTGGCCCCTATATTTGTATATTTTTATCACCCCTAAAAGAAACTCTATCCCCAGTAGTGGTCACTGTCCCTTTCTCCTTAAAGGTCCAAGTCCTAGCCAACTACTACACTGCTTTCTGTCTGTATATATTTGCCTATTCCAGACATTTCCTATAAATAGAATCATACCATATGTGGACTCCTGAGATTAGCTTTCTTCACTTAGCCTAACATTTTCAAGGTTCATTCATGTTGTAGTTCTTAGAACCATTGACATTGCTTTGATTAGGAACTCAAACTCATACTGTCTCTCCATGAAGTTTTACCTTTGTCTCTCTCATAATAATAATAAGTAAGAGTATTCTTCAGTAGGTGTCTTTCTGTGCCAGCCACTATACATATACCATATCTCCCTCATGTCAAGCTATAAAAGAATTATTAGGGTCACTACTTTCCCAGTTAAGAAACCAGAAATGTCATACTGTTAGTTAAATGATAAAGCCAGTGTTCAAACTCCAGTCTCTAGTTCTGGTTTTCTTCTCTACCCCACATAGTAGGTCTGTCTTAGAAGATGAGTCATGGTAATCACCAGCATTAGTGCAAACACCATTGTCACATGTCTTTGAAACCCAGCATGGGCTCATGATTGTGGCTGTACCTCAACCAGGGGAGTAGTAGAGAACATGTTCCTTCAACACGAACTGCACTTAGACGGAGGCTACACAGGAAATGAGGCAGGATGCACAATGGACGACTGTGAGAGTCTGGAGTCCAAGAAATCTGACCTTGAATTCCAGATCTGCTTCCTTTTAGTTGTGTGTACATCAGGTGGTTATTTTCTAGATCCTAACTGTCTCACATTAAAAATGGGAAGGATGGCTCCTACTTTGTAGGGTTGTTTTGAAAATGAATTTTTAGAATGGGGGCTTAGCATAGTGCCTACCACAGAGAACTCAAAATATTTGCTACCATTGACTGTTATTACAGCTTGAGCATCCTTAATTAAGAAATCTGAAACCCCAAATCCAAAACTTTTTGAGTACCAACACACCACCACAGATGGACCTGACCGCATGTGATAGGTTACAGTCAAAATGCAAGAGCATGACAAACAGTTTATTCAGCATCTCCCAAAGGGTAAAAAGACCTTCCCAGGCCCCTTTAACTGCAATTTATCTTTTCTGAGCACATCTGAATTCCCCCACAGAAGCACACCCATGAAATGTCTCATGCATAAAATGATTAAAAATGTTGCATAAAACTACCTTCAGGTTAGGCACATAAGGTGTATTTGAAACATAAATTTTACATTTAGAATTGGGTCATCCCCGAGATATCTCATTATGTATATGCAAATGTTCCAAAATTTGAAAAATTCAAAATCCACAACACTTCTGGCCTCAAGTATTTCAGATAAGGGGTACTTAACTTGTACTGTATTGGACATACTGAGGTGGCATTTCATCTGTAGTCCAAGAAGCATACATTCATGGTACACACACACACACACACACACACACTCACAATTATATAGTTTAGTGGGTGAAATCTACCTCTCTTTTATTACCTCTGAGGTACCTTGTTCATAAGAGGAAAGAGCTTAAATGCAAGAGGAATTAAAGAAGAAGCAAACCTATAACAACACTGGACCAGACAACACCCAAGGACCTTCATGACCTCCAAGGAGCCCTGGGCTATAAGGGAGAAGGGAAAGCATGAAGAGAAAGAGGGGATAATCATATTATCAGGGTCTTGCTGCAACAGACAATGGGTGGAGAGGAAGCCTTTAAAAATTTCCCTGAGTCTTGCAAAAACATGACTATCATATCAGGAAAGTTTGCCAAATTACGCAGTTCAGAGTAAAACTCTCCTGACCACTTCCATGTGATGTTTAGCTTCTGGCTAAGCCAAAAGCCATTTCTGGCAAAGAATATTCTTTTTTTTTTTTTTTTTTTTTTTTTTTTTTTTTTGGCGTATAGCAAAAGGCAGGAAGTAGAAAGAAAGAGAACCTTAGAAAAGTTTTCCCCTAAACTTTTATTAAAATGATTTTCTGGCCCTGGCAAAATGAATACACTAAAACATAATAAAACTTATTTTAAAAGCTTTTAATTGAGTGAAACAACTTCTTATGAAAGTTTTGGTTGAGGAATCTATCCAAAGGATATATGCTCGTGTGTCCACAAAGATGTGTAAGGACATTTAGTGCAACATTTCTTAAACATTGTGAGAAACAATTAAACATTCTACAAAAACAGGAGAATGGGTAAACAAAATATAGTACATACATCTAACAGAATATAATAGAACTACTGAAATTAATGGAGTATGTGCATATTTGTATATAATGATGTACAATGGTGGAGAAACGCAATGCATTAGGTGTTACATTTGATGTTTGCTTTCTTTTCTTTTTTAAAGTTTACTCCTTTTATTTCTTAAGAAAGAGAAAGAAATAGGAACCCTCAACAAGGACTCCTCTCACTGTGATTCCCAAACTCCAAACTCTTAAGCACTCTATAGACAGCCAGGATCCTGGACACATGTGTGCCCACAACTTTTCAGGTTGACCTAGGATCTGATCCATGGTCTTTCATGTAACTCCAGCATCACAGAACAGCAATCCCTTTTGCCAGCTTTCCTAGCCAGCCAAGATTCTAGGTACACACAGGCATGCCAGGGGTGCACAGGTTGAGCTGGGAGCTAAATCCTGATCTTCCATATGGCTTCCAGCACTGTAGAGTACCACGCTACACCACTGTGGCTGGACCTGTCACATATAACTTCTTAAGACAGAATATGATACTTCAGGGCAAAGGGCTGGTAGCAATTCCTATCTTGTGGATGGTTTCACAGGTTTGGCTTGATGATCCACATTGAAGATCAAATCTTCCATCAGTCTACAATTCCATTGAACAATACAAAGACATGGGGTCTTCTGGCTCTGAATTTGGCTCTCTTACCTTCATCAAAGCCTTCATTTAAACAGCATGTTCTTTGGATCTTTCAGTGAAATAATTATTAATCCATCTTAACTAACATAGTTAATAAAATTCAACATAGTGTGCTATTACAATCCAATCCAAATACTTTGCCTTCCTTTCCAAGATTAAACTCTCTCATACAATATCTCACTCTCTTTGTAAACCTCCAAGTATTTTTTCCCATTACCTGGCCTCTGGTTTTGTTGTTCTTACTTTTAGAATGTTCTTCTCCTAGATATTTTCATTTATACTCTCTTTTTAAATGGAATCTCCTTTAAGACATCATCATTCCTTCCACGTCCCACAGCTTATCTCATAGTCTTTTAAGTATCTTATTTTCTTTATTTGGGTATTATAGAGTTTCCCTCACAAAAATGTAAACTCCATGTTGTCAGAGACCTGTTCTTGTTTCTATCCCCAGTGCTTAGCACATAGTGGGTGTTAATAATATATCTACTGAAGAAATGAATAAATAAATGGGAACTACTGCCAATGTCCACATAGTATGGAGAACACAAAGAGTTATGCCGAGAAGTCATAACTGAGAGCATAGCGTAAACACAATAGTAATAAAAGAAAGCTTCAAAGCCAACAGAGAAATGAGAAGCAATTTCGGTAACCATTTATGATTAGAAGCAGGACTTTTTTTTTTTTTCAGAGAATAATGGAAGAAGTAGCCACTTTAGACAAATAATGGATCAATTTAAAGGTAGCCTGTGCCAAGGAAGTCTTACAGCATGTGGCAGCCATTGAGCTAAAATTCTAGAAGCAGATTCAAATATCTGAAGAAAGATCAGCAAAGCTAAGCAGTACCCTATTCTATCCACCTAACCATATGTCTATGGGAACCAGAAAAAGACCTTTGGAGGAAGTCAATGAGTCCAGAATTATAGCAGAACTCCTTTGTCACAATGCCTCCTCTCTAAGATGTTACCATCAATGATTAGTACTAAGGATTGGGTAGGCTGAGCCTACTGGTATTGGTTGAGGGGAGGGAATAGCCTTATATAGAGATGGCCTGGGAAACAGTTAGGGACCAAAAGAGGGGATCAGACATTTGTCCTCAGACCTTTGTCATCAGGATAATGTTCAAATACGCTTTTGGCAGTAAGAAGTATTGTCTCCAAAGAACACATGGTGTAATGACCCTGACCCCATTACAAAGTATCCTCTAGACCTCACACATTTGGCACACGTCCTCCTCTTGTACCTTTGCATTTGCCTTTTCCTGTTCCTTGGAATACTTTCTCCCACTTTTTTTTTTTTTTTTTTTTGGAGAGGTTTTTCGCTATAGGGTGCGTGCACTCGCCAGACAGACAGAGAGAGACATAGAGACAGAAAGCGAGAAATCACCCCCCAGGGGGGATGGTCACGCCACAATCCCTTCTCCTCCATTCTCCTCTGGGGATCTTGGGCACGCACGCACACGTGCCCGGCGTGAGTTGTAAGCCACCGGGTCCGAGACGCGAACCACGGTCGACTACGTGGGAGTCCAGCGACATAGCCATTACGCTAACTGCTGGTTCCCTTTTTTTTTTTTTTTTTCCCCACTTTTTATCTGGAAAACTCCAGCTCACTTTTCAGAAGTGAATTCAAATGCTGCCTCTATGATGAGCCCACACAGCACCCCATCATCTCCATTTCCAGATCCCTTGAGCATTCTGTGGGTCTATGTTGCCTCTGAAATAATTACAGCATCTGTGCCTTGAATAAGGTCTCATGAGAGAGCAGCCAAGAGGATCATGTTCAGACCCTGTGCCCTCAGGACACTCACAGTGCAGACAATTTGGCATAGTGAGAAGTAAGAGCAATCAGACCATGCTGAGCTCACATCTTACTCATTGGCACTTCACAGTCAGAGTGGACAATCCTTGCTGCCTAACGGTAAGGTCCAGACCAGGAACCTGACAGGTGACAAGCAGATCTTTTCTGCGCTGAGTTCACACAGACTATCAGCTGGTCTGTAGGAGCTGCCAATGTTTGTTGAGTCTGGAGCCCTTCCTACCTGCCTCTTGAGTTCAGGGATCACCATCACTTAAACTCAAAAACAATGCTCTCCAGTTCTGATTGCCAGACACGTCTGTCTGCCCTGTGGCTTCTCTCAGCCAGCCAGTCATGTAGCCAACACCAACCATGAGAGTGGAACAGCACACAGTTCTAAGTTTTGTACAGTTGGACAGAGGAGGCAGTATGAGGGAACATGACTCGGGGGGGGGGGGGGGGGGTCCAGCTCTGGCAATTTCCATCTGGGACTATCAACAGCTGACCAATGGCCCATAAAAGACTCTTCACAGAGTGAAGGGACCTTTTCAGAGGTGGAGAAGAGGAAATTAGCCTCTGGTTAGATGATAGATTCAAGTACAAAACCTTTTGAGCTTAAGTAATACATAAATTCCCTAAATCCAAGGTTCATTTTTTCCCTAGGTATTATACTCTCTGAAACATGAATACAAGGTCCCATAAACATTGTGATCATATGATATGTAATAGAGGTATTAGTGAGATGTTAGGCATGTGATCATTGCAGCTAGAAGTCCTCACATTTTCTAGTCTGACGGGTATGGGTCTAAATCCCAGTTTTGTGCACCAATTCTTCTGTGTGTCCTGGAAGCAAATAACTGTATCTCTATTCTTGAGTTGTATCCTTTGCAAAACGAGTTTATTGTTAGGGCTTTGGATGGGATTAAATCAAAGAATACATGTAATTATGATTGACGCCATATTTTGCCCCTTATAAGCATTAAGGATATTGGTCCTGAAATACAATCTATTATATTTCCAATGCTTATTCTCCTAAGTAAAGGAAAAGTTAATTTCACCTAGACCAAAGGTCATGAAGTAGAGACGCACAGATAATCAGTAAGAATCTTCCATGAGGAAAAAAGAGAGTGAATGGACTTCTTAGAAAAAATGGGTGCCCTTCTCAACCAGAAGGGAAATACTCAGATAGAGAGAAGCAGAAACAAATGAGGACAGGATAAGTGGTCAGCCTAAGGAGGGTCCCCACTTTTCTGTACACCGCTTCTCAGGTGAACTTAGAGAGGGGTAGGGTTAGGGTGACTAGAAACTGTCTCTAGACTTGGAAACTGCTGGAATACTGAGGTCAGGTTCCTCTCTCTTTGGGAACAATCTGAAAAGACCGCAAGGCTCTCCTAGAAGATCAGCATTGGAATCCAAAACATCCAGCAAGGTGTGGGGCAGGAACTGGTACGCAGACTGAAGGGAAGCACAGTAGCAGCCTCCTGAGCTTCACGTGATGGAGGCAGGTGGAAAGTACATAGTTGATGGTTTCCCAACCTCCAGGAGCCTCAGTGATGCTAAGAAGACCAGAGGGACATTTAATCAGGAACAGGAGACTACAGATCCATGGACATCTAGACACAGGCGAAGGCCCAGTCCAGAGATGTCCAAGATAACTGCTCAAATACCTGTGCAGGATGATCAGTACCAGGAAGGAGGAAAGACAGCTCAGGTTAAGGCCAGCTAGCACCCAGGGGTACCCTTGAAGACACCTTCCTGGCAACATAATGCTATACAAGCTTCCTGTTAAACTCGGGCACCATCAGATGAAGGGAAAGAGGAGAGTTGAAGAAATCCCCAAAGACTACTAGTTTCCCAAAATAAACTATGTTAACCCAAAAGAGATCATTTGAAATGGGAGAGACAGAATTGTGTTAAATGGGAAAATTTAAGTGTCTTCCCTCCCGCATATGCCTTTCTCACTGAGTATCACTCAGTGAAAAGTGAGGCTTTGAAAGAAAATAAGAACATATTACAATTCTCTGAAGATCTGCTTACTAATGAATAAATACCAATGACCCATTATTGCTCAATTTTTCATCTTATTTCTATTATCCTATATTACAATATTTTACCACTTAAATAAAATGGCAGCTTCCAATGGTTCAAAATAGTAGATTTTAATTACTACTTTCATGAAAGTAGGGTATGACCAAAAGGTTTCTTTGTCTCTAACCCAAAGAAAACCATGTCTGAAGTTTGGACCTCTAGCAGGTCTTGGAGGCCAAGTGGTCTATGTTCTTATGTACTCTCTGCCTAGTAGGTTTTCCTATTTGTACCCATTTCCCCTTCCTCTTTATTTCTCTACTTGAATTACCATATTCAGGAATGGGAAACTCAAGCATTGTCCTTATAAACTTGGAGAAGTTTCTAAATAAAAAGAAGATTTACCTAATAACTGCGGTAGTTTTTACCCTAAGAATAACTCAGACTGAATATTGTTTGAAAATATAAGGTAAGCCATTGCTAGTCCCATCCTCTAAGGCCAATATCTCAGGGATTCCCATTTGATTTACTACAGGTTTGAAATTTGTGAAATGGAGTAGACATATAGGCCATATTCGGTCATATTACTGATATAGATCTGATAGACAAATCATGCTACTTCTGGGAATAAGTTATCCCACAACTCTGTAGCTTCTCAACTTTCATGACATTTCCAGGGTGAGAAGTTGCCCTACAAACCTCCCTAGAGTAATAATACTGTCTCGGCTTAAGCACTTTGAGGAATAAGGACCTTACTTCTCTTTCCATTGTTGGAGAATGTCCTTCCCTATGTTAAACCACAATGTGATAATGTGCAAGGATTAATAGCATGAGTTTGTGAGTTGGAGAGATAAAGGATCTAATTCCAGATCTCCATAATGCTAGTGATGTGACCAGGAACAAAGACATAACTTCTTTATGCCTCCATCTGTTGTTTTCTTTTTTTAAAATATTTATTTCTTTATTTCCATTTGTTATTATTATTATTATTATTAGTTTTTGGAGAGGTTTTTGCTATAGGGCACGTGCGCTCGCCAGAGAGACAGAGAGACGTAAAGCGAGAAATCACCCCCCGGGGGGGATGGCCATGCTGCAATCCCTTCTCCTCCATTCTCCTCTCGGGATCTTGGGTATGCACGCACATGCGCCTGGCGTGAGTTTAAGCTACCAGGTCCGGGACTCGAACCGAGGTCAACTACGTGGGAGTCCAGAGACATAGCCATTACGCCAACTGCTGGTCCCTATTATTATTATTTTTAATGTGACCAGAGAGAAATAGAGAGAGAGAGAGAAAGGGAAAGTGAGAAAGCAAGCCGCCAGGTCCGGGACTCTAACTGCGGTCGGCCATGTGGGAATCCAGCGCTCCCAACTACAATGCCACCTGCTGGTTCCTCCATCTGTTGTTTTCTAATGGGTAAAAGGGAAATATATTTGTTATTAATTTCAGAGGCCATGATGAAAGATTAAGGAACTGCATGTAAGTATAGCAAGATCCTGGATATAAGATTTACTCAAGTCAATTCATGCCACAGATTATTATATCATCACTATTACTTGTGTAGTTCAGCCTTCCAATGTAACAAAGAACAAATCCAATACTCTGTTCCATTTTAAATATTTGAAGACAGTTATTTAAAGGTCATGGCCCTCTGAGACTAATGTCTGATTTCCCTCAGCTGTATCCAGAGGTGTTCGAGTTTTGTCCTTTCACTGCCTATCTTTGCAGAGGTTTCTGTTCTCCCAGGAGTTCTCTCTAATCCCAGACAGCCCATCTTAGTCTTGGGCAGAATAGTCCCTGGGTCTAGTTCTCCTGCAAGTTACAGAACACTTTTTAGATGCTCTCCAACTTTTCATAGCCCATTCTATTCCTACTTCTCTCTCATTTAATTCAGTTTCCTGAACCTCACCCTGTCCATCCCTGTCCTTCTAGTACTAACTAAAATTAGACACCTTTGGTTTAATGGTTTATATAGCCACCAATCTGTACATAGCCACCAACAGGCCGTGTAGCCTGGAGTGTGGCAGGTACTCAAGAACCAACTTTCAATGTAACCAGAAGAATTCTGTAAGTGTTTCTCATTGAGACAGGATCATCATCACAGACCTCATCAAAATGTGCCTCTCGAGTATGTTACCAGATTTCATACAGTTCTAACTGGTATATAGATCTGGTTTTCTCATGAATGAAATATGATTAAATGCCCAAGTTAATCTTACCTCTCATCTTTAGAGATTGGTTAAGCTCACGTTTTATAGCCAGGCAAATCTGTAGGCAGCACCTATGAAAACTGGGCATGTTCCAGAAAAGACCCAAGGCTTTGTGAGAAGACCTCAGCCTCTGCTTCTGAACTGGAATCATACCGAATAACCTCGGAACCACCAACTACATTGCTGACCACAGAGCGGCAGGTAATGTCAGCATGATGAAACCCCAGACTCTATTCTAAACAGGACAGATGAGGATCAGCTCTGTAGGAACAGAAGATGTTGTCAAGAGCTGTCAAAAGGCAAGCCCTGGCCTGGTTGTTAGGTAGCTGGATCTCACACAGCCATCTCTGGGGTTCTAGTTCTGAATCCAGTGGCTTAAGAAATATACTAGGTGCAGGAACCAGCAGTTAGCGTAATGGCTATGTCGCTGGACTCCCACATAGTCGACCACAGTTCGCGTCCCAGACCTGGTGGCTTAAAACTCACGCTGGGCGCGTGTGCATGCGTGCCCAAGATCCCAAGAGGAGAATGGAGGAGAAGGGATTGTGGCGTGACTATCCCCCCTGGGGGGTGATTTCTCGCTTTCTGTCTCTACGTCTCTCTCTGTCTGTCTGGCGAGCCCACGTGTCCTATAGCAAAAACCTCTCAAAAAAAAAGAAAGAAAAAAAATATACCAGGTGCATGTGCATGTGTGCCCCAAATCCTAATAGGATGGAAAAATGGAGACGGGTGTGATCACACCCCATGAGATCTGCTTTCACACTTTCTTTCTCTTTCTTTGTCTCTCTCCAGTGAGAATACACATCATTTGGCAAATTAAAAAAAAAAAAAAAAAAAAAAAAAAAAGTCAGGACCAGCAGATAGTATAATGGCTATGTCACTGGACTCCCATGTAGTTGATCGTCATTTGAGTCTCAGACCCAGTGGCTTAAACTCAAGCCGGGTGTGTGTGTGTGCTTGCCCAAGATCTCAAGAGGAGAATGAAGGAGAAGAGATTGCAGCATGGCCATCCCTCCTGGGGGGCGATTTCTCACTTTCTGTCTCTCTGTCTCTCTCTGTCTTTTTGGTAAGCGCACGTACCCTATAGCAAAAACCTCTCCAAAAAGAAAAAGTCATTGCATGTCATCCTGCACCTCCTGGGTCTCAACAAGTACCATTAAAACATACATTTCTCTGTGCGTGTGTGCATGTGTTACACTGTAAGTAAAGTTGCAAGATTTGATCTCTGTCTTAAGACAATTTATTGTTAACTAGAGCATAATTTTGGTGCCTTTGCAAGGAACTTTGAAATGTCAGCTCTGCTTGTGGTCCAATTTAACCACGGTCGGCCATGTGGGAATCCATCACACTCAACCACACTGGTCTTCATCCCATACTGTTAATTTTCTAAGTCATCCCTGCCTCAGGACCTTTGAAGTTGCCAGTTCCTCTTTCCAGAAGGCTTTTGCCTCACCTTAACCTAACTATCACTTCCTCAGAAGAGAGTTTTTTTCTTGACCACTTGATAGAAAGTAACTTTCACATCTGCTATGGTTTAAATGCCTACCCTTACAAAATTCATGTGTTGAGATTTGAATGTGACAGTATTAAGAGGGTAGAAATTCAATCCATCTGTGGTATTTAAAGGTAGGCAGAAATTAGGATTAAGGTCATTAGGACAGAGTCCCCATGCCTGACTCCTGGTAGGTTTATAAGGAAAGGGAATAAGATCATGACAAAGATACACATACAAAGGTGCATATGCCCCTGCCCTCCACCATTTGTGATGCAGCCAGAAGACCCTTCTCAATTGCAGGCTCTGGACACAGGGCCTCCAATCCATGAGCTGGATTAACCTCCGTTTTTATAAATCACCCAGTTTCTGATGTTTTCTGTTATTAACAGCAGAACACACTAGAATAACAACCCAGTTTTTTTCTTCCGTATTATCTTGCTCACCCTTTCATAGCATTCCTCAATCTGAAATCAGCTTCTTTATTTAATTGTTTATTGCTTCTTCTGACCAAAATGTAAGATTCATAAAGGTGGAAACCCTGTTTTGTACCCCAGCACTTTATACATAAAAGAAACTCATGAAATGTTGAATCAATAAAAGATGTGATCAGTCTTCTAAGATTCTAGTGGGAAAATGGGAGGAGGTGGGGGGTGGTGGGGAAACCTTCCATGAATTCAAAGTAGGGAGAGATGAAGAAATAAAGCAGAAAATTGAAGGATTGTTAGCTGCCACATTATCTTGAGATTGAAGCAGCTAGAAAAGTGAAATCTGAATGATTAATTATAAAATGCAAACAAAAGCAGTTTTTGTATGGGATCAGGATTATGTCCTCATGAAGCAGATGGATTATAAAGTGCTGTTTCACACCCGCTCAAGACCCATGCCCAGTTCCTTGATGTAAGGACAGCATGATTTTTCAGCTCTTCCCAAGAACCCCTCAACAAGCAACACTTCAAATAAACATACAAATAGTCTCACTCGAACCAAGTGCCAGAGAATCTTTGCCACGTACAGCATCTGGGCAGAAGTAAGAACATCTGTTCTCAGCGTGAACCCTATTAGCTTCATCATTTGGCTTTCAATGGAAAAAAAATGTACAATTATGATGCATGGGCTTAATTGGTGGCAAGGTAGTGATTCTCTTTCTGTGGAAGCCTGTAATCTCGGGAGCAGGCATGATTACCGGGAGCGTGCTCATGGCCAGGGGATGCGAAACACATCGTCAGCAACTGTGCAGTTACCTAGAGTCAGTCTCTCAGTAACCCAGGCTTCTAGAGACAGAGGCCATTTGGGGACCAGAAGGAGGAAAGAGGGTGAGAGACAAAGGAGGGAGAGTGGAGGAGGAAGTGGGAGGAGAAAGAAAGGAGAGAGGATGGGAGGCATGAGAGTGTAGCCATCAACACCTGAGCCAGGCAAAAAGCTTGAGGGCAAGGCAGAGGGCAGAGAGAGAAGAAAGGTAGCCCTGCCTGGCAAAGAACTAGAGCAGGAGGTTGCAAGCACTACAGCAAGGCCCTATGGGTGGGAACCATAGCTCTAACACTTTATTTCTTTAAAATGTATATGTATTTTTTATTATAATTCATATATTAAATCGCTATCATTTAGATTGTGAAGAGACTTTACCCAGAATTATATATACCTCAGTCCAGTCCAGTTGAGACCATTGGGTATCCACCTGCCAAAAAATGAATCTGAACCCCTATCTGTCACCATTAACAAAAATCAACTCAAAGTGGATCAAAGATCTAGACCTAAGTCCACAAAATATAAAACTACTGGTGGAAAACACTGGAGAAACTCTAGGAGACATTGGGGTAGGCAAAGACTTCTTAATCAAGACCCTCAAAGCACAGACAATAATCCTCCAAATAGACAGGTGGGATTACATCAGATTAAGGAGTTTCTGCCCAGCAAAGAACACTATAATTAGTGTAAATCAACAACCCTCAGAATGGGAGAGAATTTTTGTTAACTGTGCCTCAGATAAGGGACTGGTAACCAGAATACACAGGGAACTCAAGGAGTTTGCCTGGAAGAAAATGATTAACCCAATTAAAAGATGGGAAAATGAGCTGAATAAAGAACTCTCCAAGGAAGACATATGAACAGCCAAAAAGCATATGAAAAAAGCTCTAACACTTTCTAGACAGTTTCTCTCAGCTAAGCTGCTTAACTTCCTTGTGCCTTGGTGTTTTCAACCCATAGCACCTACCGGAGAGGTCAAGTGGTAAATGTCTGTGAGGGCTTAAAGCAGCACTTGATACAGAGAAGCTGCTGTTCTCCTTATGATTATTACTACTATGCTACTGCTCTTATTGTCATTGTAGATGGAATGCATTGACTCCTTACAACACAATGAGCAGGTATTTTCTGACATGATTCCAACACCACAAAGCCAGCACATGGATATGAAAGACTCAGTTTTAGCTCTAGAGCCAAGCTCCTTATTACACGGGGCTCTACTCCTTCCCTAGAATACCCCTCGAGCTCATTCCTGCCATACGGAAACAACCAAGCAGTGCAGACTAAAGCCTTAGGTCTTGATTTGTCATGTGAAAGGCCAAAAGCAATCACCTGTCCTAGGCCCTTACAGGTAGCACCACCTGCACCAAAGAAGACAACAGTGGAATTAGATACATTGGAGTTTGAATCCCAGCTCCATACTCACGAGCAGTGAACATGCAAGAGAAAGAGTGGCGTTGCTAGTCTCAGTGCTCTTGCTGAAAACAAAGGAAGGTGCCCCCATATTTGTAGTGAGGATTAAGCGGGGGCCCCAGGAAATGGAGCCCTCAGGGTGTTTGGCACTCAGCACACAGCAGTTCTTGGTGTCATTACAAGACAGAGGCTCCCTGTGAAAGCTGAGCAGGGCTGGAAAAAAAGGAGACAGAAAGATAAAAGGGGAAAGGAGAGAGGGAAGTAGACAGCAGCTGGCAGGCATGGAAGAAGGCATCAGAGAGGATGGGGTGGAATGGAGGGTACGGGCAGTGTCAGAGGGAGGCAGAGAAACTGAAAGGAGCTGGGCCTTCTGGGAGCAGAGAACTCCTGTTCAGCTACAAGCCAGAGTGCCTCTCTGAATTTCTCTATTGAAAGTCCTGAGAGCAAAATGAATCATCAATGAAAGGTTAAAAGATATGCAAAACTCTTTAAGAGGTCAGCTGTTCAGAAAAAATCTGTTAAAAAGGTTTCTTACAAAATTATAAAAAGGTTATAAAAAACATGTGAAGAAGGGTTATGTCACTAATATTTTAAAAGTAGATTGTATAGACAGGTTCATATTCTACATACTCTAGCAAAACTGACCGGCCCAGCCATGGTAGCGCATGCTGACAGGTGCTGTGACTCAACAGGCCCAGGTCATCTGAGAGATCTGGGTTGGATTCCTGGCCCACCCTAACAGTTGGACAGGCATGGACACTACTTGTTACTTGGGAGGCTGAGGCATCATAACATAATGAGACCCTGTCTAAAAAAAAAAAAAAAAAAAGCAAAGAAACAAAAGTTGTTCAAATTTACATAAGGTCCTTTGTCTTAGAAAATATCCTCCTAATGTTTTAGCCACACAGGTGCTGGCAGTGAACAGCTGTGAACCTTGAGCAAGCTGTTTAACCTCTCTGAACCTCATTTTTTAATTTCTATCTAGAAAAAAACATAATAGGAGAATGTACTTCATGGGTAGATATAAAAATTAAACGAGATAATGCATGTGAAGAGGTCTGCACAATGTTTAGCACATAGAATTCAACCAATGGATGCTAATAGCATTCTTGCTGTTTGCATTATCATTTAGCAATCGCAAAAGACAAAGTGCTGCAATGTGACTTAAGAGCTGTTGAATCTAATTCTGAAAATTATCCAAGGAAAATAGCCAATGATACCAATGCTTTCCTCTGCTGCTTGCCCATCTGTACCAATCACCAAGTCCTCTCAACTCTGCTTTTTAAGAACCTCTTTCTTCTCCATCCTATTCATGATCTCTCACAGGATCTACCTCAACCAACTGTGAGGTTGGTTGAGGTAAGGGCTTCTACAGAGGTTCTTGCCTCTAATCCATTTAATCTTTATTTTATACAGAAGCTGCGTAGCCACTCTTTGAAGTCTTAGTTTATTCTAAAATGTGGTTCATGCACCTTTTTTTCATTCTACTACATAATATAACAATATTTGTTGGGAGCAGCAGTTAGCGTAATGGCTATGTCGCTGGACTCCCATGTAGTCGACCGCGGTTCGAGTCCCAGACCCAGCAGCTTAAACTCATGCCGGGCGCGTGTGCGTGTATGACCAAGATCCCGAGAGGAGAATGAAGGAGAGGGGATTGCGGTGTGGCCAACCCCCTGGGGGGTGATTTCTCGCTTTCTGTCTCTCTGTCTCTCTCTGTCTTTCTGGCGAGCGCCCACGCCCTATAGCAAAAACTTCTCAAAAAAAAAAAAAAAAAAACAATATTTGTTTTAATTTTTTAAAATGACACTTAAATTAATTACCATTTGGTTAAATTGACACTCCTGAAACTTCCCAACACTTCTTTGGCAGTCTCTGCAGCTGTTGCATGTGATGGGCTTTGTGAATGTTTGTGGACTTGAACCACAGATGTGGGAAAAAAAAAAAAAAAAAAGCCTGAATAAAAAGACTAGGAATTAGTATGCAAATGTGATTATAAATTGTTATAAATTGGCACATTAACGGAGTGGGATTACGGTTTTTTTTTTCAATTTCAAAGCTAGGGACAAATATTTTCTATGATTATTATGATTTAAAACTTATATAAGAGGGTGTGTGAAAGTATTGTCTAGACACACACGGCAGAGCATTTTTTGGTTACTACCTGTGACCACTAGTTGCAAAGCTCATGCTATATTTTGTTTTCATTCTGTAATTTTTGCCAGAGGGCACATACACTTGCTGGAGGAAGAGAGAGAGAAAGTGAGAAAGCAGCCCACATGGGTCATGGTCACACAGCAGGGACTTAGGATTTGGGGCACACACATACATGCGCCTGGGGAGTTTCTCAAGCTGCCAGGGCCAGGACTTGAACCATCCAGTAGGCCATGTGGGATCAGCTACCCTACCTGCCACACCACTAGATGGCCCACCCCTGCTATTTTTGAGCTGTGTTTCTTCATCAGGAAAGAGCAGGTGCCCCAAAGTCTGGCAGGTTGCAAGCCATTCAAAGACACAGTATTTAAGAACAATAAATGGCTCTCTGAAGTCAGGAGAAAATGCAGTCGGACCCCTTCCAGCATAAAGCAATGACCACATTCCAATTCTGCTGCCTCGAGACAAAGGGAGCAAACACAGAACTTGCTGGGAGCTCTGGCTCATCTCCCTCAGGGTGTTCTTGTAGGAACATGAAAGGAATAGACCCCCCACTATCTATAAGGGGACTTAAAAAAGTCCACCGATAAGTGGAATTTATCTAACAACTTTATTTTGGTGCCAAAAATTTGAAATTCATGCATAGATTTTCTTTATGAAGACCCTTTGTCCTCACTCAAAGCAGCGGACTGGCTCATTAACGATTCTCCAGCAGTTTCCAAACACAAAATGATACTGTTGGGACTTGCTGCCAAGAAGCAGGGTTGATCCTGTAACCCTTCTCACTCGTGAGTGAGGAAAGAGAGCATCAGGTTTGTGGGCTCTGATGTTGCAAGCCGTGATTTATTTGCTCTTAGCAACTGTGGCTGCGGCTTAGTGACATCTGTAAGCCAAACGTTCATTCTCCTCCAGTCTGTGTTTTATTCAACTGTTTGCCCGCAGGGTGCTGCGGGCTTGGTTGGCATGCTCTTTGGAGTTGACAACCCACACTCCACCCTCAACTGATGAGAGGTTTGGCTTCAGCTGCTCACAGGTACAAATGCCATGGCCTTCCACCTCTGGTTGTCAGAGCTCCTCATTATCAGGTCGCAAAGCCTCCCAAACCTTCTAGTTAACCTTAGAGCTCCCCTGACTTATAAAAGATGCTGGTCCTTTTCTAGAAAGCACAATTTTCCTCTTTTTTTTTTTTTTTAGTTTGATTTCCTGTTTGCAGTTTAAGAGCCAATGAGACAGATGGACAAAGGAACTAGCCTGACTGAGAGGGAAGAGCCATCCAAAGTGCTCATGGCATCAAGCCCATGCAGATGACTGGACAGAGGTGGCTGCACCTCCAGAGCTGGCCACTGGAAGCTAGCCACACTCACTTCATGTCACAAAACCCATAACTCTGAAAATGAGAGACATGAGAATTTCCTGAATTCTGGTAGTTTCAGGATCTGGAGCCATAGACTCTCCTTCAGGTTTCCACAACAAACAAAAAGCAAATATGAGCAATTTAAAAAAAAAAAAAAGATTTAGGGGACCAGCAGTTAGTGTAATGACTATGTCACTGGACTCCCATATAGTCGACCTCGGTTCGAGTCCCGGACCCGGTGGCTTAAACTCACGCCGGGTGCGTGTGTGTGCGTGCCCAAGATCCCGAGAGGAGAAGGGATTGAGGCATGGGCATCCCCCCAGGGGGTGATTTCTTGCTTTCTTTCTCTCTGTTTCTTTCTGTCTTTCTGGCAAGCGCACGCGCCCTATAGCAAAATCCTCTCCAAAAAAAGAAAAAAAAATTTAGTAGGAAAATTCTAGAGTTGAACAGATAGTTATATTCTTTCCTTTTTTACAGAGAGATTTTTGCTATAGGGCATATGAACTTGCCAGACAGATAGAGAGAGAGAAAGTGAAAAATCACACCCCAGAGGGGGATGGCCATGGCGCAATCCCTTTTCCTCCATTCTCCACTCAGGATTGGACATGCACACACAGATGCCTGGAGAAAGTTTCAAGCCTCCAGGTCTGGGACTAGAACCGTGGCTGGCCATGCGGGAGTCCAGTGCCTTAATCACTACACCACCTGCTGGACCCAGACATGGAGTTATATTCTAATTCTTGTAAGACTCTCTAAAGGGCCCTGAGAAAGTTACTTGATCTCTCAGAGCTTCCATTTTATCATTAGAAAAAAGTGGGGATAATGTATAAGCCTCAAAGAATTTATGGTAAAGGTTAAACGTGATAATTTATGATATTTCATGTAAACTTACAGCATAATGTCTGGTACCTACTATGTGCTTAAAAATACTACATGGCATTTGTATGAGGATCCTTATTTCAAAATTACCAGTCAGGAAAGTGACAAGTATGTGACATATTTCAGAACACTTCAGTTGCCTCCTCTCTTTTGACTTATATAAAACCTTTCTCCATTCCCTACGCTGCCTTCACTATTCCCACCTGACATGCCTGCTCTCACCCTGGACTCCTGCTGCTCTCTGTCTGTCTAGCTCCAAGACAGAAGTGCCCTTCATTGTCCTTGTCCTTCAGTCATCCCCAGACAGTTCCCCGAGGGCACTGACCGTGATTTCCCTTTCTAGTGTTTGGGTCCTCATCAAGAAGCACCTCTTCACTCCTTCCTGAGCAGAATTCTTGTCTTAACTCTGAACTTAAAAAATGAACTATTGATTTGATGGGCCGAGATCTTTGAAGATTTTCAAAGTCTCAGAACCACTTCCCAGCCAGAGAAGTTCAAAGAGTGGATTCATCGACTGGCTTATTCTGCTCTCAAACATCATTTCCACTTCAGTCAGGAGTGGCAGGGGAAAGGTAGTTCACTGGGGAGCTGTTGCCTCTTCACAGACTGCCTGATAGAAGAATGGAACTTCCCCACAGCGTGCCCACTGCAGAACACCATCAGCAAGAAACGCCCTTCCTGAGGGCCCACCTGGACCCATTTCTTGCTCTTACAGCAAGGGACCATGTGGCACAGACCAGTAAGCAGGCACATGCCACTGATGCCTGTGTGGGGAAGGCTGGGGCCACATCCTGGAGACACTGCCTCCTTTCCACACTGAGAGGTTTGGGATGCAGTTAGATCGAGAGGCTGAAGCAGCAAGGTTCTTTCAGCATCTCAGGAAGCCCCATGCTTTGCACTTCCTGACTCTCCAGATTCTCTCCTTTCCTTCTGCAACTTGTCATAATATATCCTCAGTTTTTTTTTTTTTTTTTTTTTTTTTTTTTTTTAATGTGGATTTAGGGCCAGCCTCTGTGGCACGGTGGTAACAGATGCTCCGTGATGCTGAACTCACATGGGAAGGTCCCAGGTTTGCTTCCCAAGGCCTCTCTGTATATACCAGGTGTGCATGTCAGTGATCCAGTCTGTCTGAGACTAGGGGTGGTTTCTGACACGATGATTTTTTTGGGATGCTTCTCTCTTCCCCTTTCTTTTTCCTTCTTTGTCTGTCTACCTACTGAAAGAAATAAGTAAACTTAGAAACAAAACAAAACAAAAAAGCTTACAGGATGGACTTGGTCTATGGTTTGAGCATACATAACCCAAAAATTGAAAACTCAAACATTTTTGAACACCAGCATGACACCACAGGTGGAAAATTCTATACCTGACCTCTGGTGATGGTCACAGTCAAAACACCGCAATACAAAACTATTGTATAAAATCACCTTCAGGCTATGTGTACAAGGTATGCTTGAAACATAAATGAATTTCATGTTTAGACTTGTGTCTCCTCTCCCTAGATATCTCATTATGCATATGCAAATATTCCAAAATCGAAAACACTTCTTGTCTCAAACACTTTGGGTAAAAGTTGAATGTCAAGTAATGTCATTAATGTCACTTAATGGAGGTACAGAAGTCTAACACCAGCACACACACACACACAAAAGAACAAAGAAGACTTAAGAAAATTCTATCTGCCATGCATTAACTGAGAAAGTTGTTCTGTATAAAGACAATTTAAAAGAAGCTATTTCTGCACTCTTGTAAAATTTTGTAGCCTCTTCTGACCAAACCAACCAGAATACAGAGAAGTGAGACAACCATGGGTCAGAGGGCATAGAGGCAGGAATGGAGAACTTCAGAGAGTCCACTCCTAGGATGTAAAGCCACATGGGGACAGACTGCCTGGCATATATAGAAAAGTTCTCAATCGCCTTTGTCAGATAGGGAAGATACAATTTTCCTGACCTCCTGGCCATATGAGGCTCTAATTCTTCATGAGATTTCCTAAGATCTACACACAAGCAGATCTTACAATCTCACCTCATGGCTGCTCAGAAATGAGGGCATGTAGGCAAAGCCAGGAACTGAAAATTGAGCAGGTGCAGGTCAGACCCCAGTGCTCAGAATAAACAACCTGCCCCAGGCGCTTGGTCTGGGAGGGAGGGAGGGACCCAAGTTCTCAGAAAGGGCAGCATTGCCACAGCCAAACAACTCAGTTTCTCTCAATTATCTGCCCCTGCGTAATTTCAGGAAAATTTAGTCTGTAAATAGCAGAGTTTTTTAAACACTTAACTCAGCAAAACCAGTTGCCCAACAGTGATTTCATGTCCAAATAAACCTGCCATCTTTACTCTTAGCCTTTTCTTCTCCCTCCTACTGAGGGGAATGGGGGAGGATCCAGACATTTTCCAAGCGAAAATCAACTCCCAAGGCTAAAAGATTTGAGTGTTCAGGTTTGGTTAAAATGCCGAATCCAAGAAGAGGGTTCTCAAGCTGGCAAAGTGCTTCCCTCCCACATCCCTAAGTCACCACCAGCTCCAGAGGCTGTGACTCAGAATGTGTAAGCCCGAGACTCGCCTCATAAACACAGCGTTTCCATGCCCATGTTCTAGATTCCTTGCTAGTGCAGTGCAACTTGGGGTCGGGGCAAATAAGGTGAGAAGATCATTCAAATCCAACTTCTGAAGCTATTCTTTCCTCTGCTAAAGTTTAGGTAGAGGCCCAAACGGCTGTTTTCTCTATTGTCGCCAACTAAACTGCTGATGACTATGAAGTATGAAGTATCAACACTTGGCGGATTTTCAAACTCCAACAATAAGTAAACTGAGTGAGGAGATTGTTTTGTGTTGCTTTTCTGTGGCTTTCTCTTCTCTACCTTGTGATGTTCCAGGAAGCTGTAGCACTTGGTCTGGCCCACCCCCATGCCTGCTTGGGCTGGGTTAACCCAAGGGGGACACAGAGAGGCTTGATGTAGGGGAGCCCTGACAGCTTGCGGAACACATCAGGAATGGGTGTCCCCTTTCCACTACTAACCCACCTGCTACGGGGACTATAATCGAAACATATTGTCAAGACTCTCGTTAAGAGTCGGGATGACTGAAAATTTCTGTGTGAGTAGAGGAGCACTGAGTGGAGTTGAAGAGTTGCCATTTCCCTTATCTTTAACCCTCCACTTCTCTCCCACTCTCTAGGACAGCATAGTTTGTTTCCACCTGTATTCACTCATTCACTCAACATCATGCCCTCATTCTACCCTCTCTCGTCTGTTCCCCTATCATCAGATCTTTCCACATCCTCTTCTATCAGAACACCCTATATGTATGTACCATATCCTTTGGCTCCTGCCATCGCTCAATGACAGCCAGGTTATCTGATAAAATAATTCCTGATAAAGTGCCAAGTCTCCCAGGGAACATATGTAATTATGAAGCTCCTTCCAGAGAAGATGCGTTATTCCAAGAAGTAATTTTAAGTTTGGAAGACCAGGAATTGGCATTTTGAGGGGTTGAATTAGTCAGGATTAGTCAAGTAGCAGAAAGCCAACTGAAATTAATTAGAATGAAAAAAGGGGTTAACTGGCTTACATGACTGGAAAGAGCAGGGTGGAGCTGGCCTCAAGCACAGCTGAGAGAAACCCTGTCAGGACCTGCCCTGGCTCCCATCACAGCTCTTGCCTGTGTGTTGGCCCAGTTCTTATCAGTTTCTCCACTGGGCAGGGGCCATGCCCCCAGCAGATGGGGCCACACATCTTTAGAGCTCTTTATCAAGAGAAAAGTCTTTCTCAAACCCTCATTGGCTCAGCTTAAATCACATGTCCATTCCTTGGCCAGGAGATTTGGCCAGCATTTTCATTTTCTATTACTACTGCAACCACTAATCACATGGTCAGTTGCTTAAAACAGGACGAGTTTATTATCTCATAGTTTTAAAGGTCAGAGTCCACAGAGGTCTCACCAGACTAAAATCCAGGTGCCAAAGGGTACATTTCAGTGCAGCAACAGTGGTGCAGTACCAGTACAATGCTTCTGCAAAGCTGGAAACCAAATGGAACACCAGGTTCGGTTCATTGGTCGACCCGTACAGTCTCACATCTTGGTTGGTTTGGGGAAAATGCATCATGAAGCCCTGTTTAAGATCTTGATCTCTCTCTCTTTCTCTCTTTTCTTCTCTCTCTGTCTTGTTTCCAACAAACTGAAAAGAAAAGAAATAAGGCTACTGTCCTTTCTGTAGGTTCTAGGCCTAGAATGTTTCCTTAATCATTGAGTATGTTAGCTGAATTCAATTCCTTGTCCTTGTAGATCTAAGATCTCTATTTCCTTACTGGTTTTCACCTGTGAACCATTCCCTGCTGCTAGAAACACTCACATTCCTTGGTTTATGGTCCCTTTCTCCATCCTCAAAGCCAGCAACAGCAAGTCAAATCTTCCTCATCCTTCAACTTTATCCTTCTTCTATTTTCTGTTACTGCATTTCTCTGACACTTCTACCTTCCTCTTCCACTTTTAAGAGCCAATCTGATTGAGCCACCTAAATAGTCCAGATTTTAAACCTGTAATCCTAATTGCATCTGCAAACAGATCCTTTTGCCATGTAATAGCAATGTATATGTAAGTGGCATACCCATATGTAAACGACAATAAATATGTAAAACATATTAAAAGGTTTTGAGGATAGAGCATCACCATTTTGGTGGGTGGAGGAAGTGGTTATTATGTGGACTATCGCAGCTAGGGTTTGGTCACATATTCACCTGTGTAGTTAGGGCATGGCTGGTGTAATTGACAGCTCCAATAGAAACATGTGGAAGAAGAGAGAAAAGGAAGCACCTTAGTAAAGAAAAGGATGTTGTTGGCAGAAAAAAAGTCCAAATTGTGCCTCAGTATATATGTAAGTTGCAACTCAAAGGTATTGGTGGGTTCCTTAGGTGAGAATTTTAGTATTTCCAATAGCAAGCATCTTAAACATTTATAAAAGAATAAAGGGGGAACCAGCAGTTAGCGTAATGGCTATGTTGCTGGACTCCCACGTAGTCGACCACTGTTTGCGTCCCGGACCCGGTGGCTTAAAACTCACACCGGGCGCTTGTGCATGTGTGCCCAAGATCCCGGGAGGAGAATGGAGGAGAAGAGATTGCGGCGTGACCATCCACCCTGGGGGGTAATTTCTCGCTTTCTGTCTCTATGTCTCTCTCTGTTTGTCTGGCGAGCGCACGCGCCCTATAGCGAAAACCTCTCCAAAAAAAAAAAAAGAATAAAGGGACCAGCAGTTAGCGTAATGGCTATGTCGCTGGACTCCCACATAGTCAACCGCAGTTCGCGTCCTGGACCCTGTGGCTTAAAACTCATGTCGGGCACGTGTGTGTGCATGCCCAAGATCCCAAGAGGAGAGTGGAGGAGAAGGGATTGTGGCATTCCCTCTGGGGGGTGATTTCTCGCTTTCTCTCTCTCTGTCTTTCTCTGTCTGTCTGGCGAGTGCACGCACCCTATAGCAAAAACCTCTCAAAAGAAAAAAGAATAAACAACTGAATGTGAAGGGAGGCAGGCCAGAGGCAGAAAATTATTCTGCTACTAAGTTTACCCATTCCCAAGAGCTAGAATTTTGTTGGGCTTAAGTATGAGAAATATAGAGGAAATAGAAATGGTTCATAGGAATTTGGCCCAAGAAATCATGTCTCCATATGACAAGAGAGGACAGTGAGGAAGGAGGAGGAGGGGCCTCGAAACTGACTCTGGACTCATGTGTTCAGGTAGACCAGATGCTGGACCAGAGGAGGAGTGGCCTAAATGATTGAATGCAGCATCTGTGGGATGTGAAAGTCTGGACTTCTTACTTGGGACATACTGATTGTGGTTTCATCTCCTGTAGCCAGCCACACACCCTTGGGTAAGTCTCATATGGAATCATTTCCTCTCCAGTGAAGGGGAGAGTGGGACTATCAAGGATGTTGATGAGAAGCCCCAACCCCCACTGCACATCCATGCCCAACATCCACTACACTCTTTCCCACTGAGCGGTTGTCAAAACAGCTCTCCAATGCCCACTACCAATTGATCTAAGCTATGACATATGTTAAAACCCCTTGGCCATTCTAGAGTTAGATGTTAGATCATTTCTTTTTTTTTTTTTTTTTTTTGGAGAGGGTTTTGCTACAGAGTGCGTGCGCTCGCCAGAAAGACAGAGAGAGACAGAGAGATAGAAAGCAAGAAATCACCCACCAGAGGGGATGGCCATGCCGCAATCCCTTCTCCTCCATTCTCCTCTTGGGATCTTGGGCGTGCACGCACATGCGCCCAGAGTGATTTTAAGCCACCGGGTCCGGGACTCGAACTGTGGTTGACTACGTGGGAGTCCAGCAACATAGCCATTACACTAACTGCTGGTCCCTAGAGTTAGATCATTTCTAAAGGACTTTCCAAATTTGACATTTCATGGCCTAGGGTTCAGACATACTTGGCCCATTAATCTATAATGAATGGTAGAATGTACAGGTTATCTGTGAATACCATTAACAATATATTTTTAAGTTTTGTTTCTGTTTTTGCTTCATTGTGGAGATTTTATTGTTTAGGTTAGAATTTGGAAAACAGAAAATTTCAAAGAAATTAAAATTATCTGTATTCCGATAATCCATTAAAAATACTGTAATATTCGATGTATTTCCTTGCAGTCTTTTTTCTGCTACATAGGAATTTATTTTATCATTGGATCATATTATACATATAATTTTATAACTGTATTTTTACTACATATTATCAGACATTGCTCCATTTTAAAAGTAAAACAATATATCCATAATTTAATGTCATAATGTTTTATTTAGGGAACTACTGCATCAAATATTTGCACAAAAATATTTTCTTGACTGTCTTCCTTTTCAATATTTTTTTCCATAACTTTTCCTTTCTCCTCTCTTTCTAAACTTTTCCAGTTTTTCTTTTGGCCCAGTCTAAGCCCTAACTCCTGGACATTGTTGAGCAAAGTAACCTGATCTTTCTTTGTTTTTATATAGTATGCTTTTCACATTATTTGCTTAACTCCATATTTCTTGTGGTATATCTTGTACCGTTGTTGTACTATATTGTTTATTTTTTGCCTTATTTGCGATACGCAAAGGAAGACTGAACCTTATATTTATTTTCCTCAGTGATTGAAGGGTATTCGTTGGTTGATTGATTCATTTGCTGCTTGGTTTGCTGTTTTTTCAAAATTAAGATTTAATCCCCAGTTCTGTGGAAATAACTTTTCTTTCCTACTTTCCTTTGGAGGGTACTGGTTTGTGACATTTCCACAGCAGGACTAAATTGGATGCATTGTGCTCCTTTGTGTTGTCCTGATTTCCCTGCTCTGTGTGCCTTGACAGCAGGATGGTTCTATTATGTTATATCCCATTGTGTTTTTATAATGGCTTAATCACTGTGTACGGGCTTCTAACTGAGAACTGGGGAGAGGGTAAATCTATAAATAAAATGCGCTATCAGTGACATTAATATGCTGCCAGATTTAGTTGTGTCTGCATTGCACAGGCTCACATTAAAATTCAAAGTGTTGTCAAATATATGTTATAGGTAAAGAATCTATTTTAAATTCCTTTAGAGAGTGAATTAAGCTTCAGTCAAAACACGTTCTGAAAAGAGAAACTTTGATGTTCTGATGTGCCCTGTACCATATGGCAGTCTATCTCAACATACTTGTTCTCTACACAGAAAAGTGGCAATGGCCAATACCTAAAAACATCTGGAAGAAGAAAACTGAATAATCTGGCCAAGTAAAACTTTAGCCAAACTTATTAATATGTAAAATATACACAAATGAATTAATATTTAAAATATATACACCGAATTTATTAATATTACTAAACCAAACTTATTAATATTTAAGATATATACAAAACTGTACCTGGTTCATTAGGAGATGTGTGATACATTGCTATAAATGGCTAACAGGCCAATCTTAAATTCTTTCAGTACTTAATAGAGAGAAAGGGAAAAAGGTAGGGAAGGGGGGAGGAAGGAGCCTGTGTATATGTGTATATCCACAATATCAGAGAAATCTGCCATTCCATTAGCTTTTCTTTCCAAGTCTTATCACACTTCAAATTTCAGGTTAAATTAACAACCGTAATAACAAGTACAGATTGAGAGCCTACAATCAGCAAAGTCAGGGCATGACATTTTGACATCACTGCTTTGATACAACCATTTCGATGAAAGAATATTTTGTCATGTTTTTAAAAACGTTTCAACTTTTATCTTTTAGAAGTGAATGAGGAAACAGATAACCTCTCCTTTCCTAAGCCTCATGCCATCCCATACATACTTCACTCTTGAAATTCAGAGCCCAGTCTCCTCACAGGGCTGGAGAGGTTCAAGAAGGGAACTAATAAGACATGCATTACTTGCTTTAAAATAATTATTTTTCTGGGATCAGCAGATAACATAATAGGTACATCACTAGACTCCCAGATGGTTGACCACAGTTTGAATCCAGACCCAGAGGCTTGAAGCTCATGCTAGGCACATGTGTGTGCATGCCCAAAGTCTTAAGGGGAGAATAGAGGAGGGAGAATTGCAACATGGTCATTCCCCCTGGGGGGATGATTTCTCTCTCTCTCTCGATCTCTCTCTCTCTCTCTCTCTCTCTCTCTCCTCTCTCTCTCTCTCTTCCTCTCTGGTGAGCACATATGCCCTATAGCAAAAATCTCTCTTTAAAAATATAAATAAAAAATAAAAATATATATAAATAAATAAAAACAAAAAATATTTTTCTATTTGACCAGAACATTCTTATGTGTCAACCATCTGCATCAAGTGTTATCCTTTAGTGTAAGTCACAGTAAGTTGCCATTTCTGGACACCTAGCATGAATGGGAATGTTGCAATACTGCTCAGATAATTCATGGAAAAAAAGAGTTGCTTCACTTCTCTCCATCTGTCAGCTGAGTCACCTTGTGCCCTGATTGATTCATCTGGTTCTCACAGTCCTGTATTTTCTGCTCCAGGTGCAGACATCAACTCAGTGTTCCAGAGATTGTGTGGCATGGGGCCCTTAGAAGGGTGAAAGAAAAAGAAAGGATGATCCTGTCAGAAGTGGCTAGTGGATCATTTACCTAGGGCACAAATGTAAGGGGATGTCCAAAAAACCTGAGATTCAAGATAAATGCTTTATTTTTAGCAATGTTTTAAAAGATCAAAATGAATGTCAAAATTTATCATAACCAAAATGCCAAACTTTCAAGTAATGGCAGATCCAACCCTGCACTTAACCAACCCTGCCTCACTCATCCCACCCAACCCCCAGTCCTGGATCTTGCATTTCATCTTGACACATCTAAAGATGTTCTTGCAATAAAAAATAAAATTGAAAATTAAAAACTCTCAATCAAGACAAAATGCATATGTTAATTAGCTCAATTAGTCATTTCACAATGTATCCATGTTTCAAAATACAATGTTGTATACCACAAATATATATATGCGGTTTACTGGGTCATCAGAGAAGCCATGATGCATTTTTGCATACAAAAATATGTCATGACTTTTCTGACAACCCAATATTTGTCAAATAAATAAATACATGGATACATGGGAGGAGAGGACTTAACAACCAGGAAGATGCACAATGAAGAACTCTATCTAGAATCTTCTAAACTTTTAAAATATAAGGGTAATTCAAAAAGTTCATGAAAAGGAATTTAAAGCACAAGTTTAGGGACCAGTAGATGGCATAATGGTTAAGTTGCTGGACTCTCACATAGCTGACTGCAGTTCAAGTCCTGCACCTGGAGGCTTAAACTCATGCTGGGCACATGTGTGTGTGTGTGTGTGCCCAAAGTCCTGAGAGGAGAATGGAGGAGAAGGAATTGCACCATGGCCATCCTCCCTGGGGGGTTATTTCTCACTTTCTGTTCCCTCTGTCTCTCCGGCAAGGGCACATGCTCTATCGCAAAAATCTCTCTCTAACAAAATAATAACGTACATGCTATTCTAGTGCAAAAATCTTGAATTTCACGCATAGTTTTTTCCTAATACACATTTTGTATAAACTGTTTGAAGACCTTGTATATGAACTTTTTCTTAACTTTAGTCCACCTCGCAAGATATCTAAATATTTGGGATTTTACTGAAGCCTATGTCCAAGGCAACATGATTGACAAACTTCTTTTGGTGAAAAAGTAGTAATGAAAGGAAAGAGAACAAAATAGGAAAAATTAATATAAGTGGATCATGTTGGTGAAAGGAAGGTGCCCATCACCACCAACAAAAGCTTGGGAATTATGACCTCTGTTCCTAGCTTCAATTAATATATGATGGTTTGATATCAATGGTATTCAAAGTCAACTTTAAAGAGAAAAAAATTTATATAAATATATATGTGTGTATATATATGTACATGTGTATATATATATATATATATATATATATATATATAATATAACTTACAAAGTTTGATTGCAATTCTAGGGTATTTTTTAAAAAGCTTGTGAGTCTGGGCTGAACTGCCTGGAAAAGTTGTTTCTATTAGAGATTATCAAAAGAGGGGCTGTGACTCTTGACTTCCTACCACACATAAGCAAGCAGGAAACACTCCTGCATCTAAAGGAAAGATGGGAGTGGGACAAATAAAAATATCTTCTCAGGTGATGGGGATGTGGGTACCTTATGTCTTGGATCTTGGTTTTCTATTTTCATAGTGATATTATTTTTGCAGAAAGAGAAACATTAAGAATAGGTCAAGAAGAAGAAAAAGGATTAGACACCATAGAAGTGTAGAAAAAGAATAACAAAGGCAAAGATGGTCCCTGCCAATGGGAGGCAGTCTGTCCTTATCACTATTGCTGTATAATAAACTGAAAGTCAAAACTCGATTGTTTAAACCAACCAGCATTTTATCCACTCATGGATTCTGTCTGTCAGGGATTTGGGCTGCACACAGTAGAGATGACTTGTCTCTGCTCTGTGATGTCTGGAACCTCCCTGGAAAGACCTGAAGTTCAGGCTGAACCTTGGCTAGGAGCTGGAATAATCTGGAGGCTTCCTCACTCATCTGTCTGCCCTAGGCTAGGATGATTCCAAAACCAGAGCTGCTCATCAATGTGCCTGTAGGGGGCCTCCCAGTGTGTGACTTGGCTTCCTCAATGCTTGACCTTAGGGTAGACAGAGTTTTCCCATTGCAGCCCAGGGTTCCAAGCATGAGTAGTCCCCTGTACAAGGCAAAAGCTGTGCTGCCTTTTATGACTGAGCCTGGAAAGTTACATAATGTCATTTCTGCCAGATCTATTGGTTCAAGCAGTCATAAGCCAGCTCAGATTCAGGGAGAAAAGAATTAAACTCCAAGGCTAAGTTGTTGTGCTCTGTGGACTGAGACAACAAGGAATGCCCGGGTTGGGTTTCCAGTCCAGCATAAAGGCCAGGCACAGTGGCACACACCTCGGGAGGCTGAGGTAGGAGGATAGTGAATTGAAAACAACAACAACAGAAGAGGAAGTAGTGGCAACTCTCGTGCAGAAAATTATGTAGGATAAGATTATTGCTCTCTCATCTTTGGAAAATGCAATTTGTCATAGTGTCCACATTTTAAGGACATAACACATCTGATCACGTAGCAGATGAAATCCCAACCTATCAAGGACTCATGTGCATTAATATGAAAATTACATATCTGACTGTCCTTGTCCTAGTCTCTGATAATTCAGCTTCTTATAAAATACACCTATCAGAAAAGGAAAGGATGCACAAGCCATGTGGCAGTTACATTTCTCATTGTACCTGAAGAAATTGACTCTTTCACTTTAAGTGTCATGTTCTCCAGAAGATTGTAAGTGTGAATCTCCTGGCTGGCACCTGGAGTCTGTCTCATGCACTCTGGAATTACCAGGCTCAGATCAGCCCCTGCCTTGTAGTCACTGTCATGATCCTTCCGGTGTTGGCGACACCAGCCAACTTGCCCCCACCATAACCCTGGACACTGTGTGAGTGGGTTGTTTTTTCCATTTTTGAAAATAAGAATAAGGTGAAGAGGTGTAAGTCAAAATAGGGAACATGAAGCCTTGAAACAGAGAAAGGGAGGGAGACACCAACTGGGAGGGAAAAGGCATCAAAGAGCAAAGGAGTTATGAGTACAATATTGTGGCAATGGGATAATTGGTGAGATTTGTTTCCAAAACAGCCCAGGCTGAAACATTGTGTCTGTATTGTCTGAGTCCTTCCCAGGTAATAATTAGCTGGATTGGGGGGCACAGTCTCTCCCTTATGCTGCCAGCTTTTCTGGTTCCAAGTCACCTTTCTGACTTCTCCCCAGCAAGTGCCCCACAAGAAATGAACCTTGAAGACTGATCCCAGGGCCCAAGTCACCAAAAACGCTCCAGGGCCCAGCCGCTGAAGGCTCTTGAGACCTCAGGCCATCAAGTTTATTCTATAACAACCCTGGTCTCACTCCACTAGCGGATTATATCATTCAAGACACTTATACAAGGCTTACTACATCCTAGGCATGGTCTTGAGTGTTTTGCATGTATTAACTCAACTAATCTGCAAAGGAAGTGCTATTATCTGTATTTCATAGATGAGGAAACTGTAATTTTAACTATGACTGAGATTCAAACCGAAGCTGGGCAGCTCTAGATTTGCTGCTTACAGCCACATGGCTGTGAGTGATGCTGGTAAGGCTGGGAAGGTGGGGAGCTAGGCAAAGAGAAAGGGAGAGGAAAGCAAAATGCTCAGGGGGCCAACCACGGTGATACAATGGTAATTCCATGCTCCCCAATGCCGAAGCCACATGGAAGGTCCCAAGCTTGTGTCTTGAGGTCTCCCTGTGCACAATAGGCAGTATATGTCTGTGATACAGGGTCCCTAAGGCTCCTAGATTCAATGAAGAATGTCTAGTTAAATTTGAATTTCAGCTTAATAATTTTAAGTACATGTTATATCTTATGCAGTATTGGATATATATTTTTAATAATCTGTTCTTCACCTAAAATATTAACTTACTGAGCATTCTGTATTTTTATTTGCTTAAATCTGTCAACTCTAAATGTGGGCCTATGGAAATATAAAATGTTAAGGGGACATAGTCAGGGGGCAGGTAAGCTCCGTGTTGCAGTCCAGATGGTGGTGGGTGTGGGGTGGCCCTCTGAGAAATAAGAACACTGACCTCTATGCTAAGGGCATCAGTTTCCTGTGACCTGGATAGACACAGTCTTATACATGGCCCAAGAGAAAAATCAAAATGAATATCCATGTCCCCCGTGCTGTTCTGTGGACTTGTATTCCACACTTTGCATGAAACCCTTTCACTCCATAATGTTTTTAATTTGAAAAATTGCAAACCTACAGAAAAATTGCAATAATAGTTCAATCAATACGCATTTTATCACATCTGCTTCCTCTCTTTCATTGTGCATGTGTGCACATACATACATACATGTGTCTACATTACTTTGTGTGATGAACTATTTGAGAGTTTGTGTTGGATGTGCATTCCTAAACACTTTGGCATGTGTCTCCTTGAAACAAGGACATTTTCCTCTGTAACCACAATACCATGGAAATTTAATATGAATACCATACTTTACTTCACACAAAGTCCACATTGAAATTACTCCAATTGTCCCAGTATATGTGTTTGCATATTTCTATTCAATATTTAATCAAGACTTCCAAGTGCACTGGAGTCTGCTTTAATCCAGAACTACCTTTTCAGAGTGCCTAGGCAATGTGGGAGAGGCTTAGCATGCCTTATCTAATTTCGACCCAGGGAAACAAATGTCGTCTCCTTTTAAAAATAAGGACACTTACAAAAAGCAAGCCTGGGTTACCTGACTAGTAAACCTGGCCAGTATCTGAACTCAATCCTAACTCCAATGTCTGCCCTCGTTCCTTTGCACTGTGCTAAGCTCTGCCTACAAGAGATGATAGTAAAAGAGTAATAGTGAGATTGGAACCTGAGAACTCTCCTCGAGGTGAGAGAGTGTTAGAAGTTGCCTGGGTCAGCTAGGAAGGCAGAACAATGCTGAGGTTAAAATAAAATCTTGAAGTAGTCTTGGGTTCAAATTTGGATCTCTCTATTCTCCCCTTAGCCTTTCTAAAATTTTAACCTTCCCACCTATAACAGGAAGATAATTATAGTTCTTCCTAGATTATTGTGGAATAAATATTCTATTAGTCACATTAAATTCTTTGCACTAAGCTGACCTGGCACATGTTAGAAATTTAGTAAATGGAGTGACTACTAAGATTAGGGTCAGTTGTCTGAGAATGCACCTGACAGGAGCCACACACAGGCTGCTTGGGGTGCCCATGTGAAGAGCAGCTCCCAGTGTTCACACCTAAGGGTACAACCCTCAGAAGGGGGCCATTTGTGGGGAATTGGAGGATTTAGTTTGCAGCTAGAGTCCTTCTTCCTGACAGGAGCTCCCACCAGGAGAAAGAAAGAGGAAAAAAGCCCAGATAGGAAGACCCTGCAATAGGAAAGGCTGCTGTCTACACTCACTGGAGCAGCAGGCAGGGAGTAGAGCTCCTTCTCTGTGTATCCCAGAGAGGTCTATAATTTCCTGACCATTTGGAAACCCCGTATCTTTGGGAAAGGCAGGAGTGGGCTTCAGACTGCTGGAGTGCTAGCAGTCTGTCATGGGCTAAATTGTGCCTCCCCAAATTCCTATATTGAAACACTTCCCCTTAGTCTCTCAGAAGGTGACTGTGTTTGGAATACTATAAGGCCCTTAGAGAGATGATTAAGTCAAAATGAAATGGTTAGGGTGGGCCCTTATCCAATCTGTCTAATATCCTGATAAGAAGAGGGAAACCAGATATTGGCACTCCCATAGGAGAGACCAGGTGAGAGCACAGTAAGAACAGTCATCTATAGGTCATGGAGAGAGGCCTCAGAATAAACCAAACCTGCCAACATTTTGATCTTGGACTTCCATTCTCCAGAACTGTGATAAAATACGTTTTGTTTGTGTAAGCCACCCAAGTCTGTGGTACTTTATTATGGTAGCCCGAATTGACTGATACACAGACCCTCACATTCCAGAGGAAGGGGTGGCCTAGTGGAAAACAAAATAAAATAAAAGACAGCTAGAGAGTGGTTGGCATTGCTTAGTGGAGGAATACACAAGCCTTCCACTCTATGGGTGGGTAGAAGGGGTCATAAGAGTAAATCCCTGAATCATGCAAGAGCAATTTGCAAAAACCAAAAAGAGAGTTATCAGGAAGGACAGTTATAGTCAGTAAGGAATTTTTAGGAGGCCCATATGGGTCAGGTCACAGGGAAAGGAGATTGGCAAAGGCTGATCTAAAATGGAGGTACTCAGGCTTCAGGCTGAGGTTGGGGGTGAATCATGGTATGAGGACTCTACAGGGGGTATCTCTCTCTCTCTCTCTCTCTCTCTCTCTCTCTCTCTCTCTCTCCCACCCACCCCCTTTCTTTTTCTCTTGGAATAAGTGAATGAGTAAATAACTAATTTTTTTTTAATCCTGGTTTATTGGGACCAGTAGATGGTATAGAGGTTATGCTGCTGGGCATCCACATGGCTGACTGAGGTCTGTGTCCTGGACCCAAGGGCTTAAAACTCATGCCAGGCACATGTGCATGTGTGCCCAAGATCCCAGGAGGAGAATAGAGGAGAAGGGATTGTGGTATGCCCATACCCTCCAGGGATGATTTCTTACTTTCCCTCTCACTGTCTCTGTCTCTCTCTTTCTCTGGTGTGTGCACATGCCATGTGGCAAAACCTCAAAAAAAAAAAAAATCCTGGGTTATTGCCACCTTTAACCACCTCAAGTCACCATGTGACAGAAGCAGGAGATAGGCCAGTTCTGTAGACTGTGGTCAAATCATCCACCTGATAAACAGTTTCTGAAATGACAGTATATAGTTTGGCTGATTTTTCAAAATCTCTTTCTCATATAGAATTCCAGAATTAGCACCGCAGAAGAGGAGTTGGGGGCTGACCTCATAGTACGACAGTTAGCTGCTACACAGAGGAAGCTGCATCCTTTATGGACAACTAAAGGGGTTGGAGTCTCAGTCCCATTAGATTAAACAGCATGCCATGTATGCACATATGGGCCCAGCATTCTGATGAGACAGAGAATTGGAGGAAAAGTGTTATGGTATGACTGTTGGGAGTGTTTTCTCTCTTTCTCACTCTCTCATACACACACATGTGAGGAAAGGGAAGAAAAGGAGAGAAAGAAGGAAGGAAGAAAGAGAAAGAAAAAAGAAAGAAAAAAAAGGAAGAGAGAATAAAAAGAAAAAAAAGAAGAAGAAGAAGAAATGGAATAGGTTGTTTGGAAGAGTGAACCAAGCTGTGAGTCTATAGACGAAGGCATCTCAGTGGTTGGAATGCTCCATAAATTCCATGGAGGGCTTCGTATGAGTGGTACAAGAGGCAGCGGAGTGGAGAACCAGAGCCAGGATCAGCATATGGTGCAGATCAGCTTTGCTTTCCTCCGTGAAGGCAGTTGCTGGACAAGTCAGGGCAGACCGGGGCCAACCTAGAGGTAGCTGTGCTCCTCTGTGTTATTATGACACTGAGCCAGTCTAATTGTGTGACATTGGCAGTGTGGCATGCACTCTTTGTTACAGAGAGCGGCATGGCCTCAAGGGACACTGTGAGTCTGGCCTCTCCAGGGATGCTGCCAGGCCACACAGGAAGCCAGGATATTAAAAAACTGCTAGGAGACCAAGACCATAGCAGCTAGCTACAGACACACACAACTGCAATGCAGACTCCAGTTCCTGACATCCCTCGAGGGAGCAGCAAGGTTATATGGCTCCAGCCTCCTGATCACACCCACTTCCATAGCATGGAAGAGGCTCTAGTGGGAACTGAGACTACAAAGGAACACTTCCTGATCTCTCTCTGCCATCATGGATTATAAACTGAGACTGCTGGGGGGTAACAGCTTCAGAATGATTTTTCTGTAATATTCTTGAAAGTAACTAACTAGCCTGTTGATAGGCTTAAAAACATACATAAATAAGACACTGGGTTGCTGAGTTGGCTCATAGCCTACTACTTAAGGAAGCCGAATCCCACATGGCTGAATGCAGTGTCAAATCCTGGCCACAACAGCTTGCAAAGTACACTGGGCACATTGGTTTGCAAGACCAAAATCCCAACAGTACTAGGAGAGGGGATTGCAGCATGACCATGCCCCACTGAGGGGAAGGATGCTTTCTCCCCCACCCTCTGTCTCTCTCTCCTCAGTAAGTATATAAGCCCTCTGGCAATATTAAAAATAATAATAATAAGACACTGATTTACTGCTATGCATTTATTTCTCTCACTCCTCTGATCATCCTGTGTCAAGGTGGTATGACCTAGGCAGAGTTATCTTCTCCAGGGAAGGTCAGAAACATGAGTCATGGAGCAGTACATGACTTAGCTGATGACACAGGGCATGACGGGCTGAGTCAGGTTCGAATGGCACCTTTAAACCCCTGAATCAAGGTTCCAACTACTTGGAGATTTATGTTGGGCCCATTTTACCCTGAATGTTTTATTTTCCAGAACATGTTATCTGTTCTATGTTACAACTACATTTACATGTTCAAATAATTGAAAAATTATTTTTCACTTGTGCAGTTGATGTGCATCTGGATGGGTGACACTGGGCACACTTAAAATAAGGAGCAATAAAAAGCTCTGAGATGGGACAGCATATGTATTTGCTCAAGAGTGAATTGCAAAGTTCTGCATGTCATTTTTGCAGTATCTCATCAGACATATGGTAAAACATGTGAGGTGATTTTTATTTAAAAAGTCGTTATGCCAAATTTCAAACTGAAAGGCACACAGACATCAGCCATCCTGCTCTTCATAGGCCCAAGAGCATTCTCCTTTCTGGGGATGTTATTACTGATATTTGAAGGGTGAGCTGAGCTTTTTAGAGGGAGTGCCAGTTTCCAGTAGAAAACTCAGCCAGCATGGTCAAAGCCAGAGGGCCCAGCTGTCTCATGCTAACACTCCGACCCTCAAATATGCAGGCTGCAGGTAAAATGCTCCAGAGACAGAGAACCCCCAATTTCCCTTCCACTAGGCTCTCCCTCACTCTTTCTTATAATCTGCCTATCTAATTGCCTATCCCAAGTGGATAATAGACTATTTTAGTATCATTCTCAGCTCCTCATTTTTCCTTTCAGTTTCCTGATTAGGTCTCAGATGAGTATATTTGCCTGCAGGGCTGCAGAAGTGTCTGCAAGGAAAGTGTGCAAAGAGGGAGGGGAATGAGGGCCCCTTCCCTGCACAGACTAGAGATGACAAGCGCCTTCTCTCCCACTGGGAACCCCTGAGGTCAGGAAATACAGAGGAGTTCAGTAGAGCATAGTGCCTTGCATGTGCATTCAACTTTAAATTCTGTGCATTAAAATATGTGCATTCAGCAAAAAAAGCAACAGAGGGAGAAAGGGGAGGAGGGAGAGAGCTGGAAATATATTTTGCATAAACTCTTTATAGGAGACAACCCTATATGGATTGAATGAAAGAATATTTTTGCATATTGTGCCTCACATAAGGGACTGATAACCAGAATATACAGAGAACTCAGGTAGTTTACCCAAAAAAAAAAAAAAAATGTAAGTAAAAGATGAGAAAATGAGTTGAACAGACAACTCTTCAAGGAAGATACATGAACAGCCAAAAAGCATATGAAAAAATATTTAACATCCCTTTTTGTAAGGGAGATGCAAATCAAAACTACAATGAGATACCACCCAACCCCAGAATGGCTAAGATTAAAAAAGTAAAGAATGATAAATGCTGGTGATCCTACATGAAAAAGAACTTGCCTACACCACTGGTGAGAATGTAAATTATTACAAACACTGTGGAGAACAATATGTAGATTTCTCAAAAACCAGAACTACCAAATGGAGGCCAGAAGATCGTGTGGTGATTAAGGGCACCGGACTTCCACATGGCCGACCACAGTTCAAGTCCTGGACCTGGCAACTGGCTTTCTCACTTTCCCTCTCTCTCTCACTCTACTCTCTCCCTCTCTGGTCAAATTAAAATAAATAAATAAAGTTAAATAAAAATAATTCTTAAAAAATTAAAGAAAAAAGAACAATCATACGATCCAGAAACTCCACTCCTAGGTATCTACCCAAAGGACAGGGTAGGAATACACTAAGTCAGAAAAGCACTTATACATCCATGTTTATTGCAGCATTGTTCACAATTGCTAAGACATGAAATCAACCCAAATGTCCAAGAACAGATGAACAGAATGAAAAAGTGTGGCACATATACACTGTAGAATACTATTCAGCCATAGAAAATAATGAGACCTTGGTATTTGATGGAAAGTGGATGAATATGGAAGATTTAATGCTGAGTGAAGCAAGGCACACCATGAAAGAGAAGTATTGTATGTCCCCATTTAATATATACCGAATGACAGCGCTCTATGACAGAAACTGAAAGACTGGAAAGTATAACGGTATGGAGAGCAACTGTGGATACTAGAGATAGTGTGGGAGGAGGGTGGACAGTAGGGCAGGAGAAAGGGAACAGGGGTGGGGGGAGAAAAGCAAAACATTTAACAGACAAAAGTGCAAAATTATGTATTAAGAAAGATGTGTATGGTACTATCCTTGCCTGGATTAATATGCAGTGTATTTATTCTGGGAAGTTTTCTTTTTTGTATGCTGCAAAGATGTATAGTGATGAAATATAAATAAAACAAATAACATTGAGAATGTATACCCAAATATTACTGTAGAAATTTATGTATATAAACCATATATACTGTTATCTACTTTAGGATGATATAAGGGGCTTCCACTAGTAATTTTTGTTTGTTTATTTATTTCTTCCATGGGCAACAGAGACAGAGAGAGAGACATCACCCTTGACAGGGCCTTGACCCACTGGGATCCAGCCTCAATTTCAGTCAGCCCTGGACCACGGGCAAGCATATGTGCCTGGCATACTCGAGGAGATCTCTAAATTTGAATGAGAAATCTTCCCAGGTGTAATTTTCTTGCAGAGCATTGTATTCACCTCCACACCACCATCTGCTCCCCCCATAATATTTTTTAGTGTATTCAATATTTGCCTCACATAGTGACTTTAGAACCAAGTTTCCAAAAAAAAAATGAAATTCCTCTTTTTAAAACACTAAAAGGTAGTTTAAGTAAGCTAATTAGAAGACCTGTGAACTCAAACATTAGTAGACTGCAGGGCCCAGGGTTCAACTGAATGGTAGATGCCAGGTAGCCAAGGTCCAAGTCAACATTAAATGAAGAAAAGGACAGAAGAGAAGTTAGTAGAAACTGCAGCTGACAGTGTCCCTGTTTTCCAAGGCAACAAGTTGTTCATCAAGCATACATATTCTCAATCAACAGCTAGGACTTGGCCGAGATAAACAACCAAACAAACTAACAAACAAAAAAATCAGTCTCTTGGGGGCCAGCTAGTGGTGCAGTGGTTGAGGTGTAGAATCCCATGCAACCTACTTTGCAGTTTAAGTCCTAGACCCAGGAACCTGAAAAACACGCCAGGTGTGTGTTGGTACATGCCCAAAATCCCAAGAGGAACTGGAGGAGAAGGGATTGTGGTGTGGTCCTCCCTCTGGGGGCGGGGGGCGGTTACTTCTCATTTTCATTCTCTCTCTCTACCTCTCTCTGTCTCTTTTTGGCAAGCACGCACACCCTATGGCAAAAAAAAAAAAAAAAAAAAAAAAAAAAAAAAAAAAAAAAAATTCAGCCTCTTTGACTGGCATCACAAGAACATAGCAGAATCTAAGAACTCAGACTCTAAAACAGATTTCTCATGTAGTCTCTCTGCCCTTCTACTTGTCACCTTCATCGTCATCATCATAAACATAGTGGTTTCCTATGCCTGATGGCAGAGACTGTGGTCCAAAGTTCAGGGCAAGGGTCATTTGGTTTCAAAGAACTAAGCAGCTCAGACCAGTTAAAGCCACAAGGGGTCTTATTAAAGAAAATTTGCAAGTACAGCCAGGCCATAGGAGAACACAGGTCATCAGGCAGTGAACTCTTTATATCTCAACTCCACTTGATTTTCTCTGCTCTGGAGAGTATTTGGCCCACATGACCAAGTCTAAAATGGAGACCTCAGCTATCAAATCTATGTGGACTCCTAGCTTTAGAGATCATCACCAGTTTAGTCCTGGTCTCTTTGTTTCTTAGCTGAAATTCCTCAAAGACAGAGTAAGGGAGTGTGGATAGAAGGACACCAAGTATAAGCAGCCCACTGTAGGGACTAGGATGTTCACTGTTCTACTTGGTGAACAGGATAGAGCAGGGCTCTGTCATAGAAGCAGCCTTACTTTCTCCATCTTCATCTAGGCTGCAGGTGAAAGGGAGGAGAAGTTAACATGGCCCGGGACTTGAGTGGGGCTGGGCAGTGGACTAATTGCCGCTAGGGCCAGGAAAGGCAGAACTTTGGTGGTGAAGGTGCAAAGACTAATTCAAGACAAAGGGATTTCTCAAGCATCTCCTATAGTGAATGAATTGGTACTCTTTACCTACTTAATAATAATAGCTAATATTTATTGACTTATTCTTATGTTCTAAGAATTGTGTAAGTACTAATAGGCATTGCTACATTAAGACTCACAACCTTCTAAGATGATTATTATTGTTACATTCAATTTACTGATGAAGAAACTGAGGCCAAGAAAATCTAGTGAGTTTGCCCAAATTCATAGACCTAGCGAGTGGCAGAGTAAGCACATACATTCAGAGCCCAATTACTTATCTGTATAATTTTTAATATTGATTTCCTTTCATATGCCCTAATTTCTTTGAGATTTTTTAAATACATGAGCATAAAATAACTTCATAATCTTTCTATAGCATTCTTTAAAAAGTTCCTTTAAAAATATTTTTATATTTTAGATTCTCTTATTATTTAGTTCCTCAGAATGTTCAACCTAAATGTCCTGGAGGTATGTAAAATTTATATCACCAGTCACTGACAAGAAGTTATCCAGACATCTGATGTGTGTAGACACCTGGTCAGAAGTGGAGGATACAGAAGGGTGAAAGGCAGGTCCTCAGTGTTCATGGACAAAGTCATTGGGCTCCCTCCCTGCCCTCATTTCTACCAGTTCGTTCAGTCTTGATTGTCAGCCTGTATTAGTCCTTAGTTAACTGTGTTGTTAACAGAAATTTCCAAGACTGGGTGATTTACAAATAGGGCTTTGTGGACTCAATTCTAGCAACTGGAAAGTTCAAAGGCATAGGCCTGGCTTTGGGTTGACCTACACCACGGCCTACAGAAAGAGAGTATGGCAGGCACATAGAAAGTGAGGATTCAAACTCTGAACAGCTCATTCTCTTTATAAAGCCAGCTCCTATAAATACAAGCCCCTCTCACAAGAGCTAGAACTCACTGGGTCTTGTGAGACATTATTAACCTATTTATGAGGGTGTTGCCTCCATGATACAATCACCAAGAGCCAATCCTGCCCACTAGGCTTTACCACCTCTCATTGCCAAATTTCAAAACATGAAGCTCTGGGGGACAAACCATTATCCGAACCATAACGCAGCCCTTAAATTATTTTCATTTGTCTTCTCTGGATTTTCTTCAACCATTTCTCTGTCACTCCATCTCACATTAGAAGTGGGCCCAGAAAGAACAAAGAGCTCTAAAAGACAACGGTAAGAGAGCTTTAAGAGAAGCCTGAAAAATCTCAGTCAGGGTGGGAGGATCAACTCATGGTTCTCACATGCTGGGTGCTTGTTTATTAATTCCAAGGCCATGATTGCCTTTTTCTTAATAAGAGCAAAACACAACTAGCTTCAGTTTAGTTTGCATACCATTATGGCCCCCAAGCTCTTTTTATTCCATACTTGTCTATTGCCAGTTCCTTCCTGGACTGTTTTTATGGCCTATTTTCACTCCCACATAAATTACCCAGCCCTGTCTTCATTTTGCAGCATCCTGTTTTATATCACTTGTCTTTACCAAGTTGCCGGAAACACTTTCAATGCTAATCCTCTGTATTATTATTTTCTTTCTTTCTTATATTTTGAAGGATTTCTAGAAATAATTATTACTCTCTACTCCATTACCTTGGTTGCTCATTTTATCTTTAAAAAGCTGCAAGGATGGTGTTAACACAATTTCTCTTATAAGGGTCGAACAGTATCTAGGAGAGGGAAGTACATTATGTCCAAATGCTAGATTCGGTACTTGAAATATATTTCTCATTTATTTCTTGAAATGTCCTGGTGAAATGTGTTTGTCATTCTTATTTTATAAGTGAGGAAGCTAAGATCAGAAAGAATTTAATAATTTGTCTAAGACCCCAGTGTTAATAAAAGGAAGAATGGAAATTTAAACCCAATTCTGCTAACATCCAAAGACCATACTTTTTCATCTCTTTCTTACATTTACTCTTTTTCACTGTCAAAACATTTCTCTTTGCCAGATTTGGGTTTTTATCCTAACTCTGCCATCAACCTGTCATTAGGCACATAAGATAAGTCATTTTCCCTCCTCATGTTAGTTTTCTGATCTTGAAAACAGAAATGATCATATTTATTTTATCCACCTCCCAGAGTCGTTATAAAGGATCAATGTAAAAGTACTTTGAAAAGTATATAACTTAAACAAGTACAAGTTATTATTATAGCTGTTATTACTCATCTTGTATACTGTCCACTGGGAGATTCAGAAGAGCCCTTCCTAAGGATTTGAGGCTCCCCACATAGACAGGAAAGTAGATCTGCCATTAAAAAAAAAAAAAAAAAAAAAAAAAAAAAAAGTATAACTCACTGCTATGATTTGAATGCATTACCCCACAATTCATGTATTAAAAATCTTAAGCTACTGTAATAATGTTGAGAGTATGAAGATTTAATCTGATCATTTTGTTGAAAGGCATTAGGGTGGGGACCCCATGATTAGAGACCCGTGGGTTTATAAGGAGACACAGACACAAACAAGGTTCTGCTCAAGCTCCTGCCATGTGATGCCCTTTACTGCTTTGGGGCCCCACCAACAAGAAACCTTAATCAGATGGACCCCTGGACCTTGAACTTCCTAACCATGAGCTGAATAATCCTCTAATCTTTTAAAAATAACCCAGACTCTGGTATTTCTGTTATTAGCAACAGAATAAACTAAAATACTCACCTAAGAAAATACTTAGTGATACTACATCACTTAGATATTTCAACTGCTGGTAATAGAACCCTGACTCAACTGCCATAAACAGTAAGGGAGTTATTTACATCATCAGAGGTTCCAAGACAGGGCAGTTCCAAGGGTAGTTAATTCATGGGCTCACCTTGACATCCTAAGTGAGCAAATTTTTCTGTCGTTCAGCTCTGCCCTCCTCAATTGGTTGACCTGTGTTCAAGCTACTTCACTTCAGGGAAACAAAATCACAGACTCCTAACATTATGTGAAAACAACTACATCCAGCAGAAGCTGAAGGTATTTGTCTCTTCCTGGTGATCTCTTTCAACAAGCAAGCAAAAACAAAAACACTTTTCCAGGTGCCCCTATTCCTAGCAAGCATTCCTTCATATATGTATGGGTAGAACTGCACCACACACCCTGGCCTAAACCAATGTCTAGAAGTAACATAGAATGACCTTGATTGTCTTCTGAAACATATGGCAGTCTGGAGGAGGATGGTTTCTTTAAATAAAGCCAGAGTTCTTTTAATAAGGATAAAAGAGAGAATAGCTGTTGGTAAGTAACCAACAATATCCGTTCTAGATAATTAATTCAATCAATTAACTATGATTGATTCTAGTTTCTCCAAGTCTCAGAGAGTCTCTAAAAGAAAAGAGAGCCAATATTTTGCCCTCTTCTCCACTGAACATTTCTACTGCATTTCAACCTGGCTCTAGTTTAAAGCATTAAATTCCATTCCACATTCAACACATGTAAAGATCCTTCTTTTGCCTCCCTGAGTCTCTCACTTTCTCTTTATTTTGGATACAGCTCATATTAATCAGTGCCAGCATGCTGAAGGGTTGATTAACATTTTCTTTTCTATGATTTTTCAAGCGATACAGAAGACTCTAGGATGGGAAAGCTCTTCAAGTGGCCTTAATTAAACAAAGCTGCAAGTTCCTCTGTGTCTCGCTTCTGAATCACATCACACTCAACAAGACAGGTATGTATAACTTTGCTGTTTCATTACCTTCCCAACAGATTTTGTCTCTAATGAGTAATATTCCTCCTAAAAAGAAGACATTTCCCTTGAACAGGCAGCGTAGAGTCACTGAGTATATGGGCATTTCTGGAGTTAGTTCAGTGGTCTCTGAATCACAGAAATTGGTACATTCCAGGAGAGAAGCTCTAGCAGTCCAGATGAGCCTCAAGGTTAATTATGTAAGAACAGGTAATCTCTATTCAGAAGTAATTATCAGGTTGTACACCCAGGGATGCTGAGTCTCAACTCAGGAATATTTTTAGCTTGGGAGTCCACTGGCTTTTCCTGTCTTTCTCTCCCTCTGTTTACCCTAAAATTAACATTAATCAACATTTGGCTCCCAGCACACTATGTTTCCACTATATAATTATAACAAGTTTCTTAATAGATTTTTTTTTTTTTACATTTGACCTTAAATCCCCAGCTTCTATCTCTGAGTCAAGATCAGCATTAGCAGCAGTGAGTTTACCAGGGTCTGGGACCCATACGTATTGTAAGAGGGCTTCCCCATACCACGTGGTTTGACTATAGCCTACACATTTATAACAACATTCTTCCAATGAAGCTGAGAGAAATATATTTAGGTTTTGTGTTAGGAGGAAATTACATGGCACGAAAGCAAAGATATTTCAATTATTGCCATTGAGAGACCACCAAAATAGTTACAAGCAGAGACAGACAAGGTTGGCTAGCTAGTCATTCTCTAAACGTTTTAAAAACCACACTAAAACCTCAAAATGGATTTCATTCCTTGGCTTCCTGATGCTAATTCTTGTGACCATGGTTAGGAGTCAAAATACTAGTTTAAAAAGTTCTTTTCCTCAGTTTCTGATCAAGAGAGAAAAATGGGGGGATTTTTAAAACCTATGCCCCTGGGTTTTATATATATATCTTCCTCGTATCAAAAGATAATTCTACCAATGGTGTTGGAGCCACAGGTGAACAAGGATTATGGAAATAGTAATGAAGCGGTTTCTTTGTAACAAAAATGGAACTTTGGGAGCTTATTTGCAGAGTTTAACACTGTTAAATAGTGTTTCTAGACATCTGGTGGAGTTTATTTTCAGAGTTTAACACTATTAAGTAATGTTTCTAGACATCTGGAAATAACCTGTAAATTGTTTAAGTGTCCTTATTTTCAAAAACTTTCCACAGTTGTTATCTCATGTGAGCCTCGAAGACTGTAAAGATAGATAGGACAGGAATTTTCTCCTGTTTTAAATCGATGGAAAGAGGTGGGTGACTTATCTGTGACCAGTGTGGGGTCAATGTATATGTCAGGAAATCCCTGTGTCCATAAGTTGTTCCTATTAAAGGGCCTCCTTAACTGTCAAAATGGTCCTGGTCCGAACGATACAGTGTATTATGACCCTAACCACACATCGAGGTCAGCACCCAGTCTGCTAACTCTTAGATCAAGGATATTATGGCCACACTTTTAACAGTGTTACTGAAACATCAAGCAGTCGGCCAACAAAACAAAGCTCATTCTCCTACAGCTCACCTGTGGATTATAGCAAGTGACAAATCAGGTGAAACTTCCCCAAGAAGAACTTCTTGCTGGAAATGGTGGCTCCCTCTAGGTGACTTTCTCCTGATGCAATGCAGCTGATTCAGACTTGCCCAAGGTTTAACATTTCCAATATACATAAAAATACTCAGCACACTTCACCCCTGGCTACACTAATCTACCTAAAATGAACACTCTACCATCTCACTCCCCGATCCCAGGCAAGTTATTCATTTTAATGCTAAATTTACCTTCAGTTCATACCAACCTTACATTATCTTACTGTAAAATATGGAAATCAGAAATGGGTGTTCTAATTCTGAGGTGACTGAAAAATTTGTATACGTATTAAAAAGAAAGAGAGAGAGAGAACACTCTTGTTAATCATAGTCTAGAGAGAGAAGCACTTGTTGGGGAGATGAAAGCCATATTTTAAGATCCTTATTTTAAGATGTGACTCTGCCCACACTCAGAGAGACTAGTTATACCTTCTACTTTTTCCCCCATTAAAGGGAGCTATAAATAAATGCAGATGTTTGAAAATAATCAGAGTTTTCAGGAGGGAAAGGACCAGAGAAACTCAGTATTTTGTTTTTAAAGACACAAACTTATGAACTTGGTTATTCTTTGTTTTTCTGCATTCATCAGTTTAATCTTGAATGGCTTTTTCTCCAGGAGAATATTCTTAGAATAAACCACAGAGTAGACCTTATCCCGTTCCTAATGGTACAAGGAGATTCCAAAAATGTAGTGGAAAAGTGAAATTAAAATATGAGTTTACATTGGTGCAAAAAAGAACTTGAAATCCATGCTTAGTTTTTTCATAATGTACATTCCCATTAACTTTTTGAAGACTCCTCATATGTCTCTTTTTACCCTTAGTGTGTGCATCTTTGTCATTCCTACTGTATTTTGAAAATGTGCATATGGGCAAGTAATTGAATTATGCACAGAATTATTTGAGACACGGTCTCTATTTTGAAAACTGCTGTACCTCCTTTCCTTAGGAGTCATCTCGCCCCTCCAGAAAGGAAGCTTTGTAGGGTAGGGAGTGTTCAGCCACACATTGAGCTCTGCCTCCACCTCATCAGCTCTCTCCTTTCCACAGAACCTGCCCTCTTCTCTTACTGATCTAACCCCCAATGGAAAGCTTCCCATTCATTGCTTAGCAACTCCCTCCCTGTGACCTGGGCAACACTCAGGACAGGCAAACAAGTCCCAGCTTGCCTGTTGCTCCACTAAAATTGGAGACCTACACTGAAAGTTCAGCCTCAACCATGCACCTCAGAGCTACCCAAAGCCACTGCCACAGAGAAACATCTATCAAGGGTCACCAGATCACTTCATGTAAGAAGCTTAGTTATCAAAATGAAAAGACCTGGGTTTAAATCTCACTCCAGCCACTTACTGGCTAAGGGGACCCAAGGAAAACTTCTCATTCTTTCTGTAGCTTGGTTCCCTCATGAGGGAAAGGCACATAATGTCTATTACTACTTCTACCAACACCTCTCTCTGCATTCTCATTCCAGACCAGGCACTGTTATAGGTGCTCTGCACATCTTATCTCAACCAGTCCAACCACCTCACAGAGAGGACATTGTTATGCCCACTTGACATATGAAATGACATTAAGTCACCTCTCCAAGCCATTCAGTTCAAGAGCTGGCATTTGAGTGTGATTCTAAGTTTCTCAGGCTCTATCTTTTAGAGCCCATTGCCTCTGCTCAGAGGGTCATAGGAAGAATCGAGAAAATAATAGAGGACGCTGTGCTGAAGAAACTGCTATCTGGGTCTGAGCTGTCTTTGGTAATCTCACTTTTTCCCTGTCTCCTACATCCCATTCTTCTGGCTGTTCTCAGGCACTCTTGTGGAGTGAAGATCAACACGGGGACATCACACAAACTTGTTTTGTGCCCTTATGTCAGGCCATAGTCAGATACTCTGAAAAAGCGATAGAGAAAAATAAAGCCAGAACACTCCGTGCCAGAAATTCTTTGAGAATAATTATCTCACAGGTCAGTCAGAGATGACAACCAAATCACTCCAGTGCAGATGTCGCTGATTCCTAAGGTTCTGTCTCTCGGTCATTTGTTCTAGCTGAGCCAAGCAAACATACCCTCACCTAATTACTTTCCCTCTTCTCTACCTTATCCCTTATTATCTCAATTACCATCCCAAAAGAGGCCCCACAAATGAAGAAGAGGTTGGAACCACAATGGTCAACATCATACTTAATAATAACAATTATATAATTACATATCTCTGCTATAATAATATATAATTACCCAATAATTACTATTAAACATTGCAGTGGTGACCACTGATTCCAAAGCCCTTTAATTATTGTTACCACTGATAGTGAAGCAAAGAATCATTCTATAACATTGTCCCTGTATATCACAGACACTTCTTTCTGAGCTCCTAAAGCATCTATTTATTTATATTTTCAACTGTTGAACTGAGGTCTCACAGGAAGATGCAGGCCTTAGAACTCAGGCCATCTCCTGGGGCCCTAAGCATGTGACATGCAAATCTTCAAAGTATTTACTTTTCCCCTCTCCAAGACCAGATGGTATCTGGAGAAGCTCCTTATCTGTGGTGATTAATGGAGAAAATCTCTCAAAATAGCTAGAATAAGGCCATAGCCCCAACTTGTTCCCAACCTGCTTAGAGACACTCAGAAAATAAATAGGAAGAACTTTTCAGTATAATGAATTAAAGTTAAAGTCCTTATTATACTGTCTCTACTGTCTTTAACAGTTCAGAGTTTCTAATCCAAGATCCTCCTATGGAAACCAATACTGAATTTCATCTTCTCTTTGTAGGATCCCAACTTCGAGATTTTTTTTTGGAGGAGTGGGTAAGTGGAAGGAACTCCACAATAGTATATGAATTGCTTCCTGAAAAAATTTTATGCCAGAATTGGCATAAGAAACATGGATTCTTTAGCTAAAAATTATACTACAGAAATCCAAGGTCCGTTTTTTCTCTCATTTCCCATACTACAAGTAGATATCCTAAGAATTTATCTAGGAAAGATTTCCCTTTCCTGTTTTGAGTTTTTCATTCCTTAGGGGTATCTAATTCATAAGGCAGTAGAATGGGCAAAAATTTAGCCCCATATGTATAGGCTAAAAGATTTCTAGCTTAGTGACCAAGGTAAATAAGAGTAATGTGAATTTATTTTCTTCAAATTAAATTAATCATAAGATGGCTTTTTAAAAGAGAGAGAGAAAGCAAACAATTTTTTATTCATCATGGTCATATTTAAAAAAGATTTCCTAGCTTGATCTACAAGCTACCATTAAGAGGCTGATCTTCTTAGCAGATCATAATCTAAATTATCCCCTACACCTAAGAGAATACTACATGTAAGTGACAGAATCTAGCATATAAAATAGTTTCTGAGATCTTCACACCACTCTGCTAGTTATCCTGGAAGACTTCTCTGCAAGTACAAAACATCATTGATGACAAAGGTCTGAGTGTACTGTGTGGGATTCACCACTCCTACTCCATGCCAAAGGATGAAGGACGGAGGTGCAGAGCTCTTTCCTTTGGTCTATTTTACATGTTTGTCCCACTCCTCTTCTCTTACAGTCAGCCTGGGTCTTACAGCTTAGACAATGACAGGAAAGTCTTAATGTCCATCCAGGTAGATGACCCACTGGGCAGCTGAGCTTGCCAGATCCAAACCCAAGCCTTAACCTAAAATCTCCATCTTGGCGTTGGGGATGTGAATACTCTAGAGCAACAGATGTCATATTCCTGCTCAAAACCTTTTCATGGATTTCCAGTCAATAGAGGACAAAATCTGAACTGACCTTGACCTAGAAGGCCCTCTGTGTGTGGTTTCTCCAGTTCAGTGAATGGAGCACTCCTAACCGGTAAATGACATCCACTAGCAGCCTTCCAAACTCTTCCCTGCTTTGGCATCTTTGCATTTCCCTGGAACATTCTTCTCACTCTTTGTTGAGCTAACTCCCACTCATCTTCAGGGTTCCAACTTACAAGTAATTTCCCTAAAGATGCCTTTTATGACTCATCCAATCTGAGCATTGTGTCCAGATATATGGAATGATGCACTAACCTTCTAGCATTTCTTTAGTAAGTTATCATAAACAGAAACAAACAATTACAAACTTTGCTGTCCGTATTCTTTTCATTTGACTGTAAACCACATGAAAAAGGAGGAGATAGTGAGGGTTTTTTTCCTTCCTACTTATTTGGCTGTTGTCATCCACATATTCATTTACAAATATTTGAGGAATAAATGAGTGAATTTAGTAATGCAATGCTGGGGTATTTAGACAAATACCTGAAAAGCTACCTTAGGAAACTAGCAAGAGGAGCTAATGCAATGGAATTGATGAAGAATTGGCACATAAGGGTTGAGCTACAGACCACGTATTGCCAAAGCACAGAACAATACAGCGAATCTTAGTTCTACACATTCTGCTACTACCACAATGACTTAGGAACTTGGCCCAATGTAGTATCTTAAGAAATGTCCACAGACTCTGGGTTCCAGTACACCACTCAGGGCAAATGTTCGACCCTTTGTTCTCAGAAACCATTCGAAAGTTTTAGAAATACTAGTATTCTGGGATCCATACTGCTTTCTCCAATACCTCTCACATCCAGAAACAGTGGAAAAAATAAAGTTTTTTTGGTGAATCATAAATCTCCTTTTCAGTTTAGAAACTGAGCACAGAGCTCTCATGTATGTCAACCTCAAAAGTTAGGGAGGTATTCCAAAATATCCTCCCTTCCCTCAGTAACCTACGGCAAGTATATAATTTACTTTTTTATTTATAGCATTTTTGTAACTGTATTTTTAATCTTTACTAAAGTTTAGGGATAATGAGTTCCATAAGTTTACTACCTGCTGTGTAAAGTTGTCAGTTTTCAAATTCTCCCAAACTCGTACTTTTTAAATCCTCAAGTCACATGGTGCTGCTCTCTGTCTGAACATTTATCAGGTGGGGAAGATCTTATTTGTCCTTTGCTTCCCGCCTCTCTGCCAGTCATTTTCTTTTCTCCCCTCTTGTGACCTGTAGATTCGTTATGGCCAGTTCCTTTCCCAATTCACTTCCTTTATAAAGATACATTAAGAGAATAAGGATTCTTTCTCTGATGCTGCTAGAGCCTGACTACCAAAAGGTGACCTGCAGCAGCAGCAGCAGCAGCATACTGGGACTTGTTAGGACTGCAGAATTCAGGGGCCAGCCCTGTAGTACAGTGCTTGAGTGCTATGCATTAGGAGCTGGATCCCACATGACCTACCATGGTTAAAATCCTTGAAAAATGTACTAGGCATGTGTGTATGTATGCCCTAAATCCTGATGGGATGAAGACGTGGAGGAAAGGGATTGCATCATGACTATGACCCACTAGAGGGGGCTTTCTACCCCCACCTCTCTCACAAGTACATGCAACCTATGGCAATTAAAAATAAAAAGAAATATAGAATTCAGACCAGGCAGTGACCTGAACTGGACCCATATGAAAAAGGTCCTGGGTTTGTGTCCCAGAACCTCCTTGAGCATGGCATGTGCCTGTGAGTAGCTGAAACAGGATGAATTGTGAAGTGAGGACCCTGTTGGGGGTCTCTCTCTCAATCTGAGAATAAATAAACTAAAAAAAGAAGAAGAAAACAAGACAAAAGAAAAAGAAATGTATAATTTAAGTTCTGAATTGGAATCTTATTTTAATCAGAATAGTAGATGATTTCTTTGCAAATACAAGTTTAAAAAAATACTTTCTAAAGAGCTTTCAAGTCAGGTCCTAAGATCTTTTACCCAAGGGCTCCTTCCAGCCCTCAGCCCTCAGATTCTGTCCTTCCCGTCCCCATTAACAGATGCTTTCCTTACCCAGCAGCTGTCTGACTGCTACAACCCATTCTCCTCTCCTCTTAAATTCAAAAGAGCTCTGGGAGTCTCAGGACTCTGATTTCCCAGGAAATCAGGGTTTCACAGATTCACATAGTAAATGTCAACTCATGAGTTTAATAGAGTTTGTGATCTTATATATTAGAGTATCTCTACCTATACACATATATGGCATGTATGTAAATAATACACACTGTGTTATACATGATAACTAAAATCTCACAGTAGGTTTTTGTAATATATACACACCTTGTAATCTGATTGCATGTAATATGTTATGGAGAAAATTAAAGGAGGCTTTGGAATTAAACAGACCTGGGGTCTAGCCTGCCTCTGTGTTGACTAGCAACAGGACCCTGGGTAAATCACAGGGCCTATCTGACCCTTGACTCCTTCTACTCTACAACATGAGGGCAATTCTTACCTTTCAGGATAGTTGTGGGATTGTAAATTAGGTGTTATACACTTTCCAGGTGTATTATAATTTATAGTTCTGTCATCAATGTTATTATCATTGTACACAGGTAGTATATTGTAGGTTGAGATTGTTGTTCATGTTCATTTATTTAGTTACATCAAACTCAATTCTTAACCAATCTCTATTTTTCCTTTTTGCATAAAATGTCCCCGGGCAGTGTTTTAATCTAGATGGCTTCCTGGCCCTTAAACCACCTTCGTAAATGTTCTTACACTTAGGTCCCAAGTTAATTATTTATCTGTACGTGGACCTGTGTACATTCTTGGCCACCTTTGTCAGATCCTGAAGACCTTGGGGAGATGCAGTTAATCAGCCTCATAACTGATCGTACACAGTAGTTGGCTGACCACTGGATTTCCTGCTTCATTCTAAGGTGGTGGTTTACAATGGAGGAAGAGTCTCATTGGGGCATTTAGAAAATGTTCTGGAGACATTTCTGATCGTCAGAACTTGGAGAATGGAACCGCTTCCGGCATCTAGTGGATAGGCCCGGGATGCTGCTAAACACCCTACGGTGGGAGGACAGCCCCACCTCTACAGAGAATTATCCAACTCCAGGCTGACAGTAACACTAAGGTTGAGAAATTGCTCTACTTTAAAGTTAGGTGGCATTGAACTCAGTTGGTGGCCTGTTTACCACTAACTAGTATCTTCCATTCTTCTCACTATCTTCCATATCCCTTCACAGGATCCCTCAAACTCTCTTGACCCTTTATTTCCCATCAAGGGGTAAAAGTTTCCCTGGAATGGCATGGTTCCTCATTTATTACAGTCATCTTTACTTCCTTGTGGCTAAAACAACATGGTGGATACAGGGAGAGCCAGGCAGGCATGTTTGTACTAGTGTTATTAACTGGGCTATTAGTTTAGAAGAAGAAAGATGCACAAGGGTTCTGCCATGATGCCCAGCATATCTTGATCCTTTCTGTTTTTCCCCAGCTTACTGATTCTCTAGGGTCTAAATCCTTGACCTTTGTCCTTGGATCACTTATTCTTCAGCCAGTCTGCAAACCTAGCACAAAAAGTCAGGCTCTTTCCTACTTCCAACAATGATGGCTCTCTCCTTCCCTATCACTGCCTTTCTCTGGTTCCACACTTACAGCTTTTGGCCTTATAGGGCCCATGTTGTGAAACTCACTGGACATGGGCTGCTTCAGTCTGATCCCACTTGAACTCACCAAGAGACTCACCCATATCTAGCTCCTCCTAGGACATCTGTCATCCATTCCACCCCTTCTTAAAATTTCGCACTGGTTAATACAATATTAGATAATCTAGAAGGTGGTCCTTTCTTCATGCACACCAAACCTTTAGCTAAAAAAAAAAAAAAAGAAAAAAAAAGATGACACCCAGCTATTAATTCCAAAGGGTAAACTGATGAGTACATTTAAAAGACAAGAAATATTCCTGATAAATTAAGAGGAATAAAAACACACTTGAAGTTATGAGTATAAAGGTTAACAAAGTCCATAGAAGAGTCTATGACTGCCATATAGTTCATTTTGCCAAGCTGGAGACCATGGAAACCCAGAACTCAGTTTTTGTTTCAAGCTGGATAGTTAAGGTACACAGGATGCTAGTTGTTGTCAAGCACACCCTGGTCCCATCCCTTAAAAACTGCCAGAGTCTGGAATAGGGCACATACTTAATGCACCCAGTACACAAAACCCTCCCACATATACATCAACTCCTTTTAATAGCTTGAACTCTCAATGTCGCTTTATTTTTTCTGGTTTCATTTCCATTTTTTTCTCCTTTGCAGGGTTCCTTCACATCCAAGCAAAAGCCCTTGTTCTCAGACTTTTAGGGGAAGACCAGTCTAGTCTCTGGGGTTTGTGAACCTCAAGTAAGATCCTACCTTCTTCATGGCAGAGTTGACTATCATTTTTTTTTTTTTCTTTTGAGAGGTTTTTGCTATAGGGCGCATGAGCTCGCCAGAAAGACAGAGAGAGACAGAGAGATAGAAAGCGAGAACCATCCCCCCCCACCGGGGGAATGGCCACACTGCAATCCCTTATCCTCCATTCTCTTCTCAGTATCTTGGGCGTGCATGCACACGCACCCCACGTGAGTTTAAGCCTCCGGGTCCGGGACTCTCGAACTGCAGTCAGCTACATGGGAGTTCAGCAACATAGCCATTACGCTAACTGCTGGTGCCAGTGTTGACTATCTTATTTTGTAGAGATTAGCACAGTGAGTGCTGTGGCTCTATTCTTTTTTCCTTCATTCCTCCAGTCACTACCCCTTGTCCACTGAGTCCATGCATCTCACAGAACACTGACCCCAGTGACAACAATGAAGTGGCACTGATTAGTCCAGAAAGATCTAGATCACCCCCCCCCCCCACCTCTTTTCAGTCTAATTGGTTCTGGAACTCAGGTGAAACAGTAGCTTGTCAGAGTTGGTTCTGGGGATAAAGAGAGCCAAACTTTCAAAAGAAGACTTGAAAAAAATTAAAAATTCTAGAACTACCCTGTGAGATGAAAATAATGAGCTGATCACAGATCCCCCAAGATATCAGCTCATAATATTCCCTTGGTGGTAGTCATGGGTTTTGAGGCAGGACAAAATCTAAATTAGCCCAGATTCTAAGTTAAGAATATTTTTCTTCCACTAATGTAGAGTCAACCCAGGGAAGTGAGTAAGAAAACATATAGCCCATTTTTTTATAGTAATCATCATATAACCTTGAGGAGATCAAGCTTAAGAATGAAACCAAAGCAAAGCCAGCCATGGGCCTGGTGGTTAAGGCAGCTGGATTCCACATGACCAACTACACAGTTCAAGTCCCAGACCCAGCAGCTTGAAAAATAAGCTGAGTATGGATGTGAGTCCAAAATCCCAACTGGAGAGAGAGATAGAGGGGAAGGGATTGTGGCATGACCATCCCCCATAGCGGGTGCTTTCTCACTTTCTCTATCTCTCTTCCTCTCTGTCTCTCTGTTTCTCTCCAGTAAGTGCACATATTCTCCAGCAAATTAAAAAGAAAAAAAGAATGAAACCAATGCCAAGGACATCAGAGCCAAAAGATAGAAATAATCTTGGTCTTGATAACACAGAGTCATTGAGTAATCATGTCCTGAAGTGCTCTCTACCTTCTTGCTATGAGAGGTGACACATCTTGTTTGAGTAAGATTTTTTCTTCGAGCCCAGAACATCCTAACTGATAGTTTGTTTCAGCCAAATTTAGGATCCCATGAAGAAGGCACCATCTTCTCTTCTCAAGAAATGAATTCATTGACATTTTTTCTTTTGCCTTAAACTAATTCCAAAAATATTCTAGCCCACACTAGCAATCAAGAGACCTCCTTCTTAAAAGGCTGGAAATGTTTATCCTCAAACCCAATAACTTCCATGTGCCACCCGAATTTCTTGCCATCCCTTTTCAACTTCTTTTGCTCTCTCCTCCCCCTTTTTGAGTTTGCTAGCCAAAGCTCTTCTCCTCTCAACTCTTCAGTACACACCCATCCCAGCCAGGGCTCTGTGGCCTCACTTGCACAGTTTACTCAAAATGGCCTTGGGTACTAGTGTTTATGACGTCCATAACAAGTAGGTGCTAATCTCTCAGAAGTCACCAGGTATATGAAATCCTAGAGTTTATCTGGATGATCAAACTATTTCATTTTTTTATTCTTCTGAGTTGGCATCAGTGCTTTAGAATAGAATTTGGACCCATGCTTTGCCTGAAGGAAAGAGCTGACAGGGCTTGCAACTGGCAATGCATCAGTTCCACTTCAAGGAAATCAACAGGGAGAAGCTAATGAAACGGAACAGTTCTCATATTAACCAGTTAGCTATTCAGCTTAGGACAGATGTGGAAAATAAGCCCATATGAGACAAATTCATTAAAGTGAAATTATCCGTTCAACACCTTGATATCTGAGCAGACTGATGTTTCAAAATTATTATAATTATGATCATGGGGATAAAGAGAGCCAAACTTTCAAAAGAAGACTTGAAAAAAATTAAAAATTCTAGAACTACCCTGTGAGATGAAAATAATGAGCTGGTCACAGATCCCCAGGATATCAGCAATTGCTCTAAATCCTTCTTGATGAGGAATCTGTGACTCTGAACTCAACATTAATTCAAATGCAAATAATATGTCTTCCCCCTGAGAATCATTATTCCTGATTCAGCAGGCAGTTTAATGGGAAATCTGCAGGTGCACTGCAGACTTCGAACCAGAGAAGTTGTTCCAGCTCCAGACAAAGCTTTGACTCCTAAACACATGGCGTCTGAGAGTCAGAGCCCAGTCTCAGATTTTCTCATCGCCTCTGAGATCAGAGTCCCTGAGTAAAGCATATGAAACTCAGCAGGGTGTAGATCTGGTATTTGCAGTATGTAAAGCCTCACAAACCTCTGTTTGCTTCTGTAAAGTACATACCTCACCTTTCAGGAGCTGTCGACCCCCTTAGCCCTCTGCATGGGGGTTCTTCTTAAACGCGGCCTGCAAAAGCATTGTCGTCTTTTTAGAAACCCCTGGAATTGGATTGCTTAAGTTTGAATACATGGTGAAAATTATATGGCCATTTTGGGCCTCAGTTTCTCTATCAGCAAAATGGGGATATTAATAATATCTACTTTCCAGGACTATAGTATGGCTTAAAGAGATATAACAAATTTTTGCTCAGATGGATCCCGAACCTCAGCTGTGAATATTGCTTTCAGGGACTAACAATGAAGCTTTTCTGCTGAGACTTCTCCCTCCACATTCATTTCTAATGCGTAGTATTACTTCTGTCTGCTACTTCTGTCTCCTTTCCATTTCCCTCTGTCTCTGTCTTGCTGTGTCTCCCTGTGTCTTTTTTAATTTTTTTATTTTTTTTAAGGTAAAATATTCTCTGGGCTCTCAAGCCCCCTACTTTATTGTGCTAATTGATGCCTTTCCCCATCCATTCAGGAAAGGCACAGAGCCAGGCCCATCTTCAGATGGATCCAAACATCAGCTGTGAAATACTGCTTTTGTGCAGCACGCAAGCACGCTGCGTGGTTTTCATTTTTTGCTTTTTAAAATAAAAATCTAAAGTTTTTCATTATTTTTTTATTCTTTTAATTTTATTTTTTCTTCTTCTTTCCTCTTTCCTAATTCTTTTCCTTTTTTCTTTATCTTTATTCATTGGCTGCTCAGCCTCTATGCACTTAATGTCTAGACAGGTCCAAGTGAACAGAATCCAAACATCTGAATACGATTAGAGTCAGAATATTCCTCTATTCCCACTGAATCTGATACACAGAGTGAAAATGAAATGGAAGAGAGATTGCAGATCACCTCCTCCTGCATGCTTCTGAACACCCAGATTGAACTTCAAGAATTAGAAAGAAATGTACCAGCCATCAGATGACTAGAAATCACCGCAGTATCACAAGAAATATGCGAAAGCAAGAAAATACCTCTCCTCCAAGGGAAAAGAATAACTCCTCTTCATTCTCAGACAGTACAATGAAACTCATGGAAATGTCAGATAAAGAATTTAGAAATTTTATAGTGGCAAAGCTAACAAAGATCAAAGAGAAGAGAGACAATGAACTGCTGAAGAGGCAGGAGAAGGGAGCTGATGAGTTCCAGGAGGTGAAGAAATTCTTGCAAGATCTAAAGAAGAAATATAAACTATAAAAAAAATCGAATGGACCTGTTAGAGATGAAGACTATAATGCAAGAAGTCAAAACCTCCCTTGAATGTATTAAAATCAGACTAGATCCCACAGAAAATAGAATCTCAGATAGAATCACTGGCCTAGAAAAATCCACCACAAAGACTGAGAAAATTGCTCAAAAATATGAGAATAATATACGAGAAATACTAGATACCATCAAACATCCAAAAATTCATATAATTGGTATTCCAGGAGGGGAAGAGACTCATAAGGACATTGATAACCTATTCCATGAAATCCTGGAAAAAACTTTCCAAACCTAGAGAGGCATTCAAAGATCTAGTCCCAAGAAATGCAAAGGACCCAAAGAGAATCAACCCAAGATCTTCTCCAAGACACATCATAGCCAGATTGACCAAATCCACAGACAAAGACAGATACTAAGATTGGCAAGAGAGAAACATCAAGTTACCTACAAAGGATATGCCATCAGACTGACAGTGGACCTCTCATCAGAAATAATGCAAGTGAAGAAAGAATGGGAAAGTATATTCAGAGTGTTAGCAATTTCAACCAAGAATTCTGTACTTAGCAAGATTATCCTTCATATAGGAAGAAAAGACAAGAGCATTCTCAGATAAACAAAACCTGAAAGAATTTACCAACACCAGACCAGATCTCCAAGAAGTTCTCAAGGGAGTACTATACCAGGAAAATTAAATACAGACACACAGAAATAAGAGTTCAAAAACTAAGAAAATGGCCAACTTAATTGTAGGGACAAGTCTGGAGTTGAATATTATATCCCAGAGTTTAATCGGGAAGATCAGACCACAACAGAATAGAGAATAAGTACATGAGACTGAACTGATGAAATAGAATTTTTTGACTTTTGACTAAAATTTTGCTGATTTTCTTCTAGGCTTTCTTTCCTAGTTTTAAGGATTTTTGTCTTATCTTGAGCTGCCCATAGGTTCATGCACCTACTATTTGAACAGAATCCCAACCTGTTTCCTGGCTTTAAGTTTTAAGCAAAGTTCCTTAGTATTTCTTTGATATATTAAAGCTAAGACTGCTTCTCTTGAAACTAAAATATAGTAAAAAAAATACCTATTTAATGACCATAGTAAGCTATATTGATTGCATCAGATAGGTGCTACCTTATAGTATATTCATTCTACTCAGAGTTTCATGCCTAAATCAGACATGTATTCACAGATATGTATATATCAGCAGAGCTTGCTATTGAAAGTAATTAGATTATTTAAGAAATTCTGTGAATCAATAAAATGTGGGGGGAAAAGGAATGGAAAACAACTGTGGACACCTGAGACAATGTGGGAGGAGGTGAGAAATGGCAGCGGGTGAGAAATAGGGGGAATAAAAATATATATATATATGAAACTAGAAATGGAAAATTATTGACAATAGCATGTATGATTAAGCACTATGCAGTATATTCTGGATGGAAAATCACATTTTATATGCTGTGACAATGCTCAGTGAATAAATGTAAATTAATTAATTAATTATTTTTTTTCAAAAAAGATATAACACATTTTTAATAGATAATGTGGATAACAGTATGGGCTCTGAGTCAGACTTGTCTGAGTTTATATCTAATCTGCTACTTGTTTGTTATTATGTCCTTGACAAATTAATTAACCTTTTTATAAACATAAAATTGCCCAACATAAAATGGGGATGATAATATTATATAACCAAATTGAGTTGTAATAAAGAATAATATTTTAAATAATTAGACCAGTGTCTGACTTATGTACCAAGGTCTATATAATAGCTGAGTATTGTACAGTGTTTAGCCCATAGTGAGAGCTCAATAAATGTTATATATTAGTATCAGAGTGGCTGTTCATCTTTGTATAAGTAGTATTAACACTATAGGAGAAAGAAATGGGGAATAATATTTCCAAGGATAGAATAAGAAGGAACACGATGCTTTCAGTTAGAAGGTATTGCCCTCTCAGTAATCCCTTTTAACCAAGCTTCATATCTATATTATTCTTCCCAGGCTTCTGTAACAAAATATCATACACTAGGTGGCTTAAAGGATAGATTTTTTTTTCATAGTCATAGAGCATAGAAGCCCAAGTTCAAGGTGAAGGCATAGTCAGGTTCTAGTGAGTGTTCTCTTCCTGATTTGCAGATGGTCACTTCTCACTGTGACCTCACATGAAGAGAAGAGATAGCTCACTCTCTCTTTCTCTTCTTAAAAACCATAGTTCTATCCAATTAGAACCCCAAACTTATGAGCTAATTTAACCTTAATTACTTTCTAAAGACCCTCCAGGATGTAGTCACATTGGGTTTAAGACTTCAGTATATGAATTAAGGGATGCAGGGGACACAATTTAGTCCATAGCAACATCACAGTAGGAATGACAATGTGATGCTTCTGTGTACCCCAGTGACTCAGGGATGGCCACCTAGAAATTCAGCAGGCTCCTAGGTGCCATTCTCAGCAGAAGGGCAGAAACATCTTTCTGAGATAAGCAAAAATGAGATAGTTTCACCGAGATGGAAAGCTACCACAGGTCCATGTGTGCTGAGTGACCACAGACACATGATCCCCTTCCATACTTAACACAAACGATTCATAGATTGTGTTCTAGAATTACACACAGACACAGTGTGTCAGGTAGATGAGCCATATTTATCCAAGAAACAGAACAACAATCCTTGACTATCAATCTTGTAGGATCATGAAGACCTGTCTGGTGTCAATGTTTATTTTTTTAAGCAACAAGTAAGAAAGGGACACCTAATTATTCGAAGAATAGGACTCTAAGATTGAACCAATTCAACAAGTGAGTAATAATATATATACTTGGCTTGTTTTCTGTGATAAATCTATTTTTAATTGTATGGTAAAAACAATGGAGAAATAAACCATGATGAATATTAGGTTAAAACAATCCTGTAACGAACCTGAAGATCTCTTTCAATACAAATAATCACGTGAAAATTTTGTTTTCTTGGATTTTTCTTATTATTATTATAATTTGATAGCACACATTGCATTCACTGAAGCCAGGACTTAATTTCTTTGTGAGTCTTCTACTTGTCTATCACTTATTTTATTCTAGGTTGTGTTTGCAAGTACTTAAGGGTGTTACAAGGTAAGTGAGAGTTTATACAAAGTTCTGTCATACAAAACTTTCTCTCAGTTATTTCAGGGCAAATGAGTTTTAGAGTACCTGCACAGTAAATAATCATTTCATCTTGCCACCTCTTATAGATTTGTGATTGTCAAAGGTTATGATTTCATTATGATAGTCTTACAATGTGATTAGAATTCTGTATTAGCTAAAACAATTTTATTTTCAAGGACAAAATTTAAAGGAAAAACAAATATTTACATGAGAAGAAGAAGAAAAAAAGAATTTGTCTCCTTGACCTACAACATTGAGTGAAATGACAAGAAAAAAACTTTCAGTAATATCCTTCTTTGCTTGTAGGTCAATTCAATCTCCAAAGTTTTTCTATCTCTATCAATTTCAAAAATAAAAAAGTAAATAAAATGAAGAAATATAATAGATTACAGCTCCTTATGCATCAGAGACACATACATCCCTAAATCATTTTAGCCATCTGAAAGCATACATTCCTTTTTTTCTTTCTGCCTTTGGTACCGAAAGTGAGTGGCATTTCCAAAGCCCGACTTCTGTAATTGGTTGTTCCTTGTCATTTTACAGTTACAGCATTATCTTGAACTGGGTTTCACCTCTAAGTCTGTTTAATCCCCAGGTGATGATCCCATGCTACCTGAATCACCCAACAATAAAGCATCCTAATGAGGGACAACCATGTACCACTCTTTTGTCTCAGTTTCCATGTGGTCCAGGCCTTCCCTCTCCATAATATTTGACCCACAGTTCATCCCAAAGAGGAAAAAGATTAGGCTAGGAATAAGGCCAAGAATAGGTCAACCCTCTCATACATGAGATGGAGCAATTCAGCCAAGACGGATGTCTACAGCATCTTCCATTGCCTGTTCTCAATTGGTAGTACCCGTCTCCTGCCACACCTGAGTAATACCAGAGCCACCACCACCTCAGGTTCTCTTCCCTTCTTCTCCAACCCGAGGGAAGTACAAACTCTGACACTGGCCCTCTGGTTAAAAGACTGAGAGCACCTTTCTGTGAACTTACTGTTTACTCTATGGAACCAGAGAGAGGAGCCTGTCACCCCAGGGTCCTGTAGAGTGGTTCATTTGTTTTTGTTTACAAAATGAGGAACATGGGTCTTCCCTGCTCCTTCTACAGTGGGCCCATTTTCTAATTATGTTCACTTGTCTATCAAGCTGTCTGTTTGTGCATATCTATGAGAGCCAAGCCTTTGTTCCAATATCCAAGTAAGATAATATGAGGGAATGTCAACAAGTTTATGGAAAAATCAAATTAAATTGAGTCTATTTTGGTGCAAAAACATTTTGAAATCTATGCAGCTTTTTTATAATACACATTTTTCATGGACTTTTTGAAGACCCCTCATATGACCTCCAGATCATCTTGGCCTTGCTTCATGTTCTATAAATGACTCAAAAATCACAGAATGAAGGAATTAAATGAAAGGCTTCATTTTGAAGTCAAGGTGCTCTTCTCCTACCTTCTATACTCATGTAGTATACCATTTACTCCAGGGATTTGAGTCTTGCTGAAAATTCTTGAAACACGAAAACAGCATCAATGTACATTATCCCTTCTCAATTTCACCTTCCCTCTATGTCAGTCAATATTACAGTAATTGGAGACTTTGCTAGGGTCAGAAATTCTCAGGCTTGAGAGTTTATCAGAATCATGAGGAGAGCACATTGGCATGGAGGTTAGGCCCTGAACTCCCACATGGTCGACACTGGTTCAAGTCCTGGATACAGTTGCTTGAAACTCATGCTGGGCTGTCTGTGTGCATGCCCAGAATCCCAAGAGGAGAATGGAGGAGAGTGAATTCCAGTGTGGCCATCCCTACCTCCCTGGGGCCTGGGGGGGGGGGGGGGGGAGGTGATTTCTCATTTTCTATCTCTCTGTCTCCAGTGAGCTCACATGCCTTATAGCAAAAATCTCAACAACAAAACAAATTCCTATAGGTTCCATCTTCCAGGACTTTGACTTAGGAGATATAAGGTAGGAACTCCCAAATCTGAATTTTAGGCTGCAGACTAGCTGATTCTGAAACAGGAAGTCTAAGACCACATTTGCACCCTGGCCTAGGCCATAGTTGACACTTTTTAAATCCTCACCTCAAAATGTCCCTGCCTTTTTCCACACTACCAGGGTGAATTTCTTTCCTTTTTTCTTATTAAATTCTCAAGATAAGATGCTGGCTCTAGACCTTTCAAATATCTTAATACCTTACTGAGGCAAATAGGTTTGTGTTTAAGAATCACTCTTCTTCAAGTCAGTGACAATTTTCTTATCTACATTATGTGCCAAGCACTGAAGACATGAGGGTAAGAAAAGCAACTCTTACTCTCAGGAGCTCAAGAGCATATTGGAAAGTTAAATTAGTAATTATAATGCAGCAGAGACGTTCACATTACAAAGACATACACAGATTGTTTTGCAAGAACCAAAGAGGGGCACTACCTGAAACAGAAGATTAGGAAAAGAAGGTGGCAAAAAATAATAATAATAATAATAATAATAATAAAGCCTTTGGATGAAGAGAAAAAATTAACCAGTCCAAGAAGATGAAGAGGAGGCAGTCTTTGCAAAGTATAGAGCAAAGAAAACACATTTTTTTTGAGAGATTTTTGCTATACGGTGCCTGCACTCACCAGACAGACAGAGACAGAGACAGAAAGCGAGAATCACCCCCCAGGGGGGATGGCCACCCCACAATCCCTTCTCCTCCATTCTCCTCTTGGGATCTTGGGCACGTAGGTACACGCACCTGACATGAGTTTAAACCACCGGGTCCGGGACTCAAACCGCAGTGGACAACTGGGAGTCCAGCAACAGAGCCATTACGCTAACTGCTGGTCCCAAAGCATAGCATATTCAAGCAACTACAAAGAGTTAAATATATCCAGAATGCAGGCTTTGAGAGAAGTGTGTTAGTCCATTAGGGCTACAGTAACAAACAACCATAGACCAGTGGCTTGTAAACAACAGAAATCTTTTTCTCCTAATTCTGGAGGTTGGAAGTCCTAGCTCGAAACACCAGCAGATTACGTGTCTGGTGAGGGCTCACTTCCTGATCTATGGACAGCTATCTTCTCACTGTGTCCTTGCGTGGCCAAAGAGACAAGGGAGTTCTCTGCGGCCTCTTATATAAGGACATTTATTCTGCCTTCAACCTCCTGACCTAATTAGTCACCTCCTAATTATCATCACCTTCCTCCCTGTTAGGATTGCAACACAGGAAATTTAAAGGAACACAGTCAGTCAATAGCACAAGAGAAGAGGTTGAAAGAGTAAAGCACAATGTAAGTCATGCTTAGGAGTCTGGAAATTGTTAGGTAGTTAGGTGCTTCTGGAAGGTTCTGATGTGTACAAAAGATGGGTCAGATAGGGGAAAGAATGGTGTTGAGATTGTTACCTCGCATAACCAAACTTGAATACCTAAGCTTAATAACACCAAAGGCCCGTGGCTTTGGCTCCATGTTCTAGTTTTTATGTAATAAAAAAAGAAGTTTCAAGTTTCTATTACACATGGAAATCTGTCGACAATCTTAATCTAATGGCAGCAGCCATGGTGCTGGGGCTATTCATGACAGAGTCCTTTGCCAGCAGAAACAAAGAAGGTGCTGTTGCTGGCATGATTCAGCTTGGTTTTATTTCCTCATTTCACAAATTCTCTTCCTCTTGTTAAATCTGTCTTCTCCTTCCATGCTACGATCCTCCTGACGGATTCTTCAAGTCATTCCAGGACAATGCATTTTTAGCTCAAAAGTGTGGTTAGCTGCAAACTCTTTAACAGCTTTCAAACCCTCCACCGCAGACTTCAGCCTGAATTTCCAGACATAGCCCCTCAATGCCCGCTGTACTCTGATCACGATGGTTAGAGCCTAAACCTGCCACGTGGTTGTCTCAATCTGTGCATTTGTTCAAAGGCTTTCTTTAGCCTTTTGCTAAGAATGCCCTTCATCTAGCCCCCTCCACCCATCAATATTTTCCTGATTCTTTAAGCTCAAGTGACTGAGTTTAAAGATGATATACTTTTAGGCCTCTAATGGCCTGAGCAGAAGTTGCTTCCCCTCTGGACTTCCAACATGTATCCTTGTTTTGACCACCTGTGCACAAATCTACCCTGTGAACTTCAAGAACGCAAGCCTCTGTCAAATTTGTCCCCCACGTTCTCAGCTTAGTGACTACACAAGGCTGAGTTCTACTGCACAGAGCCACTATTCTATATTCCAGAAACTGTGCACTAATAGCCAAAATCCACACTGAAGCTCCCCTGACAATAAAATCTACAGTTACCACTGACTGAATGCTTATTAAAGGTCAGGCACTAGATGAGATTTTTCACACACAGACACACATGCATATACATACTCATTGGTAAATGTGTATATCTATATATACGCATAAATATGCACATGTATACATTAGATGTATGTATGTACATATGTTTATACGTGCATATATATTCTTTATGAAGTTGAGACTATATGCGCGCACACACACACACACACACACATATATTCAACTAATTCGCATAGAGACTATCATCCTCTTCTTTTTAGGAATGTATAAATGGAATTGTAGAGAAGTTAGGTGATTCGCTGGAGACTTAACTGCTGAGCCAGTGGCCATCTGCAGCCACTTCCCTCTGAGAAGGAAGCCTGTATCCTTAAGTGGCTCCACCTCTACCCCAGATGACTCCTGGGTCATAATTGTGAAACCCTTCTATTTATCTTGGGGCTTCGCCACTAACTCCATTGGAAAATTGGGAAGTGGGTGTGGAGGGCATGAGTAAAATAAAAGAATTTTATGGAGTAAGTACTTTGTGGAAGGAAGAGAGAGATGATCCAGAGATGGAGATAGAGAAAGAAGATTGGGGAAACAGAATGGTGAGTAACGAATTATCAGAAGCATAACTGTGTATGTGCTGTTTTCATTTGAACACATTCACCTATTAGATGACCATCTTACATACTGACCTGTAGGTAAGCTCTGTAAGGAAGGAAACCAAACTATTAGGTATACAGTTATATTCCTAGTGAATAATAGCAACAGCTTTGGTCAGTATTTATTGAGCTCCAGATATGTGTCAGGGCACTGTTTTAAGCATGCCCCAAGTATGTATTATCTTATCTACACAAAACCTTATAAGGTATATGATTCTACTCTTAACCCCACTTAGTAGGTGAAGAAACTGAGTCCCTGAGAGACTGCGTGATTTTCTGAAGTCGCCGATCTAAGAAGTCAGGGCTGGATATAAATACAAACTCTACAACAACAGAATCTGCTTTAAACTGTGGCATAACACTTCCCATGGCATATGAGTTGGCCATTTTATAGGTATGTATTAATTCAAATTAATTTTTTAAATTTTCCAGAGAGCATGTGCATTCACTGGGGTGAGACAGAGAGAGACAGAGAGACAAAGAGCAAGAATGAAAATGAGAAAGCGCTCCCAATGGGTGATAGTTATGTCACAATCACTTTACCTCCATTTCTCCCTTCTTCTGAGATTTGGGGCACACAAGCATACATGCCAAGAATACTTTTCAAGCTGTCAGATCTGGGACTTTAACCATGCACTTGGCCATGTAAGATCCATCTGCCTTAACCACCACTCTACTGGCTGGCCCTAGATATCTGCGGAATAAAATAATGACTCAAAATGAAGTAGTCAACAGGGCCCAGAAGTGGAAGGAGATGAAGGAGTATGAGAACTGAAAAGGATCTTTGAATTTGTGATTAAGAGGATGTTGGTGACCTTCAAGAGGTCAATGACAGACTTCTCTCTGTCACCAGGTAGGTTGGGAGTGCCCAAGGTGTATGTCTGTGGGGTTCATCTTTGTATCTCATGTCCTTGGCGCAGTTCCAAGGCAGGTGACCACATGCCAACTCCACAACTGCCCTCCCATGGGCCTTACTGCCTCCATTAATGAGCAAAGGAAATACTGAGAGTTGAAGCTCCTAGGAATGACTGACAAAATGGCATTCTCAGCCCTACTGAGATGTCAAAAGAGAGGAAATGTTGAAGACAGAAACCCAAAACTCTCAGTTTATAACTTGGAACTAGGGCTAGGGGAGGTGGGCAGAATAACTTTCATTGGCTACAGCCACCACATCAAAAACAAGTAAAACATGGGAACTGCGAACCACATGAAGAGAGAGCGCGCCAACCTCGGTGAGTCTCTTCACACTTAAGAAGCCTCTTGATAGAAGTGAAGCCTCCCAAATGAAAAACAAGCACTGTTGTTCTCTACGGTCTAAATCACTTCAAAAGACACTCACAGCCCCCCCCCAAAAAAAAATTTAAAAAAAGATAAAGCTGGGCTTAAATGTGTACCCCGCCCCACTTCCTTGTTAACTTCTTCTACTGCATATTGACAGAAACAGCCTCCACTGGGAGGACCCTGGGAGGGAGCAGAAAAGAGGGAAGACCCTGGCCACCCCTTGTGCTTTGCCACCATCTGTGTATTGTAGGATCTGTGCCCAGATGAGCAGGGAGGTGGCACCATGCTTAATGTCTGTGTGGCCAGCCAGCTGGACCAGCGAGCTCAGCCACAGGAGGCTGCAGATTTCTGACTCAGATCTCAGCGAGAAGCACTGACATCTAATTATCCCTGAAAGAGATTGGATATGGGGCCTAATGGATTTTCTGTGTGTTCTTTTCTGACCATGGAGAGACCTCCCATTGAGGCTAAATATGTCTACGAGAAGGGTCACTGCTCTTGCAGGGAAAATAAGATCCCAGCATAACCCTGGTCGTTGGTGGCAGAATGTTAAAGGAACGCACCAGAAACAAGCCAACCCAATGGAGAGCAAGCTTGTACGAGGTCCACTGCACTCCTGCTAATGGAAGCTAACCACATAGAGGCAGCACAAATCGAGAAAGTGTTTCAAAGTCACTCACACTTGGCATCCAGGAGTTTTTTTGTGCTTAAGTTTAATTGTGGGTGTGTCTGGCATTTCTATAATTCACAACACATGAGGCCACAGCAGGAGAACAAGAATCAGTAGGAGGTGGAAAACTGTCCAGTTTCCCACCCCGCTCCTTCTCAATTAGCTCCTGCCCCTTACTCCACACTGGAGGGTGATGGCCCAGATTCCTGGCTGATAAAAAGCAGCCCAGGCATCTGCTCTGTGGGAAGAATCTGCTCTAAACCCAAAGGTCTCCTGCCTTCTCCTACCAGGACAGAAAGAAGCAAGGGCACAAACTGGCTGACTCCAAAGCCTTTCTTTCCTGAGATTTGAGCCAGGACAGGAGGAAATGTTGTGGCTGAGACCAGGGGTTCATGAGCCCCGGAAGATGGCCCATGCCAAGTAAGTCCACAGGAGGGACCACAAGAGGCCTCTTCTGTGCCCTGTGTACATTGCACCCTGCCCAGAGGGGACAGCACAGTCAGGCAGACCCCAAATGCTGTGGAGGCCATTGAAAGTGAGGTCCTTTCTTCTACACATGTTCTTGATGGACTCTTAGGAAAGAATAAGCAGTAGTCCTTTCCATTTCACTTTCAGTAGATGACAGGAAGCATAGGAATAGAAATGTCAGGCACTCATAGAGCATTTTGCTCACTTTGGGAAATTTCAGGTGCACTGAGTAGGCCAAAAAAACATAGAGACATGTATGCTCTGTGTACACAGGGGTAGGGGATTAGAGAAAAAAGTAAAAAAAGATAAAAAATAAAATAACAGAGGCTAGTTTATGCTGACACATACAGGTACACAACAGGACAAATATCCTTTCCTAGTAAAGATTGGTTGGTCATCATGGCTTTTTTTTTTTTAGTTAATTTATTCTTTCTTTCCATCATCAAGAGAAACAGACAGTGACAGAGAGAGAGGCAGCCTCGACAGGGTCTCCATGCCATGACCCACCACCTTCAGGCTGTCCTGGATTATGGACTTGTGCACATCTGGCATGTCAGGGAGGTCTCTGGATGCAAATCCAGAACCTTCTCCTATGGATCAGTCTGGCAGAGCATTGTGTTAGCACTGTGCCACTATCTGTTCCCGTGACCTTGATTTTTCTGAAAGAATAACAGAAGATGAGGCTTTAACTAACGAACTTGGCCAAAATAAGAGAGTACCTTGCACCAGCTCTGATTTCTTTTCCCCAGCTTCACTTGTCTCTGAAATGGAAATGGTTAGGAACCAGTAACCTATGACACAGAAGTACGATATAATTTCTTATTAAATGTCAAACTTCTTGGACTCGTGTGTGTTTTTATTAAGTAGTTTTGTCTTTTGACCATCAACACTAGGCTGGTTCCAAGGAAAGATGTTTAGAAGGATATGTTGTATGTCTGGCCTCATCCCAGATTCGTCCTTCTAATTTGGGTCATTAAGCTCAACTTTGTTGTATGGTGGATACGATTTAACTCAACATTTTTTCATAAGAGAAACAGAAACTTTGCAACTTGAACAAAACCACAATGCGGTAAAGTTAGAATTCGAGCCGAGGCCCGCTTGACTCAGAAGCCCACAAGGTTTCCTGTCCGATCTCCTCAGTTATTATTGAGAGGTGCACACCACTGGACCTGAAAGAGACCTTGGACGTCATCCCCACCAGCCTCTGATTTCACAGAGAAGACCGACCTTCAGTGAGGTTAGGTGACTTGCCCATGGCTACTCAGTAATATGATGACAAAGCCAGGGCTCCCACAGTCCCTCACTTCCCTCTCTTGGTCTGTGCTCTCTCTACTGCCCACTGCCTCTCTCTCACACCTCTGTGCCCTCCTTTCTGCTCCCAGGCACTAGCCACTGATGGGAAAATACAGCCACCTTCAGGGCCACCCAGACCTAAGCTGAAAACAGTGGCTGCCTCTGCAGAGCCTGCCTGCCAACTCTGGATGCAACACAAGACTACCGAGGAGTCTCACCCCACAAGAAGATGCTGGGAGCTGAGCTGGCCCCTGGCAATTGCCTTCATGCCAGCTCAGGCCATGCCTGGCAGAATGAGGACCACAGGGACAAAAGGACATTGTGAATGTTGAGAGAGGGAGAGATGCAGAGCATGGTGAGGAATGCACTGGCAATTTCTTCCTCTCCCCAGCCTGCTTCACCCCGCTGTTTCAAGGCAAAGGAAGACCCTCTGTTGAAGAGGTGGAGACCCGTAAGAGAGCACAGGAAACTGGCTGATTGATGTTATTAGATTCTCTCCAAAGGATGGAGAGCTTCCCTGAGCCTGCATTTTGTCGCTTAGCACAATGCCCCTGAGTATATAGATGCTGCCTTATGGCATTCCCTTTAATTCTCTTCCAATAGGGACGTTTAAAAAGAGCCCAATGACATTTTTTTTTTTTCCTGAAAGGAAACCCCCACCTCCTTTTCTTAGAACTGAATCATTTGTTTCCACAAGGGAAGCCTCCAAAGAAGCTACGGAGGAGCAGAACCCGTTTTAATAGCATCTTCTCTTTGCTGAATTGTGTCTTCATTTTACACTGCGGCTTTATTCTCTGCCCCTTTGACACAGCCAGCTGCCTTTCACATTCCAGCTCAGAAACAGGCTGGCTTCAGGCTGTAACAGGCACCAGCTTCCAAAGCCTTTTCTCTGGATGACTCACGGTAGCCTGTGTGAGCCTGTGAGCCCTGCGCTGCAATTTCTAGACTTCATTTCCTTCGCCTAGTGCATTTGTGTGCACAAAGCTCTAAGTACTAAAACAACGGCCACCTAGGTCTCCTGCCTGACAATGAAGTGAAATAATTAATTACACGGTGGAATGTCTGGTTCCTATCTTGCTCAGGTTCATCCTGTTATCAACTCAGCAGACAGGGGAAGTGACATCATGCACCCAGGCTCTCCTTTGAAGCTGGAGATGCATACCAAGACACTGCGTGTAGCGCTATACTCTGGGCAGGAAACATTACACTTGGACCGTCTGTTAAACTATTCAGAAAATAAATACATAAATAGGTTGGACCACTGGTTTAACTAGAATTTTAAATGCCATTGTCCAAATAGTGAGAGAGACCTTTCGTGAATTCTGCTCTTAGTCTCAAAAGACTACAAAAAAGATAGGAATGAGTTCCCCAAGTTCCCCCAGTTTAAATCTTTTTGTACAAAAGACGAATATACTGGGGGAAAATACTCCACTGAGCAGCCTTCCATGTAGTCTGAGAAGCAAATTGGTTTAACAGTAGTCACCGGGGTTCTTTGCCTGAGTATTCCAAGCCCCCAGTCTGTTTGGTGGCTGCTTTTTCATTCCTATGAAAAAGAGCTTTATAAACTGGTTATCTTGGGTTTTTCTTAGTGACTGACGGCTCTGGGAACTCTTGGTGTGGATCTGAACAGCATGCAAAATGATTTTACTTTTAAGACAAAAGACATTAGCTTCCTGTAGCTTTCTTAGACATCTTTATCCCTCTTCTCATTCCATCCTCTTCCCTCCTCACCCCTCCCCACCCTCTAACCCCCATGGCACTAAATAAAATGCTTAGAAAAGGAAGGGCACAGCTGCCCTTTCTTCCCATTTAAACAATCAAGAATGATGGCGAATTTAATATATTTGATTAGAGAAACTCCAATTCGGTGCACTTGAACCAGCTGCCTTTGTCTTTGGCTCCCGATGGCCCAATTTCAGTGGAATGTCCTGTACTGTCCCTTGCCAGCTCTTTTGGGCTGAAAGAAAATTCAGCCTCTGAAAGCATTTGCTTGGCACGCTGAGACACAGAGTATTTATGCCACAGAAGATGCCAGGCCCACTTCTTCCTAATCAGGGGGAACACCACTTCGTTAAATCATGGTCCCTCACTGATGACCCTCAGAGTTGTCACCCCAGGGGGCTTGTGATCCTCTCTAGCAATGTTAATTTTTCATAGATTTTATTGCTTTCCTTAGTTGATATTCACTGTTGAAATTCAGGCCCGAAACCTGTACGAACAACCCAGGAGATTCTGGTGCTCCACTTGCACAGAAGATATTCAGAGAATAATAATCACATTTACATATGGAGTCTCTTTTATTCAAAGAACAAATAGAAAGCTAATGGAAAATAAGAAAATGTGTCATCATTTCCCCATAAGGTATTGTTGAAAGAGACTGAAATACTCCACCGGCAGCCTGTACCTTGCAGGATACTTGAAAAGACATTAATCTCATGGGGGACCGGAGGATGGAAGAATGCTGCTTCTTTGCACTAAAAATGTATAGAGATTTTTAGGAAGGGATCTCGTTAAATATCCTAAATAAGTGTATGTTCTATGAATAAGTACGAGAATGAAGTAAAGACGACAGTTTAAACACAAAGACATTGGGAGCTAGCCATGATGGCACTGTGGCAGGAAACTGCTCCGTGATGCTGAAGCCATATGAAAAATAGGGATTTGGTTCCTGGGTCAACCTGCACAGATGGGTGCCCACATGCATCCTAACTGGCTGAGAAGGCTTGGGGGGGGGCGGTCATGACGTAAGACCCTGTTCAGAGTACCTTTCTCTCTCTCATGAAAGAAATAGGTAAACTTAATTTTTTTAAAAAAGATATATTGAAACTGTACAAAGTTCAAATGTGTCTCTGAGAATATATTTTGATCACTATCATTGCTAAAGTCAGAGAATAGACTCAGCATAGATTGAGTAACAAAAACTGTTAAACTCATTTTCTATAAAGTCCCCTCTCCCCTGGTATCCACCCCAAGGTGTCTGCCAAGCTAAGCCCCGGCCCAGTGACTTCTCCACCCAGGTTCTGTGGTAAGAAACCAAAGTCCGGACCATGGCCAAGTTAGAAATAGCATCCAGTTTCTGGGTTCCAACATCCATTCCCAGTCTGTGCGTCAGCCTGTCATTGGCATTGAAAAAGGATGCACAGGGCTCTGTAGGCTCTGGAAGAGTGGTCAGGAAGGAAGGCATCCTGTCTTCCTTAGCCCTGGCAATGAGCATCGTGCCAGCACCTAGGGTCAGGTGAGTGGGGTTGCAGGTTATCACCTCACTTGGAGACCACCAAGTTCACCATCAACTCTGCAGGCATCGCCAGCTCAATTCCTCTGAGGAGACCTGGTTTCATTTCAGCTGCACATTCAAAGGTACTCTGGCCATGAGGAAACAAGACTGAGCATAGATTTCCAGAAGGGCCAGTTGCTTAGGAGCAGCACCAGCTGCCAGGTCACAGCCAGGCAGGGAAGGCCTGTGGGAGAAGGTTCTGAACCTGCAGATGTGAGTGAGCTCCATGTTTCTCCAGAGGAGAAAAGAGAACAGATCCAAGTGGCTAAAGCCCTGACAGCCCCAGAATGAATAAGATAATGTTGGTCGTAAAAACACATGAAAGGACTGGCTGTATTTTACCTCCTTTTTCAGCGTACAAGCGGTGTTTTAGGGTTTCTATTGTATAAGAATTAATATGAAAAGAATTTTGTATCCTATTATGGCATTGTGTTACAATAATGGAATGCTCTCCCCGCCCAATCTGGCTCAACGCCCCCAGACCTTGCCAGCAATTATTCACTTCCACGGTGTGTGAGTGTCACTGCACGGACAGCCTCATGCTGTCCAGGGCACAGTCAGGCCTCAGCCCCTGGTCACCCCTCTGTACTCACTCAGGCACACACCTCACTCAGGCAGTTTCACTCTTCCTGAGAGCTAACGCAGACCTGCATGGGGAGTTTAACACTTGGACAATTGCAGTTGTATGAACGGCCCATTGTCTTTGCTGCAACACACAATGGGTTCCAGAAAAGCAAAACAAAATGCTCTTTAAACAGCTTGTGGCATTCTATTTGGAAATCGAGGATCCAGGGCAAAAGGTTTTCCTTGACAAACCAGAACAGAGGTGCTTGTTGCTGTGCTTTTATTCTGCTTGGTAACTAGAGCTTATTCCTTTGAGCCTCAAGATTTGACAAGGATTCTCCAGAATTGACCAATTCAGAGAGAAGTTCTGAACAACTAAGGGGGGAAAAAACATTTGTTTTTAAGTCATTAAGTGTCTGGAAGACTCTTAAGGAGGAAAGGGTGACAGGTTCTTTTCCACATCCACTAACACAGAGCAAGGATTAATAAACTTCAGCTGCAGCCTGAGAGATTCTGGTTAGATATGAGGAAAGTGTTCCAGACTGAGGAAGGTTCGGCACTGGAACGTATCACTGAGAGAGGACACTGAGCACTGCTGAGCCCTGAGTGTGTCTGGCTGGTTGTGCATGCCAAGGCATGGAACCCTAAGATTCAATAGGGGCCCCTGACTGATCAGGCTGCGATAACAGTGTTTTGGTTTTAGATTCCTAATCATCAGGCTCCCGTCATTACATCTTTCCCTCAGATCGACTCCTTCAGAATCACCTTATTTGGAGGGAAAGCACCGCCTTCCACTTCCTCTTACCCGCTACTAGTTTCACCAGGCTCTTTATAATCTTTCCTTGGGAAATGCCTCCCAGGGTCACCTCTTCCTTCCCTGCCAGGGCACGGAACCACAGATTTCCAGTGTGGAACAATGGCCAAAGAAGGTATGTCTGGTATTAAGTTTGTTGTTTTGTACTTTTTCTCTTTTCCTTTTTCTCAGTAGAATCCATTCCTTTACATGTATGTTTTCAGCGGCCAGGCCAATTCTCCCCCACATGATAGTGATGTCAGCAAACCCAGGATGACTTCTGAGCCAAGAAAGCCTCAGATCCAGGAGGTAGTTATGGATCCCTGTGACTGACGTGTTCTATGTCTACCGGATGTGAAAGGGGAGGCTTCCTGCTCAAGAATGCACAGAGGGTAGGAGATCAGGTGTGACTTCCCTGAGACTAAAGGCTGTCCAACAGCCATGGCCAGCTGGGATACCAACCCCTCAAGAGCAAAATCAGTAGAGAATGGCTCCCCGTTTCTGAGGTACTCTTAGAACACAGACTGAATGAAAAACAATTTTCATTACCTTGTCTAGAGTGAAGCTGAATGAAAAGAAGGTAAAGTTTCCTTGCCTGAACCACTCATCCATAACTGTTCTGTTCACATATTTGTGCCCGAGAACCAACACCCAGTTCAGCATTCACCCACAGACTTGCGAAACCTAGCACAATCCATTCCACTGAACTGAAAAGCACAAAAAGCCATTCTGGACATCTCTTGACTTCTTTCTTCTTTGACTTCCCTCCTTTCTTCTTCATCAACAATTATACTATCATGGTTTCTCCCATTGCCCAGAGGTAGACAAATTACAGATGCAGACAAGCTCTGTGCCCTTTGTGGAGCAAGGGAGCATGCGTACGTCCACATATGTGTCCCATAAAAACCATGCAAGTGTTCACAGACACCAGAAAGTGCCCACACCTATTCCTTCTTTCCTGGATGGTTGGTGTTCTACAATAATTCCATTACGTTTGCATACAGAAAAGTTACATGTATAATTTTTATGTCATTGACACAGTGATGTACAATAAAGAAATTATTTTGATTAGTCTGGGTATTCAAATTAGTAATAACTAGTGTTGAATTCTATACAAATGGAATACAAAGTAAATGTACATGCTTTTAACTTTGAAAACATTCAAACTTGACATTTTAAAGATGTTTCATCTGACCATCACAGCAGTGCCACAAAGGCAAGGTTTCTCTGAGACTTGGGTGTTCATCAGGTCTCCTGATGAGTAACAGGCCCCCACAGAGGTCCAGATGATTCTCATGGGTCAAGAAGGGCCATGAATGAAGGCATCCACCAGCTGAAGACTGTAAGTATATCCAGGACACCCTCTGATGCTCAGAAGGCAGTACACGTGCGCCCACACACCCAACTTACTCCAGCTTGCATTAGTCACTTCTCCAGGATGGACTATTTAATAAGACATTTGGTACGTATCAACCAAATGCCCCAAACTCAGGAAAACATGAATTAATAATAAGTCACAGATGGTAGACTTCTTGAACATAGAAACAGCGCCTTACTCAAATAAGTAGCTTTATTGCCTGGCCAAATTCCTGTTTCACAGAGTTAATAAATGCTAGTTGCTGAATCAATGCATGAATAAATTTTTCCAGGTTTCAAACATTAGAAAGCCATCAAGGAATTCCAATAAGGTTAGGAGAAACAAGTAGTATGTTAATGTCACTAGTAAGAAGACAACTTCGTAGGATTACAGATAAGTAATCCCACAAGATTTGGAACAAATGCAGGGCAAGAATTTGTTGTGAATTTATCTACAATGTTCGGTACCTGTATTACTAGATTTTCTCTACAAGAAAGACTATCCCAAAAGGAGAAGGAGACCCCGGACAGTAAAAACAGGAAGGACACCCACCAGCAATGAGTGCAACTTGATGGTCAAGAACTCACAGACTTCTGCTCTAAAAAAGTAAAGTCATCTCTTGTAACACCTCCTTTTTTGTAATTGCACCCTTTCAGGATAAAAGGAATTCTTCTGGAGCTAAAGCTGTAGGCTCTGTGCTTGAACTTATAGACCCTATAGCTTGAGCTCTGTGCATGCATATGTCCACATCTGCATCCCATAAATACCACACATGTGTCCATGGACACCTGCTAAGCCCCCCAAAGCACCTGAAAAGTAGATCTGGACCAATGATCATAATAACTAGAATTATTACTGATAGTATTAGTATTAGTCCAGTACCCAGCACTCTAACATGTCTAATAATTGAGTGATGAACATTAAAAATGTTTTAAATAAAAGTTCCATATCACAGATGAAAAAGAAAAAAAATAGATGGGTGCAGAAAAGGTAAAGGAAGGACTTGGTTAGATTTGCAGACTTTTACCAGTGTTGGTGGTACAGCATCAGAATATACTTAGGGCATGTACCTAATATATATTTAATATATATTTTGCTTCTTTACAACTCTCAAAACCAAGTGAGTATAATTGGAATAATTGCAATATCCATAGACATTGAAAAATATGTTGAAATGTATATTTTTTAAAAAGATGTCCTTGAAACCATGACTCATTACTAGTGTCCTGAAACCTTTTGTCATTTGAACACCAATACCAATGCCTTCACCAATTGATAGTCCATGTTCCTAGGGGGTGAGAAAAACTGGAGAAGCAGACAGGGTGCACATTTGTGTCAAACAACAGAGATGCACATTTATGAGAGACAGAACATAAGAAGAAGGGACAGGATAAGGAAAGAGCAAAAACAGAAGTGTGTCTCCAAGGAACATCGTGGGTTTACCACCATGCCATCGACCTGTCCCCAGCAAGTTTATAATGATGAGCCTTGAATGCATTTGCTGCCCCCGACTTGTGTCAGCCCAGCATGCAATTGTCCAAATGATACCACAACAATGCTAGAGCACACATTAAGCACTTATTGTAATAGCCAGACTGCTGAGCAAGAGACATCAGAGGAGGCAGCGCAGCAAACATTAAAGATGCCTTCGACTGCACGTGCACGTTCATATCAAGCCATGGTCCTGGCTCCGATAGACTACAGGTAAGGACAGCCGGAAAGTCAAAATAAAAAGAAACAGTACCAAATGATGTCTGGGAGAACCTCTCTCTTTTTAGGTTAAAAACATATCACCCCAGCAGTGAACCCTAGTAAACTATGGACTTTGGGAGATAGCCACGTAACAGTGTAGGTTTGGTTATAACAACGGCACTGATGCAATGCTGGATGTTTATAGTAGGGGGGCAGCGTGGGAGGGGAGGACATCCGGGATATCTCTAGTTTTGTTCGAATTGATTGTGAACCTAAAGCTGCTCAAAAAAGTAAAGTCAACAAATAAATAAATAAATAAACAAATTCCCAACATGGAGGGCAGAGAAAAGGTGGCATAATAGAGTTCCTGCTGCAATATTGCTATCTAACATATCAATCATCCCCATCCAGGTGAAGAGCTAAAAAGATGAAGCATCAAAAATCTGAACATAACTCTGAATCAAACCACCCAACTCTCTCTCCAAAGTAAATTATTCCCCAATTTTTCCCATTAACATATATCTTTTTTTAATAATTATTTTATTTAACTTTATTTATTTTTACTTATTTTTAAAAGTTTGATCAGAGAGGGACAGAACGAGAAAGAAAGAAAGAACGAAAGAAAGAAAGAAAGAAAGAAAGAAAGAAAGAAAGAAAGAAAGAAAGAAAGAGGGAAAATGAGAAAACAAGCTGCCAGGTCCAAGACTTGAACCATGGTTGGCCATGTGGGCGTCCAGCGCCCTTCACTATGCCACCTGCTAGCCCCCTATTAACATATTTCTAAGTTTCAAAATCTGGTATGTCAAACATCTTAAAATAACAGTTGACTTTTTATTACTATTATTACTCTTAAGTAATAATTGTATCAGTTTCCTATTGCTATTGTAGCCTATTACCACATATTTAGGGGCTAAAACAGTGCCAGTGTATTATCTAACAGTTCTGTAGCTCAGAAGTCTGGTATGGATCTCAGCAAACTAAAGGCAAGGTGTTGGCAAGCTGCACTCCATTCTAAAGGGCCCAGAAGAGAATTCATTTCCTACTCATCCAGGTGGCTGCAAAATTTCTTTCAATTCAAGGGTCAAGGTCCCTATATTCTTCTTGGCTATATAAACTGAAAACAGTTTCCAGCATCTAAAGCCATCACATTTTTTGACCTATGGTCCTCCTCCTCCATCTTTAACATCAACAATCAGGGGTCAGGTTGTCAAGTCATCTCTCCAATTTACTCTTTCTACCTCCTCTTTAACTTGTAAGGTCATGGATTAAATTGGGCCCACTCAGACAATCCTGGATAACTCCCTATCCAATTCCAAATCCTCAGTTTCAACAGCACAGTCTCTTTGCCATGCGAGATAACATAGTCACAGGTTTCAGGGATTGGGAAGGTTCATCTTTGGAGGAAGGGGTCATTATTCTACCTATCACACTCTCCTTAAACTAGTGTTACGTGGTCCCGCATCCACAGTGCTTCTGGAACTACTTCCACTTAAATGCTAAATCCGTCCTCACCCTTATGTGTTGTAGTGTTTAACATTGACCTGTTAATGTTAACATTGACATAACCTCATTCCCAAAGCACTTGGCTTCTACTTGCTATAATAATGCCTGCTGGCTTCCTCTTCCCCTTGGACCATCCTTTATCAAATTCCACTTCATTCCTTGGCTCTGTTCTCTGCATAGCATGGTTGCGGCTGTACATTTCAGGTCCACTCCAGCTCTCCTGGACCTCAGTTCTTAATCATGACTCCCTTCTGAGCTCTGCTTAGATGACCTATAGGCTCCTTTCTGCCCTAACCTGACACTTCATCTTTCTGTACTCTATATCCCACTATGGTAGCAAACCTCTCTCTTACCTGACTGATCCTTAGGATCATTTTCTCCTCTGCCTCTGCCTCTGCCTCTGCCTCTGTCTCTGCTTTATATCAACCCAACCCAGGTGCTCATCACACCATCTCTTACTGCTGAGTATCACTTAAATCTACTCTCTCACCTCTATTCCTGCTGCCACTGGTAATGGTCATACTCACTATATCAGTCCCTAGATTATTCTACTATCTTCTTGTCTTTGTGTCCTGTTCTACCCACCCCCAGCCATTTACTTTGTCACCAGAAAGGGATAGAGACTTATCCTCACTTTCTAAAAAAATTGGTTGCTACCCTTTGCCTAACAGCATCAAATCAAGATCATGACACATAATACAACACACACACACACACACACACACACCCTTTAAGTGGCTGCATGATTCATCACCTGCCCTTCAAATCTGCTATTCATATCCACAGAGTGGTCTCAGACCAGCAGCATCTGTGTCACCTGGGAGCATGCAAGACATACACAACCTCAGGCCCTATCCCAACCCTGCTTAATCTGCTTAATTGGACTCTGGTTTTTTGTTTGTTTTTTTTTTGTTTTGCTTTTTTTTTTTTTTTTTTTTTTTTTGAGAGGTTTTTGCTATAGGGCGCATGCACTCGCCAGAAAGACGAGAGACAGAAAGCAAGAAATCACCACCACCCCCACCCCACCCTGGGGGATGGCCACTCTGCAATCTCTTTTCTTCCATTCTCCTCTCTGGATCTTGGGCACACACACACACACATGCAACCCGGCGTGTGTGTAAGTCACGGGGTCTAGGACTCGAACCACAGTTGACTACATGGAGTCCAGCGACAAAGCTATTACACCATCTCCTGATCCAAAACTCTGCTTCTAAATGCCATTCAAATTTTGTGCTCATTAAAGTTAGGGATACATCACTCTAGAGTTGTGTTCACCAGAGTGGAACACAACAGGTAATTTTTTTGAGTATGGAAACATCTTATTAGAAATTCTCTTCAATTTGGATTTTTGCACGTATCTTATGAATCATTGCCTATTTTAACAAATCATCCAAGCCTTTCTCATCCCTAAGCTTTTGCATATGCTATTCCTTTTTTTCTGGAATTAATGTCCCCCTTTCTGCTAACTGAGATGTTTGCACACCCTCCAGTATCATCTCCTCGAAGAAGCCTTCCCATCCCTTCAAACAGGTTGTCACTCCTTCCTCCACACTCATAGACATTCATATGGCATTGTTTTTGTTTGCTGGTTCATCTGCCCCATTAGATCATGAGTTCCTCAAGGATGAAAACTGTGCCATCTCTATCTGTGTGTCCTCAGTGCGTAGCACAGAGATGTTTTCTAAGCTAAACAAATAGAGTTATCAATTGAGAAGATTCTGCTATAGTTTCAACACTTTTCTAACTTTTATGTCTCTACTTGAAACAAGAGACAGTTGTTTCCTAATCTCTTTTCTTGATTTGCATGGCTAAGGCTTCTGGCTGATTCTGGTTTGTGACACACCAGCTGGACAGAGCTGACAGTAGACAAAGTTTGATTATCACGCACCTGTAACCAATATAGAGCACTTCAGATGACACTTCATCTTTTTTCGGCGTTGTTGCTATTTGGTGTGGACACAAACGACAAAGCAGAGACAGAAACAGACATCTGGAATCAAATGTTTAGCAACTTTTGTTCTGTGGAACTCTGAGCTTAATAAATTTCAAGGCCATTCTCATGCTAACATTATTGGTTATATGAGCAAAGGCCTCTTTTAAAAGAAAATCATTCTGTTTTTCCATCTGCTCCAAGATAACATTGGCTGATTCTGACCCTAATTGTAAGCTACTAAATGGTATTAAGTTCATTAGTAGCATAATCTGATATCCTTTTTTAAAATTTTTATTTTTATTTCTTCTATGATTGAGAGATAGAGAGACAGGTAAAGAGAAGGAGAGATATCATCCCCAACAGTATGTTGACTCCACAATCCATGCCTAGCCTCAGCCAGGCCATGATCATGAGCACACATGTGCCTGACACACTCAGAGAGGTCTTGGGACATGAACCCTGACATTCTCCCAAGTGGGTCAACCTCACACAGCATTGTGTTTTACCACTGTTCTACCACCACCACCCAGCCCCCCCAAGTCTGACATTATGAAACACAATGATAACTAATAAATTTTCTAGTTAAAAATATTTCTCTAAATCATTACAACAAAATTTGGTATGTCCAGAAGCCAAGAAGACGTCTCATTAGACTAAATCTATTTCTGCATATGCAAACTTAAGATAATACCTACCTGCCACACAAGCTTACTGTGAAGGTCTGATAAGATAATGCATGTACAACAAAATATTATAGTCTACAAAACTCTAGGCAAATGTAAGGCATTTTCATTAATTGCACTAACAGATTTTTCAAAACATGACTCTTTGGATTTCATTTCTTCAAGCAAACAGTTAGAAAACTTCAACTCCTTTTTGTAAAGTTCATCTATTCAGAACCAGCCTCCTAGCCTAGTGGTTAATGGAGTCAGATCTCACATGACCTACAGTGGTTCAAATGCTATCCCCAGTGGTTTGAAAAACATGCCAGGTGTGTGTGTGTGCACACCCAGAATACCAACATGATGGAGAAATGGAGAAAAGAAATTGCAGCATGACCCTTCTCTGTTAGGGAGAAGGTGCCTTTTCTCTCCATGCAGCTCTCTGTCTCTTACTAGTGAGCACACATGCCCTTAGGCATATTTTTTTTCTTTTTTAATATTTTTAATTTTATTTACTCATTTACTTATTTTATTTTGACCAGAGAGACACACAGAGAGAGAGAAAAAGTGAGAAAGCAAGCCACCAGGTCCAGGACTTGAACCATGGTTGGTTGGCCATATGGAAATGTCCAGCGCCTTAACCACCACACCACCTGCTGGTCCCCTAGGCATATTTTTGAAAGCTTATTCTTTCATTTCTTCCATGAACAAGAGAGACAGACAGATAGGAAAAGAGAAAAAGAGGCAGCACTTCCAACAAAGTTCTGAAGCCAGGATTCACCCACAGCCCTCATCCAGATAGGACCCATGGGCAAATGCATTACCCACCCTGCAAAGTACTCAGCAGGGGTTCCAGACTTGAACCAGTAACCTTCCCATGTGGGACTGCCAAGCAGAGCATTGTGTTTTACCACTGTAGCACTCTTCCTTCTTCAGTGTTTCTTTTCTCCAGTCTCTCCATTGCTCTCATGGTCTTCCTTAATCTGAAAAGATGCACACATCACTTATTCAGTCTAATCAGAATTTGAATAAATTATACACATTTTTTCTCCCTACCTCTCATGTACCTGGCACTACATAGAATTATTCTTAAAGCTAGAAAGAATAGACACCATTTCTTGTGTTTCTAATACCTCTTTCCTACTGTAATATATCTACTCAGACAAGATGGGTATTGCACTAGTTCACAAAGAGAAGCAGGCAGGCAGAAGCTAGAAAACAGACAGGGAATTAAGAAAGATGAAGTATTGTTTTTGCTTAGGCCTCACCAATATTTTATGGCTAATTTCTTTCAACTATTCAATATAGTAAAATAAACATAGGACCTACACAAAATTGAATTCAGCAATTTTTTTTTACTATTGCCACAGTATGCCAAATTCTGTCAACTAAAACAGCAAACTAAAATCTATACATGTTTCATATTTCTATATATAAATAATTTAAAAATATGGCAAAGCAATGAAAACAAGAAATGATTATGAGACAGGAAATGATACATGCTAGAGTTAACTTACATGAAGGATTATGACAGTAGGGAGAGGGGTTAACTTAGGTTTAGAGAAACCAGAAAGCCTTCTCAGAATATGTGGCCTTTGGAGACCAGCGGATGGAATAGTAGTTGTGTCGCTGGACTCCCATGTAGTTGACCTCAGTTTGAGTCTGGACCCAGCAGGTTAAAACTCATACCAAGGAACCAGCAATTAGCATAATGGCTATGTCGCTGGACTCCCACGTAGTCGACTGCGGTTCGCGTCCCGGACCTGGTGGCTTAAAACTCACGCCGGGCGCATGTGCGTGCATGCCCAAGATCCCGAGAGGAGAATGGAGGAGAAGGGATTGCGGCGTGACCATCCCCTCTGGGGGGTGATTTCTCGCTTTCTGTCTCTATGTCTCTCTCTGTCTGTCTGGCGAGCGCACGCACCCCATAGCGAAAACTTCTCAAAAAAAAAAAAACAAAACAAAACAAAACATAAAACCTCATACCAGGCGCATGTGTGTTCATTCCCAAAATCTCAAGAGGAGAATAGAGGAGAAGGGATTGCATCATGGCCACCACCACCCCACACCTCCAGGGAGTGATTTCTCGCTTTCTGTCTCTCCGTCTCTCTCTGTCTCTCCATCTCTCTGTCTGTCTCTCTGGCAAGTGCAGGTGCCCTATAGTATAAAAAAAAAAGGGGGCTGGCAGGTGACGTGGTGGTTAAGGATGTTGGACTCCCACATGGCCGACCATGGTTCAAGTCCTGGACCTGGAGGCTTGCTCTCTCACTTTCCCTCTCTCTCTTTCTCTCTCGCTCTGTCCCTCTCTGGTCAAAATAAAAAAAAAAAAAATGAAATAAATGAATGAATAAATAAATAATAAAATAATTCTTAAAAAAAAAAAAAAAGAATATGTGGCCTTCAGCCAGAGCCCAAAAGGAGCTAGGAATTGGGTAGGCAGAGGTGTGGCAGGGATTCCCACCAGAAGAACAGTGGTGGGAAAGCAGGCATGGGTGTGGCAAAGCAATGACCTGTAAGAGGGTACAAATTATAACATGTTGTACTGTGGATTTGTTACGCATGGTAAATAGGCTTTGTTAGAAATGGAAACTATATTGGGACCAGCAGGTGGCATGATGGCTAAGGTGCTGGATTCCTAAATGGTCAGCCAGAGTTTGAGTCCCTGACTTAGTGACTTGAAAATCATGTAAGGTGTATGTGTATACATGCTCAAAATCCGAAGAGGAGAAGGGATTGCAGCATGGTCATTCCCATGAGGGAGTGATTTCACACTTTCCATCTCTCTTTCTCCCTTTGGTGAGCACACATACCCTATTGCAAAAACCTAAAATATTCTAATATGTACTAGTCATAGACTTTGGAATTAGAATGGACACCCTTAAAGTTGTTCAAAGCACAGTCTACCAGCCTTTTCGAGGGCTATCTATATCAAAGCAGGGCTTGGTTATAGCTTTGACAAAGAAAGAAAGCTACCTGTATGACTACATTAGAAAGCTACTTAGAAATGGACACACTGTGGAAAATCTATCACCCAGAATGTTGAGGCCACGACCACTGAAGGAAGGTCAAATAAAGGTCAAGACTGACTTGAGGGCTGATAGTCACAGTACCTGCCAGAGAAGTAGGTCAGATATTTTCATCAAACTTTCTAAATTAGAGTTTAGCATAAAAACACCAGAGATTGGAAATATCATATATTATGATCTAAGAAAGTCAAAATTAATTACACTATACTAAAAAGTCTTTGAACTGACTTCGTATTATGTAAAATTAGAAATAAACACACTTTCTGTCTCTCTACCTGTGTGTTAAACATACACTCTGCCAGGCTGCTTTTTAATTTGATTATTTTCATTATTCCTCATTTATTTGTCTTTTTTTATTTTTCTCTCTGCTAAACCAAATTACTGTACTGGATTCTGACTTTTCCATTTTAATAAAACATGTAGAGAAACCAAAATATATCTGGAAGAGAGCAATTAAAACAGGAACAGGTCTGAACCCAGAGGTATGGGTATAACGGGTTACAACATTGAGACCATTAATCTTGAAAAAGAAGAGAGTAGAAGAGAAGACAGTCATCTCTGCCTGTCCAAGTGTCATCATTCTGGAAGTGGGTGTGGGTGTGGGTGTGGGGGGGGAGGGGAGCGGGTAATTTAATGTGTGGCTCCAGAGGGAAGACCCTGGATAAATCACTACAAGTTACAGAAAAGGAGAGTTGACTTCCATTAGACCTGGCAGCAAATGGGAAAACCTCTTTATATAGGTATATCCTATGATATGAGAAAGCAGCTCTAGTCACATGTACCAAGTAGTTCTAGATGCTGTATAATTATCTATTAATAATAATCTGTTGGGTTTTTAGAAAAGTCATGGTGCTTTTGTTTCATAGAAAAACACAAAAATACATCATGACTTTTTCAACAGCCTAATAATTTGAGCTCCCACTGGATTCAAAGCAACTTGAGAACGTGGATCATACCTTTTCTCCTCTGTTGCCTCAACTCATACCATAGTACATGGTATTTAATAAACATTCAAATACAATCTTGATGACAAAATGAAGATGAGTAAGACCATGGACCACCTCAGATAAGTGATTCAGAGTAAAGAGGTGGTGATGGTGAAGGGAACTGATACCTAAGCCATGGTTCTGCAAATCCAACCTGTATGCAAGAGAAAAAGGGATGCCCACGGGGAAGCTCGAAGTCTGGTATGAGCGCAGGTCCTAGATGGAAGCTGGTAAGGACAAGAGTAATTAGGCAGATTTGGGCACAGATAATCCTGCATTTTATCAACACCCATGAACAGTGGCAGAAAAGACTGTTTTGGACAGAGTATAGTGTCAGAATAGCTCGTACATATAGAGGCCTTTTGTTTCCAAATCTCCAATGTTTTCTACACATGATCTCAACCACCCTCCCTCTTCCCTGGGATGCAGCAGGCAGGTGATGCTGCTGAAGGCACAATGGCCTGTTGGGACAAGAGTGTGCCCAATGGCTTCTCTCTGGAGCAGCCACCTCAACAGCCAAGAAGGGACTGTCTTTCAACTCAGTGAGAACACAGGATGATTTGAAATCTCTTCTTTTCCTTGATACTTGTGACTCTCACTGGTTTTATATATATATATATATATATATATATATATATATATATATATATATATATATCACTAACAGCAAATTAGTAATCTGTGATTCAGTGTTGGACTGAATCAGTGAGGCCACATGAATCCTTGGAACAATAATATGTGTGTTTTTCATTCAGCACAAGGTATTGAAATGTGCATGTCTCTTCATCCTCCACTCCCCACCCCCATGCCCAGCCACCCCTCTCACTAGCTCCCCTGAAGACCCAGGACTGTCATTCCAGTTTGACAGCTACCTAAGAGCATAGACATTATCTATTGATCAGCACTCGCCTGTCACCTTATTTATAAAGCTTCTGGAATGAAGCCGCCTATCCCTCCCCTGGCTTCTGCCCTCTGCCACTCTAGCTTGCCCTGTGTGCCTCTGTGAAGTGCCTCCCAGGCTTAGCTCTCTAATGTCAGCAGAGAGAGCTCCCCACGCCCCTCCCCACCCCTGCTCATGTCCAGCCTGTCTAATGCTACAGGGCCCACTTGCAGCCCTCCATTCTTATGGCAGCTCTTAGTAGGTTGGCCCTAGGCTGCATATTCATGGGCTTAGATGAGAATGTTTTCTCTGTTGATTGACAGGAAGAATATTCAGACCTTCAACTTCCTGTTTTGATGAACCTAGTAAAAGAAAAAGAAGTGTCTGTGTATATGTGTGTGAGTGTGTGTGTGCGTTAAAATATAATTGGCTATAAGAGTAACTTTAAATGAGCAAATGGGAGCTACACCTTGATTAAGAACCTGTCACACAGTCATATTTTAGCTGAAGCTAATAGTGCAGTAGCTGTGTTTCTTAAAACACAAGACACAACCGTTTTCAGGAGAGGAAGTGAAGAACTGAAACCCCAGCAGATAAAATGTGTGCAAAGTGAATTCATGAACTGGAAAACAGACCATGAGGAACTGAGGAACTCTACCTCCTGTTCTAGCACCAGCCACCAATATGATTGACTTGATTAAGAAGACTAGGGGGAGGATTTTATGCACATCCAAATGTCAGAGGATAGACATGCAAGGTGCAATACCCAGTCATACTTTTAGGCTGAATCAGTTATCATCTGTACAACATCAATTCTCACGGAGGCAAGGGAATAGAAACTGGGGCTATCTGTACCCTATGTTGCGAGCACACTGAGGTGAGCTGACCAGGAAGCTATTGCTAGAAGTAACAGCCCCCTCTCCCCCAGCCAGCAGGAAGGCTGAAGGAATCACTACCCCTGATACTTGCCATCCATTCAAACTCAGGCTAGTATCAAGAAATGTAATGCTGGGATCCAGGCTGGCAATGTCTGGCCTGTGAGTACTTGCAGTGCTTATTTTACAGAGTGCTGGCCACCAAGGAAAATGTCATGAATATTCAATTAAACAAACTATACCTATCAGGTATCCAGTAAGTAATGGACCCTTTCTCTCTAATAATATAATAAAACAATAATATAGTTGTTAAGACTATGGCCCTTGGCACCATTTTAGCTCTGCTTTTTATTAACTGAACAGCTTTGTGCAAAGTGTTCTAACATCTAGACCTCTTTCCTTGCCTTCCTTACAGAGAGGTTGTGCTAAACTTACTTAATATACGTAAGATAAAGCCCAGGCCATAGTAAGTGCTCAAAAAGGCAGATAATATATTTTGTCATGTCTTTTCAGATTGATTAATTGTCTCAGAATGAGTTCATGCTAAATTTTTGCACATTTATCTCCACATATTATAGTTGGTTTGTGTTTTTATGTTTGCCCACATACACTGGATTATGAATTTCATGGGCAAGATCCCTTTCTTACTCATTTATGTATTCTCAGAACATAGCATGGGGATTGGCACCTACCGGGCACTGAAGAAATGAATATCACTGGGCATCCAGAGTGTTGCACACATAGCCAGTGCACAGTGGTGATGAGAAGATGTAGCAACCCTTTTTATTCCCAGCTAAAGTTCTCTTTTTCTTAGACAGGCTTATAAACTTCAGTCATCTCTGACTAGGAAGCCTGGGTACAGAATTTCTTAATGCATGGCATTCTGTCTCCAAATCTTTCAAATCAGAGATACAAGAGTGGCACATGGAAACTACAGTTTATCCTAGATCCCAGGTGATTTTGAATTTTATTGAAGGTGAGATGCATTGGACTGAGAAAATGGCCCCTGATTGGCCTAAATGCAGTAAACAGGCCACAGGTGGCCTCTGAAATAGAGGGAAAAAATCTCCTTTCCAATTTCTACAAGGGAAAGAAGCAATTATTTTCACACCTGCAAGACAAAGGGTGACACACCAGGTCCCAACAAATGACAGCTACATGGAGACTTAGTCAAGTGTGGGCCATGTCTTCCAACACGAGAACAGAGCCCTTTCTTTCTCAAACTGTGGATTCTGTAAAACTAACAACCCCCTAGAAGACCATCTGAAGGCCTACATTCTTTGCCAGTCAAAAAGAATCCAAATTCACTGTGCCCTTACTAAGTGGGAAGTTCTTTACTAGGTCCTTGGTCAATGATAAAGCATGCTCAAGAAGAATGACTTAATAGCACTTGAATTTAGTCAAGACTAAACTCCATATTCTCTCAAGAGGAAATTTTTATTTTTTCTGAAAAAATAGGAAGTTAAAATAAAAACCTACCAGTTAATAGCTGCATTATAGGCTATATTTCTATTGAAGCAAAGAAGCTTTATACCTGTCAACTAGAGACACATTCATGTAAAATGCATCGTTAAAGCAACCAAGGCTTTGTGTTCCATACAGATAAATCACCACAGCAACAGTGAGCAGAGATGCTCAGAAAATGGGCAATGTGAATTTCTCAGGTTCTCATTAAATTCTCAGTTGATGTTTACCTAAAATTTCTTGGCCTATAGCTTAATATTGAAGAGAGCCACTGACTCTACAGAATGGTGACAAGCAACCAATAGTATAAAGTGACTTCCATTGCCTTATGACAGCTGGATTCCACATGGCTGATCATGTGATTTAAGTCCTCGACCTAGAAACTTGAAAAACATGCCAGGTGTGTGTTCTTGCATATCCAAAAGCCCAAAAAATGTAAGGAATGAAGGAGAAAAAAATTGCAGTCTGACTATTCCTCATGAGGATACTTTCTTGCTATCCCTCTGTCTGTCTGTCTGTCTGTCTCTCTTTGGTAAGCAGCATGCCCTCTGACAAATTATAAATAAATAAGTAAATAAGGGGACTTCAAAAAGTTCATGGAAAATGGAATTAAAATATAAATTAATTTTTTGGTGCAAAAAATTGGGGAATCCATGCATAATTTTTTCATAATGTATTATCAATGAACTTTTTTTTTTTTTTTTTTTTTTGGAGAGGTTTTTCGCTATAGGGCGCCGCTCGCCAGACAGACAGAGAGAGACATAGAGACAGAAAGTGAGAAATCATGGTCACGCCGCAATTTCTCCTCCATTCTCCTCTCGGGATCTTGGGCGCGCACGCACACGCGCCCGGCGTGAGTTGTAAGCCACCGGGTCCGAGACGCGAACCGCGGTCGACTACGTGGGAGTCCAGCGACATAGCCATTACGCTAACTGCTGGTTCCCCAATGAACTTTTTGAAGACCCCTTCTATATGTTTTTGTGTAGGGTAATCTCTGGTAGAAGTTAATACTATGTACTCATTCAGCTCAGAGAAACATCCCACAATAGGCACCTCAAATCTGGGAGTGTTTTGTAGACCTGAGCACAGAAAGCCTACATAAATCCTTTAATCTCAGCTCCTACTCAGGTCATTAATAGCCATTTGCTCTATGTTCCAAACAGCCCAGTTAAGGTCAGAGGCAGGGCCCATGGCAGGGCCCATGAGCCTCAGCACTCTGAACTACCTTTTCTTGGGGTGCTCCTGCTCCCAAGTACCATCTACCCTCAGCGGGGGATGGGGGGAGGTTCATTGTGACCAAAAGATCCAAGTTTTGCCTCTTGTACCAATGCCAGACTGGCAGAAGGTGACATTAAGCAGGAGTCTATCTGGGAGTATTCAGCAGAATCCAGAGAGCCAGGTTGGGACAAGGGTGGGAAGTGGTCACTGAGGAAGGGAGTGTTGTCAATAGTCCTTCAAGGGCGATTCTCAAGTTAAGGAACTACCCAAGCCCTTCTTCCTATCAGTAATTTTTTGAACCACTTACAGTCATAACCCTCAGCAAAGACTAAAAGGAGAAAAGTGAATTGTTTTGAGCCTCCAACTAACCCTGAAAAAAGATATGAAAGGAAGACTAAAGCAGCCAAATGAGGTGTGAGTTTCATGAATCCGTACTTCCTCTGATGGATATTTGTGCAGATAATGAACGCCAACTACAGAGTGGGATTTCTTTCTGCTTCCTCCACTAAGTGAATCCTTTAGAAAGCTTTCATGGTGATACAATTCTGGCTTAGGTGTCCCTCTTGGAGGTTCTTGTAAACCCTTCAACTCATTGTTTAACTCCTGCTAAAGACTTCAGTCCACAAGAGAGCGGACTATGTACTAGCACAGAATCTGGAATACATGAGGTAATTGGAAAAGTCATAATGCATTTTTTTCTGTTTTCCTATGCAAAAATATGTCATGATTTTCCTAACAAACCAATAGTTAGAAAGTAATAATACTTGCTGCATTGAGTGAATGAACAAAGATAACAAGCAAATAAAGAAACAAAGTGTTTGCAAGTTGCACCCTGTTCAGGTCTACATGTCAAACACATTGCACTCAGTTACAAACATCTATGAGAGATAAATGAAGAACAGTGTTGTTAGTCATTTACAGGTGCACAAGGTAAGGAAGAAGTTAGTAAGAGAGATAAGACAGGTGTGAAGCTAAAAGGTATGCTAAGTCTTCACCTTCTGGGAGTGGTCGGGAACACGTACAACTTCAATGTTGCACAAATACATGTGTGTGACTTTTAACATCTTAAAACGCTTTCACATATTTTATTTTGTTCTATCTTCACAACAACCCTTTGAAGGAGAGCAGGCTGATGCCATTATCCACACTTGATAGATAAGATAGTAAAAGAAGCTTCATACCGTATCTGAAGATACCTAGTGAGTAGCTGGTAAAGCCAGTGTTAAAAATGCCTGGGCAGGTCCTGGTTTCAGAAGCCCACGGAGTGTGTGTGTTCAGGGGGAGTCTGTCTGGCAGAGGTAGCTTCCAGAAGCACTGAGGTTGAGACAGCAGGGAGTGCTTCCAGAAGACAAAAGAAGAAAGGAATAGAAAAAAGGAGAGGGCAAAGGAGAGATTAGAAAGTGGGAGGAAGGAACGAAGGAAGAAAAGGAGGTAGGGAGGAAAAAAGAAAGGAAGAAAGGAAGGAACTTTTTTCTTGATTTCTCATCAGCTTTCTACATAGGGGACCATGATCTCCTTCCTTAAACATTCTCTAGGCCTGAGTTCAGACCCCAGATAAACTTGAATATGCCAGGTACAGCCACATACACCATGATCCTGGCTGGCTGGGAGGCTAGGAGAAAGCTCACATAGTGGTGAGATGCTGTCGAGGGTCTCTCTCTCTCTCTCTCTCTCTCTATATATATATATATATATATATATATATATATATATATACACACACACACACACACACACACACACTTTGAAAACAAAAGCAAACAAATGAAAACCCCCTCCTCTCTTAGATTCTATTTTTTAGAGAGATTTTTTGCTGCAGGGAGCATGCACTCACTGGAGAGACAGAGGGATAGAAAGCAAAAAATCACCCCCATGGCTATGACACAATCTCTTCTCATTCTCTTCTGAGATTTTATGCATGCACACACATGCACCTGGCATGGGTTTCAAGCAGCTGGGTCCAAGACTTGAACTGTGATCAGCCATGTGGGAGTCCAGCGACCTAACCACTGCACCGTCTGCTGGTCCTCTCTCTTAAATTATTAAAAATCATTTTCTTTTGACTTCCTCCCATTTCACTGGTTGTCTCTTCTCAGCCTTATCTTATCTCTCCTCTTCTACTAGTCTAAGTATTAGCATTCTTCAGAGTTCCCTCTCTCCTCTTTCCAGGTGATTCTGCCCAGTCCCAGGGATTTAAATCTTTCTCATGATTTCCAAATTTCCATCTTCACACTGCTCTGTGACCTCAGCCATAGGCTCTCATATCCACCTGCTTACATACATGTCCATTTGGATATTCTATATATATGTCAAGCTTCACATACTAAAACATGTCCCCCAATACCTGATCTTCTCCACCTGATAAATTAGCACCAGTGGTCAAGGTAGAATCATACCTTATCCCTCCCTTTAATTAAACCTCCACCTCTAGTCTATTCTGATGCCTGTTGGGTCTATACCAAAATTTAACATTTATTTAATCAATTTCTCTCTGTTTCCACTATCCTCACTGTAATCCAAACAACCAACATCTCTCGTTAGGGCCACAAAAAAGAGACTCCAAAATAGGCTCTCCAAAACCTGCTACTCCTACCTACTTCACAGAGCAGCCAGCCTGAGCTTTTAAACTAATTAAGTAAGCAAGTCATTTTTCTATCTTGTACCTTTCAGGGTTTCTCATTGTACCTAAAAGAGAATCCAACATCCTGCCATGGTTTTGAGACATACAACACTCGGGCCATGGTGAACTCTAAGTTCTATGTACACACTGTGCTCCAGTCACTCCAGACTTCTGGTATATGCAGAGTGGCCTCTCCCCACAGACTTTCTCTACGAGCTCTGTTCTTATCATCTAAGCTTCTGCCTTCAAAAAGGCTGTTTCTCATCTCCTCTTACAAGTTATTCTCTATCTCAGGTCCATTATAGCATATAAACTTTGTGGCAGGCAATAATTATAACTGTAATGACTCCAACAAAAGAAGTTTTTCCTCATTCCCATAATAGTTCAGACTGATCCCAAGTTGGGGAGAAGTGCTGGAAGCATAAAGGTCTTGCTCAACACACTCATTCTGGCTCCTGGGCTGAAAGAGGCTCTGCTATCTTCACCGTGTGGTCTCCAAAGTATCCCTGAAGGTCTTCACCCCCATCGGCCAGAGAAATGAGAATCAGAGGGATGTGCATGGTAATTTTGTAAATGGCCCACACCATTTCTACTCATGTTCCAAGGACTGGTACTCGATCATTTGGCCCAAATTAATAGCAAAGGAGACTGACAATATTGTCCAGATGCATATGAGGAGGGAAATAAAATGGTTTAATGAGCAGCTGCCGATACCATACACTCTTTGCTCTCCTGTTTAATAGAAAAGGGTCCCCTCTTCATGACCAAGGTCAAATCATCCACCTTTGTTTTGGAACTCATGTCTTCCCATCTCAAGTTTCTTTATCAATTCTGCCCTTTCAATTCTATATTTTCAACTTCTTCCTTGTTATTCTGATTCTTTCCTCAAATTACAACTTTTGCTTATCAAAGCCATCAGCAGATTTCATATTCCCACATCCAGTGTCTGTCTTGAACTCTGTGGTAGCTGACACTGTGAACTTCTCTTCTCTTTTTAAATAACACTTGACTGATGTTATGCCTCCCTTCCTTTCCTTCTTCCCTGAGTATTTATTCCCAGCCTACTTTGTGTTTCTTCTGATGTCTTTTTTTCTTTATGTGTTGCCTCCCCAGGCTCTGACTTTTGCCTTTGTCACCATCTTATGTGGACTTTGTCTACCACCATAACATCAACTGTCATTTATACTCATATGGCTTTCAAGTCCATACTTCTAAATGAACTCCCTGTTATGCTCCAGCCATTACATCCAATTGCCTCCAGGCCATCTTCACTGGGTGTTCTTTAAGTATTTATGTCTCAGGGAATATTGAGATATACTCAGAATATATATTCTGATGAAAGATTGAAATATCAAGGGAAAACATAAGTTGGAAAAGCATAATTCAGAGGTAGCCTATAAACCCTATAGAGTGGTGTTATTGCTAAGCTCCATATGAGCCTGTTCAAAGGGAAAATATGGTAGTTGCAGATTCACCAAATCCATTAGATAGAGGGAAGATAAATATTCAGGAGAAGCACATCCTTTCTTCTCGTCAGGTCCTAAAAGGGACTTTTCACAGAAAACCTGGCTGTGGGACATTTTGAAGGAAGTCCTTAACTTCAGTCCTTCACCCCTACCCTGGAATCAACAATAGGTTTCACATGAATGTGGCTAATAATCTTCTATAAAGCTAATATATAACACCAAAGCATCATCCAATAAAATGAATGTTTTATGGACCAAAAAAAAAAATGTTTGTGTAGCTTGATGTAAAGGAAGACTTGGGCATCTAATGAGTTTTATTTGCTGCAATTATTTATATATATATATATATATATATATATATATATACACACACACATATATATATATTTATACACACACACACACACATATATATACATATATATGTATGTATAGATATAGATGTAGATATAGATATAGATAGATATAGATATAGATATAGATATATAGTTTTGGTCATTGTGTGTGTACTCGCTGGAGAGAGACAGAGAAAAAGAAGTGAGAAATTATCATCCTTGGTCAGAGTGGGGGGCAGCCATTCCACCATCCCTTCTCCTCCATGCTCCTCTCGGGATTTTGGGCATGCACACACATATTCCCAGTGTGATTTTCAAGCCACTGGGTCTGGGATTTGAACTGTGGTAGGCCATGTGGGAGTACAGTGTGTTAATCACCACACCATCTGCTGAGACCCAGAAATATCTCCTTATACAATGTTTCTTACAACCAAGTTCTTTATCAGATTGGATAATAAAGGTTTCTGTATTAGTATCTAGTCTCAGCTAAAATTTAAACAGTGGTATTGGCAGGAGAGTTGAGCCATTCTCTGAGAAGATTCCGCATGGATACTGGGAACTAGATATTTCAGGGCACAGGAGAAATGAAGATTTTCTACTCATAATTCAGCCTCCAGCAAGCAAAGCTAGTGTGGCAGGAGAGTTGAGCCATTCTCTGAGAAGATTCCGCATGGATACTGGGAACTAGATATTTCAGGGCACAGGAGAAATGAAGATTTTCTACTCATAATTCAGCCTCCAGCAAGCAAAGCTAGTGTGGCAGGAGAGTTGAGCCATTCTCTGAGAAGATTCCGCATGGATACTGGGAACTAGATATTTCAGGGCACAGGAGAAATGAAGATTTTCTACTCATAATTCAGCCTCCAGCAAGCAAAGCTAGTGTGGCAGGAGAGTTGAGCCATTCTCTGAGAAGATTCCGCATGGATACTGGGAACTAGATATTTCAGGGCACAGGAGAAATGAAGATTTTCTACTCATAATTCAGCCTCCAGCAAGCAAAGCTAGTGTGCGATCACAACAGAACGGCAATCAGATTCTAGAACACCTCTGTCTGCTTGCTCCTGAACATTGAGGCTTAACTTCAAGAATTTGAAAGAAACACGCCATTCATCAGATGACAAGAAATCACCGTCGGATCACGAGAAATATGGGAAAACGAGAAAATACCTCTCCTCCAATGGAAAAGAGTAACTCTCCTTCATCCACAAGCAGTTCGGTGAAAGTCATGGAAATGTCTGATAAGGAATTTAGAACATTCGTAATGTCAAAGCTAACAGAGATGGAAGAAAAGAGAGATAATGAACTGCTAAAGAGAAAGGAGAAAGAAGTTGCCGAGTTCCAGGAGATGAGGAAATTCTTGCAAGATCTAAAAGAGGAATTACACACTTTACAAAAGACTCAAACGGAACTGCTAGAGATCAAGTCTATAATACAAGAAGTCAAAATCTCCCTTGAAAGTATTAAAAGCAGACTAGATCATTCAGAAAATAGAATCTCAGATGTAGAAGAGAAAATGGCTGGCTTAGAAAAGTCCACCACGAAGACTGAGAAAATGGCTCAGAAATTTGAGAATGATATGCGAGAAGTACTAGATACCATCAAACGTCCAAATATCCGGATAATTGGCATTCCAGAAGGTGAAGAGACCCATAAGGGCATTGATAATCTATTCCATGAAATCCTGCAAGAAAACTTTCCAAACCTAGAGAGGCATTCGAAGATCCAGTCCCAGGAAATACAAAGGACCCCAAATAGAATCAACCCAAGAAGATCTTCTCCAAGACACATTATAGCCAGGTTGACCAAAACCGCAGACAAAGACAAGATACTAAGATTGGCAAGAGAGAAACATCAAGTTACCTACAAAGGACATCCCATCAGGCTAACAGCAGATCTCTCATCGGAAACAATGCGAGCAAGGAGAGAATGGGAAAATATATTCAAAGTGTTACGAGAGAAGCAATTTCAGCCAAGAATACTGTACCCAGCAAGATTATCTTTCAGGTGGGAAGAAAAGACAAGAACATTCTCAGATAAACAAAACCTGAAAGAATTTACCAGCACCAGACCAGATCTCCAAGAAGTTCTCAAGGGTGTGCTGTATCAAGAAAATTAAACACAGACACACGGAAATAAGAGTCCAAAAACTATGAAAGTGGCCAACTTAATCAGAGGGACAAGTCTGGAGTTGAATATTATATCCCAGAATTTAATCAGGAAAATTGAACCAGAACAGAAGATAAAAGTACATGAGACTGATAGGTTCATGCACCTTCCATTTGAACAGAATCCTAACTTGTTTCCTGGCTTTAAGCAAAGTTCCTTGGCATTTCTTTGAGTTAAGTTAAAACTGGTTTTCTTAGTAGTAATGAGTGAACTCACCATTGAAAGTAGTTAGATTATGTAGGAAATTGTGTGATCAATGCAACGTGGGTGGGAAGGGAATGAAGGACAATTGTAGACACCGGAGGTGGTGTGAGAGGAGGGTGGGAAGGGACAGAGGGTCAGAAAGAGGGGTGGAAGTAATTCTAGGAACTAGTAATGGAAAATTTTTTGTAATGTGCATGATTGTATCACTATGCAGGGTGTACTGGATGGGAGATTGCATTTTGTATGCTGTGATGAAGCTTAGGGAAGGAATGTAAATTGAGTTACAAAAAAAAAAGTTTCAAAAAATATATATATATCTATTCAATGACTGCAGTAGGATATGTAGCCACAGCTAGGTGCTACTTTATAGGATGTGTAAAGTAAGACTTGTGTTCATGGAAATGTGGGTATCACCTGTGTTTTCTATGAGGGTATTTGGATTGATTAGGGTCTTTGGCGTTACAATAAAATGTGAGGAGAAAACAGTATAGAAAGCAAACACAGATACCAGAGACTGTGGGAGGAGAGTGGGAGATGGCAGAGGGTAAGAGATAGAGAATCTAGGATGGGAGGAAAAAAGCAAAACATACAGAAGACAAGAAATGGAAGATCATTTGCTGACAATAACATGTTTGTTGATGTGCTTGATTGAGAAATATATAGTGTAATTTGGATGGAAAATCTCATTTTGTATGCTGTAATGATGTTCAGAGAATGAATGCAAATAAATAAATTAAAAAAAAAATTTAAACAGTGGTATTGACAATAAAGGCATAAACATAGTTCTCAACAATAGCCAGGATATTTTCGTCTTAAGAAAATGATCATGTATATGACTAGATTAATATATAATGTATTCATGCTGGGAAAATTCTTTTCATATGCTGTAAAGATGTCCAGTGATTGAATATTAATAAATAAATAAATAAAGGGGGGAAAAAAAGAAAATGTCAAAATTTAACCAAGACGGTCCCTATGGGGGACTATGAGACCTGCTCCTCAATATCCCTCAAGCATTTCCAAAACTCAATTCAGCAGCTTTTCCCTAGAATCTTTACCTATTCATGTGATCTTAAGACATCGAATGAAAAAAAAATTTTAACTCATTTACTTAACAAGAGATATATTAAAGTATATTCAAAGTATAAAAAGAAACCCTCCAACACAATAAAAATAAAAACAAACAAATAGAGTGAGCAAAATACTAAAAAATAAATAGACAAAAAATCTTGAAGAGGTTCCCCTAAAAGAAAATCAACAAATGGGGTCATCCTGGATCTCTTCTCCCAAAGTGAGCTCTTCTGTCAAACACTAGCTTAAGAAGGGTCCCTCAGGGCCAGCAGGCAGCATAGTGGTGAATATGCTGGATTTCATGTGGTAATCACTGCTTTAGTCCTGGAACCAGTGGCTTGAAATTCAAGCTCGGCACATGGGCGCACATGCCCAAAATCTCAAGAGGAGAATAAAGGAGAAGGGATTGTGGCATGGTTATCCCTCTTGAAGGGGTGATTTCTCACTTTCTATTTCTCAGTCTATCTCTGTCTCTCCAGCGAGCACACACACACTGAGGCAAAAATCTCTCAAAAAACTAACTAAATAAATAAAAGAAGGGTCTCTCAGGATGGAAGGCAAGGCGAGGAATTTGAACTTTATTCCAAAAAAATTCTGAGTGATTTGAAGTAGGGATTGATATGCTCAATTTTAATCTTAAAATCATACAAGATGTTGGTAAAGGAACTTTGTAGAGAGACATTGTTCAGAGAACACGGGAAAAAACCTTTTCCATGACTACCCTCTCATATCTTCCCATTCATGTCTAATCAGTTACCCTGTCTCAAAGGTCCATTCACATTTGTGCTCTTAGTGCCTTCTATATTAGCTCCTAGCATGGCTCTCTGCCTCCCATCCAGTCCTATCCTGCCAGAGGAAGGTCTCACTACTACAGATCTCATCAATACATTCCCATGATTAAAATGCCTCCACAAAAAGAGGACCAAGTGAAAATTCCTTAGCGTAACTCACAAGGCCCTTCCTACCCTGACTCCCACTACTTCCTAACATGTACTTACAATCCATATTTGAAGAGCAACTGTGCTTTTTCAAAGGGTTTCAGCAATCTGAGTCTTCATTGCACTGGATATCCCTCCAATGAAATGTTTCCTTTCACCCTTACCATCCATCTACTCATTCCACTCATGCTTCAGGGAAACTTTCCAGGTAAGAGTTCTACCGCTTCACTCTTTCCTCATGCACACCTCTGTGTAGAGTCACTGTTGATGTATTTGTCATCTCCCTGACCAGAGTAGACACACCTTGAGGGTTTTTACTCTATTCATCCTGGTATCTTACACACCTAGCACAGAAACTGGACACCATAAACCCTGATCACTCTTGCTTCTCTTTCAGACCCAGGTCAAAAATCTCCACTTCAGAAAGCCTTCCTTGGCCTCTCCCTACTTGGTCATGCTTCTTTGTCATGTTTCCCATTTTCTTTTACTTTTCCTCACTACTTTTGCTATCCCTTACCAGTCTAATTAATTAGCAAAGTAGTGCATGTGTCTCTCCATGAGGTAGGAATCATTGTGCCTCCAATTCTAGAATCAAGCCCAATACCAAGCTAATATTCCATATACATTTGATGAACAAAGGAATGTATGAGAAAGTGTAAGTGAGCCTAACATAGTACATGTCCAGGACAGAAGAGGACAAGAGATGTTTACTTTTTCATTCATTCAATAATGTAAGGATAATGGTCAGACAATCTAATGAAGGGTGAAGAAACATGGGAACAGAAATTCCACCTGTGAAAATCATTCCAAGAGACTCTCACTTGGGAAGTAGGGTATGTAAGAACATAAAGAACTTCTCTTTTTCCATTGTCTGCCCTTGTCTGTGACTGAGTGAAAGACAATGAGGAAAAAAAACACAACATACTGAGTCCATCAATGGAGAGGCCAGGCCAATGCAGAGATCAGGGCTATCCATATTTTCCTCCTGGCTCCCCAGTGGTATTTCATTACCATCATTATTAATTCATGATGGTAATTCCCTTCTAAAGTAATATAGTGTTAAAAATAATGTTTCATAAAAGTGTAAAAATTGAATCTAGAAATTATTTTCCAGGTCTTACTTCCTCCCCAGAACTCTTTATCAATGAAAATCAATTTGAAACTGAGTGTTTCACAAATACATTACCCACTCAAAACCCAGCCCATAGAAATAGCCAAATTTCCTCCCTCTTTCCTAATAGCACTCTAAACTTCCTCCCTTGAGCTCCTTTGATCTGAGACTCTGTGTCTTAAAGCATTTTATATACAGTCATTAATTTTCACAGCACTCCTGCTAAGAAGATTCTATTACTTCCATTAAACCAGAGGGTTAACCTGAGAAGCCAAATTAAGTGATTTGTCCACTCAGGAAATGAGTGGCCTGACTAGGTTCAAACATAGCAGCAAGAATTTTGAAGGCCGCACAGCTACTTCCCACCTTGATATTTCCTAGCTCCATGCAGTAGGTAAGGGCCTGGGCTTCCGAGTCAGTACAACCGATTTCAAGTCCTAGCTCTAGCAATTTTCTTGACGAATTATTCAACTTCATTAAGTGCCTGCAAATTAAGGATAATAAGAACACTTGTTTCATAAAGTTGCAATGAGGATTTAATGTGATGGTGTACATAAAATATTTAACACAGAATCCAGAACAATGAGGAGCTGTTATTATTATTCTTAAGCACACCTGGAAAAGTATATCTCTCATTCAGCTACCTCCCATAATCTTTTCCTCATCACATTAGAAAATGATCAAGTCACACCTGCAGTTGTGTGTTTCACTCTGCTGTACAATACATGCATTTGCTGATAAAGTCTACTATGGGATTATTAGGACACTTGAGCACATTCCTGGAGAACTGCTACATCAATAAATATCCAGTGATTCATTCATGAGTGTATCCCTCTACCCATCCATCTACCACCCTTCTAACCAACCATTCATCCATGTACACATGCATTCATCCAACCTTCCATTTATCCACCCATCCATCTACCCCACCATTCAAGCTTAGTATACGTAGTAAGTACCTGTCATACATAATGCCTGTGCTAAGTGCATTGTGATATACTAAAATGATTAATACATGATCCTTGCCCTCAGAGCTACAAATCTAGACAATATTTTTTTAATCTGAAAACAAAATGGACTATAAAAAGTATCTTAAGGAGACTTCTTGAAGGTCAATGAAGGACAGTGCTACATGGAATGAGCAATGAATTAAGAGCCAGGAGATCTTTTCTTAGCCCAGGCCTTGATGTTGACCTAATGTAAGCCCTGTCACTGCCCATGGGCTAAGCCCTGCGCTCACCCCAGGAATACTCCAGTGAGTAGGTTAGGTGTGAGTTCTGCTTCCACCCTACCTGCCGGCCAAATAAATTCTGAGACTAGCCTTTATTTATATAAGAACTAACCTTTTCTGAGCATGTATTTTATACAAAATTGAATCAGGTCCTTCTATCTCTGGAAGGAGGGAATACAAAGAAAGGGTGTTTTATCATGATCAGCTCCAAAGTGCTACTTAGACTCACTAAAAGAAGGAAAGGGCAAGGCATAAAAACAGAAGAACTAATTGCTACTAAACAAGTGGGAAAAGTCCTTTTTCTTACCGTATCTGCTCAATGAGTCCATTTTCCCAGAGTTACCTTCTCCTTCCACTTCCCACATTGTTGCGAGTGAGAGTCCAAAGCAGAGGCCTTCTACTTTGCAAGTAGTTGAAGTCTCCATTGAAGGGGCTCTTGAAAGAAGCTGGGCTGGATGCAGGGTCTCCTCTGCATTCCCTATAAGCCTGTAATTATCATAGGGATTGAATTATTTTGGGTGACTACTCTCCTTTCCATTACACCAACACATGGTAATATTCCTTCCACTTTTGGCAAACCAAAAGGAAGCAGCCACCTGGACATATAAATAGCCTATGTGGGGGATGTGCAAGGGATGCTCCAGATCTGTGCCATCAGGCCCCACTGCTGGGACCCTCTGAGATGGGTACTCAATTACATCAGAAAGAAGAGGTGCTATCCCACCTGGTGACTGCCTATCTGAGCATCAAGCCTGGGCTGCAGAGCTGTCTGATTCAGAAACCCTTCTTAAAAAAAAAAAAGTAATAAATAAAAATTATTCATTTTATTTATAGGGCACATGCGCTTACCAGAGAGAGGGGGCAGGGAAGGGGAGTGAGAAAGCAAACTGCCAGGTCCTAGACTCAAACCTTGTTGAGTCATGTGGGAGTCCAGCACCTTAACCACCACACCACCTGCTGGTCCCCAGGAGCCCTTCTTGACCTCTCCCAAACCCTCCCTGGGAACAGTGGGCCACGTGCATTATCCTATTCATAATCTTAACAACACCCATTATTCTTTTTTTAAGATTTTTTTTTATTTTAACTTTATTTATTCATTTACTTATTTTAATTTGACCAGAGAGGGACAGAGCGAGAGAGAAAGAGAGAGAGAGAAAGCAAGCCACCAGGTCCAGGACTCAAACCATGGTCGGCCATGTAGGAGTCCAATGCCCTTAACTACCACGGCACCTGCCAGCTTCCTAGCACCCATTAATCTTAATTTTTATCTTATTTAATCATGTATTTTTTCCCTAACCAAACTTCAACAATCCCTCAAGCATGACTCTGTCTTATCATTTTGTACTCCCACATCTGGCCTTGAACTTGAAGCATGAGTCTGCTTTATGAGCATTTGTCATGACAAGTGTAGTAACTATTATAGAGCGCTCACCTAGGGCAGGGACTATACTGAATGCTTTACATGCACTGTTTCATTTAATCCCACGACAATGTTTTTGTTTTTGTTGTTATAAGCCCCACTTTCTAGATGAGGAAACTGAGGCACAGATAAGCTTAGCAACTGACCCAGAATGAAAACACTACTTTCTTTTCTGAGATCTCTGTCATCTCAGAAAGAGATCAGGTAAAACAATCTGAAATGGAGATGCTCTTGCAAAACTGTGGGTTGTAAAAACGTTTGTCCAAGCTGATGCTGAGATAGTGGACTATGTGTATGCTCACATTCACATTCTGAGAATTCTTGCTTACTCACCCCTAGTGAGGATTTGCTGGTATTTAAAGATAATACCCTAATAGTTAAGCTATGAGGGCTATTATTAAGTTCTGTCTATGATTAAGGAACATCTAATAAAACAAAATTTAAAGTATAACCAGCTCCCCTACCTCCCCACTAACTGTGGGGGCACAAAGTCAGTTATAACATTTCCTCGCATGGACCCTCAGTGACCTTTCCCACCACTGTCCCTATGCAGATACAGTTCTCAGCAGGCTCCCCTTCAAGCCCATGCCAGAGTATGTAGGTGAGTGCTCTCCGAAAGGGAGGAAAAGGCTATTAGACATAGCAGAGATTTGCTGGATGCCAGACTAGCTGGTTCTATCCCACTGCCCACCTCTGGAAATAGTCCCTATGAAAGCTACAACCCAGACATCCCATGAGAGCACCGAGCAGAAAGAAGAAAATAGCCCACCTGGGCCTGAATCCTTCACAAGAAAAGAGAGAGAGAGAGAGAGAGAGAGAGAGAGAGAGAGAGAGAGAGAGAGAGATAGCGAAATGGAGGGAATCCAGCTAACTCCCTGGAGCAAAGGTGTACAGGTTACACAACCACCACTGCAAACCAGGACATTCTGTACAGGTAGAAGAGGCTTAATTAGCCTGAGCCAAAAGTCTAAGGTCATATGATTCAAAACATTTCACAGCCTGGGTTGTAATATTAGAGATGTGTGGACCATGCTACTAGACCACTGTTGGGCCCCAAACTGGAGCATTTAGTTTCATCCAACCCAAGCTGAATTTAAGAATACCAAGGGGTAACAGGGAATGTCCCCTGTCCTTTACAAGCCCACAAGTGTTTATTGGCATGTGTCTGTGTGATTCTAGAGAGAGAGAGAGTGTGTGTGTGTGTGTGTGTGTCTATATGTTATGTTGGTGTTCTATGCTCCTAATCAAAGGAAACTTCTAAAGAGGAAAATACATTCACATGATAAAGTAGCAACATGATTTCTAAGTGATCTGGAATGAGAAGATCATCCCATAGTTTATGTATTCATTTTGTTGGGCTCAGAAAATGATGGCCCAAAGTTAAAACTTTAACCTCAGTCCTCTTTCTCCCCCAAGGCAACCAGAGAAACCAGAACTCCACTTCTCCCAAAGCCAGGCATGAAGCCTAAAAATGTTATGCTAACTTTCCCCGTCTTTCTTTTTTTTTTTTTTTTTTTTTTTTTTTTAGGGAGGTTTCTGCTATAGGGGGCATGCGCTCGCCAGAAAGAAAGAGAGAGACAGAAAACGAGAAATCACCCCCCAGGGGGGATGGCCACGCCGCAGTCCCTTCTCCTCCATTCTCCTCTCGGGATCTTGGGCAGGTACGCACAAGCTCCCGGCGTGAGTTTAAGCCACCGGGTCCAGGACTCAAACCGCAGTCGACTACATGGAAGTCCAGCAACATAGCCATTACACTAACTGCTGGTCCCTCCCCTGTCTTTCTGTGCAATAGTTGGCCATTGAAATTCTCTTTCCTACCCTGCTAAACTGCAAGTTATTAAGATCCCTATTCCAGAGAGGTTTTGATCCAAACTAGAAGAAGGAATGATGTGCAGAGAGTCCAAAAAGAATTTGAACAGACAGGCCATGCTTGTTCCCTGCTCAGCCTAGTACTGTTAGCTCATATTCTTTTGGTCTAGTCATACTTCTGCACAGCTGTTCCTGATTCATAACCTAAGTCTAAAAATGGTTAGTTCTCCCTGTGTCTTCAGGTCTTTAGCCTGAAGGCTCCTATGTCCTTCAGAATAAGGGGTGAATTTTCTCTAGGTCTTTAAACTACTCATTTACTCATCCTCTTAGTCAAAGTTTGAGGGGCATTCATTTAGCATTAAACTCCATTACAAAAAGTAGATCCACAAAGACACATATTCTGTCCAACAGTTGCTATTGTTACTATAACAAATTATCACAAACCTGGCATCTTAAAACAACATGAATTGAGGTCAGCTCTGAGGCCTGATGGTTCAGGCAGACAGATTTCACATGGCTGATTTTGCAGTTTGAGTCCTAGACCTTGTGACTTGAAAAACAGCCTGGCCACATGTGCATGTATACCCAAAATTCAGAACCAGAGGAAGAGATGGAGGAGAAAGGATTTCAGAGCGATCATTCCCTATGAGGGGTACTATGAGAAGTGCTTTCTCTCTCTCTCTCTCTCTCTCTCTCTCTCTCTCTCTCTCTCTCATCTCTCTCTCTTTCTCTCTGGCTAGTGCATGTGCCATCTATCTTGCAAAAAACAAGAACAAAACAAAAAACAGATTTACTATCTTGTAGACCAGGGGTCACAAGTCTAAAATGAGTCTCAGAAGGCAAAAATCAAACTGTTGATAGAGCTGTATTTTTTCTGGAGACTCTGGAAAATAATCCATTTCCTTGCTTTTTCCAGTTTCAAGAGGCCATTAACATTCCTTGATTCATGGCCCCTTCCTTTATATTCAGAGCAGCAACGTCAGGACGAGTCTTCCCCAGACTGCCATCTCTCTGGTTCTCTCTTTGCCTCCTTTGATTAGTAGCACCAACAGAACCCTTGTGATTATATCAGGCCCACCCAGGTCATCTAGGATGATGTCCTTCATCTTATATTCTATAACGTTATCACGTCTGTAGAGTCCTTTTGCCATGTATATGTCATAACATACTATATTGCATTTTGCCTAAATATAAGGTAATATACCCACAAGTTTCAAGGATTGGACATTTTTGGGAGGTCATTATTTTGCCTCCCACAGTCCCAGTCTCAATAGTTTTTCTTTTTCATATCTGATTGAAACTGACTAACCATTATTTTGGTCTATTGTTCCTCACTATACTCCATGACCATGCTTTAAGCTATTTTCACAGACATGAATTTTGTAAATTATGTTACAAATTAGTTCCCCACTCCCAACCCATTTCCTTTTAACCATTGGCATGCACATTCAACTCCCTTGAAATCTCCTTCTGAGACAGCATTGCAAAAAAATAACTTATCATTTAAGTCACGTTAGTTTGACTTTTGTTTTTGAGCTAAACACAAATGCTAAGATTAATATCTCTAGACCTCTGAGCAATGGCCTGCCCCTTACTTTTCTCTAAAATGGATTTTCTGGGCCAAGCCCAAAAGAGTACTTACGTGGCAGGCTTGCTGCTCACAGTAGAATGTGACTCTGCCCTCTGTTCACGGCACATCTTCAATCCCTACTTGTTCCTGGCCTGCTGAATCAGTGCAGCTTAGATCAGCCATTTTCCCTTTTGTATTGGTTTCCACTTGAGAGACCTGCTTCTGATTTCTAACCTGTGTATATGTATGATGGGTAGAATAATGCCACCACCCCACAAAGACATCCTCATTTTAATCCCTAGAAATTGCCAGTATGTCACCTTATTTGGCAAAAAGGGACCTTACAAATGTGACTGAGGTTAAGAATTAGAACAGAAGAGTGTCCTGGATTTTACAGGTGAGCCCAGTATAATCCAAGGGTCCTTCAAAGAGGGGAGCCTTTGCTGGCTGCAGAGAAGCAGAGAGAGATGGCAACATGAGGACTTTGACACAACATTGTGAGTTCTAAAATGTAGTAGGTTAAGTGCAAGGACTGGGCAGAGGGCTGAAGGAGCCGGAAAGGGCAAGGCAAGGGATCCTCCCCTAGAGCTTCCAGAAAGGAATGCAGTCCAGCCAACGCCTTGACTGACATATTGTCTGAAACCACTAAATTGTGGTAACACGTTACAGCAGAAGTAGAAAGTTAATACAATGTGCGTTCTTTTTCAGTCCATGCTGACAAATTAAGCCCTCAGAATTAATGTGATTCAAAGTCATTAGTGGACTGGCAACATCCTCCTGCAGATCATTAGCCAGAATTCAAATAAGTCCCAGCCTAATGGGGACCCCTGCAGAACTCCATCTGAGAATGTCTTGGATTGAAGTAGACATGAGATTAATAACTACCTTGTGTTTCCCAGGCCTGATTTTATATCTGTGCCTTTATGTCTGAGCCAATCCATGCTTGTCTCCTGAGAAATGACACTGTACAGGTTTTGCCTTTGTAGGAAGATTTTTTTTTTCTGTCCTTCCTCCACTAATGTGGTAGTCAGTCTTCCCTTCCTCCATGCCAATGCCTTTCCCCAATATGTGTTTATGTGTATGCACACACTGCAGAGACACACATGTACTGACACACAGGCATAGACACATACAAACACGAACACACACAGACACATATACATTCTCACACAGACACATCACATACATGCACACAGACACACACATAACCACATAAACACACATACTTCTCCCTTTTCTGAATGTTTTTCCTGTGTTCTGCTGTCTATTGCTCCAGGATCATAAATTTCTTTCCCATTCTAAGTATTTATGTTATATAAAATGTTGAATAGTGAAAGAAACAGCCAGTTACACTAGTTAGTTTTCAAGGTTTACACAGAAGGAAACGTATATTTGATTATTTTTTTCCTAAGGAATAGTAAGAACCTCATGGATTTTTGCCACTAAGTCATTTATGATACCAGCATCTACCAGGTGAGGGGCAGAAATTTCAAAATGAATAATCATTTTGCCTGATTGGAAGTACTTTGGGCATTAGAGTTTGGACTCTCAAAATGATCTCTCTGGTCTTCTGATTCCTATTTTTGCACTATGCACTTATCATGTCTAGGTGTCAGGCACTGTTCCAGGCTCTGGGGATACATGGAGGCTTTGTTGAGAGATAAGAGCTGAAGACACAGATTGGAAAGTCACTGTCAGTTGTTAGCATTTAAAACCATTAGAATTACATTATTACTTCAAAGTCATGTGCAAATGGGGAAGGGAAAAGAGGTCCAGTACTGAACCTCTGGGACTCCAATTTTTAAAAAGAACTTAAGAGCAGTGGAGGCTTTGATGGTAGTAGGAAAACCAGCAGGAAGTGTGCTATCATGTGAGTCAAAGGACCAAAGTGGTTCAAGGAAAAGAGAATGGCTAGTGGTGGCAGACGCTGTAAGAAACCCAGGAGGAAAAGAACACAGTGGTGATCAGTGGTCTTCAACACAGAGATGGCATTGATATGAGCAATAGGAAGAGGTAGAAACCCAGTTGGAATAGTTGAGGAGAAAATAAGAGAAAAGAGAACAGAGATCATGTCTTAGGCACCACTTTCCATTAGTTGGGGTGAAGAGCAACTGATAAATAGAGAATGATAAATAGAGAAGTGGAAGTGGGGTCACAGGAAAAGATTTTTTGAGTGGGTATTCTAGTGATAATAGTAATAATCCAGTGGAGAGAGAAATAGGTAAGGCAACAAATAAAATGGATGATTAAAAGAAGGAATGCTGGGACACTGAGAGGAATGGGATACAAAGCACAAGTAGGATGAGTCGACTTAGGTAAAGGCAAAAAGTTCACCCACAGACACAGAGGGCCAGTCAGAGAAGATGAGTACACAGGCATGTACACTGGTAGATTTGGCAGTGGGGAAATAAAGGATTTCCTGTCTAATTAATTCTGTGTTCTCAAAGAAGGAGGAAGCAGGGTCATCATTTTCCTTTTGAAGACACCTTCAGTGTTTGACCTAGAAGACAGGCTGCTTCCTTGTCAGCTAAAATCATAACTAGGATCCTAGCCTGAGGATCTGGTGTAGATACTGATTATTTATCAAAAAAAAAAGTCACTTATCCTCTTGGTGGATATGTCTCTCAACTCCTAGAGAGAAACAATAACTATAGAATTGACTAGATATTGCAAAATTCACCCTTGAGTTTTCTGTTTCTAGAAATATGGCTAAAGCAAACATTTTAAGACATATTTTTAAATGTATAGCAGAGCAAACAGAAATTGAGGATAACTCTAAAAGACTAGAAAAATAAGAAGGCCTGAATTCAGAGAGGTAAGCTGTGATAGAGCCAGCCTCGTCTTGTGTTGTTTACATTCTGCTAGTTACCTAGAGCCTGGTTTAAACAGGCTTTATTCCTGTAGGAATGAGGGATGGGAAACAATGCCTGGGCTGGATATGAGACGTCAGATTGAACCCTAGCCAAAAATAACAACAACAAAAAAATCTTGGAAGGGAAATGCTCTTAATGAGCAAACTTAAGGAGTAAAATCTACCTGAGAGAAAAAGAGATCATTCTAAATCTCTCTAGTCCTTGATTTGGGGGCAGGGGAAGAATGGGAAAAAATCCTCTGAAAGATCCAACCATAAGCCTGTATTTACAAAGGTTTAGTGCTAGAACTCACTCTAAAAATATAAGTCAATAATTTAATTAGAAAGGAATATATTTTTAACCCAGTACTCAGAGAACTGTTAGCAATAAAGTTCCAAATAACGGGTGTTTACAGAGAGAAAAAAGAAATCCCAAAACATGAAAGAAAATAATCCACCATGAGAAAGGTCAATAGAAACAACCAATTGCAAAATCACATCACGGGGGACTAGCAGGTGGCATGGCGGTTTAGACGCTGGACACACCCACACAGCAGACTATAGTTCGAGTTCTGGACCTAGTGCTTGCTTTCTCACTTTCCCTCTTTCTCTCTCTCTCTCTCTCTCTCTGTCTCTCTCTCTCTCTCTCTCTCTCTGTTTGTGTGTATGTATGTGTGTGTGTGTGTGTGTGTGTGTGTGTGGTCAAATTTAAAAAATAATAATAATGAATGAATTAATAAAAATAAATAATTCTCTTTTTTAAAAAATCAGATCATGGGAGAAAACAGATAACAGGGTTATCAGGTGAAAATTTAGCAATGTTTGTTCAACATGCTTTAAAAATAAAAGGGAATTAGGGGACCAGCAGTTAGCGTAATGGCTATGTCACTGGACTCCCACGTAGTCAACCGTGGTTCCAGTCCCGGACCCAGTGGCTTAAACTCACGCCGGGCGCGTGTGCGTGTGTGCCCAAGATCCCAAGAGGAGAATGGAGGAGAAGGGATTGCGGCGTGGCCATCCCTTCTGGGGGGTGATTACTCGCTTTCTGTCTCTCTGTCTCTCTCTGTCTGTCTGGCGAGCGCACACGCCCTATAGCAAAAAACCTCTCCAAAAAAATAAAATAAAATAAAAGGGAATTAGATGTCTTTTTTTTTTTTGCCATAATAAAAAGAATGAAAGATTACATTGAAAAGTGAGTAGGGGCACAAGAGACTGTCAAGAACAATCAGACAGATTTTGATGAAAATAGATTACAGGATTGAGAAGCAAAAGCTAAAGTAACTAGTCAGAATTAAAGAGAAAATTAGTAAACGTAAAGAGCAAGCTGAAGAAATTACCAAAAATGCAGTATAAAATGACAAAGTAATAAAAATGTGAAAGAGAGGTCAGAGGGAAGAAGGGTTGAGATAAAAGTTCTAAAACACATCTAAATAGAGCACCAAAGGAGATAGAGGAAGGAATGGGGAAGAAGAAACATTCAAAGGTTGATTCATGGCACAAATCACCTGATTCATGAAGCCCAATGAACATCAACATTTCCAAAGAAATCTCCATCCGGGCCAAAGTAAGATTATAGAATCACCCAAGACTCAGAGAAAGTGCCCAGAAAAAAAGACAAATAACCTGCAAAGACAGCTAACTCACAAAAAGCAACAACTGAGAGAAAAAATCATTGCCAACCCAGCAAAGCTATCTTTCAAATATGAGGATGAAATTAGCATATTTTCAAATTAGAAAAACCCAACAGAGATTATTCTCAACAAATAGTCAGTAAAGGAACTTTCAAAGGATAAATTTCAGAAAGAGGAAAACTATCTCAGAAGGAAATAAAATGATTCATAAGAAGAGATGAAGAGTAAAGAAAACAGTAAAATGGGTAAATATTTTAAGCAACACAGTAATAAATTTAATGTTCAATTTTTGAAGTTAACAAAAAGAGAGTAAAAGTAGTAAAATACTAAATGAAAATGATGTGTGCATCAGAAATGGGTAGTTGGGGGAACCAGCAGTTAGCGTAATGGCTATGTCACTGGACTCCCACGTAGTCGACCGCAGTTCGCATCCCGAACCCGTTGGCTTAAAACTCATGCCGGGCACGTGTGCGTGCGTGCCCAGGGTCCCGAGAGGAGAATGGAGGAGAAGGGATTGCGGCGTGACCATCCACCCTGGGGGGTGATTTCTCGCTTCCTGTCTCGATGTCTCTCTCTGTCTGTCTGGCAAGCGCACGAGCCCTATAGCGAAAACCTCTCTCAAAAAAAAAAAAAAAAAGAAAAAAAAAAAGAAAAAGAAATGGGTAGTTGGGTAAGCTAGCTCAACCTTAGGGATATCAGTGGCTTTCTCTCTCCATACATTTTAAATAGCAGACATTTTCAAAAGGATTTCTGGAATCTGGTTGCTTCTACCTCAGATCAATTTTCTATGTCTTGCTCACAGCTTTAATGGTTGCATTTCCCATGAACCCAATGTCCTAATTGTGGTGCTTGGCTACAAACCTAGAGCATTTATGTAACTAAACCGAGTGCAACACATCCAAACTCCCGGGTTTTTGCTTTTTCCATTTCCATCTCCATTTAATTTCCAAAAGTGATGAGATAACTGCAATGACAGCAATCTAAGTGGTTGTATATTTTGTCTAAAATGCCATGAAATCATTCTGAGTTATTATGTAAATACCCAAATCTGCTCATTATGTCGTTATGGGGGGAGACTCAACAGTCCTGCCGGTACTATTGCTTAAGATGAGATCATTAGAAAAGGATTAGTGCTGTAATGTCTGAGGGGCTTAAACAATAATTTGAATCTTTCAGATGTGCACAAAGTAATTTTAAATAAATTTCAGGTTTTTTCTGATGATAGCCCTCAGTTCAGTCATAGCTACCTTTAAAGAAATGCTAACTGGATGATGAAATTTTTAACACAAAACTTGAAACATAGCAAAGACATCAGAATATATCACTGTTTTTAGGATAATTTCTTGATGGAAAGAAAATGAACACAAAAGTATGACTGCCCTGACGGACTGCTGTTCATCAGAAATCCTAGTTATCAACAGTGATTTATAACTTGCCATGGTCATAAAACTGAGGGAGACAAATACTTGATTAATAGCATGTTTGATTTCTGAGGATTTCTAATTCATTGAGTCAATAAATACCCAGAGAACACTCAGAATATCCTGAGCACTGACAATACAAAGATATAGATAGATAGATGATATAGATGATAGATAGATGAGAGAGATGATAGATAGATATAGATGATAGATGAGAAAGAGAGAGATGATAGATAGATATAGATAGATAGAAGATAGATGATAGATAGACAGAGAGAGAGATGATGATGATAGATGATAGATAGATAGATAGATAGATAGATAGATAGATAGATAGATAGATAGATAGATATAGATAGATGATAGATAGAGAGAAGATAGACAGATAGAGAGAGATGATGATGATAGATGATTGATAGATAGATATAGAGAGATAGAAGATAGATACAGATAGAAGATAGATGATAGATAGAGAGAAGATAGATAGATAGATGATAGATAGAAAGAAAGATTAGATAGATAGATAGATAGATAGATAGATAGATAGATAGATAGATAGATAGATAGATTAATAGATATATTATGATGGTTCCTTTTAAGGAGTTAGTTGACTACTGCCACTAGTAAGCTGAGTGTTCAAAAGAAGGTTTACTAGGTGTCGTCTACCTTATACTAGAAACGGTGTGAGGCCCTGGGTACACTAAGACCAAGGACGTATGTGTTTTCATGTTCTCATAATCCTGAAGACAGGATAAATTCAGGTAAAATTGTAAACCTATAAAATTACAAAACCTCACTGCTATAAAAGAGCCATGAACAAAGCACTGGACGATAAAAGAGACAGAATAGCTTATCATGATTGAAGCAAGTGTAAAAAATTTTAAAAGAGTTGGCATTTGAAACTGGGCTTGAAAGATGAATTAAAAAAATGGAAATAAAGAGCATCTTGACAGAGGGAGTAGTACACGCACACCTGGAGCCATGGTAAGTTATATCAGGTTTGAGGAATGGTGAACCATTCTGCATGTTCAGTGTTTAGGTTGAAAAAAAAATGATTGGGATAAATTTGGGACACATCCTGTAATCCTCACAAAGAATCTAAACTTGGGGCCAGCAGATGACATAGCGGTTACACTGCTGGACTCCCACCTGGCTGACCACGGTTCGAGTCCCAGACCCAGTGGCTTGAAACTCACACTGGGTACATGTGCACACCCACTATACCAGGAGGAGAATGGAAGAGCAGTGATTGCAGTGTGGCCTTACCCCCCCAGGGGGGGATAATTTCTCACCTTTCCTCTCACTGTCTCTCTCTCTCTCTCTCTCTCTCTCTGTCTTTCTTTCTCTCTCTCTCTCATGAGTGCACATGCCCTAAGGCAAAAACCTCTCCAAAAATAAAAAATATGTAATAATCATTTAAACCTTTCCTAGGACAATAAAGGTCAACTGGGGAATTTGAAGCAGGAGACAGCTATATCCAATTTTTTCAAATTTTTAAATGATGGTTAAGGGCTGGACTCCCACATGGCTGACCACAATTCTAGTCCCAGACCTGGCAGCTTGCTTTCTCACTCACTCACTCGCTCTCTCATTCATTCTGTCCTTCTCTGGTAAAATTTAAATAAATAAATAAATACATAAAGGTAAATAAAATAATTCTTTTTAAAAATTTGTTTTAAATAACAAAGATTTCAGGGGAGCAGTGTTAAAGTTACTCCAGAGATGAAAAAGACTGAAGGTCGGGGGAAAGTGGTTTAGAGGCCATAGCAATAGTCTAGACAGGACATGATAATGATATGGATCAAAGCAGGCTGTAGGAGTGTTGACAAGTATATGAGAAGAAATCTGAAAGGATAAATTTTAATGTTATGGGAAAGAAAGAAGAAAAATCAAAGATAATGAATGGTTATCTATTGGGTTGTTGGAAAAGTCGTGACACATTTTTGCATAGAAAACCAGAAAAATATGTCATGACTTTCCCATTGACTTTATAAGTTGAGAAACTGCATGAGCCATTTCACTTATTATCTGAGAAAATATAGGTTATAGAGCAGGTTTGGGAGAAAAAAAGGATAAATTTGGTTTATCAAATTTTAAGTTGAAGATGCTTTTGTTATCTCAGAGAGGACATATTTAATAGGCAATTCAAAATATGGGAGTGAGGGACCAGCAATTAGCATAATGGCTATGTCGCTGGACTCCCATGTAGTCGACTGCAGTTCGAGGCCCGAACCCAGTGGCTTAAACTCATGCCCGACGCATGTGCGTGTGTGCCCAAGATCCCTAGAGGAGAATGGAGGAGAAGGGATTGCAGCATGGCCATCCCCATTGGGGGGTGATTTCTCGCTTTCTGTCTCTCTGTCTCTCTCTGTCTTTCTGGTGAGCGCATGTGCCCTATAGCAAAAACCTCTCAAAAAAAAAAAATGGGGGTGATGTTTTTGAGGAAATGAATATTTTCAAGAATGATATTTGAAACTATGCATGTCATCCAATCAATTCAAGATTTTCAAGGAGAAACAAAAGCAAAAAGTAAAGAAAATATAGGCAAGAAATCAGAGATTCCAAGATTTTTTTTCAGAGCTACATTGTAAAACTAATCATATTCAGGAGACCTCAGTGTGCTACATTCTCCTTTTGACCTGGAAGATGGTAGTAAATATACAAGAAGTCCTCCATTATCTCAATCTCATGTTTAAGCAAGGAATGCTCAGATACACTCAGATACATTTCTGCACCTCTTCTACTCCTTACTCTATTAAGCCATAGCTAGGTACAAACGCACTGTCAGGATTCTCCAACTTTCCTTTACTTACTCTAAGTGACTGAAAGCCTTTGGATAAGAAGGGGATGATGCAAAATATATAGAAAAGAAGTTAGTGCACAGAGAAGCCACAGAGCAACAAACTCAGCCGAGGACTAAAAGCCTATGGCTTCTCTTCATGAGAGCTTCTCTTCTCTTTTATCCTGCATTCTTCCAAGGTATATATCCATGCACTGGACTATCTATCATAACACTCCCCACACTGTCTTGCCTAAAGATCATTCCAGGAAAGCATGAATTGAGTCCATTTTTACTATCTCCCCACAACTGAATTTCCTTCTTTGCATCTTCCATGACATCTCACACGTCTTCCCCTTTGAAACAAAAGCAACCTTGGAAAACAATACCGTTCGAATAGCCAGCAAAAGATTGATCTGTCTTCATTTCTGGTTCTATTCTCTGCTTTACCTAATCTCTGTATGCAAGTCCTTGACATATTTTAAATCCAAGGATGGTGAGACACAATCCAAGTTTATGGCCCCAAACTACTTGCATTTTTCTGGAAAAGACCTAGAAATGCTGACATTCCAAAACAAGAGGTCTCCTCTCTACCTGGTAAAGGATGATAATTTGGAATGACAGAGAAATTTGAGCTGAGCATTAAAATTGCTTGCCATGGGACATAGTCAACCACAGTTGGAGTCCCAGACCCGGTGGATTAAAACTGACAGCAGGCACATGTGTGCGCGTGCCCAAAATCCCAAGAAGAGAATGGAGGTGAAGGAATTGCAGTGTGGCCATCCCTCCGTTGGGGGGGGGGGGGTGATTTCTTGTTTTCTTTCTCTCTGTTTCTCTGGCAAACGCACACATCCTATAGCAAAAATCTCTCTCAAAAAAAAAAAAAAATGTTTGCCATGTATCAGCATTTTTCAAACTGGGGCATGAGGTACCCAATGATATGAGCTATGGGTCAGATGATTCATGAAACCACAAGATAAAACTGTTGCTTCTCTTTGAAACTTCAGTTTTACTTGAAGATTTGAAAGGGGATTTTGTCCTAATATTAAATAAGCACAAATATATTAAAGAGTAAAAGGCCAAGTTATCATTTTTTTTTTAAAGATAAAAGATGAGACTTCAAAGACATTTCAGACCTCTAGATAGACTGCTTCCAGCCCCCTAAATCCAAGAGGCAGATTCCCTCTCTTCTTCCATGGGAGTATTTCAGCTGCTTGGGGAAGATTCTTGCTGCCTAGAGAATAAGAGGAGTAAACAAACTCACATGTCAGTCTGGCAAAATGAAAATGTCTGGAGGATAAAATAGGTACTGCCTAGAATGAGAATATGCAGAAATAACATGGACACTGATTAAGAGATTAGAGTGCAGGCCGAGGATACTAGACCCCCGGATCATCCACTTGCTTCATAGTTTGGACAAGAGATGCAGTTTTCCTGTGTCTTCAGTAAAGTGAAGGAGTTGTACTAGAGTAAAAGGTACAACTGACTTAAAATTTTTAAATAGTTTCCAACATTTAAAACTTAAGAGATTTCAAATGTAAACCTAGATTGTAGTCTCTTGAAAAATGAGAATTTCTCATCCCTGAAACCCTTCCCATGTTGTGACTGTTGGAGTAGAAAGTCACTCTTTGGAGAAAACAAAAATCCCTACCTCACTCCAGGGCTGATACGGGTCCAAGTCACTCCACACATTTACTCCATAAATCTGCAAGGTCTAATCCAGTAGTCCCTAGCCAAATGAAACTACTTAAATTTAAACATAAGTTAGTTAAAATTAAATAAACAAAATTGGGAGCCAGCAAGTGGCATACTGATTAAGGCACCAGACTCCTACATTACCGACCACAGTTCGGGTCCTGATTGGGAGGCTTGAAACTTACTCCAGGCACATGTGTGTGCATGCCCAAAATCCTGAGAGGAGAATGGAGGAGCAGAGAGTGTAGCGTGGCCATCCCTCCTAGAGGGTGATTTTTTTTCACTTTCTCTCTGTCTCTGTGTCTCCGTTGAGCACAATGCACCCTATAGCAAAAGTTTCTCTTAAATAAAAGTACAATAAACTTAAATTTTAGTCACAGTAGTCGATTTTGAGTACCTGATAGCCACATGCAGCTCGTGGCCAACAAACAGGATGTCACAGATATATAGTTCTATCATCACAGAAAGTTCCATTAGACCAGGTTGCATAAACATTTGAATGTGTAACTCCAGGCTAGATGTCATTTCAGATCCCACATAGCACTGATAGCCCAGATTCTTTGTGGGGAACCCCCACCAGCAGGGCTTGCAGGCGCTGCACCAGAGTGTCTCTTTTATAAACCTTCCCATGCCATCTGTTGCTGTCATTGGAGATGATGTCTGAGGGTACATTCTTTTCTTTTTTTTTAATTTTAATGCATATTTTATTTCTATTTTTGGGCTTTCTTCACTTCTTAACTCATCCACAAATGTATGTCTTTTGTGGAAAACAAACATTTTATTTATAAGTAAATAAACTAAAGAATGCTACTACAAGACCAAGTAAAATCTCCTGCGTTAGGATTCAGTTACCTCTGACCTCAAAACAAAGAGTTAAAAATCAACTGTAATGCTGTAACGGAGGCTGCAGGATGAGTGTTTAGGATCCTTTAAACTATGAAAGAATATATAAGGATTTTGTAAGTCCTAATTCTGTTTATGGATAAAGCTGAGTTTCATCACACTTTATTATTCTTGAGAGTGTACTTCATATGAAATAACCCCCTGAATAAATTGGGTGTTTTGTTAGTTTGTTTGTTTTAGAGAGATTTTTTTGCTATAGGTCACGTGCACTCACCAGAGAGACAAAAAGCAAGAAATCACACCCCAGGGGGATGACCACACTGCAATCCCTTCTCCTCCATTCTCCTCTTGGGATTTTGGGCACACATATACATGTGCCCTGCATGAGGTTTTTGTTTGTTTGTTTGTTTTTGTTTTTATTTTTTGTTTGTTTTGTTTTTTTGGAGAGGACTTTTTGCTATAGGGTATGTGCACTCACCAGAGAGACAGAAAGCTAGAAATCACCCCCCAGGAAGGATGGCCATGCCACAATCCCTTCTCCTTCATTCTCCTCTAGGGATCTTGGGCACACACACGCACACACACCCAGTGTGAGTTTAAGCCACCAGGTCCGGGACTCAAACCACGGTCAACTACATGGGAGTCCAGCAACATAGCCATTATACCAACTGCTGGTCCCAGTCCCTGTGAGTTTTAAACCACAGGGTCCGGGACTCAAACCTCAGTCGACTACGTAGGAGTTCACCAACGTAACCATTATGCCTTCTGCTAGTCCCTGAATGAACTGTTTTGTTATCAAAGTGATTGGAGGAAATATTTTCTCCTTGATGATGTGTGGTTTGACACGTGAAACAGCTACTTTAGCACATACTTGAACCAAGGGCATATGTGAAAAGACACACAGGGAAGGACAAGTTTTGACTTGTCTTCCAGGCCAGTTTGGTGGGGGCAGCTGGTAGCCAGCAGGTTTGTGATTCTGAAGGAGTTGAGCACAGGCAGGAGCCCCTGGCTCCTCCTCTGCCCACAGCCTAAACCCCCCAACTACATCCATACCAGAGTGGCAATTCCAGCTCTTTTATAAAGCAAAGGTAATTAAGACAGATATGCAAATGGTGCCCATTCCAGAGGTGCTCTCCTGCAAAAGAATTAGGCAAATCTCAAAGTGATTAGCTATGGACACAACATAATTGAATAAGCAATGGAAAGTTCGCCTCTGGGCACAGAGCCTGGCCTCAGAGACACTGGTAAGGAGAGCAGTAGGTGTGAGCAGCACTTTAGCTGTGCTAATGTGTAATTACAGATGATCTGGACTCCTCCATCTTATTCATTACAGCCAGCCCCTCCGGGAGCTCTGTCGGGCAACACTTAGTTAGCAGTTAATAAGCCACTACATGGCAAGGCAGCAACAAAATTCTCCCCTAACACTTCAATGTACACCGTCCTTCCCCCATTAGATCAGCAAAAAAAGATTATTACCCTTTCATATAGACTTTAGAACCTGAATTTGGAAAATTCAAGAAGAGGGGTATTTGGTGATTCAACATATTTAAGATTCTACCCAAGGAATGTAGAACACCTTCTCAACCCACTGCACGGTATTGAAGAAAAAAAAAAAAAAAAAAAAAAAAAAAAAAAAACACCATTTAGCCTATTTAGGTCAGAATCCTGAGAGTGGGGTCCAGGAATTAGAATGATTTTAAAATGTCCTGGAGGAGTCCAAGATGTAAAGGGATTGCGAACCACCATTTTCTGTAACCTGAGATCCTTCAACCACACTGCGCACACCTTGCTCTTCAGCCTTCAGGGAGACCAAGACTCTTCCCTGCCTTGGCCTCTTTCTTGCCAGGTCGTAGGCTGGTGATTGCTATGGAAAGTATAAACACCAGAGCCCAGAACCTTAGCTACTTCTAGCCTAAAGTCCAAGAGCATTTCGAATTCATTATTTCCCAGTCTCCCAGGATCCTGAGCTCTGGAGGCAAAGTAGGAGTTTTCACCATGGGAACTGCATTGTGCCATGAGTGTATGGGCCAGCAAGAGACGGTGGGGGGGTGGGAGCGATGACAGGAATCCAAGAAGTTTTGGGAGAGGAAAATAAAATAATTAGCCATGCAGCTGCTAAGCCATGAAACCAAGAGTGAAGGAGAAAGAAAGGCTGTTAGCAAAGTGAGACGTGACTAGCCACAAGTCCAGCAGCCAGGAATGATGACAGCTGCCCATTTTCTGTGTGTGGCACCCAGATTAAGCACGTGTCCTCACATGTCCAGTGTGAGACCTGACAAGCACAGATGTCAGATGAAAATATGAGTGTCTGGGCTTGTCTTAACACTGGCAGGGCAGGGCCCCATGTGAAACCCCTATCAACTGATAGACTGTTTTCACAAAACCTAGTAAATCAGCATAGGTTCCACTGCCTGGCGTCATCTCTGAATACTTAAGAAGTAACGAAATATGGGACATGGAGGATTACAAGCCCCTTCACACATGGGCTAGCTCAGTGGCCTCAGCCATACAGCTGTCCTCTCCTGACCTGGGCGTAATCTCTCCCTAATGAATTTTCTCTCCTGATATCTCAAGCAGATGGCTCAGCGAGAGAGTGAACATATTCCCAAACCTTACAGCGTAACTCTGCACACTCAGGAAAATGTGGGTTTTAGTTTTTGCTTCTGTAATTTCTTTTTTCCAAGAGATATGATAAACATAGTCATGTCTTTAGGGCTCTCAACGCCCTCACTGGTATCAGGCTTTTGCCTGAACCTTGCTACCTTGGTATTCTGGGTGGCATTTGCAATAAGCTGACTGTCCTGCCAGTCTTAAGGGACATTCAAGAGCTTTAGCTGAGGAGTGGACTGTGCAGGTCATTCCTCCTTCTCCCAGGGGCTTCAACGCTACAGGATGCTTGATGCTGCTCCCAGCTCCTCAGTTAAAGCTGGAGAGCCTGGAGCCTCTTTCATGACTATTTTTTTTAATTTCTTTATTCTTCCATGAAAGAGACAGAAAGACAGCTCCAATGGGATCTTCATGTCATCATTCACCCCTGCCCCGCCAACCTGGACCACAGACAGACACACACATGTGTAATCAGCATGCTCAGTGAGGTCCTGGGACCTTTCATGTGTCAACGAGTTGTGTTAGTGCTGCTTCATGGCCTGGCCCCATTTCTACTTGACATTTTGACACAATTACCTGGAAAGATAAGAATGAAATACCAAAGTCCTTTTGGTAATGTTAACACATGGAGTGGTTGGCACATTCGGGGATACTTATTAAAATCAAGTCTTGAGCCAGCAGGTGGCATGGAGGTTAAGGCACTGAATCCCACATGGCCCACTCATCTGTTCAAGTTCTGAACCCAGTGGCTTAAAAAGCACACCAGGTATATGTGCATGCATGCCCCAAATCCCAAGGCCATAATGGGAAAGAAAGGATTTCAGTGTGGCCATACCCTCCAAGGGAGTAGGGCGATTTCTCACTTTCCCTCTCTCTGTCCCTGTCTCTTTCCAGTGAGCACATGTGCCCTGTGGCAAAAATCTTAACACACACACACACAAATCAAGTCTCTGGGAATAAGAAAGGTCAGGTTTAAAAATGTTCTATGAACTTTGAAATATCACTAAAGTACTGAGGGGGAGGGGACGAGCTTATACAGTGTAAGCCATTCTTTATACACAAGGCTCACAGACCCATGAAGGGTGAGAGCAAACCTCAGAGAAGCTGTGCCAACGGCTACTCAATCCTGGCTGCATCTGAGACCCCTGGGGAGTCTTTATAGCAACTTGATCATGCTCTTATCTCAAAGGCAGAACCGCAGGCGTAGAATCCTGGCGTGAGTGATTTTTTTTTTTTTTTTTTTTTTTTTTTTTAGTTCCCCAGATTGTGCAGTTCTGGCACTCAGGGGCTCACAAGTACAACAGAAATGAGACTAAAACCCTACCTGCCCTCCTTCAGGATGTCCCAGATGTGTGCACATGAATCACCTGAGGAGATTCCTGCCAAAATGCAGATTGTAATTCAGGTCAGGGCTGAGCCTGAGATTCTGCATTTCTAAAGCACTCCCAGGTAAAGCAGATATTGCTGTTGGTCCTTCAGACACATTCAGAGATGCCGCATTCTGAAGCCTTCTGGGATCCTGGCTGGAGGGTGAGGTGGAGAATTGTGGCACAGCGAGAACCAGAGGGATCTATCTGCCCATCTTTCTCTCCACCAAAAGAAATAAATAAACTTAGAAAAAAGTTAGAAAGCCAATGGGGTAGCGAGACTGGCTGGGGATGACCCATGTCTTTTAATCCTTATCTTAAAACTTAATTGTGGGACCAGCAGTTAGCGTAATGGCTATGTCGCTGGACTCCCACGTAGTCGACCGCGGTTCGCGTCCCGGACCCGGCGGCTTAAACTCACGCCGGGCGCGTGTGCGTGCGTGCCCAAGATCCCGAGAGGAGAATGGAGGAGAAGGGATTGCGGCGTGGCCATCCCCCCTGGGGGGTGATTTCCTGCTTTCTATCTCTCTGTCTCTCTCTGTCTGTCTGGCGAGCGCACGCGCCCTATAGCAAAAAAAACCTCTCCAAAAAAAAAAGAAAAAAAAAAAAAAACTTAATTGTTGCATAATGCTAAACAAGTCATTCAATCTCTCGGATCTTTAGTTTGCTCATTTTTTAAAAGAGAGAGTAAACTGAAACATACTTTACAGAGTTATTGGACTAATTGGATAAGAAATGTGAAATTGTTCTATAAACTATAAAATGCTACAAAATATGCAAGTTTATATAAGATTGACCTTTGGAAAACACCATTAGCCTTTAAAATATTGGTCATTTTTATGTGCATACACATTTTTCTAATTTTTTACTCCTTTTAATAGCTCATATGTTTGCAGACACAGATGTGATAGATGAGTTTTATCTTTAAAAAGGTTTAAGTCTCTCTGTGCATGTATGTATTTGCATGTGTATTGCATGTGTGTGATTTCACACTGTTGTGTGTGTTCTTGTCTCATGGCCTAGGGTGCATGGACTTGCAGGAGATTCCCTTTAACCAGGAGGACTGGAGAATGCAGAGCAAATGTTCAGAAGCAACAGCCAAATTGGTAGTTTTTCTTGCTCCTTTCCACTGCATTAGCACGTCCCTAGCCAAAACAAGATGGCACCATGCCCTGGCCAACTTGATCTTACTGTTCTCTGAGGCTCTGCATATCTTCTGGAGTCTGTATAGAAGCAACGTTTTATGTCTAGCCTAGCCAGAAAGATTGTCTCTTAGGACCCTAAGCTTTTTTGAGGGTTGAGACCTCAATTCACACTGACCTCTCTGGCAAACACCAGTCACACCACCCATTTATCCCCAACAGAAATTAAATCCTTGGCAAATTCTTGAATTGCGTTTTGGAAGCTGCTGCTGAGGTTGCGCAAACACATTTGGCACATGTATCAGGGACCAAGCAGTTCTCTGGGTTGAATCGCAGAAACAAAATGTACTTGTCCTACTTCCGAGATGGTGTCTGAGGACTTGGCTCCCTTGACCGAGGAACTGCCTCCTCGCTGATGTCATCCTGCCACGGACGGCAAACAGCTTCGGGTTCACTAGTCCAAGACCCAGAAGTGAGAGGAGTTGGGGAACAAGGGAACCCACCCAGGCTGAGCTCCATCAGGACAACTCAGAGAGACACACGTGCCAATTCTTATAACTGAGTTATCTTGAAATAAAAAAGTGTTGTCATAGTTTGAGTTGGGGAGCTGGGACATGCTCAGGCTAGGGTGACTTGTCATGGTACCACCTTTAGTGGGGTTTCTGGGGCTTCAGGTGTGGTCATGCGCACCCACAGGAGAGCCAGTTCCCAAAGGCTCAGGCAGATATTCGACACGCAAACTGTAGGGGTGAACTCATTTCCGTGGAGTGCTCAAGCCCGGCTTTCATGTCACTGTGTAAGATCTCAGCCATTTGGTGACTGCACTTTCCCAGCCAAAGCGAGGCGGATCCTATTGGACTCAAGAGCATTTCTCAACTTCAGCTTTCCTTCAGCACATGAAGTACCAAGGCTTCTCCAGTTTCCTCAGAAGGCCTTTCTGGAGAAGCAGTTTATTTTATTCTTCTATTTTATTTTATTCTTTCCTATTTTATTTCTTTTATTTTATCCATTCTACTTTTCACCAGTAAGATAAAGAATTTTTATGACCAGATCAGACCTTCCTAATGTCCATGTTTTCTACCACAGAGCTCCTCATAGGTGGCCAGAATAAAAGCCACTACAAAATTAGTTCTGGTGGTCAGAAGAGTGAAATGAACGAGTCTTAGGAAGACAGTGAAAAATGTGGACCTTCTTTAAGGTCAGTCTGGGGCTCACTATTTGCTGTTCACTGCAATTTCTTGGAAGCTTTTGAAACTCCAACACCTGGATCCTTCACCAACCCACATGAGCTGCCATTGCTGAGCGGGGCCAGCACTGTGTTTGTTAGAGGCCACTCTGTTGATTCTAATGGCTAGCTTGGACCGAGAAATCAGTGCTCTCAGTGAATCTTCTTTTCCCTGAGACTGTTTTGTCGCAGGGAATTTAGATACTTTACTTAAGGTCACATAGATAATTAGAGGCAGAGCTAGGACCAGAGCCCAGTTACACCAATTCCTGGTCCAAGTGCCCTGTTTGAACTCTAGCTAAGCAAAGGTGTGATGATTCTGCAGATGTGCAGCCAGGGGAGCCACTAGAGAAAGGGTTAAGAGAGCAGCTGCTGGAATCAGGCTCCCAGATATGTTTGTTCAATTGATCTCGATTTCAGTTCTGCCACCCTACCGTGGGGCCTTGGCAAACACTGAATCTTGCAAAACCTCATATCCTTTGGCTATAAAATGGGGGTGGGTGGTGTTCAGGATGGAGGTGGGTAATTACAATACTTTCCTCCTGGGATTGTGAGTTTTTTGTTGTAATTAATTGCCAAAGGGCACCTGCACTCACCAGAAGAGACAGAGAAAGAGAGAAAGGAAAAAGGAAAAAGCAGTCCCCAGTGAGGTGTGGTCATGCTGCAATCCCTTCTCCTCTGTTTCATCATTTGGGGTATCCATGCATAAGAACAGCATGTTTTTCAAGCTGTTAGGGCAGAGATTTGAACCACAGTGAGCCATGTGAGATCCAGCTGCCTTAGCACATGGCTTCAGGACCAGCTTTAAATAAAATAATACTTACAAAATACTTAGCACAGTGCTTGACTCAATAAATACTCAAAATGTGGGCTATTGTTGATGCTATTAATATCATGGGTATACTAGTCCTAGTCCTCAGGGTTTATGGTATTAATATCTGAAGCCAGTAGCATGTAATGTTTAGGAGATAAGGTGGAGATCGGCCTTTAAGGACACTTGGCAGGAAACAGGCTTGGAGGGAGCTGGATCACACATGGACAACCATGCAGTTCAAGTCCCAGATCTAGCAGCTTGAAAAATACTCTAGGCACACATGCATATGTGCCCCATATTCCAAAAGGAGAGAGAAACACAGATGAAGGGATTGTGATGTGACTATTCCCAGTGAAGAGAGCTCTCTCTCTCTTTCCCTCTCTCCCTGTCCCTCTTGTTCTCCCTCTCTCTGTCTTTTTTCATCTCTCTCTGGTGTGCACATATGCCTTCTAACAAAACTGAAAAAAAAAAAAAAAAGAATTACAGAACATTTTAATTTGGCATTTTATCTAAGGTCACATCTAATCTGTCAACAATGTTATGTTGATACACCAAATATCACAGATCTAACCAAGTTGTATTTATCAAGGTTCTCTAGAAGAATAGAGCCATTACGATGTACATACATATTTAAAAAGAGACAGAGAGAAAAAGAGAAAGAGATAGTAAAATAGAGAAAAAGATAAATTTGTACTTAATTTATATATTTGTATGACCCGTACTAGTACAGAGGCCATGAAATTGCACCACTTGCAAGATGGAGAACAAGGAAATCTGATGGTATAATTCAACCTGAGTCTGAAGGCAAGACAATAAGAAGAGTCAATGGTGTAAGCCCCAGTGTAAAATGGTGGAGTGGGGCATGATGCCCCATGGCAGGCAGGAGGAAATAAATGTCCCAATTTAAGCAGGGAGAAAATTCATCCTTTTATCATCCGACTGGATGATACAGTCTTCTTTACTTATCTGAGTTGAATGTTAATAATTTATTCCAGAATCACCTTCACAGATGTACCCAGAAATAATATTTCATCAGCTATATGGGCATCCTTTAGCTCAGTCAAGGTGATAAATAAAATTCACCATTGCACATGTATTTCTGTCTCCCAAAAAGCACCCTAAGCCACCACCATTCCTTGCTTAAATTACCACAACAGTCTCTTGTCTAGTCTCTCCTCTTCCATTCTTGTTCTACTGAAATTCTCTTCTCAGAATTCACAGAATAAATTGGATTGTTCTCTTCCTTCATTTTGAACCAGCCAATGTCTCTCTTTGCCCTTGGAATAAAAACAAATTCTCGTCCCTAAACCACAAGGTTTTATATGATTCATCCTGACCATCATACACATTTCCTCCGTTCTCCTCCTGCCCTGCATCCACACTGACCTTCCTGCTGATCCCCAAATAAGGGTTTGCTGTTACCTCTGGCTGGGCCTCTAGTCCCCATATATTCACATTTCTAACCTGCGTTTATAAATTGTCTACTCCTCCATGAAGTCTTACCTGACTGCCATATCTGAAGTACCAAAAGCCCAGCTCTGTCCATTGTCTGTTTTTAACCCCTTCACAGAAATTATCACTATCTGGGACCAGCAGTTAGCATAATGTCTATGTCACTGAACTTCCATGTAGTTGACCGTGGTTCGAGTCCCAGACCCGGTGGCTTATACTCACACCAGGCACGTGTGTGCATGCATGCCCGAGATCCCGAGAGAAGAATGGAGGAGAAGGGGTTGCGGCATGGCCATCCCCCCTGGGGAGTGATTTCTTGCTTTCTGTCTCTCTGTCTCTCCCTGTCTCTCTGGAGAGCGCATGCACCCTATAGCAAAAACCTCTCCAAAAAAGAAAAGAAGAAGAAGAAATTGTCATTATCTGAAATTACCTTATTTCTTTTGGGCTGGTCTGTGCATATGTTGGTTCTCTGCACCAACATGTCAACTCTCTAAGAAGAGTGACTTGACTGTTGTTCTCTCAACATCCCTAGAATCTGGGCACTGGATAAGTGTTTCTTGCAAGGATTAATGAAAAACCATCATTTCCTTTATTTTGAGCTTCACTGGTAATCCTATGATCATGAGTTCAGAAATTACCCCATCATTCTACTAGGGAGCCTTCAAGTGTTTATTCATTTGCCCAGAGTCAGTCAGCTAGTAAATCATTATATCATAATTCAACTCAGATCTTCTCACTCCAAGTTCTATGATGTCCTCAACACATCACGTTCTTTTTCAGATCAACTATTAAGCCAAATATTAAAGGATGTCTATCACTTTTACCTAATATACCCTTCCTTATCTTTTAAAAAGTAATTTCCAAATATATTTCCACACATTATAGCAAAACTATATGTTTGCTTTTCCCGGAACATACCTCTACCCTCCCGATTCCCTTTTCTTGTTCATGTACTGATTACCTGAAATTTTTTCCTTTTTCCTAATCTCCTACCCTGTTGATGTACTTCAAAAAAGATCATAGAAACTTAAAATTCATTTAAAGTTCATTTCAGTGCAAAAAAAATCTGAGATCCATCATAGTTTTCTCATGCTGTGCATTTTCCATAAATTTTTGAAGACCCATCATATGTTGAAATTCTAACTTTCTTTATAGTTTCATAGAATGTATTACCCCCTCCACAAAGAGTATAACCTGATGTACTCTTTCTTCCTCTTAGAATCTTATAGACCCACACTCTTGCCCCATTCTTTAAACTGTCCATATGACACATCATTATCTACTTTTTATGGTACATTTATCATTTATCATTGTCCATCTTCCCCGTTAAAAATATATGTTCTCTGGAAGATTCTATTTCTATCCAAATTCCCTGTTATATGCTTTATACAATGCCATACACATTTACTGAATTCATTTAGTCCACATGATTTCACTTAAATATATTTTTTTTAATGTTAGAGTTTTTTTGTTTTTTTGGGTTTTTTATTTATTATTATCATAATCTTGTTTATATTACATTGAATCACATATAACTTTACAGTGTATTACATTTCTTTTTCCAGAAGGAATACCATTCATATCAGTCAATACAGAGACATTAAAATCCCCATCATCATCATCCAATAGCTTTTCATTTTTTTCAGATTATTATTCCAATTATTTTTTTAAACATTCAATCACTATCTATAATTTTTCTTGTAAAAAGTCTTTACTCAACATGAAATACTTCTCAAACCTGTCCAGTTGAGAATACCATTCACGTCATCATCAACAGGTAATAAACTATATCTGAATCCCACTAATGTCATACCTATTTGTTCTCTTGCTATCCTTCTCCATACTCTTCTCTTCTCCTGTCCCATTCCACACTGTCTTTTTCCCCCCCATCCTTGATTCCCTATCTCTTACCCTCAGCCATCTCCCATTCTCCCCACACATTGTCTCTGGTATCTAAGTTTGCTTTCTATACTGTTTTTCCCCCACATTTTATTAAATCGCCACTGACCCTAATCAATCCAGATACCCTCATATCAAACACAGATGATACACACAGGCCTGGAGGCCACGCGCAGGCCTGGTGGCCACGCCCAGGCCCAGCAGCCACGCACAGGCACAGGCCCGGCGGCCACGCGCAGGCCCGGCGGCCACGCGCAGGCCTGGGGGCTACATGCAGGCACAGGCCTGGCTGCCATGCTCAGGCCCAGGGGCCACGCTCAGGCCCGGGAGCCACGCTCAGGCCAGGGGGCCACACACAGGCCCGGCGGCCACGCTCAGGCCCAGTGGCCACGCGCAGGCACAGGCCCGGCGGCCGCGCGCAGGCCCAGTGGCCGCGCGCTATCGCCGGAGAGGCAGCGGGGGCCGGGTGGCCCAGGCTGCGGATCGCGAAGCAGAGCCCGCTCCAGGCCAGCACCCACCCCGGGGCCGGCATCCAGGCCCACTTAAATATTTTTTTAAGAGAGATGTTTGCTATAGAGCATGTGCACTCACCAGAGAGACTTAAAGTGAGAAATCACCCCCAGGGGTAATGGCCATGCCACAATCCCTTCTCCTCCATTCTCTCGAAATCTTAGGCATGCAGCACATGCACCCGGCATGAGTCTGAAGCCACTGGGTCTGGGACTCGAACCACAGTCAACTATGTGGGAATCCAGTGATGTAACCATTATGTCATGTGCTGGTTCCAAGACTTTTTTAATCTTAGAAATATTAAAGACGTTCAATATTTTATGTGTGACACAAATATGGTTTTAAAGGCTTACAAAGGAATTGCAGAGATTCAGGAGAGAAAGAAAAGAAATGTATCACCTGCTCCTCCTATAAATGCCAATGGAGAGCTTGTTTGCAGATTTCAGAAGAGGAATAAAAAATGTAGACACTCAAATATTGCACCCCTTTCTTAAAAGTTAGAAAATCATGGACCAGCAGTTGGCGTAATGGCTATGTCACTGGATTCCCATGTAGTTGACTGCGGTTCGAGTTCCAGACTCGGTGGCTTAAACTTAGGCCGGGTACGTGTGCATCCGTGCCCAAGATTCCAAGAGGAGAACGGAGGAGAAGGGATTGCAGCATGGCTATTCCCCTCTGGGGAGTGATTTCTCACTTTCTGTTTCTCTGCCTCCCCCTTTTTCTGGCAAAGGACATGTGCCCTATAGCAAAAGCCTCTTAAAAAAAAAATCAAATAAAGGAGAAAGAAAGAGAGAACTTACATTATCCTCATTGATAGAGCTTGGGAATTTATTCAACTCTTTGTATCACAAGGCTTGAGCTAGTAGTAACCCAAAGGCAGGATGTTAGTGACTGCCAAGCCCTGGTCACTTGAGACGGTGCAAGTGAAGAACCATGGCAGGGATTCAAAAGAAGATGGTGCAGAAGTTCATAGGTTCAGTAGCATTTTTGAGTAAGAGTTCTAGTTAGGGTTTCAGATTGTTTCTACAGCTTTCTCAGAAGACTGATATCCTACCATTGTCAAAAACATTTTCAGGTCCGTCAGGAGGTTTGGTAGTTTGAGAGGTTATATCTGACATAGCCAACTTCATGGTTTGAGTCCTTGACACTGCAGCTTGAAAAACCCTAGGTGTATGTGTGTGTGTGTGTGTGTGTGTGTGTGTTTTAGAAGAAATCTCCCCCAAAGTATGTAAGCTTCAGGCTTCATAAAACCTGGACCTGTCTTAAAATACATGATATCACAAGAAAAAGAGTGGGCAATTTTATTCAGTCAATACTGTCTGCAAAATACCAACTCGCTCTCAGAGCACAGGGAGCATTTAACAATGAAAGAATGCCAGGCACTGGAGCTATACAAACAAAGTAAAGTAAATGTGGTCATTGCATTTGATAATTTGTTGGACTTTCAGGACGATAACTTCAGGGCTCAAACTCTCAATAATTCACATCAACCAAAATGAAGGCAAGTTCTCCCACTTTATCTCTTGCAACTTAGGAAAGAGCTAGTTGAACATCTGTCCAACCTATTTTGGTCCTGTGACCTTGTGACCATATAAATGTTGATCTCCATAGTGATCCTCGACTAACCAAAAAAATCAAAGTTGACTCATCTCACTAGTCCTACCACAAATGGGGCATACTGGATCAAATTTGAAAGGCATGACAGCCATCCAAGTCACTGACCACCTTGGAAGATACACCAAGTAGTCAGTTGGAAGAGGTACCAGCTGTCAGTCACAGTAGCTTATCCATCTGTCTAAAAATATAAATAAATAAGGCATTGACTCCTGGGCTTCATCATAAAACTCAACAGTTCATAGAGTTAGGATTTAATGGGCTGAGAAGGATAAAAAAAATTATAAGCACAAAAATAACAAGGCCAAGACAGTCAGTGCACTGATCCATTAATTCATTCAGAAAAGATTTTTTGAGTGTGTCCCATGTGCTGGAAGATATATCCATAAACAAAACAAGATTACTGTTTTCTTGGAGCTGATACTCTAGCAGCTGGAGATGGACAACAAATGAGAGCTGTGAGATTACAGAGACAGCATGAACAGGAAAAGGAAGTTCTGGAATACTGGGATGCAGAGGAGTATGTGTTCGCCAAGAAGAGACACTTCGGGAGCTAGCAGGTCGATGTGGTGGTTAAGGCGCTGGACCCCTGCATGGCTGGCCACAGTTTGAGTCCCAGACCTGGAGGCTTGCTTTCTTACTTTCTTATTCTCTCTCTTTCTCTGTCTCTCTCTGGTGAGCACACATGCCCTGTAGTAAAATTTAAAATAATAATAAATAAAATTAAATAATTTTTTTAAATAAGCATTTCTCTAGCTATTGCCCTGACATACATCAGAAGGGCCCCAACAAGGCTAGAACTGGTGCTTTTAAGCAAGACAGGTATACCTGCAACAGAAAAGGACTGCTCAAACTACTGCAGGTTGACACTATAGCTCAGCATGTTCTGAATGTTCTTACTGAACCACACAATAAATAATATTTTTGAGGTGCAATTATTCCAGTCAGAGAAAAGATTTCATTAAACGTCATTTAAAACAGATTTTCATTTCATGTCATTTTACTGACTTAAAAAAACAACGGCCATAAATTCTCTTTAATAGGCAGTTCCATTGGGGAGGACTGGTCGGGCAACTGTCAATTAGGTGTTGCATAAAAGGATGCAAATGTCTCATAAAAGTGATGGAAGATTGTATTATTGCATTAACCATGTTGTTCTTGCCACACTGTTACATACCATAGAATAATAACCAACACATTTAAAAGGTGGAAATCATTCTGAATGTGCTTTTAAACTGTGTGTAAATGCAAACTGTCTTGAAGCAGTTCTTAACACCTTTGTCAGCCACTTTTAAATCCTCAAGTGCTGGGGAAAATAATTAATAGGTGAGGTATCTGATAGAATAGGTTATGGACTCCACCAAGACATTTTCCAATACGTGATGTTTTACAGTCGTGCCTTTGAAAGCAGGTTGTCAAATCTGTAAAAATACAAAACTGATTTATCCCATCCATAAAAACTTCTAATGGTGCCATGCTTCAAACTACAATTTTTCCTAGTTTCTGAGGTAAAAGATTTCAAAATGTCAATGGACTATTCTGGCAGGAGAGAGAGCAAGTGGCGTACGGAGCAGATGCAGGAAGGTAGGAAGTAGAGCAAACATAGACTTTCTCTGTGGAGGGCATCAATCTCAAATGAAAAGAAGAGGACAGGATGGGATGTACCCAATAACTCACTCGAGATCATAAACGGCCAGGGAATCAGAGCAATACAGAGAGCCTCAGATTTTCATGTGCATTTAGGAGTCATGAGCGAGGCAACTGGTTGATTAATACAACTTGACTTGTGCCCCTAAAATTTATTTGTCAGGAGCTCCTGGTTGGGATACAGTTGCAAGAGCTGTGCTCAATTCAAATGAAACAGCTTTGTTGGGAGGGGAAGTGGAATCATCTCACATATAAAGAAGAACTATTCCCTGAGGATATTCTCAAACCTGAGGTAGAGGCATGTAAGAATGCACGTGAAAAAAAAAAAACAAAATAAGGAATAAGGATATAGCAGTGACAAAACACCCTGCTTTTATAGTGGAGAGAGATAGTAAAGATATAGTCAAAGCATTGTACAGCAGATAATAAGTGCTATGAAGAAAAATTAAGCAGAAGGTGGGATAGGGAGTACCAGGCTGGAGGTTTGCTCATTTAAATTGGGTTGTTGGAGGCATCTCAGTGAGAAGGCAGCATCGGAGCAGAACCAGGAAGGAGCTGAGGGAGTGAGCCAGGCCAACATTGGAAGAAAACAGCCAAAAGAACAGCAGGTGCAAAAGCATGAGGTTAGCATGTGTGGCAGGTTTGAGATATAGTGAATGAGCTGGTATGGCTGGGAGAGGATGGGATAGGAGAGATGGCAGAAGGAGCATGCAGAGATGTAATAGGGACCATTCAAGAAGGTCATTGGAGCTTTCTGAGCAGCATAATGGCTGCTGTGCTGAGTGTAGGGCAACCAGGTAGAAAGCTGATTCAGGAAACACAGGTGAGTATGGCAGAGGCAATGACCAGGGTGATAGCAGTAGAGATGATGAGATTCTGAATGTTTGTAAGGTAGAGCCAACATGTTTCGTTGATGGGTTTTCAACAATAAGGGTCAAAAGAGAGAGGAAAAACAAAGAATAATTCCAAAATTGTTGTTCTGAACATTGGAAAAAATCTAATTGATTTTCATGAGGTGAGAAAGACCTCAAGCATATTAGGTTCAGAGACAGTTTTGGTATTTAAAATGATTTTTTTTTTAAAGTTTAGTATACTTGGGACCAGCAGTTAGCATAATGGATATGTCACTGAACTCCATGTAGCCGACCGCGGTTTGAGTTCCGGACCCGGTGGCTTTAACTCACACCGGGCGCATGTGCGTGTGTGCCCAAGATCCTGAGAGGAGAATAGAGGAGAAAGGATTGTGGCATGGCCATCCCCCCTGGGGGGTGATTTCTCGCTTTCTATCTCTCTGTCTCTCTCTGTCTTTCTGGTGAGCGCACGCGCCCTGTAGCAAAAAACCTCTCTCTCAAAAAAGAAAGTTTAGTATACTTAATATACATCCAAATGAAGATAATATTCTTTACTCAATAAGTTCTTGGAAAATGGAACTGAAATGGGAGGTTATTGTGTTACCAAAAAGATTTTGAAATCCACACATAGATTTTTCATAATTTGCACTTTCCATGAACTTTTTGAAAACTCTCCATACAAATCTGGAGCTCAGAGAAGAGAAATTTAGAAGTTGAGCACATAAATGGTATTAAAGCCATGAGATTAGACAAGATGAGTTAGACAATGAGATGGATAGAAAAGAGAAGTGGCCAAAAGTTTCAGCCCTAAGTGATTCAACACTTAGCAGTCAGAGATGAACAAGCAAAGGAAGCCGGAAAGAAGTGAACAGGGAGATAGGAGGAAAACTAGACTGTGGTATCTCAGTAGGTTAGTCAAGAAAGCACATCTGGGAGAAGATTGTGAGTTCAAAGCATTATTGAAATCATGGAAATAGAGGAACTGAGCTGCAAATTGTAGGTGGTGCTTTAAGAATGGGACTCCTGAAACTGAGAAGATAAAGTGGCAGGCAAAAAAAATGAGAGAAAAAAATATGTATGGAAAAGGATTGCCTGAAACCACTCATTGTCTTTTACTCCTTTAAAGGACCCCAAAGAGGTCTTGACCTCAGACTTCGGCCTTCAGTGGACTTCAGCCACTGATCAACATGACTTTCATACTTTCTTCTCTTTCATCCACATCTGATAGCTCCTGCCCCTTCCCCATGATTGTTCTTTCACACTAAAATAGAATCAGAAGGAAGCTTTCCGTATGCCCCACCATCACTTCCTGCCCTATAATTTGGGTCATATCATGGATTCTTCCTTCCTTGTGCTTTTATGGGTTCATGCTGCACTCCTGTTTGAATACTCCCAAATGTTTTAGCGAAAAGAAAAGCTGTATATACATTGAGGAAGCAAATACAAGTGGGACTGCAAAAAGACTGTGAAAAAAGTGCAAAACACACACAGTTTTTTCATAATGCCCATTTTTAATAAACTTTTTGAAGACCCTTCACAGGGCAAAATGTTAACAATTGTTGAAAATAAACAAAGAGTATGTGATGTGTATTGGATTATCCTTGCAACTGTAAATGTAAATTTTTTTTAAATAAAATCTTGGTGAAACATGTACCAGCCTTATACTGAATGTAAGGCATAATTTTAAATATTTATTGGTTTATTTTTATATAATTTTGATTAAATTGTAATACTCATGATTATTAATGGTCAATGAGCTCACAGTCAGTGTGGCCAACATAATAATAGCCAATCTGAGAGAGTTGGACTTGGTGGCATCTTAAATTAGAAAAAAAAATCAAACACTTAGAGCTTTACAATGGAGTTTAAACAATTTTTTTATTTAGAGTTTCTTGGTTTTGGTTTTGGTTTTTTGCTATAGGATGCATGTGCTTGCCAGAAAGACAGAGAGAGACAGAGAGACAAAAAGTGAGAAATCATCCCCCAGGGAGGATGGCCACGCCACAATTCCTTCTCCTCAATCCTCCTCTCAGGATCTTGGGCACACACGCACACGCGCCGGCATGGGTTTAAGTCACCAGATCAAGGACTAGAACCACGGTCGACTACATGGGAGTCCAATGACATAGCCATTACGCCAACTTCTGGTCCCAAGTATGAACCATTTTTAATTTCACTATGTATGTGCATTTTTACAGTAAAATATGATCATGTAAACAATAAAATATGATAATGTAAACAATAAAACACTTTGTGGAATCAGTAAAGTACAATGCTCTGTGAGGTAATTCTATGTGGTAAGTCCTCTAGTTCAAGTCCAGAGGCCTCCCTGAATATACCACTTGTACATATGTCCAGGATCTGGGACTTGCTGAAGACTAGAGGTGGATTTTAATACCAAAACCCTGTTGGGAATACTCTTTCTTTCTCTCTCTTACTCATGAAGAAATAAATGAAATACTTTTAAAATTAAAAATAAAACACTTTGAATTATAAAATATATCATATGATTCAATGTTATAAATGGAGTGGAAATAAGAGTTGAAGGAGAAAGAAGAATGCCCTAAAATTTTTAACTAATAAAAAACTCATTTGTGCATTTTTAAAATGGATAATAGTGGATATAAAATTGCTAATATATTAAGACTCCTTTGGAAAGGCCAGCTGGTGGCATGATGGTTAAGATTGTTGGATCCCAAATGGTTCACTGTGCAGTTCAAGTCCTGGACACAGAGGCTTGAAAAATATGCCAGGTACAATTGCAGACATGCCCAAATGAGGAGTGATTTCCTCTCACTTTCTCTCTCTCTCTCTCTCTCTCTTTCTGTCTCTGTCTCTCTCCAATGCACTCTCTAACAAATAAAAATAAATAAATAAAATAGGATTCTTTTAAGGTAATTTAGAAGAGTTTTGCAATTTTAAAAAAAATACAAATATTTTCAATACACAGTAAATAATATTTTCAGCTATTTAAATTTTTAATGAAAATTTAAATATCAATAAAAATGCTTATGAAAAAGTATTTTAGGGAATTCACAAGAAAAAACATTTGAATATATTTGTTCTAAGTCTGAAAAGTTGGTTCTATAATTGTAGAGAAATATCTCATAAATGTCAGGACGTCTGAGGGCCAGCCAGTGGTGTGGTAGTTAAGGCAGCTGGATCCCACGTGGCCAACTGTAAAGTTCAGATCCTGGACATGGCAGTTTGAAAGCCATGCTAAGAATATGTACACATGTGCCCAAAATCCTGAAAGGAAGGAGAAATGGAAAAGAAGGGACTGTGGCATGACTATCCCCCCAGGGGTCATGTGCTTTCTCACTTTCCTTTTTTCTCTTTCTCTCTCTCTCTCTGTTGAGTGTACGTGCCTTCTGGCAAGTTCAAAAAGGAAGGAAAATTAAAAGAGCCTACTTGAATTAGTACTCAGGTTCAATGGAAGATCAGTCAGTGTAGAGTATATTTGTCTCTAGTATGGACAGAAATAATAAACTCTGTAAAATATTTTAAAAGGTTAATTCTAAATAAAAAATATTGGGTTGTCAGAAAACTCATGATGTATTTTCTTATGTTTTTCTATGCAAAGATGTGTCATGACTTTTCCAACAATCTAATATGTGTGACTATAGACAATTTATAATAAATAAAAATATTTACAGATGAACATCTTTCAGGTGTCCTCAACATGTGCAATGAGGTCTTACAATCCTCAAACAGGTTTTAAGGGCAAAACCACAAGCTGGAGGGAGAGGAGGAAAAGGGATGGGAGGAAGTTATTTGGGGACAATGATCCCTAACTACCAGGATCAATAACAAGGGTGGCATCAATCCAAAGTTGAAGAGTAGTCTCTGGGTAGATGTCCTTGCAGAAGTAATTGTGTCAGGTTGCAATGGTCTTTGTACAATGCTGTGGTTCTGGCAGAGTTCTTTAACTGTTTCTGTTATCAGGTGTGCTAGCATTTAAAAAAAAAAAATCACCTCTTCCGTGACCTTTCTGATTTGGTATATTCAGGGCAGACATAAATTACATCATTTTGAATCTAAAATTTTTCCGCACTAGCCGCTTTTATCTACTTGAATGTAGGCATGGAGAAAAGAATGAGATTTACTCATGTTAGGATTTTGCCAGGAATAAAACAATAGTAGAGAAAAAAGAAAGTTAATGGTATATTTCAAAGAATGATTACGGTGACTGAGCACATAGAGAAAGGAGAGCAGTAAGGAAATAATGGGGATAAGGGATATGATATTGTGGTGAGACTGATAAATTGTGAGTTCTGGTAAATTCAAAATATTGCCAAAATCACAGAAACAGAGAAATTGAGCAACATAGAGTAGGCAGTGACTTAGCAATGGGACTCAAAGTTAAGAATATTAAGGGTATGGTAGACAAAATTCTAAAATGACCCTACTCCTTCCCAGAGTCAGGCCCTCGGATATTCTCCTTCATTTGAGGATAGGAGGGACTTATGAATAAATGGATATCATACAGGTGATTAGGCTATGTTATATAGCATTGCTGACTTTAAGAAACTGTGAGAATATAGGCTCCCTCATAGCCTAATGGTTAAAGGAGCCACCTACCACATACCCAACCCCAGGCCCAATTCCAGCCGCAGGGGCTTGAAAGAGGCACGTATGTATGTGTGCCCCAAATCCTGATGAAATAAAGAAATGGAGCAGGACTTGCAGTGTGAACATTCCCCATAGGAGAGTGCTTTCTGTCTCTGTCTCTCCCTCTCTCTCTCTCTCTCTTGTGAGAGCACATGCCTTCCAGCAATTATAAAGTGTGGGGGAGAATATCCTAATTAGAGCACTGCTTAAAAGAAACAGAGCTGTTCCTAATGAAAAAGATTTGAAATATGGAAAGGATTCTACAGAAGGGAAAGTCTCCATTACTGGCTATGAATATTTAGGAGACTATGTGTCAAGGAATGTGGATGGCCTCTAGAAGCTGAGAATATACCCAACAGAGAGCCAGCAAGGGGTAGGGATATCAGTCCACAACTGCAAGTGATAGAAGTCTGCCACAACCACATGAGCTCCATGTAAGAACATCAGCCTAGTAAGACTGCAGCGTACCCAACCATGGATGCCCAGACTTAGACCAGCATAACTTTGGGCTAACAAATGAGAGTTGTTTTACGGTGCTCCATTTGTGGTCATTTCCTATCCTTTGTGTAAATGTAAATTTCTATGCCCAAAGGATTGAGAGGCTAAGGATGGGTGGAGGACAATGTATTGGAGAAATTAAGATGTTATAGTGTTGGAAGTTTATTCTATATCAAGTCATCTACAGTTATGAAAGGACTAAGGTGGAAAGAGAGAATCAAGTGTTAAAATCTTCAAAGCACAGGGCCAGCAGGTGGCATAGCGGTTAAGTCACTGGACTCTCACATGACCAATCGTGGTTTGAGTCCTGGACTTGGTGACTTAAAAATCATGCTGATCAGGGACCAGCAGGTGGTGTAGTGGTTAAGGCACTGGATACTCCCACATGGCCAACCACCATTTGAGTCCTAGACTTTGTGGCTTGCTTTTTCACTTTCCCTCTCTTTCTCTTTCTATGTGTGTGTGTGTGTGTGTGTGTGTGTGTGTGTGTGTGTGTGTGTCTGGGCAAATTAAAATAAATGAATGAATAAATAAAATTCCATGAATAATTATTTTTAAAAAATCATACTGAGTACATGTGTATGTGTGCTCAAGATCCTGGGAGGAGACTGGAGGAGAAGGGATTGTGGCCATCCCTCCCGGAGGTGATTTCTCACTTTCTCTCTCACCGTGTCTGTCTGTCTCTCTCTCCCCAGCGAGCACACATGCCCCAAGGTAAAAACTTCTCAAAACAAAACAAAATAAAACCTTCAAAGAATGAAGGACATGAACTGGTGGAGGATGGTTTTTTTGTTTGTTTGTGTGTTTTGTTTTGTTTTGTTTTAACTGAAATAGGAGGGATGAGAATGAAATAACCTGATGGCAAACAATATTAAGCCGGGAATGAGATAGTGAGGAGGAGACATGGGAATGGTCTGGAATAAAAATGTGCAGCAAGAAAGACATTACTGGGCCACCTCTAGGCCCAGTAGTAGGAGGCTGTATGAGGAAAAACAACCTCTACTTGAAGGAACCATAGAGAAAATATTTACTTTAGCAGAGCAGAGGAGGAAGGTACAGAGAATTCCAAGAGTTGAAGACGTGGTAAGTCTTTCCGATAACAGACTCAGAGCTTCTTAGAGGATTGTCTATTGATGATAATGTGTATGATAATAACTTTAACTGGACTGGTGTGCAATATATTCATGCTGGGAAAATTCATTTTACAAGCTGTTGTGATGTACAGTGATTGAATGTATAAAATAAATTAAATATATATATGTACATATCTATATACATATATATATATGAGATAAATAAGTATTCAAAGGAAAAAGAGGATAAAATTTACAGAAGTGAATACTGTGATCAGCAGCACATTATACAGTAAATACAGTAGTAAATGTCGCATGACTGTTTCTCTACGTGTTCTTCAGTGTAGAGTGATGATGTAATGATTCAAGAAATTTAAATATAAATCCGTAGCTTAAACCAATGAGAAATTTTAGTATATCTGATAAAAGTAGTTACACGTCCTATCAATAATCCGTCATAAACATTGTATTTCTCATTTACATTTTTCATAAGAGTTAAGCAGCAATGATTTTGAGATTATGCTTAATAACAAAGACTTCCAGTAGAATTCTTCATTACTAGGTACTTTTCCACTGTGTAGGTAGGCTAACCTTTCTGAGAAAGTGTGGTAGAAATTCTTCTCTGTTAAAAGTCAAGGTCACAACCATTGTCCACCAAGAATACATACCTAATTTCTGAATGGAAGTGGGCCAAGGAAGATCTTGACTTTCTGCAGAGTTATCTGTCCTTATACACAAACAAGTAGGTGATTTAAGCCACACAGTATAGAATATGGGCATAATAATTTTAACATAAATAGGTATTTTAAGTACATAATAACAAACACTCATTTTAGTCAGAAAACAATACTGACCAGCACCATTTAACTTGGAGTGATACACATTCCTGATAAAATGTCTATTAAAAAATTAGTTTCAAAATGTCAGGTCAAAGGAGATGAATGTGTTGTTTTGTTGTATGGGATTGTTATTTGACAAAAGGTATTAGGAAACATCTATAAGGAATGATAATTAGTTTTAAAATAGTATAAAGCTGGGGGGAGAGGGGGGCTAATAATTAGAGGACAAAAGCTGTTGCCATTGTCTACTCTAACTTATGAAAATAGGATTGTGGGATTGTGTGACAGGGAACAGGCCCTTCCTGACATACATCACAAAATAGCCCTAGAGAAGGACCTAGCAGTGGTGGAGACACTCCAAGTGTCTAAAAAACTACCACAAGGGGCACTCTATTAAAAACAGATCATCAGACATATTTCCAGACCTACCCTGATGACAGTTTCAACTCTGAGCCAATAAAGGAAGCAACAAACAATAAAGTCTCTGGATATAATTAGGACACACTAAAATTTTCATGGAAAATTCTGGACATCCTGAGGAAAAACAAGTATGTTATCTTAAAATACTGATAAGCAGGAAGGGAACTCCAGTTGTAGTTAAGCATGGGCTTTACACCTGCCACACTTTGCTCTCATGGTTTTATGGCCCAAGATGCCATAAACCAGTGGTTCCCAACCTTTTAGCACCAAGGAGCAGTTTTGTAGAAGATAATTTTTTCACCAACCAGGGGTTGGGATCAATGGTTTAGGGATGATTCAAGTGCATTACATTTACTGTGCACTTTATTTATATTATTATCACATTTTAATATTACTAAGTAATTATACAGCTTACCATAATGCAGTATTTGCAGTCCCCAGAGGTAGCATCACTGCCTCAGCTCACCTCAGATCATCAGGCTTTAGAGTCTCATAAGGAGTGCACAGTCTAGATCCCTCACATGTGCAGTTCACAATAGGGTTAGCACTCCCATGAGAATCTAATGTTACCACTGGCTTGACAGGAGGCAGAACTCAGGTGGTAATGCAAGTGAAGGGGAATGGCTGTAAATACAAATAAAGCTTCCTTTGCTTGCCCATCATTCACCTCCTGCTGTGTCACCCAGTTTTTTACAGGCAAGAGACTGGTACGATCCATGTTCTGGAGGTTGACAACTCCTTCTATAAACAGTTGGCAGGTGACTTGAGCAAATAGCAACAATTCCTATATGCCTACTTTGTGCACTTTACACACATGATTTTGTTTCATTTTCACAATGTTCCAGGTGCAGCGTCCCCATTTTCAGAGGAGGGCCAGAGAAGCTAGGACACTCATCAGAGGTCACAGAGACAACTAAGGGTAGAGGGGCAGAGGACTGGAATCTTGATCAGCTTGGCTATGTTATTAACCCTCTTACTACCACACTTTCTCAGAAAGGTAATCTACACAGTGGAAAAGTATCTAATAATGAAGGTACAGTGTTGCCATCTTAAGAAATTAGTGTGTTTATGCAGGAAGCTACCCAATAAGCACACACACAAAAAAAAAAAAAAAAAAAAAAATCTGCTCAAAGGATGTAGAAAGACAAGGAGAACCTATTTTGGTGGGGAGAGCAAACTCCACATTGGCAAGGTGAGCTACAAATGCACAGGAAAATAGGGAAAGACTTTTTGTCTCTTTAGTAAGAACATGGCAAACAAGGAAACAGGTCGACTTCTAAAAGCAAGGTTATAAGTGAGCAAATGACAAAGAGAAAGCAAAACTCTTCCACTCATAGTTTGTGTCCATTTTTTTCTGTCTCTAGAGAGACCTAGAGCTTTTTCCTGCCAAATGCTTTTAGCATTATGAAAGTCCTTATTCTAGCTACACATGGCCCTGGAACAGTTTGCTCTCTTACAGTCTTAACATTTTCAACAAGCTCACTTAAATAGTATTACTGGCTTTCTGGCAGCTTCAGTTACTTATCTGGGGGGGTAAGAGATTACACATATGTATTACTCATATGCCTGTGCAAATGTGTGTGCGTGTGTGTGTGTGTGTGTGCTTGCACCATGGAAATGCCCATTTTTTATAAATTACTACTAAAAGGAGAGGAACACAGGTGAGAATTACTACCAGTCCCCTAGGAACAGATGTCAGGTTTTTTTTCCTAATACTTTTGAGAGAAGTTGAGGGTTTGGCTTTTATCTCCACCTGTTGTCTGCCTGCAAAGAGGGTTGCTTGATAACACTGCTCTAATTTTGTTTTGTTTTGATTCCTCTGAGAGATTCAAAGGATCAGAGAAAGGTTCATTGTAATTCAGCAATTAGCGTGTCTGCTGCTTTCTACTCCTGACCAAAAATGCAAGGTCACTCTGTCCTGTGAAAGTCATTTCCTGCCAACATCTTACACATTAATTTGCTGGCATTAAAATCCAGGGGCAAGGAAGAGTAAAATGTCAAAAGTTCCGGCAGATTTTGTGCACAGAACAGCAGGAAAAAGTGAGTGAAAGAGGCCTTGCAGGCAACTGCTCTTCTTTGATCCAAAAAGAGCATTCCTTCAGTTTTCATGTATGAAAATAACAAAAAAGAAGAGTTTAAAGCCCTAGCTTCTAAAAGACATCTCACTGAGAATTAATTCTTCAAAAAGATCACATTCACCTTGTCACTCCCCTGTTCCCAAACCTTCCCCATATCATGGTATCTGAATCTTCAGCCTGGCTTTCAACATTCTCTACAGCTAATATTCAACCTTCCTCCTAAGCTTATTTCTTACCCTCCCTTACAGGATCATTCCATCCACTCGAAGTGTTTTGTATCAAACATTTTTCCTTTCCAGTTTTGACAATGTATTTAGCCTCAAAGTGGGGTCCACTTCATGGGCCTGCAACTAGCACAGCTGCACAGGTTGCTCTACCTACAAAAGGACCCCACATTTGGATTTAATGTTCCATGTCTGCCATCTTGAAATTAATTTGTCTTTGAACTTGTGTTTTGTCAATTTGTACACAGGACCACGAAGCCTCAGTGCCTACACATTCCTACCTCCTGCTGCCTTCCTGACTCTGAGATGGGTTCTCAGTGCCACTCAGATCCCCTTGCCTAATCCCATCCTACAGCCCAAAATGGGGACCTGGACAGGCCAGGGAGAGTTGGGTTTGGGCATGAAGCCCATGGCAATTCAGGACATAGCCAAGTGGAGATTGTGCCACCATGAGCTCATGGTGCCACGGTGCAGTCTCTTACCTATCTAAGTATGGAAAACATCCTGAAGTGGAAGTTGCAATCCCTGAGGATCACCCACTGCTAAGTATTCGATGGTGGGCCTGTGTGAAGGGGAGGATAGCATGCTTGTCTGTCTGGGGCACTGAGTTTTCATTTCACATTGGACGCTGAAAATTCCATAACCTGCCCTGCTTAAAATATTAGGTTCCCTATACTTCTCTTTCTATCAGATTTCATATTGATAATTTTGGCTCTTTATTCAAACTGTTGAGATTATTTGGAATTAATGTCATTATGAATGCTATACACATGTGTCTTAAACATTTCTCTAAACAATTAACATAAAGGACAACAGAGCTGAAGATAGTTTTATAGCACCCACAACAGGGAAGCTTCTTGTTGGTTTCACTCAATTTATGAACTATTTTTGTTATCAACTCATTGATCTGACACCATGAATGTATTATCACTAGGCTAACATCTCTCCATTTTGTCCTCAAAAAAGATTATTACTAAATACCACCTCCTTCTTCTTTCCTCTGCCACCCACAGCCCTCCTCAACTAGATCCACTTATACCTCCCATTTCTAAAGTTTAGCTACACCCTAGGATCTCAGACCAATTATTTGAATTCTTTTCCAAAGAAAGATTATCCTGCAAATACTTTTTTAAAAAAAAGCAAGACATATTTTATTGGACAATAGGACAGAGCATAAATTGAGCTCCACTTCACTGAAGCAAAGGCAGGAGGTCTTTTAAATGTTGGGATGTGGGCCAGCAGATGGCATAGTGGTTACATCACTGAACTCCCACATAGCCAACTACAGTTCAAGGCCCAGACCCAGTGGGTTGAAACTCATGTCGGGTGTGTGTGCATGCATGCCCAAGCTCCCAGGAGGAGAATGGAGGAGAAGGGATTGTGATATGAACACTTTCCCTCTCATTGTCTCTGTCTCTCTCTCCATGTGCATGTGCCCTAAGGCAAAAACCTCTACAAAATAAATAAATAAATAAATGTTGGGATGTGCTAAAGGTAAAGTCCTGGATGGAGAGAGTTAGGGGGAGACTGGAGAAGTAATTAGGCCATCTGTGTTTGCTAACTGGTCCTATCCTCCCATGGAGACTGGGACACACGGACCTTATCCTTCTTCATGATTATATTGAATAGGAGGGCTCCAGATCTTTGAGAAAGACGTTCCTTGGTTTCAAAATGTACCTCTCAAAGGGGCAGAGAAAGAGCTCCCAGTCACAAGTTTTCTAAGATAAATGCTCTAAGAAAAAGACATCAGGAGCCTGTAGTCACATTTTGCCTGAAACAAACAAATTCTTTTGGCCACACTGAGCAGGCATTTAAGGGGTTTAGGGTCTTCATCCTTCATCCTGTGGCCTTGAGTTGATAGAAGCTGTGTTCAAGCTTAGTCAAGTCTCTTAGTATGAGAGGAGGGGCAGTGTAGACAGAGTCTTTCATAACAGGAATTTTGCTCTTATCATCTTTGCCCATTCCAGTGCCCACCAATTCCCTCCTACACTCATCTGACTGAGAATGCAATGTATTATTGCTGACCACTGGTCTTCCTGAATCTCAACTCCCTGCCAGAATGTGTCCCAAGAGGCTCTCAGGAGCTAGGATTTTCTCAGGACCTGAGGCTTTACCCTCAGTCTCTCACCTGGAGGCAATTAGAGAGTGAACAGTAGAAACCTCTATAGAGACACCATTTGCCTAAAGAGTGACTATTACACCCCATTGCTCCCAGAAACTTCTTTATCATGGATATGCACCCCAGGATTTACCCTGCCTGGATGAGCGGTCTGGGGCAATACTCAGCTCCTCACTACTATCTTACCTCAAGCCAAGCACTCTGCCTGCATCTTTTTTTTTTTTTTTTTTTAATTTTTTTATTCCCCATAACAAGCCCACAAGGGGCAAAATGATGCACAGAAGAGTTCAGTAATGTAAGTAATGGAGGAGGTTAGCAATTACATCTTCATTTTGTTTCTATCTTCTGCACCAAGGATAATGAGACAAACTGGAAGAAACTGGAGCCCCCAAGGGGTAAAAAGAGATTCAGAAAATACTCAGAGCTTAAAATGCATATAAACCTTGGGGCCCCCAAAATTACCACCGAGGGCACAAAGAAGTGATCAAAGAATCACATCAGTGGTCTTTGCAACTCCCTGGAGATTGGAGGAAATGCCAAAAGGCTAAAGATAGCAAATGGTTTCTTGATGGCCATAAAAGGGAGACTTGGTTGTTCACAGCAATGCAGAGAGCCCTCAATCCACTAGCTTCCTGTTGATTTCCAGGGAAATTCCCAAACCAACATTGAGCATATCTTGGTGAGGTCTTAGGAGCACACCATGACTGATACAGATGTGCATTAAAAAAGTCATTTTTCCCTCTTTATTACTTATTAATCTAATATATGAGACAAAACTGAGAAGAGTATATAAATAACAGAATAAGAATTTAATGGCATTCTAAAACAACAGAACAGCTATTATTATTTGGTGGTTTTAGCAATCACTTGTTGCAAACATTAAATGAAGAAAATCCTGCTTGATAGATTTTTAGTCCATTCTCTTACTAATAACAGGAAATATGTGAGTCTAGATAAATCACAAAGACAGAAGTGTATTTAGCTCATGGTTTGCAGGTTCAGGATCAAAGGACTGCATATGGTAAGGGTCGCCTTGCTGGCAGATAACATAACAGTGGACCTCACATGTCTGCAGACAAGCTTGAGCAGAGCATCTCTCTGTCTCATTCCCTGTCCTTATAAAATTGCCAAAATTCAATCATGAAAGCCCCATCCTAATGCCTAATCACTCCCCAAAGGCCTCACCTTTCAACATCATAATTATATTAAGCTTCATCTTCATACTTACACAATACAAACAAATTACAACACATGAATGGGGGGAGGGACACGGTCAAACCCTACCAACAACAATTTATATTTAAAAATCTAGGTTTAGTTTTAAGTTGTTGCCTTTAGCCTCAATATAACTCAACAAGAAAGGCAGTCACAAAATACCTAACCCAACTTCATACCATGCTAATGAAAGTTAAATAAAGTAGGTCAAAATCCCAATATACTAGACAAGACCATATCAAGAGCAAGGACCAGCAGAGGGCATAATGTCACTGAACTCCCACATAGTTGACCGTGGTTCAAATCCTGGACCCAGAAGCTTAAAACCAATGCTGGTTGGGAACCAGCAGTTAGTGTAATGGCTATGTCGCTGGACTCCCATGTAGTCGACCGCGGTTCGCGTCCTGGATCCGGTGGCTTAAAACTCACGCCGGGCACGTGTGCGTGCGTGCCCAAGATCCCGAGAGGAGAATGGAGGAAAAGGGATTGAGGCATGGCCATCCCCCCTGGGGGGGGGGGTGATTTCTCGCTTTCTGTCTCTATATCTCTCTCTGTCTGTCTGGCGAGTGCACGCGCCCTATAGCAAAAACCTCTCAAAAAAAAAAAAAAAAATGCTTGCTGGTTGCATGTGCACGTGTATCCAAGATCCAGAGAGGAGAAAGGAAGAGAAGGGATTGCAATGTGGCCATCCCTCCTGGGGAGGTGGTTTCTCACTTTCTCTCTGTCTCTGTCTCTCTGTCAAGTACATGCACCCTGTAGTAAAAATCTCTCTAAAAAATAAGAGTACTGGGAGATGGTGGTGGTGGTGGTGGGGGGGTGGTTCCAGGTTGACATTTATTAACAGAAATATTGGCAACTAGAAAATATTATATAAGTATTATAGATTGATCAATATTCTTATAGAAATAGCCCTCTATATATCAGAAGCAGCCTGATTAGAGTTAGTAGAATTTAAATCCTATTTTGTTAGGATTCTTTTGATTTTAATGGGAATAAACTTATGTATCATAAAGAGAAATTTTATTATTTCATTGGCTCAAGAAACCAGGATGATTAGGAGACCGTCGGAAAGGGGAATGACCGTCAGGCTTCCAAAGCCAGAGACTTCATGCTTCTAGACATTCTCTCTCTCTTCCTACTTTCATTGAGGCTTCACTTCAGTTCAACCTTATTATTTTCTGTTGTGGATCAGTATTCCAAGGACTAGCATATAGCATAATAGTTACGTCACTGGGCTCCCACAGAGTAAATTTCGGTTCAAGTCCTGGACCTGGAAGCTTAAAGTCACACTGAATACATGTACGTGTGTTCCCAAGATCCCAAGAGGAGAATGGAGAAGGGATTGCAGTGTGGTCATCCCCCCGGGGGATGATTCTCTCTTTCTTTCTTTTTAATTTTATTTTTTAATTAATTTTTAGTTATTATTTATACATTAAATTGCTATACATCATTTAGATTGTGGAGAGACTTTACCAAGCATGATAATATACTTCAGTCCAGCCCAGTTGAGACTATTATACACATTCTCATCAACAAATAAAGAAAACCCAATCTGTGTCCCACAAGTGTCCTACCTCTCCACTCCCGCCCCCCAAAATTTCCTTTCCTACACTCTTCCCCTCCCACACTCTCTTTCCACTTTGTCTCTAGTGTCCATTACAATTTTTAATGCTTTAATGTTCTCCAGTCTTTCACTCTATCATAGAGTGTGGGCAGTCAGTATATGTTAAGTGGAGATATACAATGTTTCTCTTTCATAGCCTGACTTGCTTCACTCAGCAATAAATCTTCCATATTCATCTACTTTTTTTTTTTTTTTTTTGGAAGGTTTTTTGCTATAGGGCGCGTGCGCTCGCCAGGCAGACAGAGAGAGACATAGAGACAGAAAGCGAGAAATCACCCCCCAGGGGGGATGGTCACGCCGCAATCCCTTCTCCTCCATTCTCCTCTCGGGATCTTGGGCACGCACGCACACGCGCCCGGCGTGAGTTGTAAGCCACCGGGTCCGAGACGCGAACCGCGGTCAACTACGTGGGAGTCCAGCGACATAGCCATTACGCTAACTGCTGGTTCCCATATTCATCTACTTTTTAGCAAATGCCAGGGCCTTGTTGTTTTTTATGGTTGAATAGTATTCCATGCAGTATATGTGCCATAATTTTTCAATACATTCATCTGTTTGTGGACATTTGGGTTGGTTCCATGTCTTAGCAATCGTGAATGATGCTGCAATGAAAATAGTTATGCAAGTGCTTTTCTGACTAAGTGCTCTCCTGTCCTTTGGGTACATACCCAGGAGTGGAATTGCTGGATCATATGATCGTTCTCTTTGAAGGTCTTTGAGGAATCTCCATATTGTTCTCCACAGTGGCTGGACCAATTTACATTCCCATCAACAGTGTAGGAGTAGTCCCCTTTCACCACATCCTCTCCAGCATTTATCATTATTTGTTTTTTTCATCTTCACCGTTCTGACTGGGGTAAGGTAGTATCTCATTGTCTTAATCTGCATCTCCCTTGTAATGAGGGATGTTGAGCATTTTTTCATATGCTTTTTTGGCTATTCATATGTCTTCCTTACAGAGTTGTTTATTCAGCTCATTTTCCCATCTTTTAATTGGGTTAATCATTTTCTTCTGGGTAAGCTGCTTGAGTTCCCTGTGTTTTCTGGTTATCAGTCCCTTATCTGAGGTACAGTTAACAAAAATTCTCTCCCATTCCAAGGGGTGTCGATTCACACTACTTACGGTATCCTTTACTGTGCAGAAACTCCTTAATCTGATGTAATCCCACCTGTCTATATTGGGGGTTATTGCCTGTGTTTTGTGGGTCTTGCTTAAGAAATCTTTGCCTACCCCAATGTCTCCTAGAGTTCACCCAGTGCTTCCACCAGCAGTTTTATAGTTTGCGGTCTTAGGTTTAGATCTTTGATCCACTTTGATTTGATTTTTGTTAATGGTGACAGACAGGGATTCAGATTCATCTTTTTGCAGGTGAATATCTAGTTTTTCCAGCACCATTTGCTAAAGACGTTTCCCTTTTCCCACTAGATTAACTGGTACCCTTTGTCAAAGATGAGTTGGCTGTATGTTTTGGGGGTTATTTCTGGAGTCTCTACTCTGTTGCATTGGTCTTCATGTCTGTTTTTGTCTCAATACCATGCTGTTTTTTTTTCTTACTTTTTTTTTTTTTTTTTGGAGAGGTTTTTGCTATAGGGCATGTGTGCTCGCCAGAAAGACAGAGAGAGACAGAGAGACAGAAAGTGAGAAATCACCCCCCAGGGGGGATAGCCATGCCGCAATCCTTTCTCCTCCATTCTCCTCTCAGGATCTTGGGTACACACACACATGTGCCCGGTGTGAGTTTAAGCTGTCGGGTCTGGGACTTGAACCGCAGTCAACTACATGGGAGCCCAGTGACATAGCCATTACGCTAACTGTTGGTCCCCCAATACCATGCTGTTTTGATGATCACAGCTTTGTAATGTATTTTGGGGTCAGGAAGTGAAATGCCACCTACTCCAATCTTCTTGCGCAGAATGGCTTTAGCAAAAAGGGGTCTTTATGGTTCCAGACAAATGCTCTGATTGTCTTTTCTAGATCTGTGATGAATGTCTCTTGTAACTTTATAGGAATTGCATTAAACATGTAGATTAATTCGGGTAGGTTACCCTTTCGATTATATTGATTCTGCCAATCCAGGAACATGGGATGTCCTTCCACTTTTTAGTGTCCTTTTCAATTTCCTTCTTAAGGTTTTCATAGTTTTTTTTGTAGAGGTCTTTGACTTCCTTGGTTAGTTTTATTCCTAAGTATCTTATGCTTCTTGTGGCTACGGTGAATGGAATTACTTTCTTCAGTTCTGTCTCTGTCTGCTTGTTGTTTCTGTATAGAAATGTTATAGATTTTTGTACGTTAATTTTATATCCTGCCACTTTACTGCATGCATTTATTACTTTGAGAATTTTTTTCATGGATACTATTGGGTCTTCTATGTATACAATCATGTCATCTGCAAACAGAGATAATTTCAGCTCTTCTTTCCCTATTGGGATACCTTTTATTTCCTTCTCTTGTCTGATCACATTGGCTAGAACTTCCAGTACTATATTGAATAGGAGTAGAGAAACTGGGCAGCCTTGTCTTGTACCTGTTTTTAGTGGAAAAGCATTCAGTTTTTCCCCATTCAGTATAATGTTAGCTGTATATTTTTCATAAATGGTTTTTATTATACTGAGAAATTGTCCTTCTATTCCAATTTTACTGAGAGTCTTGATCATAAAGCCATGTTGTATTTTGTTGAATGCTTTTTCCACATTGAAATGATCATAGGGTTTTCACCTTTCTTTCTGTTAATATGGTGTATTACATTTATGGTTTTATGTATGTTGAACCACTCTTGCATCCCTGGAATAAAGCCTACCTGGTCGTGATGAATAACCTCTTTTTTACATGCTGTTGAATATGGTTAGCAAGTATCTTGTTGAGAATTTTTGCATCTATATTCATCAGGAATATAGGTCTGTAGTTTTCCTTTTTTGTCATATCCTATCTGTTTTTGGGGAATGAGGGTTATGGAGGCTTCATAGAATGAATTTAGAAGGGTTCCATCCTTTTGGATCTCTAGAAACAGTGTGAGTAGAATGGGGGTTACCTCTTCTTTAAAAATTTTGTAAAATTCAGCAGTGAAGCCATTGTGGCCTGGACTTTTCTTTATTGGGAGGTTATTTATTACTGATTCTATCTCATTGCTTGTTATAGGTCTATTCAGGCTCTCTATGTCTTCCTGAGTCAATCTTGGTAGATTATATGTGTCCAGAAATTTGTCCATCTCATCCAGGTTTTCTTCTTTGTTGGCATAGAGTCACTCATAGTATCCTCTAATGATGTTTTGTATTTCTGTTATGTCTGTTGTAATGTTGCCTGATTCATTGCAAATTTGACTTATCCAGTTCCTTTCTCTCTTCTTCTTAATTAGTGTGACAAATGGTGTGTCAATCTTGTTTATCTTTTCAAAGAACAAACTTTTGCTTTCATTTAGTTTCTGTATAGTTCATTTATTTTTTATTTCATTTATTTCCGCTCAAATCTTTATTATTTCTTTTCTCCTGGCAGTTTTTGGACTTTTTTGTTGTTATTTTACCAATTTTCTGAGGTATGATGTTACGGTGTCCTTTTGCCACCTTTCCATCTTTTTCTTGTGCACACTAATTGCTATGAACTTCCCTCTTATGACTGCTTTTGCAATATTCCATAGAATATGGAATCTTGTGTATTCATTATCATTAGATTCCATGAATATTTTTATTTCCATCTTAATCTCTGCAATAGTCATGGAGTCATTCAGAAACAGGTTATTTAGTTTCTATGTATTTGTATATTTTCAAGGGCTTTTCCTGAGATTAATATCAAGTTTAATTCCATCAAGGTTGGAGAAGATGTTGGATATAGTTTCTATGCCTTTGAATCTGTAAAGGCTGGTTTTATGCCCTATCATGTGATCAATCTTTGAGAAAGTACCATGTGGGCCTGAGAAAAAGGTATATTTTGTGTTTTTTGGGTGAAAAATTCTATAGATGTCTATCAAGTCCATCTGATTTATGGTATCATTTAGGTCCTGAATCTCTTTGTTTATTTTGTGTCTCATTGACCTGTCTAAAGGAGATAATGGGGTGTTGAGATATCAAACAATTATAGTATTACAGTCTATCTCTCCTTTTAGATCTAGCAATCTTTCCTTTACATATTTGGATGCTCCTGAAATCAGTGCACAGATATTTATAATCATTGTATCTTCTTGGTGAATAAGCACTTTACTACTATATAATTCCCTTCTTTGTCTTTTCTTACAGTTTTTGTCTTAAAGCCTGTTTTCTCCAAAATCAGTATAGCGACTCCTGCTCTTTTTTGGTTTCCAATTGCATGGAATACCTTTTTCCAGCCCTTCACTTTTAGTCTATGTATGTCTTTAACCATGAGATGGCTTTCTTGTAGGCAGCAGATGGAGGGTTTCTGATTTTTAATCCATTCGGCCAGTCTGTGTCTCTTGGTTGGAGAATTTAATCCATTAACATTCAACGTTATTATTAATATTTCCAGACTTGCCCCTACCATTAAGTTGGCCATATTCCTGGTTGTTTTTTGTTCTCTTATTGCTGTCTGTATCTCTTTAGTTATCTTGGTATAGTACTCCTTTCAAAATTTCTTGAAGAGCTGATCTGGAGTTGGTAAATTCTATCAGTTTTTGTTTATCCAAGAATGTTTTTATGTTCTTTTCCCATATGTAGGATGATCTTGCATGGTATAGTATTACTGGTTGAAATTGTTTTTCATTTAACATTTTGAATATATTTCCCCATTCTTTTCTTGCTTGCATTGTATCTGATGAGAGGTCTGGTGTTAGTCTGATGGGATAGCCTTTGTAAGTGATTTGATTTTTCTCTCTCACCTATCTTAGTTATCTTGTCTTTGTCTGTCATTTTGGCCAATCTAGCTATAATGTGGCATGGAGAAGATCTTTTTGGATTGATTCTACTTGGGGTTCTTTGTATTTCTTGGGTCTGAATGTTTCAGTGCCTCTCTAGACTTGGAAAGTTTTCCTCCAGGACTTCGTGGAATAGATTGTCAAAGCTCTTATTAGTTTCTTCACCTTCTGGGATACCAATTATTCATATATTTGGGAGTTTCATGGTATCTCGTATTTCTCGCATATTATCCTCAGTTTTCTTGGCTGTTTTCTCAGTATTTCTGATCATTTTTTCTAGGTGATTGGTTTTGTCTTCTACTTCTGAAATTCGATCCTCTGCATGGTCTAACCTGCTTTTGATACCTTAGAGGAAGGTTTTAATTTCCTGTATTATAGCCTTCATGTCTAACAGTTCCATTTAATTCTTTTTGTGGTGTCCAATTCTTCCTTCATATTGTGGAAGGACTTCCTCGTCTCTTGGAGCTCAATGTCTTTTCTCTTGCATTGCATAGAATTTTGTTACCATAAATAGTGTAAATTCTTTTTCTGACATTTCAATAACATGCTCTAAATTTTCCCCACTTGGAGACAGGTTACATTGTTCCCTTGGTGGAGATGTACTACTTGATTCTCTCATCCTTGAAGCTCTTCTTTGATTTTTAGTCATTTGGTAATGTATTCTCTTCTGGTCAATTTGTTAGAGAGGGATTCTGTGACTGTGAACTTGTGTGTTTCCCCCACTGTGAAATAATTTAGTGCTATTTTCTCCCTTCTACTAAGTCCTAAAATGCAGGAATCACAGGGGGAGTTTTGCAATCAGATTTATGAAGGGGAGTTTCACTATTTTTGCAACCACTACAGTGATGTGCAAAGAATTCTCTAAAACTCACAATGCTCAGATGGTTAACTACCTTCTAGGCAGAGGGTAAGGGCTAAGAAGTAAAACAGCAAAGTAGGGTAAAGAAAAAGAAAGTAGGAAATAGGGAGAGAAGTTGAAGAAAAAGGAAGGAAAGCACTAGAAGGAAAAGAGGAAAAAAGAAAAAAAATCACTTCACAAAAAAATGAAATTGATATGAAAATGGAAAATTGTGCAGCACGCCAGCGTGCCAAGTGAATACCCAAAACAGGCGAAGGTGGAGAGGGCTAGCAGTTTTCTGTCCTAGGTGAGAAAAAAGACAGAGATTAACAAGAGAAAAGCCCAAGGAGGGTAGAGAGCTGGTTTTGCAAAAAGAGAAAAAAATAGTGAGAAGGGACAGAGGAGAGCAAGAGGGAGCAAAGCAGCCTTCTTACCTGGCTAACGCTGGGTCTGGGATGGGGAGACTGGCTGGGGGAGACTTCACAGCCATGAAGTTGAACCCAGAGGCCCAAAACAGGCTTGATTTCTCGCTCTCTGTCTCTCTTTCTCTTTCTTTCCAGAGAGCTCAGGCGCCCTTTAGCAAAAACCTCTTAAAAAAATACTCCTGGGAACCAGCAGTTAGCGTAATGGCTATGTCGCTGGACTCCCACGTAGTCGACCGCGGTTCGCGTCCCGGTGGCTTACAACTCACGCCGGGCGCGTGTGCGTGCGTGCCCAAGATCCCGAGAGGAGAATGGAGGAGAAGGGATTGCGGCGTGACCATCCCCCCTGGGGGGTGATTTCTCGCTTTCTGTCTCTATGTCTCTCTCTGTCTGTCTGGCGAGCGCACACGCCCTATAGCGAAAAAACCTCTCCAAAAAAAAAAAAAAAAAAAAAAAAAAGTACTCCTGATGTGCTCTTATTTGCAGAGTAGAAAACAAGATAGAGAGAGTGAAGCAGAATTAGGCAAAGGGAATGGAGATAGGCAAGAAGTTCATTCACTTGAAGGTTCTCTTAAAAATATTGGCCAGGGGACCAGCAGTTAGCGTAATGGCTATGTCGCTGGACTCCCATGTAGGCGACCGCATTTCACGTCCTGGACCCGGCGGCTTAAAACTCACGCTGGGCGCGTGTGCGTGCATGCCCAAGATCCCGAGAGGAGAATGGAGGAGAAGGGATTGCGGCATGGCCATCCCCCCTGGGAGGTTATTTCTCCCTTTCTGTCTCTCTGTCTCTTTCTATCTGTCTGGCAAGCGCACGCGCCCTATAGCAAAAAAAAAAAAAAAAAAAAAAAACCTCTTAAAAAATATATATATATATATCTATATATTGGCCAGAATGTAGAAGAAGCAGTTTATCAAAAGAAGGAAAAGGAAAGGATGCTATTTCTAAGAGAAGGGTAAAGAGATGTTGGGAACACAAAAATACAGCCATCACCCTAATTTCCCAGTGGTGAATGGATAGATTCTAACACATTCCATAGAGGTTACAATCAAACCTTATTTTAAATAAATATAGGAGTGTGAACATATTCACAAAGGTGGATCTTGCCTGATGCCATAGATCACTAAAGAGTTGTATGCAATTTAACTTTTAAATAAACTTTGTTGGAAATAATTTGCATAAAATTAAATGTGTTCAGTATAACATTGTTCAATTCAGTGCATTTTGACAAATATAAATGTTTCTGTACCCACTACCAAAACCAACATATATACCATTTTCATCTCTACAAAAAGTACCTTTATGCCTATTTGCAATCAATCCAACAATCTCACCCTCTGCTGCCCTAACCCCAGGCAAATATCAATCTACTATTTGTCAGATTTCTAGAATAGATTGGTCATTCCTAGAATTTCACATATGTGAAATCATACAGAGTGATTTTGAATCTGTTTTACACTCAGCAAACATTTTGAAATTCATTTGTGTTACGCACATTAGTAATTCGATCTTTTTTTTTTTTCTGTTAAGTTTTTTGCCATAGGGAATGTGTGCTCACTAGAGAAACAAAGAGAGACAGTGAGAAGAAAAGTGAAAAATCCACCCCCTCCCCCAAGCAAAGATGGCCATACTTCAATCCCTTCTCTTCCTGAGATTTTAGGCATGCACGCACACACGCCCATCATGAGTTTCAAGCCACCAGGTCCAGGACTCAAAACATGGTCCACCATGTGTGAATTCAACACCTTAATTGCCATGCCACCTGCTGGTTCCAGTAATTCAGTTCCTTTTGTTGTTGCACAATATTCTGATATATGGCTATATTACAATTTGTTATCCATTTACCAGCTAATGGGCACTTATATTGTTTTCGCAAGTAGTTATTACCAGTAAAGCTGCTGTCAATATTTGTTGTGGGTTGAATTGTGTCCCCTCCAAAAATTTGTCGAAGTCTTAACCCTTGATACCCATGACTATAATATTATTTAGAAATAGGGTCTTGCAGATATAATCAAGTTAAGTTGAAGTAATTAGGATAGGCTCTAATCTAATATGACTATGTCTTTGCAAAAAGAAAAGAGACACCAACACAGAGGTTCACAGAGAGATGATGATGCAGAAACTGGAATTAATGACATGTCTACAAGTCAAGGAATAGCAAAGATTGCTGCCAACACCAGAAGCCAAGAAAAAGTTATGAACAGATTCTCCGCCATAGAGCTTTCTAAAAGAACATGGCCTGCCGACATCTTTGACTTTGGACTTTTTGCCTCTAGAACTATAAGAGAATAAATTTCTATTTCTTAAAATTACTCAGTTTATTATACTTTGTTACGGCACCCCAGGAAACTAATATAACACTCAAGTATTTGTCTTTGCGTGAACACATTTTCACTTTTCTTGCATAAATACCTGGGAGTGGCAGTGGGATTGCTGAGGTATGTGGTATCTTTCATTGTATAAGAATTGCCCGGCCTGTTCACCAAAGTGCAGTCGATTTTGCATTCCAGTTAGCAATGTACAAGAGGAACAATTGCTTCCTATCCTTACCAATACTTGGTATTATCAACCCTCTTAATTTCCCATTATGGTCTTAATTTACATTTCTCTGGTGACTATTGATTTTTGAGCATCTTTCCATGTGCATATAGACATTGGCATATCTTCTTTGTGAAGTTTCTCTTCAAATATTTTATTCATATTCTAGGAAAAAAGTCTTTACCAGATATATGGTTTGCATATACTTTCTCTCAATCTGTAAATTGCTTTCTGTTACCTTAACAAATTTTTGTTTGTTTTTTAAATACTGAAATTCCCATTTTGATAATTATTTTATCAATTTTTTAAAATTTTGGGATTTTTTTTTCCTTTTTGTATCCTAAGAAATCCTTGTCTACTCAAGGTCACAATAATCTTATCCTAATATCTCTTCCAGGAGTTTCATCCATTTTAGGTTTTACATTTATGTCTATGATTCATTTTGAGTTAATTTTTTTATGTATCATGTTAGGTAAATGTCAAAGTTCACTCTTTTCCCTGTGGATACCTAATTGTTGAAATGAGTTAACATGGCATCTTCATCAAAAATCAATTGAGTGTATCTGTATGGGTCTATTTCTGGATTCTGTATCTGTTTCATTGATCTATATACGTCTTCATATACCACATACACATCACATTATTTTGAATATTTCAACTTATAGTAAATCTTAGAATCAGGTCGTGCAAGTCCTTTAATTTTGCTCTTTTTCAGAATTGTGATGAAATATATTTGTTTGCCTGCATCTTTATTTATTGTGGTATAGGTAAATATGCACATGAAGGAGTTCTCAGTGAGAAATAAGTGTCCTGTCACTCCTAGCTCCTCAGTTCCCAATCCTCTTCCCCAGAAGATGTTACTTCAGGAAGTTCCTTATTGTTTTGTTTTTCAGAGGTTGCCACTGAACTTTCAAAAATTGTGTCAGAGTTCAAATTTAACATTTAAAGCCATGTTATTTTCAGGAACTTTTAAAAGGAAAAAAAAATGCCCTCATTTTATTTTACATATCAATCCAAATTTCCAGTAAGTGTGCTTGTTCAAGTGAAGTCAATAGTAAGAAGAGTCATTCTTTGCTCATGATGCACTTAATTGTATCCTCCAAGAAAAAGGAGCAGGGATGTTTGTGTGAATCACCCAGTTGCCTTAATTCTGTTAGAGTTCTTTAAATATGTTGCTTATTTTTGGTTTAATTGCAGCATAATTATGTAAGGCCAAGTCATCAGAGCTTGGTGATACTAACAAATTGATCTTCAAGACAATCTTAGAAGCCTGGTTCCAAATCATCCAAGTGTGTGACTCAGAGGTCACCCACCTCAAAGATCAAGATATTGCCAAGCTACAACTGCATGGATAGAACTTAATTCAGCAAACACTTATCAGTTGTCATGAGTGGAAAATTTTGCACTGGGCAATTTGATGAAATACAGAGATAAATCAGACCCTACCAATGCTCTCTAGTAGATGTCACAGTCTAGAAGTGTAGTCAAACACATTCACAAACTTCCCTGTCGTGGTTAAAAACTCTAGAACTGAGATCCCAACTGAAGACCATGGAAATGAGTATTGGAGGGAAGCACATTCTGGAAACTAGATGACTGTACCACATAAACACACACTGAATTTAAATCACTACAAAATTCTGAGTTTAATATGACATCTAAGCTGTGCACAGCTCGCCAGAGTTGAATTTCATTGTCATTAAGAGGAATTATTTTAACTCTAAACTAGGTCAGTGGTTCTTCAAAATATAGGTAAATAAAAAAGAAGATGGTGTCACAAATTGTAAATCTATTTTGTTTAATACTTAAATTTGCCCTATTGATCACACTTTATTATTCTTCTGGGAGCACCAAACTAAAGTAACAAAAGTCTTCTCCCTCTAGTAAAATAAAAAATGGAGTTGGTGACTTGTTTTCCTTGGAGGGAGAGAGACAAGCCAAGTCCAAGAAAGCAGGGAGGAGAAGAAAGAGATAATAGTTCTACTGGGACAAGATTGAGAGAATATTTCTGGCTTCCTCTAAGGCCTGGCGTTTCCTCTAGATTCTTCAGAAATCATGAAGGCTGAACAACAAAAACAACTGTATCTCAGAACTCACATATCTGATTTAGAAGAAAAAAACAACATATTGTTTGTGGGTAAAAGAGGAGGGTTATGGACTTTAATCACCTAAGATTTCTTGTCATTTATATATGTGATTAATGTTAAATGATTGATATGTGTTACAAAGGATTTTCTAGACTGGCTCTATAGCACAGAAGTAATGTGCTGCTCAAAAGGAAGCCATATTCCACATAAAGACTAGTTTGAATCACTGTCCTGGTGAGACTGAAACACACTGGAAAATGCCCAAGATCCTAGTGACTAGAGTACAGAAGGAAGGCAAACACAGCATAACAAGACCCTATGGAGGGTAATTCTCTTTCTTTCTCTCCTCTCTCTCTCTCTCATGCATGCACACACTATCATGAATAAAGACAAAATTTAATAAAATATCTTAAAATATTTTCCATTAAAAGTTCTTATAACTTAAGGGAAAAGATGCACCTCCTAAAGTATAGGTATTCCTGGGAACTCTGAGAGAGAAGAATATGTGTTATTAAATAAGCTACCAGGAGGAAGTTCATGAGAAAGTGTACAATGAAAGTGTTCTATTTGTTCATGTGTACCTTGGTGGTATTATTAATTGCTAGATGATGCATTAAGTGCCACCACAAAGATTATAAAAGTCAGCTTACAAACCTCTGAGTCAATATTTTCTAGATATAGTCATTGATTAAGTAAATAAAAGACTAATGACCTGCCAGGATCTCACAAATAAAAAAATTCAGAATTGATTCAATCACTGATTGCCTGTTGTATCTGTACCAGTTAAGAATGCCTTCAGCTGCAAGTAACAAAAAAAACAATAGTTATTGAGATTTATTTTCTCATTTAGCAAATGAATGCAAAGACTTATTGAAAATAATTCTTATTCAGTTGCTCAATAAAACAATCAAGAACCTAGTATCTTTCCATCTTCTCTTTCCACTGTGTCCACCATTGTTTTGGTTTTTTTTTTTTTTGGTTTTTTTATTTGGAGAGGTTTTTTTTTTTGCTATAGGGAGCATGCGCTCACCAGACAGACAGAGAGAGACATAGAGACAGAAAGCTAGAAATCACCCCCCAGGGAGGATGGTCACGCCGCAATCCCTTCTCCATTCTCCTCTTGGGATCTTGGGCACGCACGCACACGCACCCAGCATGAATTTTAAGCCACCAGGTCCAGGACACGAACCGCGGTCGACTACATGGGAGTCCAGCGACATAGCCATTACACTAACTGCTGGTTCCCTCCACCACCTTTTCATCTTCATACTTACCACTGTAATCACAGATAGCTGCAGAAGCTTCACATAAGAGTGGAAAACGGGAAAAGGTGAAAAACAAAAGATTTCCCCAAAGCCAGCAGGACTGCCATCTCACAGACTAGAACTGGGTTACGTTGCCACTTTGGCTGTAAAAGCAGCTGAGATAGCGGTTATCTGGCTCATTCTCTATTGTAGAAGGCAGAAAGGAAAAAGCATAAGAATAGTTGTAAACTTAGCCCCTCAATGATTTCCACACAGTCAACCATTACTCTTCCATAGGTTTCCACTTTTGCAGCACCAAAATAACAATGTTAAATGGCATTCTTATTGGGACCAGCAGTTGGCGTAATGGCTATGTCACTGAACTCCCATGTAGTCGACCAAGGTTCAAGTCCCAGACCTGTTGGCTTAAACTCACACCGGGCGTGTGTGCATGCATGCCCAAGATCCCAAGAGGAGAATGGAGAAAAAGGGATCGTGGCATAGCCACTCTCCCTGGGGGGTGATTTCTCGCTTTCTGTCTCTCTGTCTCTGTCTTTCCGGCAAGCGCACACAGCCTATAGCAAAGACCTCTCAAAAAAAAAAGCATTCTTATTATAACTAATAAGGGTAATTTTCTTTCTTTCTCCCTCTCTCCTCTCTTTCTCTCTCATGCATACACACACTGTCACATGTGTGCAAAATAAGGAGAAAGACTGATTCACTCTATCTTTGGCTTAGTTGTAAATTTAGCTCTTTTTTGCTTGAAAGGATAATCTGGAGTAAGTCGGAGTTCCACAGGACCTTGTTTGCTGTGCAGCTACAAACAGAAAGAAAACGAAATAAAAACCTGAAATAACAGAGTAATCACAAGGAGAGGTAAACTTCTTATATCATACCACCCAACTCTCTCCAAAGCCTCATTTATCGATCTGCAAGTCTTTGAAGCCTTTTGGTCCAAAACTGAAGCATCTTCCAGCAAGTCTTGATTTTCAAGTACTCAAAGTGCAGTATATTAGCTTGTTCTCATAACTGAGAAGACAGTGATCTTTTGGGTCTGCAAACATCTATGGCTGGTGGTTATAGTATACTTTTTTAAAAGCTGTTGTCATCAGTTAATCCAAAATTTTGAATAACCACTACAAGAAGCAAATGCAATAAGACTCATTTCCCACTATTCTGAATCTCCTGGGATCTTCAATCTAACAAAAAATAAATAATCTTTGTAACAGGAATGCTAAGATAAACAAACCACTGATATACCTATGAAAAATAAGTGGTATACTTTTTTTTAAACCTAGAGTAATAATCATGACTCTTTGAGGATATAAGTGTATGTTAAACACTAATGAGTAAAACACAACACAGATGAGAAAGACTCAGGGGTAGGAGAATGCAATCTCCAGGATAGTATGAAAACCTGGAGTTTTGATAGACAGATAAATAGATAGAAAAAATGAAGGAAGGGAGAGAAGGAGGGAGAAGGGAGATAACAGAAGAAAGAGAGGAAAGAGGAGAAAGAAGAAATGCAGTTAGCATCTGGATTTATACCTTGGGATGACAAGAAGACAAGACAAATGGTAAATGCAGTTATTTCCATTCCCATACAGCCTTAGTAATATAAATAGGGTGTAAAATTTGAGATTATTAAAATAGTCTTCCTTAATATCTTCTCTTACTATTTGCCTTTACCCTAAAAATGGCTGTCAATGAAAAAAAAGAAATGACCATTTTTTTTTAAACTCCTGTGCAGTTCATATTGGTTTACAACAGAGATGAACATTGTAACAGGAAAAATGAAAACACATATATATAATTTTGACTCTTACTTAAATTTCCTTTTAGCTTAGGTGAGACCACAAGTTGTACTACAATTACTGCTGTATAAAAATATTGGTGCAGGGCTGGCAAGTGGCATAGTGGTTAAGATGCTAGACTTCACAAGACTGGACATGGTTCGAGTCTCAGACCTGGCAGTTTGCTTTCTTACTTTCCCTCTCTATATATCTGTTTCTCTCTGGTCAAATTAATAAATATAATAATTAATAAAATTGAATAAATAATTCCTTCAAAAATATTGGTGGATCTAGGGGTGGATCTTTTCAGAGTAAGAGCTCTGAGGTTTAATTTTACATGACAGTGCAAGTACATTATTCACTGGTGGGCTCTAATGACTATAAAGGAAGAAGAACCAAGATCATTAATAAGCTTGAATACAGAAATTCAGCTAAGATTATAAGACCATAAGTACTAACTTGCTTCATCAGTCTGCCTTGCCAGGAACATTACATTCTATTTAGTTTTTCATGCTCTAGCACCAGAGTTATTATGATAACTGTATGGTGATGGAGTGGAAATAATACAAACAGCATCAGGAAGACTAACCCAGGATCCACTATGCCCCATTTGTGACCTTGGGTCAATTATTTAGCTTTCTGTGCATCAGTCTCTTCATTTGAAAAATGGAAGAGGTGACACACATCTCAAAGGATAACTGCATTCAGTGAAATGACACCAAATGTATAAAGTACCTGGCACACAGCAAATACTCAAACAGCAGCAGTATTTCCTACCCATGTTAGACAACAAAACTTATCTGCCCTGGAAAAATCTTGCTTTTCAAAAATTGTTAGTGGCAATTCTGGAATTGTGTGAAGCACAATCTGCTAACTTTAAGTAGTGGCCCTTCACTTTGCTCACTTCTCTGACAGTGATAATGTGTTCTTTGTTAAGGCTATTGGTCAAGGTTAGAAATTTCAGTATTACCATTGAATTTACCAGTAGAAACAAAAGCACGTCTAAATGTGAGTCTCATTAACACCACACAATAAGCCAGGATTCAAGAAACAGCCCTCTGGCCAACCTGAATTGTATAGATGAAGTTTTATTAGGTTACACTGATTCATTATATGTTCTGTGGTTGCTTTCACAGTCCAATAGCAGAATTGACTAGTCGTGAGAGACGGTATTGCCCACAATCCTAAAATATTTACTATATGACTCTTTACAGAGAACATTTGCTGATCTCTGCTCTAAGCACCCAAATTGCAACCATATTCATATATTTTATTTAGTTTATCCATGGAGCACCTTTCATAGTCCCAGCATTGTGCTAAGCTTGGTGTTGTTTACAAATAAAATGGGCGTCATTTCCTTTTGAGAGTCTTATGAAAACACACAATCATGTGAGCAAGCAAAAAGTTACAGCAAATTATAAAGTGTCCAATTACAGGGGCCAGCAGGTGGCATGGTGGTTAAGGTGCTAGACACTCTCACATGGCTGACAACAGTTCAAGTCCCTGATCTGGTGGCATGCTTTCTCACTTTCCCCCTCTCTCTCTCTGTGTCTCTCTTTGGTCAAATTAAAATAAATGAATGAATAAATAAAATTAAATAATTATTTTTAAAAATTAATATAAAAAAGTTTCCAATTACATAATGGAAGTTTCAAATAATACAAGAATCCCAGGATGAGAGAATTTGAGATAAGCTCAAGTCTAAGGAAAGTACTTTTCAGAAGTAGGGAGGAAGTAATTATATTAATTATCCTTTGTAGAAGGATAGAAGCAGTAGATATTGAAAGAGAGCACAGAAGTTTTCCAGGCAGGAGAAAGTGAAGAGGAAAGTCACAAAATCAAAAGAGGATATGGTGTCAAGTAAAGAAATGGCCTGACTACAGCTTGTCAGAAGATAATGGACCAACAAGGGGTAAAGGACTAGTGAAAATGAAGTCATGCGACCTGTCTATAGGAGAAACTGGACCGATCTGAATCCAGAATGGTTGGATTTGACTCTAGGCAAGAGGAAGCCATGGAAATTCCCTGTGTACTATACACACCATATGATGAAAGCAATCTTGAGTGAAAAGGGATTTAAGATAAGAACCCCAATCAGAGGGTTTTGCTATAATGCAAGCATGATACGATTACAGAATTATTTGAGTAGAAGTGAAGGCAAAGAGAAACTGAGAAACTTTGTAGCCCAACTTGATGACTGATCTTAACGACAATAATGGACTAGAAAGTGTAAAAGTGGGCCAGCCAGTTGATGTGGTCCTTAAGGCAGTTGGTAAATTAGAAGATTAATTTGTTTCATGGACCTCAAATCTTGTATTTATGGTATTTGCAGGCTATAGTACATCATATGCTATTACATTCATTCATTCATTCATTCATTCAATGAATGTTTATTAAGTATGAATAACATATAGCCTCTGCTTTTAAGGTAAGTAGTAAACAATTTGGTGAAGATATTCTCACTGAGAGTGGAGTCAGACTTGAAAAATAATCCCAGGTCAATGAGATAAAAACTACACCAGGAATAGATTTCATGGTACAGTGATGTGATCAAACAATTAGTGACCACCAAGCAATCCTAACTTAATTGATGCCAGATGATATTTCAATTATAAGCAATAAGTATGCAGGATAATAAGTGCAAGTTTCTTAATGTTGCAAACATAGAAACAGGAGACCTTCTAAGCAAGGAGAATATTACTAAGATCAGAATGGATAAATGGTAAAATTTATTAAAAAGTGACACATAAAAAACAGGTAATATCCAGGAAACACAACTGAAATCCCTAACCCTAACCCTTACATTGGTATATTCACTCAACATTGAAAGGTAGTGACTTTTCTCCTAGTGCTACAAATTTTTAATTATAAGAAATATATTTACTTTATAATAATTAGCTCTGGATAATTTTGGTAAAAAGTATTTTTATAAAGATATTTATCAGAGTGTTTTGTTGCTGTGCAGTACCTTATTTAGTTTACTAAAAAACACATGGGAGGTTTTTTAGATATCTGCTTGAGCATTTTTTTATATAGCATTGATCGAGTGGCCCCTACTACCCTTAAGTGTTTGAAGGCTACTAATGCTGGCCATCCTGAAGCTTGAAGGATAGCCCAAACCACAGAGCTACATCTTGCATGACTTTCTGACATTCATATAACTTTCATACATATATATAACATTCACTTATTTATCATTGGGCCTGGCTCTATAGGCTAATGGAAAGGGAGCCAATCCCACATGACTGATTATGGTTCAAATCTTAGTCCTAGTGGTTTGAAAAACACACACAGAATGTGTGTACATGCATGCCCAAAATTCAGACAATATGGAGAAATGGAGGAGAAGGGATTGCAACATAACCCACTGGGGCGTGCTCCCTACCACCACCACTGACCGTCTTGGATGCGCATACACACCCTCTAGCAATTAAAAATAAAATAAAATAATACAAGCATATTATTATTAACTGAGCCTTGAGCTTTACTCCAGTCTTCATGTCAACGTTTTTTTTTTGTTTGTTTGTTTGTTTGTTTTGTGAGGTTTTTTGGCATTACTTTAGTACATATTGAATTTTCTAGAAGTGAAAGTATATTGAAAAGTTCACTGGAGTCAGCTTCAAGCCTTCAAATCAAAAGACAGTTATGATGTTTACCTTGGACTTTCCCAAGATTCGTCTGTCATTTAGGATATTCACTTAGAAAATCATGTCACTAACAGCATGGTCACATGTGGCATTTAAGGTACCACCACAAAAACATCTTTAACAGTCTGCATTTACAGCTGGTCCACTCAAAGTTAGTCCACTTTTGCTTACAATTTTTAGATAACCCTATTCTAAAATTAAAAATTAAAAAGGAAAAAATGTGTAAATATAACTCACTCTTAGTGCTCTGAAAACCAGTTTTATTCATAATAAGCAACTGCTACCATTTGTCCACATTATATTCTTATTTACTTATTGACTACATTCATTTTTATTATAAATTACCTTCGTTTATTTTATTTCTTACTGTTACAGATTTATTTAAGTAAAATTTTGAAATATTATATGTGTATCTTAAATTATCTATGAATTTTATTTCACATGAAGTATCCAAGTCCCAGAGAGGTGATAGGTTTTACCCCAGTCGACTAGCTATTCAGTGCCAAAATCAAGAGAGACAATCATTTGCCTGAGCTCCTCCCAGAGCTAGGTTCTTAACTAGTCTTTGTCAATATCCTCCAACTATTCGTTTTACAGATAAATACTCAACGTCCACCAATGTTTTGCAAATGCTAGGGTCCAATGTTGTTCTCAAATGAAGACAGATCAGAAATCAATGACCATAAATAAGTATATGAAAAGGTTTTAGTACTGAGAGGAGGCATCTAAATCAGCCTAAAAGATTTAACAACCTCCTCCAGACCTAGTGGCTAAATGAGGTGGATTCCACACAGCCAACCACATGGTTTAAGTCCCAGACCAGGTGGCTTGAGGAGCCTCCTGGGAGCATATGCACATGTGTGCCTGAAATCCTGAAAGGAGGAAGAAGCAGAAAAAAGACTGCAGCATGACCATGCCCCGTGGGAAATACTTTCTCCCTCCCCCTTTTTCTCTATCTTTCTCTGGTGAATGTATTTGTCCTTTGACGATTATTTTAAAAAAATAAAAAGAACCTCTTCCAAGAAATGACCCTGGAGCTAACTCTTAAATACTGGTCAGGAGTTGGCAGGGAAGCATTTCAAGCAGACAGAACAGATAGTCCTGGGGGACATTCAGAGAGAGCATGGGGCTACGCAGAATACAAAATGCCTCAGTTTGGTGTCAGTTTAGGATGAGAACACAGAAGTGATAAATAGAGATAAAGAGAACAGAGGGACTCAGCGTGTGGAGAGCTTGCCTTCCCAGGTCAAAGAAATGTAACTTCCCTTGTTCATGAAAGAAAGGTGGAGGACTTTTAATAGGTATGTGATATGAAGTAATTCACTCTCATGGCAAGATAAATTTAAAAAATGAAACATATTGCAGTAAGAAATGATAAGACAAGAAATGATGAGAAACTGAATTAAGGGAGTGGCCTTGGTGAAGAGGATAAAATAGAGAACAATGATGTAGGGAAGTAGAATTTCCAGGATTTGGACTGATGGAATTTTCAAGGTTGAGAGAAAAGAAAGGTTTGAAGCTGATTCCAGTTTCTGGCCCAGACAATGAAGAGTGATAAAATGCTTCACTCAATAAAAGTGTACGAGGAAGGGAATAGTATGGAGGACAATGAAGAGAAGGATGGGTATAGACTGGGTACAAAATACAGATGGGCAGCCAGGTAGAAATACAGATCAGAAATTCAGGAGACAGTTCTGAACTAGATATACTAGAGTCACTCATTTAGGATGTATCAGTACGTGTATTATATCATTTACTACCCATGGCCACTTTAAGAGGTAGTTGTTAATAGTCTCATTTGGTAGACAAGAAAACCAAAGCTTGCACAGTTATGTAGCTGGGGAGTTAAGATTGCTCCTGATCTGTCTGAGCCAAAGCCCACACTCTTTCTATAATGCCATATTGTTTTCCAAATTGGGAGCCTTATGACTCCCAGCTTGGCATTTTTCCATTATTACAACCTGTTCTTCTCTATACATAAGATGTAAAAGAAAATCTGTCAAAATGGTTACAGGGAGAAGTACATCTCTCCAGAAATCACTATAAATGACTTTGGGATTTCCCAATAAATGTGGTTTCAAAAACAAGATAATACTTTGACATGTGTGGTAATAAGAAAATGGAAGAGCAGCCTTCTCAAGCCCAATCTGGGGCCCACAGAAAAGCCTCTGTGACCACATTCTCAGAGTTCATTTCTTAAGTCCAGACACAGAGTAGACTAAGGAGGGGCATGCAGCCCTCACATAAAACCCCAGGATTTAGAGAATACCCTCATTCTTTTACAAAAACAGCAACCACTAACTTCAACTAATGGGAAAAATTCACTTCAGCTGATGAACTGTTATGTTTATGTGATGTCCAAGTAGACTTGCTTCAAAGATATCAAATCAAAGACTGGCATGACCATTCATCTCCTGAATTTCATATCAGGAAAAGAAGAGAAGAGGAGGGTGAGTGTGTTCTTGTGAAGGACCTACTGGAAGTCACAGATGGGCTTGATTATGAGGAAATGAACAGTCTGCAGCTCTGCTCTCCCAGGGTCTGTATACAACTCTCTGCAGAGCTCGACAGAACATCAGGCTAACTCTTCATGCAACTCCATCCCCCAGGCGGTCCAAGATTGATGGCAACATGAGGTCCAGCTGTCTATGACAAGCCAAAGGAAAGAAGTTTCAATGTCATTAAACACCTTTCACATCACCATGAGGCAGCAATTTGAACTGTGAGCTAAAACTTTGGCATGCCTCATCCCCCTTCCCACCCCAGCCCACCCATGCCCTATGTTCTCAAAGAGCTCATGCAAAAATTTCCCACCTGGCTCTTTTCATTACAGGCTTAAGCCAACCAGAAGTATCTTGGAAGCCACAAGATGTGAAATCTATCCTTGTCCCTCAGTAGTCCTACGATACCTTTCAGAGCTCCTGAGAGAAGCCCTCACCAATTGTTTTGTGCTGATTCAGCTAGCCAGCTCTTCCATGACTGACTAGATGACCCAGCCAAAAAAAGTATCCCTCTGTTTGGACATGCTGGTCATTTGATGAGAGTCAAAGTGTGTGATGACTGTAGACATCACCCAGGGTCTCTGCCATCACCATGTTCCCAGATTCTTTGGACCTGGCTATGCAAACAGACTGGACAAGGCACAGCACTGCTTTTATTGTTCACAGACACCATTCCAAACCCGCTCCCATGATCAAGTTCTTCTAGAAGCTGAGATCACTGACTAAGCAAAAGTCAAGTATGGGGACCAGCAGATGGCATAATGGTTACATTGCTGGCTTCCACATGGCCAACCGTGGTTCGAGTCCTGGACCTGGAAAGCTTGAAACTCATGCCAGGTGCACATGTGAGCATGCCCAAAATCCTGAGAGGAGAATAGAGGAGAAGGGATTGTGCCATGGCCATCCCCACTAGGGGGTTATTTCTCACTTTCTGTCTCTCTCTCTGTCTCCCTGGCAAATGTGTGTGCTCTACAGCAAAAACTTTCTCTTAAAAAAAAAAAAAAAAAAAAAAAAGTCAAGTATGCATAGATGGTTAGAAAATTCTTTCCTCCTTCCTCATTTTCATGAGTACCCATCATTACCACAGTCAGTTTGTGGGTCCTTCCTATAATAGCAAGCATCCATCCCACCAGGCCACCTTCCTGGGCTAGAAGACAGAGACATACAGCCCATGACAGGACAGAATGGACTGAGTCTTCAGTCTGGACAGTTCAAACCATGCTTTAGTAGGATGCAGACAAAGAACACTTCATCTGGGGAATATAGGTTCTTGTTCCAGCTAAGTGCTAAATCCACCGCTTCATAGTAAAGGTGAAACCTAACCTAAGTTCCCTAACTATAAAATTGGGACACTAATCATTCTACCTGTGCCACTAACCTCTCTCACAAATAATGTGAGGAAAAAATGAAAGTAGAGCTGTGAATATAGTTTAACAAAATCAAAAATATACAGTATTTTTACTGGCTACAAATAAATGCCTCTGTACCATGTTTCATATCCAAATAGGATTGCATTTTTTAGTACATCTGTATTCTTACCTCTGAGAATGAGAACCTTGGTTTTAATAGTCAGTACCTATAGGGAGTCTTTCACCAACAGCCTTATGAAACTGATGCTTAGACTTATCAAGTGTGCCTGGGCTGGTGTTCTGTAATTAAATGTATATATTATTAGATATTCTTAGACATTAAAACTTTATCCTAAATTTTCCCTCTGTAAGAAACCCTTAGATGATTACCCCTTAACCAGTAGCCAGATACAGTTCTTTCCTGGATCGGTTTCTTGTTTCTCTACATCTTGAGAGGTCTCTGTTCTAGGACATCTGCATCTATTAATAATTTTAGAGAGCCCTTAGTTTGTGTGAGTGCAGTTGCCCAAAGTAAAGTCCCTAAAAACCAAGTCTGTATCCTCTGATCACAGGCTCCGCATCCCTCTCATATGCTCAGACAAATTTGAGCAGCAATTCAGCACAGTAATAGCCACATGGCTTCGACTCTCTGCTCCTCCGTCATTACTTCCTTCCATTCAATTTCTTTTTAATTGCCAGATGGTACATACACTCACCAGAAAAAAAAAAAACAGAGAGAAAGATGGAGAGAGGGAGGAGAAAGCACTCCTCAAAGCATGGACTCATGCCACAATCCTGTCTCCTCCATATCTCCATCCTGGGATTTTGGGCACACATGCACACACACCTGGCATGTTTTTCAAGTCACCCGTCAGTTATGTAGACTTCTGTTCCTTTAACCACTAGGCAACAGGGCTGGATGCCACTCAAATCTATTGAGTGTTCACAATATGCTATGCACTGGGATAAAATAGTGCACATGGGCCAGGTGACAGTGCAGCAGGAACATAACTGTCCCACATGGGAAAGATTGTCCTGGAACTTCCCTGAGCAGGCTGAGGTGCAAACGTGGCTGTGATCTAGACTGGCTGAGACTAGGGGTAGATCATAGCATAAAGACCTTGTTGGGGGTGCTTATCTCTCTTTCCCTTTCTTTATCTCTCTCACAGAAATAAAAACTTAAAAAAAGAAAGCAGTGCACACAAAACACGTGTGGTCCGTCCTTTGGAGCTGTTTATACTCCCTGGTCAAGTTTGCTCAGGAGGTTGAGTTCTCTCATGAGCTCTAAGGCCACTTAGATAGTTGAAAATGCCCTCAGGAGAAAAAGTCACTACTTCTTGGTGTCTGAGCCTAACATGAATCCCTACCTTCCCAGAAAGTTAGATGCCATACAATGGTGACATCACCCCAGAAGTGGCAATCGGGAGCAATTCAGGGTGGTTCGTCTTTACCATTTTCTGAGACTCCATTGCTAGAGACTTTTTATGCCTGACTCCATAGCAAGCCTTATAATCGTATCAACTGTTCCCTCTGAACACTTACCATGTGCCAGGCCACATGCTAAGAACTTTGTGTTTAATACTCTTAACTATTATCATGTGCTTTATACATATAAGAGAACAATATAGCTCAGAAAGTTTAGGTAACAGATCCAAGCTCACTTGCTTGGATCAAGCGGTAGAGCCATGACTCACGTCTAAACTGAATCCAAAGACCCCTCCCCCACAGATGGAGAAAGAGTACAACATAGCCAGGAGAATCTATTGTGTTTATGGCAATGAGAACGATTTCTTTTTTTTGTTTTGGCTGGGAGCAGAATCAACTCCCTTTCCAAAAAAAAAAAAAATCTGGTCTGGTCCTGTGACTTAGAAAAATAGTGAAATGTTAAATGAGCCATGTGGGGCCCAAGAGGGTAAAATTAACAAGCACAGCAGCAACATTCTTTTTTAAATGTCAGCAATGTCCTAGGTGTTGAGAAAGATCTTCATCATGGTCAAAGCACACCAGCTTTTCCGTCTTCCGTCATGGCTCTCAGAGTGGTCTGCAGGCACTATAGTCACCCGTGCCACTTCAGCACTCAGGGCACACAGGCCACATTGCAGAGACTCTGACAAGAGCTACCACCAAACTCAGTTCTCTCTCTGTTCCACATGCAGGCCGGAGAAAAGGACCAGATGTATCTCAAGCCACTTCCTGGGGTAGCCTTTGTCATATGAATCAAAAGTCACCCCAAATGGCACTGCAGTTTTTAAGCAACTTTCCACTGAGCCACTCTGCCCAGAGCAGGGATCTTGAGTTTCTTGCCTTCTACAACTGAAGTTGGGAGAGAGAACCTCTGATTCTTTCATTGGTAGGGAAGAGATTGGAGAGAAAAACAGCCTCTTTGTAAAAGGCTTATTTGAAAAGGCATGCACAGATGAGTTAGAATCTGGGACTGTGTCCAGGTGGAAGTCTTGCCTGGAATTCCTAATACATTCTTTCTGTTATTAAAATAATATAGGGAACTGGGGTGGCTTGTTGCTTCTCTGCATGTAGTCAATTTGGCTCCTGCTGTGTGACCATTTAAAATCTGACCTCAAGTGGTGCCAATTTTAAAATCTTTTCATTCTGGGTATGTTTCCATTCCACACAACAAGCTCATGGCTGTTGCCTAAACTATTTATCCAAGCAAAGAGTAACTCAGTAGACCGCCTCTTGCCAGAAGTGATGCAACCTGCTGAGCTACCCAGTGTCTTGTTCCCTGGGCCCCACCCCACTGCCCTACCCACGGCAGGCTCCCTGGTTCCCTTTTCTGGCCTATTTCTTCTCACCCTGAAGCATAGACCTCCCTTTGTCCTCCTGGGAAGGTGTTTCCAGATGGCAAGAAACACAACAGGGAAGAAAAGCCCGGCCCTGTCTCCCCTTCTGAACCGTGAGCCAACAACATACAAAATGACAAATCCTCTAACAAAGATAAATGGGGGTGAGGAATCAAGATGGGCCTAGATTTCCCTTCCAAGAGCTAGTTTGCAACCTCCCTTGACTTCCATATGCTTCCGAAGAAACATGGGGTAAAATGAAGAGAAAGGCCCATGTTTCCCATGAGACATCTGGCCTTCCAACATGTAGCCAAGAGGAAAGAAAATAGAAGGGGTCTTCCAAAAGTTCATGGAAAATGTGTGTTTTATGAAAATACCTCGAGGGTTGGTCTTGTTACCTGATAAGTTAAGGGAGCTACATACCACATGGCTGCCCGCAGTTCAAATCATAGCCTAGTAGCCTGAAAAGCACAACAGGTATGTGTGCTTGAGTGCCCAAAATCCCAACCGTGGAGAAATGTAAGAAAAGGAATTGCATTGTAACCACACTCTATTGGGGCGCTCTCTCTCTCTCTCTCTCTCTCTCTCCCCCTTCTTCTCTCCCCCTCTGGCAAGTGCATGTGCCCTCTGGCTATAAAGAAAAAGAAAGGAAAAAAAGATACTATTCAAGAATTTCAATTTTTTTTCACTAGAATGAATTCATCCTTTTTTAACTCCATTTTTCCATGAATGTTTGAAGTCCTTTTACATACATGAAATGCTTTATCTTGGTAGCTCTAACCCACCCATCTGTGTTTTGAAAATAACCTGCTTAGGCTTTCAGGCCTCTGGAGCAGTGAGGGTCACTCCTGGAACACCTGGAGACCAATGAGATGAGCCTGTGAAAAATCTGCCACTCCCATAACTTGCACAGAAGAATCAAGAAGCTGAGGAGCACAGCATTGCCACCTCCCGCTACTCCCAGCCCCTTCACCAGGCCCTTCCTCCAGCCCACTAAGGACATCTTATTTTATCTGATCCTCAGAGCAGATGAAAAAGCAATTGTAGCACTTACAGTATCCACCTAGGAACAGCCAGTTGTCATACTCTCTGAGAGGAAGGAAATAAGATGGTGTTTTATTTTTAAGTAGCCCAGGAGATTTCAATGATTGCATTAAAATTTTAATCACAAACTTCTTAAGTTAGGGGGGGAAATAAGGGAGAGAAAAAGAGAGAGAGAAAGCCCACAAAGGACTCATTGTATAAAACAGTTTCACCATTTGGAGTTCTTTTATAAATTTGTGTCAGATCACAATTTGCTGTCTGGGAAATGTAAATTAGTTATTAATGAGCCAAAATTCTAACATCAAAGACTGTGCATCCACACGCCAGAGAGAAACAAAGAGTTCTCACAGCACTATCAGCTGCTCCCTGCACTGGCCTGAATGCGGCATTCCTTTTGACATGCTTAGCTGCTTTATTAAGGAGATGACTTTGGCCAATGTAATGGCACAGGGTACCTGGGTCAGTAGCACCACCTCTACCTGAGCACTGCAGGACTGTCAGGATTCCAGGCAGCAGGCAGCATGCATATGCCGAAGGTGGCTTGCAGAGAACAGGGCTGGTGCCTCCTTTCTGCCTAGCTCATGCAGCTGACCATTTTCAGAGTACAGTTAATGTTTGCAAAACGACCTGACCCAAATGATATGGAGAATGCAGATCTATTTTTGAAGTATTCACATGCAGTTTTCTTCATATCCACAACCCTTTTGATTCCAATTAAGATCAAGAGCCTACATATAAAATGCACACACAGAATGAGAAAAAAGGACAACTGTTTTTGAGCCTTTGGAAATGGCAGTAATAGCCACCTAACGGAAGTCCCGCGCTCATGCAGCAGTAACAAAATGCTCCGTAATGCTGAGGTCACATGGCAAGTCCCTGGTGTTCTTCCTAAGGTCTACCTGCATGCCAGGTGCGTGTGTCCCCATGATCCAGGCTGCTGAGGGCAGAAGTGGATCATGATGTGAAGAGCTTATTTGGGGTGACTTTCTCTTTCTCTCTCTCTCTCTCTCTCTCTCTCTCTCTCTCTTGTAGTGAACTTAAAATGGTTTAAAAAAATAAATATGAGTTCTGCAGGCATTTGGGAGCACTCATTTATTCAATCCCTCAGAGATATGGTTGTGCTCCTGCTAGGTGCCAGCAGTGGAAATATAATGGTGAGCAAACCCGACAGACTTCAGCCCTCATCAAGCTCCCTGCTTCATAGAGAAAGGCAGTAACTATCTGCTCGAATCATTCTACAGACAGTGCGAAGGGTTAGGAAAGAAAAATCCCCAGAGGCATGAGAACCTACAAGGGGTCTTTGATCTGGTTAGGGGACTGGGAATGGCTTCTACAAGAAGAGGACATTTAGACTGAGAGCAAAAAGAGGAGGAAGAGCTCACCAGGCAGACAGAAGACTAGACTACTGGTAAGAGGTCTAGGCTGGAAGCATTGGATAAAGATTTGAGAGTTGAGAGCAGACAGGAGTGCCCTACCTGACTTTCTCACTGAGATTCTGCCTCTTCCCAAAGCAGGGCCCTTGGTCCTCTACCTGCAGGTTTGGCCTGGGTTAGGCTCCTTGGCTCTCCTTAGCAAGGACAAGTGTGACTCACCCTAGGCTCTCAAGTTTACTTTATGGAGTGTGTTTCCACCCAAAAAGAGTCATGTCTCTGTGATGCCAGCACCTATAATCCTAGATACAGTAAGAAGGTCCCCAGAATTGTGGTCCCATAGCCAGCCTCCTGCCCATCACTGACAACCTGTCTGTCTAGATTTCTTCCTCTATTGCTTGCTCTAAGTTTCCTTGTTGTCAGGTTCTCACCTGTCCTCTGTATGACCCCTACTCTGGTAGAACCTTCCTGATGGGCCGCCTGCCTCAGCTGGCTCCTATTACACATTACCGTTGTTCTTAGCATAGTGTCCACCTACTGTGTCCACCCTAGCTGTCTTCCTCAGTATTGTCTCACTCCAGCAGGCAGATCACTCCCAGGATGACACCCAAACTCCCCATCCCAACTGATGCATCAAGCTCTCTGAATAAGTCTGAAGGGATATTAGAGAAGAGAACAAATAAACAAGATTAGTGTAGATAGAGAACCAAATAGTATCAGATTCATGGGAGGGAGGCCCAGGCTCTGCTGGATTTGCCCCCATGATCTGGGCTATGCCAGCTCTAGACCTTATCTCTTGTGCCAGCTCTAGACCTTATCTCTTCTGCTCCCTATTCCCATCACAGATCCCTCACGCAGAGCTCTACACTCCAGCGATGTTGAATGTCTTCAGTGTCTCCAACAGATTATAATTTCTCTCACTTCCGGACTTTCAAAATAGTATTTTCTGAACCTAGAAAGTATTCATCCTCTCCCTCACCTGGTTAGTATATCTTTTAGCCCTCAGATCTATCCATCTGCCCTCTGGGTTGAGTGTCCCTCCTACACATTCCCTATATCACGGATCTCAACACACTGTATTTTAATTGTAAGTTTATCTGAACATCTCTTCTACTGGATTCCAAGCTTATAAGATCTGGGATTGCTTTTTAACTAATTTTGTACAAATTTTATCTCCTGCCTGGTTATTGATTGCTCAAATACACAAGAGAAAAGTAGTAAATATTTGTTGCTTGCTAAGTTGATGAACACCCATACAAACATCGTCTTTTCCACCACTACCCAAGGAAGAATACAGGAGTCTCTTCCCTTGACCATAGCCATGGATGAGTGCCATCTACTATTGTCACCCGAGCACAATCTTCTCTGAAAATATCTTGAGAGCATGACACCTTCACTAAGTGCTTCAGGGTTCTTGGGCTCCTTTTTACAACAAGCACAACCCAGGAACCTCCTTGGTAGGAAGACAGATTATGAACACTTCACAATTTTAGAGTTGGTCTCACCCAGCTTCTTACACAGGGCCTCCTTGGGCTGATGTTCTTCCCTGAGCAATCTCAGTTCCAAGGCCTTAGGCCAAGAAAATAAAGCTCCTTCGAGTAACATTTTGGATATGATTGTGAAGATCTCTAGTGCACCTGAAGTGAAATGTCTCCCTGTTGTGAAAAGTGCCCATCATTCCTTGCACACTCAGCTGTGAAGAGCTCTCAGGAGATCTTATTTTATTTTATTGCCAGAGGGCAAGGGTACGTCCCAGAGAGAGGGAGAAAGCAGATCTCACTGGGGCATAAAAAGGCTACAATCCCTTCTCTTCCATTTCTCCATCCTTTCAGACTTTGTGTCATGTGCACACATGCGCCTAGCATGTTTTTCAAGCCTCTGGGTCTGGGATTCCAACCTCAGTTGTCCATGTGGAAGTTGGCTCCTTTAACCATTAGGCCACAAGGTCAGTCCCTTTTTACAGTTTTTCTAAAGTACCTTCTGGTCATTTCCATCATCTCATTTATAAGCTTTTCAAAGTGTGTTTCACAGAACAGGAGCTAAAAGAAGCACCATGAAGGAAGAATTTGGGAAACAAGGCACGGTTTATTCTCCTCTCAGAGAGTCATAAAGCATATAGCTCCAAGATGTATTGCAGTAGATAATTCTTCCACCAAGACTTGGTCCAAAAGCCACAGTTGGGTCAAACTTGGACAAATCTCTCTGCACCACATACATACAACATCAGTGAGAGACCACATCTAAGCAAGAAAATAAAACAGTCAAGGGACCAGTAGATTGCATAATGGTTATGTCACTGGACTCCCACATAGTTGACCTTGGTGACTGGTTCAAGTCCAGGACCCAGTGGCTTAAAACTCATGCCAAGCACATGTGCATGCATGCCCGAAATCTTGAGAGGAGAATGGAGGAGAAGGGATTGTGGCCTGGCCATCCCCACTGGGGGATGATTTCTCATGTTCTCTCTCTGTGTCTCTCTCTGTTTCTTCAGTGAGCACATGTGCTCTATAGCAAAAATATCTCTCTTAAAAAAAAAGTTATACCCCAGGAAAAAATAAAATAAAACACCTCCATGAACCACAAAATAGGGAGGAAATACAAAGCAATGTTCAGGGCTGAAGCCACAGTCCACTAGTCACCAGCTAAGAAAGAATGCAGATGTTGAGACTTCCCCTCCTGCAGGACAGAGAGGACTCAACCACCTTGTGAGAGAGGAGAGACTAAGTTCCCTGCTTACCGATGTCTCTTAACATCCTGCAGATGAGTAGTTTTCAGAACAACTTTGAAATACATCTTTGCCCCTTTCTCTCCTTGCCGGCCTTAAGGCTTTCAGATACAAATAATTTGTCAATCTCTGGCACATCTCTTTTTGTCTTCCTAAATTATAGAAAAAACATTATTATATGATTCAAAATAAAGTGTATATATATACAGAGAGAGAGAGAGAGAGTGTGTATGTATGTGTGTGTGTATGTATTTGTATGTCTCTTCTTCTAGACTCCAAGCTTATAAGATCTGGGACTGTTTTTTTTTATTCCTCTCCCCCTACTCCACTCTCTTTCTCCCTCCCTCTTCCACCATTAACTTTTCAGGTGTCCTTACCTTCCACTCACCTAACTCCTGATAACTTGACTTCATTGTCCTCACTGATCTCTGTAACTGTTGCCCCAATACTTGTTCCATGACCGTACCCAAAAACATTTCTTCACCTCATTTCCTGTGATTCTCCAGTTTTAGACACTGCCAAATACCTCTCCTAAAGATCTATAGAACTCTTGGCTTTTTCAGTACTGCAACTTTTTACCTCTTCTACCTTTATAAATGCCCCAGTTTTTTATTTCTGCTTAACTATCTCTGGCATGAGAGTGTTTCTGGTGGTACTACCCTCAACCCTATTCTCTTTCTCTCATTCTTATGCTTGTGCCCCTGGATTGTCCTCTACACATATCCCTCAACACTACGTCATAGGCCTCCACCTAACTCTTCAGATTTCCAAATACCCAGAAATTTTAAGAAATTATATTTCAAATACTCATCTGAAAAGGGTTAGTTGGCGTGTTAGTCCATTACTGAACTGTTTAACAGAAATATTGGACATTAAGTGATTTACGAAGAATAGAGTTTCATCTGGCTCGTGATTCTGATGAATGAAAATTACAATAGCCTGGGTCCAGCATCTATCTGGCTGGCTTCTACTGCACCACAACATGGCAGAAAAAAGCAGAGTCAGGCAGAGAGAGGGAGACCTGCAAGCAGACATCTTTTATAACAATTCATCCTCACAGGAACTAACCCCTTCTCACAAGACTAAAAACTACCTCCCTCCCAGGAGATAGCATTAATCTATTCATTTCCCCATGATCTGAATGTGGTCCACTAGGCCTCACCTCTTAAAGGTTTCACCATTCCTTAGGGAACCCAACTTTCAGAACATGAACTTTTGGGATCAAACCATAGCCAAGACATGGCAGTTGGGTTTGTTTCTGTTTCTGTTGTTGGCTGTGTTGGTCATGGTATGTTTTGGTGGTCAAAGTACAGATTGTAATTACTAAATAACAGCTTTCTGTTTTGTTTTTATGCACTGGCTCTATTTTATATTGAAGTTCATACTCTATCGAGTTGCCCATCACAAACATGGGTGCTGTTGAATTACTGACTCCTCATACAGTATATCATTTTTAAATACATTAAAATTCCCATATACCAGGACCAGCAGTTGGCATAATGGCTATGTTGCTGGACTCCCATGTAGTTGACTACGGTTCGAGTCCCAGACCTGGTGTGCACATGTGCCCAAGATCCTAAGAGGAGAATGGAGGAGAGGAGATTGTGGCGTGACCATCCCCTCTGGGGGGTGATTTCTCACTTTCTGTCTCTCTGTCTCTCTCTGTCTTTCTGGTGAGTGCACACACCCTGTGGCAAAAACCTCTCAAAAAAAAAAAAATTCCATATGCCAAATATACCAACACCACAATGTGGCCAAATTACCGAATAATATTGCATGTTTTGTTTTGCTCATTTAGAATAATTTTCAAATACATTCACTGTATTTTCACATTTTTAATTTTTTTAGTTTAGTTAGTACATTTTCATCTGTTTCTTAATTCTCTTCTCTTGTATTGCTAGAATATGTTTAATTTTTTAAAGTGCTTTTTGTCAATATATATTTGTGGATAATTTCTAAAACTCTTTTCTTTTGTATATTGTCATATGGATATGAACACACATATATAACTTGACTCTGCCAAATATTGCTAATTGCAAATTAAATTTGTTTCCTGCAACGGTAATGCAAATGGAGAAAAATACATCAAGTAAAATAAGTTCTAGCCACACGGTAAATCTAACCTGTCTAAAATTAAAGTTTCTTCTCTGTTTATACTCATGTTCACCCTATAGCTCCTCATTCCTACTTCCAAGAAAGCTAGCTTGAAATCATCTTTCTCTTCTCAGTTGCTGTTGTCTTACCATTATTTTAACAGCACTTAAGCTCCAACTTCAGTATTTTTCTACATCTCTCCTTCTCATCCTTCTGCTCACCACAAAACCCCAAATCTCATGAAATCAGTTGTGAAGCCTCTTCCACTTTTCCACCACATCCTCTCAACACATGCGACTAAGTACTCCTCAAAATAACCCCCAATCCAGAGACAGAGACCTGGATCAGAGTGATTCTCTCAGTAGAATGCCTGAAAGAGCCCATTTATGTCATAAAGCCTGAGTCCTCTGAAAAAGGACTTATACCACCTTCTACAATAAAATGCTTGTTGCAGAAGGTGATATGTAAGATCCAAATGAGAAAATATGTTTTAAATTCAGGAAAATGGGGCCAAGAAATTTACACCAAAAGAAAGATTTGAATTGCACAATTTAAAAAAAAAAAAAAAAAACACAACTTTTACCCACTCAATCATAGTGTGTCTTGACCGGTATCAAGGAGTAGAGCTTTGGTTGCTTGAAATAGAAATCTGTCAGAACCACTCCATCTATCTTTATCTGTTATCACCCAAAGAACCAGATCATCATATTCCTGATGAATAAGATGTTCTCTTTTCTAGACATAGTGCTCTGGAATAGAAGCAACTCTGACCAGATGAAACAAGCCATGGGGAAACTCAGTCTGATTTGTCTAAAGCCTCTCTGACTCCAAATGTTTTTGTTTGTTTATTTGTTTCTGTAGGCTTAATGATGAAAAATAACTAGTTCTAGAATCAGGAAGACCTGGATTCATTGCCAGTCTCTGATATTTACTAGTAGAAACTACTTAGAAAATTCCTTAACATCCTCACTACTGCTATTAATAATTATTACTATGTCAGTAGCAGCTAAAAATGCATTGAGTTTTTACCATGTGCTCAAAGAGAGTCTTAATCGTCTCATCTCTAAAACTGATTAATAACATCTACTTCAGAGTGCTGTGAGACAGAATGAGCCAACGTGTGTAAATTGCCCAACTTATAACATGCCCAGTTGATTGTTGTTATTGTTATTTTTTTGATGTTTTCATTATCTGCGCAGGAGAATGTATCATGTGCAGGTGTGCAGTCTTATCTCTTAAGCAATAAATTAATAAAATGGTCTTCTGGCTTATAATTCCACCTCTTGAGTATCTGATAACATCTATATATACTGATAAAACTAGTTTCTAGTCTTCTATCTAAGGACTAGACTCTTCTCTAAGAGACCCAAAGAAGTCTTTATGGTTTAGATTGTAGATTCTTGAATCAGAATATCTAACTGCTTATCTTGGGTTGGCTACTTAGAGACAACATGGATTTTTTTTTAATAAGAAAATGCTTTTATTCCTAATTTTTAGATCCATACAGTTTACAAAGACATTTGGTCTCTTTAAGCTTTAGTTTTCTTATCTGTAGAGTAGAATTAACTTTAGTATCTACTTCATAGGAAGCATACGAGGATTCAGTAAGATGATGTAACCTTCACAACACCGTTGTGAGTAGGTACTATGGATATCAAACACCATTTGACAGGAGGGGAAACTGACATTTAGAGAAGTTAGATTATTTGTCCTAAACCAGATGGCCAGAAACTGAAAGAGCCAAAATTTGAATCCAGATCTATCCAAATCCTGAGCTCTTCTTAATCACATTCCACCTCCTAAGTGGCCTTCCACCTTCCAGTACTGAAGACTTAACTGTGTAAATCCAAGTCCTTTTCAAAGACTTCAAGGTGCTTGAGGGCAGGAACTATGCATCTTTTCAAAAATTTTTATTTATAATTATATTTTTTTTTGTTTTTAATTTGCTATAGGGCACATGGGCTCACCAGAGAAAGAGAGAAGGAAAATGAGAAAGCAAGCCTTCAGGTCCAGTACACAAACTGCATTTGGCCATGTGGGAGTCCAGCGCTTTAACCACCACGCCACCTGCTGGCCCTAGAATTGTGTATCTTACTCATTTTTGTTTTTCCTTTAGTGCGCAGAAATGGAAATCGTCAGAATGCATATCTTTTTGTTTTTCTATGTTTTTTTTTTATTATTTTATTACTTGCCATAGGGATGTTCTTACCGAGACAGAGAGAAACAGAAAGAGAGAAAGTGATAAATCACCCCTCAAGAGGAAATAGCCATGCCACAATTCCTTCCCCTTCAGTCTTCTCTCAGTATTTTGAGCACACTAGTACATGCAGCCAGTGTGCTTTTCAAGCTGCCAGGTCTGGGACTTGACCTCCATTGACCATGTGAGAATCCACCCCCTTGACCACCACACCACCTGCTGGTCCCACACATCATATTTTAAGAGATGTTTGTTTCAGGTGTGTCTATGTCTATGCATGTCTGCCTGTGAATGTGTATACTGTATCATCACATAAAGCCTGTTTTTTACTGTAAGTTGTGTTCAAATACATCTAAAACAGTGGTCATTGGTAAAAAAAAAAAGGTTAGATTTGGGACCAGCAGTTGGTGGTCTGGACTCCCATGTAGTTAGTCACGGTTTGAGTCCCCAACCTGGTGGCTTAAACTCATGCCGGGCACATGTGCATGCATGCCCAAGATTCCAAGAGGAGAATAGAAGAGAAGGGATTGTGGCATGGCCAACCTTCCAGGGGGTGATTTCTCATTTTCTGTCTCTCTGTCTCTCTCTGTCTTTCTGGAGAGTGCACGTGCCCTATAGCAAAACCTTTCTGAAAAAAGGTTAGATTTAAGTTCTCCATGACTGTCTCATGGTGCTGTTAACAATGGAGCTAGATGTTTGCCCTGACGCTATCACAGCTACAACACACATAACCCCACCAGTCCCATCTTCTCTCCTTCCACCCCCTCCTTTTTTTTTCTTTTGACAAACATCTATTAAGCATCTATTCATAATATATTATTCACTTTTTCAGACTATGGATAACAAATTGACAGATCTGGTACTATCCTCACAGAGCTTATAGTACAGTACTTCCCACTAATAAGAATGACCTCTAGACACCTGAGATCCCTCACAGAACAAGACTGGGCCTACTCTCCAAGTTTTTGGTTTAAAACTCATTCCCTGACCCAGAGCTTCCTTCTCCCTCCCTTTTTCAGACCCATGCTCTCCTCTCAGATCAGAATAATTGATATGGTCTCTCTATGGCTCTAACTCTTACTCTTGTCCTTGAACACAGTTACTTTCTGGTTCATGTAATTATGACCCAATCTGGCCTGAGCCTAACCTACCACTCAGAATTCATCTATATGCCCAGCCTGCCTGGGCCCCCAGCAAAGGGCACTGGACAGAGCCTCCTGGCCTCAGAGAGTGAAGAATCTTCCTCTCCACATGCAAGAGCACTGTATCTCAAGGAGCTCTCAGGAGAAGGAAAATATCCCAAGCAGATCTTACCTTGCTCATGGCAGAACAGCGAAATTCCTGAGAGAGGCTCTGTCATGATTAGTCAGAAGACATGGAAGATGGGCAGGGTAGCATGTCCACCATGTTGACACGCTAACCCTGCATGTGAAGGCTGTTGTATTTGGCCATCCATTAAGGTCAGCTCTTGATTTTCCAGTTTTTTTTCATTCCACAGACAGCCCTTCCAATTGTGGTTTGTACTGCAGGCTTCAGATCCATGGTCTTAATGTGGCTTCTTACACTGAGCTAATTAAAACAAGAGAACTCTCTCTGCTGTAAGACTTGTGAGGGAGAAAGGACGCAACATTTTCAATGTCTTTGCACCACTGGAATGAGAAAATAGATAAGCTTGAAAAGGGCCTGAGAGAACAGCAATTTCCAAAAGCCCTGTTTTATAGATGATCACACTGAGATTTGTGAGGCTAAGAAATCCACCCAATTTTAATCATCCATCACATTTGAAACATTCCATGAGGAGCCCAAGGGACCACCCCAAGAGTGGATTTTCAGGCCCCATTCCTTTTTCATCCAAAGCTACTCTGCCTGTATCTGCTTTCCCATACTGACTTCAGCATGAGGTTTACTTTGAAAAGAAGGTTTCACCACTTCAATAGCAAAAAAACACTCACAAAAATATCATAGTATGCCATGATTTTTGTGCCAATAAATTAGATTCCATTTATATCAAGAGTAAAAAAGTACCATAATGAGGTAATAAATCCTAGTTAATGATACATATGCCATTTGGCCAGTTAGGGAAAAGTTTATTAATGTCTGCAAGTTCTTTTGAAATCTATCCAAAAAATAAGGTGGATTGATGGATGGAAGGGGGACGGAGAATGCGTGGATGAGCAGATTTTCAATAAAGCAAGTAATGTGGGACCAGCAGTTAGAGTAATGGCTATGTTGCTGGACTCCCACATGGTTGACCGCAGTTTGAGTCCCAGACCCAGTGGCTCAAAACACGCCAGGTGCGTGTGCGTGTGTGCCCAAGATCCCGAGAGGAGAAGGGATTGCAGCGTGGCCATCGCCCCTAGGGGGTGATTTCTCACTTTCTGTCTCTCTGTCTTTCTCTGTCTGTCTGGCGAGTGCACGTGCCCTATAGCAAAAACCTCTTCAAAAAATTAATTAATTAAATTAAATAATAAAGCAAGTAATGTTAATGGTAGAATTTAAGTAATGGATTTATAGACATTCTTCACAGATTCTTTCAAATTTCTGTACGTTTGCAAGTTTTCATAATAAAATATTGGAGGAGAAATTGAGACCAGATGCACATGCCCTATAAATGTTTTCTTTCTTTTTATTAGCTGTTTAAAAAAAATGAAAATCATGCCTGTTACCATTTTATTCCATGGCCAATCTTGTTATTATAAAGAGAAAACAGAAATAACTGAGGTGATAACTTTGGAAAAGTAAAACACCAACTCAAATATTTTACCCAATTAGTCATTTGTTTATTAACTTTTAATGATTTAAACCTCTAAGAAACTGCTGGGCTTAATTAAAGCACTTCTGATTTCTATAATGCAATAACATTTTATAAGTCAATAAGTTCTTTCCCAAATATTGCTTTGTTTGAGCAATTCTGTAAGATAGATAGGAAAGTATTCTTCCCACTTTTAGGACAATGAAACTAAGGTTTCAAGATGAGAGGGCTGTCTGTGGTTGCACGGGTAGATCTGGAAATCAAACTCATGTCTGTTGCCTCCTACATCAGGTGATAATGACAAGAGGCGGGAAGAATAGGTCCGTGGTGGCAACTACAGAGAGCTTCAGATTGAAAGAAAGACAAAGCAACAAGGTTGAAATCTACATGTTGATGGAATGATGACGTGTAGTGGTTACGTATCATTGCAAATTTCCTTCTTAGTATTTAAAGTATTGCTTCACTTCTTATGGATAATCATTTTGTGGTGAATGATTTACTGATGTTTCCATCAGCCCTCACCATTTCCTTCATTTTAAAATAAATTCTGGGTACATATTTAAGTCCAGAAATGGTGGTGTGTCCACAATGTGTTCACTCTGAAGCTCTGGAGTATTAGTCACTGACACAAAACAGTCCTCATTTTTTCCTTGATAAAGTGAGAGAAGCCAAATTTACAAAAAGACACAGACTTGAATTTATGAATAAAACAGATTATTATGATCAGCTAGTCCCACAGTAACTACCTAGAGTTTCAAAGACTTCTGGGCTACCAGAAGCAATATTTTAAGACTTGTCATAGAAATCATGTACTTATTCAAAATGGTGGAAGACAAATTAAAACATTTCTATGCTCTTGCTGCATTATGCTCATTTTTTGCCAAGCTCATGTTGTCTGTTAAAAATGTCTCTAATTCATGAAAAATCAAAAGAAACGTCACTTAAATATAATTTATTCTGCTGACAGTCTTCCGAACTTTGAAAAGGGAATAGGAAGAGGCTGGATAATAATTTTTAAAAGCGTTATTTATGGAATAATAACCCTGTCAAAACTCCCTGTTTTAATGCTAAGAATGAGAGAATCAAAGAAATTAATGATATAAGTTCATCCAACAAGCTAGAGGTGAGCCCAAAGCAGAGAGGATTCACACAATTCCTCTGTCAGCACAGTGGCCTCATCTTTTGTGTAAAATGAGAAAGCAAATGCCTTCTTCTGAGAAATTCTTCAGTGCCATTGGCCACATACAACAATATGGAGGCTTCAGAGCCTAGGTTCTACAGAAACATTCAAGACAACTCCCAGCTCTGTCTCTAAACTTGGGCAAGTAACAACCACTCGGTCTACTCATCTGTAACACAGAGATAAATGAATACATATAAGATGCATAGCTGTGCATAGCACACAGGAATGTACTACGCATTATATTTAAATATATATTATGTTGTTACATGTTATATAACTAATTATTAAAATATATCATATAAATACACATTATATACTATAGTTACATCCACATCAAAAGTTAATAAAGGCTATACAATGAAAAACATGACTATGTATAATTTTACATATACATAGTATACATATGTATACATAATCGAACTATTCAATTAATGTTAATATTTCTTATTAAAACACTGGTAATTAGCTAGCTACAAGGAAGCCTGTGTCTTTATTTAGCCAGAAGTTATCCCTGTCATTTTCTTTCAGAAAAACATTTCAGATGCCTACGGCCATAATCTCAGAGGTTATTGGTCAAGTTCTAGAGAACTGTATCTTGGGTCTGGTAAAGTGTGAGTCCTGTCTCTACCTTTAATGTCAGAAGAAGAGTATGATGATTAGCATCAGGGATGCTGAAAATTTACCACAATTTTTTCAGTCCACAAATCTTGGTCTGGTTCTGACTATGGATCAGACTGTGCGTCAGTGTGTAGAAAGATTTAGTCATGATCTTTGTCCCTTGTCACATCAGCCATTGAGAGATTTAATTGTTAAATTATACTCCAGTTCAACTGATTCCCCTCGTCGTGCCTTCCACAGCACTCCTGCCACCATGTTCAGAGAGCCACCCCATTCCTGTTGCTCATCACACACCATTCTGCAGACACCATGTCCCAAGCAAGGCAAAGGGACTCCCCAGGGTAAGGGCCTCAGAAAGTCCCCCAGGTACCTATTCTAGGAGCTAAGCTTATCAAGTTTGAGCATGGATTTACCTAATAACCCAGAAAAGACCACACTCCTGGGAGGTCAGAACACCAGATCATCAGTTTGTCCATTCATTCTGGGAGATTGTTATAAAGTCTGAAATTTATTTAAAAATATTTAAAGCAAAGCTAGTGTTATATTGGATGTGCTCTAAGGTTGCTCTAAAAGACAAAGCACACTGCAGGGTGACCTTCTCATTAGATAAGCAAAACAGCAACTCAGAGGGTCCAGCACAAGAACACCCCTGTTCCGCACCTTGGTCAACACCTGCGGCTTCATTAATGAGCAGAGTGACAAATGAATTTTTCTATTGGTTAAAGTAGACTTCATGAATATCCTGAGGAATGTTAAAAATTGGTAAAAGTAAAGGCAGTTGAGAAATGTGGGTTGATTCAAATAGTTGAAGACACTTCCTGCTCCTGGAGGAAGGGAAGATAAGAATTTAGTGCGACTTGGAGTCCTTGCCCTGAGGGATGGTGCCCAAAGCCAGTCTCTAAATAGTCCTGTGTAAGCATCCACCAGCTTTGCAGGATTCTTCTTGCATGATGCTAGCCATGAGAGTCACCAAATCCTGTCTCTGGAACCGGGAGAAATTGCCTTTGAGGAACACAGCTTTCATACATGGTGTGGACAACATCTGGAACTTCATCAAACTTACAGAACAGCTTGCATGAGCTGCTTTTGTGCTTGTTTGTTAATAAATACTCATGAATAAAAGGCTGTCTGGGTGGCAGCAGGGCTGGGACTATAGTGAGACGAGGGAGGCATTTGCCCCAGATGCAAAATTTAAAGAGGTGCCAAAACAAATATTTCAATGCAACTTTTTAAAACTTTTGACAAACAAAATATCACATTTTAAATAAAAGCACAATGACTGATGTTTGTTTTATAGCCCAGCATTATTGTGCTTGGGGAACAATTATTTCCAATCACTCAACAATTCTAGGACCCCTGCCCAGGGTTTTTTAAAATTATGCACAAACAAATTGGGCAACACAGGAGAGCATTATACATAGTCATGGTTTTCATTGTATAGCCTTTATTAACTTTTGATATTGATATAACTATAGTACATAAAATGTATTTATATTATCTATTTTTAAATGATATAATACATAACAATATATTGTATATATAAATGCAATGTATAGTACATATAATTATATAACATATTTATATATTTATAATACAAATATTGGGAGTAGACAGTGGCACATTGGTTGCAGTGCTCTGTGAGGCTGACCCACGTGGCAAAGATGTGGGCTCACATCTGGAGACCCCTGTGGATACATCTGGTGAACACATGCCCATGATCCAGGGTTGGCTGTGGCTGGGGATGAATCACAGCATGAAGACTCTATTGGTGGTGCTGTCTCTCTTGCTCAGGGAAATAATAAATACATTAAAAAATAATAAGAAGAATATAATGTTAACTTTGAATAATAAAAGTAGGCAGAGATTTTAAAGGTATATAGCAATGTGTATGCACACATTTCTCTTTTCGCTCAAGCTCCATTGCTCAGCACAGCACCATGTGGCAGAATTCCATCTAAGACTTACTCTCCCCATAACCTGAGAAGGAAGCTGTTCCCAAGAGTTGGGCATGTGAGGAGAGTTTGCAAGAATGGCACATTTTCCTATTGACCCTCCTTCTCCAAGGTACCTACTCTCCAAGTATCCAGGTCACCAAGAACACAAATTATTAGTTAGGTTTCTGGGTAGTACAAAATTACAACGAAGAGAGGAAAACGTATGAATGTATGTGTATGCTACGGACTGAATGCTTGTATCCCCCAAAATTAATATGTTAAAACCCTAATGCTATGTGATAGTATGTGAAGATGGGGCCTTTGAGAGGTGGTTAAGTCAGGAGGGTGGAGCTCACATGATGGATACAATGTGCTTTCAAGAAGAGAGGCAGAGCTTGCTTCCTCTCTCAACTCTGCTGTGTGAGGATGTAACAAGAACACAGTCCTCAGGACCAGATATGTCTCTGGACTTCCATGTAATCGACTGGGGTTAGAGTCCCGGACTCAGTGGTTTAAACTCATGCCAGGAGCACAGCGTGTGCAAGCATGCCCAAGATCCAGAGAAGAGAAAGGAGAAGAGATTGTGGCGTGCCCATCCCCCCTGGGGGGGTGATTTCTCTCTTTCTGTCTCTCTGTGACTTTCTGTCTTTCTGGTGAGTGCACACACCCTATAGCAAAAACCTCTCCAATTAAAAAGACAGTCCTCTATGAACCAGGAATGGCCCTCACCAGACGCTCGATCGGCTGGCACCTTGATCTTCGCCTTCCCAGTCTCTGGAACCATGAGCAACAAATGGTTGTTTTATTGCTGGTTTAAGCTACCCAGACTGTGATGATTTGCACTGACATCCCAAATGAACTAGGGTAGTATATACATATATGTGTGCATATGTGTATGTGCACACACATGCATGTGCATGACATACAGATTCCTTAATTATAATATATTTGTTTAAAGTATATTAAGGGAAAGTTGCAGTTTTTAAAATTATAGAGAGCTCTAAATAGAAGTATAAATCTTTTAAAATCATTCATAAATCCCAAATACATATATAAAATAAGAAAGTTCCTTAAGAGATTCTGGAAGTTTCAATCAAGAGAGTACTTCCAGTAAATTGGATCTTTTAAAATTTAGGGGAATTCCTGGTGGCATTAAAATGCATCGTGATGGACAGATTGCCAGGACAGATTGTTGAGGAAGAAAAGTAAGCTGCAGAATGATAAGTACAGTTTGATACTATTTATGCTGTAGACACACCCACACACAAAATAAGTTACCCCACATATTCACCATAAGTGCATATGTATGTACATAAATGCATTTAAAATGGGCCGGGAAGGTGTCCCTTTGGCCAAGAGTGACAGTGGTCTCAAGGAAGAAATAAAAGGGCCCAGGATTGGATAGAGGCTAGTCAAAGAGTGTCCTTCTGTATAATGATTTAGTATTTTACAAGGAGATAATATTCACATGAGCATCCCCAGGAGACAGGCAGCATGAATTGTAAGTGGGAAAGTAGAGCACACTGTGACAGAGTATGCAAAGAATAGTCAGGAGACTACTCCAAAAGGTTGGTGTAGATCTGAAAGTAAAGGATCTTAAATTCTAGACTAAGGAATTGGCACTTCATTTAGAACTACGGAACAATATGTACAAGTGGATTGGACAGAAAACCAATTAGGAAGTATGACATAGCCCAGAGATTTAAGGTTAGACCAGAGAGAAGAAAAAACCTAAGAAAGAAGAGAGATTTGGAATCTGATGGGGAGCAGGCAGATTGAAGGAAAGGCGGCTAAAAGAGAGAGGACTCAAAGATTTCATTCCATGTGGTTGCTGTGATACCAATGTCACTTAGATACAGAATTCTTTTTAAAATAATTTTTTAAAAATTGAGTAGGAAAAGTACTAAGAATCACCAAATTCTATCTCCCATACATAAAAATATACAAATAAAATTTTATGATACAGGACCAGCAGATGGCAAAATGGTTACGTTGCTGGACTCCCACATGGCCAATTGCAGTTCAAGCCCCAGACCCAGAGGCTTCAAACTCATGCCAGTCGCATGTGCACATGTGCCCAAAAGCTCAAGAGGAGAATGGAGGAGAAAGGATTGTGGCATGGCCATCCCCCTTGGTGGGTGATTTCTTGTTTCTCTCTCTCTCTCTCTCTCTCTATATATATATATATATATATATACATATATATATATATATATGTATATATATATATATACATATATATACATATATGTGTGTGTGTGTGTGTGTGTGTCCTATAGCAAAAATCTCTCTTAAAAATTTACTGATAATTAACAGAGCTAATAGATGAAATATAAGTAATGCTTCACAATAATAACAATGATAAATATGTGCTTATAATTTTTGTGTCAAGCATGATTGTAAGTACTTTTATCTGTTAAAACTTTTAATCTTCACAATAATGTTATGCATTGTCACTATACCCATTTTACACAGTTACATTTACAAAATTGTGTTGGACCTTGCCTGAAGTGTTGCTGACAGTAATCTGGCAGAGCAAGAGAGCACACCCAGGGTCCAAACAGTGGCGTGTGATAATGCAACTGGACCCACATGGGATAGGTCCTGGGTTTGTGTCCCAGAGTCTCCCTGAGCACACAAGATACATGAATGTGTACCCATGTCCTGAACTGGCCAAAACTGGGATTGTTATGTGGTATGAAGACCCTGATGGGAGTGCCTCTCTCTCTCTCTTTCTCTTTCATTTCGTCTTTCTCTCATGAAAGGAATTAAGCTAAAAAAAAGGAATGCACATCCAAGCAATCTAGCACTCAAACTGCCTTTCAACAGAGGAGAATGATGGTGTCATTAATAAAGACCAACCATTACTAAACTTCTCTACCATGTCCCAAGTGCAGTGCTGAGTATTGTCCATGTGCTATATTGCGTAATGTTTTAGAGAAATCATATTTGGAAGGTAAAATTATCTTAAAATCATTTAAAGCTCGTTTAATACAAAAAAATATATATCCAATGAAAGGGGAACCTCTTCACAACTATTTCACCAAATAGAGATTCCATCGTATAAAAATCAATCTGTGTATGAGAATTCAAGGGGGAAAATGGACTAGAAGAGCAAGTCTGATCAATCAAGTTAGAAAGGAATTTGGAAGGTTATCATTGCCGTGCTAATTGCTCAATGCTAGTTATGAAATGTTCAAGAGCTCTCAGAGGTAAAGCCAACCTGAGAAACTTCATGGATTTAAAAGGAAGCTGTAACAGTCAGAGAACGTCGGGAAATGAAGAATGGAAAACAAAACACCTCATCGAACCCACCTTGTAGATATAACAAAATGTAGGCTCAAGCAGTGGTCCCACAGGACCCCTCCAGACAGAGCCAGGCTAAAGCTCCCTGTCCAGTGTCCCCACCCCCAGGGTGACTGGCTAAGGTAACAGTCACAGAGAGTTAGAAAACACGTGTGAAAAGACTCCTCCTATTGCCTAGCGTATCAGTATACGTTTGTTTAATGGGATAGAAAATACCTAAATATTTTTGCTGGCCTGTCTTTGTGCTACTTCTGTTTCCTCCTTACTCAGTCAGCCTGCACTGGGCTGTAGGTCCCCTGACCTGCATCCATCCAGCCCAGATAAGCATTTCTTCAACCTTATGCCTGTAAGAGGAGACACTCTGGCTTAAGGCTTCTTTATTATGAGAGAAACCACATTCCATTCCTCTTAGAGCAAATACTCAGACCTAATGGGGAAAATTGTTATTTTAAAACAAACAAACAAAAAAAATGCTTTTCAACCCATCATAGGTTATAAATACTATTTTTGATAAAATATATGCTAAGCTCTGTGACCTTCTGGTATTACAGTTTTTGTTTTGTTTTGTTTTCATTTTTGTGGGTCTTTTTGGAGAGGTTTTTGCTATAGGGCGCATGCGCTCGCCAGAAAGACAGAGAGAGAGACAGAAAGCCAGAAATCACCCCCCAGGGAAGATGGCCACACCGCAATCCCTTCTCCTCCATCCTTCTCTCGGGATCTTGAGTATGCACTCATACACGCCAGGCATGAGTTTAACTGCAGTTAAACTCGGGTCCAGGACTCAAACTGCAGTCGATTCCATGGGAATCCAGCGACATAGCAATTACGTCAACTGCTGTCCCCTACAGTTTTAACTAGATCCATATAATCATAATTTTTTTGAGTCCTTAAACTTGACCAATGGATTCAGATCTCTTTCATTACCTTTTAAACGCGTATCTACCTAGTTGTTTCTTAAAGGAATTTAGCCTGCATAATGGCACTTTAACAAACTCTGGGGACACTGAGGTGTCAAGTCATAAGTAACATTTATGGGGTGCTTATCCTGTACAAAGTTCTACTCTGGGTACCTTATATTGACTCATTCATTTAAACCTCGCATATACTGCATGGAGTAAATCTTTTTAATATTTTTCTGCTTTACAAGTAAGGAAGCTGAAATCCAAAGAGGATAGTTATCTTTCTTAAAGTTACATGCCCAATAAAGATAGTCCAGAATTAAAACCCCAGCTCCCAACTCCAGAACCCAAGCTCTTAACCACTAAGTTACTTCAATTTAAAAATAATCATAAGTACTATTCTCTCTTACTATCATAAGATACAAATATCTATAGACTACATTTCCCTCTAAGAAAAAGAAATTATTTTAACATGAGACCAAATGTCCAAACAAATCGTTTCCTTCTAGGAAACTCTCATACCTTTGGGAGGAGTGTAAGGTAGTCAAGGATCACCCTCCGTGACCCCTGCTGCTTCCACCTTCAGGCACAATTAGTCACACCCACACAGTCCAGTGTTCATAGTGTCCTGTACTTTTGTAAGCCTTTTCACAATCTTATCACCACTTAGTTCACTGTGCTTTACCTGTTTATTTCTGTGTGCCCCAACACCATAGCCATGATTTTCAATAATATGTATTTATATTTATTGTTGTAATGATTACAGTGAAAACTAAAATGATAACCAGGACAGGACTCATAGTTCTACTGGTTAAGGGAGCTGGGTCTCACATGACTAACTATAGCTCGAATCTTGGCTCCAGAGCTTAAAAAGCTGACTAAGCGCATATACCCACCTGCCCCAAATCCAGACAGGATAGAGAAATGATGGAGAAGAAGAGATTACAGTATGACAATACCCTATTGGATAGTGCTTTCTCCCTATTTCTCTATCTCTCGATCTTTGGTGAGCACACACACCTTCTGGCACATAAAAAAAAAAAAAAAATAGCCAAAAATTATCACCCTACATGCATGATCTCAGTTTAGACTATCAAATGACAATCTAACACAAGAACGATGATTACCTTTTTGCTCAGTGAATGTTTGGCACATGCCAGATAGCCAATAAAATTTTACAGATTGGAATTCCATAGCTTTTGTCTTGGTTTTTAGGACTTTGCCATAGAGCATGTATGCTCACCAGAGAGACAGAAAGAAAGAAAGTGAGAAATCACCCCCCAGGGGGGATGGCCATGCTGCAATCCCTTCTCCTCCATTCTCCTCTCAGGATTTTGGGCACATGTCTGATTTTCAGGCCACCAAGTTTGGGACTCAAACCACCATTAGCCATAGGGAAGTACAACACCTTAACCACTACAACATCTGCTGGCCCCTGATATTCCATAGCTTTTAAACCTACTTTCCTAAACATATTAAATATTATAGTATAAACTCCTTGGAGGAGAAGCAAAGACCCAGAATTCTCAGAAGCTGAGAGGCCTGGGCTTGGTGGGAGCTCTCGAGATTATATATATCTATATCTATATCATCTATCTATGAGAGAGGTTTTTGCTATAGGGCACGTGCGCTCGCCAGAAGGAGAGAGACAGAGAGACAAAAAGCAAGAAATCACCCCCCCAGGGGAGATGGCCACATTGCAATCCCTTCTCCTCCATTCTCGAGGGATCTTGGACACGCACACACACGCCCAATGTGAGTTTAAACCACCGAGTCTGGGACTCAAACCATGGTCGACTACATGGGAGTCCAGCGACATAGCTATTATGCCAACTTTGGTCCCACTCTTGATATATTAAATAGAAGTTGGGATAAGGCTTGGTAGATGCTCCTGAGACGTTTAAAAAATGAAGATGCGTTACACAAAGCCACAAACATTGTTGGTCCATCTCTACCCAGTAGCAACAAAATAACAAGGACTGTATGATTTGGTTTGCCTAGGGTGCTGTCAATTTATGTCTGTTTTCCTGATGGAATGATTACTAGAACTTACTTTTATTCAAAGTCTTCGGTTTGGATGATATACTGACTTGCCACTCCAATCGTGAGTCTCAATGTACTTACGTGAGATACCAGGGCAACAGTCCTTTTGCTACTGTTCACCCAGCAACAGATCCACCTCCATAGGTGACCTAGGACACATGTGCATTTGTATTAAATGAGCCACATGGTCTGCTGGCAAAGGGCCACATCACCACACTAAGAGCAGCAGGAGGACAGGCCAAAGAACTTTGAAACAGGAGAATCCTGGTGGCATCTTGATACCTGGACGTGATTTGTTCTTGAACACATTAGCTGCATAGATCTCTACTCTGCTTATAAAAAGTGACTGGCCGGGACCAGCAATTAGAGTAATGACTATGTCACTGGACTCCCATGTAGTCAACCGCGGTTCACATCCCAGACCCGGTGACTTAAAACTCACGCGGGCGCATGTGTGTGTGTGTGTGCCCAAGATCCCGAGAGGAGAACGGAGGAGAAGGGATTGCAACGTGGCCATCACCCCCGGGGGGGGGGGGGGGGGGGGTGATTTCTCGCTTTCTGTCTCTCTGTCTCTGTCTGCCTGGCGAGCGCACGCGCCCTATAGCAAAAACCTCTCCAAAAAAAAAAAAAGTGAGGTCCCAGCCGCAGTGGTGCAAGCAAGAGGGTGCCACTGTGAAAGGCCAGAGCCATAGGCAGGCCTGAGTTTGTTTTCAGACCACCCCAAACATGCTGCGTTCAGTGGTGTGGCCCTGTAATCCTAGCTAGCTGCGAGACTGGAACAGGAGCATCCTGACAAAGTGAGACTCTGTCAAAAACACCTCTCCCCTCTCTCTTCGCAATCTCATTTTTTTAAAGAATTATTTATATCTATTTGTTATTATTATTTTTTAAATTGACCAGAGAGAGAGAGAAAGGGAGAAAGGGAGAAAGGAAGCCACTAGGTCCAGGATATGAACCGCAGTCAGCCATGTGGAAATCCAGAGACTTTAAACACCACACCACCTGCTGGCCCCTACAATCTCATTCAAAAAAAAAAAAAAGTGACTGCTATGTTCTAGAGAGGCAAGAACACTAGTCTCCCAACCCTACAACAATAAATATATCTATACACATTGATAATTTGTATTGCTATATGATTATAAAGATATATGCATGTGGAGACCAGTAGATGGCATAATGGTTACATTGCTGGACTCCCACATAATCAGCCACGGTTTGACTCTCAGACCTGGCAGCTTAAAATTCACACCAGGCACATATGTGTGCATGCCCAAGATCCTAAGAGGAGAATGGAAAAGAGATTGTGGTTATGACCATCCCCCCCCAGGCAAGTGATTTCTCACTTTCTGTCTCTCTGTATCTCATTGTCTCTCCAGCGAGCACACGTGCCTTATAGCAAAAATCTCTTAAAAAAAAAAAATATATATATATATATATGTGTGTGTGTGTGTGTGTGTGTATAGATATGATTGTAAAGAAAACCACAAAGAGAGACAAACTAGTTGTGGATATGTGGTGAGGGGGGATGGGATAAGGAGGATGAAACATTAGATAGGACAAAAGGAGATAAAGGAACCAAACAACAGGAAATTTTAAAGATCGAACTAAAAAGGCAAACTATAAAATGATCTTAGCTTACCAGTTTATATGTGAATTTACAGTTTACATGTACAATTTCAATATGAGGAGACTTCAGAAAGTTTAAGAAAAATGGAATAAATTAAAGTATGAAGTTTTTCTTCTCTTTTCAATATTTTAAATTTTTTATTCATGATAGAGCACACGTGAACACATGTGAGAGAGAAGGAGGGACGAGTACAGACGAGCTCCACAGGGTTTGGTCACGCATGATCTCCTTCTACAGTCCTCCAGTCCATCAGATCCTGGTCACTTACACACATGCCCAGCATGTTTCAAGCTAAACTATAGTTTATTTTGGTGCAAAAAACGTTCAGGAGCCAGGTGTTGGCACAGCAATAATGCAGCATGCTACAAGGCTGACCCAGATGGGAAAGTTCCAAGTTCAAGTCTGGAGACCTCCATGAACATGCCAAACACAAGCACACTGATGACCTGGAACTGGGTACAACCAGGGAGTGGATTTTGGCTTGAGGATCTAGCTGAGGGGAGGTGGGGAGAGAAGGGCTGTCTTTCTTCCTCTCTTTCTCTTTCTATGTATCGCTCATTCATGGAAGAAAACAAGAAATTTCAAAAACAATTTTTTTTTTAATTCTTGCAAACATTTTTTTTAAATACACATTTTCTATGAACTTTTTAAAGATCTCTGGTATGTGTGTATATGAGGAATGAGTAACTAGGATTGCATCTGCTGATGCTCTGTGAGAATACCTTGTTCACTATAGCCTCCCAAACACTTAGTATAGTACTCACAACACAAAAAAACACTAGAAAGCCAAATGAGTTTGTAGCCCTAACTACACTACTCCCTCGCTGTGCAGCTCAAGGCAACACTTGTCCGCTCCGGTGGTAGCTCAAGGAAAGAAAGATTTGCTTTCAACAGTCTCTAACAGTCAGCTAATTATGAAGGGCAGATCTGAGCAAAAAGTGTGTACTTAACGCAGATTCACCCAGACACCCCTAGACATGGTGGCCTCTGCAATCGCGAGGTGGCACCTGTTTTGAAACTGATTTGTTAGTCCTATTAACTTTTGTTAATTCACAAATTGTTTGGGCCCACACTCATATACATGCTGAAAGACAAAAAAGGAAAAAATACCCACCAGTTTTATTTAATGTGTATTCTTCTTTTTTTCTTGTTTTTAATTATCTTTTCTTCTTTTCTAACCCCAACCTAACCAATGTGTATTCTTCTCAAGTTCATACTTTCAAAGATATGAATGCCTTCCCTCACACTTTTTTTTTTTTTTTTTTTTTTTTTGGAGGTTTTCACTATAGGGCATGTGCACTCACCAGACAGACAGAGAGAGACAGAGAGACAGAAAGCGAGAAATCACCCCCCAGGGGGAATGGCCACGCTGCAATCCCTTCTCCTCCATTCTCCTCTCGGGATCTTGGGCACGCACGCACATGCGCCCGGCGTGAGTTTTAAGTCACCGGGTTTGGGACGTGAACCACGGTCAAGTACATGGGAATCCAGCAACATAGTCATTACACTAACTGCTGGTCCCCCCTCACACTTTTTAATATTTAGACATAAAGCATACTTTTTTAGTGAAATGAGATCAGACATATTATTCTACAAAAGCAGAAATTACATTATGCTGCCTTTTTTTTTTTTTTTAAGAGAGGTTTTTCGCTATAGGGCGTGTGCGCTCGCCAGACAGACAGAGAGATATATAGAGACAGAAAGCGAGAAATCACCCCCCAGGGGGGATGGTCACGCCGCAATCCTTTCTCCTCCATTCTCCTCTAGGGATCTTGGGCACGCACGCACACGCACCCAGCGTGAGTCTTAAGCCACCGGGTCCGGGACGCGAACCGCGGTCGACTACGTGGGAGTCCAGCAACATAGCCATTACGCTAACTGCTGGTTCCCCATTATGCTGCTTTTTAAACCTTATTCTCACAGATGCCTTTCCAGGTTTATTCACAGAAGCCCACTGTATTAGCCAGCTGTTTTCACAGTGACAATACTGCCATAACTTGAATATGTCCCTCAAAAAAGAATGTGTGGAACCATTGTAACAGGATTAAGAGGATGAAAACTTGATTCAGTTATGGTGTAGAAAGGGGGGACTTGGGGGAAGACATTAGGCTCAAGGTCATCAGGGCAGACCCTTCAGACTGACTGCCGGTATGTCTATACCAGGAGAAAGAATGAGAGAGAGAGAGAGACCCACAGGGAACACAGACCACACTCCCCTGCTTCCCACCTCGTTGTGATGCAGCCAGAAGAATCCCATCAGAGAGGTCCCCCTAACCTCGGATCCTCAAACCATGAGCTGAGTAAACATCTATTTTTATAAACCACGCAGTTTCAGGTATTTCCTGTTATTAACAATGGAATGACTGGAACAGATGCATAACAAATCACCCCAAAATTCACTGACTCTCAACAATGATGTTCTGTTTTCTTCACTCACACTGAGGATATCAGTGGCCAAGGCTTGGCTAGACTCTGAGCTTCATGCTAGGTCCAGTCTGCTCCAAGTTGTCTGTTATCTCCCTTGGAGCAGGGAGTTAGTGAGTTATGTTCTTCCACAGCCATAGCAGAAGCTCAGAAGAGTGAAAGGGAACACGCAATGCCTCTTAAGGCCTGAATTTGGTTCACTGTTACTCTTTCCACCTCTCAGCGGCCAAAGAAAGTCACATGGCCAAGTCCAATATTGGCAGGGTAAAGAAATACAATGTTACTCCACCTCTCTTTGGAGCAACTGCAGAACTGCAGAGTCACTGAGCAGGGGTGTGGTTGAGGAGGGGAGAGTGAAACATAAGGAAAGATGTAGGATGTTATGGTTTAAAAAAAAATACCTTATATAGACATATCTTACCGATAAAAATTAGGTTGATTCCGACAAACAGTTATGCAATATACACTCCTCCCAACACCCCAGAAGAATAGTTATGTAAAAGTAGGTGTATATTCCCTTCATTCTAGAATGAAAAGGAAACTGGACCATATCACAAACAAAAATTTTCCTTGGTCATTCTTTTAGTGAAAAACTCAGGTAGACCTAAAACACAAATCTTCCTAGTGTAGCCCCATAAAAATCCCTTCTGAGGTTTGGCTGGTGCTCCGTCTGGTTTGTCTTCAAGAGAAGAAAGATGCACTGTGTCATTTCTTTTTTGTCTGAGCTTCTACAAAGCCTAGAGCCAAATTTAAGTCTCAATCAAGGCAAATTACTTACAGTTAGCATATCCACAGATTCATTTTCTTTAGTTTTAATTTTCCATCTCTGTTTCACTCAACCTCATTGTAATGTCTCCCTCCCACCCCCCCACCACCACTCCCACAGATTCCTTAATTTGTAAAATAAAGAATGAAAGTGTAATTCATTTGAATTTTAAGAGTGACAGAATCTCCTGAATGAGTGTTCAAGATGCTGGAAAGTCTTGGCTCTGGCTATGATAGCTGGTACCCTGGACTCCACCTCCCATAGCCTAGAACTTTCTGAATGCTAGGCTCTAGGCTGTCACTAGTCACACTCACTGTAGCCAGAAGGCAAGGAAAGAAAAGGAATGATGCTCCAAGGAGTCCATTTTACTGGTTGGTAGAAACTCAACCAGTAAAATGGTTGTAGAAATTTAATGGAGGTGGGGAATTAATAGATGGTGTTCCTCCCTGCTTGTCAATACCAGAGGAAACCCAGAGTCCATCCTCGTGCCCCCAAAGCACCTGGTCCTTGTCAGGTGTATGCTACATAATTATCAAAAAGAAATAAATATAATCAATGCTCAAAAGGCAACTCATAGAATTTTCATACTTAACATTTTGGACTTTTATATCTTTAAAAGTATCAATAGAATCAATTTATAGACAGCCTCCTCATTCCCAGTCTCCAGACAGCATCCTTCCTTTGGATTGCCTACCTTTCCTAGCTCACTCCCCTTTCAGAGGTCTCGCTTCCCTCCTTGTTGTCAAGAAATTTAGAGCAAGCAGTATCCAGAGACAATAGCCCACTATCTGTGTCCTTAAAGCAGTCACTAATCCCACAGTTCAAGTTTTCAAAAGTAGTTTCAGTAGTAGCACCCATTGGTATGTTATTATCATTACGCGAAAAGATGACACTTCAGAGCTCTTTACAGTATCGTAAAATGGAAAGGGGAAGGACCAATATTAACTGGTTGTGTGGGCAGATTTATGGTTTCAATTTATAACTACCAGATATAGACCACAATTTTAGCAAGACACATCAAAGTTATTTCTTGTGAGAAGAGTCTAACTCGATTGGTGAAAGATGGCACTGCTCTGCTATCATCAGTGTCAAATCCTAATCCTTGCCTCATTCAAAAGCAGGAAAAGATAGCTAAAAGGTATGACACAGAGCAGTTAGAGATCTTCCTTTGAAGGAGCATTTGGATTCCAAACCCCCCTAGGCTTCTTATCCTCTTTAAGGGACTCAATTCATTTCAACACCCCCCCCCCCCTTGTTCTTCCATGAACTGTAAGTGGTTTGACGAAAGCTGATCAAGGAAAGGTGTGGGAGGACAGACAGTGGCACCGCAGAATGGGGTCCTATGGGGAGATCTCAAGGGTCTTCTCCAGAGCCCCTAAGACCTTCCCGTCCACCCCAGGTGCATACATGTGGGTGATCCAGATTGGTTGAGACCGGGGTAGAAAGAGTACCATGTTGGTTCTCTCTCTCTTTCTCTCTCTCAGACAAAATAAATAAACTTTTTTATTGAAAATTTAAAAAAAAGAGACCACAGAGGACAGAGTGCTTCGAGTATGTACAATAAATCAGCCACTTGCTCAGCTGCACTTTTCCTATGGAGCCTTTCCAGGATCACAGTAGTCAAGGATCTTGATTGACTTTTTTTTTTCCCCCTCAGCTCTGAGATTGTCAGCACTTTTGCCAAACAACAGTTAGGACAACAACTGTAGACCCTTTTAAGGTCAACCTGTTCATGATTTTTTGTTTTCTGTTTTTTAACATTCTAAACAAGTCTAGAAGGAAAACGAGATATTGACAGTAAGGATGAGAAGGTTAACATGTATTCCTAGTTAATTGCAATATCTGCATATCAAATAACACTGTTAAAAATGTTGCTGCTTTGTCCTGAAACAAGGAGTTGTCTGGCTACTGAAGATAAGAAATTTAGCAGCAAAGATATTGTAAGGGAAATTCATCCCACCTAACTCTCCCATCCTCTCTGGACCCTCCCAAATTTTCACTTCCCTGAGACCAAACCCAAGGTTTGTGTGGTGGATAGCTCCTTAGTCTTTGGCAAGCAGCCCACACGTGCAGTTTGGAGGGATACTGAGGAAACCAAACCCAAATATTTGTACTTTGGGCCCCAACACCTGTGATGACCATCTTCCTACCCCAGCACCTCATCACTATCTACACCAAAGCCCAAGTTCATAAGCCATTCTTCCCCCAAAGATACCTACACTGGGGCAAAGTAGGGTTTGGAACTCTCATTGAACACTTAATCTCATCATTTTAGCATCCTATAAAACAAAATAAATCGACCACATGAAAGAGCATGAAAAAATGGCATGGAAATGCCCCCTACCAAGGCCAAGCTGCAAATAGCACAAGTGCAAGACATTGCTGCTCAGCAGGCTTAGGCTACATGAGAGGCCAGGTTCGAGCTTCGTGGTGTGCACCAGTAAGCCCAGCCACATAAGAGGCTGTGTCGGGAGGACTGCAACAAAGCAAGACCCTGAAAACATGCACACATACACACACACACACACACACACACACACACACACACAGCACAGGGGAAAAAAATCTCTCTTACCAAAAGACATGTATATTTTTGGAAAGACTCAGATCTTAAGTCTTGGGATCTAACCCTGACCATTTAGAGAAGTATGCTTTGGGGCCAGGCACTTACTTCTCTGAATCTATTCCCTGAGTTAAAATGAGGTTACATAAACAGTAGTGTTCTATGCTCTTAAGCATCAGCATATTAGAGACATCTATGTAAAGACATGCCAGTTAGAGGACTAGATCAGTGGGCCCATATCTCCATAGGACACAAGAGTACTAGTTTTTGTTTTAGTAGCACGGTCTGAGACAATAAGCCAAAAGTTAGCATCTCCATCTTTGCATCCAATCATTTCTAAATAGTAGTTGCAATCCTTCAGAGCAACTCCTGGAACATTTTGATGCAGTCCACAACACCTGTATACACTGGCAAATGTGACCTTTGTAGGAAAGGGGAGAGAATGATTTCTTTTTGTATTTCACTTTCTTAATAAGAAATGTAAAATATGCAAAATCATAATAAGCCACCCATTCTCCAAAGAGCCCATCATCCTTCAGAGATACCCCAGGAGCTCAATTAATCTGTTTTCAAGCTCAGTTCCATTCACGCCACATTAATCGGGATAAAATTCCTCACAAGCACCTTTCTACGAGGAAACAAATGTCATGCCGTCCTTCAACCTGGCTATAAATTCCGGCCATGTCTGCTTCCTCAATTAAAGACAATTTTTAGAGGAAGAATATAATTATTGCAGAGACACTGAAAACATACGTCAGGCTCAGGCTACCCAGCCAAAGGGATGGGTTAAAAAACCACTTAAGGAGGAAAATCTCAGCTCTTGGTCCGGAAGAGCATGCCGCCTGAAGGCAGATGAGCACAAGGGAGAAAACCACCAGTCTCAGAGCCCTGATGCCCAGGACCCAGACCAAATCTCTCAGAAAATGGATGTGGAAGCAAGAAGCCCCTTACAGTAGCCAGCAGCTTTTCCAATCCATTGACAAGCAAAGCCACAAGTGGGCTGCTGGCTTGATTCTAGACAAAGTGGGCAGCCAGGAGCCACAGGAGACAGAGTATAAAGGCAGGTTAATACCTTGATGTTCAGGCTAACCTCTAGTTACACTTCAATCTCTTCTTAATCTTTAAGGGCAAGGGGTTTTGAGATATGCAAGCACTTTCAGACAGGCATGTTAATTAAATCTGATAGCAACATGCAGATGGATTTAGAGCAGGAAAGTTTCCTGTGATGGGAAAGCCAGGTAGAAAGTTAAAAAAGGACTTCAGGAAAGGGTAAATAGGTACTCGAGACAAAGGAAGGCCAGAGGGATTTTTCCCTCCAAGTGGTGCATGAGTCCTAAATCATTAACAGGTGCATATGGAGACAGAGACCAACATCCAACAGTGCTGGAGTTGCTGCCCCACAGGACCTTGGGTTCGAGGAGTTACAGGGAAGCCTACTATAACAGAGTGTGTCTCTGTCCTTATGTTTTATTCATAAGTCACCAGTTATCTCCTAAAAAATTAAAAAACGATTCACAAGTTTTAATGTTGAATTCATACAATTTTAATGAAATCAAGATTCATGGTAATGAAAAATATAGAACTTACTACTCATCCCAATGATTACCTTCATTAATAGATAAGTACCTTGGAAAGAAAAAAGATAGTGGCTTTTAAATAAAGCTTTTGAACTAATAGGAATTTATATTAACTAAGTATTAATTAATACTATTCATAATCTAATTAATTGAAGTATTTTAACATGCATGCAGGTTGAGTTATAAGGATGCTCATAGTAGCCTAACCCCTTTTTTATTTTTTAATTGCTAAGTAAAAATTATATATATTTATTAACTATAACATGTTCTGAGGTATGTATACATTGTGGAATAGCTAAATTAAGCCGATTAATATGCACATTACCTCAAATTACCTTAAATATCAGTTATTTGTCAACAGCCTTATTTCTAATTTCATATTTTGGAAACAACTTAAATGTCCAAAAGGGAAAAAAATGAATTGAGTAAACTGTAGTATATGCATATAATGGAATACTTTTTTTTTTTCTAAGAGAGATTTTTGCTGTAGGGCACATGTGCTTGCTGGAAAGACAGAAAGACAGAAAGCAAGAAATCAACCCCTCCAGGGAGGATGGCCACACCACAATCCCTTTCCCTCCATTCTCCTCTTGGGACTTTGGGCACCCATGCACCCAGCGTGAGTTTTAAGCTGCCAGGTCTGGGACTCGAACCTTGGTGAACTACATGGGAGTCCAGTGACATAACCATTATGCCATCTACTGGTCCCATATAATGGAATACTTTTTAAGAGCTAAAAATGTCATAGAAATGTGTCTATTTAAATGGAAAGACATTTACACTCAATTGTTAAGTAAAAAAAAAAAAAATCAAAACAGTATGCATTATATGAGTTCATAGTTGTTCAAAAGGAAAGATTGCCATAGGGAAAAAAAAACCTAGAATATGTAACAGCATATTAACAAGGATTATCTTAGGTGAAAGAATATAAATAATTATTATTTTCTTCTGTTTGCTTCTCAGTATTTTATTGCTTTTTTTAATTCTAAAACAAACGTGTATTGCATGTGCAGTGACAAAGTTCTATTTTTAAAGAACATGCATGTGATGCTATAAATGCAAGTGTGAGATTTCAGGAATAAGACAATAAGCACGCAAACCTAAGGTGAGGCAGGGTTGGAATCTGGGTCCGGATAGGAATGGAATGAAAGAATACAGACAGCCGATGGTCGGGAGCATAGACTCTGGACCTCAGCTCAGCCACTTGCGACCCGAGTCAAGTTACTTCATCTCTTTCCAGTTTTCTTATCTATACAGTGGGTGAATAATGATGCTGTTCCGCCATGTTGTCAGAGAGTAAGTTGAAGCTGTGTACGTGAGGTTTTTCAGATTAAAGTAAAACCTGGCACGTGCTAAACTTCCTGTGTGTGCTTATTTAAAAAATATTTTCTTTTAATGATTTCTGAGATAAATAGGTGAAAAAAAAATGTTACTTTATTATCCCACCCCCTTAGAACTGAGTCAGCCAGGTAAAGAGAAGGCTGGTGCTGAGTTCTTTTCAAACAGGGTTCATCATCTTAATGTCTTTAAAAAAAAAAAAAAAATTCACTTCCTCTCTTCCTTCCTATGAAAGCTCTTTGGAAGTTTTGCTTTATTGCTAATGGCTTTCTTTATAACTGGATGATCAATTCAACTGAGATTAATTGAGCATAAAGCTGGCAGCATCTGTGGAGCCATTTATCAGGGAGAAGGAGCCGGATCATACTACAGCCCACCAGCTGTCATTATCTGTGCTCGCGTTCCAGCAGCCTCAGGCACACCTGAGCCTCAGGTGGCTTGCTACACACTCATTGAGTGTGAGAACAAGGGAGGGCAGCAACCTCCTGCGTTTCTCTCCTCCTCAGCAGGGGCTATGTGCCTGCAGGTGATCCTTGCAAACCTGAAATGCTAAATTTACTCCAATGTCATGCCAGCATCTTACTGTAGCACTGTTTACTAAAATAATAATAATGATCATTTAAAGTGAGTGTGACCTGAATTCTACCCAGTAGAGTTTTATTAATAAAGTACCAAAAATATATGTATCTTCTTATGAAGCAGCATCCAGCCTATGCTCCGCAATAGTTCATTAGTAGGGGTTTGCTGTAAGATTCCCATTGTATATTTATTTGCCAAAGCGCAGGTTGTCTTTGCATGTGTGATATGAGACTATCACATGAATTGTTGGCATGCACTGTATATATGACAAAATAATAATAATTGACATTGCCCAGGACTTCATGTTAGATAATGCTATAAACATTTAAGAACTACTATCACATTTAATCCTCACAGCCTACGAAGTATGGGTTTTTAACCTACTTAGTGTTATTTCCCTACCTTACAGATGAGGGGCCTAAACACAGAGAGGTTAGTATATTTTCCAATTACATAGCAAATCAGTAGCAAAGCTGGAATTTCAACTAAACAGTGTGATGCCATTATCAATACACCACTTAGCTATTTTGTTACACAGCTTCCCACACGTGTGCACTTTTCACACACACCCATCAGCTAATTGCTTCTTTCTGTTCCAACACACATCCAGGGCAGCTGGCTAACACCAGTTTTCAAAGGATCTGTGGCCAAAGTCACTTTTAATCAGTCACCCAAGCCCAGGTGTTCTATCCATGCCCTCCCCATTCCCTAGGTAGAAAGGAGCAAGGAAGGCCAGCTTGTGACATAGCGGTTAAGGCAACCAGATCCCAGATGGCTGACTACACAGTGCTAGTCCTGGACAGGTGGCTTGAAAACACGCTAGATGTGTGCATGTGCGTGCCTAAGAACTCAACAGGAGGGAGTGATGGAGGAGAAGGGATTGTGGTGCAACCTCTCCTCAGGGGCAGTACTTTCTCTCTCTCTCTTTCTCTCCTCTCTCTCTCTCTTTCTCTCTTTGTCTGTCTCCCTCCAGCAAGCACACACACCCTCTAGCAAAACTTAAGAAAAAAAAAAAAGAAAGAAAGAAGGAAAAGAGCAAAGAAATGCTCTCCTCAAGGTTTGCTTTTCTTTTTCTTCTGCGGAGGGGGATTCCAATTCATGGGTGTTGGTAAATGGCTGTGCATGTGTTTTAGTCGCTGAACATTTGCAGGTACATTTAATACTCAGATGCTGTACCCCATGGTGATCTTTAATTTCATGTCAGTTTGGGTGAGCCACAGAACACTCGTTATTTGGGTGTTTCCATGAGGGTATTTTTGGGTGGGATTTCCATTTAAATCTATGGATTTTGCAGATTGCGCTCCCTAATATGCGTGGGCCACATCCAATCAGTTAAAGGAACAGGTGTGCGAAGCACAAGGCCCCACACAAGAAGGAAATCAAGACTCTGACCCAGATCCTGTCAGTGACCTTTTAGACTCTGAATCACAGAACTCACAAAGAGAGGGAGATTCTTGTCCCTCCCCCACCGACATTATTTTCCTAAGCAAAAAAAAAAAAAAAAAAAAAAAAACAATGACCAAAGGAAATCCTTTGTGGGACACTTCCTACCATTCCATAGTTACATTAAAGTAAAAAAATTAATTAATTAATTAAAAAAAAAGAGGAGGGTCATGGAATTGAGCCACTTCTGGCAAAAGACTCACATTGAACTTGAGAGGATCGCTTTACAGTTCCTGTTGAAGTGATTTTGCAAGTAGCCCTGACCATCCCCACAGAGCAGAAGGAGGACATATACACAGCCTGGATGCCTCTTAAATGCCTCTGACTCAAAGACCGTTTTCTGTGCTAGCTCCACAACAAAACGAATCTGCTGAACACGAGGACACTGAGCTGCAACCAGTCTCACCCAGACATTGCTAAGACTGCACACAGATGAAGGCCTGGTGTCTTCTAACGCCTCTCACCTTCCAACTCCATACTTAATATCAGGGATACATTCTTGAAATCCACTTTCTGCACAAAAATATCAGCAAAGAGTCTATTTCCCATAGCATCATTTGGGAAAACTCTATATGAGAGAGCTTCAACAAGTTCACAGCAAATGCATTTTATGTAAAAACAATGCATGGATTTAAAAAAAAATCTTGCACTAAAATTTACTTTTGCTTCCATTTTTCCACAAACTATTTGAAGTCCTGTCATATATCTGTATATAAATAACAAGCTAAAATATAAAAAATATCCTATTAGAATGTAAAGCGCTTTGAGCATTGCCTTCTGATCACTAAGAAAGCCACAGTTGCTATAGAGTGGCTTCATGTGCTGTGGTTCCTCTCTTAGCTCTAACAACCACCAAGACATACACCACGTGACGATGCTCAATGGCCCTTCAAAAACACCTGCTGACCTGTCTTCCTACAAATTGTATTTAGACATTAAAGATTATTTCTGCAAATCACTTGTTGAAATGTTGTAATGAGTTGAGGGAGTCATAAATTGTGTTTTTCTATAATCATTGGCTGAAGAATTTGGGTTGAGCAATATGTACAGGATCCAGCAGGTAGTTCAGTAGTAAAACACTATGCTGGTGAGGCTGCTCCTCATGGGAAGGTTCCTGGTTCAAATCTGGAGACTTCCCTTGACTATACCAGACATACGCATTCCCGTGGTTCAGAGATGGCTAAAGCCTGGGGGTGGTTGATGTCATTGGAACCCTGTTGGGGCGCTGTCTCTCTCTCTCTTTCTCTCTCATGAAAGAAAAAATACATCTTTAAAAAGAGAGAAAGAAAAGAAAGATGCATACATTCTAGGAAGTTAGGCTTGAAAAAATGAAGTGACATTCTATCGAGAAAATTCCCTGGGGAGGCAATTGTGAGGGATCCAACGTTTATTTGTCTATTAATCACCTGCCTCCTCTCATTCAATTATAAATCCTGCCAAAGCAGGAATTTATTTCTGTTCTGCCAATGAGTCCCCAGCACCTAGAAAGGACCTGGCTCATAGGAGGTGGGTAATGCATCTTGGATGAATTTATCAGAAACATTCAGGGGAGTTGAAGAAAGATGGATGGATTACTAAAATTCTCATCATGTATGAGGAGAAGCTGGGAAAGGAGCTCTGGACCAAAAATCAGAAGGTCTGAGTTTTGAGTCCTGAACTGGCCACTCTGCAACTGACAGTGTGACTTTGAGCTTCTGTTAACCTTCTGGTCACTAGATTATTTACAAAACCGCCAGCTCCATTCCTAAATCCCCATCTGATTCCAATGGGAAAAGTCTACTGGACTCTCCAATAGGAGAAAAAAATTGGATTCTTCGATGGTCTTCATCATAAGGAAATAGGGAGCAGTAAACGAATGAGAAAGAAACATGGTACTGTATTTGTTTAAAAATAATCATCTTCCGGAGACCAGCAGTTAGCATAATGGCTATGTCGCTGGACTCCCATGCAGTTGACCGCGGTTCGCGTCCCGGACCCGGTGGCTTAGAACTCACACCAGGCGCGTGTGCGTGCGTGCCCAAGATCCGGAGAGGAGAATGGAGGAGAAGGGATTGCAACGTGACCATACCCCCTGGGGGGTGATTTCTCGCTTTCTGTCTCTCTGTCTCTCTCTGTCTGTCTGGCGAGCACACGCGCCCTATAGTGAAAAACCTCTCCAAAAAAAGAATAATCATCATCTTCCCATCTCTCAGGGTAGGCAAGGCACTCCCCTCCATCCTCTCACATTAGACATTGTAGTGATGTTCAAACACAAAGAAACCATCTCAGAAGTAGCAAACAGTGTTCCAAGTGCTCAATCTGCAGTTCTTTGAACCACATTCCTGCCTGCAGAAAGGGCTTTCTGGCAGAGTCCTGAGCTGTGATCTCCCCAGAGGTGTCACCCAGCCCAACAAAGCAGTTTCCTGTAGGTGTGCTGCCAGTGCTGGTCCTCTGCCCGAGGCTCCCCACACAGCACATACAACCAGAGCTCACAGAGGTCAACGGGGGATGCACATGGCATCTGGAACTGGGAAAGACATCCTAACAGAGCAAAGGGAATAATGAGTCTACCCCCATTCCAGGCAGAGGCAGACACTTAGAGGATGCTCCCACCACCTCCACACTATGGTCAGAATACTGACAAGCAACCATCCTTCTAAAGTATAATGACAAGAAAGCTAGATGGCCATGAGTATTTAGCAGGCACTGTGCTGACTTTAGGTACATCAACGCACTGATTTTTTTTTTTTTTTCTTTTCCCCCACCCCAACGCACTGATTTTTTTAAATGCCCTTATGAAATAGGTCCTACTGTTGCAGATGAAGAAACTGAGGACTGGACAGATTAAGTGACTTGCTAAAGCTCACACATCCAGGGTACAGAAGATGCAGGTCTGAACCCTTCCTATCTGGTCTCTGGATATGGTCTTGCTAAATGAGCTGCACATCTTCTATCCCCTCTTCTTAAAAGACCCAGAAGACCTGAAGGATGAAACTCACACTCACTTCTGCAGAGACTGCCAACTCTCCAATGGCCTCTGTTGTATTCAAATAAGCTCCTATCGCTGCCATCTTGAAATACATGTCAACACAAGCACTCCTCCAGGTCTAGTCTATCTTGCTGTCATGACCGAAGTGCTTGAACAGGTTTGCAGCACTCTCTTCTCACCTCCTACTCATTCTTCATCTTCTTTCCCTATACCAGAACCATCAGGAAGCCTCTGATCTCACCAAAGTCACCAACCTTCCCCATTTTGCTAAGTAGACATCTTTTTCAGATATGATTTTACTTGCTTTCTCAGCTCCTTATACAATGTCAACTGTGACCTTATTCTTAAAATCTGCTGATCCTGTGCAACCTCACTGCCACCCTCCTGGTTTTCCTCTCAGCCCTCTGCCTGTCAGTCCTAACCAGCCTTGAGTGTCCTTGCGACTCTGCCTAATCATTTAATGCGGTTCCCCAGAATTCTTTCCTGGGCTTTCCCGTCTCACCCTGGATTCTTTTCAGAAGGATTTTACTAACTCTCAGGCTTTTGACTGATATTGGTATGCAAGTGATTCTCAAATCTTTATTCCTATCCTGCCCCCTGTTCTACATGCTAATTCCTCATACCTGGCTGCCAGTTGTCCACCCTCACCAGCCGGAGGAACAAGTTTCTCCAAGACCTGGTTATGTTGACTCCTCCTGTCTCCTTTCTCCCACCAGATATTCCAGCCCTTCTGAAGTATGACTCTTCTCTTCTGAACCATGCACAATCATTGTCCCCTCTTCTGATAAACTCTATGATCCTCCTTTCTTGGTTCATTTCCACTTTTCCTTCAGATCTTGATGTGAGGAGAGCATTTTTCCTCCAGGACTGAGTAAGCTCTTATTGCCCAGTGTACCTTCCCTCTCAGTGCACACAGCACAGTGTAACAATGGCCTATTTTCTCTATATCCTTCATAGACTAGAACACTATTATCTAATCCCTACCACCTACCATAGTTCTTCTTTTTTTTTTTCATGAGATAGCACATGTGCACAAATGTGAGAATGAGAGAGAGAGAGAAAGAGAAAAATAAAACTACAATCTACAGAGTCTGGCCACTGGATTCCTTTCTTTCAGTCCTTCAGCCAATCCAATCTTAAGCACTCATGTATGTACCTGGTATGTTTCAGGCTGACCAGGCCAGGAAGTCAAACTACATTCATCATGAGGAATCCAGCTTCTCTTGAGCAACACGCCGTCGTTGCACTGTGAAGCTGGCCTAGTATAGTTCTCCATCCATGCATTAAAGGCATTTAATGGTCAAGTGAATGAAGAATAAATGGATAGATGAATAGGATCAGTAGCATCACTTAACCTAGTCTCAGGACCCTCTCACGTTCACTGAGTGCACATTCCAGTAATTGGCAAGATGTACTAGCTGTGTTCCAGAAACCCTGTTTTCTAGTGAGTTTTCTTTGTTCACTGAAGGCAGTACCTGATCTTCAAAACTAAAACTTAACCCTGACTCCTGCTTCTTCAGCCCTAATGGCCACCTTGACCACTAAGACATTCACCACTGGCCTGATGCTAATCTCATTCTTACCCTGATCAGGTGATTCTACAGTGCTCTGGTTGCTGCAGAGCCTAGCAACCAATATTTGTCGCCAACTGTGTACAGGTGTGGGCTGGTTCAATGCACTGTGGGGTTTAAGAGGCTACTGCCAGGCCCTTTTTAGTCCAAAGGGAAGTCTTTTCTCTGGAAGTTCTGGCATGCTGGGTGTCTAGATCCAGACAAGCAGCCTTCAATTTCAATTTTCATACACATTGTATTTGTGTGTGTGCAAGTGCCTGTTAAGCCACAACCCCAGCCAAGTCCAGCCTCTTCCAGGCCAATGGAACCCTTTGGGGAATGTAGCAACCCACTTCCTCCTAACCAATCCTATGTCTAGCTCCAGTTTGCCCAATTGCAGCACACATGCGGAAAAACACAAGCTTTTCCACTTACTGTCCAGATGTTTCCAGATATTGTCATGTTTGTGGATAGAAAACATCTGGATGTCTGACTGGCCCTTCCTTCACTGTTTGCCCTGATGTTTGCCATCATATCAACTCCAGTGGGCTGACCTTTTTCCCCCTAAAATCTTCAGGCCCTGAAAGTATGTTCCAGGTGCTGTTGTCACTTTGGAGCAAATGCAACCGAGTCGTCTCATGAGAGCTTTGTGAGGATTATCCACAAGGACTGGTTGCAGGCCTGGGCACTCTGCCAGCTGGCAGGGACACTCTGGCCTCTCCCTCTGTGCTGCTGAGCCAGTGGCTCACTTGGGCCCTGGGCTCACTGCCTGTGCCTCCACACCTCTGGTTCCTCCCCAGAAGGTCCCAATTACTAGTGCTTCTCACCGCCGCTCCAGAGGGATGTATTAATAGAAGCCAGAGGCTTTCTTGTTTCTTAGAGAAAAAGCTTCTATAAATACAAAACACTGTAATAATATGACCCTATTGTTCACCAACCAACAAATTTTTCCTGAGCATCTGTGATTTGTAAGTTCTTTCGTAACAGGCCTTCAATTTACCATATCAAAATAACTTCTTTGGCCAGCTGTGCTGGCGCAGTGGTAACACAACACTGTGTAATGCTGAGGTCACGTGAGAAAGTCCCAGGTTCATGTCCCAAGGTCTCTCTGTGCATAGTGAGCACACGTATGCCCATGATCCAGGCTGGCTGAGGCAGTGGGGGGAACATGGTGTGTGGACACTGCTGGGGGTGTTTCCCTCTCTTTCTCTGTCTCCCTCTCTCATGGAAGAAATAAAAATAAACAAAGAAAAAATTCTCCAACATCATGTTATTTATTTATCAATATGGCATTTGTTTACTATTTATCGGTCAATTTAGTTACCAGTTGATTGTTTCCATAAACTCATATTTTCCCTTTACTGTGTAATAGGCTTTGGGATATGCAATAAGAGCACCAAGAGAAAGAAGATTTGACCTCACCCTCGAATTGCTCACCATCTGTATTAGTTCATTAGGGCTGCCTTAGCAAAATACTCATAGTTCTGGAAGCTGGAAGTTCCAGATCAAGATGCTGGCACGTTTGGTTTCTTCTGAGGCCCCTCCATTTGGCTTGCAAATGGCTGCCTTCTTGCTGTGTCTTCACATCACTGTGCCACGTCGTGTCTTTACATGTGTTCATCACTAGTGTTTTCTTCTCCTCCACCAGTCCTATTAGATTAAGACCCCATTCTTCTGGCTTCGTTTGAATTTAATCTCCTCTTTGAAGGTTTTATCTACAAATTTGGTTACATCCTGAGATGGGAGATGCTGGGACTTCAACATGTGACCTTGAGAAGAGAGAGAATACTATTTAGCTCATAATATTATCTAATTGGAGAGAGAGAGAAATTAAAAATGGATTCTAATTAAGTGTATTAAGGAGTATGGCAGAGGAGATACAAGGTGATACTAAAGCATCAAGGAGGACACCTAACCTAACCAAGGAGACAATGGAGAACAGTCAAGGAAGGCTTCCTGGAAAAGGAAGTGCAATCTGCACTGAGTAAAGGTAGCATATGCAAAAACCTAGAGCAAGGGAGAACACAGCCAATAGGGGAGCCATGTAAGGAGACTGGGCTCACTCTACAGCAGTGGGTCAGTGGTGTACTATTAAAGAAATGGATGATGAGCATGGGGTGAAGGTGGTTGCATACCACCTGTGGGCTTTATAATAAATCGTGGTATTCATTGTTTAAGTAAGATTAGAGGCTGAGAGAGTGGCTAGGCTGATAAATTATATATGCAAAAGATAATGAGGACCTGAAGTAATACAGTAGACACATGGCAGAAAGGGTGGGTTGTCCTTCTGATGAAACTGAAGCCACGGGAAATGAGGAAGTCATCCTTCAAGGAGATTATGCAGAGTAGAATAGAAGCTGAGGAGGAAACTACAGGAACTTTAGTTTTTAAGGAAGACCCAGCCAATAGAACTATCAATAGGGTTGGCAGTTACATGAATTTTAAATGAAAACAGTGAGTATATCAAATTGCAGAGTACAAATCCATCTACTATGTATGTGTCCCATACAAAATACATGTGTTAAAATTTGGTGAGCCATTGTAACAGTGTTGAGAGGATAAAAGACTTAATCCCATCATGAAGATTAACAGGTTGGGCCTTTGAGAGGTGACTATGATTAAGGTCTTCAGAGTGGGGGCCCTTGGTGATTTTACAAAATAGGGAATAAGACACAGACAAGCATGTTCCTATTTTCTCACCATGTGATGCCCTTGGCCATGTTAACATCAACAAAAAAAACCTTACTAGAGTTGGGTGGTCCTTGGTCCTTGTATCTTGGACTTACAAACCACATAAATAAATAAATCTCTATTCCTTTTTTTTTTTTTTTTGAGATTTTTGCTATAAAGCACACGCTCTCACCAGAGAGACAGAAAGAGAGAAATCACCCCCCCAGGGAGGATGGCCTTGCCACAATCTCTTCTCCTTCATTCTCCTCTTGGGATTTTGGGCATGCACTCACACATACACCCAGCATGAGTCTCAAGCTGCCAGGTCTGGTACTCGAACAGCGGTCCATCATGTGGGAGTCCAGTGCCTTAACCATTATGCCACCTACTGGCCCCAAATATTTCTTTTTAAATTACTCAGTATGTATTTTATTAGCAGTACAATAGAACACCATCTAAAAAAGGGAAGTTATAACTCAGCTCCAGCAACAGCTACCACTGGTAAATTCCAGTCCAGAATTGCCACAGTTGAAATTCTTCCAGAGAATCAATACAGGTGGCTTTGGGGGTGGAATCTTGCCCTCTTAAACAATTAAAAAAATTTTTTTAAATGAGAAAACTCTAAGCAGGTCAAGTAATGCATACATATGGGTTGTGATTGACTGACTTGAGAATCTGAATGCAAGGGAGAAACACTACTAGGAAACGGGGAAGCACAAGAACCATGAAGAGAACGCAGTGTCATGGTAGATTGTATTCATGTTTATCTTCCCAGAGAGGGTCATACAGCATGCTTCATTGACTTCAGGTTGCACTATGTCATATGTTTCAGTGACCTGAGTCACCTCTAGGTAGAAGCTTTAAGAGCCATATGTGTTCCTCCATGAACTCAGAGTTTCTTTTATTATCCTGAGCCCCAGAGTGAAGGGGACATTGAGCATATCTCCAGCCAATCCACAGTGGAGACAGAGAGTCATAAACTTTTGCCATGGTAACCCACTGGAATTCAGGAATAAATAATAACTGAATTATCACAGCATAACCCAATCTGTTCTCACTGATGCAGCCACAGAATCCCAAAGGAAAGTGTTCCATGATGGGACAAGCAATGTCACTGTCCATGCTGCAGAAAATGGGAGAACAGGAGGACATTGCACAGGGTAGAGGATAAATAGTGCAACAAGATCCCTGAGAAAGCAAATGGGAGATGGTTCTGAAGGAGGGGACTGGCCAAAGACATAAGGAATTGAGTTATCAAGACAGAATACGTATTGGTACAGGTACAATTTTAGGAGGCAGAAGGGCAAGAAGTTGAGGCAGATTGGAAGGAGTACAATAAAATCAAAAGAGAACATGAAACTCTTGTTATAATAATTAGAAGGAAAGAGAAATTACTTTTGCCTGGAGCAATAAAGAAAATATGAAAAACAAAAGTTGAGCCAAGCTTAGAGGACAGATGTATTTGTTAAGGTAACACTACCCACCATAAGAGACAAATTTCAAAATGCTGGGAGCTTGCTCCCGTAGGATTAATAATTGTGTGTGATATATGACAAGTTCAAAATTATGGAAGAGAGGTTCTGTGACACTCAGTCTTTTAGAGATAAGACAGATAAAGTTTCTGTTATCTTCAGTATTTGCTTTGCATAACTTAGTTGTCCTGATATTTTCATACATTTTGTAGACAGAGGAAGGAATCGAGAAAAGAATGAATGTGGTCTATAGCTTTCTACAAGCAAGACCTGGAAGTGATGTAAATAAATTACACTCACACCTAACTGCAAGGGAGGCTGGGAAATGTAGTCTAGCTGTAGTTAAGCTAATAGATGAACAGACAGCCTGATTCTACCTAGTGAGTAAGACTTTTCCTCCCTAGAAGTGGGGAGTGAAGGAAGGCTTTCCAGGCAGAAAGGATCCCATAAGTAGGAGAAATGTTCAATATTTATTTAAAGACTATAAGTAACTAAAACTGTCCATGACATAGACTTTATGTAGAGGCATATTGGGAGGAAAAAAAACTACTAAGGGAGACTGAATCCAGATTACACAAAACTTTAAATACCTAATAAGACTGCTGAGCTTAACTTAACCCTCAGAGACCTGCAGAGAATCTATTGGATAGTCAAAAAAGCCATGAAGTATATTTCTATGTTTTTCTATGTAAAAGTCCATCATGACTTTTCTCACAATCCAAAAAAAAAAATGATTTCTTACTGAAAAAGATCCCTTAGTAGATAGAGGTGATATTCATCAACAGATAGAAAATAAATGAAACAAATAAAGCCAAATCTTGCCAATCACAGAATCTGGATAAGAAGTATCTCTGTATGTAGTTTTTTTTAATCTTCTTTTGTATTTATTTCTTTGGAGAGGTTTTTGTTATAGGGCACGTGCGCTTGCCAGAAAGACAGAGAGAGACTGAGGGACAGAAAGTGAGAAATCACCCCCAAGGGGGGATGGCCACGCCGCAATCCCTTCTCCTCCATTCTCTTGGGATCTTGGGCACGCACACACACGCGCCCGGCGTGAGTTTTAAGCCACTGGGTCCGGGACGCGAACTGCCGTCGACTACGTGGGAGTCCAGCGACATAGCCATTACGCTAACTGCTGGTCCCTCTGTATGTATTTTTGAAAGTCTAGCTGATAAAATTGTTTTTTAAAAATAGTAAAGATCCTTTAACATTTTTTTCACCAGATATACTACAAGGTAATAAAACCAGCAAAGAGGAAAAAAATTATCTATTTGTATATTAGCTTCTACTTTGAAAGCAATTAGTCATTGTGTGATCATCAGAAAAACAATGACAGTTTAAGCCATAGGTATTATTTCATGGGAATCTGTGCTGTTACTGCAGGAACAGTTGCCCCTTTGCTTAAAATCACACAGACTTAATTCATGCTCCTTCTCCAAATCTATCAGAATTAACTTTACAAGCAATGCCGAAGGAGATTAAGTCATCAGTATTGTAAATCTGTTCATTAGATAGGCAATGATCAGAAAGGAGTTACAAAACTCTTACAGCTTCATGATTTGTTGTTTTCATCACCTCTACCTAGCCTTGGATTCTGAGTTCTATTGGAATTACCGATACCATATTTGCTCATAAATCTCTTTTGTTTCAAAGTCATAGAAGGAATCACTCTCACATCTTTTTGCTAAGAAAATGGTTATACATATTCCAGGTGTTCCCATTTAGGCAGATATATGACCTCACTCCTGAAGATTTGGAAGACTTGGGATCTGCCAAGGATTTTCAGTAACTTCTCTTTATTAAAGAGGTAGAATTTTGCCAGACTTAGGCTTTTCAAGTTCTGGAGAGATATCCATGCTATTCTTTACAACTGAGCAACACTTTTTGGTCTTATGAAGATAGATGATAAAGTAGAAAAGACAAAAAAGGAAAACCACAGTGATCAGACAAATCTGATAACCAGTATTTAATAGCTGTTGGCTTTGGACAAATTGTTTACCTTCCATGAGCATAACAGGAGAATAATAGTACCTATTACATAGGGTAGTCACATGAACAAAATGTGATAACTGACATATATCAAGTGCTTAATACTGTCTGGCACATAGTACAGTATAGTATAAAATGCATGTGCTTCACATGTACTCCACTTCCCCCACATATAATTGTTCATCTCCTGGCCTTGCCTGAGATAAATAGAACACTGTAATCCAAAAGTATGCCCATATCTATCTCAGGTATTGTGGCACTGCTGGGCTGCTCACATACAGCCTTCTATTCCAGTCCATTACCTCCAGCATGTCATATTCTCAGTACATTATATTCCACCATAGTCTCATCGACAATGATTGGTCCCCTTGAAACTTAACCCATCCTTTCTGCTGTGCCTTGATGGGGACACATTATTTACCAAGAACTGTTAAATACAGAGTACAGAGAAAAAATAGTAACTTTTCAAGGGCATCTGTAGTGGGTTAGCACAAGAAACTTGCTTTATTGGCTTGCCCTCACTGTCCCCAATCATTACTTTTTTAAAGATGACAGTATCATTCCAGTGGGGCCAGTCTTTAGACTCTCCTGTTCTGAGATCAACTACAAAGATTTGTTCCAGGGCCAGCAGGTGGCATGGAGGTTAAGATGCTGGACTCCCACATGGCTAACTCTACTATTCAAATCCCAGAATTGGCAGCCAGGTGTGTATATATGCATGCCCAAAGTCCCAAGAAGAGAATGGAGAATGGTTTGCAGCCATCCCCGCAACTCATGGGGTGTAATTTCTCACTTTCCCTTTCACTATCACTCTCTACTCTCTGTTGAACACATGGAAAATATCTTAAAAAAATAAAAGAAAAGAAAAAAAATATCTGCTCCCATGTTTTCTTCTAGACTTTACATTGAGATCTGTAGTCCACTTAAGTTTTTATATATTCAAGAAGAGGAAATTACAGTCTATCCCTTATTTATTAAGAGCCTTTTTCAAGATTAGATGTTCAATGGTATCGAATACTTATTCAACATCTAGTGGGATGATAATATGTGTTTTTTTTTCTCTTTAGTTTGTTAATATGATGAATTACATTGATTGATTCTTGAATTTTAAACTGGCACTTTGGGGATAAATTCCACTTGACCAAGATGTAGTATCCTTTTTATACATTGCTGGGACTAGAGTTACTAAAATTTGGCTTAAAATATTTTGCATCTGATTCATAAGTGATACTTGTCTATAGCTTTCTTTTCTTGTGATGTCATTTCTGGTTTGGTTTGGTTTGGTTTGGTATAGAATCTGGGTAATACTGGTTTCATTGAATAAGTTGGTATATATTTCTCTCACTTCAATATTCCAGAAGAGTTTGTGTAAAATTGATTGTATTTTTGTGTATTTTATTTTATTTTTTAATATTTGGAATAATTTCCTAATGAAGCCATTTATCTGGAGTTTTCTTCATGGGAATGTATAACTACAAATTCAATATTTGTAGTAGACATATGACTATTATTTACTTCTATTTCTTCTTGCGTGAACTTCTGGCAGTTTCTGCCTTTTAAGGAGGTTTTCCATTTCAAGTAAATTAATTAGCATAAATTAGTTAAATTTATTAGCATAAAGTTGTTTATAATATTACCTTGTTATCCTTTTGGTGTCTCTAATGAAACCACCTTTCTCATTCATGAGATCAGTAATTTATGTCTCATTCTGTCCTGATCAGTCTGACTATAGGTTTATCAATTTTATTAAGTGTCTCAAAGAATCAACCTTTGTCTTCATTGTTTTTTTTTCCTATTGTATCTGTTTTCTAATTCACTGATTTTCATTCTAATCTTTATTATTTTCTTAATTTTGTTTATGTTGGGTTTAATTTGTTGTCATACATCTTTATATACATAATAAATTTCACACCACATTGTTATTTTTGTTTTAATGGCAAAGAATACTTCAGAGAGATTTAAATAATAAGAAGAAAATTTTTACACATTTGCCCTTATACATTTCTTTATTATTCTGTATAGAGTCAGAATTCTGATGTCATTTTATTCTTCTGTATAGAGTCAGGATTACACCTGATATAATTTTCCTTTGTTTAAATAATTTTTAATTTTTTCTTCTAATGTGGTTATTACTGATAAGTTATTTCAACTCTTAGATATCTGAAAGGATCTTTATTTTGCCTAATTTTCAAAAGATATGTTTGTGGAGTATAGAATTCTAAGTTGACAGGTGTTCTGTTTTATTTTGTTTATCCTATCTGTTCTTGAAGATACTGTTCCACTCTCCTCTCGCTTGAATAATTTTCAAAAATAAATCTGCTGAGGACCAGCAGTTAGCATAATGGCTATGTCGCTGGACTCCCATGTAGTCGACCACAGTTCGAGTCCTGGACCCAGTGGCTTAAACTCACGCGGGGCACGTGTGCATGTATGCCCAGGATCCCAAGAGGAGAATGGAGGAGAAGGGATTGTGGCATGGCCATCCTTCCTGGGGGGGAGGGGGGGGTGATTTCTCGCTTTCTGTCTCTCTGTCTCTCTCTGTCTTTCTGGCAAGTACACACGCTCTATAGCAAAAACCTCTCAAAAAATAAATAAATAAATAAATAAATAAATAAATAAATAAATAAATAAATCTGCTGTAATCCTTATCTTTATCCTTTTACATGTAATGTGTCTTTTTTCCCTCTGTCTAGTTTTAAAATTGACTAACGCTAATTTTGAGCAATTTTATTATAATGTGACTGAATGTAGTCTTAATGTGTTGTCTCCTTGAAGCTCATTAAACTTTTGGTACTGTTGGTTCCTAGTTTTATCAAGTTTAGAAAACTCTCAGTCATTGTTTCTTCAAATATTTTCAATGTCCCCTGCCACAGGAGGATGTTGATAATATAGTTCAGATAGCTGCTTGAAGTTGTTCTATAGTTCACATGAGGTTTTTGTTTTGTTTTGTTTGTTTCAGTCTGTTTACTCTTTGTATTTCACTTGGGATAGATTACTTTTCAATACCTTCAGGTTTCTTTTCGTTTTTTTTTTTGTTTTTTGTTTTTTTTGTTTATTTGTTTTTTGATTTTTGGTTTTTGGTTTTTGGTTTGTTTGCTGTTGGTTTTTTGTTTTTTTGTTTTTTTGTTTTTTGTTTTGTTTTGTTTTGTTTTGTTTTTTTTTGAGAGATTGTTGCTATAGGGCACATGCACTTCCCAGAGAGACAGAAATTGAGAAATTGCCCTCTGGAGGTAGCCACCCTGCAATACCTTCTCCTCTATTTCTTTCTCCTCTCAGGATCTTGGACATGCATACACACTTGCCGGGAGTGAATTTAAGACACTGGGTCCTGGGACTCAAACAGCAGTTGACTACGTGGGAGTCCAGTGATGTAACCATTATGCCATCTGCTGATCCCAATACCTTCAAGTTTCTACTCTTTACTTTTGTGTAATCTACCATTAATCTTATTCAGTGTATTTGTCATCTTAGATATTGTAATTCTCATCTCTAGAGCTTGAATATTTTATGTCATCTTGGTCTCTGGTTACTTGTTTGAACATATCAAATACAATTATAACAACTGCTTTAAAGTCCTTGTGTACTAACTTTAACTTTTGCGTCAACTCTGGATGAAGTGTGTCAGTTTCAATTGATTGTTCTTTATCTTCATTTTGTTTGCATTTTCCTGCTTCTTTGCTTGTTGATTTTTTATTGAATATCAAACATTATGTATTTTACCATTTGCTGGATATTTTTGTATTCCTAAAAGTATTCTTATATTTTGTTCTGGAACATACTTTCCTGGGTACTGCACCTAATACCTCATGGGTCTTGAGTTTTTTCAGTTTCACTGTTATGAACAAACACTATTCTTGGCCCTGTGTGAGCACTAGCCACAATTTCTATAATTCTTTTGATTGTTTCTAGCCCCAGGTTTTCATAGACATACACTGATCAGTATTCAACTGAATAACCAAAGAAGATCCTCTGCAGGTCCCTGAATTTCTCTTTCTGTGCATCAATCTCTTGCATTCTGCCCTCTGAACTCTAGCTGCCTTGATCTCTCTGGAAATTTCTTAGCTCTATCTTTTCAATTCAAAGTACTCACTAATCCCCCACCAATGTTCTCCTTTCATTATAGCCTAAAAACTCGCTGAGGCAGTTAGCTGTGGAAATCATAGACAGAGTCATGATTATTTACAAAATAAGTTCAGACATTTTTAACAGAAAACACTCCCTTCTCCACTCTGTGACATGATATACAACAAGAAGTAAGTTCTCAACTAATTTAACTGAATTAAAATTAAATTTTATATACCTCGAAAGTATAATGAAATAAATTTATATCTCATGTTATAACTTCTCTGTTCATATTCCAAATCTCTTTCTCATCCCTTTGTTGTATCAAGAGCTACCAAAAGGTGGTTGATTCAATCAACATACATTTGTTTTATTGCTATTTAGAATCAAAAATCAAGTAAGTAGGGTTTTATCTCTCTCTCTCTCTCTCTCTCTCTCTCTCTCTCTCTCTCTTTCTTTGAGAGTTAGAAACTTTTTCTAGAGAGAGATTGTTGCTATCAGACATGTGCACTCACCAGAGAGACAGAGAGCTACAGAGAGACAGAAAGGGAGAAATCATCCCCCAGGAGGGACGGTCACAGTGCAATCCCTTCTCCTTCATCCTCCTCGTGGGATCTTGGACACACACTTACACCAACCCAGTGTGAATTTTAAGCCACTGGATCCGGGACTCGAACTGCAGTTGATTACATGGGAGTTCAGCGACATAACCATTACACCATCTACCTCCTGAAACTTAGAAACATGTTGTAACATCGTAATAAAGCCTCATATTAAAGCCTTTAAAAGGAGAGCATTGCAATATCATTGGGAACCGATAAATATAACAAAATTTTTCAGCTGCCAGAAGTCCAAAATTGTGGAGCCAGAAGAGCAAGAAATAATGTTACTATCATGCACAGTTGTTTCCCAGGATATTTCACAAGACTGGTATAGCTTCTAATGACTATTGATAATTAATTATTAAACACCACTAAAAAATCCTGAGCTTTGGCGAAAAAGAAAAAGAAAAAAAAAAAAAAAAAAACTGATCTTCCTCCAGTAAGGCTTTTTCTCTGGATGTGATTCATCACACCCAAGCAAGAAAGAAAAAGTTGGTTTGACCTGCTTTTACAAAGTGGTCTGGGTCTTCATAGGCACTTCCTCTTTAGAGCAGTGGCAAATCCATGCACATGGTGCTTTCTCTTACTGCCTTATACCACTACCACCAACATGCTGGGATCAGTGGCAAGCCTGTAAAATCTGAAATCAAGTGGTATATGTTAAAGTCCTGCTCAGCTGCTACTGCAGTGAGATATTGAAAAGTTACCTTGGGACCAGCAGTTAGCATAATGGCTATGTCACTGGACTCCTAGGGAGTCTACCACAGTTTGAGTCCCGGACCCGGTGGCTTAAAACTCAAGCCGGGAGCGTGTGCATGTGTGCCCAAGATCCCAAGAGGAGAATAGAAGAGAAAGGACTGCAGCGTGGCCATCCCCTGGGAGATGATTTGTCACTTTCTGTCTTTCTGTCTCTCTCTGTCTGGCGAGCGCACGCGCCTTATAGAAAAAGAAAAAAAAAAAAAAAAAAAAAAAAAACCTCTCCATAAAACAAGAGAAAAAGAAAAGTTACCTTAAAAAATTATCAGTTTACTGGTATAGTCATAACAAAATACCACAAACTGGGTGACTTAAACAACAGAAACTTACTTGCTGATAATTCTGGAAACTAGAAGTAAGAGCAAGGTGTAAGCCAGTTTAATTTCTCCTAAGGCCTCTCTCCATGACTTGTAGACAGCCACTTTCTCACTGCATGTTCATATGGTCATCCTTCTCTGTGAGTCTGAGTCCTAACCCCTTATTCTTATTAAGACACCAGTCATACTGAATCAGGCCCCACTCCAGTAACCCCATGTAACTTACCTCTTTTAAGGTTTTATCTCCAATTATAGTCACTTTCTGAGATACGAGGGATTAGACCTTCAAAATACAAATTTTGCAAGGACATCATTCAGCTCACAACAATTCTCACAGCCATGTTTTCCCCAGCCAAGAGGAGGAGGAAATACTAGCTGTTGTGGAAGTATATATATATAAGAATGTAGTGAGATTTTTGTATTTTATTAAAGTAAACAAAAGAAGGGCAAAAATAGATCATAAATGTATGGCTCAGTTTTTATGAAGTGAACATGTCAGGTTTAATCTCCGACCAAATGAGAAAACAAACCCAAAGTCCCCTTTTTTTCCCTTACCACAGAGTAAGTACCTGCATCATTTCTAACAAGATATATTCATAGGACTTATTTTGTATATCTTCTTTGTGTTTGGCTTCTTACATTGTTAAGTTTGTGAGAGTAATTCATGTTGCTGCATGTCACTGTAGTGACTTAATTTATGCATTCTATTGTTGATGGATTGCTATCCTGTCTCTAGTTAGTGCCATAACTAGTAGTGTCACTATAGTACATATTTTTGTACCTGTCTTTTTTTTTTTTTTTTTTTTTTGAGAGGTTTTTCGCTATAGGGCGCGTGCGCTCGCCAGACAGACAGAGAGAGACATAGAGACAGAAAGCGAGAAATCACCCCCCAGGGGGGATGGCCACGCTGCAATCCCTTCTCCTCCATTCTCCTCTCGGGATCTTGGGCATGCACGCACACGCGCCCAGCGTGAGTTGTAAGCCACTGGGTCCGAGACGCGAACCGCAGTCGACTACGTGGGAGTCCAGCGACAGCCATTACGCTAACTGCTGGTTCCCTGTACCTGTCTTTTGTTGAATATATTTACACATTTTTATGTGTACATACCTGGAAGGGGAACTGTTGAATCATTGGATATGTATGTATATGAGAGGACTTCAAAACTTCATGGAAAATACATATTATGAAAAAGCTATGCATGGATTAAAAAATTTTTTTGTTCTAAAATAAACTTGTATAAATTTGTAATTCTATTGTCCATGAACTTTTTGAAGCCCCTTAATATATTCAACATTGTAGATACTTTCAAGTATTTCCTAAAGTAATTGTGTGACTCTACACTCCTTTCAGAAATGTGTGAGAGTTCTAGTTAATCCACAAAAAGATATAGTTATTTTTCTATATAGAAAACTTGGAAACATACTAACAATAGCACATTAGTTAAATAAATTATGGTGTTACCATGCAATGTACTCTCAAAGTCATTAAAAATATTATTCACGAAGAATATCTAGATTTGGGGAAATGATTATATTGTATTCATGTAAGTGGAAAAAAAAGTTTACAAACCGCTAGTACAGCTTGTGCCCAGTGTTGTTTAAAAAAAAAGAAATTAAGTTCAAATAATATATATTCATTGAAAGAAACCAAATATTAATTCTGTATTTTTCTTACAGATGACTTTTTCCTCCTCATATTTTTCCATGTTTGTCCTTTAAAGTATTCTTAGTGACTATTCATCACACTTAAGAAAGACTATAAATTCAGGTACCAGTAGGTGGCGTGGTGGCTAAACCACTGGACTTCCACATGGTAGGCCACAGTTCAAGTCTCAGACCTGGTGGTTTGCTTTCTCGCTTTCCATCTCTCTCTTTTATCAAATTAAAACAATAATAATAATAAATAAAATTAAATAAATATTTTTTAAAACTATAAATTCTTTTTTTAATTTCATTTTCTTTTATACAGTCAATCACATTATTTAGCTTACAAAGTGAATATTTTAACATGTGAACATTTCTCCATATCCAGTTGACTAAACTATAAAATATCTTTAACAGAAATTGGCATGTTTCTTTGTCCCATTAATTCTTTTCCTCCCCATTTTTCTTCTAATTGTTTTTCCTCAAACCCTACTCTTTCACACACACTATATCTGTATTTACATCTGTTTACTGTGTTTCTATATCCTTCAGTCAATCCCTTTCAGTCATAGAGTGAGGACACTCAGTATATATTAAGTGGGGACATACAATGCCTCTCCTTCATAGCCTGGCTTGCTTCACTCAGCAGTAAATCTTCCCTATTCATCCACTTTCTGTCAAAAGCCAGGGTTTTTGTTTTTTGTTTTTTTGTTTTTTAATGGCTGAATAATATTTTATAGAGTATATGTGCCATAGTTTTTCAATCTATTCATCTGTTTGTGGACATATGAGTTGGTTACACGTCTTGGCAATTGTGAATAGTGCTGCAATAAACATCGATGTGCAGACACTTTTCTGATTAAGAATTCTTCTTTCCTTTGGGTAGATACCAAAGAGTGTAATTGCTGGATCATATGGTAGTTCTATTTGAAGATTTTTGAGGAATCTCCGAATTGTTCTCCACAGTGGCTGGACCAATTTAAATTCCCACCAGCAGTGTAAGAGAGTTCCTCTTTCACCACACCCCCGCCAGCATTTATCGATTTTTGGTTTTTTAATATTAGTCATTCTGACTGGAGTTAGGTGGTATCTCATTGTTGTTTTGATCTGCATTTCCCTTACAATGAGGGATATTGGGTCTGGATGGTTGAGTGCCTCTCTAGACTTGGGAAATTTTCTCCCAGGATTTCATGTAATAGATTTTCCATGCCATTATTAGTTTCTTCACCTTCTGGGATGCCAATAATTCTGATGTTTGGACATCTAATGGAGTCTAGTATTTCTCGTATATTATCCTCATTTTTTTTGTTGTTATTTCCTTGATCTTTTTGGTGTTTTTTTTCTAGGTCACAGGTTTTATCTTCTACATCAGAGATTTGATCTTCAGTATGGTCTAATCGACTTTTAATACTTTCAAGAGAGTTTTTGATTTCCTGTATTACAGACTTTATCTCTAATTGTTCAACCTGATTCTTTCTTAGAGTATCCATTTCTTCTTTCGTATCATGGAAGGACTTCCTAATCTCCTGTAGTTCATTGTCTCTTTTCTGTTCCAACTCATAGAATTTGGTCACCATGAACGTTCAAAATTCTTTGTCTGACATTTTGGTAACATCGTCCATGTTTATGAGAGATGGAGGGGATTTACCCTTTTCCTTTGGTGGAGACATATTTTCTTGTTTATTCAGACCTGAGGCTCTTCTACTTCTAGCCATTGGAAGATGTATTCACTTTTGAATACCTCTTACGGGAACATTTCTCCGACTAGGAGTAAGTGTGTTTCCCTTTTGCTGCGAATTGATGTTTGCCGAAGTCTCTCTTCTGTTATTTTTTACCAGTGTGGTCTCAAGAGGGGTTCTCTACTGAAGTGTCTGAAAAACAGTATCTCCTTTTTCACAGGTGGATCGGTACAAGGGAGGATCCCAGAGAAACTTACATTACTAAGGAATTTCAGATATCTGATTCTAGATCTGTCTAGTCCCTTTGGCAGGGTGGAAGATGAAGAGGAGAGGATAATATGAAAGAAAAGACAAAGACAACACAGAAATAAAGAAATAAACAGCACGCAACTTCACCAGAGGCCTGGAGCTGGAACTGGCGCCTGCTGCAGGGGAAAGGACAGTCTGTGGGAGGAGGATGAGGGTATTAACAAGAGAATGGAGAAGTGCAAAGAAAAAAAAAAGCAGAAAAAAATAGCTACCTACCTAGGGGGCGGGGTCTTGGGCTGGGGGGCCTGGAAGGGAGGCAGTGGGGGTGGGGGGGCAGAGGTGCTCCTGCCTCAGTATCCCTTGCTGGCTAGAGGCCTGGAGCTGGAACTGGCGCCTGCTGCAGGGGAAAGGACAGTCTGTGGGAGGAGGAAGATGAGGGTATTAACCAAAAACTATAAATTCTATAAATAAAATCAGATTTCTGGGGACCAGCAGATGGTGTAATGTTACATCACTGGACTCCCATGTGGTCAACCGTGGTTCAAGTACCAGACTCAGTAGCTTAAAACTCACACTGGGCACGTGTATGTGCATGCCCAAAATCCTGAAAGGAGAATAAAAAAGGGATTGCAGCATGGCTGTTCCCCCAGGGGGGTGATTTCTCACTTTCTGTTCCTGTCTGTCTTTCTGGCAAGCACACACACCCTATAGCAAATATCTCTCTCAAAAAAAAAAAAAAAAAAAAAAAAATTGATTGTCTTACAGACTCCTCAGCTATCTATGAGACTCAGTAAGAAAAGAAACCCTTTGTGAAAAGGTCAAGTACTGTTTAAATGTTATGATTATTGTTATTATCATCAGTTCTGCTTGACTACTATTTCCTACTAGTTAAACAGAAAGTTGGAGATGCAGAGAATGAGTCTGGAGATGAGCTGGCTGCAGAAGTGGGACAGGCAATGGTAGAGGATCCAGGATTCACATTACTGCTTTTCAACCCTAGTTGCACTTTGAAATCACTGGAGAGTTTGAAAAAATACAGATCAAATAGATGAGATTTTCTGAGTTTGAGGTCCAAGGATCAGCTTTTCCCAAAAGCGTCCCCGAAAATATCCATGTAAAACCAGGTTGAGAATTTCTATTCTAGGTAGTCAAGACTTTGTAACTTTAGCCACTGGGGTTTTGTTTGTTTGTTTTTTGGGGAGAGAGAGGGCTACAATATGGTCAAGCCATCTCTGAATGTCTTAGCATATAATCGAGCCTCAGTTTAGTGATTTATATCATTTCAATTTGACATTTTCCATTTGGTGAGTTGGAAAAACTAAAGTCTGAGGCCCCCTAGAAACTGTGTCAGTCCACTTACAAGAAACTTTCCTCATTTATATGGTAAAGATAATGATGACAATGCATATTTCTAGAGCAGATTACGGTTACCAAGATAACTTCCTGGGCATTATCTCACTGGGGCCCTGTAATCCCTCTTTCTTTTATTATTTTTTCTTACATTGTGGATTTTTATTCCAGTATTTCCCCATTTCGTAGCTTTAGTGATAAATAATTGATACACAATAATCTGCACATATTTAAGTGTATAATTTGATGTGCTTTTATATATATATATATATACCTATATATGTCCTTCTAATTTTTTTCCCCATGAAACTACCAGCTCTGTCTATAACTCCCATTTTCTTCAGGTTCCTTCATAATCATAATCATTCCATGTCATTCCCAGCTACCACCACACCCATCTCTAGGCAACAATAGATTTGCTTTCTGTCACTACTGATAAGTTTGTATTTTCTAGAATTTTATATAAACTATGTTCTACAGTGTATTCAGCAAGGCTCTCTAGGGAGACAGAGCCTATAGGGTATGTACAGAAATGTAAGAGAAGAATTAGTGTGGGGTATCAACTTACATGATTATGACAGAGGAGAAGTCCCACAACAGATTCTCTGAAAATGGAGAGCCTAAGATGCTGGTAGCATGTCTTGGTCTATGTCCAAAGGCCTCAGAGGCAGGGAAGCCAGAGATGAAGCTATGAGGCTGAAAGCCTTCTAACCCTGGCATGGGGTTGGGAGTTGCTGGTTTTAGTCCTGGAGTCCAAAAGCAGGTGAGCCTTGTGTTCTGATCTGTAAGGCAATAGAAGTTATCTATCATACTCTCCCAAAAGAGACCTCATCCATCCTCTGTATTTGTTCTTTGGGGTCCTTTGTGGATTGAATGATGCCCACCCACACTGAGGACAAAACTTCCTCACTAATCTACTCAGACTGCATGTTAATCTCCTCTGGAAGCGCCTGACAGACACACCCAGAATAATGCTTTATCAGTTTCTAGGTATCTTTAGTCCACTCAGATCTCCATCATCTAACTATCCATCACCTATAATATTATCCTAATTATGTTGAGACTTAACTCTCTTGTTGTTTACTAGTATTCCATTGTGTGTGTATATACCACAACTTATTTATGCATTTGGCTATGGCTGGACATTTAAGTTATTTACAGTTTGGGGCTATTACAAATAGAGCAGCTATGAACATCCATGTGCAAGTCTTTGTAGGAATATATGCTTTTACCTCTCTTAGGTAGATACCTAGAAGTGGAATGGCTGTATCACATGGCAAATGTATGTTTAACTTTTTAAGAAACTACCGAATTATTTACCAAAGTCGTTGTACCATTCTACATTCCTTCTAATAGTGTATAAGGGAGGGTTCTAATCCCTCCAACACTTGGATGATGAGTCTTTTTAATTTTATCTACTTTTATAGGTCTCATTATGGTTATTTCCTTGTTGACTAATGATTAACTTCAACCCTGACCTTACAACCTTACATTGTGATATCATTACTTACAATAATAAAAAAAAGTGTGTGTCTGTGTGTGTCTGTGTGTGTGTGTGTGTGTGTGTTGTATATATGTATGTGTGTATTTTTTTTTATTCCCCAGTTCTTGGCACAGAGCTTCTGAAATCTGTAATTTCGTGAGCAACAGGGGTGTTAGGTACATCTTTTGTTCTAATGTTTGGTCTTTGACCCCAGTTCCTGATACAGAGCTTCTAAACCTTTGGAATTTCCTGGGTGACAAGAACATCTTTTGTTCTAATGGGGCAACTCCTATGGTCGACGGGATGGGGTCTGGTCATGGAAGGACCACGCCATAATTAGAAGGTGAAACTTTCAGTCCTACCCCCATGCTCTAGGAAGGAGAGAGGAGCTGGAGTTGGGTTAATAATTGATCATGCCTCTGTGAAGCCTCCACAAAAAATCATGAACTACAAGGTTTGAAGAGCTTCCAGACTTGTGAACAAGAGCCCAGCCACAAGCTGGGAGGGTAGCAGCTCACCTCAACTCCACAGGGACAGAAGCTCCTGTGCTCAGGACCCCTTCACATATCACCCTATATATCTCTCGATCTGGCAATTCAATTGTATCTTTTGTTGTTGTTACTTTTAATTTGCTTTTGTTGTTGCTTTTAATGTGTTATTTTTAATTTTTAGTTGTTTTTATTTGCCGTCTGTCACTGGAGATAGAGAGGTAAAGTAAGAAGCCAACCCCCAAGGGGGATGGCCACAACGCAGCAATCCCTTCACTTCCAGTCTCCTCTCAGGATCTGGGGCATGCATGCATGCACACCCAGAATGGTTTTCAAGCCAAGTCTGGAACTCAAACACAATCGGCCATATAGGATCCAACCACCTTAACCACCACACTATAGGCTAGCCCAATTGTATCTTTTGAAATATCCTTTGTGTTAAACCAGCAGTTATAAATAAAGTGTTTCTCTGAGTTCTATGAGCTACTGTGCAAATGAGGAGGAAGTCAAGGGAAGCTTCAGTTTATAGCCAGCACCAGGGACCTGAATTTTGTGCTTGGTATCTGAAGGAGGATAGTGAGGAGGTACAGTCTGTCTGTGGGACTGAGTCAATAACTTATGGGATCTGACTTTACTCCACATACATAATGTCAGAATTGAATTGAATTATACAACACCCAGCAGGTGTCCATCAGAGAATGGAACTGATGTGTGGAAAAGCCCCTCATGCATCTTGTTACAGAATTGTTCTGTGTTAAATGTTGACATACATGATATTCAAATAGTAACTCTCAATGAAAATGAGTTATAATGTAAAAACAAAAATAAATGTAAAAACAAAAAAAATAAGCTTTTTTTAAAAACACAGCAAATTTCTTATATAAGTCACAAAGAAAAAATAAAATTCATAAAATAATAAATTAAATTGTCTCAAAATTGAAAACATCTAATTATTTTTTCTTTCTTTGGAGAGGTTTTTGCTATAGGGCACGTGCGCTCACCAGACAGAGAGAGACAGAGAGAAAGAAAGCGAGAAATCACCCCCCAGGGGGGATGGCCCCGCCACAATCCCTTTTCCTCCATTCTCCTCTTGGGATCTTGGGCACGCACGCACATGTGCCCGGCATGAGTCTAAGCCACTGGGTCCGGGACTCGAACCGCGGTCGACCATGTGGGAGTCCAGCAACATAGCCATTACGCTAACTGCTGGTCCCAAAACATCTATTTTTTAAAAGATACTAGTAAGAGAATAAAATGGTTAACCATGGACAGGAAAAAAATTTTTGCAAAGCATACATCTCATAAAGGACTTGTTTCTAGAACATATAAAGAACTCTTAACTCAATAGAAAGCCACAGTGTTGTGTGTTGCTAAGACACTGCTCCATAGGCTGGGACCACATGGGAGGCACAGGTTTGATTTCCATTCCAACCTAAAAGCTGTTCACAGTGGCAATACCTGTAATCCCAGTGACTCGGGAAGACTGAGTCAGGAGGACTGCAAGCTTCATGCCGGCTTTGGGCAACAGAGACAGACCCTACATGATAAGTAAATAAATGAAATAAAAGAAGAACAATGACATCAACAAAACAATTTTAAAAAGAACTATTTATTTACTTTTTTTGTAATTTTCTAGAGGGTATGTGCACTCACTAGAGAAAAACAGAAGAGAGAGAGGAAAACTGAGAAAGCACCCCCAAGGGGGATGGCCATGCTGCAATCCCTTCTCTTCCATTCTCCCCACAGGCTTTTGGGGATGCGCGCACGCACACACACGCCCAGCATTCTTTTTAAGCCACCACATCTAGGACTCAGACTGTGCTATTGGCCATGTGGGATCCAGCTGCCTTAACTACCACACCACCTTGTTGGCCCTCCAATATTTTTAAATGAACAGAAATTTTGAATAGACACTTTACCAAAGATAATGATATGATAGCAAATAAAAACAGAGAATATGGCCAATATTGTTAATCCCAGTAATCACTTTTAAGGTAAACTGGGAAGCTATTACTATTATTCCCACTTTGCAAATAAAGAAACAGAGGTTCAAAATGATCAAGTTCCTCAAGATGATATAACCACCAAGTATAATAGAAAGTCTGTACTTCAATCTCTGGCTCAGAGTTTTTCCATGAAAAACTTTGTCATCAGAGAACATTGATTCCAGGGCAGGATCCTGTGAGGAGAGCTGGCGGGGAGTGACAGGGCATGCGGGGGTGTCAGAGCAGCATGTACCGGGATGAGGTGAGAAGGCAGGAACAGGAATGTCTAAGCAAACCAGGGTAGGGAACATGCTGAACCCAAGAAGCACACAGACGCTGACAGGTTGGGACACAGCCAAGGTGTAAGAGCAGGTAAGCAGCCAAGAACGGGAGAAAGCACGTGTACCAGAGGTCAACCCCAGTCAGGAGGTCAGCACCCGGGCAAGACACCCAAGCAGCTGACGCTAAGACTGAATCACCCAGAGCAACAGAGACTAAAGTGCTCGTTACCTGGGGCTAAGGGTGAGGAGATGTGGGGTGGAGGGAGATGTTGGTCAAAGGGTACAAAATTTCACATAGGAGGAATAAATTCAAGAGATCTATTGTACGTGGTAACCATAATCAATAACAATGTATTATATTAAAAATTGCTAAGAGAGTAGATTTAAGTGTTCTCAGCACAAAAAAACAGTGAGGTAATAAATATGTTAACTGGTTTGATTTAGCCATTCTATAACATACATACACATGTGTATGTGTGTGTACATATATATACACACACACATATATTTCAAAACAAAATGTTATACATGATAGACATAACTTCTGTGCATCAATTAATAAAAGACCTGTTCAGTAAATGGGATTGTGAAAGCTATCTTAAAAAGGGGGGAGCAGGGCTTTAAAAAAGAAGGGGGTCAGCAAGTAGCATGGTGGTTAAGGTGCTAGACTCCCACATGACTGACCAAGATTCAAGACCCAGACTTGGTGGCTTGTTTTCTCACTTTCTCTCTCTGTCTCTCTCTGGTGAGTGCGCATGTCCTGTAGCAAACAAAAAAATAACTAATGATGAATAAGTTTAAATAAATAATTATTTTTTTAAAAGACTCACATAGCTGTTGCCAATTCTGTGACAAAAGAAGTCAATTCCAGGTCAGAGAGAGGAAATTTAGGGCCATGCTGGAGAAATAACAAGTAGATCAACATGAACAGAAAAAAGTCAGAAGCAGGCACAGGCCCTGGTAGGACAGAGGTGACTGAGATAAAGAAGGTGCCCTGCTTGTTCATTGAGCTCACCATGGAACACAGGTGGGGCAGGATGGAAAGGTGTGAGATGTCACAGGCCACTCCTGGGAGATGATACATAGTTGCTCTTAGCGACTGAGACATAAAAAATTACTGGTGGTAGGAGCCAGGTGGTGGCATGATAGTCAAATGCAACACTCTTCGAGGCTATCCTACATGGGAAGGCTTCTGGTTCAAGTCCAGAGATCCCCTGGAGTATGCTGGGCACATGCTTGCCCATGATCCATGGCTGGCTAAAGGCTAGGAGTGGGTCACAACATCAACACGCTGTTGGGATATTCTCTCTAAAAGCCACATGAAAATGAAAGAATCCCTTAGTGTAATAGATGATTACTCTGCACATTAAGTTTCAGAATGTGTGGTCAGAATTGCTTATTTCTGGGACCAGCAGATGGTGTAATGGTTACGTTGCTGGACTCTCACATGGCCAACCACGATTTGAGTCCCAGACCTGGTGACTTCAGTCTCACACTGGACACATGTGAGTGCATGCCCAAAATCCTGAGAGGAAAATGGAGGAGAAGAGATTGCAGTGTGGCCATCCCTTTTGGGTGGGTAATTTCCCATTTTCTATCTCTGTTGTCTCTCTGTCTCGCTGAAGAGAACACACACATTATAGAAAAACTCTAAGAAGAAAATTATTTTTTTTTAAATTCCTTATTTCTTTTGTTAGGAGGACTTCCTAACCTGTCATGCCAGTCTACACACAAGTTACCTTTCACTGTCCTGCCCTAGCCATATCATGCAAGACTGAGCCATAGTCAGCAAGAAGCACCTCATAGGTTAGATAGAAAGTTACAAAGGTCTCCAATGACGTTCCAATGCTTGTCAGAGTACAAAACAGGGCATTTGCACAAGTCCAAGACAGTTTCTCACAAGCAGACCCAGGAAAGAGCCTTCGGGCATTTGTACTTTGGACAGAGCTGTGTTGTCAGGAGGGCCAGACAGAGCCCTGAGCCAGTGCTTCCCAGTCAACATCCAGAGATGTCCTGATCTCCTTTGCGATCATTGCAGAGTCACTAAAGGAACCACTTTCCTCTGCAGTGCATTTCTAAGAGGTTAGTAGCTCTAATAATTTAGTTTGTAGTAGGGGACATCACAAAATAGTGCCTTTTGCTACCTTCCAGAAAAATGTAAGTACAATTACAAAATGGAAATGTATCCAAGAGGCAAGTTTAATTAAAAAAAATCCCATTATGTCAACAAATGTCACAGAACCCTGAAATAGCACTTGCCATTATCATAGGCTTGGAGCTGTCATGTGAACTTTGGCCTCGTTCCCCAAACGCCAGTTAAGCAAACATCCTGGAGGTCCTCTGCCACTATATTTTCCACAGAGCCACAAGAATTATTGCTGTCTAGAGCTGGATGGGCCCTTAGAGATTGTGCCAAGACCATCATCACAGATAAGGAACAATGACAACTAACATTAATTGAGCATATATTATGTGCTAAAAAACATATTGAGCATTTTTACAGTACTTCTTTTCTCTCAAATGGCCCTTTGGAATTGGTACTTTTATGATGTTTGTCACACGAAGCTTCAAGAGTAGCTAATGTATCCAGTGTTACATTACTGCCCAATGTCATAGCATAAGGAAATATTGGTACCCTATCTCTACCTTCGCTCGTTGAACTTTGAAACTTTACGAGTGCGGGCTGCTTCTCCAACCAGTAAGGCCACTTACACTCCAGACTACAGAATCATGATGAGACTCTCTGGACCGGAGCTTGCCATTCCCATATCCAGCAAATCACAGAAAACGTTGCATCTACCTGCACCACAAGCCCAATACAACTGTTACTTCTTAGTGTTGAATACATTTATTCATAAAATGCGAGAGCTGCAGAGGACTGTAAAAGTCACACAGCCAATCACTTTAGAAATGACAACACATGGCTTGGAGGGATGAAACGGTTTTTCTAGGATCCCACGGTTAGCTAGAAGACAGAGCCAAGGAGCAATGTTTTTGGAGTTAAAAAAAAGAATGCTGCTTTATTTATTCCTTCTCTATTTTTTTTTTCTGAAAATACAGTTGGACCTATGAACCTAATGTTGGAAGATGATGAGAAGATCATCATCCTCTTCTGAAAGAATTCTCTTTGCAGTTGAGATTATTAATCTTACGGAGGTTTTATTTATTTATTTTTATTCTAGAACTTAACGGACATGTAGCTCAAGAGTTTAATGTGACTGGGACCAGCAGTTGGCGTAATGGCTATGTCGCTGGACTCCCACGTAGTCAACCGCGGTTCGAGTTCCGGACCCGGTGGCTTAAACTCACGCCGGGCGCATGTGCATGTGTGCCCAAGATCCCGAGAGGAGAATGGAGGAGAAGGGATTGTGGCGTGGCCATCCCCCCTGGGGGGTGATTTCTTGCTTTCTGTCTCTATGTCTCTCTCTGTCTGTCTGGCGAGTGCACGTGCCCTATAGCAAAAACCTCTCCAAAAAAAAAAAAAAAAGAGTTTAATGTGACTTAAATGTGACTTAACTTTAAAAAGATTAGTTTCCAGGATATTTTGGAATTTTATATTAATGTTGTATATTTATAGAGAGCCTTTTCTGCTGTGAGAATGAGAGGATCAGAATTTAGTATCCCTGAGTTGTTTATTGAAGTAATTGGATGGTTCATCTATGGATAGATTGCCAAGTTCTCAGCATAGGGGAATATGTGAGAAGTAGGAAGCAGAAGAGGAAAGCAGAAAACTCAGCCCCTTGATGTGAGGAGGTTAGATTTTCTTCTCCACCCCCCCTCCATAAAACAAACAACAGAAACTCTTACAGGTAGTGGTATTCTTTAAGAAAATAAGTTAAAAGTAGAAATTAAGAAGAGAAAAGAAAGTGAAAGGGGAAAAACAGGAAACCAATACAAACTGTAAAAGTAAAGAGAGAAGAAAAAATGAAAGATGGTCTCTGATCAATGAGGTAGAGAAAGGATGACACATTGCATCCAGAGACGGTCCCAGTATAGCACAGTTATTTATAGAGAAGGTTCTACAGGCAGAACCCCTGATTGAGACTTACTGGCAAGAAGCTAAGCTCCAATCTTGCAGGGAGGCAGTGAGTTCCATGGTCTCCACAACAAATGCTTGATTGATTGGACATCTCTCAGTGTGACCTCATGAGCTTAGACTCCATTCTTGGAGTAGGAGGAAGACAGACTAGTAAGAACAAGGCGACCCTTGCAGATTACCTCTGTAGTTAACCAGCCCATGTGACTCACCCAAGGAATCAGGTCAGAGGCCCCCTTCAGGGACTTGGATCTTGGAGCCAGGCCAGAGCACATTAACAAGAATCGGTTACAAGATCAAGGCTAGACCAGTGGTAAGACATATACAGTTGAGCTTCAGAACATTGGCTCCAAACTTACAAACTTACTAAATTTCCCTTGTCTGTGGTCATAGCAGGCTCTAGAGACACTTGATAAGGCTAAATGGGCAGGGAAGAGTGGAGTCAAGGAACTTGAGGTGTTGGGAGAAGACAAATGAAAATATAGATGTGTGTGGACTGATCTTAAATGATGGAGATGTGGGGTTACGGGGAGCCAAGGCCAGCAGCACCTAAACTCCCTTGTCAAACAGAAGCCCATCCAGAACCACAGAATCCACTAAATGTCACTGGGTTAGCCATCAGGTAAAACAGGGGATGGTTAAAGAAACTGAGAATTTTTAGGGTAGAAAAGAGAAAATGCAGCACAGGGAAGCAATACATTCAAATATTTAAATACCACATGAAAGAAAGTCTAGAAGCACTTGGTTTGTCTAGTCAAACAGAACTGAGCTCAGTGGGTGGAATTCCCAGGGGGAAGTTTTTAATCTCAATATAAAGAAAAACATTGGTACAGCTTGCCTCTGTGAGATCTATAAACTCATTCACTCTTTATTCATTCAGCAAGAACTTACTGATTAGAACAAGCATACATTCTGGTTTGCCTACTATAGCATCAGTTAATGCTAAGGTATTTCTTGTTATCTGGTCAGTACCCTCTTTACTCTTAAAGTGCCTTGGTTTGAATACTGAATTATATTTATATATAATTTATATATTTATATATCATTCCTGCTACATGCCAGGAATTGGATGGAACATTAAACACCATCAAAACATAATCCCTGACATTGATGAGCTCATAGTTTAGTTAGAAAAAGAGATATTGAAAGAATAAATTAGAATAAAGGCTCTATGAATAAAAGTGTTGGAGATGGAAACATTGTTTTAATAATGGGGTTCAAAAGGAGCTCACAGCTCATTCAATACCATCCTCGTTTATTTACTCTCTTGATAAATGTGTGCTGTGCAAGTGATGGGTACAGATACTATAAAGGTACAACAGCTACTATACTGAACATGATAGAACTCCTATTATTCATCATAAAAACTGTATGGCAAATGAGCCAAATTTATTAAAGTCCCATTTGTTTTTAGAAAATCTACCTGGGGGGACCAGCAGTTGGCATAATGGCTATGTCGCTGGACTCCCACATAGCCAACCCCTGTTCGAGTCCCAGATGTGGTGGCTTAAACTCACACCGGGCGCATGTGCGTGCATGCCCAAGATTCCAAGAGAAGAATGGAGGAGAAGGGATTGTGGCGTGGCCATCCCCCCCCGCCCCGAGGGGTGATTTCTCACTTGCTGTTTCTCTGTCTCTCTCTGTCTTCCTGGCAAGGGCACATGCCCTATAGCAAAAACCTCTAAAAAAAAAAAAAAACAAAAACAAAAAAACAAAAACAAAAACAAAAAACAAAAACAGAAACCAGAAAATCTACCTAGGAAATATATTTTAACAAGTATTCAGCCATGTCTTTGGAGCTTCCAGTCATCGGTCCTAAACTTGCTTTCTGAAGCTCAGAAAAATCAAATCCTTTTACATAAGCCTTTCAAGTATATGATGCCAAATCATACATTTCCCTTAAGTTTCCTATTTTCCAGGTTAAATATTTTTAATTCCTTCATCCAGTTCTCCTATGATCTAGATGTCTGAAGTTTTGCCATCCTGGCCACTTTTTTATTCCCAATTGTCCATTTCACTGTGCAAAAGTGTAGGCTAGGACAATCTCAAGTTAAAGGTATACCCTGGCCAGTGCCTAAAAAAGCAATGAATCTGGGCTCTCTCTGATTATCCTATTCCTCTTGGCCAGCCCTGCCACGCTGCTGGTCATGCTGACTTTGTAGTCAAATAAAAGTCCTAGGTCTTTTATTTGCTACTAAGTCATTATTTATATTATTTTTGTTTATTTTGTTATAATCTAAGTGTTCCTACAACATTATTAATAGGTAATATACTATTAGCCTGTGATTCCACAGAATGTTAGAGCTTCTAGTCTAGTCCTTTACATTTACCAGATGCAATTACTGAGGTACAAAGAGATCAAATTGTCACTCCACCCTCTCAAGATACAGATTTGTGGAAACATGGATGTCATCTTTATTCCTGCTCTCTTACCCCTTATAGACTACAAGAAGTGAGAACCTGGTATACTTGCCTTCCAGTAATATCCCTGCTTCTGGCATCTTCCAATTTTCAATTTATTCTGCATATTTATAAGTAATACAATTTTTAAAATGTAAATCCCTTGTTAAAGTCCTTTCAAAGTTCCCCCATTAGGTAGAAGGCAGAGCCTAACTTTCACAGCATGCCTTAGAAGACTCTGCTTCCTTTCCTAGCCTATTATCTCATTATATCTTCCCTTATGAGCTAGCTCTTATCAATTTGAATGGTGGTTGTTACCACACATGCCATACTTGTTCAATCCCCCAAACTTCTATCTGCATTCCCTTCTTGGAATGCTTTTCTTTTGGTAAATTCCTTCCTATCTCCAACTTTTAGACTTTCGTTTATGATAACATCCTCCCAGACCCTCAGCAATCATACCACTTCACATCACACACGCCCACAAGCCTGGAACCCTGCGGTAACTGCTCCTCTCTGCGTTTTTTAGAACACTTAATATATATGCCATTTTTACTCGTAACATAAGGTGACATTTTACCCTCTCTTCTGTAGAATGACTTCCTTGAGGACATCTGACATTAAAGGATATTCATTTTATTTATTCAACAAATATTAGCTGAATGCCTAGTTTGTGCTATTTTCTGCCTTTATCTGAGGATAGAGAGCATGCCTTACATAATTTTGTTAGTGCCTTTTCCATCTATTCATTCAAGGAATGCTTATAGAGTACCTACTCTGCATATAACACACTTTCTTCGTCTTAGAGAGTAATGTTTGTGATCCCTAAATTTTTTTGTAATCCTTACTTTTTTTTTTTTTCCTGTCTCTGTCTCTCTCTGTCTTTCTGGTGAGCGCATGTGCCCTATAGCAAAAACTTCTCCAAAAAAAAAAAAAAAAAAGAAGTGTGTACTCTCAATGAATTTTTTTTGGTAAAATATAGACAAACATTATGTATATACATTATAAAGAGAGAGACAGAGAGACAGAAAGTGAGAAATCACCACCCAGGGAGGATGGCCACACTGCAATCCATTCTCCTCTTGGGATCTTGGGCACATATGCACACATGCCCAGTGTGAGTTCAAGCCACTGGGTCCGGGACTCAAACCGTGGTCAACTACACGGGAGTCCAGCAACACAGCCATTACGCCAACTACTAGTCCCGATCTTTGAAATTTTTAACAACAGATACAATGCAGACATCGATCAGTGCAAATGGACACCAGCCCACACTCTTTTGCATACAGGCTGAATATCAGCCTTGGACTGAAAAATCCAACCTGCTATGCCTCTCTCATCTAGAGGAAGGCACAGATACAACTCTGGACTCCCTTTTATCGAAGGCTATATTCTGCATATGATGACACCTGGTAATATGGAGGCTTCTTTACACAGATTGCTTAGAAAACATCTCCTAACATGGACCCACTCTGTCCTATGACAACTCTCAAGTCAGCTAAAACATCTGGCTGTTGTTTCTACATATTCTTTCCTATTGAATGCTCCTTTAATACCCAGAATAAGTTCAAAAGTGCCCAGTGTCTGCCTTTCTTGCTTGGGGCTTTCTTTGCCTGCCTCACAGTAGACTGAGGAATTCTAAACATGTGTCTGCTGCCCAGTAAGGCCACTGGTATGTCAGGCCATACATTGGACTGGGGTCTATATCCTGAGAGGGATGCCAGAGGGAAACTCTATCTGAGATGTCTGCCAAGAAAAATATGGAAAGGAAGATGATATCTTTACCACTGGTAACACTCCATTTAGTTTCTGTGTAGACTATTGACTTTATAAAAGATCTGAAATAGGAACAAGCTTACTTTAGACACATAAAATGTCAAAACTATTAAACAGATCGAATCACCTTAAGTGTTCAGTGACTTTATAGGAGTAAAGAATATGTTTTGGGTTAATATTAACACTCCCTTCTGAGAGCAGAGTCGTCTGCCTTTATTCCAGGATAGAGAGCGTGCCTTACATAACTTTGCTAGTGCCTCTTCCATCTATTCATTCAAAGAATGCTTATGGAGTACCTACCTGCATATTATATACTTTCTTCACCTAAGAGAGTAATGTTGTGATCCATAAAACTTTTGTGATTCTTAAATTTTGAAGGACATGAATCAACCTATGTTAGGGGAAAATAATGAGTTGTTTTAATTACCCTATGTAAATTTTTGACATTCAACTATTTGTGACTTCATATTACCTCCCAATGTAGCTCAATATATTATGACCCTGGTTTTGTGGCTAGAAGAGCTTTTACTTAGCTCCTGCAGGGCATTGGTGGCCAAACTGAGATTAAGTAGAGTCCTTCCTAGTGCCCCCTCAGTCTCATCCTATAGTGTCATAGTGCTAGGTCCTATCACAATTCCCCAAGTCTGACTCCCACTTTTTCTCAAATACCTCAGCAAAGTATGCCTCCTGAGTGCTGCAGTTTCCATGGTACCCAGAGAAGTTTCTGGTTGCTTCCAGGCATAGGCTCTTCTGAGGTATTCTTGAAGTCATTTCCAGGGAGGTGACATTAGAACACACACCTGGATGTCTTCCCAGCACTTTGTTTTTGGCTGTTTGCTCTCAAACAAGATGATGGAACTTTATAAGCTTCTGTTCCCTCTTCTAAAAGAGTGGATAATAACAGCCAACCCAGAGCATTGTTGTGAGGATTAAATGAGCTTTCCCTGTGTGGACCCCACCTTCATTCCTCATTCCTCACCCCACACCACCCCCCAAAGATAGGACAGTGCGGAATGTGTGGGATGGTGTGGAATAACAAATGTACCATCTGTCCAGTTCTCTGTACCAAGAAATCTTGTCACATTATCCATCACACATCAAACATTGTCAATCTCTGCCTTAACCAAACTCACCCCTAAACATTGTCAGTCTCTTCCTCAGCCAAACTGGGTTCAGTGTACACGCAATCTCTGTCCAAAGAGGTGACTAATGCCATCAAATTAACTCAGAAATTCTGCCAACTGGCTAACTGGTCTCCACCATGGAGAGCCCCAGTATGTACAGCAGGTCAGAAAATTGCTCTGACTGAAGGGAATGTTGCGTTTCTATGTGCCCCATCCATTCTTCCTCTTCCACTTTCTTCACCTTCAGGGCAACTCTAACAGCTATTTGGAAACCTTGTCCTCGAACATGGACCCTCACAAAAAGGAAAGCTTCACTGAGGGCTCTTTGGGGGAACCTAGACTTCTACTGTTTAGTAACACCCTAAGGTTGAGCCTTGCAAGAGACTGAGAGATAAAATAATTAACCCTTTTCAGAAACCTTCCAAAATAAGAACACCTGATCTCTCAGCTCACATCAGTTTCTTCCATGTAATATACAACTTCTTTTTTGTTTTTTCCTGCTTCCTATCTGGACAATTATAGGGGCCTCCAGCTGTTCCTGCCAGTCAAATCCCCAGTATTTCCTTTCTGGTAATACATTTTTCCTGAAGCAGCATTTTAGCACCAGATTAGCACCTGATGCATTAGTGCTTTTTATCACCTAGCAATATTTGTCATCCAAAGGGCTGAGTAACACAGTTACCATCTATCAGGGTATATTTGTTCGCTGCTCTCAGTCAATTGTTTCACCCTAACCTGTACTTTAACCACACAAATGGCTCTAAACAAGAAAGTAGAAATGCTATTAGAGTTCAGAAATTTTTAGTTACTGAGTTCCATCCATTTCTCTTCACTAGTATTTATCGCCTCCTCAGCCCCTTTTCTCTCCCCAGATTTAATTTTTCAACTAATTTTAGTTCTTGAACACATAGCAGGTGTTCAATAAATATTTGATAATTTGATTTAAATCACTGGATATGAAAGGGTGTTCCAGAGAGTAGAGATGCTAATCACAGAGTTTTAGAACTACCAGGGAACTCACAAATCACACAAAACAAGCCCTTTATTTTGTGGACAAGGAAATTGAGCTACAGAGAAGTGAACATTTCATCCATGTTCTTACACAGATATTTACTGGCAAATCTGGACCTCACACCAATATCTCTACTTTCAATTCACATGACATCAGGATAATGAAAATATTACACTGTTCTCTTCAAGGCCTATATCATCCAAGGTTCTAAATGGAATATGATTGTTTTGCTATAAACTTAACCCTGGGAGCTTGTGGTTAATATAACCTTTTCACTTCAAAGATAGGAAATTTTTAAAAGATGGAATGTAAAAAACTATAATTCATTTGTTTGTTTAGCACGGTTTGTTCAAGACTTTGCAAATTTCACTATATGACAAAATTTTTACCTGGGCCACTTCCATCATATCATTTCTCAACCAGATCAATCTCTAGACTTGGCAATACTTGAGAATCAGTCTGTTCATTGCATGTTTTTGGTTTGTTTTATTTGTTTGTTTGTCCATCTGTTCATTCTCCCAGGGATGTTCATGCCATCGTGTTTGGAGACAGTGGGTCTAATCAGTATCTGCTCCTTAATCGCACCCACTCATGGCTGACGGTGGGTGTGTATTGAAGATATTTGTGGAAGATGACACTATTGGTAATTAGTTCTCTTGACTCTCTTGAATCATAACTAAAATTACCAATCAAAAGACATGTCGGAAATGGTAACTTATAATAATAATGATGTTGAACATAAGATCTCACTTATAGACTGTCGAAGGCAAATTTGTTCTGGTCTCAGGTGTCCCCTGCTCCTAGGGAGAATTCCCAAGCACTGCCTTTGCTGACATATAAATAGCTGGTTCAGCTCTGCTGCTGGGACTGAAACCTCAGACAGCAAGAGCAATGGAAGAAGAAAGCACCAGGCAAGTGTAATTTAAAACCTACATATTCATGTAGGCAAACTCTTGTCAACATATAGTTCCAGCACTTTATCTCTCTTTGGCTCTGATTCCCTGTTGCTGCCTTCTTTCCAAGTAATTCTGTGAGTTCTGGGAATGTCCAGAACTGCACATGCCCAGGACTGGGACCAATTTACCCTGAGTCATCTGTCAAGCCACAGTTCATGCTTTTCAATTGGTTTAGGTTGCTAAGCAACCTCCTTGTCAGTCGGGATAATGACCTGACTCTATTTCTAAGGAAGGCAATGCAATGTGGGATCCCAAGTGCAGAAACCACCAGTTGGGATTCTTGCCAACTTGGGTATGAACCCCAGCTCTGTAATTGCCTTGGGTCAAATACTTAGCCTCTTCATGCAAAATGGGGATGAAGAGGCAGTTCCCCTGCTGGTTATGATTTGGGATATTGTATATGAAGTTCTTAACACAGAGCCAATGCTCCCCAAGTGGTTGCTTTTATTTCCATCGGCCTGAGAGCAATATAGCGATGTCAGTAGGATGCAACACATCTGGGACTATTCTTTCTCTGTCAAAGTTAATGAAGAGGAGACGGTTCCATAGCCCTCTTCCCCCCTGCTCTCCCAGATCTCTCTAGAAAATGGCAAAAATAGCTAAGCCTCTGATTATGTCGCCACAGTTGGCTCTGGGAAACTCAATGTGTCATTTCTGCAAAGACTCCAGAATCCAGAAAGCTTAATGGCTGCCATGGTAAATTGGGTCTATGTCAGGCTCAGCATCACTGATTCTCTGAAGCCATGGTCTTCACAGTTGCTCTTGCACTCATTAGTCTCTAAGCTCTTTCCGTGACTTGGGGCCAGTGCAGCTGATTGTCTCCCAACTTCGTGAGGCCCACTTAACACCAGGTTTTCACATCTGCCTGAGTGGCACCTGGAAGGAGGATAAAGAAGGAGCATCCAGCCAATTCTACAACTATTCCCCCACAAGCCAAAAAGAGAATCTGGATGCTCAAGCACTCAAAGCCTGTGTATTTAAAAATATAGAGGGGAACCTGGCAGATGGCATGGTGGTTAGGGTGCTGGATTCCCACATGACCAACTGTGGTTTGAATCCCAGACCTGGCAGCTTGCTTTCTTAATTTCCCTCTCTCTCTTTTTCTCTCTTTCTTTCTCTGGTCAAATTTAAAAACAATGATGATAATGAATAAAATAAAAATAAAATAATTATCTTTTAAAAAATGTGAAGTGATGGTCTAGCTTAGGGGATTTAAGAATAAACTGGAAGCCAGGGAAGGGACTCTTACCTTAGAGTATAATGACCTTCTCTGTGATCAGGGTCACATGACCTCATCTCAAGTAGTGTCTTCAGGATATTTTTCTAGAAAATATGGGAGTGGAGGTTTCTCTTTATAAACTTGGTGATGCTTGGAGCAGGAAATCTAGTTCAGAGAAACAGCTGCAACAGCCAAAGACGGGAGCCCTCTCATGTAAGGATGGCATGCAGACAATTTCTTGTAGTCCCAGGACCTAGGAACAATCAGGAATTATACAAGTTAAAAGTACAATTCTCGGGACCAGCAGTTAGCATAATGGCTATGTCGCTGGACTCCCACGTAGTCTACCATGGTTCACGTCCCGGATCCGGTGGCTTAAAACTCATGCCGGGCGCGTGTGCGTGCGTGCCCAAGATCCCGAGAGGAGAACGAAGGAGAAGGGATTGCGGCGTGGCCATCCCTCCTGGGGGGTGATTTCTCGCTTTCTGTCTCTCTGTCTCTCTCTGTCTGTCTGGCGAGCGCACGCGCCCTATAAGAAAAAAAAAAAAAAAACTCTCAGAAACAAAAAAAGAAAATAAAAGTACAATTCTCACTGATGGCCAAGTCGAGAGAACTCCCCCAACACCAGAATGATGAAGGCCCACTACAAGCTGATTGGTGCTCTTTGGCAAGAAGCCTCCACCATGAGGGGTGCCTGGCCTCCCTTTCTGAAAATATGTGCTGGGTTAGCACTACAGGGAGTCAGATTCTAGGATCTGGAGATTCATACACCTTTGTTCTTAATCCATAAAGGAGCTAAGTAGGGTGGTAAGGCAGAAGGAAAGCAAGGCCTGGAATAGTCCTGGCCAGGGCATATGAGCTGTTCAAACCAGGCCTTTCACCCCAGCAGCCAGGGTTTCATTTTGTATTTCAGCTGGCACTGTGGATAGCATTAGAACAAAAGAGAAAGAACTCGGGCATAAAGTCAGAGTGCCTGCCTAGAGTTTGGCTCCAGCTCTACTCCAGCTCTACCAATTTGCTGCTTGACCTTAAGAAAGTCCTAAGCTTCTCTCTGAATTCATAAACTCTTGATTGGTTTTGCAGAGATATTACAAGAGCCCTTCTGATCTCCAGTGACCTAGTCCAATGTGGGATCTGAACCACTTACATCAGAATCTCTAAAAGCTAAGTTTCTTGGGTCCCACCTCAAACCAACTAAAACAGAAAACATGGGGAAGAACTAAGAAATACACATAATAAACAAATGCTCAGGTGATTCTTATATGTACATCCTGGAGATTGAAATCAGCAAGCAATAGGCTAGAGATCAAACTCTGTTATATGGTGCCATGGACTTCACAATATGTCTTTTTTGTAAGCTTATTTATTTATTCCTAGAGAGAGAGAAACACTCCCAACAGGTTCTTATGCTATGATCCACTCCCTGTCTTAGCTGCTCTGGATCATGGGCACTCAGCAAGTTCAAGAAAGTCCCAGGATGCAGGACCAGCAGTGCGCATAATGGCTATGTCACTGGACTCCCACGTAGTTGACCGTGGTTTGAGTCCCGGACCCGGTGGCTTAAACTCACACCAAGCATGTGCGCGTGCATGCCCAAGATTCCGAGAGGAGAATGGAAGAGAAGGGATTGCGGCGTGGCCATTCCCCCCGGGGGGTGATTTCTTGCTTTCTGTCTCTCTGTCTCCCTCTGTCTGTCTGGCGAGCACACGCGCCCTATAGCAAAAAAATAAATAAATAAATAAAAACTCTCCAAAAATAAGAAAGAAAAGAAAGTCCCAGGATGCAAAGGGCCTTTCCCCTGTGGGTCCAGTTGCATTACCACTGCATCGCCACCTGGCCCCAGTCTCCTTTAAATCCCATTCTCAGTGTCTCTCTGTGTCTACAACATTGGCTGACATCTGACATCTTCAGAGACTACATTCTAGCCTCTAGAATAATTGCAGGTATCACCATTTAACTTTCAGAGCATCAACAAGCAAGCATTATTGTCATCCCCATTTAACAGATGAGGACACCGAAGCTCACAGAAGTTTAGTAACTTGACAAAGATCATACAGCAAGTATGTTACAGAGGTCAGATTCAAATTCCCGTATATGAAGTTAAAGAGTTCTCATTTTTAACCAATGCTATGTTACATTCTTCGTTCCCTCAAATGTGCTTGGGTGTTCATGCCTATGTCCTCAGGTCAGCTGTCCCCTCAGCCTCACAGACCTCACAATACCCTAATCTTTTGAAAGCATATTGAATTAAAATGTCTTACCACAGGGGTCTGCAACCCCTGGATTGCAGACTAGTGCCAGTCCATGGCCTGTTGTCCCTCTACTCTGTGGCACAGTAGTGGGGGTTAAGGGGTGAGCAAGCTAGTGAGGTTTCTTCTGTGTTTTCAGTCACTCCTCATTGCTCGAATTGCTATTACCACCCGACTCTGCCTCCTGTCAGATCAACCAGGTATGGGATTCTCATAAGAGCACAAGCCTTACTGTTGTGTGATTGTTTCATTGTATATTGCAATGTTATGGTGCTGTAAATGGGGTGCATGGTGGGTGTGATGTGCTTGGGTCATTCTGGGACCAACCCCCACCCTGCCCCTATCTGTGGAGAAATTGTTTTCCACGAGGCCAATCCCTGGGAAGGTTAGGGACTGCTGTCTTACCAGACTCTCAACTTTCATGGATCCCACTAAAGAGTCATAGCTACTCCCTCTTTGTGTTTCAAGAGCTTATTATTTATACATCTATTTCAACATTGTTAATATTTTATTGTAACTGTTTGTTTATGTTCCAATGTATTTTACTTGGCTTTAAAAATACTAATTGTCTGGAATTATAAAAGACCCCATATCACCAAAGCAATCCTGCACAAGAAGAGTGGAGTAGGATGCATCTCACTCCCTGACCCAAAAATATATGACAAAGCTGTGATAATAAAAACAGCATGGTATTGGCACAAAAACAGACATGTGGACCAATGGAACAGAATAGAGACCCCAGAAATAAACCCCAAAACATACAGCCAACTGATTTTTGACAAAAGGCACCAGTCAATTCAGTGTGAAAATCTCTTTAGTAAATGGTGCTGGAAAAACTGGGTATCCACCTGCAGAAAAATTCATTTGGACCCCTATCTCTCTCTCACCATTAACAAAAATCAAGCCAAAGTGGATCAAAGATCTAAACCTAAGACCTCAAACTATAAAACTACTGGTGTAAAACCCTGAGGAAACTCGGAGATATTGGAGTAGGCAAAGAATTCTTAGATAGGACCCCCAAAGCATGGGTAAAATTTCCAAAAATAGATAAGTGCGATTATATCAGATTAAGAATTTTCTTTTTTTTCTTGCTAATATTCTTAATTTTAAAATTTATTTATTTTCATTTATTCATTGTACATCATTACAGAACACAAAATGAGATTTTTCCATCCAGAATAAAAAACCTCCTTGAAAGTATTTAAAGCAGATTAGATTATGCAGAAGATCAAATCTCAGATGTAGAAGATAGAACCTCTGACCTAGAAAAATTCACCCAAAAAGATTTGGGGGGCTTACCCCCCAAAAAATCAACTCAATTGATTTTAAAATTTTTTTTAATTAAATTGAGCTGAACAAACAACTCTCTAAGGAAAATATACAAACAGCCAAAAAGCATATGAAAAAATGCTCAACATCCCTCATCATAAGAAAAATGCAAATCAAAGGCACAATGAGATACCACCTAACCCTAGTCAGAAAAGCTAAAATTAAAAAGCAAAAAATGATAAGTGCTGGCAAGGCTGTGGTGAAAAGAGAACTCTCCTATACTGTTGGCGCAAATGTAAATTAGTACATGACATTACATATTACAGTACATTAGCCACTGTGGAAAAGAATATGGAGGTCCCTCAAAGATCTACAAACAGGACTACTATATGATCCAACAATACCACTCCTGGGCATTTACCCAAAGGATAGGAGAACACTCAGTTGGAAAAGTGCTTGCACATCTATATTTATTGTGACGTTATTCACAATTGCTAAGACATGGAACCAACCCAAATGTCTATGAACAGATGAATGGATTGAAAAAATGTGGCACACATACACTATGAAATACTACTCAGCCATAAAAAATAAGACCTTGGACTCTGATAGAAAGTGGACAAATATGGAAGATTTACTGCTAAGTGAAGCAAGCCAGGCTGTGAAAGAGAAATATTGTATGTCTCCACTTAAAATATACTGACTCGGCACTCTATGGCAGAAACTGAAAGATTAGAGGATATAGAAGCATGGAAAATGATTATGGATACTGGAGACAGTATGGGAAGAGGGTGAAGGATAGGAGAGAGTGAGAGGAAAGGAATCAAGGGAAAAAAATAGAGAAGCAAGACATTTAAGGGACACAGAAATGGAGGATTGTGTATTTATGATAATGTGAATGATATCTTCAACTGGACTCGTGTAAAGTGTATTCATGTTGAGTAAATTCATTTTACAAGTTGCAGAGATATACAGTACTTGAATGTATAAAATAAATTGAAATTTTAAAAAATTATAAAAATATATTAAAGCTGCAAAGAACCTCAAATAAATAAATAAAAATAAAAATCCTAAAACACAGGACTGATACATTACTACAGGGGGTGGATACATGTCTTTAATCACTTTTCAAAATTCATAGAACGTACAACATCGAGAGTAAATCCCACCGTAAACTGAATTCTGGGTGAAAATGATCAAGGTATTTTCAGTGACTATAACAAATGTATCCCTCTAGTGCAGGATGACGATATCAGAGGAAGCTATGCATATGCAGGGCTAAGAAGTAAAAAAAATGTAAAGTCTCTTTTTAAAAAATCCTACAGTTATACGGGACTAGCAGTTGGTGTAATGGTTATGTCATTGAACTTCCATGTAGTGGACCACAGTTCAAGTTCAGGACCCAATGGCCTAAACTCAGACCAGGTGTGTGTGCATGCCTGCCCAAGATCCCAAGAGGAGAATGGAGGAGAAGGGATTGCAATGTGGCCATCCCCCCGGGAGGTGATTTTTCACTTTCTGTCTCTCTGTCTTTCTGGCAAGCGCACGCGCCCTATACCAAAAACATCTCAAAAAAAAAAAACCTACAGTTATGTTATTCATCTCTATAACCATACAGCTCTATGAGTCGCACCTAGAAAAAGCTAAATAAATGCATATTAACTAGGACAGCTGCTCTCCTATAGGACTGACAAAGACAAATTCGAGCAGAGGCCTCAGTCATGAAGATAGGCAAGAAGGAAAAGGGATTCAAGTAATAGAAAATTTGGAGGAAGCCTGCAAAGAGACAAGCAGGGAGTAGGTGCTGTGTCACCAGTCCTAAAGGTAAACTGAAGGTTTCACTGCACAATTGGAGCCTCAAGGAAATAGGATAAAGCCAGCAGGAAGAAAGGAGGAACCAGAGTGAAGAAAAAGGAGAACAGGGAAAAAGCAAGGAGACAGAGGCAAGCTGGAAAGTCCAAAGGTGCCTTGGGTGCAGGTACTTTTGAGCCCTGAGAAGGTAAGCAGGGCCGTTAGAAATGGAAAGGGGGACCTGTGCAGTCAATCTCTGAGGGCAGGGAGGAAAATCTTAGCAACATCAAGAAACCATTCATCATCCAAGCGTGATGCAAAGGAAAAAATCAGCAAGTGTGATTCTGCCGTAGGAACCCAGACTGTAATGTCACAGGGAAAGACTCCAAGAGACATTTTAATGGTGATTCAGATGCCAAGGATCAAAGACTATGACATAAGCTTTAGAAGAGAGGCAATTAATGACTTATTTTGGAAGAAAAATCTGGAAGATTTTTTTTTTTTAATGAGTGGTACTAGTTGTGTAGTAATATTATTGAACAGATCAAGGAGAAAAGTGCTTACATACATTTAGAAATTACATGAATGCTGAAGAGAACTTACCGTATTATGTGCTATCTGAATAAGAGGTTGGGGAGATCACACCATCATCCTCCCAATGTGTGTTCATAACTTATATCTGAGTTAGCATTGGATGTGCCTGGGTTGAAGTCCAGTTCTTCCACTTAGTAGATCTATGAACTTGGATGAGTTTCTTTATCTCCCAGAGGCTCAGTTTCCTCATCTGCAAAAAGGGGATAATAACGCTTATAGGATTGTTATTAGGATTAAGGGAGATAAAATGAGTAAAGTGCTTTAGAACAGCACTTGCCATAAAGGGTCATTAATCATGACAGTCATGGAAGTTGTTATTCTATCATTTTATGTAGGCATCCTTTTCATATATCCATGGCCTATTCCCCAAACAGATTTTACCTCCCAGAGGAGCCAGAAAATTTTTTCTGATTAGTCCATTGGAAGCCACTTCAGAATCTCTTATGCTGTACTTTGTGCAAAATAATGTGCTAAATCTGATTAAAATACCCCAAGAGGTATCTATTAGGTTGCTGGAAAAGTCATGACATATATTTTCTATGTTTTTCTATGCAAAAATGCATCATGACTTTTCCTACAACCTAATAGATCTAAATGCTTTGAGAATTCAAAGAAGGAGAGATTTTCTTTGCATGTTGGAATTGTATGCAAGTACAAGTTATACCAGGAAGAGAGAAATAACCTATTTATTCCATAGTAATATAATAAAATATTATTGACATGGCTGGCAAGACTGCTTGTACTGTTTATAGGGTTCCTACTCTACCATCGTATCCATTCTAGTGCCAGAAAGAAGGTAGTATGTCTCTCTATGGCCCAAGGCAGAGTTGCAGAAGTGTCACGAGTCCACAACCAATGATCCTAGGAGTCAGAGGAGGGTACAGTTGCTCATTGCTGGCATCATGGAAGAAGGAGCAATTACTACACAGAAAGAGTGAACAATCGAGATGCTGACCCATGCACACCTTTTATAAATCAGGTGTAAGGAGATCTGCATATAGCATGTTTTATATAAATAATCCTAGTCTAGGAAGTTGATCCAGAGGACACACTTGACCAAAATGACAAGCCATTGGCCAGTCAGGAGAGAAGAGATGGACTGAGCCAGTCAGATGTCATGCCAGAGGATATGAATCAGGGTATGTGGCAAAAGTGAGCCAGAAGCTTGGAGATAAACTCTGAAGGGATGTCAAGATATAGTGTTGGGGCCATAGCAGACATGGTATGAAGGGGTTGAAACTAGAAATTCAGATTCAAGAGAAGTAAAAATATGATGAGAAATTGTGCAGTCCTTAAGAGTTAGAGAGGTGGGCTGAGAAAGACTAATGGACAAAAAAAAAAAAAAAAAAAAAAAAAAAAAAAAAAAAAAAAACAGAAGGAAAGGAAGATATTCTGGCCAGTACACAAGGGATAGTAGACAGACTGCCCAACAGAGACAGAGAGACTGTCCAAGAAAGAACAAATCCAATCGGTCGACTTCCTTCTTGGGTCCTGTGCTGTGGTGGACTCTTGGCTGCTGAGTTAGAAAGCAGATCTTTGAGAAGGTGGGGCATGGGCTGGCACACCCCAGAGGAGAGAAAGGGCATGAGGAGGGGGAGATCATACAGTCAGATCCTTCCTTTCGAACATCTCAACATTTCCTTTAATATCATTATAAAAGCAACATACACAGCAGCACATCATCTTTGTTTCTTTTGCTCCAAGTTGTCCCCCAGGCTCCAGGTCACCTGAATTCTCAAGAAAAAACTGTCATGTACACTTCACTGTAAGATAGTAAGAAAATGTTCAAGAGAGGCTATGATGACATTCTGATAAGAGAGATGGGATAGTTATTGAATCTCCTAAGAGAGACAAGTATTCTTTAGGACATTTTGTTTAGCAGAGGTAAGTTAGTGCTGATGTCATAACTGCAGCATGAAATGGGCTCTGGGGACAGCGAGTAAGAAAGCTTGGCCTCTGACCCTGCCTTGGCCACAAACTAGCTTTGTGATCTTGAGCAATCGACTTAACCTATCTGGACATCTGTTTATAAATTTGCAAAATGAGGAGGTTGAACTGGATGTCTTCCAAGTTTGCTTGCCGTGCTAACATTCTAGATTCTGTGGTTCTACGAACCCATGGTTATTTATACATCAGACTTTTTCACAACACCTAAACGGTATTAACAGTCTTGCCAGCCATGTCAATAATATTTTATTTATTACATTACTATGGAGTGAATAGGTTATTTATCTCTTCCTGGTACAACTTGTACTTGCATACGATTCCAACATGCACAGTAAATCTCTTCTTCTGTGAACTCCCAAAGCATTTCGATCTAGACACCCTTTGGGTACTTACCATGTTCTGCTTCATAGTATGGTTATTCAGGAAAATGCCTTATTGTCCATGGATGTTAAGCTCCCTGAACACTTCCTAGAAACACGGCTACAGAGAGGAAAGAAGAAGGGAATGGGGCTGCTGTTATCTTTGTAATCCATGAGCCCAGGCCAGTACACTTCACAGGCGAGATGCTTGCTCAGCGTGTGCTTGTAGAACAGGTGGTTGGGGAAAATGTAAAACATTAAAGAATGTGTCAAATGAGGCTCCCATTCTTTCAGGATAGTCAGCCTGAAAACTTCACCTAGAACTAATAAACATTGACCCAATTCAATTGCAAATGGCTCCAATCTCCCCAGTAATTGGGGAGACAAAACAAATGCAACCTCAAGGAGCCAGTTTGAGAGCGCCAAGAAGGAAAGGGGTGATGGGACACTACTTACTTGAGTCTTTAAACACGTTTATGAGATAGCCTGCAGTTATGCAAAAGAGAACTTTACAGGGTGGCAAAGGAACAAGCCAGGATGAAACTGCCTGGCAAGCATTTTCTAGCTGATAAAATAAGAATGAAGACAAAAACTAAACAAAGAAACAGAGAGGGAAAAACTGCCAAGGGCCCTCTCTAGGTAAAGTCCTCTCAAGCCGTATTTTCTAATAATTTTGCATGAAAGTTTAGACTGGAATCCAGTAGCTTTATTTCAAAGCATTTTCCTCAGTCCTCTTAATGTATGGGCAGCTCTCTGCACCTTCTGTCTTCTGCTTCTTTCCTAATTCCCAAGGAAAGTGTAGCTCCCCACAAATACCCCCCCCAAGTGCCCTGGGTCCCTGTTAATAATCCACTTCCTCTGTGTCCTAACCCCTGGCCTGCCTCCACCCCTACCTCCAGGCCTCACTTGCATGTTGGTCCTGTGGAGACACACTGGTCTCCTTTGTCACCGAGCAGTCCTGTACTTGCTGAGGTCAAGGGCCCTCCCTACTCGCCTCCTGCCATGCAGGCCCACTTCCTGTTTCTTTCCCTCCACCTCAGTTACCCGGCATTATGCCTGCTCACATTTTAAATACCATTTCCCTCTCTTATTCCCTTTCTCCATTACTAATCCATGTCCTAGAAACATGGCTCAGATAGGGCTCCACTGGCAAGTGATTTGGGGTGTCTCACCCCACCTAGAGCACCTACTAGTCTTGATTTCTGTGAGCTGAAGTTTTGTTTGTGTTAACTCACAAGCTCTCTTTTACTTCCCTCCCATGTTTATTCACATTAAAACAGTTACTGCGTTCAAACTTTGGGATGGGGAAGAGTTTACTCAAGTGGGGTTGAAAATAGCCATCAGGATGGCCACAGAGGGCTTTGACCTTGCCATTGCAGGACAAACTGCATTTAATCCCCAGCCTGCCCACAGCACAGGGCACTAGGCTGCAGTGAGCTCCCTTCTCAGCAATAGCTCTCAAGGACAACCAGCCGGCTGCCGATTTCAGGGCCGAAAAACTCACATCACTAACTCCCTTGGAGTAGTAGGGAAATAAGAGGCCATTAAGGACTAAGAGCTCTGTGAGTTGTGCCAAGAGTCTTGTGCCACATGGCCCCCCGTATGCTGAAACAGGCTGAAAGGCCAGTCTTACAGAAGTGTTAAACCAAGGCCACATCACCAGGCTGCTAATGTGCCTGCTTTCAGAGCCCACAGGAACAGGATGTTCTAAAATGGCTACACCCTTGAGCCACAATTCATCAATCACAGCACGGAACATCAGGCTTTGGGTTCAGACTGGTTCCTGCAGGCTGCCTCGCTCACCTCTCTGCCAGACTCCTAATTAGCTCTACGGAAATGGGAATCACTTTGGGTTTCATCATTTGCGTCTCTCAGTGGCCCACACGTTGGCATGCGTGACACAGAGAGCCCATGAGTTCATAAATACTAATGTGATTGCCCCAGTTGGCTATTGTTTATTCATCTGTCTTGATAGCTAGCATACGTATGGGTTGCCACACAGGTTGTCACTAAAACATCTGGCCAGTTGTTTATCTCCCCGGCTGCGTGACAGTTGGCAGCTGTCCATTCCGGTCTCCCTTTAGCCTCCTACAAACAGAAGTCCAGCCTCTTACCTGGCATTTCTTCCTCATGTGGGGTAGAAACCCATCTGAATCAGCCTGACTGTGGCTATGCTGACCAGATTCCTGCTTGCTGCCAGATGTGGGCAATCACCTCAGTTCTGTCCTTGCTCTCTATTAGTGGCTTGCTCTACTTTCCCTGTTTTCCTAAGAACTGCGTTAAGTACAACATGTACATACCACCCAGGATTTGTCAAACAGATAAAGAACGAGTCTTCTGATCAGGTGTATTTCAGCAAAATGAACCCAAATTTCAAAACACTTTTAGGGTTGACAATAAGGGCTCACTGTTTCTCTCTGAAGGATCCACTTTTTTCTCTTACAGATGTCTTCTTTCCTACCTTCTCTCCACCCTAATTCCTACAAGTTACCTTGTTCAATAACATTGCATTTGCTTTCTATATCATAACCCAGAATGTTCAGAAAACTTCTATGACTTTTTGATTGTTTTTTTCCTCATTGATTCTGCTCATGGCTACTGGTGCCCAGCCAATACCCGCCCTCTGCATATATCCATTCCCCCTGCAGAGGGCCATGGTGGTTATAGCAGAGGTGAAGATGATGATGATGATGATGATGACGATGATGACAAAAGCTGACACTTATTTATTTTATTATTTTTTAGAGAGATTTTTGTTATATGGCACATGTAGTCTTCAGACAGATAGAAAGCATGAAATCACACCCTGGGGTATGGCCATGCTGCAATCCCTTCTCCTCTGTACTCTTCTCAGGATTTTTGGCAGGTATGCACACATAGCCAGCATGAGTTTTAAGCTACCAGGCCCAGGACTTGAACCGCAGTTAACTATGTGGGAGTCCAGTAACATAACCACTATGCCATCTGCTGGTCCCTCAAGAGCTGACGTTTATTAAGCAATGATGACATGCCAGGTGCTTTTCTGAGCATTTTATATATAAGTTGTACAAGATCTCCCCTCTGCTCTCATGTTAGTATTCCTTTAGTAACTTAGTACTTGTTATCTTTAGGATTTTGTATGTTAGGATTTCTTACTTCTCTGACAAACTGTCAAAGTAGGCAGAGAAGGAAAGAAGCTTCAAAATAGCCAGTCAGATCGGTGGCAGTATCTCTGAATGTGCTGCTTTGTGTTTTATGTTCTTTATCTCCCACTAATTCATGTTGTACCTTCTTGATTCTGAGCATTTAACCTTGTTCTTAAATAATATTTTAATTTAAAACTGTAGCTTTTTATAAAGATCTCTGTATGTCTAATGGCAAATCAAGAGGACACAAATTTGGGATCACAGAATCCAACTTCTGGGGTACATTGTCAGTTGCTTCCCCGGGTAAGACCCCTCAGTGTGGAAGGGAATAAGTCTTGTCCCCCACCCCCATGCACACGAGCACCCTGACATCTCTCTCTGGTGCTCAGATCTAAAAGAAATAGCACAACCACAGACACATATACCTGAGAGCCTAACCTTTATTTTTCAGACCCAAGGTTTATTATTTATTTCCCCAAGCACCACGCTATTTATCCTGACACTGTTAAAGCACCTCCAATTTGTACTTGGTTTATTCTCACCCAGCACTGAGTGGAACAGATTATTTAAAGATGTTACTAGTAGCCACTACCTTCTCCTAGATAAAGCTATGTCTTGCAGAGTCCCATGAGCCTGGCAGACCAAGCAGCCGAACTACTACTCTCCCAGGTTGTCTTAAACAGGAGAGGCTGGAACTCGGGATTCTGTATCTGCATAATAACCAAAGGACACATCTCCAGCACCTTTAGTCCTCTATAGAAAATGCTCCTTATTAAGTGCTATGTTTTGAGTGTTTTTGTCTCCACCAAAATTCATTTTGAAACTTAATCCCCTCCAAGATTCAGCTGTGGCCAAAGTGATAGTGTTAAGGCATGGGCCTTTAAAAAATGGTCAGCCACAAGGGTTGTTCCCTTGTTAAGAGGATAAAGACCCCTTAAAAGAGGTTACTTTTAAGCTTGAGGTAGCTTTCTCTCTTGACCTTCCACCTTCTGTCATGTGAGGATATGGTAAGAAGGCCTTCGCCAAATACCAGTGTCTTGATCCAGGACTTCCCAGTATCTAGAACTGTGAAAAATAAATTTCTGGTTTGTCCTAAGTCACCCATAAGTGGTATTCTGTTATATTAGCACAAATGGACTAAGATGTCAAGATTGTCAATGACCTACTTACCCAAAACCTAATAAATTCAAGTACCAACAGCCACATATTCCCTCCTATCTCCAGCCACATCTTCCTCTGACTTTCCACCTCCCATCCTCATTGCCTACAGCTTCTGTCAAGAGAAACTCACACTCCATGTTTATAATTACCCAGTGGGAAACTCAGGAGACTGCAATGTAGGTGGAAAGGAAGTGAGGAGTCTGGCCCAATACATCATGAGAGAGTCATTGATGTACCTCTGCTGTCTTAACTCTAGGAGATCTGAAAACTAAAAACTAAAATCTCACAATGTAGCAGACAGAGAAGGTAGCCTCCTTTCACTTCCCACTATGAATCTCTGCCTTAGTTCTATTTCTCCTCAGCTTTTCCTTCAGTTCCATGAGCTACCAGTATCTTTTCAATTAATTAGGCATGCCCAGGGAGGCTTCTTTTGCCTGCAAAGAACCTGTTGAAAATACCATCCTCAGAGCACCACTTAACTCAGCACAAAGCTCCTTCTTACCTCATGTGGGCACCCTGATAATATTCCACTTCATGTATCACTGTGTCTTGTATACCATATGTGCATGGCCACGTGGCATAATAACAACAACCTACAGCATCAGGGGAACTTGCCTTCAAACACCACCCCCACCACTATTTAACTCTGTGATGTTATTTGACTTACTTGCTGAACTTCATTTTCCCGGAGATAACAGTCTCTGAGCCTACATTTTTTGTGAATAAATGAATAATAAATGTAAGGAGGCCAGTACACTCTCAGCCAAATACCATATACATAACTAGTGCTCCTATCTACCCTGTCTACTTGATGTCCCCTCTCCAGATGGATCATTTTTTTGAGCCAAGAACCATGTCATGTCCCTCTGTATCTAAGCACAGTAGGTGGTCATCTGCTGGTGCTCAGTCCTGATCCCAGTCATTCCCTGTGGAATTTTTGAATCTAGTTTCAGCTACAGGAGCATTTTTCAATTCTATTATAGTGTTATTCACTATAATTTTATTTGCTATGAGTTGTGTTTGGAGCAAATGTCTCTAACTATATTTTTAAAAGCTTTGTTTTGGTTGCTATTCTATTAATATGCAACTCCAGGAAAACTAAGATATAAGATAAAACTATAAGGAAGGAGAAGCAGGATAACATTCTATCCAAAGGTTTAATCACCCTTAGAGTCATGTTATTCTTTTTTTTTTTTCGGGGGCGGGGGGAGAGGTTTTGCTATAGGGCATGTGCGCTCACCAGAAGGACAGAGACAGACAGAAAGTGAGAAATCACCCCCCAGGGGTGATGGCCACGCCACAATCCTTTCTCCTCCATTCTCTTCTCAGGATCTTGGGCACACACACACATACTCCTAACAAGAGTTTAAGCCACCAGGTCCAGAACTTGAACCACGGTAGCCTACATGGAAGTCCAGCGACATAGCCGTTACACCAACTGCTGGTCCCAGAATCATGTTATTCTTAAGGATAATCTAAATCTTTCATGCCAAAATTTAGTCTTATTTTTTATCACTCTCTACATTTTTCATAATATACTTAAAGACTGTCTTTGAGCCACTTTTACACTTTTTTTAGTTTATTTATGAGCAAGAGAGAGAAAGACAAAGAGTTACTCCCAACAGAGTCTTGACTCCAAGATCCACCCTCATCCTCAGCCAGCCCAGATCATAGGCACTGAACATGCCCAGTATAGTCAGGGAGGTCTCTGGATAGGACCCTGGCATCTTCCCATGTGTGTTGGCCTCACGGTGCATGCATTTTACCATTGTGCCATCATTCAGCTTCCACTTTTAAACTTTTCTCTCCAGCTTCTTTACACTTTTCTCAGAGCAGCTCCCATCTATCAAAGAATAGCAGTATATTAAGCACTTTGCTAAGCACTTTACACTAAATTTTCATTTAATTCTTAAAAGCATTCTATGAGTATCTCCATATCTCTTACACCATATGAACATTGTTATCATCCCCATTTTATGAGTGAGTACAGTGAGGCTTAAAGAGGTTGTGTCACTTGTCCAAGGTCATACAGCACATAACTAATGGTGCCAACATTTGAATCTGATACTTTGTCTATAGGGCACAGACTGCCTGAGAGATTCCAGTTCCTTAACTTTTATGGTTTTATTGCTCTTATTGGCATTTTTTCCATTTCTCTTCATCCATCATAATATTTACTAATATTGATGAAAACTATGATTATGCTAAGAATAGGAGAAAGGTATTACTATTTTTATGTGCCATGTTTATAGTAGGAAATAGCTAATAGAGAAGCATTTAAAGCAATTTCACCTCATGCAACTAAATAATTGCAGGAATTACTGGACAAAAACTCTTAACATCTAGACTCTCAAGCCAAAGCCTAACACCAAAGAAACCCTCCTATCCATTCATAATTACTTCATTTTTTTGAGTACCTACAATGTACTTTATAGCACCAGACACCCTGAAAGATGGCTCTTGTAAATGAGGAAATAAGAATTCAGAGAGATTAAGTGACTTGCCCACAATGGCAGATCTGATATCTGGGTTTTTTTAGCCTCTATTTTGACTCAAAACCTGTTATTCCCTCAAGCTCAGTCCAGTAGCTGAAGAGTTCTTACCATATATCCTCAAAACTTGATACAAGGCATGGTCAAAGCTAACACCCCTTGCCTATCCCAAGGGCTTGGTGGGAGGGGACTACACAATCTCTTTCTAGAACAAAGAAAGTGGAATGGTGGCTAGATCCCAGAAGGCCAACTTCACAGTTCAAGTCTCAGACCGAGCAGCTCAAAAAACATACCAGGCCCATTAGCCAGAGTGCCCAAAATCCCCAGAGGAGAATGGAGAAGGAATTGTGGTGTGACTATCCCCCTCTTTGGGGAGTGTTTTTCATTTCCTCTCTCTGTCTCATGAGTACACGTGTCCTATAGCAAATTTTTTAAAAATAAATTAAATAATTATTTTCTGCCACATCTACCCACTCACACCTTGTTTATTCAACCATACTTATTTGGTGAGTAGACGCCATCATTTGAATGAACACCTTATATTTCTAGAAGTCTCCACAGATAACAGAAGAAACTTCACAATGAAGCTTAGGTTAGTTCAGTAAAAGAGTGAAAGGCTCTTACTTTCTTTTTTTTTTTTTTTTTTTTTTTTGAGAGGTTTTTTGCTATAGGGCGCGTGCACTTGCCAGACAGACAGAGACAGACAGAGAGACAGAAAGTAAGAAATCACTCCCCGGGAGGATGGCCACGCCGCAATCCCTTCTCTTCCGTTATCCTCTCGGAATCTTGGGCACGCACACACACATGCCCAGCGTGAGTTTTAAGCCACCGGGTCTGGGACGCAAACCGCAGTCGACTACATGGGAGTCCAGCGACAAAGCCATTACGCTAACTGCTGGTCCCAAAGGCTCTTACTTTCTAATCTTGAGTTCTGCTAGTGCCTTACTATCTCTAGTCAAACACTGCTGTCTACAGAAAATAATAATAAAATAAAATAAATAAAGTAAACCTATTGTTCTGGGTGTTAAAGATAAAAATAAGACTTAACTCTTCTATATTAACCTTAATTTTTTAAGTAATTTATATGTGTGTGTGTGTATACACAACAGTGTAGAGACAATTTCTAAAAGTCTTCCTTAAGCAGTTTGTAAAACACCTCCTGTCTCAAAACCCAGTTTGTGAAAATGTGATTACAAGAATGTCCCCATATAACTTCCATCAGATAATTGGGCATTGAAAGGCATGTGTCCATGTGACTAAAATGACCATAATAACCCTTCCAATTTCCCTGGGTCCCACAGGGACAGCATGCTGAAAGGCTCGTGACCTCAGGTTGCTTATCATGCCCCCACAAGTAGGAAGCAAATGACTGAATAGCAGAGGAAAGACAGAAATGCGTTCAAGGACTTGTCAATGTGAGATTCAAGTTTTTCTCTCCTGGTGGCCTTTGAAATCAAGCCAGCCGCTCAAGCAGAACAGAGTCATTGGCTTCCTCATTTGGGTCTATCAGTCAGGCCACGTGGTAGGTGTTTTTTCTGCTGAGATGGAGGGGCTAGTATTGCATCAATGGCATCAAAGAGATTTTATTCATGGGAAGCATCCAAAATGGAAATGTTGCTGTAAAAGTAATTAGACTTGAATTTAAAAGGATCAGTTCCTCATTAAGGGTTCCCCTCAAAGGCTTTTTACAAGCTTACAGCTCAACTCTAATCTCCAGTGTCAGCTGTGGAAAGGAGCAATGCACAGATGCACACTCACACAATAAGGCGTGTGTGTGCTGGCTTCACTGATACGGCTCGGTAAGAACTGCACTGTACACAAATATAAATACACACTCTCACCACCACCATCCCATCTCCCACCCCAAGAATACAGACCTTGGAGATCAAAGTCAATTCTTACACTTAAAAAACCTAGAAGGCCATGGTTAGAATTATAATTAGTTATTCTCTAGCAGCCTGAAATGGAAAGAAACCCTACTCTATCAGCATGCATTGCAATTCCCTCTCAGCATTGATTGGATGTCTACTACAAGCCTGGCTCTGATCTAGGTTTGAGGCTGCAAGGCTACATAAGACACAGTCCTACCATCCTGGAACTTGTCTCAAGCACGGCTTCTCGAAATGTGTAGCATTGGCAGTCACATGGAACCGTATATGAAGCATGGCAATAAATCTAGTTTTCAGACTCCACTCAGAACCACTGAATTATTAATAGAATCTGACATGGAATCTCTAAGCATGGACACAGGAATCTTTATACAAATCCTGCAGGTGATTTTTATGCACAAATAAATTAGGTCATAGATGCCTTAATTTCAGAATATTTAAATAAATAACCCATGTAAAAATGCTGTTATTTTTCTTCTGATAAAGTTTTAAATTCTGGGCTTTAAATTGCAAACCTACCCCTTAAGAGAACAGAGATAATCATCTTCATTCTACATTCATAGGATGCTATAGAAGTGAACTTTGCCAGTGAATTTATGATAAAACTTCTAGATTCTCCCTTCTCTCAGTGAGCCTCTATGCCTCCCGTAGTTCACAAGGCCTGTCTTTTCCCTGAAGGAGACTTCAAAAACCATGAAAGTTAGATCCCTAACTGAATGTACAATGATATATATCTGAACAGTGCGGAATTTGCAAATTATGAGATAGTATAATTTGTAGCTGGGTGAGGGAGGGTGAGCAATGGTTGATATTTAAAAGAAACATTTTTAAAATTGAATTTTAAAACACACGCAAGTACAGTAAACCTAAAGCAAGCAAAATATATAAAGATCTGGAATTATGTTGCATGTATCAAAGGTCCCTAAAACATTTCATTTTATTCACAAACTCTTTACTCAAACACAAAATTTCAGGAGATCATCTATTATAAAGTTCAAATAAGGTTACAAATTTAGCAAATTAAAATATAGAATACCCAGCTAAACTTCAGTTCCAGATAAACAAGAAATAATTTTCTAGTGTAAATATGTCCAGTGCAATGTTTGCCAACCTAACTTCTAAGCATGATTGTTTTTCAGCAAAATTTGTGACTTAAAATCAATATCCTTAGTAAGCTTTATGTTAGGAAAAAGGAAAATTGATTAGAAATAAATTTATCATGAGTCAGATAAGTTAATAAAGTTGTAAATGCTATGAGAAATTAATGAAACCAACCCAATCACGCTGATCAAATTAAACCTGAGATTTTCTTTAAATGTCAAGAAGTTCAAATTTCCCTGTATGCCTGGAGAAATTCCTGGTATAATCTGCACTTTGTAAAGTGCTGTTAGTATCAGAGGAATAAATGGAAGAAAAGTTAACTTAGGAGAAATTAGTTATTAACATTGGGAGCCAAGGTTCACCCTGTAATCTGGGCTCAAAGTTCACACTTGCTTTCACAATGAAGAAACGCTGACCCTGGGCCTCTTGTTGCCGAGTGTGTGATAACAAATCCCCCAGTGCACATTTTTTTCCCAGTCCTTAATTTCCCTCTAACTTGAGGACAGGTAGAATATTTTTTCTTTGAGTTGTAATACTCTTTGATGTTGCCAAAGGAGAGAGAAAAAAAAAAAAACTCATTTTGAAACTGCCAAATAGTTTCCATGGTAAAAGATTGAACAGTTCTATGGAAATTTTCTAGTCTTTAATAAGCTTTGTATTGCAGTAGGATGGGGGTAAAAATTCACAACTACTTCAGGACCCTTTATTATGTCTTACATTTAGAGAAAAATAAAAAGTGTCTGCCATTGATGTTGGTGCTGGTACATTTTTAATTCCTCCCAAATTGGCAGGTCACAATAGTTAAGAAATTATTCCACTGGAAATAAAAGTACTCCAATGATCAAAGGAAGATTAGATAGGGGGGTTAGCAAGAAGAAGATTACACTTGAAATCAGAAGGTGTTTATGTCCCCTGCTCCCTTGCCACACAGGCTATGCAGCACCAGTCAAATAAATTTCTCTCTCTGGACCTGTTTTCTCATCTGTAAAATACTTGTTTCTAAAGTATTTTGTTTTTAAAGTTTTTGCCAAATGATTAAATGAGTCAAATGATTCATTGACTAATATTTTTAGAAAATCGCTCCCTTCAATTTCGGGAAGCTTGCTGTATGGATAACACACACACACACACACACACATACACACACACACACACAGCTCTCTTATCCTCTTCTGAAGATGAACTCACATGATCTTTCAAGACCACTTTGAAAATAACGGTCAGGCAGTTCAAGAGACATATATGCCCCATGTCCAAAGACAGAAAACGACTTAACATAACCATCACCACCAAGTAAGGAACCATAATACTGGAGAAGAAGTGCATCCAAAGAGCTGTTGTTTGAACTCGGGCTTCAGCTTTTGCAAGCTGCTTACAGTTGAAAATCTACAGTTGACGAACATCTACAGAAAGGTGAGGAAACCTTGCTCTATGAGGAATCGTAAAGGAAAGCAACAGACACTGAAGTATTTCTAAATTGTCAGGGCTCACCCCACAAAAGGCTAAAAGAAAAGCCAGTCATGAGAGGCCCAGGGCAGGTTGTAGCTGACTGCAAAAGAAAGGGTTTTATTGGAACCTGAAGTGATGCCACTTTTTCTCTTAGCATTAAAGAGAGAAAAAATCTTCCTGTCATTCATTTCAGCAGAGCTTTTAAGCCTATTGGGACAAGTTTCTCCCAGGAGTTCAAGTTTTCGTGCAATCTACAATCTGAAAGATTTGAGCATGTCTCATGATTATTTTTCATTTTTAATGTCTGACCAAGATGCTATTTATATTCCTTTCTCAAGTTTTACTTGTCTTTTTGGTAATTATCATTTTTTTACTTTCATTGTCATATTTTTGAGAGGTAAATCTTTGCAGAAGAAATCAAGAAACAACATTTTTTTAAAAAAATCTCTGGATCACTTTTTAAAGCAAATCAAATCCCTCCAATAATTGTTTTGTTTTTGTTTTGTTTTTGCCACTAGATAAGGAGACCTCTTGGGCTTCAGAAGTCTTTTCATTTTTTCTTATATAGTGACCTTCTCAAGGCATCAGTGAGGAGAGAGTTACCTATGCTCTTTCGTTGTGGTCGATGCCCCATCACAATTAGTGCAATGTTGGGATAACAGCCCTTGCTAGGAAATGGAAGACTAAGACTGATGTGGAGTGTGCCCATGAGTTACCAGGTGACTCCAAGAAACAGATGTGTATGCCCTTGACTTTTCTCAGTCTGATATCTGTATTGCATAGACACCATTTGCAAGGCCAAATGTTGCATGCCATTCTCTGAGACTTGTAAAGCTTACGGGGAAAAAAAAAATACTACTCTCCTGATCTCTCACTACTGGCCCATTTGGTTGGGGATATGGATTCTCAGCTGTCTGGCAACTGTTGTTCTTCTTGTTTACAAATTCAGCAGCTCTTCAGCAAGATTCCACAGTGCCAGAGCTTCCTAGAAGGCCGTTCTTGAGGCCCTCTCCAGAACAAGAGCTATGCTGCCGTTCCCTGCCACGCTGAGGTGACTGCTGGAGCACTTCTGGAGCAACGTGGAAGGCTGCCATAGCCCTAGATCTGATCACACTGTACTTTTTAAAAAATACACTGTGGCCTTGGGACTTCCCCACCAGGCAGAGAACAGACTAGCCTGGGCTCTGCCATAGACTTGATTTGATTAGTGGTCAGAACTATTACTTGACTGCCATACTACTAAGACTTATTTAGCTTGTCTCTATCATGGGAATAAAAGCAGCAGCGTGCTACAGTAGAAGCATATCCTTTAAGTGTTTGGAATTGTGTTTTGTGGTTTGTTGCTTTGTCCTTAAGCAAAAGTTCTCAAGGTACATAAGTGTGATGGGAAGATAGAGTGACTACGGGGAAAGGGAACAGCTTTGGGATCAGCTGGAGTTGGGCTAGAATCCCAGCTCTGCAGTTATTGGCCATGTAACCTTGAATTAGATGCTTAACCTTCACCTGTAAATTCAAAGATGAGTCCTCAAAAGAATGTATCAAGAAAGTACAGATAAGGCAATGGTTCTCAAGATGTAATCCCTGGACCAGCAGCATCAGCCTACTTTGGCACTTGCTAGACATGCACCTTCTTGGACCCCATCTCAGTCCTACTGAATAAGAAACTCTGGGGACAGGACCAGCAATCAGTGTTTTAATAAGCCCTCCCAGTGATTCTGATGTAGTTTGAGAGGCACTAATATAAGAGCTCTCACAAAGTGCTCAGGGCACAATACACACTGGCTTATCCTTGTTAAGAGTCTGAATAAAACTAACAGCTTGAGAAGTTATTGATTTGGAGCCTAATACATTAATGAAGACTATTTCTGGGGCCTAGATAGAATTTCCACTCTCAGGTGTAGAATGTAGTGATGACTGGGCATGACCCCTTGTCGATCTGGACTTGGTATAAATTAGATGATGGACAGGTCTACATATACAGCGTGTGTGTATATCAGTACAAAGAAAGCAGTTTTCAAACCTGCCAAACCCTCTGCCATCCCCACCCAACCACTCTATGCCAAATATAGGGAAGCTCTCCCAGCCCTGAGGAAGCAAGAGAGGGCTGGCCAACACCTCTGATGTACAAATGTGACCATTCCAAGGTTTTGTGGGAAAATTCTGTGCCTGCCTGCTTCTGTTCCTTGAGGTTGGTAGCCTCAGCTAAGCTAACAATGCTTGCCATTTTTGTTCTTGTTGTGGGTTAGTTGGTTGATTTTCATTCTAGCTACAAGTTCTGAAGGATTTTTTTCACTCCTTGAGGAGATTGATCCATGATGTCGTCATGGATGCCTTCTCCAGGATTCCATAGAATTATAGTATTAATGTTGAAAATGAGTATATGAATACCTATCCCCCCAGGGCTATTCTTAGGATTAGATGTGGTAATGCATGCTACATCCACCAGCTTTTGCTAGATTATGCTGCAAACAACCCCCAAATCTTAGTGGCTTACAACAACAAAGGCTTATTTCTCGCCCCTGTTACATGTTCATTGTGGTTTGGCAAACTCATCTTCACTCTGGGAAACAGACAGAGGGATCCGCCTCTCTCTGCGCCAGGCAGATCTGGAGCAGGAGAAGAAAGGTGGAACCACAGAGGCTCCCGGAGCTTTGACTCAGAAGTATGTCACTTCTGATTTCATTCCATTCACCAAATAGGTCACACATGCCATCAACAGGATGAGGAGCTGAGTGTCCCTCTGGGAGGGGCAGCAAACACTCAAGAGGAAAAATACAGTCTGCCTGACTTTAAGTGTTCGGGACAGTGTCTGGTACATGGAAGGTCCTCAATAGTTGCTATAATCATTCACATCAATCTCTAAAATGAGAGGACCTAACAATGTCAACCTCACTGGGAGTTTGAGGACTAAGAAGGGTAAGCTACACAAAGCCCCTAGCACAAAGTCTTGCATCTAGGAAGCTTCTCAGCAGATGGCAGCTATGGCTGATATTTTAAAAAGAGAATAGGACTCCCTGGGGCCAGGAAGGGGAGATCGGAAGTTAAAGAATGCCATGGCAAGGAAGCGTGGTGACCTGAAGCCATCAAGAAGTTTTGGGGCCCTGATGGAAAAGGATGCTCCTGCCTCAGGGGGTCAGAGATCAGACAGATCAGGACCCTGGGAAGCCAGGTACTACATGGACCAGGAAATGCCAAACACTCTTCCACATGGGTGCTTAACTTGCTGCCCATATACAGAGCAACAGAGAGCTATCTGTCCATCCTTTCCTGGGCATCAAGGCCAAGCCATGAACTCTGATGGGACCCAGGTTACTGACATCAGGCCTGACCTGGCATGGCACCTGCTCTTCCCTCTTGGGTATGTGGCCCTCTCACCAGTCATCTGTGTCTTTCTGCACATCCAGGAGAGAAATCCAGTTCTCCCAAACACCCTGCCACCTTCTACCAAGCCAACCAAGACACTCTCCCACCTGCAATGCAAAGCCAGGATTAGAGGAGGGGGCCAAAGGCATCCAATAAAAATACACTTAGAGCAAGTTTGCTGGAAGGGGTCCTTGTCTCTCACTCTAACTCTCGTCTCTACCATCTCTGCCACACAGCTCTCCAAGAAAGTCCTTACCCCTTCCCTTAAGCCACATGCTTCCTTCTCAAGCATTTCAGCAACGATCACTTATTGGGAGCGCTCCATGTGACAGGTATATGCCAGATGCCAGGGATAGAGCAGTGAAGATGTCCTGCCTGTGTGCAGCTCAGGTTCTGTTGCCAGAGAAAGCAAGAATCAAGAGAAAGAGGCCAAAAATTTCCCATGTTGGTCAATGGAGCATGAGGAGAGTGGAGGATGCAATTGCACAGAAGATCTCTCTGAAATGATGTAGTGAAGGAGCTATGGAAGAGGAGTTCCATAAGAAGAAACAGCTAAGTTCAAAGGTGAGTTTTTAGAGATTAGAAAAAGATCCAGAACCAGTATGGCTGCAGCAGGTGTTTATGCAAGATCTCCTTTCCTCAATTAACTCTCCCTTCTCTCAGGGCTACAGGTCAAAAAAGTAGCCGGGGGTTCTCCTGGTGATTTGGGTTCAGTCACACCAAAGTTCTGTTTCCTGGAGCCATGCTGCCCCATTCTTCAGATATGTCTGCAGATAGTGCGGTAAGAGGGGCTAGAGTCTAAATCCTATCTCCTGGTTCTGCTCCACTAACCAACCGTGATGGACACAGTGGGAGTCCCTACCCACATCTGCCCAGCCCCCTTCATCTCCACTTACCAGATTATCTGCTGCAGGCAGTACCAGACCTCTGCTGGGATGATGTTTGGCCCAGATATGTACTTGGTCCTCACCCTAGACAGAATAGAAGAGCTGGAGATCAGCTTCATGCAACTAAGGAAGACCCCTGGCTTGGTCCCTCTACCCTTCATGGTCTCCTCATCACAGTCTCAGATGGTTGTGCAGGACCAAGCCCAAGTCTCGCCACAGAAACTGTCCTTAACATCCCTGCCTGCCTTCCCTTCCTTTTCCGGCTCATAGCTCGCATCTCCATTTCCTCTAAAATAGGAGGTCTGCTTTGGGAGAAACCCAAACTAAGATGGCAACCACATGAATCTGGGAAAGTGATGTAAACTCCTTAAGGCTGTTTCTTCATCTATATAACGGAGGCTATGAAGAGTAATGAAGAGTAAATGGCATCAAAGACTAGATGAGTAATGAGTAGACAATTCAGAGTAAACAGGTTAAGTTGGAAGGCAGCTAAGCCTTGAGCAGGCAGGCCTTTAATTCTGAAAAATGAATGCAATGGTATATGTGAAACTGTTCAACTAACTATACACCATACTCCAAGTGCACACAGGCAGCACTGCATGGGGGTAAGAATGACCTTCCTAGTGAGCGCACAACGGGATCCATTCCTCATTTTGCCTCAGCAGCAGTGAGATCTTGGGAACTTACTTTACATCTCTGTGCCTCAGTGTCTTAATCTGTTAAATAGAACTAATACAGGTGAGGCATCCCAACTTGAAAACATGAAATGCTCCCCGCAACTGAAACTTTTTGAGCACCAACATGATACTAACAACTGGAAAATTCCACATCTGACCTTATATTCAAAATATTGCAATACAAAAATGTTGCATAAAACTACCTTCAGGCTATGTGTATAAGGTGTGTATATGAAACATAGATGAGGTGTATTTAGATGTGGACTCCATCCCCAAGATGCATTAATTTGCATATGTAAATATTTTATGCATATGTAAATATTCTAAACCCCAAAGAAATCTGAAATCAGAAACACTTCTGGTCTCAAGCATTTTGTATAAAGGATCCTCAACCTTTAACAGTGCTAATCCTACACAGATGATGTGAAGATGAAATAAGTTAATAAATGTAGCACATCTGCCAAATAATAAGAACTGCATACATGTTTGTTAATACTGGTTTTTTTATAGATTTACTTACATTTGCATAGTATTACATTATTTTTATGCTGTACTGAAAATACAACAGTCTTTTACCTACCACTCCTGAGGTGTTCCTTGGCTGCCTGCTCCAACAGACTCTACAGGTTTGTCAACATGAGTTTCTTAATTGCATAAATAATTCATGAGCACATTCTGATTGAAAGAATTAAGCAGTATATAAAACAAAGCTGAAAAGTCCCTTCAATATTCACCCCTCACTGTCAACAATGCGGGGGCCTCTCACAGTTCTCTTCTATGTACTGACATATGTATTTATGCACTTTGTTAAAGTTTATCTTTTGAAAAAGTTTATCTTTGCTTATCTTCCTTCAAAGATACTTTGTAGATCCTTCTATGATGATACACTAAGTCTAATTCATTATTAATTCCTTAGAATAGATACACTCTAATTTGGTTGAACAAATCCCCTATTGATGGATCTTCTTGTGGTTGCCAACTTTCCTCCTTTGAAGACCACACCACAATCAACATCTTTGTGCATGTATCTTGACACTGGCAAATGAATATTTCTTAGGAGAGATTCCAGGAAGTGGATTGGCTGGGTCAAATGGTGTGTGAATTTTTTGTTTTGCTAAATACTGCCAAATTGCCTTCCAATTTCTACTCCTACCAGCTTTGGAGGGAGGTTTTGTTTTTGTTTTATTTATTTATTTTTTTGTTTTAAAGAAGGGTTTGTTTTTATTTATAAGCAGTTGTTCTCTGCAGAGGAAAGCATCATGTTTTTCCCTGACAACGATAATAGAAATAGTAATCGGTTCTTTCTTTTCTTTCTGGAGATGCAATACCCTTAGCTATCCAAACCCTCCCCCTCCATCCAGCTCCCTCCTTCCTGAACCACACACATGCAGCACACATGCAAGGATGCATGCACACACACAGTAAGCAATTGTGACAAGGGAAGAGAAATATCTTCCCTCAAACAATCAGCAGCAGCATCACAGCAGTAACACAATACTCTGCAATGCTGAATCCATATGGGGAGATCCTGGGTTTGCACCCTGAGGTGTCCTGGTGCATGCTGGGTACATATGTGGATGCCCGTGATCTGGGCTGGTTGACACCGGGGGGGGGGGGGGGGGGGGTGGATCGTATTACAACAACCCTGTTAAGATGTCAGTCTCTTTCTCCCTTCCTTTTTCTGTCTCTTTCTTTCTATCACTTTTTCTGTCTCTCTCACGAATAAATTTTGAAAATAAATAAATTAATAATAATTTTTTAAACATTAAGAAAATGTTACTTAGTTTATTTGAGACCATATTTACACTAAAGTGTAAAAGATAGAGCTTCTTCCATTGTAGCCATCATAGAGTCTGCTTTAAATTAAGGGCTTCTGGTTGCCCACCAAACATCCCTGCTTCCTTAGCAAGAAAACCTTACACTGTTGGAAATATGATGTCTTGATATGACACATCCAAGTCCAGATTGCTGATAGGGTGGCTGATGAGCTGCAAGTGAAAGTTGATGGGCAGGGGCTTCTAGGAAAAGCTCTGTAAGGGAGGTGGACTCGTGAGAAGTGAGAGTTTTTGCTTGCCTTTCTCATCTTCCTACCTGGAATTGGGGATATGTTGAACATGTTCAGCCATTGGAATGGATATCACCCTTAGGACTAAGAAAAGTACTGGAAGATCCTGCTGGAATTTGTATTAATTCTCCTTCTTCTCCTCCTCCTCCTCTTCCTCATCCTTCTTTTTCTCCTCTTTTCTACCTCTTCTCTTCTTCTTTCTTTCTCTATTTCTTTCTTCTTCTTCTTCTTCTTCTCCTCTTTCTTCTTCTTTTCTTCATCCTCTCTTCTTTTCTTCATCATCTCTTCTTCTCTTCTTTTCTTCTTCTCTTCTCCTTCTTTTCTTCTTCTCCTTCTCCTTCTCCTTCTCCTTCTTCTTCTCCTTCTTCTTCTTCCTCTTCTCTTTTTGGTTTTTGTCATGCACTTGCCAGAGAGAGACAGAGCAAGAGAAAATGAGAAATCTCTCCTCTCAGTGGCAACAGCCACACCACAATCCCTTCTCCTCCATTCTCCCCTTGACATTTTTACCACCTGTGCCTGGCATGATTTTCAAGGTGCCAGATCCAGGACTCAAATCATAGTTGGTCATGTTGGTGTGCAGCACCTTAACCACCATGCCACCTGCTGGTCCCTCAGACTTGTGTTAATTCTTTACTTGCTGGATCTTGGAGATGACCCAGAGAGGCCAAGGGGCAGTGGTTATTTGTGTACTCATTCAGAAATAAGTTGGTATTTAAATAACTAACTGGCCAAACCTATACATTCTGAGTGAATATCAGCTCTGTCCGAAGTGAAGATTTGGTAACTGCAGCCCAGGTCATTATAGAGGACCAAGAGCTAATCTTCACGATGCAAGCCCGGCACTAAAAATTATGGACAAGACAAACCCTCAGCCTCTAATGAACATATAAACATCATACTTGCCCTCCAGTCTTCTTTTATGGAAAGTGACTGGGCTTTACTATTTTTTTTCCACATGTGCACTCAGCATGTACAAGGAGACCTGAAGATACAAACCAAGGATCTTGTCATGTGAATCCAGCATTGCCCAGTCAGTTGCTGCTATTTGTTCTTAAGTATTCAGGCCCCTTATGACTGACAAATGAAACCCACACATTCTATAGCCAAAAGGGCAGCCTTCATTCTATAAACTTCGACCCATTTGGGGGACTCCCCTGAAGAACCCTACACTATCTTTTTTCTTCACATATGTATTTTTTATTTAATTGATTATTATCATAATTTTTTTGGAGAGGGTTTTTTTTAATTTTTATTTATTTATTTATTTTTTGCTTTAGGGTGTGTGCACTCACCAGAAAGACAGAGAGAGAGAGAGAGAGAGAGACAGAAAGCTGGAAATAATCCCCTAGCGGGGATGGCCATGCCGCAATCCCTTCTCCTCCATTCTCCTCTTGGGATCTTGTCCATGCACACATACATGCCTGGCATGAGTTTAAGCCACCGGGTCCAGGACTTGAACCATGGTTGACTACATGCGAGTTCAGTGACATAGCCATTATGTCAACTGCTGGTCCCCATAATCTTTTTTATATTACATTGAACCACATATATCTTTTTTTTTCTTGGAGAGGTTTTCGCTATAAGGCGCTCGCCAGAAGACAGACAGAGAGAGACAGAGAGACAGAAAGCGAGAAATCACCCCCCAGAGGGGATGGCCACGCTGCAATCCCTTCTCCTCCATTCTCCTCTCGGGATCGTGGGCACGCACGCACACGTGCCCGGCGTGAGTTTTAAGCCACCGGGTCCAGGACGCGAACCACGGTCGACTACGTGGGAGTCCAGCGACATAGCCATTATGCTAACTGCTGGTTCCCAACCACAGATATCTTTACAGTGTATTACATTTCTTTTTCCAGCAGGAATACCATGCATATCAGTCGAGACAAAGACATTATTGTCCACATCATCATCATCAAATAACTTCTCATAATTTTTTTTTACATCATTATTATTCCTATTATTCTCATTGTTTCAAAATCATTCAATCACTATATATCATTTGGCTTGAATAAAGAATTTACCCAACATGAAATACTTCTCAGGTCAGTCCACTTGAGAATACTATACATGCTATCATCAACCAGTAATGAAAACCATTTCTTTTTTTTTTTTTTTTTTTTTTTGAGAGGTTTTTCGCTATAGGGCGCGTGCTCTCGCCAGACAGACAGAGAGAGACATAGAGACAGAAAGCGAGAAATCACCCCCCAGGGGGGATGGTCACGCCGCAATCCCTTCTCCTCCATTCTCCTCTGGGGATCTTGGGCACGCACGCACACGCGCCCAGCGTGAGTTGTAAGCCACCGGGTCCGAGACACGAACCATGGTCGACTACATGGGAGTCCAGCGACATAGCCATTACGCTAACTGCTGGTTCCCGTAATGAACCATTTCTGTGTCCCACTAATTTCATGTCTGTTTGTTCTCTTGCTATCCTTCTCTATACTCTTCCTTTCTCTTGCCATTTTCACACTGTCTTCAGCACCCAAAATTATTTTCACTGCTTTTATACCCTCCAATATTTCTAGCTCTACCATAAAGTGTGATAGTATATATTAAGTGGATATATACAATATCTTTCTTTCATAGCCTGGCTTGCTTCACTCAGCAATATCTGACCACTCCATATCTAACCACTTTCTATCGGATGCCAGGGTCTTGTTTTTTTTTATAGCTGAACAGTATTCCATAGAGTATATATGCATACTGTCTCCACCCATTCATCTGTTTGTGAACATCTGGGTTGGTTCCATGTCTTAGCGATCATGAATAATGCTGCAATAAACTTTAATGTGCAAGCATTCTCCTGTCCTTTGGGTAGATACCCAGAAGTGGGATTGCTGGATCAAATGGTAGCTCCATTTGTAGATCTTTGAAGAACCTCCATATTGTTCTCCACAGTGGCTGGAACAATTTACATTCCCACCAACAGTATAGGAGAGTTCCCTTCACCACATCCCCACCAACACTTACCACTTTTTGTATTTTTAATGTTTGCCACTCTGACAGGGGTTAGGTGGTATCTCATTATGGCTTTAACCTGCATCTCCCTTATGATGATGGAGGTTGAGCATTATCTCCTATGTTTTCTGGCTGCTCGTATGCCTTCCTTAGAGAGATTTTTGAAGAACCCTATACCATCTTGTAACCCTCTCTAAACAAACTCCCATTTTCCAATTCCCTGTTTTATTTAATACCAGACATTCGTATAATTCTCCACAGATGGCTGGACACTTTTTTGTTCTGGACACTGTTGTATTCATTCAAATTAAAATTAACTCTGGAAGTAGCCACGCCATTCTGTTGGCTCCAGGATCCCACTCCTGACTGTTGCCGGGTAGCAAAGCTCCCTCATGCAATGTATTAATATGTTTTTTCCCATATAGGATTCAGAAATTTCTACAGGGGTGCAAATCTAAACTTCATACCTGTTATAAAACAGATCATGGAAAGCTTTCTATAAGGATGTCCAGTTCAGTATTGTTTATAACAGTGAAGAAATGGAAACAATTTGTGTCTCTCACTAGGAGCTGGTTTTTTAAATTGTGATACTTTCATCTAATGGACTACTAAGCAGCTATCTGAAATGCTATGAAAACTTGTCAGCAATGTTTAAAATATAGTACATGAGAAGTACATACTGTACGATCCCTTGTGTAAAAAAAATCTGTGTTTATGTATAAATATGTGTTTATGTATTTATATGTATTCATATAAATGCCTAAGGATAATACTAGAAGGCTAAAGGTCAAGAATATTTATGGTGGTTATGTCTGAATTTATTAGTGATTTTAAATTTTCTACTCTGTGGCTTTGTGTACATATTTTAAATTTTCTGTAATTTTTTTTTAAATCTGCTACAGGAAAAATGATATCATCAGATAGAGAGAGAGAGAGAGGGAGAGAGAAAACAAGATATCACACCCCAGGGAGGGTGGCCATGCAGCAATCCTTTCTCCATTCTTCTCTTGAGATTTTGGGCATGCACATACACACATGTGCCCAAACATATTTTTCAAGCCACCAGGTCTAGTATTCAAACCATGCAGTTGCTCATGTGGAATCCAGCCACCTTAACCAATAAACTAGCCCATATTATATTTATAATCAGAAATAAACAATTTAAGAGCCAGATGGTGGCACAGTGGTAGCATAACTTGACCCACTTGAGAAAGATCGTGGTTCCTATCCCATGGCCTTCCTGACCATGCTAGCTTCAAGTGCATGGGTGATTCTTAAGCCTGTTATTCAAAGCTATCATTAGGTTTTGGAAAACTAACCTTGCTGAACTTCCTTCATGGTTCCCAAGTTGTTTCAATTGTTCTAACGATATGCCCATGTGACCAGCTGTCTAGTCCTTTACAGAACAAAGGCTAGAAAGAACTACTTAATGACTTTCCCATCTGGGAAGGTTGGTGGCCAGAGCTAGAGTCTTCCCTCCCTCCACCCTTCTCACTTCTGCTGGCCTGGACTCACTCTCCACCTCTGTCCCAGATCACTCTGCAGGGGATATGTGTCCTGCCAGCTCTTGCCCCAAGGAGAAAAGTGAATTTTCTCTGTTCTTGCCCCATGCTGGGAGATTTGTTCATGCAACCAACAGTCCCTGGGGCCTCAGACATAGGCTGCCTGGGTCCAGCCCTGGACCTCAGCCTCAGATCCCACACGGAAGTGGGGCAGTGTTCTTCATTTCCACAGATTTCAGCCTAGCCTTTTTCTGTCTATTAGATTCTGGTGAAGTCTGAAGCCAGGCAGCATCTTATGGCATACCTCGGAGGAGCCCAGGCCACTAGGTGCTGTCCATGAGTTCTGAGATCTTAGCTGAACAGTTCATCTTCAAGAACCCATTGCCTGGGCTGGCAAAAGTAGAGCCCAGCTCTCCTGCCTGCCCATGCCAGGTAGACTGCCATATCTTTCTCCCATTTCACCTTCATTAGGCCTCAGAGACACTGAAGCTGCCCTTCCTGAGGGAATTCTGCCCCAGAGACCATCACTCAGTGCCACAGCAACCTTACACCTAACGCCTAGCAAATTTAAACATGCAGCCTGCTCTGTTTAGCTTCAGGTAAATGAGCCCTTTACAGTTCCCCCTGACTTTTCTCATGAAAGCCCTTGAATTACATCTATTCTTGAGTAAATAAAATTCGAAGAAAAACAAAGGCAGAGCCAGAAGGCAGTGTGGTGGTTGAGGTGTTAGATTCCCACATAAACAACCACAGTTTGAGTTCCAGACCTGGTGCTTGAAAATCATGCTGGCACATGTGTATGCATGCTCCAAATCTCAGGAGCAGGATGGAGGAGAAGGGATTGCAATGTGGTCTTCCACCCTGGGGGATGATTTCTCACTTTCACTCTCTTCGTCTCTCTCCAGTGAGCACACAGGTCCCACGGGGGGGAGGGGAGGTCTAATTGTGGAGACATAAATAAATCAGGCTACTTCCTCACTTGGAAGTAGGCATATTCCCCATCTGCTCTCTCTGGGCCAATACCCAAATAGCACTTGTGCCCCTCTGACTGACTCACTCCAAAGGTTCAAGAGTAATCCCCAAACCATTGTCCTTCCAGAGAAGCTTCTCCAAACCACTAACCTCTGCCTACAGAGTGATGTTCCTTTCGGGTCAGACAGTCCAGACCAACCAGCCTACCCAGGGAGGTGGGAAAGGCCATTGTCTCATCCTCCTTTCACAACTTATGAGCCAAGTCATGATATGTAAGTAACTTGAACGCTTTTAAGCCTCAGTTTCTTTTTCTGTAAAATAGACATAATATCAGTAGTTACCTAGTAAGGATGTTAGGTGCATTAAATGAGTTAATACTTAGCACAGTGCCCAGCAAGTGCTTGGAAGAATGTTTGCTGTGTGGTGATAGTAGTTGCGGTCACTGTGACCACCTCCAGTAACTTCTGGGACCCCCACAAAAGCAACAGGGCCAAGAAACTGCGCCTGACATATGAACGTTTGTGTTTTGTTTTGTTTTGTTTTGTTTTGTTTTGTTTTAGGAGAGGTTTTCACTATAGGGCGCGTGCGCTCACCAGACAGACAGAGAGAGACATAGAGACAGAAAGCGAGAAATCACCCCCCAGAGGGGATGGTCACGCCACAGTCCCTTCTCCTCCATTCTCCTCTCGGGATCTTGGGCACGCATGCACACGTGCCCAGCGTGAGTTTTAAGCCACCGGGTCTGGGACGCGAACTACGGTCGACTACGTGGGAGTCCAGTGACATAGCCATTACGCTAACTGCTGGTTCCCGACATATGAACATTTGTTGAACACATCCCTAAGCCTAGAGATCGTAAATTTTGTACTTGCAATTCTTCTTAATCAAACTCATTCTAAAGAGTTATCGATTTTAATGGCCCTGTGTCAACAGCCTGCAAATAAGAAAGAGAAGAAGGAGGAGAAGATGGAGGAGGAGAGGAAGAAGAAAAAGAAGATAGAGGAGTGGGAGGGAAAGAAGGAGGAGAAGGGGAAGAAAGGACGAGGGTGAGGAGGACGAGAAATAGGAAAAGGAAGTACAGAAGGGAAAGGAGAAGGAGGAAGAGGAGGAGAAGGAAGGAGAAAAAGAGGAGGAGGGAAAGAAAATGATCATTTTAGATTCCATGAATTAGTCAGAAACTATTAACACTGACAAGTCGTGTCTCAACTTGCTCCTCTGAAACTCTGGAATGAAGCAAATCCCCTCATGGGCTCCGCCAGAGCACGTTAACTCTGACATGATGAAGTTGCTGTTGTGGTAACGCATTTCAAGAAAATTTTCCTGGAAAGCTCTACTTTCCCCATAAGAAAGCATCGCTTTGGTAAGGTGCTTAAGATTATGGGGATTTTCAGCACGTGGGCACTCCAACGGCGCCACTTATTTTTCTTGCTTGCTGTGTGGGCTAACATGACAGAGCAGAGCAGAGAGCAGAGAGCCCAAGCAGGCCCCCTCCAGGTCCTTGGTCTTTCCCAGCCCTCTTGCCCTTCTTGAAAATGGAGATGACAGTACCCCTCCCGGGATTCGGCTTAGGTCAGTAAGATTATATGTGTAAAAATGCTTCAGACTCCTTAGAGATATGGTGTTCCTTTCTTCCTTCTTTTTTCTCTTTCTTCTTTCTTTTGTTGTTCATTTTATGAGAGAGAAAGTGGGAGGGAGTGTAATCAAATAGCAATATTCAAGAATCATCTGTAACTCTATTAGCCAGTGTTTCCTAAAGGGCCTCCCATTCCCAGGTCTTACCCATCCCCTTGTCTTCTACAAAGAAAAACAAGAAAAAAGACAGAGCACATTGTACACATATCCATGGTGTACTTCCTCTGTGTAGTATCAACTAGGCACTTAGTATAAATGATCTCCTTTACTTTTTTAACTCACTGTAAGAAAATATTGATTGTTGTCACCACATCCCTGAGGAAACAGGCTCAGAAAAGTTAAATAATTTGCATAACCAAGACACCAAACCCAGGTTTTTCTGAGTTGCTCTTTTTATTGAACATTGCCATTGTCTTTCTCTCTCTCTTTCTTTCTTTCTTTTTAAAGAGAAAGAGAAGTTTCTGCTACAAGACATGTTCACTCACCAGAGAGACAGAGAGACAGAAAGTGAGAAATCACCTCCCCCCGCCCCCCCAGTGGGAATGGCCAAATCACAATCCATTCTCCTCTTGGGATTTTGGACATGCACACACATGGACCAGGTCTGGGACTTGAACTGCAGTTGACTACATGAGAGTCCAGCACCTTAACCACTACACCACCTGCTGGTCTCCCACCATTGTCCTTAAAAGAGCTCTGAAAAGATTCCCCAGACTACCCCATAACCTTTGAGTGCTACTGGCAAGGACTTGGTGAATGAGCTCCAGTCATAAATAAATACCGGCTTGCTCACTATTACAAAAGATGACCATGACTAATCAGAGTAAAATCTTGCTTAAAAAGAAGTCCTAAACTAATTTTGGTTTTTAGTGGTTTTTGTTCTTTGTTTTTGTTTTTGTTTGTTTGTTTGTTTTTCCCAACAAAGTTCAGTCTAGTTGAGGTAATGACTTGTCTTCCAGCCACTCTTAACTAGTTTTGACCGCCTTTTCACTGACTGGCAGTGAGCCTGTCTGATCGTTCCTGGACTTTGTACCCTGTGGATAAGTAGATGGAGTAAGACTGTGAATAAAGGGCAACAGGAGATGGAAAACTATTTTGACACATCGCCTCTCCCTCTCTCATTCCATACTTTTCTTCTTTGATTTTCTATCAACCTCTAACATTTTCCCTCCTTATCCAAAGCATCCTACAAACATCAAGATTCCTCATTAACGCTCAGACAAATCTATGTTTAAGTTCAAGACATGTTCCTTAATTTCTTCAAGTCACTTTCTTTATCTGTGAAATGTGGAAGAAAAGGGTTGTGAGGATTCAGTGAAATAACATCTATTAAATGTACTTAACACAATGCCTACACATATAAACAGCAGCTATGTAGTGTTGTGTTTTTTTTTTTCCAGAAGCCCATAATGGCTTTTGTTCCTTAAATTAAAATTCCCGAACTTCTCAGTTGTTAGCCCTATTTCTCATTTTCATTTATTCTTTTATACAGCAAATAGGAGGAGTCTTCCAAACGGTCATGTAAAATGCATATTATAAAGAATGCCTACACTTTACACCTTTTTGCACTGAAATAAAGTCCCTCATTAACTCTATTTTCTATGAATTTTTTGAAGTCCCCTCATTTGTATTAAAAATTTACCAGGGACCAGCAGTTAGCATAACGGCTATGTCGCTGGACTCCCACGTAGTCAACCACGGTTCAAGTCCTGGACCTGGCGGCTTAAACTCACGCCGGGCGCGTGTGTGTGCATGTCCAAGATCCCGAGAGGAGAATGGAGGAGAAGGGATTGCGGCGTGACCATCCCCCCTGGGGGGTGATTTCTCGCTTTCTATCTCTTTGTCTCTCTCTGTCTTTCTGGTGAGCACACGCGCCCTCTAGCGAAAACCTCTCAAAAAAAAATTTTTTTTTAAATTTACCACACATATGGCCATGACAATGAACAGATAAACACACCTACCCTTCTAAGATGTACGCTATAGTGGACAGAAATAAAGCAATAAACAAAGAAATGAGCAAGGACTTGGAGGAGAAGGGATAGTGGTGTGGCCATCCCCCATGGAGGGTGATTTCTCACTTTCTGTCTCTCTGTCTCTCCAGCAAGTACACACTCTATAGCAAAAATCTCTCAAAAAAAATAAATAAATAAGTAAAAAGAATGAGAAGACATGAGGTCAGGCATTTTCCTTGGGTATAAAACTAAGGTAATAGAAAGCTCAGTAACCAAGATGAATCATATTTAATTCAATATTTTTAAAAATCACAATTAATGCAAAAAAAACATGACAAAATATCAATATTTTAGATTTGTATAAGTGATTCTCTCTTTTGCCTCAGGTTCCGGTATGGCTCAACTCCTATCATTAATCTTGATAACTGATATTCAGGGCCCTCTTAAACTTTGTGCCAGGGTAAATAACACACGTGCCTCAGCCTAGTCCAGCCCTGTGCCAGAGAGAAGCCAAGGCAAAGTGGGGCAGAGCTCTTGAAGCCACTGCATTTGTGAGATATGACCTCATATACATCTCACTGCCTCGGTGACCTCCAGCCACTCTCCCTGTATTGGTCATCCACTCAGCTCCAGTCACTGAGCATGCTGTGGCCACCATCCTTCCTGAAAATCCCCACTCTTAGTCTAGAAGCTATTTCATGTGAACTAGGCAGTAGAATTTATTTTTAAATGTGATTATTGACATTGCACAAATATGTGAGGAGATCCTCGATGTCTTAGTCCATTTTTGCTTTGCTAACAGAAATACCTGAGACTTATAAAGAAAATAGATGTTTACTCCCAAAGCTCCCAATTCTGATGACTAGAAAGTGCAAAGGTATAAAATGGTGGAAGACAGAACTTTGAGCAGAGCAGAGCATGGTCTGTAACCAGGAGTTTCTCTCTCTCATTCTGGTCTTATTTCCTGTCCATATATATATATATATATATATATATATATATATATATATATATACACACACACACACACACACACATATATACATATGTATATATATACTTGAAATTATGGGGGCTCCGTCTTAATGGCTTTCACAACCAATAGCCCCACCCTGGGGCAACATCATCAAGGGATTACGTTTTCATTTAGCAGCTTTACCATAAATCAAGTCCCAACACATGAATTTGGGGTAGGGTAGTAAATCCAAACTATCCAAACTATGACATTAGACTTCCAACCCATTCCACAGGGTTGCTCAGCAATTCCCCCACCCCAGTTATCAGACTAGACAAGAGGATGTGACAATGAGCAAGAAACCCATAGAGACTGGACAATTAGCCCACTCAGGATCCTAGGAGTCCTCATGTAAGAAAAAAGAACCCTGAAACCAGCAGATGACATAATAGCTATGTTGCTGGACTCCCACATTGTCAACCACAGTTTGAGTCTCAGACCTGGCAGCTTGACACTCATGCCAGGAGCATGTGAGTGCATGCCCAAAATCCTAAGAGGAGAATGGAGGAGAAAGGATTGCAGCATGGCATCCCTGTGCTGATTTCTCACTTTCTTATCTCTCTGTCTCTCTGGTGAGTGCACACACCCTACAGCAAAAATCTCTCCCCCCAAAAAAGAAAGAAAAAAGAGCCTCAAACAAAAGGTATCCTCAGATGATATGGTCAGGTGGCTGCCTTAGGCTCACAGAGACCATGAAGATGTTCTCAGCCCAGACAAATAAGGATAGGAACCTGGATATATTGTCTAGAAATTGTGGGCTCTTGGAAGTTTATATAATCATTACAAGTCTCAGTTTTTCTCATCCGTAAAGTGTAAATAATTATACCCACTTCAGTGGGTTGAAAGGTTGGCAATGTGCCTCAATAGCAATGTCTCTGTCAGGATTGTCACAGCAGCACAGAAGTGCTTTCTGTTTCTGTCTTCACCTACATCGATGCCTCTTTCTGTCACCAAGTGTAAATGAGAACTGGTAAAAGAATGACAAGCTTCTCCAGCAGCTCCTGGTTCCTGTGGGGAGGCAGCCAGCAGTATATATAAGGAAGCCCTGGTGGTCAGGAAGATTGGAGAAGGATAAGATGCTGCCAGCACCACTCACGGGATGTGCAAATAAACCGTCATATCTCAGCTCTCATCAGCTCACAGCTATGACAGACAGGTTCATGTGTGTGCAACACCCTCTTCTTTGCCACCCCCAACAATCACACTTCCCATCGAAAAAGACTATGCTGCACGGAAGAGCAGATTTCAAGTGGATAGGGAAATTTATGAGTGCAGGGCTTCTCAGAAGGATAATAAGGTCAGTCCCCATTTTTTAACCTGGATGTCAGCTGAAACAGAATTTGCAACAAGATTTCTATTAAGGATCTCCAGACTGGGAGGTTCAGATGGACAAGGTTCAACCACTCTGCACGGAGCCCAAGCTACCCACCCACTTTATGACATTCTGCTTTCTGTGGTTCCATCTTGGAATTTTAGACCAGAGAAAGATCAGAACACCCTCTGTGGTATCTGTGAGGAAAGCCAGAAACAAAGAGGCAGCATTGTGGGACCTAGAGCTGGAAGGTACCTCAAAGGAGAGCTAGTCTAGTCATTCTCATAAATCCATTTTCACGGGGGAAATCGTCTACTCTCAAATGTAATCATAAGTATAAATTCCATCTGCACTTTCAAAAAGAAGGATAAGGAAAAGATGTACTTCTGTGTTTCTTAACAGGGATGCTATAGAAAATTTGGGCAAGAAATTCAGTCCTGCTGTAGTAGAGTCTTTAGCATCTTTGGCCCCTAAATATCAGTGATTTTTCCTTATCTCAAATGACTGAAACTAAAAAGCTCTCATACATTTCTAAATACCTTTTGCAAATACCACTCCTACTGAGAACTCATCTAATTAAGAATAGTTGCAGAGGAGTGGCACCTCTGAGCCTGGCCTTGAAAACCATAGTTTTTTTGCCTGACAACACCTGAGATAACTACATTCTGGCTGTGTTACCAGGAGTAAGCTACTTAGCCTCTTTGGGCCTCGATTTCTTCCTCTGCAAAACAGAAATAACAATCCTTATCTATTCTATAAGGTTTTCACAAGAACCAAATGGGGCATTGCACACAGTGTACTTTGTAAACTCTCAAGCCTTTGCCAATGTACATCATCATTCATTGTATTACTCTCCAGTGTATGTAAAGACACAGTCATCCAAGTCTTTTGAAAAAACTTACCATGGAAACCAAATAATAAAAGTGAAAAGCTCAATCATAAAGCTTCCACTAAAACTTGCTTCTATTCACATCCCTTGCTCCCACCGCCCTGTGGAGATGATGGTTGTACTCTGCTCCCACTGAGACACCTACCTTGGCTTTTGTTAAGCTGATAAGACAATCAACCAACCTCATCCTCCAGCAACGGCTCAGCCTGCACATCTCAGAAGCCCATAACTTAAAGAAAATTGCTTAGTAAAACTCAAGTACTTTCTCTCTTACCCAAATGGTGCTCATGACTTGAAAATATATCAGGCAAACAGATATGAACAGAGGCCTCACCCCGCTTCACACCCCCACCGGGTCCAGATGTCACCGCGTTGACAATATCCCTATCATTTTCAGAGTTTGACAGACTGAAAACTAGTTCATGACAAAAGATTGAGATTTTTGTTCAAAAGGGAATCAAGATGGCATTGCATCAATTTTTAAGTTTATTTATTTCTTCCATAAACATGGGAGACAGAGAAAAAACAGAGAGGTAGCACTCCCATCAGGGGCTCAACACTGTCACTCACTTTCAGCCTTCAGCCAGCCCCAAGTCATGAACAAGCTTATGCCTGGCATACTTAGGGAGGTCTCTGGACTTGAACTGAGAACCTTTTTATGTGGAATGGCCTTGCAAAGCATCATGCTTTACTGCTGAGCTACCATCTGGCTCCAAAATCACATCATTGAGGCCTCCTTTTCCCCTAGACTACTTGAAAAACAACTCTTCAAGTCATGAAAGAGAAGGTTGTGCAGGTATATATTTCAGGATGAATGGAGTAAAACAATCCATTCCAACTTCACCACAAATCAGAGCCAATATTTTTCCAATTTCAGGTCTTATTAGATGATATAGTTGGGTTTGTTTATTTTTTTTTTCTCTTTAAATTTATTTATTTTTTACATTAATTCACTATACATCATTACAGCATACAAATGAATTTTCCATCCAAAATACACTGCATATTGGCTCAATCAGCATATCAACATACATGTTATCAGCAAATAACTTTCCAATTCTTATGTCTTGTATACTTTCTTTGTTTTGCTATCCTTGATTCCATATCCCTCACCCTCTGCCATGTCCCACCCTCCTCCCACATTGTCTCTGGTATCCATGGTTGCTTTCTATGCCTTTCTCCCCCATTTAATTGATTTGCTAATGAACTTAATTAGTCTAAATATATCCAATAGCTAGCACAGCTGATATATACCTATACATGAACCCAAGTCTGCCTTTAGGTATAAACCTCAGTGAGTAGAATGAACATACTATGGGTTTGTTTATTTCTCTTCGTCTATTTCTGTTTCCTGTGTTCAGGGTATGGATTACCCCAAAAGAAGTTTCCTTCTAATGTTCCCAAGTAAGCCACCAGCAGCCAGGACGAGTTGCTTAAGTAGGCTTTGCAGAACAAAAAAAAGCTCATAAAATATTCACTTAGTCTCAGCAGCTCCCCTCTGCCCTTGGCAATTGTTCTACCTAGTTTTGGCTAAATACAACCTACACTTCAAAGAGAGAATGCATGGAATGGTTTTGTTGGCTTCCTCAAAATATCCAGGGGATTCCACATGGATAAATCTAATATAAATAAGAAGTACATGATTCCATTTCTCTATGAACATACTGTGCTTAAGAGAAATGGAAAAGGTGTCTGGCTTGAAACATTTTCTTTCCACATCAGAAAGAAATAGCAAGAATTAATAAAGCAGATCAAAAACATTAGCACAGGTCATCAGACCTGAATGAGGAAAATATTAAAATGGCAAAAAAAAAAAATCTAAGTGAAATCTTCATCTGCACTCACACCGGTGAGAAGCTAAATTTCTGATCATGTGTGATTTCATTTGCACCCATGAAAATAAATGTCTAGTCATGGACAAGGGGCAGCCACACTTAGGCTGAGTCTGTCTTTGCTGATGTATTCCAGCTCGTTGCCAAGGGAAAACGAAACAGAAGCCCAGGAGTAAGATGCCAACAATGGCGACAGCAGAAAGGAAACCTGTCTCTTCATTACCTTGTTTCTTTTGGTTTTTTCTAACACTAAATACTCCCTCTAGAACCAGATGTTTATGCTAATAACAACCTAGTAAATATGCAATTTTAAAAGATACAAAGTCCTCAAAAAGTTCATGGAAAAAGTATATTATGAAAACTATGCGTGGATTTTAGAAATTTTTTGCACCTAAATAAACTTGCATTTTCATTCCATTTTTCCATGAACTTTTTGAAGTCTCCTCATAAAAGAGCACAATTACTCATGGTAAAAGTTGATTGACTCTTAAAAGGCAGTCCTCCTTCAAAGGACCTGGGCTCTGAGCAGCAATGTGGTTAGTTATTAAACACAAAAGTCAGTCAGACCCACCTTACCACTTGCTTTCTTCAAGACACAGGACAAGACAATCTCTCTCTCTCAGATTCAGCCGTTGTCTAATGGGCTTAATAGCAATGACTAGCTCATGATTTTTTTGCTTTTCTTAAAGAAATGATTCAGATAAACAGTACTTTGTCTGGTACAAACTAAATTCTTATAAATATTAGTTATTGTTATTGTCATTATTGTTAGATAATTAAAAACATACCATATGAGAGGTAGGTGAAATACCTTCTCTATACCATTTCACACCTAATTTCGAATAGCTTGCAGCTATGCTCACCAGCCACAGCACTGAATTAGAATTTTTAAATTTCTGCTCTCATTTCTTATGCGCCATTAAATCTGATAGAGTTGGAATTCCTCTGGGCAGTTCGCTGGCCCCCTGCCTGCATCTAGACCAGCCTGGACATTGCATGGATATGAAGAACATAGTCTGGAATTCTCATCTGTACACAGACTCACTCAGGCCAACTCTGCCTGCACTGGTCAGTCTCTAAGAGAAATACTCTCTCAGAGACTGAACATACCAAAAAGGAGTTTTCAAGGAGGAGTTCCCTGGTAACGAAACTTGCAGTGCACTCATATTTACACATTAGGCATACATGGTGCTCAAATTAGAGGTAGCTTCTGTCATTTGGGGTGACTCCAATTATGTGCGTGGCAGCAGCATCCCAGAGCAATGACACTACCAACCATGGATGGAAGGAAGTTCAAGTCAAGGGAGAAGCACTTTTACACTGCTTGCTGATGTAGGGTACCAGGTCGGCGCCCCAGCAGTATCAACAGAGGAAGGCACAAAACGAGATGCCCCACCGCCTTTTCTTCCTCATCTCCCAATATACGATTTATTAATGTTAAAAGATTGTTGTAGGTCTGTCACATTATCCAGCCTTTTAGTTTATTTTTAATCTGTGAGAGTGAGTTAGTAGTGTTATTTTCCCACTCAGAATAAAGAAATAAAAAATTCTCACTTACAATCAAAGCTTACTGGCCAGTTACAAAGCAAGAAATCTGTATATCTATCAGCAACTCCATCAATTATTTAATAAGACAGTCAGTCAAAGCAGGATAGTGGTAAAAAGAGGGTGAACTAATAAAAGTTGCTGCTTCTTCCTCTAAACCAAGTCCTGAGATACCACAGGAGCAGGAAGGTACCTGGTGAACTCAAATGTGGTGAACTGCCCAGAACTACAACTCTGTCAGATTAGATGGTGCTCACACATCAGCCTTGAGACTGACCTGAGAACATGGCATGTGCTTGAGTTGCAATATGGAGATAATGTCTGTCTTAGACTTACCTGTTGCTGTCACTGAATACAACAGACTGGGTAATTTATAAAGAAATGCAGTTTATTTAGCTCAAAGTTCTGAAAGGCTGGAAAGCCTAAGAGCACGGCACAAGTGTGTAAAGGAGGGCCTCATGCTACATCATAATGTAGCTTTTTTAACAAAGCTACCCTAGCAATAACAAATTCACTTTAGTAAAAGAGACAGTAATTCATTAACCCATTGATCCATCACTGAGGGCAGAGATGACATTATTTCCTTCTTGAGGGCCAAAGAATTAAGTTTACAACACATTTTTAGGGAACACATTCAAACCAAACAGCATTCCACACAACTAACTATTCAACTTAACTGAGATATATTAAACACTACACCAACCAACCAATGGGTATTTATTTTTTTTTTTTGAAATACACATGAGAAATTCACCAAAATAAGTCATATATTTGTCCATAGCATCAGTAAATTTCAAAGTACTGACATCTTACAGGGTCTTTAATTAATAAAAGATGATAACTAAACAATCTCTAAATGACTTGGAAACTAAGCTCCACACATACACAGTTCAAACTATGTACCCTTCAAAAATACATGATATATCTAAGGACTCTACAAAGAACCAAAGTGGATATTAGGAGGTAGGAAATAGGAAATTTAGAAGAAAACAAGGAAACATAATCAAGATAAGAATAGTATATACAAAGATAATTTCATTGACTCATGATTCCAGAAGTATGTTGAATTCAACCCTGTATACCTGAGGAAATAAATAAATAAATAACATCTAGAAATAGGAAAATCTGAATTCTAGCATGTTCTAAATTTACTCACAAGTCAATGTCTCTGAGTCTCATATTTGATATCTGTAGAAGATGGATACTAAAATTGTAACAACAATCTTAGTGTCTCATCCATTGATTCAACAAACTGTCCACTGAATACCTTACATGTCAGACACTGTACTAATTCGTGGGGATACCAAGTCCCATAATATGCAGTGCCAGCTCTCAAAGCATCTATCTCTAAAGGAACTGATATCGTACAAACCAAGAGGAAGAAATATTGTAAGGCTAATCACAAAGCAAAATTGCACAGAAACTACAGGTCGCACAACAAAGTACTAGATATTTGATCATTGATTTTGACTTTGGTGACAAGAATCTACTTTTTAATCCTGAGATTGTTATGCAACATGCAAGCTCCTTGAGAGCGGGGACAAAAGACCATTTGATTCTACAGTACTATTGTTTATCCTAATCAGAGTTTATTACATTTTTGTTGAGTGAATGAATGAGGATGTGATGTCAGTCAGAGCCAGCATTCCAAGTTCTGTGTTCTGTGTTGAGAACCCAATATAGGAAGAACTAGAGCCTGTGACTAGATGCAGACTTTACTGAACTCACAACTAGGTGAACACGGTTGGGTGCTGGACTCTGGATGATTTCCAACCACATAATGTGGTCATAATTCCTGGGCTTACATCAGAATATTGGAGAATTTCATTATATGTTGGTCAACTGCACACTGAATGTATACAACACTAAGCAAGAACCATCTACCATAAAGCCTTGAAACAGCCTGTTCTCCAATGCAAGCAGAGGAATAAATGAGCACAATAATGCTCATCAATAAAATGGGCAGGGCAATACCTTCTCGGCAAGGTTCCTGGGAAAATGACGTGGGATATACAAAGACTGGCAATTAGAGGTGCTCTATTAATAGCTTTTAAATAAATAAATACGAAACATTCTGTAAATATGCTTTCTTTCCTTCTCCTTCCTTTCTTCCATCCTACCTTTCCACCTGAGAGGTAATCATGATATAAAAAAACATGTTAAAGAACTTTCATGCATAACTCTGAGTATTTTGAACTGCAGAAAAACATCATAGCTGAGGCAAGAAGAGGCAAGAGCTGCTAGTGGGACATATGTGGATTCTGGAAGAAGGGGAGGCTGGATTTGAGGTGACAACTAATTCCTACAGCAAAAGATCTCAAGTTTTCATCAGGCCTCTACCCAAATATAATAACAGAATTTATATGAAACTGACAATGTGACAAGCACTTTTTAAGCGATTTATATATACAAACCTATTTCATCCTAACAGCAGTCTCACTAAGCCAAATACCTTTATTATCCCCACTTTATATACACAGAAGCTAAGAGCCAGGGGGATTAGGAAGTCCAGAGATTCTCAAAATCCTGTAGGATTTGAATCAGTACACCTGAAAGGCCTATTAAAACATAGAATTGCATGCTCTGTAATTAGATGAAATTGAAAAAAAAAAAAAAAAAAGAGCAAAAGACTAAAAGTCAGACCCTGAGAAATAGCAGCTGCATTTGCAAGACAAATGGTGGCAGAATGGAGCTCAAGGTGCAGTGTGAGAGGTGTCAGGAGAGCCAAGGCAGAGTATTGGTTCCACAGAGGGCGTTCAAATATAAAGTCATGCAGGGTGTCAGGTTGGGCATTGGGAAGTGTTTGCTGGGACTGGCACGTAGGCACTCACTTATACTTTGGCAAGAAGAGTTTAGTGGCTGCTGGGGAAAGAGTTTATGGCCTTATCTTCAAATACCTTGTAAGACTTTCAAAGGAAGTTCTCAAAGGAAGCTCTCTCTCTCTCTCTCTCTCTCTCTCTCTCTCTCTCTCTCTCTCCCCGTTATATAGTCCCAGCTACTTGGTCATGTGAGGAATGTGAGGATTCTGGACGAAGGGGAGATACATTGAGAAGAAAACAGCTTTCTCTCTCTCTCTCTCTCTCTCTCTCTCTCTCTCTCTCTCTCTCTCTCTCTCTCTCTCTCTCTCTCTTCTTCTTACATTTGTTACGCCTTTGGCCAGGCTTATACATAGTAAGAGCTCACGATGTTGATTTTGCTATTGCTGATGAGATTGATAACATGCCCAAGATTCCCATTAATGAAGTCAAGAGTTACAAGACCATGTGTAAATGAGTTGAGATTTCAGAAGTAAAAGAGCAGGAGGCAATCACCCCTCAGTTTCAGTTAGGTAGGGATGGGAACGAACAGACAAGAACTTCCCCACTGGTAGAAAGAGATTATCAGGCTGGACAGTGGCAAACTCTACTCAGACACAGTGACAGAACCACAGTCCTCAATAATAAATTCAGTTGTCCCCCCTTTTGGAGAGTCAGTTCCCAAAAACTGAAGTGATAGTTCAAGGTCACTGAACCCAGGGCCCACCCTGAAATGCTATCTATTTATCTGCTTTGAGTCCTTCTTCTTCAGCTCCTGGAGTGCAATCATTCTTTGCAGTTACAGCCCCTCTGGTATGTCTTGGAGAAAAAGCTTGGCCAACACAGTTGCAGGAGGAATATGAAAGTTGGCCACTGCTCCCAAAGCTCCAGGAAGATTAAGACTGCTTATGCTGTCACCACCACCATGTAACTTCTACAGGGCTTCTCTTCTTTCCCAGCACTGGATGGCTGGGCTTGGCTCAAGTCTGAGAGGGCAGAAGAGGGTGTTGCAAAGACACTGAGTCATTCTGCCCTCCCTCTCACAGTCCACAGCTACCCCTCACTGCACTTCCTCCTCCTCTGAAGTTAAAGGTCAGCCTCTCAGGCTCATGCCAAGTTTTTCAAACACGCATATGCAGAAGAAAAAAAGAAAAAGAGAAAGAAAAAAATTGTCTTCAGAGAGAGTACATTTTTTAACATGAAAAGTGAGTAATGGCTCCTTCAGAAATAAATTTTAAAATAAATAATTCTTCCCCAAAACTACTTAATAATTCCAGAATGATAACATTTTCCAATTATAAATGTGTACAGAATAAAATAAAAGGGATGAATGCCCCACTGTGTTAACACAGGCCTCTTAAAAATTATCCTAATGTCTTCCAAAAGGCTCTGCACGGTAGATTACAAGGTCCATCTTAATATAGAAATATTCCAGCAGAAATATGTTCCTTTTCTTCTTATCTTTAGCACTAGTGTTTAACGCAGTGATATTTTGCAGTTGGAACCCCATACATGGCTGCTCCAAATGGTTGTAATGCCTGTAATCTTACATTATGCATTTGAAATTCACGTTGTTAAGAACAAACATCAATTCCAGAAAGATCTCACTCAATGATCTAGCCCACTCCCACCCAGGGACCACAATCCAGAGCTTTCTACTACTGTCATTTCACTGTAGCCCATTGGACCCATGGACCCAGGCAAATAACTGAGGCCTCCTAGCCAGGAATGTTGTAGTAAAAGTTTTGAGTACTGACTCTGCCCTCAAGGTAACCTCTTCCTCCCATCCTTCATTGGTCTCAGCTTAGGGACTATACAGCCATGTGTGTGTGTGTGTGTTTATGTGTGTGGGGGGTGTGGTATTCTTTTAGATAGGGTCTCACTTGTTGTAGTCCTCCTACCTTAGCCTCCAAAGTAACTGGTACCATAGGCAGTGCTACTACACTCTGCTTTTCAGGATGGCCAGGGAATCCAACCCTGGCCTTCCATGTGGCCTCAGCCTACCAAGCAGCAACTTCCAGCACACACTTCTACAGCTGAGCCCTACATAGCCCTTTTATACGCACAGCCAGGAGGACTGTGAAGTAGGTTGGATAGAGGTTTTTCCACACTGCTTCTATTTAACAGATAGAAAACTTGAGTTTTGGAACATAATGCACAACTAAGTAACAGAGCCTGGACCGAACCCCATAGCTTCTGAATCTCACCACCATGCAAAACCACTACTCCATGGTACACCTTCTCCCCCTGAGGCCAAACCAGTGACGAAAACAGGGATTGACCTGGTGACAACTGGAGTCTGGTGTCCTCCTTTTTCTCTGGTGGTTCTCATGCTGCCCTCAAAGGTCTCCCAACCCATGGATGCTGTGATTTATGGATTGTTCCTTGTCAAGGTTCAGAAACCTCCATCTCACTGCACAGTTATTTCATATCTTGCTTTTTCTCATGCCAATAATAACCTGTTTCAGATTAGTTTTAACAGTTTTCTCTGGAGACTTTCCAAAATCTCCTCAGCCACACAACCAGGGAAAGATGGCCCTGGCACCAGTCCAGAGCCACAGAAGAGATGAATTAATAGGCATTCCCCAGTACCCAGCAACAGCTCCTGGGGTGTGGGCAACTTTGCCTCAGGACCAATGTAACTTGCTAAAGTTCTTATGCTCGATTATGTGACATGAGAAATATTTTTAAATGTATCAGTGGGCTTTTGTTTTTTGCCTCTCTCTGTAAATGTCCTTCCTGATTCATGGAGGGACATAGAATAGGAGAAATATTAGAATATAGATAGAAGTGAGAAGGTTAAAAGAAAGAAAGGCTGATTAGGACCAACAGATAGTATAATGGTTATGTTGCTGGACTCCCATGTAGTCGACTGCAGTTTGAGGTCTGGACCTGGTGGCTTAAACTCATGCCGGGCATGTGTGCATGCGTGCCCAAGATCCCAAGAGGAGAATGGAGGAGAAGGGATTGCAGCATGACCATCCCCCCGGGGGTGATTTCTCACTTTCTGTCTCTCTGTCTCTCTCTCTGTCTTTCTAAAGAGCACAAGTACCCTAGAGCAAAAACCTCTCAAAAAAAAGAAAGAAAGAAAAGAAGAAAAGACAGAAAGGAGAAAGAAAGACCGAGCTTCAACATCCGTAAGAGGATTATCAAATCTTCAGAAAGACTTTGTCAAGAGAAAAAGGGGTTTGCTCAAACCCTTTATCTACCCTTCTTTCACTTTTCAAAAGGCAGGCCTCGCAACCAGCTCACAGGTTTCACCTGAGGACAGTCTAATCCAGGAAGGAGGGAAAGTCCTGGCTTCAGGAAGAGTGAGAAAGAAGACAAAAGATGAGAATAAATTAGGAGTCAAGGGATATGATCCTCATACCACTCCCCCCACCCCCACAGCCCACATCTCTCAAAGAGAACAGGAGTTTTAAATGTAGCAAGTGAGGTAGGAGGAGTCTGGAGACATCAGGCTGAGCAGCAGATTTCTGGGGACCTCCCAGAGCAGTTTGCCATTTCCCGTGTGAAGCAGAGGTGAAGTGAGAGGCAGGTAGATGAAGAGTGGACATAGTACCATGGATCCCTATGGTTGGTGTGTTGCAAGTCAGGGGTTAGCAGTTCCTCGCGCCTCGAGGAAATAAAGTGGAGGTGGTGAGAGGCAGTGGGGTTGGCATAAATGTTGGGTGAGAGTGAAGAGGCCGCATTGGGAAATCTATGAGAGTAGAACAAAGGGCCATCACCAGTTTGCAACATGAATTACAATCCTATCTGGGTGTGACTTTGAAATAAGAAGCAGAACCAAACCATTCCCGCCCTCCCCACCCCCCACCCCTGCCTCCATCAATACCACCCTAGTCCAAACCACTTTGTCTCTCATCTTGATTTCATTTTCAGTAACATTGGACTCCTTACTGGCCATCTGTTTCCACACTTGGCCCCTTGCCGTCTGTTTTCTATCCAGGGGCCAAGATCATAACTTTAATTATGTAGCTAAGACTGTGTCAGCCCTCCAGTCAAAACACTCTAATGCCTTCTCAATCAATTTGGAATACAACCTGAATTCCTCACCAAGGGCTACAAGACATGACATGATCTGGTCTCTATCTCTCTCTCAAACTCCATTTCTTATTCAGTCACCCATGGCCATTCCACTACAGTCCAGGCCCTCATGGCTGATCCTCAGTCATACCAAGCATGATGCCTATCCTGGATCTGCACTTGTATTTCCTCTGCCTGGAATGCTCTTCCAAATATCCTCATGGCTTGAATCTTCATTTCATTCAGGTAACTTCTATCACTTCCTAGGAAAAGTTGTGCTTTAGCTCCCTTTTCAAAATAGCATCTCACCTTGGGTCACTTTCTATTTTATACAACTTCATTCTTCTTTACAGCATTCAAACTCTCCTTAGAGATTTATAGTACATTTTATATTTATTAGTTCACTGTCTCTCTCTCCAAACTAGAACAGAGACTTCGTGAGGGCAAAGACTTTGTGTTGTTCACTGCCTGTCTCTAGCACTGACATATTGGCTGGTACATAGCACCTGCTCAATGAACATTTGCAGAATGAATAAAAATGGCACACCTAGGTCTGTTAACTGTAAATACCATGCTCTTTGACACTATTCTATGCCACTTCCAGCACTGGGATGTGTTATTAATTTGAAAAGGAGCTGTAAGCAAAGGACACACACACATACACACACACACACTGAGGTGTGTGGCAGTCCCCATTACATCACTGTCCCTGGAATGGTACAACCTGGCTTAAGACCTCAGTTATACTGCTTCTGGGGTCAGGAGTTCACCAAATCTAGAAAGGCCAGTCAGCTAACAAAGTTTTTTATGTTTGTTTGTTTGTTTGGGGTTTTTTTGGAGAGGTTTTCGCTATAGGGTGTGTGCGCTCGCCAGACAGAGAGAGGGAGAGACAGAGAGACAGAAAGTGAGAAATCAACCCCTGGGGGGATGGTCACACCGCAACCCCTTCTCCTCCATTCTTCTCTCGGGATGCTGGGCATGCACGCACATGCGCCCGGCGTGAGTTTTAAGCCACCGGGTCCAGGACGCGAACCACAGTCGACTACGTGGGAGTCCAGCGACATAACCATTACGCCAACTGCTGATTCCCAGCTAACAAAGTTTGATACCCTATTTGATTCGCTATCTTAATACCCTATTCATTCTACACTCTTCATATCACCTAATGCTATTTAAATTCACGTTATTTATTCATTGTTTCTGTTTATCTTCTGTTTCCTTTATTACATGTAAGCCCTATGAGGGCAGATACCTTATCTTTAATGTACAATGATCAGAATAATAAATAAATGGACTAAATCATGCAACTGATTCATTTAGTTCTGTTTCCATAATTCTAAACAAACTTTCTAATTATAATTTTACTTCACAGAAAGATAATTTCCCTGGTCAAACTAAAATAAATTTATTATTCACTGAACTCACTGAAAACAAGTGGCATTTTTGTTTATACATCAGTTTTCTAAAGCTTGGTTGGTATAAGTCTGAAAATCAGCCTTACTCTCAATATGCAAGAAGCAAAAGTCAGAAGATCAGTACTTGATATAGAATTAATTCAGCAAAATAAACCCCACTTTAAGAAGCTTCATGGCCATCACAGTAATTTGGAATAAAGTCATAATGAAATCCTCTAACATCTCTTCTCTTCTAATGTATTCTGACCAAAAGGACAAAGTGAGATCTCACACAGAAGAAGTGATCTTCGTGATTTTGTATATGTTAAAATAGAAGTATTAGAAAGCTTAGGAGGAAAAGTTTCCATGATTGGCGATGACTGCCATAGTTTGGGAAGGAATAATGTGGCACTTATGTCATATACCTGCCATCTCTCATCTAAACAGCCTTTAGTCTTCTAGTTTCCTTTGAAAGTTCAGACACCTCTTCAGGGTCCCTAATTACAGAGCTCCACAATAATTCCAGCAAGAGATTTATCTATTTAGGGGTTTTCTACCTCTCTTTCCCAGTTGCTTCCTAAATGACTAATACAGAAAAAGTTACTTTTCATTCTTCGGTTCCTACCAAGTCTGCTTCTTTGTTCACAGAGAGACAGCTAGATGAGTTCAGACCCTCCAGTAGAGACCTATAATCTATGAGCAACTATTTGTTTGAAGAACTCTGTGCACTTTGATTCCACAGCCTAGTATTCAGAGTGAAAGCAAGAACATTCCATCTCAACATTTTATTGGTCTTACATGTGCTCCAGCTCATCTCCTCACACTCTGCTTCTAAAATTAAGCATTAGAGTAAATACCATTCCTGCCTCAAATGGATCTGTTTGTTTTCTTATCTCTTAGGTCAAGAGGACATCCTCTACTCCTGTTTCCTGATCCTCCTGGATTACCTGAAAAAATAAAAAAAGAACTCAAGCTTCTTTTTTAATCAGTAGCCAAGTTTCCTCACTGGGAGCTATTACCCCCATGTGACCAAGGACAAGACAAAAGTGTGTTGTAGCTTAGAGAGCAGAAGACCGTTTCTCTACTAATTCCTCAGTACAACTCAAGACCCAAAGCCCAACTCAAAGAGTATGATTCAATTTCACTTCTCTTCATGCTTCTCATGGGCCTGCAGAGTTTATTTGAAATTTCTGGTGAGAATGTTGACCATGTATTTACCCATAACAAAGAATGGTCTTATATTATCTGGAAAGGTTGTCCACTCAAATCCAGCCTGTAGCTTCAGGAGATCTGGGTTGTGAGGGGGAGAGAGAAGATCTATCCAGGGCACCTGATCAGCAACCAATGTAGTGACAAAAGTAGCAGTTGCATTGCCTGTGTATTTGTATGTGATTTTCAGAGACAAAACAACATTGTTTTCTTAATATTTTCTGTCACTTTGGTGTCTAGGGCTAGGTAGTGAACTCTATGAAGGTAGGGGTCATTTCTTATACTTCATTTTTTAATTTATTACTAAAATAAGCTCCTAATAAATATTTACAGTTTGTTAGTAGGGTGGGCATAATAATCTTTTTATATACAGGGACAAGAGACAAATAAGGTTGTCTGGCTACTACCTAGAAGCCTTGATTAACGAATTAGCAAATTCTAAGTGAATAGTAGAGTAAAGGCAAAGAGATGACCTGAATTCTAACCTCAAAGCAATCAGATTGGAAACATGACTCATAAACTGGTAAAAGGTAATTTCTCCCTTACTTTGAGTACTAGAACATTCCATTCCACTTCCGTCTTCTCAACTTCTCATAATTCCTGCTCCTATGAGGTTACATCATGTTTAGGTTATCCACAGCCAAAATGGTCTCAATACCCATGGATTTAAAATAAAAGGATACATTTAGAGACCTTTGGACAATGAAACATACACACACACACACACACACACACACACACACACAATTTCTGAACATAGTACAAGTTAGAATCATCAAAGGCACCAATAAATATTCAAAAGGCGCAAATATTGACTAAATGTTAACTATGACTCAAGCACTATGTGAGCACTTTATATAAAACCTCTAACCTAGGTAAGTTTTGACTTCTGATCACATCAATTTATGCATATGATCAGTGTCATGGAGTTTCAGATCTAGATACTTTGTGAAATGCCCTACAAATAGAAGGGGAGATTCACAATTATTTCCTGTTTCCCCTTTAATAATATATGATTTATGTTCTTAATTCTACATAAATTATTTTTAGCTAAACACAAATACATATGAAATGAGAAGGACAAGATAAAATTTCTGTGACATCACTAAGTCTAATGGCACATGTGTGAGCTGTTCAGAATAACATTCATGAGCGTTTAATATTCAGAAAACATATAATTGGGAATTATTTTCACATGACTCATTAGATGAATGGGCTCCTCTTAAGAGGAAATCCTTTGAATCTATGGATTATTTGAAAGGCTTATCCAAACCTTGGTCAGGCTGTAGGCAGATATTTAAGATCAGTTACCCAGGCTAAACACCAGACATTTCTTGTTGTTCTGTTTTGTTTTGTTTTCAATACCAGATAGTAAGTGGCATAGAGTATGCCATGCCCTAGTCAACTCAAGAAACAACGCTTCATTTGCAAGAAACAAGACCATTTTGCATGCATTTAAAAGGGAGTTTCATCATGAAAAATCTGTTCCAGTTGACTAAAAAATATACTTTGATACTCACCTATTTTCTCATCAGCTTCCCCAAGTAAGAGCATGCACTAAACCCACTAGAGTGTTTATAGCTAACCTAATAGATCCCATGTTATTATACACTTGCCATGTTTTAGATAATTAACTCAACTATCCACACTCTAACCATGTAATGTAGTATTCTTTCCCCCTCATGTTAGTGGTAAGACAATTGAACTCAAAGAGTTTAAGGAACTTGGCCAAAATCACCCAGGCAGAAATTTGTGGAACTGGAATCCAAAACTACAAGTTTTGGTCCCCAAACCCAAGCTCAAGCAGAGGTGGACCAATTGTTGGATCTTCATAGTCAGCACAGTTACAGAGCAAAACTGAGGATATCCGAGTCATAGCTACAAGATAAATTAACTCACAGGAAAAGGTAGGTATCCATCTACCAGTCAAGACTTGCAACCTGGCTGAGCTGTCTGAGGTTTTCTGGGGACATCTTCACTATAGAGGTTCATCATAGAATGAAAAGTGGGGAGCAGAAATGACCAATTAGGGAGATGCAATATTATTATTCATTGAGCAGCTTTAAATCTGCTCCCCTACTTCTGAGGACTAGCAGTGATAAATCGCCACAGCTAACACTACCAGAATGGTCACTAGTATCACCGCTACTACTAGCACCATGAAAATGCGAATGCCACCCAGCTCGGCCACTCCTAGCACCAGCACCACCAGCTCACCTCCACTCCTATTTGTCTTCTTCTTTCACAAGCTCTTTGTAGTCTTTATCCATTCCCTCTTTCTGAGCTGTCTTCCACTAACCAACAGAAAGACAGAGAGGTTGTTATCACAGCATAAGAGAAAAGGTCATTCTGTTTCTTGGTTAACTCCCACTCAATCTTTGGCAGGATTATAGAACTAAACTATAATATTTACTATATGCCTGCACTTGTGTATTTTTGAAACCTCATTCAATAGTCAGATAACACGGGGATCTAATTCTGGATCTGCCACTTAAGTACAACATGATATGGACAAGGTGTTGAATGTCTCTGAGTTTCGGATACCCGGTCTTGAATAGGGATAAAACCTCTATAGTTAAGGATTTTTGTGGTAATATGGGCAGGGAGGACACTGGCACAGTTCCAAGCCAGCTGAGTCTACATCTACACCTAGAAGCAACTGAGTGTTGGACCACCTGGCATCTCTGCTGCAGCTGGCCATTCTGAAGTCTAATCCCTTCCCGACCATGGATACTTGGTGCTGTGAGGACCACTGGTAAAAATAGTGACAGCCAAGAGAATGAGATCTGCAGATGACAGGGTCGCTATAAGAGACATTGGTAATTAAGTGGTGAAGAAAAGGTGAGTTTGACAAGTCTTACATTCATTTGTTAAGGCATGAAAACTTGTAAGTGTTGCCTGTTTCTATCAGTGTAAATAAGGGAAGCAAAATAATTTTAGGTATAGTAAGTAGAAACTATTGAACACAAGAAATGAGGTGCTTTTGATGTCTCTGGACAGGCTGAAGGACAAGTTGTGGATGACTACTGCAATGACTTCCAGAACACGGATGGTTCCATGCGGCAAGCTGCTACTCTGAGGCATCTACTGAAGTATGAATTTAAGATCCACTCCCACAACTGTGCCTCGGGATCTTTCAGAATCCTAGCTGCAAGGGAACATGGCATATGTCAATTTTAGATTTCCAGTATCTCCATCTAGAAGGAGAGTGAACTAAAGATGAAACAAGCACTCCCAAGCACCCAGTGCTTCTAAGACATCTAAACTCTAAGATGTGTGGAGTTCATCTATCTTAGAAGACATCTTTGCAAATGTCTCCTTCCTGCCACCCTCTGTACCTATTATTCAGTGTCCAGAACGTAGCTTTTAGGATCAAGTCATTTCCTCTTCTGTAGCTCCTACCATTTGGATATAAAATTCTACTTTTTTCACTCTGATACATTTTAAGCTCAAATTAAGAAATGCTTTTTTCTTTTATAATATGTGATTTGACCTATTTTTCACATATTCATCTCAAGGTCTAACTCTGCTAAACTTCAAGCTTACCCTTGGAAACTAATTTAGCATGCAGCTTATTTCAAAGATACAGGACAACCTTTTCTCTGGCTAATCACACATAACAACATTACTGACCTTCAACTAATCTACAGGGAGGGAATGAGGCAGAGGAACTCCTTGTTTTATTATAGGGCTGTTATATAAAAGGATTCATTAATATCACCAGATATATACTTTTACTCATTTGCCTTAAGTGGACTCATGATAAGGTTTTGTTTTCAATGACCCAAAATTTTAACATGAAAAAAATAGTACTAGTAAAAATGAACATTTGGCTTTCATTCAATTTCATCATGGACACAAGGGACTTTTACATTAATTATTCTTTACTGCACTCCTAATTATTTTTCTGATTGTAGCCTAGTGTATCTTTTGTATGTTACCTTGCATTTAGGAAATTTTCAAACTTATACAGTAGCATCCACTTTAATTTCATTTTTGCCTGCACAAACACCTATTATTTTGAAGTGAATCCCCAAAACCATTTTATTTCTTAAATATGTGAACCCAAATTACCACTAATACTCTTAAGATATAACATTAACTCCTCAATATGATTAAACGTTGGATCAGAATTCACATTTTTTTCTTTTTGAAGTTTTTATATTTTAGAATTTCTAACAAATACTAAAATAGACAAAATAGTACAATAACCTAGTTATGTGCCTCATCTGACCCCAACAACACCATCAGCCCTCAGTCTCTGAGGTCTCACCCCCACCCCAATAGAAATCTCTTATTCCTCCATTCTTTAAAGAAAATCACATACCTCATATAGTTTCTGAAAAATATTTTAACATGTGCTTATAATAGATAAAGATCCTGATATAGCCATAATACCAGTATCACATGTTACACAATAACAATTCTTTAGTGTTCAAATTTCCTTATCTTATAAACATTATAAATGTTTTCACAATTTTTAAAAATTAGGATACTTTTTAAAAATAAATGTAGGGTTAGCTGGGTGATTCTGCAGTAACACACTGCTCAGGAAATGCTGGATCCATATGGAAGGTCATGGGTTCAGTTCCCTGGTCCACCTGTGCACACCAGGAATACAAGACTATGATCCTGGCTGACTGGGAAAGCTTAGGGGATTACAGAGTTAGACTTTGTTGAGGATGTCTCTCTCTCTCTCTCCCTCTCTCTCTCTCTCTCTCAAATTATTTGAAAACAAGATCTAAAAAATATTCACACAATGCTATTTATTGATGTCCTTTAAATTTCCTTTAATCTTATAGATTCATTTTCCACTCCTTTTTTTTTCCTTTTAAAATACTTTTTGAAGAAATTGAATTGTTTCTTCTGTTAAGTTTCCCACCATCTGAATTTTGGTGATCATAATCCCAAGGTGTAGCTTAACATGTTTCCCTGTCATCTATATTTCCTATAAATTGGTAGTTAGATCTAGAGGCTTAACCATATCCATGTACATTTTGTCAAGACCATCTCATAAGGATTTATGTTCTTTCATTTGTGGAGTACAGAACACCTGGCTGTATCCAGTCTTGTGAAGTTACTATACATTCTTAGTCAATGCCTATGTCCATCAATTCATTAGCGGTTTCAAATTACAATATCCCTCCTTCAATTATTAGTTGAAATACTTCTATAATGAGAAACTTTCCACATTTTCCACTTGACTATCTCAGGTACAGTTCATATTAGAAAGGCAGAATGAATGCTTCATTCTTTCTATTTCCAGGTTTCCATTAATGAGTTGATTCCTCCAATGATCACTAATTCATTTTTGTTTCATAAAGCATCTTTATGAACTCATGAATTTTAACATTTTTCAACTGTTTGTATCCACTGCTGTAATCACTCTTACTAACACTCAAATTTTTACATCTTTATCCAGATTAGCTCTGATTTCTTCTAATATGGTCCGAGAAGTCTTTGATGACTTCCTTGATATCTGATATGACAAGATTTTCTAAATAATACTAGACATCATTCCCAGAATTGGTCGCTTCTCCAAGGGAGCCTGGTTCATTTTAGTGGGAAGTGATGTTACAATAGATCCCACAATCTAATGTTATGGGTGCTCATTGCTACAGCATAGTCCTAAAACCATCTCACAATCCTTACATACTTTTCTGTTTGAACTGGGGTACACATAAAGTCCATACATTACTGTTAGTTATGTCTCCTAAGTCTCTTTTATTTATTTATTTGCTTTATTTTTCTTCAATAGTAAAAGGAGTTTATGGTTTGAGACACTTCAGAGGTCCACGACAGAACCTGGTGTACATCAGACAGTGCTCTATAGAGTAACTCAATAATGTCCAAAAGGCATTTGGTTCTGTTTATCCACTCTTCTTTCTGCAATGCCAGCTGCATTTTTTTATTTGTTTTTGGAGAGGTTTTTGCTATAGGGCACGTGTGCTTGCCAGACAGAGAGACAGAAAGCGAGAAACCATCCCCCCGGGGGGGACACACTGCAATTCCTTTTCCTCCATTCTCCTTGGGATCTTGGGCACGCACGCACACGTGCCCCATGTGAGTTTTAAGCCACCGGGTCTGGGACTCAAACTGTGTTCGACTACATGGGAGTCCAGTGACATAGCCATTACACTAACTGCTGGTCGTGAATGCCAGCTGCATTTTAAAGTGATTTCTCTGGGGTTGTCAAGTTGACAGCCAACCAATCCCAATGCTTGTCTTTCAATTCCCACAGAAAGACTGTTTTTGAAGCAATCTTGCAAAACTTCTATAAATAATTCTGATAGGACCGACTGAGGTCACATGCTCATCTCTGACCAATCACTGTACCTGGAAGTGCCCTGATTGATTTAGTATAACGTTACTTGATAGAAGCAGGTTTCTTATTACTTTATGTATTTCTAAACTGAAATTAAAGGTTTAGTAAGAGAACAATAGATACTGGAAAGGGAATCGAGTAATTTTCACTCTATTTGGTATGTGCTTATTTGATCTAACAAGTAATGTGGTTCCTAAATTTAATCATTTATTTATATACTAGCTTATCATAAAGTGTTTTATGTGTTTTTTTAGGTTTCTTTTGAATTATAGTTTCTCCTATTCATTTTTTCCATTTCTTACCACATTGTTGTTGTTGTTTGTTAAAGAAGGAGAAAGAAACGGAAAAGGAAAAGAGGGAGAGTAGAAAGAAGAAATCAGATGATTTGTTCTTTCAAGTTTCCTATACCTGGATTTTGCTAATCACATCCCATGATGTAATTTAATACATTCCTCTGTTTTTATTTTCTTGTAAATTGGTCATTGAATCTGGAGGTTTAATTAAACTGATGACTTTTTTAAAAATATTTATTTATTTACTTAATCCCATTTGTTATTGTTAATTTTTTTAAATTCTACCAAAGAGAGAGAGAGAGAGAAAGGGAAAGTGAGAAAGCAAGGTGTCAGGTCTGGGACTTGAACCGCTGTCAGCCACATGGAAGTCCAGAGCCTTAACCACCATACCACCTGCTGGCTCCAAGCCAATGGCTTTATTGACTTTATTTTTTCTCTTAGCTTTCAAGTTCTTCCAGTTTTACATAACAAAAAATATATATGCAATTTATTTATCCAAAAGCATCACAACGTTTGAGAGAAAGAGAAAAATGTTGGTTAAAAGCAACTAGCTTTATATTTATCTCTATATATTTCGGTATAAATTATCAACCTTTAATTTCTACAAAAATTAAAACATGCAGCAATGACACAATTAGACTGACATGAAAATATATCCCTAGTTCATGTCCCAGTTTCTCCCTGTTCACACTTGATAGATATGTATATACCCATGATCTGGATGGCTGAGGTTAAGGGTGGATCATGGCATGAGGACTATGTTGGAAGTGTCTGTATCTCTCTCTCTCTCTTTCTGTATATGAGTATGTGTCTCATGAAAAAAAAGAATGAAAAAAGAAAACTTCAAAATAAAATAAATAAAAATAAAAGCAAGGAATAAGAGATAAATGACTAAAAAACACCATACCACATGCAAATGACTCCTCTTGCCTGCCAATACAACACTTGTCTTTGCTCTTCTCTAAATCACTATAAGAATTGGGCACCTTACCAAAAGAACAAGCCCTACATAACTTTTCCCACTCCATCACTCTTAACATCTAATTCAGAGCAATTTCTTCCTCTTTTCTCTCTTTTTCTCCCTTTCTTTTTTTCTTCTTTAATTTGCTAGAGGATGCATATGCTCACCAGAAAGAGAGAGGGAAAAAGGAGAGCAAAAGTGAAAAAGTACTCCCCAAGGAAGGGTGATCATGTTGCAATCCCTTTGCCTCCATTTCTCCCTGCAAGATTTTGGGCATATATGCACATGCACCTGGCATGTTTTTCAAGCTGCCAGGCTCAGGACTCAAACAGCACAGTCTGCCATGTGGAATCTAGTCACCTTAACCACCATGCCACCAACCGGCCCTAGAGCAATTTAAACATTTATTTTAAGAGGAAAATTCTGACTAGCCAGCCTTATGTCTTCTGTGTCCTAATTCAAAATAAACTTAACCAAAACTCAGCTTAGAAAAAAAAAAAAAAAAAACAGGGACCAGCAGTTAGCGTGGCTATGTCACTGATCTCCCATACAGTTGACCACGGTTCTAGTCCCGGACCTGGTGGCTTAAACTCACGCCAGGCGCGTGTGCATGTGTGCCCAAGATCCCAAGAGGAGAATGGAGGAGAAGGGATTGCGTCATGGCCATCCCCCCAGGGGATGATTTCTTGCTTTCTATCTCTCTGTCTCTCTCTGTCTTTTTGGTGAGCACACACGCCCTATAGCAAAAACCTCTCAAAAAAAAAAAAAAAAAAAAAAAAAAAAAAAAAAAAAAACAAGCAAACAAACAAACCAAAAAAAACCTTTGTTCTTTGCAAACATATTTTGTTCTAGAAAGCTATTAGAAAACTTCTAGATATTAATCTGAAGATGATGGGCTGGGGCAGGAGGAAGGAGGATAAGAAAACTCCTGATTAAAATCAATCACTTGGTCATGAGAATGATCTGAGATTGTGGACCTATCTATATGCAAAGAACCTTAGTGTAACTGGATTCTCAGAGAATGTAACAGAGTAAAGGTGTTTTCTACAAATAATTTTGCAGAATAAAGAGAAATACGGTGGGTGTTAAATTTGAAGAGGACTAAGGTCATGTAGGAGCTTAATCCTAGTCCAGAGTTTTATCAGGAAAAAAAAGCCTGCCACTTGACCAGTACACATGTCAGGGATGGTGCTGAGTATGATACAAAAGGAAAAAACACCTATTTAGGTGAACTCAGGGAACTTGCACAGGGCCTGACACATGTGGTATTAATAGAGCTACTCACGGCACTCAATCAGCAGTGCAGAGAGGAAGCAAGAAAGAAAGAAGAAGCATATTGTGAGCTAATGTGACTCCTACATACAGTCTTTGCTGCTTATAGTCCCTCTGATCAGGAGCTATGATCATTTCCCAAGTCTCTGCCTTGCCTAACCCATAAACAAACTCAAGGAATCTGAGCATGTGAACAGCCTCCTGCTTCTCCCAAGTGAATCATGAAATGGATAGAGCAACTGATATCTTTGAGGTATGAGCCCTAGGCACTTGATATCCTGATGTCCTTCCATCTCTGGCTCCAACCAACTATGCATCAAACTGAGTCTCTGCGCCAGTTCCACTCATTTCTCACTAGGAATAGTGGTGTCACATACAGCTGGATCCTGACACTTTGCTATACAAGTTGCATCTAGGTCTTCTGCATCGGAAGCCCAGTGAGTCCTTCATGTGCTACCACCATCCCAGTCCCTCCCACAGTGGAGAGAGCACTGAATTAAAAGTTTTGGGTTCAAGCCCAAGCTCCACATTTAAATACATGATTAAATTTATTCATTAAACCTGTAACTCCTCATGTCCTCATATGAAAAGTACAGACAGTATTAACTAACCTCCTCACTTTTGTGGATGGTTAAATAAAAACAATATGATAAAATGAGTTAAATTGTTCTGCCTCTCTCCTGTAAAGAACTTGTCTTCATACCAGCTTTCTGAATAATAGATAATAATTTCGCTAGGATGGGTCTTTGAGACATCCAATGACTTTAGCTCCATGGAGGTAGCTTGATTGAAACTCTGAGCACCGTGACACTCAAAACACTGTGTTCTTCTACAGCCATGTCCTACACATCACCAAAACCTTTGTGAGTCTTCCAGAGAATACAGAACATGTTTTAAATCACCCTGGAGTAGTCAAGTGACCAGAAGCACAGCAAGAGCTTGGCCGGATCACAAGGGAGCTATCAAAAGAAGAGAGAAAGATTCTTCAATCTCAGAGACAGCAGCTCACCCAGAAAACAACTTCATGTGTGTACAAAGTGAAAAAACTCAGAGACTCAATGCTAATATCATTGGCTTATCACTCCTATTGGAACTATTGTCAACAGAACCACCTTTGAAAACTATGGGCAAATTTAGACACGACTGACTATGTCTGCATAGTGTGACCTAACTGTAACATGTAGTCTGCCTGCCTGCAGATGGCCAAACCAATGGAAGTGATTAGGACATTTAAAGAAAGTGGCTCTAAATAAACAAACAAATGTACTATTCAACAACATAATTTAATGTTTAATATACTGCAAATAAGTCAAAAGAAATAGACTATCTTGACAACTAAACACTTATCCTTTTCTAAGAAAGAGCTTAAAACTGAAGGAGTTTGTCCCCTGAAGTCTGGTCCTTGAACAAAAGCTTTGTTGTCCACGGAGGAAGGATGTTCCACTGACAGAAACAGCCAGAGGAGGATTCATTCACTCCATAAACTTTTATAAAACAAATATTGCATGTCAGGCATTGTGCTAGGGCCTTCCATCTGCTTTCTCAGTTCATTCTCACAGGGTATCATTTTCCAGATGAGGAAATCAGCCCAGAGAATTGGTGACACACCCAAGGGTGCATAACCAGACAAGTGTGGGAATTAGAATCATTTCCATTTTAGCCTCATGGACTTCTCTGTAAAAGGGAGGCTCAAAACAAAGCACGTCTTACTCCAGCCAGTCGCCCTCCCTCCTTGTACATGTGCAGCTGTCACCGTGCGTGTGTGGTGGTGGCATGAGAGGTAGGAATACTACTGAGCGTGTCAGAGTGCACTGCACTTCTGCTTTCATGCATGAGTCATGGTTACCATTTTGTACTTATGAAACTATAACCAAAATGGAACTCTATGAGGTAATTTGTGTATTTGAGTAAGTCAAAAGTGATACTCTACCTCACACACTGGACTAGCACTGGGATTTCTATTACTAAGATCATCAAAATGCAAATTCAACCAAGATGCTAGCATGATGGCTATAAGCATGTAAAGTAGCACAAACTTTTTGCTAAAAACTTATTAGAATTTAAAATATGGAAAACTTTTGACACTTGTTTTAATCTACAAATTTAACTGTAGAAATGCCATATAATATCCAAGGATACTATACATATAGTATATACAATATAATTAATGTGTGTGTGTATAGTATAGACTATATATAATATATACTATATAATTATATTTATATAATATAACCACACACAACATTCATTTCAGTATTGTTTATAAATATGAAGAACATTCACCAATGGGAAATGACTAAATTAAGTACACACAAAAAAGGATGGCAGCCACTAAAAAATGCAATTGTGCATTGATATGAATAAGATGTTCAAGATATTTTGCTGAGAAAAAAAAAAGCAAATTGCAAGACAGCATGCATATAATTGTCCCGTTTTTGTAAATAATAAAGCCTATGGCCATATATGTGTAGGGAGAAAAACTAGAAGGATAGTCATTGAACTGTGTACAGTGGCTGTTAGTGGGGGATGGAACAAGGAAGGCTCCTATTTTCTATTTTTTATATTTCCACATTTTTACAAATTTGTATTTATATTTATACTTATTATTTTCAATAAGAAGTGAACAGAGATTTTGTTTTGTTTTTAGTTTAGGGCTTGGTGTTTGAGATATGAGAACCTGACCCAGTAGGTTCAAATCTGGAACTAGAAAGAACGAAGAGAACTGGAAACCTCCAAAATGTGATTCTGATATAAGCTATACTTGAGACACAACTATTTATGACTATAGATTTGATGGTTGCTTTCAAACACACAGCTGCAGATATGAGTATTGATGATCCAAAATTTTTTTAATGTTTCTGTGGAAAATAGCAGAGTTATAGTATGTGTGTATTACTCTTCTCCCTAAAGTCTACTTAAATAAATGAAAAATAGATTTTGTTTATGGTTGGATCTGTAAGTTTCCCAGTTAAACAAACTTACTTTCAAGGAAAAGACTCTCTAATGCTATATTTTTGGGCCTTTGACCTTAATTTAAAGGTTCATTAGATCATATATGGGCGGGGGGGGGGGCCCTTAAAAAGCTCATGCATGGAAAATAAGTATTATGAAGGATTTCAATTTTTTGCACCAAAATAAACTCATTTTAATTCCATTTTCTACAACTTTTGGAATTCTCTTCATATAAAAAGTTCACTACGCTTACCAATCAATTGGGTTCCTGGAATTATCTAAAATTTTGCATGTTAAGGACACTGCTATACAATGCACAACACCATGCAGCAAGGCTAAGTTATGGTGCCTAGGGTAGACTTGCAATCTAGCAGCTGCCCAAATGGCTGCTCAAAAGCCTCACACTTTTTTTTTTTTTTTTTTTTGAGAGGTTTTTGCTATAGGGCGCGTGCGCTCGCCAGACAGACAGAGAGAGACAGAGAGATAGAAAGCAGGAAATCACCCCCCAGGGGGGATGGCCACGCCGCAATTCCTTCTCCTCCATTCTCCTCTCGGGATCTTGGGCACACACGCACACGCACCCGGCGTGAGTTTAAGCCGCCAGGTCCGGGACTCGAACCGCGGTCGACTACGTGGGAGTCCAGCGACATAGCCATTACGCTAACTGCTGGTCCCAAGCCTCACACTTTTCAGCCTGCCAGTAGGCTTCCAGATTAGGTTTTAGGATTGTATGCTCACGCATCTATTTTTTTTTTCCTTATGATAGATTATGCACATGTGAAAGAGAGAGAGGCACCAACAGGGTCTTATTACAGTGTGATCCCATCTCTCTAGCCCTCTAGCCCCTCAAGATTCTGAGCAACCACACATGCACCCAAAATATTTTCAAGGTAACCTGGGAATCCAAACCCATAGTCAGCCATAGGGCTTCCAGCCTTGCAGGACCTTTGCATTGCCACTAAGTCACAGCATCTGGGCCTACACACATCAGATTTTGACAGCACATTAAAAATGTATGTATCCCCTGTGGGTAAACTTATTGCCTTATAGAGTTTTATACAAATAACTAGATTGCTAGATAATTAATTCACAATGAGAATGATCCATCAATTAAATTAGTTAACACATGTGATAGCATTTTCTTCTTTCAATAAACTAATGGCAAATTAAGAATTATCAGAAGGGCATAAGGCAAGCAGAGATTCACAGTAAGAACAGGAAGTTATGTTATCTAAACATGTAACGGCATCTGGCCAAAACAGCTTTGCGTGTCCATCTCAACAGCACAGTTACACCTTCCAAAAGCCTCATGTGTTGTCTCTCTATCCAGCCTCTTAAGAACATGACCGATTTCTGACTCTTCATCGCCCCTTTTACATTCGCAATCTGAAACACAGTACATTACAATCGATTAGAACTTGGCTGTTTGTTCACAATAATTCTAATTCTGTGTCTATGAGCTCATTCTTTGAATCACCTCAAATCTGATATCTGATGTCTACAAATTCTACAAGTAGACCATTTTTTACTTTGTTCTCTTGAGTAGCTAATCAAATCCACCACATGTAGAGTTTACTAGCATTATTTTAAGAAGAATGGTAGTCAGGATACAGGTTATTCGGAGATAACAAAATCTTAGTGGTTTAGTAGACTATTTATTTCACATTCTTGCAAAGTCTGATAGGAAATGCAGGACCCTCCTCTTTCTGTGGAGTTTGTATCCATGTTTCCCCAATACTGTGATCTTCATATCACCTTATGGCTGCAGGACCCCTGCAAGAAGGAACAATATAAATAGAGGGAACATACTGGTTCTTAAGTTCATCAACCAGAAATGACACGGCTGCTTCCCACTCATCTTTCATTGATCACAGCCACTTATGTGACCAATATAACTGCAAAGGAATGTGGTGGGAATAAGATGGACCATTAGATTATTTGGATAATGATAACTGCATCTGAAACAGAGAGCTAGTCTATTTCCAGGTTTTTAATATTTTTTAACATTTTCTACCAGTAATATCTGTAGTCACAAGGTATTTGATGCTTTATAACTGCTCTCAGCCACCAAAAAAAATTAAGAATGAAGCTTAAAATTTTATTGAAACAAATAATAACAAAAATATGACACTCCAATTTTGGGGGATGCAGCAAAAGCAGTACTAAGAGGGAAGGATATAGCAATAACTGCTTATAAGCAAATATATATACATATATATATACATATATATACATATATATACATATACATACACACATACATATATATGTATATGTATGTATGTGTGTGTGTATATATACAGATATATATATATATATATATATATATATATATATAAAGATTGCACTGGAAAAGCACGAACATGTGAAGCCCAAAAGAAATAGAAGGAAATAAATAAACATCAGAGCAAAAATCAATGAAATAAAGAACAAAAGAACAATGCAAAAAAGCAACAAAATAAAAAGCTAGGTTTTTGAGATAATAAATAAAATCAATAAAGTAGCTAGATTAAGATAGAAAGAAAATACAGATAAAATCAGAAATGAAAAAAAAAACACTACAAGAGAGCACAGAAATGCAAAAATCATTAGAAATTACTATGAGAGACTATACACCAACAAACTGGAAAATTTAGAGCAAAAGGAAAGTTTCCTGGATACATATAATATACCTAGATAGAACCTTGAGGAAACAGAAAGCCTGAAAAGAGCCATAACAAGTAACAAAATTGAATCATTAAATAGTCTCCCAACAAAGAAAAATCCAGCTCCATATGGTTTCATTGCTATAAATATTCTTTGAAGAATTAACACCAATTCTCCTCAAACTATTTCAAAAGACCCAAATGTAAGGAATTCTCTCAAATTTATTTTATGAAGACTCTGTCATCTTGATACCAAAAGCAGACAAGGCACAACAAAAAAAGAAAACTACAGACCAATACCCCTGATGAAGACAGATACAAAAACCCTCAACAAAATACTAGAAAAATGAATATAACAGCACATTAAAAAGATTATACACCATGACCAAGTAAGATTCATCCTAGGAAAGCAAGGATGGTTCACATACACAAAACAATGAACACTTTGCTATTGTGGATAATGCTGCTATGAACTTGAGCATACAAATAGCTGTTTGAGTCCCTGCTTTCCATTTGTTTGGGTGAAGCTATCCACTGCAATAGTGCATATGATGGAAGCTGACATGTAATATATCACAGTAAAAGGGAAAAAAAAGACAAAATCATGTAATTATATCAATTGATATATCAAAAGCATTTAATAAACTACAACATCCCTCCATAATTAAGACTCTCAACAAGGGACCAGCAGTTAGCGTAATGGCTATGTCACTGGACTCCCATGTAGTAGCTTGCAATTCGTGTACCAGACCTGGTGGCTTAATACTCATGCCGGGTGCATGTGTGTGCATGCCCAAGATCTCAAGAGGAGAATGGAGGAGAAGGAATTGCAGTGTGACCATCTGCCCTGGGGGGTGATTTCTTGCTTTCTATCTCTCCGTCTCTCTCTGTCTGTCTGGCAAGCGTACGCACCCTATAGCAAAAACCTCTCCAAAAAAAAAAGACTCTCAACAAAATAGACATACAGCCAACATAATACTGAATGGGGAAGGGTTGAAAGCTCTTGTGTTTTAAACTGGAACAAGACAAGGATGTTCACTTTTTCTCTTCCTATTCAGCATAGTACTAAAAGTAAAAGTTCTTGCCAATATAGACAAGACAATAATATAAAAGGCATCCAAAGTAGAAAGAGATAAAACTTGTCCCTGTTTTCAGACAACATAATTATGTATAGAGAAAAACCATTAAAATCCACTCAAAAATTCTTAGATATGATAAATTCAATAAAGTTATGAGATATAAGATCAAGGTACAAAAACATGTAGCATTTTTGTATAGTAACAATGAATGCACTGAAACAGAAATGAAGAAAGAAATTTCATTCATAATAGACACACACACACACACACACACACACACACACAAACCTAGGAATAAGTCTAATCAAAAAAGCAAAAAATCTTTAATATGAAATTATAACAAACTGAATAAAGAAACTGAAAAAGATACAAAATATGGGAAGACATCCCTTGTACAAGGATTGAAAAAAATCAATATAGTTAAACTATCAATATTTCCAAAAGCAATCTACAAATTCAGTGCAATTTCTATCAAAATATCAGCAGCATTCTTCACAGAAATAAGGAAGAAAATCATAAAATGTGTCTGGAGTCACAAAAAAGCCCATATCACCAAAGCAATACTGTACAAAATAAATAAATAAAGTTGGCAACATCTCACTACCTGACTTCAAAGTATACTACAAACCATAATAACCAAAACAGCATAACATTGGCACAAAAATAGACAAAAAGACCAATGGAATACAACAAAAAGTGCAGAAATAAGCCCAACAACATATAACCAATTAATTTTTGACAAAGGTCACAGACGATTTGGTGAAAAAAAGGACAATCTCTTCAATTTATGGTGCTGATGAAACTGAATATCCACTTACAAAAGAATACAACTAATTATCTATTTCTCCTCATTTATAAAAATTAACTCACAGTGGATTAAAGACTTAAAGTCCAAAACTATAAAACTCCTCAAGGAAAACACTGGAGAAGTATTTCGAGATAATGGAGTAAACAAAGATTTCTTAAATAAGACCCCTAAAGCATGGGCAACACCAAAAACAGACAAGACAGATTACATCAAGCTGAAAAGTTTCTGTACAGCAAAGAAAATAATAGACAATTCACAGAATAGGAGAAAATATTTGCAAACTATACTTCAGATAAGGATTGATAACCAAAATATATAAGTAATTCAAACATATCATCCACAAAAAAATTAATTCAATTTAAAAATGGTGTGGAAGTTAAGGTGCTGGGTCTCACATGGCTGCTTACATGGTTTGAGTCCTGGACTTGGCAGTTTGAAAATCAAGCTTGGTGCACATGAGTGCATCCAAAATTCTGAGAGAAGACTGGAGGAGAAGGAATTGTGGCATGGCCATGCTCCCTAGGGGGTGATTTCTCACTTCTCCTACCCCACCTCTGTGTCTCTCTTGCAAGTACATTCACCCAATAGCAAAAGAAAAAAACTTATAAAAAGGGGGAGAGTCAATCTATCTGAACAGACAACTCTCAAAGGAAGACATACAGATGGTTAAAAAGCTTCTGAAAAAAGTGTTTACCATCCCTTATCATAAGGGAAATGCAAATCCAAAACTACAATAAGGTATTATCCAATCCCACTCAGAACAACTTTGATAAACAACAACAACAAAAAAAAAGAATAAGGGCTAGTGAGGTTGCAGTTAAAAGGGAGCCCTTAAGCACTGCTAGCAGGAATTACAATAATACAGCCACTGGGGAAAACATAATGGAGGTTCCTCAAAAATCTAAAAGTGGAATTATTTTTTTGACCCAACAATCTCACTCCTAGGTATTTACCCAAAGTACAGGAAATCACTTTATAGGAGAGACATTTGCACATCCAGTATTACTCAACCAGTATTATTCACAACAGCTAAGACATGGAATCAACTAAGTACTTGCCGGGGACCAGCCTCGGCGGGGGTGGGTTATCTCGACGGAGGCGGCGCAGGTGAACAGAAGACAGAGGCCTCGGTGCCTTTTCACGCACATCCTCTGCCGGACACCCCCCAGAGATCGCTCTCTGGGGAGTGACAACTGCTAGGAATCATCATGCCTTTTTATTGAAAATGTGTTACATGCAAGTAAAGGGAGAGGGGCTACATGTTTCAATTATCAGCTCATAAAGTTTTTAACAATAGGGAACATAGATTCTATTCAGGGTTGGATTAAGGGTGGGTCTCATGCAGTTCCGCATTTGTAGGTGGGTCTCCATGGAATTGTAGGTGGGTCTCCATAGAATGCAGTTTTGGGAAGGCAGTTCCGGTAAGCAGAGATGATTATCAGCTGATGCGGCGCAGCAACCATTTTGTGATTACCAGGAATGGCTCTGAGAAAAGAAAATCTCAAGAATAGATATTAGTTCCTCTGGATCTTAATAAAGAATGATACTTACATAGTTTTATAGGGATCTAAAACTTGATTTGAAGAGTCCTAAAATATTTATCTATTTCGCTTGGTGAGGGCGGAGGTGTCCTGGGCCAGTTTTGGCCTAATCTTATTTTAAGTAAAGAAAGGATTAAGTTTACCTTAAATGTATTTTGAAGGGCCTTCCAAAGGTCAAGATTATTTCTGCCTAGATAGAACTTCAGCCCACCCTCTACTGTGACCATGGAGATAAAGCATTGTAATTAATAGTAGGTGATTATAGCAAAGGGGAGTGGTCAGGGGGAGTTCCTGGAAAATTTTATCATATACTCAGGATGTATAAGAGAGCTATGCAATTCTTTTATAGTAGTAAATTGGGGAGTCAGAGGGGGGTCGCTTCCCAGCAAGGCTACCAGTTTTCTGGAGCAAATAGCAAGCAGCCTTGCTGACATGCTAATTGACCCAAGCTTTGTTCCAAGGTCAGGGGGGTGCACAACAGTGGCCTTGCCAGCATATTGATCTGACTGGAAGCGGAGCTTAAAGGTCTCGGGGGCTCAGACAGATCCTGGGGCCTCGCTGGGTCGGACTCCTCCAAGTACTTATCAACAGATGAATGGATTAGGCAAGCGTAGTATGTATACACTGGAATACTACTCAGCCACAAAGAACAATGATATCCTATCGTTTGAAGTTATAATGCTAAGTGAAATAAGCAAGGCTTAGAAAGGAAATCAAGGGGAAAAAGAAAGAAGCAAAACTTTTTTTTTTTTTTTTTTTGAGAGGTTTTCGCTATAGGGCGCATGCGCTTGCCAGACAGACAGAGAGAGACAGAGAGACAGAAAGCGAGAAATCACCCCCCAGGGGGGATGGTCACGCCGCAATCCCTTCTCCTCCATTCTCCTCTCGGGATCTTGGGCATGCACGCACACGCGCCTGGCGTGAGTTTTAAGCCACCGGGTCCGGGACGCGAACCGCAGTTGACTACGTGGGAGTCCAGCGACATAGCCATTACACTAACTACTGGCTCCCAGAAGCAAAACATTTAAGAGACACACAAATGGAAAATTATCTGTTGATGATAGCATGTAAGATAATATCTTTAACTGGACTAATATACAGTGTATTTATGCTGGGAAAATTAATTTTGCAGACTGTAATGACATACAGTGATTGAATGTATAAATAAAATAGTAAATATTAAAAAAAGACAAATACGCTGTCTCTGTTTAATGTTTATATACCAAATGTTCACAATCTATGGCAGAAAATGAAAGGCTCGATGGCACAGAAGTAGAGAGAGTAATGGTAAATACCAGAAACTGCACAGGAGGATTACTAGGAGATGCCGGGAAAAATGATTAACAGATACAAAAATGCATGTAAACAAGTGGAATAGGTTATAGAATAATGTACCAAAGCAGAGTAAAAAATGCCATTGACAATTCAATATATACTTCAAAAAAGAAAGACCTAACAAAACTATTATCAAATGTGCACAATATAATGTAATATTCGATATTGAATATGAATATGTGAATATGCCAATATCCTTGATTTGATTATTATATACTGTATGCATGCTTTGAAAAACCATATAAACCCCACAAAAATGTACAATTATATATAAACTAGAAGTCACATTAAAAGACAAAAAAAAAAAAAGAACTACTCTCTTAGCCCCTTCCTAACTTTATTCAACACAATTTAAGTCATTTCCAAGGGTCTAAAAATATAGGATAGTCTTGGAGCTAGACTAAGACCCAGCTTTGTACCCAGAAAGTGCCTCATCCAATAATAAAGCCATTTAGTTGATGAGAGCAAAATGATATTACCCAATGACAAAAACACACAGCATATACAAATATAAATACAAGAGTAAAAATATGTGTAATAGATACTTAAAGATATTTAACTATAATACAGAGAAAATATAGGTGAGGATTATTAACTGTATAAGTCAAATTTTCTTGTAGAAATAATCTCATTGTGAAGACTTTGGAATGTGAACTTGGAGAAGGCATAATTTCAACTATACTTTAAAAGATTCTTGAAAGGTAGAAAAGTGTGGGAGAGTGTGAATCAAGACAGAGGAAGAGATTCATGGTATCAGAGGGTGGCTGGGTGGGGAAGAGCAGTCTGACATGTCTGGAACATAGTTTAATGCAAGGAAAGAAATGTCTGGAGATGATACACTGAGGCTCTGAATGCCACAAGAGTGGTTTGTGCTTTAAACTGAAGTCAATGAGACATGTCGCAGATCCGGGGCAAAGGCAAATAACTATTGTAAACTCCTTTAGAAAGACAATTCAGGTGTCAGAATAGAGACTAGCCAGGAAGTTATTGCAGCCACACTGGAGAAGGTATTTATTCACAATGGCCTGTGTCCTGCCAGGAGCTTCCCTGACTTCAGCCTCCTGAAGGGCCCATGGTCACTAAACCTCTCTAGATGTCCACATGCCAGACACGGCAACTACTCTCCCTAACAATTCTTTCTCTACTCTGCTCAATGCTTCAGCATCAGAACAAATCCCAAATCTGACCTCTCATCCCCAGATCCTCACTCCCACCCGAGTCCAAGCTGCCACCACCTACATCTACCAGGTTGGAGTTCTAAGAATAAAAATCAGAGCTCCAACCCCACACTGCCTCTTGACATGCTCAGAATGATGCACAAAGTCAGCCCTAGGATATTTGTCCTTACAGCAAGCCAGTCCTAGCCCCTATACTCTACCCCCAGCCCCAGTGTGCTCCAACCTCACTGACCTCCTCACTGCTTCCTCCCATTCCAAGTGTGCCCCCAAATCAAGGCTTTTCTTCCCTGTCCACTCGCTGCATCAGGAAGACCTCCTCTGAACTTCATACCTAAGGAGCAACATTCCCCAGCCCTCCCCCACAACACTCTCATAGGGCCTCTGTTGTTTCACTCTGGAGCTCTCAACAGTGCGTGCACCAACACCTCCACAGTGCCAGGCACATGGTAAATATGTGTTGCAGGAAGCAGTTAATAAATGGCAGTGCATGACACCAGAGGAGTAAAAACAAGGCTGACAGGCTAAAAGTGGGACAGTTGCTGTTCCTCTCTGTTGAGTATAACAAATATCTCACACCCTATTCTACTTCAAAAACTACTACTAAAGTTTGATTATTGCTTGGGACTAAAGATTGTGCCTCCTGGGAAGAATAGCAACATTTATAAAGAGCAGTCAGAGGCCAAAGGGAATACTTGAGAGTCCCACAGAGGCAATTCAGTTACACAGCAGTGCTAGCTAGCCCTGCACCTGTTTTGGGGGATGCTACCACAGAGATCAGTGGGGAGGAGAAGGTGGTAGAAAGAACCCCTGTGCTTCCATGCACAAGAGAGCCAGGTTTCAAAGTCGGTGTCTGTTCAGTGACAAGTCGCTTACTCCCTTGAATTTTAAAAGTTTTCCATTACTAAATAGGGAAATAGGTGGTTGAGCATTTTTCATATGCTTTTTGACTGTTCCTAGATCTTCCTTAGAGAGTTGTTTGTTCAGTTCATTTTTCCATCTTTTAATTTGGTGGTTCTTTTTTTTTTTCCCCCAAGGTAAGACACTTGAGTTCCCTGTGTATTCTGGTTATCAGTCCCTTATCTGACACATAGTTTACAAAAATATTCTCCCATTCAAAGGGTTGTCAATTCACACTAAATACTGTATCTTTTGCTTGCAGAAACTTCTTAATATGATATAATCCCACTTGTCTATTTTTGGGTTTATTGTCTGTGCTTTGGAGTCTTATTTAAAAAGTCTTTGCCTCCTCTGATGTCTCCCAGAGTTTCCCCAGTGTTTTCCACCAGTAGTTTTATAGTTTGAGTTCTTAGGTTTAGACTTGATGCACTTTGATTTGATTTTTTTTAAGGATGAGAGATAGGGGTTCAGATTCATCTTTCTGCAGGTGGACACCAGTTTCTACAGCACCATTTGCTAAAGAGGTTTTCATTTCCCACTGGATTGACTGGTGCCCTTTGTCAAAAATCAGTTGGCTGTATGTTTTTTGGGTTTATTTCTGGGATCTCTATTCTGTTTCATCAGTCCACATGTTTGTTTTTGTGCCAATACCATGCTGTTTTGCTTATCACCACTTTGTAATATATTTTGGGACCAGGGAGTGAGATGCCACTCTTCTTGCACTCAACATCCCTCATTATAAGGGTGATACAGGTCAAAACCACAGTAAAATACCACCTAATCCCAGTCAGAATATCTAAAAAAAATTCTAAAAGAAATGATAAGTGATAGCAAGGCCGTAGTGAAGAAAGGAACTCTCCTACACTGTTGGTGGGAATGTAAATCAGTCCAGTGACTATAGAGAACAATATTGAGGTTCCTCAAAGATCTACAAATAGAACTACCATATGATCCAGCAAGACCACTTACTCCTGGGTATCTACCCAAAGGATAGGAAAATACTCAGTCAGAAAAGTGCTTGCACATCTATATTTATTGCAACATTGTTCGCAATTGCTAAGACATGGAACCAAATGTCCACAAACAGATGCATGGATAGAAAAAGTGTGCCTAAAGATTGTGCCTCCTGGGTAGAATAGCAACATTTATAAATGTTGCTATTTATAAATGTTGCTAAATTCCACATATAGTCTATGGAATACTACTCATCCATTAAAAAGAAAAGACCCTGGCATTTGATAGCAAGTGGACAACTATGGAAGATTTACTGCTGAGTGAAGCAAGTCAGGCTATAAAATAGAGACATTGTATGTCTCTACTTAATATATACCAACCATCTGTACACTATGGTGGAAACTGAAAGATTAGAGGATGTAGAAGCATGAAAAATGGTTATGGATACTGGAGAATGGGTAGAAGGTTAGAGAAGGAGGAGAGTGAGAGGAAAGGAATCAAGCAGAAAATAGAGAGGCAAGACATTTAGAAGACACACAAATGGATGATTATCTGTTGATGAGAACGTTTATGGTACCTTCAACTGGATTGGTGTAAAGTGTATTGATGTTGAGTAAATTAACTTTACAAGCTATAGTGATGTACAGTGATGGAATGTATAGAATAAATTAAAATAAAAAATTCTAAAATAAAATAATTAGGGAAATAGGTTTAGTGTAACACCCCCCAATGTTCTTACAATGGTGGAAGTAAGTGACTCATGCACAATCTACTGGTACTTTCGAAGTGCTGTGAAGATATGAGGCAGCAGACCTCCTCACAAGGAGGAAGGCTGACAGGGCACACTGAGGCAGACGGGGGTCCCTCCAGGCACGTCTGGGCTGAGTTCCCCTTCTCAATACAGCCATGGCTAAGGCGTCTGAGAATGTAGGAAGGGAAGTTTCACTAGCCACCATTTTGGAAGCTTATGCTCAAAAAGGGGAGTAGAGGGATGTGCAGTCATAAACCCAGTAAATTAGCAATGGTGTGTTTCGTTGGCCCCATTTTATACTAAGCCCCTCTAAAGGTTCTAAACCTGATGAATCTGCTTGCATTCCTAGGCTTACAAGGACACAAACCACACAGCAGCCCCTGGAAACAACTGAGTCCTGAGTTCACTTTCACCAATGTTCGTGCTGTTTCTCCATCCTTCCATTCCTTCTTTAAGGTTTAGGTAAGAATAATTCAACAGAGACAGCAGGAAAGATACGGGCTGGGTGAGAATAAAAAGGAAAGAAAGCCCATCTTTCTGGAATAGAAAAAAAAAAATTCGTTTTCTTTGCCTTTCAAAAATTGACCTATTTTCTCCTATTGAAAGGAACTCCCTAAATTTAACTTAAGAACATGGTGTGTAGGGACCAGCAGTTGGCATAATGGCTATGTCGCTGGTCTCCCACGTAGTCAACCCCAGTTCGAGTTCCGGACCCAGTGGCTTAAACTCTTGCTGGGTGCATGTGCGTGTGTGCTCAAGATCCTGAGAGGAGAATGGAGAAGGGATTGCAGTGAGGCCATCCCTCCTGGAGGGTGACTTCTCACTTTCTGTCTCTCTGTCTTTCTGTTGAGTGCACGAGCCCTATAGCAAAAACCTCTCAAAAAAAATAAATAAATAAAACAAAAATAAAAGAACATGGGATATAGGCTATGGAGAGGCTGAGAGAAAAGAACCATGGTTATTACCCATGGATGTGTACTGTGTCATGAATATCCTCCTGTGCTCTACCTCAGAAAGTCTGATTCAGGGTGTGTACGTGTGCAGAGGTGTTTGTGGGGGCTGAGGAGGTCAAGAGATGGCAGTATCTGTACTAAATGCCCAGGTGGTCCTGACTCAGATAAAGTGCAAATTGCAAATCGCTCCAACAGAGAAGAGTCTGGAGTAACACCTGCCCCAGAAGATGCTGCCCACTGATTAAGATGGTGTCTGGAAAAGTCACTGATCTGTCATGCTAACCTCCAGGGTAGGGAGGGACCACAGCCCCCAGAATATGGGCCTGAAAACAATAGCCAGTCTTTATCCACACCAGCTGTGAATTTGAATATTGAATTTAATTTTGATAACCCACTCCTCCCACTCTCAGCCTCTCCTGTCTTCAATTCAATCCTCAAGTCTATGTTGAGCTCCTGCAACCGGCCAGCCCTGAGCAAGGCCCTGGGGTTCCAGCAGAGAATAGAACAGACACAGCCTCCCTCAGGGCTGGGAGATGCAGACGGACAACAGTAATCCCAGGATGGCTGCCCAGAAATGTTAAGGAGAACCAGGAAACAGCCAGAATCCTGCAAAGGTGTGTGGCTGGGGCCTGCTCCCACTTGGATAGCCAGGAAAGTCATTCTGGAGGAGCGTGTACGCTGAGCTCTGCAGGACAGTAAGAGTCAGCTAGGCAGCTCTTACTAGGAAGGAGCCCACGTTGCACATTGCCAACTACCATATAAAGTGGTCAGTAAGCTTTAGCCTTACAGGAGCCATGGGCCCACTTCTCTGATCTGATCCTTCAAAACTATGGCACCCAGGACAACAAAGTAAAGCCAAGGAGCCTATAAAATAACCATTCTTACATTTCAGCTAGGTAGTGACCGAGTAGGGCTTTGCCTACTTTACAAATGCATTCATTACTCACTCAGCAATTCCTTAGAAAACCTGGGGCACTATGCAAAGCACTGAAGGTCCATCAGTCATGGTCCCAAGCTTTCAGAGCTCACCACCTATTTGGGAAGGCACTCTGATAGGTAATTCTAAAATAGATGTAAAATGGCAACAACGATGACATTAAACTCTAGAGATTTTGTGAGAATTAAATGAGATGATATGTGCAAGATGCTTAGGAGAACGTGCGGCATGTAGCAAATGTTCAGTGACTATTGTAGTCATCATCATTAGAATACAACAGTGTGCAAGGTGCAGCACAGGACAGAAAACGATATTCGAACACCTAACCAGGATGGTTAGAAAAGGTATCCGGAGAGGAATAACATCTGAGTGGGTTTCAAAGGGTGAATAGGAGCTGTCGATCTATATCATCTCAATTGGAGGGGTTAAAAATGAGAGCTAACCTGTATAGCGTGCTTACCGTGCGTCAGACACAGTGCTGTCCTCAATAGATGAGGAAACTGAAACCCCGAAATGTGAAATAGCTAAAGGTTACACATGAAGCAAGTGGCATAGCCAGGGGTTTTTTTTGGTGCTTTTGTTTTTGTTTTTGTTTTGTTTGTTTGGAAAGGTTTTTGCTATAGGGCACATGTGCTCACCAGAAAGACAGAGACAGAAAGTGAGAAATCACCCCCTGGGGGGGGGGGGACACGCTGCAATCCCTTCTCCTCCATTCTCCTCTTGGGATCCTGACCATGCACGCACACGCGCCGGCTTGAGTTTAAGCCACTGGTCTGGGACTTGAACCACAGTCGACTACATGGGAGTCCAGCAACATAGCCATTAAACCAACTGCTGGTCCCAGAGCCAGGTTTTGATGTCAAGCAGGTCTTACTCTAGAAATCAATATTTTTTTTCTGGTAGTTATATTTTTGAACTTCAAAAAAATAAATTAAACTGCAATTCAGAATAAAAGTCCAGCTACAGAAGCTGGCGATAGGGCACCATTACATGACGCTAGATGAACACAGAGGGGTCAGGTTCAGATCCCCATCCAAGCCACATACACAGGGCCCAGCAGTGCATGCCTGCAATCCTAACTGGGAGGTTGGAGTCAAGAGATCATGACAAGGCAAGATTCTATCAGAAATACCTATCTTCCTCTATCTCTCTCCCCCGTTCTCTCATTAAAAAAAAAGAAAGAAGATATAAATATTCATGCATCCAGAACCTGAAATTTATGCAACCATTGTCTTATTTGCTTCCTTTATTTTTCTATAAAGGCACTGAAACACTACTGAAATGCCCTCTTTGTACCTCTCTCCAATTCCATTCTTGTCCTTCCTCAAAGACAATTCTCAAGATGAATTTGATGTGTGCCCTTCCGTCCTTCAGCTTTGGTATATACCACATGTACAGCCATCTGGAAACAGTGCATAGTGTGCGCTGTGTTTTTTAAGTATTCATGTAATTATTCCATCCTGTGTGTTGTTCTGTAACATGTTTTTATTTTCCTACAACATTAGATTTTTTAAGTGAATAGAATATGGATTTGATCTGTTCACTTTAACAGCTAGATGGTATTTTGTTTCATCCCACCACTGATGTACGTGCTGTAATGATGGACAGTGGGTTGTTTCCACCTTCCTGCCATTAGAAACACTGCTGCTCAGGACAACCTCGTATGTGCTCCCTTGCACAAGGCAGAAATGTCTTCTGAAGCTGAATTCTCAACCTTAGCACTTTATTATTTCCCTTCTTATGATATTAAGACAAAAGGAGATCAAGTGTAGCCAGCAGGTGCCCTTACAGTGAGCACTAACCAAAACCCTGCTAGCTGTAATGATTCTTTAACAACTGAAGGGGGTCAGGGCTAGCAAATGGCATAGCAGTTATATTGCTGGACTCCTACATGGCTAACCACAGTTCAAGTCCCTAACCCAATGGCTTGAAACTCACATCAGGCACATGTGCATGCATGCCCAAGATCCCAGGTGGAAAATGAAAAAGAAGAGACTGCAATATGGCCATCTCTTCTGGGGGGTGATTTCTCACTTTCCCTCTAAGGCAGAAATCTCTAAAAAAAAAGAAAAAAAGAAACACTGAAGGAGGAAATTCTCCACATTATACAGAAATCAGCACAAATGAACAATAGCTTGCTTGTTCTTTTCAAAATGCTCCCCTAAGAGCTTTGAGTATATTCCTTAACCTTGGCAAAATAGGAGAATTACCTACAAAGCTTTAGCATCACCAGCAATGCATTTCACTGATGTAGGATGTGGTGTCCAATGTGACTGAAGACCTAGATCTCATCAATATGCCCTGAGTTCGTATCTATATTGAAGCAGGCAAGACCACTCCTCCTTCTTAGGACTCTTCCCCACCCTGCACTTGCCACCCCCCACCCCACCCATACCATGCTCCACAGAGGCTTCATGTGTTGGATTCCCTGGGTGTACTCTCCTCTGGCTGCCTTGAGAAACTTTAGGATACTGATCTGAAAGAATGCAGGACAGTTTTCTGGCTTCCATCATCACAGCTACTGGAAGTTAAGAAGGAAATGCTAGTCAAGAAAAAAATAGGGCCAGGAGAACAAGTTTATTTCTGCTCTGCCAGCCTTCCATCTATTAATGCAACTACTCATTTTAACAATGTTGGCATGGCCCTCCACTCAGTGTCCAAGGCACTCGTATGTGACATTTTGGCTATAAAGAATAGTGGCCTACATTAGCCTATGTAAAACTCATGACCACTCTGTGAGATATGGAACCCAGGTGAGTCTATGCCCGTTTCACAATTAAATAAGGTTTGAAAGATTAGGTAACTTAAATCAAGATTCCTAGACTAGAGGATTTTACATATCAGTAAAAATAAAAATAGATGTAATAATGAGATGGGTATATTTATTTTGTCCATTGACATTTTAAAATACCACCTACTATCAACATTTTTTAAAAGATTTTTACAACTAAAAGAAAACAGAGAAACATCTCAGAATAAAGTTATTAAAGTTAAATAGATTTAATCTTAGAGAAAGTTAAATCCATGTTCTTATTTTTCTGCATTTTAATGCAGACGATAAAAATTTTGTCATGGACTGGTATGGCTCATGGACCTGCATCTGAGAACTATTGAGTTTGAGCACAGAATGTGTGAATTACAAAATATTTTATAAATAACCATGTTCATCTACCCTACGATCCTTGAGTTCCTTGAGTAATATACTTGACTAATGTGTGTCCAGATAGTTGTGAGAACAACATTTTGATGAGGCCATTTTGACACGTGGACATCTTGACATGTAAAATATAAAATTATAATTGAGGTTTTCCAGTAATAGCATAAAATACCAACTGCTCTAAAATACAAATAAAGATGTGAATCCTTTTAGTAACTTTAGCTCTATGCCCAGTTCCACCCCAGAGACCTGTCACTCATTTTCAGTGCCGTTATAGCCCATCTTTAGAATAATCAGAACGGACATGTGAATGGTAGCAGGGTCCTATCAATAGAGCCTAGAGGGTCCCTCCTCAGGGAAAGGAGAAAGGAGAGGGAGGAACTGGGAAATGGTCCAAAGGTACCTATTTCCCAGTTATTTTTAAAAGAGAAGAAAGCTTAGTAATAAGAATAACACTTGTTATGTCCTACCTTTATAAATGGATTGATTCTATCCTAAAAGGCATATTAAAATGCCTATGGTCTCAAAATGGCCACCACATACACTGCATCAAAATTTCCATGGCATTAAACAGCCTTGTCAGAACTGAAGAATTCAGCATGCTAATCCCCAGTACCAACCATCTGATGTATCTTTAGACATCAGCGACTATTTCAAAGATCTTGCTGCTGATCAGCAAACAAAATTTATCTCACCATGGTTTCTTCCAGGGTTCCTTATTTCTAGGGCCTTGCTTCTAGGGCCTCAAAAAGAGAATCTAATTCCTCTCCCCCATGATAATCCTTGAAGATAGTCATAGTCTCCAAATCACTTTTTTTCAGGCCGGCTGCCTTAGTTCCTCTGAGCATTCCTGATGCATTCCCTTGCCTGCCTTGTCACCATCCCTTGAACATATTTTGACTTGTCTATATTGCTCTTCAAGTGTGGCACCAAAAGTGGAACTCTGTTCTTCAGGTATGATCCTCCTGGTAGGTCCATGATCCCCTCCATTCTTTTTTTGCTTTGTTTTATTTTGTTTTCCATAGGGCATGTGTGCTCACCAGAGAGAGACAGAGGGGGGAAAATGAGAAATCACTCCCCCAGGGAGGGATGGCCACATCGCAATCCCTTCTCCAATTCTTCTCTTGGGATTTTGAGTGCATACACGCACACGCCCAGCATGATTTTCAAGCTGCTGTGTCCAGGACTTGAACCACCATCAGCCATGTGGGAATACAGTGCTTTAACCACCACACAACCTGGTGGTCCCCATGCTGACCCCCATTCCTCCCTCTATTCTAGATGGCATCCTCTGTTCATGCATCCTAAGTGCACACTAGGGTTTCTATCAACAGTGTCACACCACTAATGTTGCAACCGGGTTGTCAGCACACAGACCCTAATCTAGGTCTTCCCACTTTTAGGTGGGGGCCCGTTGCACTGTACCACCGGCCAGCAGACTCCCAGGGCACCTTCCTGGTGAAAAAGGGAGGCATGAGCACATAGTAGCTGGTAACAGTTCCAGAATGAGCCACAGAAGTTCACCTACGGATGTTCTCCTCACCTTTCTACAGAGAGTGCTGGTTAGATGTCCTGTCCTCCAAGTAGAAGCAACATGCTTCCAGTTGATGGGCCATGTTTGGTTCCCTCCTGCTACCAGCTACAATCTCCATGGCACAGTCTTTTCTTTTCTTTTTGTTCTTTTTTTTTTTTTTTTTTTTTTTTTTTTTTTTGCTTGGACAAGTTTTTGCTACAGGGCGCTTGCGCTCGCCAGAAAGCCAGAGAGAGACGACAGAGAGATAGAAAGCGAGAAATCACTCCCCAGGGCAGATGGCCATGCCGCAATCCCTTCTCCTCTACTCTCCTCTCAGGATCTTGGGCACACACGCCTGGCATGAGTTTAAGTCACCAGGTCCGGCACTCAAACCACGGTCGACTACATGGGAGTCCAGCGACATAGCCATTACGCTAACTGCTGGTCCCGGCACAGTCTTTTCTGGAAGGGTTAGAAAAGTCAGCAAATCTCTAGGAACTGCATACTCTCCCTGGCTTCCCACCAGCACCCCCTACCTCATTGCCCTTGTGGTTTGCCTGCCTGGGGACAACATACAGGTGTCTCAGCTCCTCCCACAGTCACAAACAGCCCTGGAAACAGTAGGGGGATTTGACATTGTGACATTCAATGCTTGAATGAGCAGCAAAAATTAGAGAAACTTCCAAAGGGAATGGAGTCAGTAGGAAATACACCATTCACCACTTTTGATTGACTTTCCTACAGCATGAAAATTTCTCTTCTGCTATGAAAGTTCCCTGATTCTGCTCCCACTTCTTTCACTGTATTTCCTTTTGAAGTATTTCCTGGGGTGGGTGAGACAGTCATTATGACATTAGCACTATGAAATGCTTATGGATGTGCATTAAACAATAGATGCCAATAGCAAACCTTCTCATGGTGTATAAATCCTGATTAAGCTGACTGTTGACTATAATGCATGAACATAAACATGTAATATGCACACAGCTCAGCTCTGAAACTACTACAGGAAGGGTTCCAGAGACCTACAACTAGTGGATTCCTCATTTAGAACAAAATAATCCTTATGTGGGTCCCAGAAGGATGTATTTAATTCATTATCAAAGTGAATCTTAACTCCTCAACCATTCATCTTCTTCCCTCCTTATTAATTCTGAATTCTGCCAGAAGCCAGCCTGCCTAATTCTCTTTATTACTGTTAATATTAATAAAGATGGTTGGGCTAATGGGAAGAAAATGTGTTTTCAGCACAGGGGAGACCATCTCCCTACTGCAGAACAGGGCTTTAGCATTCAGATTTCATTAGCATTAATGTGACTTCTGCCAGAGAAAGATTTGCACGTGGAGACAAGCCTCTGCTTCAACACATATTGTTTTCCTCGCATTAGATGGACATTTTCAAGAATATTCAAAATATGACACAAATTAGGCATGTCACGAGGCTACAGAACACACTGTTCACTGTGGAAAATGTCGAGTTGGCTGCAGTTAAGGAATTCGTGGCATGGCAGGTTCCTTCCCTGTGTGGCAGAAGTGTGAGTTTAGATGCTCCCTAGAGATTTCTGCTTGGTTACACAAGCTTGGAAGGGTCCTTGCTCATAAGCCCTCTACCTAAAGGAAACCAGATGGCCAGGAGCAGTTGTCTGTTCTTCAACCTCAGCAGACAGGGGAGGGAAACCGATAAGATCAGGAAGCCCATGCCAGGCCTGTTTTAAAGCTGAGAACAGCCTCAGTGAGGGCCCGGGCTTTCTGAGCACACTGTCTGGAAATACCTGCTCAAGAGGCTTAGGTCAGAGATCCACAGGCATACAAGCATTCTGAGATGAAAGCGTGCTACTTCTTACGGAATCTGTGAGGGCTACTGAAGACAGTCCAGTTGTTAGATGTTGCTGCCTGCAAGAGATAGCCATTCTCAGGGGAAAAGTAGTCAGGGCCTGCTGTCAGGGTGCAGGTATGTGTGAAACATTACGTTATAGTCAGCCTCACTTCCTCCTTAGTGAGGTACTATGCCTCTTCAGGTGTGTGTATGAGAGAGAGAGAGACAGAACAACAACACAGCTAATAATGGCATGGTATGGCAGAACTGGTCAAGTTCCAAAGCACTGAACTTGGGTTTGCCATTCATACCACTTTCTGAATATCAGAGACTGGCCATACCATTGTTACAGAGGTACATGATGTGCAGATGTGCATGTACACACATGTGAATGCACACACATGTGAATGTACACACACACAAACACACACACAGAAACTGATTAAGGTAAAGATTCGCTGTCATATTCTCTTGATCTTTGGGAGGACAGGGAAGCCTAGCATAGAAATGAGCTAAGAGGGCCAGCCTAGGGCTACATATGACCCCATAAGATTGCATATGGCTGACTACCCAATTCAAGTTTGAGAACTGGAAGCTTGAAAAACACACAGGGTGTGTGTGTGTGTGTGCCTATGTGTATGCCCAAAATCCCAAAAAGAGGGAGAGATGGAAGAGAAGAGATTGTCATGTGGCCATGCCCCCCATGGGGGTTCTCTCTCTCTCTTCTCTTTTTTTTTTTTCCTCTCTCTCGCACATGCACCATCCGGAAAATTAAAATGAAAAAATGAAGTGTGCTGAGTGTGAGAATCCTTAGCCACCTCTGCCCATTCTCTTTCACTTAAGGTTGGCCTTGTACATGCTCTGCAGCATTTATTTCTTTTAATGATAAACAGCATCATTAGTGCACTATGGCAACAAAAATATCCACTCCTTATATCTGGTTGCTGACAAGGTATCTCCTTGGTCAGAAACCCCACACCATTTATATGTCTTTTTTTTTTTTTTTTTTCCTGTTTTTTTTTTTTTTTCCTGGTTTTTTGTTTTGTTTTGTTTTGTTTTTTGCTTTATGTAGTTTTTTTAATTATTTATTATTTATTATTATTATTTATACATTTGGTCACTGTACATCATTTAGACTGTAAAGAGAATTTACCCAGTGTGATATACACCTCCGACCAGTCCACTTGAGAATACTATACACATTATCATCAACAGGTAATAAACCATTTCTGCATCCCACAAATGTCTTGCCTCTCTATTTTCCCCCCCAAATTTCCTTCCCTGTACACTTCCCCTCTCCCACTCTCCTTCCACTTTGTCCCCAGTGTCCATAACAATTTTCAGTGCTTTTATGTCCTCCAATCTTTCGGCCTCAACCACAGAGTATAGGCAGTCGGTATATGTTAAGTGGAGGCATACAATATCTCTTTTTCATAGCCTGACTTGCTTTACCTGTATCTCTTGATTCCAGATTCTTGAACTGCTAAATATCCATTTTGCCCCTACATCTGGGAACCTAGGGAAGCTGAAGGGGAAAATTAGCATAAGTCACAACCTCTTTCTCCAGTAAACAATTCATTTACATACAAAAGGAGTAAGACAAACACCCAGTAGCTCTCCATCACACCACGCAATTCTACCATTGACTAGACAACCTGAGTTCTTGGAAAAGTCTGATGGACTGCATCAACTGATAATAAACAAACTCAAGTTATCCCAAAAGATGTCTTTTAAAAGAAGTGGGTTTATCTTTCTTTAAATTATTAAAATAAGAATCTAAATTGCTACTACTTAAAGTTGATATACATTGGGACCAGCATGTGGCGTGGTGGTTAAGGTGCTGGACACTCCCACATGGCTGACAACAGTTTGAGTCCTGGGCTTGGTGGCTTGTTTTCTCAGTTTCTCGCTCTCTCTTCTATGTTTCTCTCTGGTCTAATTAAAATAAATGAATGAATAAATAAAATTAAATAAATAAATAATTCTTTTTTTAAAAAAGTTGATGTAAGTGATCTGGATGAACTCTTTTTCAGCTCTAATTTTTACAAAGTAAAAGGCACGTGGAAACCAAAATAAAGAGGATTCTGTCTTCTGATTGTGCCTGTATAGGCAAAATCAGCACAGTCAGCATGTGAAATAATTGTCTGGATATTCCAGTCCTGAGACCATGAAGATATCTCCCTATAGGTTGAATGTAATATCAAGACAGTTCTTCTAAACAGGAAATAATTTATTCAAAAAAGAGATAAGCCAACAAATGGCATAGAGGTTAAGACAACTGGATCCCACATGGTTGACTGCACAGTTCAAATCTCAGACTTGGGGACCAGGAAAACACACCAGGCACAGTGTGTGCATGTCCAGAATGCAAAGAGGAGAATGGAAGGAAAAGGATTGTAATATGGCCATCCCCCACCCCCTCCCCTCAGAGGGCTTTCTTACTTTCCCTCTCTCTTTCTTTCTATCTGTCTCTAGTGAGTACACACACCCTATAGCAAATTTTGCTAAAAATATAAATAAAAAAGAAAAGAAAACCAAAAAGAGATACAAATTGATTCACCACATTTCTATTGGGGGAATTTTTCATGACATTCAGCAATTCAACCAACCTCTGTAAGTCAACATCTACTCAAAGCAGAGTCTAAAATTTAGAAATGTCAGTTCTCAGAGCTGGCTGAGTTCTACCCAACAGAGAACGTGGATTCCCCACTACTTCCTTCTGCAGCTGGGCCACTTAATTGACCCCTTTGAATACATCACAGCCCAAGTGACTCCCCAGAGAAGAAAATGCCTAAGGAGTTGAAAAAAAAAGAGTATTTCACACCTGCTAGGCCAGCAGAACCACTCACCCTTGAGTGTCAGTAAAGGAAGAAGCTAAAAATGGCTCTCTTAAACAAGCAGCCCCCAGGGAGGGCAAGACTGTGTCTGCAGCTAGAAATTCTACTTCCTTTGGTCTAGGTCAGTAATATTTAGATCATAGCTCTCCAGCTGCAAGCAGATCAGTTCACTTGCAAATTGTGGCTGCAGAAGCCCTCCTTTTCTCCATAAAAATATACAGGGTGGGACTTCAAAAAGTGGGGGAAATTGAATTAAAACACAAGTTTATTTCAGTGCAAAAATATTTTTAAATCTATACATAATATTTTCATAATATCCATTTTCTATGAACTTTTGAAGATCCCTGTTATTTCACCATTTTTTTCCCAGAGCAATACCAAGTGATGCTTTTGTTCCATGGTGATTACAGATATGACTCCTGACATATTTAATGGTAAGTATCACTGATGAGAGGGCATCTAGTCCGATAGCTATGGAAATTATTTTCACTCTCATATTCTCTGGGCCCCTTGGCATACTGGGACAATCAATTAGTTATTGAACCATAGGCCAAGATGGGGCAGGGGAGGGAGTTGGAATTTCCTAATCCCTTCTTATCCTGTTCATGCCAGCTTCCCCAGAGAATGAGCCCATTAAGAAGGGAATATCAGCCCTGCTGCTGTTCCACACAGGTAACCCAAACACCCTGCAAGGCTGGAAGCTGGATGGCCAACCACAGGTTCAGATCCCCAGATCGATTTGCAAGCCCACTGGGCTAGGCATGGGTGTAGACACCAGCAATCTATGGACCTGGAGAGCCAGGGAAAGGGGATCATGGCATGACAAGACTGCTGGGGGTGCTTCCCTTTCTCATTCATGTGCATGTGCCATCGCAAAAATTAAAACAAGAAGACGACAATGAAGGTATATCTTGTTCAGAAACATTTTCCTAGAGAACGGCTATCTCTTGCAGAGAACAACGTGCAACAACTCTTCCATCTCCAATAGACACACAGGCTTCAATATGCATAAACCAAGTAGCTCAGACCTTACTAATCATCTGCATTGACGCTGTCCCAGCTGAGACTCAGAGTAGCTAAGTAACTTGCCAGAGGTCACCCAACAATAAATACCAGAGCCATGACTCCAACTTAGTTCTGGTGTGCTCCAAAGTACATGATCTTTCCTTTCCACTGTCTAACAATGCTTGATATTTTTCTTAAGAGTTCTCAGGGACTAAAGCAGTTAAGGTAACATTAATGACATAAGGTAACATTAGTTCATACTGAATAGAAGTTTATTTCATGCACACATAAAGTATGAAATGAATTTTCCTAGTAAGAGGCAGCCCTCCTCAAGTAGTGTTTCAAGAACCTAGGCTCCTCCTTCCATCTGTGACTCTGCTATTTCAAACTGTGGCTTCCATGGTGGCCGTGCTCATCCTGAGCAAGAAGGTGGAGAGGGAATACATGGAGGATGATGTACATCATTTCCACCCACATCTCTTTATCTAGAACTCCATTGTATGGGCTCTTATGCGGAAACATACTCCATTCACGTTCCCAAGAAAAAGAGGAAAATGGTTCAGTGAACAGCTAACCAATCTTTGTCATAGGAGCTAAACAATTCAGTATTCAAGAACTAATGAACATGCATCCCAACAAAAGCCATGGCATAAATTATTTGTGTTTTAAAGGCAATATATATCAATACAATTATGTACATTAGCCAAAATTAAGATTTGAAAAAACTTTAAAGCCCAAACCCCAGGAATAGTAACAATTGTAAATATTCAAAGGAAGATGCAAATTAATTCTCAGTCTCTCTATTAGTGGATATGCTTTGACATGTGACAACATAGACAGCTTCTAAAAGTCAACAACTACTAAAGGTAAAGTAAATAATGTGAAGAGTCAGGCTCCCCTCAGTATTACACAAGCTACAGGAAGCTGAGGCTGGCCCTAAAAAGTACCTGGGCAGACCTTGTTGATTTAACAGAGTAGATGTGTATCCCTAAACCAACAAAACCAAGTGCCCTATAGACTAGATAAACCCTGGGTCTTTAATGCTATCTGCTGTAAAGTACACAACCGTCTTGCAGAGCTTGACCAGTCTTGGTATGTAAATATCTGAGCTTCCATCCATGTCTACCCTACATTTTTGGCCAATGGTAACTCTCCCTCTAGCACCAAATGATTACAGTGACAATGCCCTAAACCACTTTTCTCTAAGCATGAACCAGGAGCGGCAAGAAGAGCAAGCTCATCCCCTGCAGGTGAACCCATGGCCTATCATCAGCTCTTTTCCAAACATCCAGGTGCATATGGTGGCAATATTAGAGACTGAAGCTCTGAACATCCTGAAGAATTAACTGAAAGTCTGTGTTCTCAAACTTTGGGCATATAAAAGTGAGTTGCTTGAGGCAAGAAAACACTGACTTTATTTTTTGGGTTTGTTACATGTGGTTCAAGAAAATGTCTTATTCTGTTAGCAGCCCTTACTCTCCCCACCCCATTTTAGCTTTCTTTATAGTTTCTGCAGAAAATCAAAAGGAAGTTAACCAGAGCTTAGCATAGAACCTGACCCTTACTAAATACTCATTTCAATTCCACAAATAGGCATTAACACCATTATATTCAGGGCAATATATGCAGTATCAAGGTTACAACACAGCCCCATTTTAAAGAAGGCCCCACTCCTTTGGAGAAAACCAGGTGTGTATTATTTCCCTGCATATAGCAGAAACTCAGAAACTATTTATTTACATAAATAGTAAGTGTTCAAGCCCTGTGATCATATTGCATATTAAAGAAAGGACTCCCAGCCTTTTTCAAAAGTGAAAAGCCTATCAATTTTGCTCAGTTGTTGATCCATTCCATTCAATATAATAGGCAGATTGACTACAATAGGTCAGCTAATGGACAGATTTTCTTAAAGACCAAAATTGTAATCCAGTGCCCTACACGCAAAATTGCTCTAGAATGAATTCCTGGTTTTCTCAAAAGAAAGAAAAATCTCACATGGAAGCAAATAAGCATGGAATCCAGGATAAATAAGACCTCTCAGGTTAGCATTCCCAAAGAGTATTCAGGGGACACGGTCCCACAGTGTTCTGTGAAAGAAAAATTCAGTGGCTCATTAACTCATTAGTTGAAGCATCATAAATTGGAACCATCTGTACATAAACTCTTCTCACAACGACCCAATAGATTATATATTGGATCACAAAAACGTGAAAACTAAGGTTTAGAAAACCAAAATACTCCATCTTCTATCCAAAGGCCACCCACTAATTAGAACGGAAATAGAAGTTCATGTCTGTCCAATTTTAAAACTTAACCATTCAAATTCTAACCTGTCCCTCCTATTTCTGGTGTTCTCCAGGATGCACTTACTTTTCGAAGTTTATGTATTTTTTGTAATCAGAGAGAGAGACTGAGTTTCAATCGGTCTTCCCATGTCGAGATCTCCCAGCCTCAGCCTTCAGCTAACTAGGACTATAGGTGAGCTACCATGCTGGTCTGTTTAGGTTGGGCTAAACTGTACCTCCCTGTAGCCTCAGTGTCCAGCCAGCAGCATTTTGACAGCATGTGCTGCCATGACTGAGCTCCAGGATTCACTTTTCTTTTTTTTTTTTTTTTTTTCCTCTTTCTTTCATTAGGCTAGAGGATACATGTGCACCTAGGAGGGACTGAAAGAAAGAGAAGGCACCTCCCAATGGAACCTGGTCATGCCACAATCCGGTTTTCCTCCAGTTCTCTATCCCATCAGATCTTAGGCACATGTGGAGTGTTTTTCAAACCACTGGGGCTATGACTGGAACCCTAGTTGCTAACGTGGAATCCAGCTTCCTCTGCACAGCACTTAGCTACTGTGCTACAGGGCCAGCCCAGTATTCACTTTTAAATAATAAAAGGTTTCAAGAATTTTCATGGATAAGGATGGGTGAGAATAATTTTAGCATAACTTCTTCTTTAGAAAATTTGATAAAATGCTGATTAAAACTACAAAAAAATTTATTCATGCTAATCTTCCTCTGGTTTGTTTTTCTAAGTGTAAATATACATTTAAAATTAAAAATTTTAATAGTCCTACTTTATTTCAAGATTATAAAAACTACATGACAGTTTTTAGACTACTATTGTGAGTCAGTAAAAATACTATTGAAAAATCAAAATTCTTTTCAAATCTCACCATACATTCCAATAACTTTTGTAATAAGGTTAAACCAGCAGACAACTCAGGAAATCTATTTCTCTCCAAGTATATTCTGCTATAAAATTAAACATGGATAAACAATGGCAAAGTAGGCAGAGATTCCATGATGCATGAAAAGAGCTCAGCCATGGGGCCAGCAGGTGGTGTATGGTTAAGGCACTGGATTTCCACATGGCCAACTACAGTTCTAGTCCCAGACCTGGAGGCTTGAAACTCAAACTCAATCCAGGCACATGTGCATATGCCCAAATCCCAAGAGTAGAATGGAGGAGAAAGGATTGCAGTGTGGTCATCCCCCCTATGTGTGTGTGTGTGTGTGTGTGTGTGTGTGTGTGAGGGGGGTGATTTCCCATTTTCTCTCTCTCCATCTCTCTCTGTCTCTCTGGCAGTATAGAAAACAAACAAATAAACAAACAACAACGAAAAAAAACCTCTCTGAAAAACAGAAAGAAATGAGCTCAGTCAGAACAAAGCACAAATATATTTGGTAGTTGGTCTGGTCATATTGCTTAGTTTACTGATCATTTAGATGACCACAGTACACAGTGTATCTAGCCTCTCCGAAAACCAAACATTTTGTTCCCAATATGTCTCCTTTTGACCATGAAGTTAGTCCCTTGGTAGAGCAAGAAGCCATCTGAGTCAGGCAGAGATGCCTATTTTAAGTATAAAAGATTTTATCCTGGACTACCTTTTATCCAAGATGCTTGCTGATTTATTTGGAGACTCTTCCTTAAGGTTTATTGTTTAATTTTTCACGTGTGTGTGTGTGTATGGCATGAGTGTATATGGGTGTGACAGATTTTACAATTTTTGAGTTCCTTCCAGATTGCATAAATTCATTTTTTAAATGACTTTGGTTCCTTCATTTTCATACCCTGAAATGCAAGTACACCAAGCCTTCTGACTTTAATACCCTTAACCCATTTAAAACATGGTCCACCACGCCTGTCCTCCACCCTCCAAATTTATGTGCCTTCTGTCCCATTTCCTGTGCTTTTTTTAACTGTATAAGTTTTCTAAAGGAGCATCAAACATCTCTGTTCTTTTGATGGTATTATTATCAGCTTTTCATCTTTGTCTAATAAAGAACAGAGGCAACATTTTGTTTTGTCTTTTCTCATTTCTTTGTGTCTCCTACAAGTGGTGTTTTAAGAACTGCTTTGGCTAGCTTGACCTCACTCTTCTGAGGCTTTGTCACTGCAGTGCATGCTGCTTGGGAATCTGCTCCAGTTTCTTTTTATTCTTGTCAAATTCACATTTTTACTTCATCTTTTTCTTACATGAACTTGTGTTTTTCCTTCTCTCTCAATTTTCACTGGACCCAAAGAAAGTATTTGTGTGTGTGTGTGTGTGTGTGTGTGTGTGTGTGAAAATAAATAAATAAATAAAACCTTGTTATTCAGAACTCCTTTGTTCCTTAAGCTCCTAGTCTTGGTAGATTTCTTTGACTTTATATAAGTTTACTCAAGTCTGTTTTCTTAACATTCATTCACTGAAAGCAACAGCGAAATCTGTGAGCACTAACATCAGTAATCTTCCAAAAGAAACAGATAAATTGTTCTCATTCAGCTGATAACCCACCAATTCCCCATACATTCTCTTTTTGCAGTACTGTGCAGCAGAAAAACTTTAATGAATGTTTGAATATGACTAGACTAGCATAGAGTTACAATTTTTTAATATGACTGCACTTAAATCTATATTTAAATTATTCTTTCATTTTCTATCAAAAATTGAGTTGGATTAGAAGTATCTATTATCCCAAAGTTCTCTCTAGCCAGCTACCAACAACTCCCTGATCCCCACTATTAATGATTTATTCCCAAGAGAAATCACCCTCCCATCTTTGTTCGGCACCTACTGATCTCAGAACACTGGACCCAAGAAGAAGGCACATATTTTCTAAGACAGGCTCAGAAAACCACTTTCACTCTTAGGAAAAACGTTGACAATTATACTACAGAAAGCCACATCCAACTAAGAACTTAATAAATGTCTCTGAGGGGGCAGCAGATGGCATAGTGGTTACTTCACTGAACTCTCACATGGCCAACCACGATTCGAGTCCTGTACCCTGTGGCTTGAAACTCATGTCAGGCATGTGTGCATGCATGCCCAAGATCCTGAGAAGAGAATGGAGGAGGAGGAATGGCAGCATGGCCATCCTCCCTGGGAGGATCATTTCTCACTTTTCTCTCACTGTCTCTATCTGAGTCTCTCTCCAGTGAGTGTGCATGTCCTAAGGCAAAAACCTCTAAAAAAATAAGTAAATAAAATAAATATCTTTGATAAGGATTTTGAAGATTCTTAAATAGGAGGAAAGACTGGAGCAAATGAAAAAGAGTGGCAGAAGAAATTCTTCTGTGGTCAGGCTAATATAAACATAGGAAGATAGAATCTTAGGGCCTATTCCTATAAAAATGTAACAGCTAACATTTATAAGAGACTCTCCCACACAAGTGCTAAACTATTATAAGCGGAATTCAAAAGGATTCTGGGAAGGGAACCAGCAGTTAGCGTAATGGCTATGTCACTGGACTCCCACATAGTCGACTGCGGTTCACGTCCCGGACCCGGTGGCTTAAAACTCACGCCGGGCGCGTGTGCGTGTGTGCCCAAGATCCCGAGAGGAGAATGGAGGAGGAGGGATTGCGGCGTGACCATCCCTCGGGGGGGTGATTTCTTGCTTTCTGTCTCTATGTCTCTCTCTGTCTGTCTGGCGAGCGCACACGCCCTATAGCGAAAACCTCTCCTAAAAAAAAAAAAAAAAGGATTCTGGGAAAACAGAATTAAAGAATAAATTTATCTATTGGGAAAAAAAATACTAAAATTCATGCAGTTTTTCCTTAATATGCATTTGCCAGGAACCAGCAGATGACATAATGGTTATATTGCTGGACTCCCACATGGCTGACCACGGTTTGTGTTCCAAACCCAGCAGCTTGAAACTCATGCCAGGAACGTGTGCATGCATGCCCAAAATCAAAAGAGGAGAAAGGAAGAGAAGGGATTGAGGCAGTGCCATCACCCCTGGGGAGTGATTTCTTGCCTTCTGTTTCTCTGTCTCTCTTGCAAGCTCATGCACCCTATAGCAAAAAAGAAAAATGCATGTTGCGTAAACTTCTTGATGATCCTGTGTCTGCAGATCAGCTCTTCTCAGTGACCCAAGATCAAGGTATTATTACTATTCCTACTTTACAAAGGAGGAAACTGAGGCATGGTAAGGTTGAGGAAGTATGCTAACATTCAGCTAAGGTGGCTTTTAAACAGAGCCTTTGTGCTTGCTGGCTGCAGCTCATGAGCCGGTCCCACAGGGCTGGAACTTCCTCCCAGGGAATTTGCCATGCTTGTTTTTCCCCTTCCCCAAGCCTTCCTTGCTAAGCTTTCTCTGTGTTCCTGACCAGCTTTAGCCCTAGATCTTGGATTTCCAGATCATCTATCACTTTTTAATACCATCTCACCTAGCCCACCCTGGGCTCCCTTTGCCCTCTGTAATTGAAGAAAAGCCACTCTGCAAGGTCCAGAGCTCTTTTCAGCTTTGCGGTCCTCCAGCTGTCCAAGACACCTGGGTAGGGGCCAAAGCCTTCCCGAGGGTATAAGGAATAAGGGAAGAGGCCACACACCAGCTGGTCAGTAACTGGACAGACATGGCTAGAGCAGCTAGCAGGAGCTAAATCCCTCAGCCATAGACAAGTCCACAAATTCAACTGCACTGAAACTGGGCCATGAAATGTCACACAAAGGCATAAAAGTGGCAGTTGACCTCCAGGCACCCACAACTGACCAACTCCCTGCTAGGCTCTTCCTTGTCATTTCACTCACCTCCAAACAACTGACCTTGCATTTGACACACTGGAGTATTCTAGACATACGTCATAGTACTGCAAGAGCATTTTGTTGTATCATTGCCATCAAGGAAATGTGACTGCACCCTACTTACACAAGCGTGTCACGTGCACTCGTACACACACACACACACACACACACACAGAGCCGTGTGTGCTATGTCTCCCTTTTCCTCCTTTATGATTTTCCTTTAAAGTTTAATTTGAGTCTGTCTTTATAAAAACAATAGCATGATTCTTTTAATGCCTATCAATTATTAAGCATTTCCTCAGGTTGGCCCTATGCTAAGTACTTTATGTGCAATTTTCTCATTGAAACTTTGCAACCATCCTGTGAGAAAAGAAATTACCATTCACATTTTTCAGACACAGAATATTAAAGTTTGAAGAGGCTCAGAAACGCTCTGGGTCACTTGGTGATAACGAACTGGTGGATGTGAGATTCAGAGGCAGGGCCACTGGCCCAAAGACTCATGCTAGCAACTTCTATTCAGATGTATTTGGACATCTTTCTAGCACATTCTAGAAAATACTTACACTCTATGTTTTCTCCAGAACAGGGCAGCACAGCAATAATATGGGACAATACTTTAGATAAAAAATACTTTAGATAAAAATCACTTGCTCTAATAGCTCATTTTATTGGAATATTCCAATTTTCTAAGGAGAAAGGTAAAAGAGATAGTTGGCCATCTCACCTACTACCATTTGCCCCTCATACCCCCATAGGCCACCTTAGCTCCTAAACACAGACCAGTAGGCCAGACAGGCATTAGCACAAGTCAGACCCAAACTTCAAGGGAATGAGAAGGCTGTAGGAAAGAAAGAAAAAGCAGGAGAGGAAATGTGCTGATTTTTTTGGTAGGAGAAATTGCCCAAGTTGATGACTTTCTCCTTTGCAGAATGAGCACTTTGATCATCTTGGATGAGTTGGAGCAAGACAGGTTCCATTGATAAAAATCCCAGTGGTCTCCTTGTGAGAAACTCAGAAAATCATAAACTATTTGCAAGATTCTCTCACTCACGTTTCTTTCTCAGTGAGAATGAAAGCCCAAAATGCACACCTGTCTCTCAGGTAAACATTTCCAAACATTCAAGAAAAACAGAACATATTAATATTTCAAACTAGAGAAGTCTGAATGAGATCTTTCCAAGACTGAGGAAGGACAAGATCTATGTGAAAAGAAGAGAATGTCCCCTCCCACCAAAAAAACAGAATTTAGGGCCAGGTGGTGGGGTAGTGATAACACAACTGAATCCACATGGGGAAAGGCATGGGTTTGTATCCAAAAACCTCCCTGAGCATGCTGGGTACACACATGTGCCAATGATCATGGCTGGTTGAGGCTAGGAGGTGGATCACAGTATGAAGACCCCTTGGTGGTGCCTTTCTCTCACTCTCTCATGAATAAACTTTAAAAAAGAGAAAGTTCAGAAAATATTAAAGAGGTCTGTGAGGCATACCTAAAGGTGTTACAGGAAAAGAGGCCTCTGCTAGAAAGCACCTTTCACAAGTAACCAAAAGGTGATTCATGTGAAAAAGATTAACGTTTGGTATCGAGTTCATAAAGTCTGGGATGGCACTAGCCACTGGCCATTCCTACCTTAGTATTCAGAGGGTGCTGTTCTCATAGGCTCCAAGGTCAGATAGGGTAGCACAGAGGTGGTAGCCTGCCAAGACCTACCAAGGGTTAGCAAATGAGCAATATGATATGGGTACAGAGCTTTCCTTTTGCATTTCCTGAGCCTAGGCCTAGACAAGTACCCTTTGCTGACAAAGGGTCCTAGATATTGGCTTTAACCAAACTACATGTTCCTCAAAATTAGCTTGGTTTTGTGACTTTTTTTTCTTACTAACAGGTTTACACCAGAAAATAAAAGTACGGTCATCACCATACACACACAGATGCCTTTTGAGATGACTATTTCATCAGTTTAATTTTAAATGGCATTTACCGATTCACATTGAACAATAGGTAATAGAGGCTGGCTACTGAGAATCAAATATGTATTATCTTTTAGACTGATTTCACCCATAGGTGCAAACATGAACATAGAATTTAAATAAAAAGTCCAACATGATTACTTCTTTGTAAAAAATACTTCCCTTCATGTCCACTAAGATACTAAATCATATTTTAAAATAAGTTAGCAAGACCCTAACTTAATCGCAGAGAAGATTCTACTTCTGGATCTCAAGTGTGTGTGATTATTGATTCCCTGCCACGTGCTCAGGGTTTCATCAGGGTCAGTTGAGACATATCATTGCTTGCTACTCAAGATTTCTCATGCACCCTCGCTTCGGGCAATACGTTTGAAATTTACTTCAGTCAGTTTAAAGAATTTGTGAACAAGAAGTTTATATGAATTGTCATCACTCTTGAGCAACTGATCAGCATGAAAAACCCTGAACTGGGCAAGTCATGTCCATGAGACTGGCCAGGTGTCTCATCACTCGCCACAGCCACTTCATGAAAGTAACAAGAGCAGCTCTGGAAATTTGCTGATGGGCAACATTGCAGGAAGACCCCCAGTATCTCTAAACAGACTCAAATAAGAATGGACAGGTTAAATATGCATGTGTGCTAGATACTGCTCCATCAGCACCTCCACCTGGCTCCTTTTCACCCCAAGGGTTAGTTTGTTGATATAACTCACACCATGGTAAGAATGAAATACTCAAATAGCAAAGCTCAGATAAGGGACATTTTGCTGCAAAAGAGGCAGTTAATAATACCAGCTGCTTCAGTCAGAGGACCAGTGAATACTGAGAGAGAGAAGAGCCATGGAAAAGAGAGCAAGATACAAATGGGAACATAGAGGAAAGGGTTTGTGTGCTCCTGAAACATTTTCAGGTCATCTCCAGTTCATTGGATGTCTTTCTCTGCAACATAAAACAAGATGAGTTAGAAACCCCTCTTTTGCCATTGTAAGGGGCATTCACAGGCAATGAATGGGCATTTTATAGAGTACACTAGACCAAACTACTGACTCCTAGTTTTACACCAGCTAGTGCAATAGTAAATGGGAATAGAAATGACTACAGCTACAGAAAATGATGATTAATCAGGGCTGGAAAACCCCATTCTCTAAGGCTAAATTTTTTTTTTCTTTTTTTTATTGCCAGAGGGTTCACCAGAAAGAAACAGAAAGAAAACACCTTACAACAGGGCGTGTTCATGCCACAACTCCATCTCCTCCATTTTTCCATTCTATCAGAATTTGAGGCACTTACTCACACATGTCCTGCATGCTTCTCAAGCCACTAGCACGAGGATTCAGACCACTGTCGGTTATTGGGGACCCAGCTCACAATGCATTGGGTTTAACTGCTGCACTGCAGGGCTGGTCCAATCTAAAAATAATTCTAAATTAAACAGGCAGAGATTAAGAACATGTAGCATATAAACTTCAATATAAAAAAGTTACCACATGACCATGAATTAACAGGGTCCAGGGAGACATAGAGGTGCATCTGATAAGCCAAAAGAGGGATATCTTCTCTACCACTTCACCTAATGTGTATGTGTACATATAGGTATAAGCTCATTCCCCACCATGGCCAATCAGGGTTCAGGAACACCAGTAAATATACTGGTAAGAAGTCCTGGACTTGACGCCCAGACTCTAGATATACCAGCATTTATTTAATGTGTTTGTTTGATGTATGTACACATACCTTAATGAGTTATAAAAGGATAAAAAAGTCTTTGCAGCATGATATGTATGTGTGTACACACACACACACACACACGTACACACATATATATAGTAAACCAATTATCTCCTTGAAATTATTTCTTTCTTACACATCTAGGAGTTCATGCTTTAAAGTCTTAGATCTTTAAAGATCTTTGGATGCTGTCTGAATCTTGATATTAAGAGACCCGGAGGTGGAGAGGGGACTTTCCTGATTCCTTGAGAGGATAAACCAAACTCTCAGCACTCTTCAAAGCATTCATTGACTTGAACAGAGGCCATCACATTTGCCACAACTACTGAGAATCACGAAGTTCAACCCAAGTGAGTGCATGATCGATAATCTAGAAACAGTTTTATGAAGCTAAAAATATATATACCACAGAACCATCAGATGGTATAGTGATTACATTGCCGAACTCCCACATTACCAACTTCAGTTCAAGTCCCAGACCCAGAAGCTTGAAACTCACACTAGGCATGTATGTGCTTGCATGTCCAAGGTTCTGAAAGGACGATGGAAAAGAAGGGATTGCAGTGTGGCCATCCCCCCTAAGGTGGGGTAGTGGTGGTTCTTACTTTCTGTCTCTCTGTCTCTCTCTGTCTCTCCACCAAGCACACACATCCTATAGCAAAAATCTCTCTTGAAAGAAAAAAATGTATGGTAAAAAAGAGCCCATCTTTTCCTGAGAGAAAAATTAGACCCACCAAGGGGCCTAGTGCTGTGGCCAGGGTGGCAGTTTTGTCCCTTTATGGACCTCTAGTTATCTCATACAGTGACTTCCCTTGAGGTTCTTACAGGGGAAGGGTGAGCAGGGGGCTGTTTTATGGAAAGTGTCACAACCCCTTGTTGATGGATGACAACCATCCAGCCCAGGGATTCTCACACATTTCCACAGATGTACCCCTGGCAGAAAGGAACATCCACAGTAAGAGCTATAGGAACTGTGTCATTTGGAAAGGAGGGACTTCAAACCAAGTCTCTAGCATAGGATAGTGCTGTTCTAGGATGACTTTAGAACCATCTGAGAGGTTTGTTTACAGCACCTTCAACAAGAGCATATTTAAGCAATCTCTCATTTTATTGAGGTCTGAAATCACTGCAAGAAAAGCAGATTTTAAAAATCCCATAATTACTCTGTCATTTGATAGAAAGTGGATGAATATGGAAGGTATACTGAAGCAAGCCAAGCTATGAAAGAGAGACATTGTATGTCTCCACTTAATATATATACTGACTGTCTGCACTCTATGGCAGAAACTGAAAGATTAGAGGATATGGAAACATGGGAAATGGTTATGGATATTGGAGACATTGTGGGAAGAGGGTGGGAGATGGAGGACAGTGAAAGAAAGTGAATCAAGAAGAAAAACAGAGAGGCAAGATATTTAAGGGAAACAAAAATGACACAAAAAATCATCTGTTGATGATAATGTGTATGATATCTTCAACTGGACTGGTGTGAAGTATATTCATGTTGGGTTATTCATTTTACAAGCTTTAGTGATATACAATGATTGAATGTATGAAATAAATTAAAATAATTTTTAAAAATCCAATAATTAAACTTTTACACTGGCTCAGAAATTCTGTGGCCCAACCCTGTGTTTTTTAACATCATCTCGCAATGTGAAGATATTATCTGAAAAAATACCTTCTGCTTATAAACTTTAACTTTTTAACCAGTGATAAGTTAATTCAGAAAGCACAGCAATTCTCTAAGGATTGAAGCTAACAATGAAAAGAATCTCTTTTCTCTGCTCTCCTTTCCCCCTGTAGTTCTGGGCTTCACTATTGTGCCGTCTTCTACATGAATAGCCATTCTTACTCCGTCGAGGTCCCCAAACATCCCTCCAAGAGCCCAGAGGAAAGGTCATAAGTACTCTTTATTCCTAGGCACTAGTTTTTCTTTTCTTTCATATTAAAGGGAAAAATCCCAGCCTGGGATTGCTAGCTTTCAGATTGGGAAAAAAATGAATATTCATTAAACATATCTAAAGTTGGATTACTAATTTAATAATTTTTTTTCTTTTTTTTTTTTTTTGGAGAGGTTTTTGCTATAGGGCGCGTGCACTCGCCAGACAGAGAGAGACAGAGAGATAGAAAGCAGGAAATCACCCCCCAGGGGGGATGGCCACGCCGCAATCCCTTCTCCTCCATTCTCCTCTCGGGATCTTGGGCATGCACGCACACGCGCCCGGCGTGAGTTTAAGCCGCCGGGTCCAGGACTCGAACCGCAGTCGACTACGTGGGAGTCCAGCGACATAGCCATTACACTAACTGCTGGTCCCCTAATTTAATAATTTTTAATGTTTTTTTTTATTTTGAAGCTTTCTCTTGTTTGGGCTAAATCCTAGGAGGTAGTATAATATTACAAATCCTTCAATTTCTAAAGTCTCTAGTGCCTATTCCAAATCAAATGTTCAAGTTAATTATACCTCCTAGCTCCCATTAAATATGAGAAATTCTTTAGAGAGACTGTTATTTGAGTAAAACTTTTTGGAATTGGTTCACTGGACATATTGTCCTAGTTCCCCTGAGAAGGGACACACATGTGTGAGGCAATGAGCGACTGCCCAGAGCTTATGTAATTATTCAGCAATTTGTATATTGCATTATCAAAATGGCATAGCTGCCTCAGAGGCTAACATGTGAAAGTTTAATCAGTACAGAATACAGACTTTAAAAATATCGACACAGATTTGGACAAGGTAAAGAGGCCTTCAAAGTGATAGACTTAAGATTATTTCAGTTTTATTGTATGGAAAATGGAGTGTAATAGAAAAGGTCCATTTTAAAAGGAATCTCCTACATTTACTTGGTGTTAAAAATAAGGATAGTTTCTTCTATTTAGAGCATGTAAGATACTAAACAAAACGGAAGGGCTTCCTTCTTTAGTCAACAAAGTACATGTATAAAAATGGCAACTTATAGTTGCAGAAGTTCAAGAGGCAAAATCACTTCTCAAGCAGGAAAGCCCATCACAGTGCACTGGGTGTAACATGTGCTCTTCTGCTCAACTCACCCACCCACCCCCCAAAGACCACCTAATTCCACACTTGGGCCCAGTCTGGCCCAGCTTGGACATCCACTCTGGCCAGGGCGAATCCCAGGGAGGTATTAAAAGGGCCAAGGAGTGTGTCATGGAGGTGTGGGCAGATGTGGAACCATGAGCTGGGCAGGTGTTCAAAACTGTGATAGATGAATAAGACCAAATACTGGTCTTAGGAGGTGGGAATCTGAGGCTGGAGGTGGCTGCTTACTTGTGGGGTGACCATAGGGAAACCATGTAACCTACTTACCTCCAGTCTCCTCACTGACAAACCATATGTTGGTAATACTTGTGTTTCCTACCTCACCACAACAGAACCAGGGACATAATTTCTGAGGCACAAGGCAATGTTCAAAATACTTAAGAATTTCAAGGTGGCCATGGCAGACCATTAAACCAAGTGCAGGGCCCTGCTCGGGGCACTCTACTTAATCCAAAGATTATTCTGATATACAACTAATATGGAGTCATGGGGAAATTTGGGCCCTTAATCTGCATCTATTGCATCTGATCTTCAGTTCTGGCACAAGCTGAAGCATTTCTATGTCCTCTTCTGCAAGCTCATCATCAATTCTCCCTTACACTGTCTTCCACTCACCATCTGTCCAGACGAAATCATGTATAGTTGCTTTGACCAATTCTCAGAGAAAACCATGCTCAGACCTCTAGCTCAGATACTTCAAAAGTTGACTATACTTCCTTTCATTTATTAACCTTATGCTCCTGCTAGAGAGAAAAGGAGCACTGAAGTAAGAACCCACAAACTCAAGTACCATGCTCAGTTCTCCTACTGAAGCCGTCATAGCTGGTTACCACTTGCTGCTTAACTGAACACTGAACTAATTTGGCTCGTGTGCCCCACCCCCAAGTATCTAAATGTAATCTTGTCCCTTTGCCATGGTGATGTACAGGTAACTAAAGGCACACAGATGGCGACACAGCAGTAACACAACACTCTGCAAGACTGACCTACATGGGAAAGTTCTAGGTTTGGGTGAAGAGACCTCCCTGAGTATGCCAAGCACACATAAACCCACGATCCAGGTTGGCTGAGGCCAGGGGTGCATCACAGTGTGGAAACCTATTGGGGTGCTGTCTCTCGGTGTCTCTCTCTCTGTCTCCTTCACTCATAGAACAGGTAGATAAATAAACTTGCAAAAAGCTGTGGAACCAGACAGTGGCACAGTAGTAAAATACAACACTCTGTGAGTTAATCCCAACATGGGAAGGTTCCCAATTTAAGTCCAGATATCTCCCTGACTTTACCTGGCACACACACATGCCCACGACCCAGGGCTGGCTGAAGGCTGGGGTGGAATGCAGCATCAAGGCCCTGTTAGGGGTGCTCGCTTGCTTTCTATCTATGTCTCTTTGTCTCCCATACTCATGGGAGAAATGTCCTTTGATCATTTCATTCCTACACATTGATCATTATATTTATAGATATAGATATAAATATATAGATTATATAGATATAGATACAGATAAAACCACTGGAGGAAAGGAGTCCCCTGTGCCAGTTCAGATATGAACTGGTTGGGTGATTTGCCCAAGGTCAGATAGCTTCCTGAACCCAGATCACCTGTGCCCAACCAGGTGTGCTTCCTGCAGAAGGGAGGTTATCTCAAGGCCTGCATGTCTTTATTGTAGCTGAGGAATTCACGTTGATTTGGTCCATACTTTTGAGGAGAAAGGCATAAGGAGAAAAGCACAGCCCTGTGCACAGCTGGGAAGAAGCCCTGACAAACCTCGCTTCCTTTTCATCAACATCTCGCTCCCCTACATTGTTCTCAGCATTGTCTGCACTTCCCCGTTAGTCACGGTGAGTCAAGAGCTGGCAAGAGCCAGCTGCAGACATGCCCCACTGGCCCCCGGGTGCTACAGCCTCCTCCTGGGGCCCAACCACCACACTGCTCTCCTCAGAAGCCCTCAGGAGGCTGGGCTCTGCAGACCAACAGGCCACAGGGGACCTCTCCAACCACCTGTTATTGTGACCATGCACAGCCTAAATCAGCTTGTTTTGATCGAAGTGTTCCAAAGAGGAAATCAAGCCTGTATTTATTAAAAAAAAAAAATCAAGGCAAGGCTGCTTGCCCAGCCCCATCTTACATGTTTGGGATTCACTGACCTCTCCTTAAAACCTACTGGAGATGTGAGTGAAGAGCACTTTGCCCACAGCTCATGCTATCTTCTGGTCAGGAGGTGGGAGGCAAGAGGGGTAGCTGCTTTACGTAGCTCTTCTATCAACTGTAAGGAGCTGAAAAGTTCTGGGAGGATGTGAATGGCTTGCACGTATTAGCTTTGTACCTGATGAGAGAGAGAAGAAAATTCAAACTTACATAAGTACATGCAACAGAGACTTTTCATCACACTCATTAGTAGTGGTTTTACAGGTTGAGTTGTATCCTCCCCAACAAAGTGTGTTGGAGTCCTAACCCCCAGTACCACAGAATGTGACATTATTTGGAGATAGGATCTCTCTTTTAATTTTTGCTATTGAACACGTGCACTCACTGGAGTGAGACAGAGAGAGATAAGGAAAGTGAGAAAGTATCCCTCAGGAGGGATGAACACACTGCAATAACTTCTCATCCATTCTCCTCTTGGGACACACACACACACACACACACAAGAAAAGAAAAACAGCATGTTTTCCAAGCCACTGGGTCTGGGACTCCAACCATGTAGTCAGCCATGTGGGATCCAGCCACCTTAACCACCATATCACCAGCTGACTACTTGGTCCTAAATCAGTAGTCCCCAAACGTTTTAGCACTAGGATTCAGTTTCATGGAAGATAATTTTTCCGCCAACAAGGGGAGGAAGAGGATGGTTTCAGGATGATTCAGTACATTAAATTTATTGTATGCTTTATTTCTATTATTATTACATTGTGATATATAACGAAACAACTGTACAGCTCACCATAAATGCAGTATTTGCAGCCACTCACCAGCACTTGCATCACCACCTCAGTTCCCCCTCAGATCATCAGGTATTAGATTCTCATAAGGAGCATGCAGCCTAGATCCCTTGCAAGTGTAGTTTATAGTAGGGTTCACACTTCTATGACAGTCTAATGCTGCTGCTGATCTAGCAGGAGGTGGAGCTCAGGTGGCAGTGTGAGAGATGAGGAGCACCTGTAAATACAGATGAAGCTTTGCTCTCTCATCTGCCAACTATCTTTTACTTCATGGCCCTGTTCCTAACAGGCTATGGACCAGTACTGCTCCGTATCCAGGAGGTTAGAGACACCCGCCCTAAAGATAGGATCTTTATAAAGGTAATCAAGTTAAACCAATACAACGGGGTGGGCCCTAATCCAATATGACTGGTATCCTTACAATAAAGATGAAATTTGGAGACACACAGGGTGAACCTGATGTGAAGAGAAAAAAGAGTTCTACTAGCCAAGGCTACCAAGCCAATCACCAAAAGCTATGGGAGAACGTGGAACAGATCTTTCCTCACACTCAGACGGAACCAACCCTGCTTATATCTTTATCGTGAACTTACAGCCTCCAGAAATAGGAGACAATACCTGTCCATCCTTTAAGCCACTTAGTTTATGGTACTTTGCTACTGCAACCCTAGTAAACAAATTCAGGAATGTCAGTACATTCTGTCAGTACAGGTCCCTAGCACAGCCTCTCTTCATTTTAGTCTTCTCCCAATCCAGGCAAGCCTGATTTCTTCTGAGCATCCAGACTTCAGCTCATCTGACACCTGTTCACAGCCTTCCTGACCACTCGAGCTGAACAACAGCATCCCCACCTCCTTTGCTCTATCCCATTGCCTGGTTTTTGTCTCTTATCCAGTTGTTCATGCCTTTAATGGCTTTCTCTGCACCCCTGTATTGTAACCTCCTTGAAGGTAGGGTTCCCATCTGTCTTGATCATAGCCAGGGATTATACTGGAAGCTGAATAACACATTCACTAGATGAGAGCACAAAAAAGTTAGGAATAAGCCAGCAGGTAGCATGGAGGTTAAGGAAACTAGATCCCACATAGCCAACTGAGCAGTTCAAGGCCCCAGGCCTGGTAGCTTGAAAATATACTACACATATGTGTCTATGTGTATGCGTGTACAAAATCCTGAGAGGAGAATAGAGGAAAAGGGGTTGCAAGTTGGCCATCTCCCCTGGGGTGTGCGTGTGGGATGTGATTTCTCACTTTCTCTCTCTCTCCTTCTGTGTGACCCTGATGACTATACACACCCTATAGCAAAAGCTTTTAAAAAAAGGAAAGAAATTAGGAATTGGAGATTTCGTTTCTTCATTAAGTTTATCCAGTGAACATTTATTAAGAATATATGCATGTGGGGCCAGCTGGTAGCATATTGGTTAAGGCACTGGACTCCCCCATGGCCAATCACAGTTCAAGTCCAAGACCCAAGGACTTGAAACTCACACTGAGCACATGTGCATGAATGCCCAAAATCCAAAGAGGAGAATGGAGGAGAGGGGATGGTGGCGTGGCCAACTCCCAGGGGTGATTTCTCACTTTCTTTTTCTCTGTCCCTCTTTGTCTCTTTGGTGAGTGTACACACCCGATAGCAAAAAATTTTTTTCAGAAAACAAACAAGAAAATGTGTAAGATACCTAGGGATAAACCTAACTAAGGAAGTTAAAGACCTTTACAAAGAAAACTATGAAAATCTTTTAAAAGATATTGAAAGTGACATAAAAAAGTGGAAGGACATCCCATGTTCCTGGATTGGAAGAATTAACACAGTCAAAATGGCAATTCTACCCAAATTAATCTCATATTTAATGCAATTCCAATCAAAATACTAGAGATATTCTTCACAGATCTAGAAAAGACAATCATAGAATTTGTCTAGAATCATGAAAGACCTCGTGCCAAAGCAATCCTGCTTAAGAGTGGAGTGGGAGGCATATCACTCTCTGATCCCAAGATATACTATAAAGCTGTGATAATCAAAACGATATGGTATTGGCACAAAAAAAGACATGTGGACCAATGGCCTAGAATAGAGACTCCAGAAATAAACCCCAAAGCTTACAGCCAATTGATTTTTGATAAAGGATACCAAGCAATCCATTGTGGGGGGGAACCTCTTCAGTAAATGGTGCTGGAAAAACTGGGTATCCACCTGCAGAAAGATGAAACTGAATCCCCATCTTTTACCATTAACAAAAGTCAACTCAAAATGGATCAAAGATCTGCACCTAAGACCTCAAACAATAAAAATACTAGTGGAAAATACTGGGGAAACTCTGGGAGACACTGGAGTAGTCTTAAATAAGACTCCCAAAGCACAGGCAATAATCTTGAAAATAGACAAGTGGGATTATATCAGTCTAAGAAGTTTCTGCACAGCAAAGGACACAGTAACAAATGTGAATCTAAAACCCTCAGAATGGGAGAATATTTTTGTAAAATATGCCTCAGACAAGGGACTGATAACCAGAATACAGAGGGAACTCAAGCGCCTTACATGAAAAAAAAAAAAAAAATGTTTAACCCAATTAAAAGATGGGAAAATGAGCTGAACAAAAATCTCTCAAAGGAAAACATACAAATAGCCAAAGAGCATATGAGGAAATACTCAACATTCCTCATCATTAGAGAGATGCAGATTAAAACTACAATGAGATACCACCTAACCCCGTCAGAATGGCAAAGATTGAGAATATAAAAAGTAGTAAGTGTTGGCGGGGATGTGGTGAAAAGGGAACTCTCCCAGGCTGTTGGTGAGAATGTAAACTGGTTTGGCCACTGTGAAGAACAACATGGGGGTTCCTTAAAGATCTACAAATAGAACTACAATTTGATCCAGCAATCCCACTTCTAAGTATCTACCCAAAGGACAGGAGAATGCTCAGTCAGAAAAGTGCTTGCACATCAATGTTTATTGCAGCATTATTCACAATCGCTAAGATATGGAACCAACCCAAATGTCCACAAACTGATGAGTGGATTGAAAGAGTGTGGCACATATACTATATGGAATACGACTCAGACATAGAAAACAACAAGATCCTGGCATTTAATAGAAAGCAGCTGGATATGGAGGATCTATTGCTGAGTGAAGCAAGCCAGGATATGAAAGATATGGTATGTACCCACTTAATATATATTGACTATCCACACTTTATGGTAGAGATAGAAATATTAGAGGGGCATAAAAGCAGTGAAAATAGTTAGTGATGATGAAGACAGTGTGGAAAGGGGTGGGAACTCAAGAGGGAACTCAAGCGCCTTACATGAAAAAAAAAAATGTTTAACACAATTAAAAGATGGGAAAATGAGCTGAACAAAAATCTCTCAAAGGAAGACATACAAATAGCCAAAGAGCATATGAGGAAATACTCAACATTCCTCATCATTCCTCATCATAAGAGAGATGCAGATTAAAACTACAATGAGATACCACCTAACCCCGTCAGAATGGCAAAGATTGAGAATATAAAAAGTATCCCTTACTCCATAGAACCTGCCTATGCACAAATGTGCTTATGAGACCATCAGGTTGGAGCAGAAAGGATAGGTGTTGCCTTTGTCCCCTTCACTTCAGCCTTTGATCCTGTGCTAAGAAAGTGCTTTTGGTCTTACAATCAGAGGATTCTTTGTTGATCCTAGCCACTGTTCATTCATTCACTAGCTGTGTGAATGTGCATGGGTTTTCTAAACAATCCAAGTCTGTTTCTTTCATTTCTGTCATTTAAGCCACCCTGTTTGTGGTACTTTGTTAAAGCAGTTCTACCAAATAGACAATGATCCCTACCTCACATCATTGCCATAGGAAGCACATATATGAAAGTATGTGTAGGGACCAGCAGTTAGCATAATGGCTATGTCGCTGGACTCCCATGCAGTCAACCGCGGTTCAAGTCCTGGACCCGGCGGCTTAAACTCACGCCGGGCACATGTGCGTGTGTGCCCAGGATCCCGAGAGGAGAAAGGAGGAGAAGGGATTGCGGCATGGCCATCCCCCCGGGGGGTGATTTCTAGCTTTCTGTCTCTCTGTCTCTCTCTGTCTTTCTGGCGAGCGCACGTGCCCTATAGCAAAAATCTCTCCAAAAAAAAAGAAGAAAGTATGTGTAAAGTGCCTTTTCTATAGTAGATAATAAATATCAATTGAATATGAACCTTTCAGTTCTATATATGGACTGGGCATCTTTTGTATAGACAAAAATCATCTTATTTACAGCTTATTGGCAGTCAGAAGGCTTTGCCGATATTAACGTTAATGGGTCACAAATTATCTTGTTGAAGGAATTTGAACGAGAAATGAAAGACAACCCAGAATTGGTGTGGGAGTGGTGTGAGGAACCCAGGAAAACATTTTAATAAGTTAAGGGGAACTGCACCACAGACCAAGTCCTGGGACTCCACTGGGCCACAGTCTAAAGAACAGCAGCGTGACCCAGGTCTTGAAGTTGATGAGAGGAGAGTGGGTCCTGGGTTCTACTGCTTTACCTGAAAACTAAAGGGACTTTTCCTACAATGATCAGAAACATTTAGATTGAGTTCTGACTTAACTTTGACAGAATCAAAAGGAAGATAAGAGAAACAGAACTTCTAGAAAGGTTGGCCTCCAATGCCATGAATTTAATGACATTCCCAAAGAATCTATACTAACCAGGCAGCCAATAAAAGGGTAAAGTAGAGGCTGAATTGGGGAGCAGAAATGAAGTATCATTTTGTAATTAAGCACATTACCTGACTGGTAGCATTGCCTTTATTTTATTTTTTTTATTTTTAGAGATATTTTTTGCTATGGGGTGCATGCTCTTGCTGGAGAGACAGAAAGGGAGAAATCACCCACCCAAAGGGGATGGCCAATCCCTTCTCCTCCTTTCTCCTCGCAGGATCTTGGGTATGCACACACACACACCTGGCGTGAGTTTCAAGCCTCCAGGTCCAAGACTTGAACCACAGTCACCCATGTGGGAGTCCAACAACGTAACCATTACACCATCTGCAGGTCCCAGCATTGCCTTTAAAACACTGTCATGTGACCAAGAAATCACAAGTTCATGACTTCTGCCTATATACCCTCAAATTTCCTATTTATACACAGTTTGCGACCCCAGTTTCTCAAATTGCATTATGTTATTGAAATTTCTCCATAGGCCTCCTGGGTAATATGTTTGCGACAGTGGAAAATAGAGCCAAAGAACAGAACAAACAACTGATCTAGTCTCTAGGCTACAGCAAAGGTTCCTATTTGGAGCCTGAAGGTTTCGTCATCAATGTCAGAGAGGCCTTACCAGCCTCTGACTTTTAGTTCAATCAGCTAGACAGTCCTTACTGTTGAGATATAAATTTTTTAATCCATGAAAATGGATTGTAAATTATCTGTAAGGATTTTATTATATACAAAAGGTAGTATAACCTACTTCTGGATAATGAAACAATTGCCTCTCTGGGATGCCATATTTCCCATTACAGTGATAAGGAGTCATCACTGGGTGGAGAAGCACTATTGCAAGCTGGTCACATAAACTACACAAGCCTGATCAATATACTTGCAGAGCAGAGATGGTCTGTCCTGACATCATCAGGGCTCCAGCTCTGGCCCAACTTGCTCACTTGCAACCAGCACCCATGCAGATCACAGAGGAAGGATTTCAACAACCAACTTTCAAAGTATATAATGCAAATGACATACATTTATGGGCCCCCAAATTGGAACACCAGGAAAGAAATCAAGTGCTTCTTCTGAATGTCTTGTTGGTCCTTGTGGTCTTAGCAAAGATAATAAGTAGGAGATCAGCAGTTGGCATAATGGCTATGTTATTGGACTCCCATATAGTCAACCGCGGTTTGAGTCCCCGATCCAGTGGCTTAAATTCACACCGGGCATGTGTGTGTGAGCGCCCAAGATCCCAAGAGGAGAATGGAGAAGAAGGGATTGCAGCATGGCCATCCCCCCTTGGGGGGTGATTTCTCGCTTTCTGTCTCTCTGTCTCTCTCTGTCTATCTGGCGAGCGCACACACCCTATAGCAAAAACCTCTCAAAAAAAAAAAAAAAAAAAACCTATACCTGTTTCTCATTTGCAAACAGGATAATGATCTCTTCCAACCTCATTCTTAAATGAGGGAGAAGGATGATAACGACATCCTTTTCAGACTATCAGAATGCTATAGAACTCTGTCATTGACATTGCCATCACGCACCAATGAGATTGATAAATTGCATCAAGATAATTAAATATTTCCCAGTGGCTTTTTCTGAAAATATTTGCAACATGGAAATAAAGCCTCACAGATAAGCTCCGAAGTACCCGATTGTAAGAGGCTTTTACTAGGGTCAATATTCTCTCTAGATTGACATTGCACTGTTCATCATGAGCAAGAATATTGGCCATAAAACCAGCTTTTCTTAATTTAATTTTTTCCAGGGGGCACATACACTTACCAGAGAAATAGAGAGAAGAAGAAAGCATCTCCCCAATGGGGCTGAGTCACCGTGCAATACCTTCTCCTCCATTTCTTCATCCTTTCAAGATGTCAGGCCCTCACACATACATGCCCTGTGTGTTTTTCAAGCCACCAGGGCTGGGATTTAAACCACAGTCAACTTTGTGGGACTTAGTTCCTTAACCACCAGGCCACGGGCCGATCTTGACAAAAAGCCATCTTTATACCCATATAGCTAAAATAAGCTACGTCATCACCATTAAAAGCAGAGTACAGATAAAATGAAATAGTTGAAAATAATCATCTATTAGGTTGTCAGGAAAATCATAATGTATTTTTTTGTTTTTTCTATGCAAAAATGTGTCATAACTTTCCCGATGACCCAACAGATTGCCTTGGATTTATTATTTACTGAGTGGAAGAGAATAATTAAAATATTAAATATTTAGATAACAAGTCATTAAATCAAGAATAAAAAAGCAAAATCAGTAAGTAAAGAAAGGAAAGAAACAACAACACTAAAAAGCCCTGAGAAAGGATAGTTATTTTAAGAAAGTATAGGTATAGCTCTATATAACTGTATTTGTTATTCTTTCATAAACTATTAAAGTCACTCTTACAGGGCCAACTTGTGGCCCACATGGCTGATTGCACAGTTCAAGGCTCAGATCCAGTGGCTTAAAAAGTCACACCAAGTGCCGTGCGTGCACGGCAAAATTCTCAGGGAAGAATGGAGGAGAAGGAACTGTGGTGTGACCATTCCCTCCTGAGGGGTGATTTCTCACTTTCCTTCTCTCTGACTCTCCTAGCAAGGGCGTGTGACTGTGTGTGTGTGTGCATGTACATATGCATGCATATGTGTATATATGTGTATATATATGTGTGTGTGTGTGTTTGTGTGTGTGTGTGTGTATGTGTGCGTATATGTGTATATATATATAGTCACTTTTGCTCAGAGTACTAAAAAATATGTTCTGCTCTGAAACTCTCAGCTTCTCTGAAACTCTCTGCTTCAATCTGATAAAATCATGTGTTCAAAGAAAGTAGGATACGGGTAGATGTGGCCACAGATTCTGAATTTAGTATAAATTATTTCCTTACTCTTACTTTTCTCTATTCCCACCAAAATTTATTTTAAAAATCAAAATACCAAGTAAACTACCTTACAACAACGGCCCTAGTGTCTCCAATACTTGCATTTTATTGGTCCTAGGTCTCCTACCGTGATCTTCCAGGGAAAAGGCCTCAGTGGTCTAGTTGTCCTTGCTTGACACACTAGCCACAGCTTTCACATATCGAGAGTTAAGGCCACATGTAAGTAGGTGTTCATGAAATCACTGTCAAAATACCCAAACTTGCATTTTCTGAAAGCGGTCTGCACCATAGGCCCACCAGTTTCTGTAATCACATCTCCTGCTGGCAAGACACCAGTCAGAATATATTTTAAGAATTCAAAGGCTACCCTGTCAAAGACAAACCAGCTTGACTCTGGTTCCAATATTCAGATGTGGAGCTGCCAGTTCTTGGTAGTCCTGGAGCACACTGAGCTAGCTGCCCCTAGGGACAGTGGCAGGGGACCGACTTTTCTATGGTTCCTCAGCCACAGGAGGAATCAGGCAACTGCCTGATTTTGCACAAGTTTTCATTTCCTCCCCATGTATATCCTGAGGCTTGAAGGCCCTGTTGTTCAGGATACAATGTGAAGGAGGAAGTTGAGCTCTTTTCTCTGTGACATGACCCCTTTCAACTGAAGACTGACCAGCAGAAATCCTGGCCCTAGCCTTGGGTTCCTTAATGAGTCAGCTTGATTTTTGTCTTTCTGACATGTCTTCCTGGGCACGGGCTGGGATGAATGGGTTTCACTTCTTCAGCCAGGCTTAGTCCTGGCAAAATTTTTAAAAATGAGTCTTTTATTTATTTATTTATTTATTTATTTATTTATTTATCTATCTATCTATCTATCTATTTATTTATCTATGAAAGAGTGGACATGGGAAGGGAAAGAGAGGGAGGAGAGAGATGGGTATTTTTTAAATTATTAGTCATGATTGAGATCATGTGCACACTCATGAGAGAGACAAAGAAGCAGGGAGAGAGAGAGAGAAGCACCCTCGATTAAGTCTCATCACACAATTTCTTTTCCTTGACCCAGACTATGGGCACAGAAGCACACCTAGTGTGTTTCCAAGCCAACCTAGGGATCCAAGCCCACAGTTGGCCATGTGGCTTCCAGCACTGCATTTCAGTTTTCTATTGACTGTGGCACTAGGCTGGGCTTAGAGAGAGGTATTTTTGACAGAGTATCTTCATGTCATGATCCTCCCACCCTAACCTCCTAATTAGCTAGGACCACAGGCATGCAACACCATGCCCAGCCTGTTTGGGCTGTTCTAGAAACCAAATCCAGGTCTCCCATGTGGACTCACCATTGAACAGTGGTGCCCTCTTGCTTATACCACCACGACTGGGTCAAAAATAAACTTTCTATGATGGCCCTGCATAGCAAGAGGCAAAGCCACTTACTTCAGACCATAGGAAGTGGCATGGGGAGGTAACTCCAAGAAAACAGGCACTTTGAAAGTATGTGTTTATGTCTGAGTTGCTCAAGAAATAATTTTTATGGACATGCTACAAAGGTCATGCCATAAGCAGTCCAGCCTGAGGAAGGCCACCCTTTTCCCTTGCGTAAGTCCCCAGAGTCATGTTACTATGTTCCTTTCGAGGTGCCCCAGCAAACCCCACATAGAGAAGGCAAACCATACCCCATTTCACACCAGGTCTCATTTATGGTCACCTATCCTCCCAGCTGAGGGCCCTCAAACTCCATAGTCACTAGAATTAGGTGAGTGCTCTGCAGAGTTAATCATCCTGTTTAATTTGAAACCTCCCTATAATTGCTCCATCAGCCTATGTTATTTTGGGCTTCCTTTTTCAACTACATACTTTAAATCCAATTTTCACTTACATGAAGAGTTGTTATGAGAAAACTCAGATATGTAAGAATTTTTATTAGCATTTTTATTTAGCTCACAAGTTTGCTTAGAGCAGAAGTTCTCAAGAGTGTTCTTTCAGCACAGGAACACCAGCATTACCTGGAATTTGTTAGAAGTATAAACTCTCAGCTCCTCCCCCACCCATCTAAATTTTAGAAACTCTGAGAATGGGACCCAGCAATGTGTGTGTGTGTGTGTGTGTGTGTGTGTGTGTGTGTGTATAATATGTGTATACAAATATGTGTTTAAACAAGACCTTCCATTGGTTCAGCTGCATGCTCAAGTTTGAGAACAGACTTAAAAGAGAGTTCTCTTCACCATAGTGGGTGAAGACAAGTATTGGGTTTTTTGGAAAGTCATGACACATTTTTGCATAGAAAAATACATCATGACTTTCCCAAAAATACATGTTAGACTTTCCCTAACATGAGGGGTTTTCAAAAGTTAATGGAAATGTGTATTATGGGAAAAAAAAACCTATAAATGAATTTTTAAGTATTTGTACCAAAATAAACATTTTTTAATTCCATTTTTCCATGAACTTTTTGAAGTCCCCTCATATGTACACACATATGAAATCTTAAAGTATCATATGAACATAGAATAATCTTTCCCGTTAAGCAAAAGCTATCCTTTTTCTGCTTAAGTAAGAAAAGAAACATAGGGTAGAATTTCACCTCATGGATATTCTTCACATTTGTTTCTGTTGGAGCAGAGTTCTTAACCAGGCAAATAAAACAGAGCAGAAAACTCCCTGGGAGATGTTTTAAACACCTCATCATTTTGGCAAAGGAAGACATATTCTTTACCCCTCAGTCACCTCTAAGCAGCCGTATAAGAGTATATAATTCTGGTTAAACAACTCAATCAGACAGATGTAGAAAGTGGATCCACCCTTCCAGTGTTGACATCAGTAAGACCATTTTCTTTTCTTTATTTATTGCCAGAGGGTGCATATGCTTGCCAGAGAGAAAGAGAAGGAAGGAGAAAGCATTCTCAATGGATCAGAGTCGTGCCACAACTCTACATTTCTCCATTCTACCAGGATTTGGGGCACTCATGCACGTGCACCTGGCATGTTTTTCAAGCCTTTGGGACCAGAATTTAAACCATGGTTGGCCATTTGGGATCTAGCTTCCTTAACCATTAGGCTGCGGGTCTATTTTAAGAACTTTTCTTTTTTATTTTTAAGATCCAATAAGAAAGTAACTTTGTGAAAATGACAACCACTGGAGGTCAGCAGGTGGGTAGTAAAGGTGCTAGATTCCCACATGGCAGACTGTGGCCCGAGTAACGGGACCTGGTGGCTTGCTTTCTCACTTTCTCTCTCTCTCTCTCTCTCTCTCTCTCTCTCTCTCTCTCTGTCTCTCTCTCTCTCTTACCAAATAGTATAGATGTCAAATTCTAGAATTAAGCAGACTTGAAAAGACAGTGAGGTATGAAGAAAGAATAGGCAAAGGGGCTGGCTCCAGGGCACAGTGTTGATGCACTGCTCCTGCACTGGATCCCAATGGCAACTTCAGTTTAAATCTCCAGCCAAGTCAGCCTAAAACACTAGGATGAGTGTGAGTCTCCAAGACCCATCCAGCTAGAAGACTGCAAGAAGGGAGCGCTGCATGACCAAATCCACTGGAAAGTGCACATGTACACTCTTTCATGTACACACACATGTGCTCTATTATGAATTTTTTTTTAATTAAGAAGAGGTAAAGGACACATTACCTACATGAACCCAACTCACCCTGTGCAAGCTAACATTTCATAAAATTTTTTTGGATTTTAAAAACTCAATCACATGGGGGCCAGCAAGAAGCGTGGTAGTTAAGGCAGTGGACATGGCTGACCATGTTTGAGCCCGGACCTGGTGGCTTGCTTTCTTACTACCCCCACCCTGTGTCTCTCTGTTAAAATTAAAATAAATAAATGAATAAATAAATGTTAAAATAAATAATTCTTTAAAAAGAAACTCAACCACATGGAATCTAAAACAATATGGTATACATACTTCTCAGGAGCCTAACTGAAAAGAAAAGAATAGCACAAATGTACAAAATTGGGAATGGGAAGAGAGTTTCAAAAAATTTATTCTATTTATTTGTTTTTTAACTGCAAGAGGGCACATGCACTCACCAGAGAGACAGAGAAACAGAGGACACCCCCCACCCCCCTACAATCGAGTTTGTTCACACCACAATGCCTTCTCCTGCACTTCTCCATCCTGTCAGGATATGTGGCATGTATGTATGTGTACTAGGAGTGTTTTTCAAGCCATCAGGGCTGGAATTTGAGCCACAGTTGGTCACATAGAATCCAGCTTCCTTAATGGTTAGCCTACAGAATCAGGTTGAGAGTTATTTTATTACAAGAAAATTATGGGTAAGTCCCTGTTAATAATTCTGACATCGATAATTTGGGGAGCTAATATGTATTGCATCAAGAAGTAAAACATTCTAAGAGATACATAATTATGAAAAAAAATAGCACTGCTTTGGTGAACAATCTCCCCCCAAAACTCTGAACCGGTTGGTTCTATAGACAAATCCTCACACCTTTTTGAAAAAGAAATAGCACTTGTGTTATATACATTTGGATAGAAAAATGTGATAAACTGTTCTACTCATTCTATGACCCTACTATAACACTGACTCTGTAACCCAACAAGGAGAATACAAAATAGAAAGTTATACATCAATCCTATTTATAATAAGATATTTTAAAATGTACAAAAAAGGGACCAGCAGTTAGCGTAATGGCTATATCACTGGACTCCCAAGTAGTCGACCGCAGTTCTAGTCCTGGACCCGGTGGCTTAAACTCACGTCGGGTGCATGTGCATGTGTGCCCAAGATCCTGAGAGGAGAATGGAGGAGAAGGGATTGCGGCATGGCCATCCCCCCTGGGGGGTGATTTCTCACTTTCTGTCTCTCTGTCTCTCTCTGTCTGGTGAGTACACATGCACTATAGCAAAAACATCTCAAAAAAAAAGTACAAAAAATAATAACTCTAATATAGTTACACAGCAGAAAATAATGAATGACCAATATGGCTCATTTGTGAATGTACAGGTGGCTAAATATTAGCAAATCATTTATATAATACATCACTTCAAGGGCACAGGGAAAAACATAATAGATGGCAAACATTTAGCAATTATTTCTGAATTTAAAAAAGAAAAGGAAAGTAAAAAACAAGTACTTAGAAAATCAGCATTCAGGGCCAGCAGGTGGCATGGTGGTTAAGGGCACTGGACTCCCACATGGCCTACCACGGTGCCAGTTCTGGACCTGGTGGCTTGCTTTCTCACTTTCCCTCTCTCTCTCTCTCACTCCATCCCTTTCTGGTCCAATTAAAATAAATAAATAAATAAATAATAAAGTTAAAAAACAATTCTTTAAAAAATAAGTAAATCGAAAGAAAACCAACATTCTAAATAATGTTTCTTAGATAAATAGCAAATGTTTTAATTAATGGACATGCTATGGATGCCCTCTATAAATATTAACAAATACAAAAGAGGCAAATTAATACTAATTTGCATAACTATATTTAATATTTATATTATATGTATGTGTATGTATATATTCTAGCTAATGCTATAACAAAACACATGCATGTAATTGGAAAGAATTAAGATTTCCTTCCACTGTATAATTGCCTATATACAAACAAAGCAGACATGCATACATATATGTTAATAGGGACACAAAATAAAAACTCAATAGCTTTTATGTCTATATGTATATAAACACACACATTATATACATCTCAATATATGTATACATGTATAATACATAGCATTATATATACATATATAAATACACAGGGAATTTTGTGTGTGTATATATATAATTATATAATACATAATTGTTAAAATTATATAATTCACAGCAATACAGAAAATACCTACATATAACCTTAATGAGAACTGTAAGAGATATGTAGAAAAATAAAACTTTTCTCTTTGACATAAAGAGAAAACAAATAACCATGTAACTGCTAAAAAGTTGTCAGTTCTTCCCAAAGAGATCCATACATTTAAAGTATTTCCAAACAAAAGTCCTAACATTTGAAAACCAATTTTACACTCCCAGAAAAAAAGAAAAAAATGCTTTGGAGAATTTTGAGATGCCAGGTTAGAGACTCCATTGTGAACTACTCAGGAAAACGCCCAGAAGAGCTTCAGCCTCATCGGGCAATGTTTCCTAGCGTGTAACTTTGGACAAACAACAATTACCAGCACTAGCAACAAGGATATAGTGCACAATTCTAGAGCACCTGGCCAGAATCTAGAGGCATTGGCAGGGGCTCAGGTGTGCCACCAGTAATGAGAACAGCTGGTGCTTGGTGGGGAGCAATCGTGGGGCACAGAGGTATCCCTGAGCAAGTCGTCCTCAGCTGGTCCTGGCCATCACAGCGCAGCTGCAGCAGTCCCATTGGAAAGGAAACTGAGGGCTCAAGAGCCACAGCCTGAGGCTTCCACGTAGAAGCCACTCAGGGGATTCTAGAAATGGTGGGAGAAAGGATCTCAGAGCCAGAGCATGCTGCTTACAAAAATTGGAGAGAACCATTGGTTGACCAGCACAGGGAACTTGAGTCGAGTCTTGCTTTTCAAATTTGACCAGGTAGCTATTGTGATGGTAACTTCTATGCCTTTGAAGAAGGAGGGATGAAGACAGTGACTCCTACCGTTCCCCCAAGCACTGACATTCTGTACTATGACATCGGCAGACTGACAAGTTAGAAAGAGAATACAGACTGTCACTGCCCATCTCCAGGCGGGCCTCTCTTACCCTGTCCATAGGCCAAAATGAATGCCAAGACATGGAAAAGAGCAGAGTGCTGGCTGAGTCATCAGTGGGCTGGAATAAAGCTTCCTCAGCAGGGGTCCTGGCTGGGCTGCAGCTCTCCTAGTGGAGTGCAAGTACCTCTGGCACATCAACAAGACCACATTCTTTCCCCCACGAAGTCACTAAAGAAAGTCCAGGAAGGGAGCAGGGGGCATATGAGGTCTTTGGTTCATTATTTGAATCCTTCCGCATTCCTGAGACTTCAGGGCTCGACTGCAACTGAAATTCCAGCCCTCCCCTTCTGCCCCTCTCAAAATGCTGCATACAGGCTGAACACCCTTCGTCTGAAACCCTGAAATCTAAAATACTCTGTCACCTTCGGGCTATGTGTAAGAAGTGTATATGAAACACAAATGAATTCTGTGTTTAGACTTAGGTCTCAGCCCTAGGATACCGCATTATGCATTTGCAGATATTCTAAAATCCAAAACTATCTGAAATCCAAAACACTCTGGCCCCAAGCATTTTGGATAAGGTACGTTAAACATGTGTTTCAATACCTCATTCAAATAGTCTTCTGTGAAAAGAGTATTTCCCAACTCTCTCCTTCTCTGAATAAAGGCAGCTCTATCAGAAGTTATCACTCTGAACCTCACATTCCCTGGCACTTTGCTTATCTCTCCAACAAAGCACTTACTTTGCAAAGAACTTTCATTCTTGGTAGTTGATTCAAGTTTGTAGACTCGAGATTCTTTTTAGGAGCTGGGACCATCTCCTCTTTTGGTGCCTGGGATACCAGTTTGCTCAACAGATATGCTGAGGATGCTTCATAAATATTTTGAAATAAACTTAATTCCTACTCTGCCTGTCCTTGAGTTGTAGAGGGGAAGAAAGTTCCAGTTCTCCAGGCATCTCCTTAGGACCCTTGGGACGCAAAACGGTTAAATTCTTGTGCATTAAATAGCTGCAGAAAAGAAGCCAACACTCAAGTTTCCTGATTTTCACCTGATTCTGCTTGGTCTGTCTTCTTACAAAAATGCCAAAGCAGTCACTCCATCAGCTCGCTCCAGTTCTGGGTTCATTCCTAACACTTGCCAGAGACCAGTGTAATTTAATTTTTCTCTGACAATATGATATTCACACAAAAATTCTTGAACGTTTCACACTTGCCAATGTCTGAACATGGATTTCTTTCACACTCTTTTATTTTCTTCTGGAGGCTTAGTTTGGCAAATTCCACCATCTCTTTTAGAAAGAGTGCTATCTTTGCCAATTAAAAAATGATTATAAGCCAAAATTCCTTTTTCCATACACACATACAGATATAGTATACACACTTCATGCACAACCCCACAGAGTCTCACGGTGGCCATGGAGGGTGCAGGGGGGGAGGACATTGGGCCTCTCCCCCTTGCTAAGGCGGTCAGCCCAGGGGCACCAGACATGCCAGGCTACTTGTCCTACAAGGGCCTGACACAGCCTCTTGTAAGGAGCCCAACCTAGGCAGGTTAGGGATGGGGGACGCATCTGAAGAGCCTTCTACTTCAGGGATCTTGCTATTCCACTCCTTAGTTTTAGCTTTCCAGCACATGTGTGCACATGTGCGTCCACACACACGCATACACACTGCCTTGTGCCTGCTAAAGAGTCAGAAGGCTATCCCCAGCCACAGGACAGCCAACATCACGAGTTGCAGCTGTAGCCAGGATGGTCCCGAAGGAGAAAAGGATGGAAAGCAGTTCTTTCAACCAGAAGGCTTGCCTCTACCACACCGGCCCCAGCCTCAAAGGGTACACAAGTTTCTGATCCAAGCAGGTGGGAAAATGTACATGTATGTTGAACAAATTCTGGCACGAAAACCAAGTAGACCCTTCATCTCCTGAAAGTTATTCAGGACGGGGTGGTGTAGACAATTCACTCCTTCCTGGGCAGAGGTTCTGCTGTATAGAAGGATGTAGCACAGTGTACAAACTCACTCATGTGCAGGGTCTGGGATGGAAGACGCAGGCCCACTAGGCAGAGGATGGCCATGGAGTCATTTCCAGTATTTACTCACAACTCATTCAGTAGCTACCCTGACATCAAAGAAACAAAAAGTCATAGTCGTGCAGGTGATTAGACACAAGTATTTGTACAGAACAACAGCGTATGACAACTGAAAAATGATAAAATAGCAATTTAAAAAAAAAAAGAAAAGTAGAAAGGAAGGAGGAAGGAAGGAAATTTCTAAACCTCTGCTATATGCTGACATGAGCATTCTGGTAGAAAAATCGGAGTCTCTTGTCTTGAAATAAAATTAGCTGTATAAAGCAGGGAGAGGCAGAGGTGGCCCTGAGGTCCCAGGCTAATAGCAGTCCCCATAGGAGCTTTCTGAGAAAGAGACAGCTTTTACCCGCCAGTGCTGTGGAAAGACCCAAAGGGCTCTTCACATCACCAGCTCCTAACTCCCTATGGATAGCATTGTGAGATGATCACAGGGTTTGGAGACCAAAGCTACAATACTGCATTCTTATTCTTTCCTTCATACATGTATGATTGAAAGCAATTTCCTTCAACCCCTTTGAATCCAGAGTCACATAAGTTGTGACCTAGGGGATGCAGGGTACAAGACAAAAAAAAAAAAAAAAAAAAAAAAAAAACTAAACTAGAAATGGGGAGTTGCTGATCAACAAGCAGCAAAACAATTCAGTGAAGTAAGATGAATAGTTCTAGAGATCGGTTTTACAGTATTGTACCTATACTATATTATACACTTAAACATAAGAGGGTAGATCCCATGTTGAGTGCTCTTGAAATAAAATAAATAAATAAAATCAGTTATATAGCAACGACCAAAAAAGTAAACTGGAACCAAATCTGAGTAGACCAGTTTGCCAGACATGGAACACCATAGCTACCCTCCTCTGATTATTATACTTCCTAAATAGATGGCTACTCATTTTCTCTTGACTCAACAACATAAAGATGCAAGAGGCACACTGCAGAGCCTGCCCTACAGCTGCACCGCTCAGCAGTACCCTAGTGATGCCAAATAAGCCAGGTTCAAAAAGTCATTCGCCAGACACTCAGGCGTATTCTCCAGGAGGAGGCCTGATTTTCTGGAACAATCCATATTCATCTCAGCAATAACTGGGATGACTCCAAAGGCCCCTGGCAAACCAACTGAATGTGGCAGGTGGGGCCTTGTTGCCTTTTTTTTTTTTTAATCAAAGTAATTTATTAGGCCTAGGGTTTTTTTTTTTTTACACAGATTTATTGACATGTCATTGACTAACAATAAACTGTGGCTATGAACGTATATAATTAGGAAGTGTCAACAAATGTACATGAGTATAAAGCCCCACCAAAGACACCCATCTCCTCACCCCTGGAGCCCAAGAATGTGTCATCTTCCATGGTAAAGGGACTTTGCAGGTATGATTAAGTTAAGGATCTCGAGATGAGAGTTTCTCCAAAGTGGTTGTGTCGCTCTACATTCCCGTCAGCAGGGCGTGAGAGCTCCAATTTGTCCACACTTTTGCCAGCATGTGGTAGGATCATCTTTGTAATTTTAGCCATTCTAACAGGAGTGTAGAGCTCCTCATTGAGGTTTTATTTGCATCACCACATGACTAACAGTGTTGAGCTTCTTCTTAAATGAAGGGTCTGTTAAAATCTTTGGCTGGATTATTCTAGTAGTCCCAGTGTAATCACAAGAGTCTTCATAAAGGAGAGGCAATAAGGTCAGATTGTGGAGAAGATGAAGTGACTGCAGAAAAGAGATTTGAATGATGCAAATACAAGCCAAGAAATGCAGGTGGCCTCTAGAAACTGGAAGAAACAAGAAAAAAAAATGCCCTCTTAGACACTCCATTAGAAACTATCCCTATCAATACCTTCACTTCAGTTGATAAGACTTGTATCTCTGACCTCTAGAACTATAACAAAATATATTTGTGTTAGGTCACTGAATTTGTGGTAATTTTTATAGCAGAAATAAAAAAACTAATAATATTTTATTAGCAGCATGAAACCATCAATACAATTGAGATAGTGAATATATTCATATAAACCTCCTCCTACCTTTATCTCTTATCCCCAGGTAACCACTTATCTGCTTTCAGTCTCTATAACTGAGTTTTCATTTTCTAGAATTTCATGTAAGTGGAATCATATAACAATGTACTCTCAGCATAATTACATTAAGCTTCATCCATTTTCTTTCACGTCTCAATATTTTCTTTTATTGTTGAATAGTATTCTAATGCATATAATTACCACAACTTGCCTATTAACCTGTAGATAACCATTTAGGTTGTTTTTCGTTGTAGGCTATTATGAATAAAGCTGCTATAAATAATCATATGCAGATTTGGGACAGTGTTCTGGGCTGAAGTGTATGCCTCAGTAAAGGATATGCAAAGTCCTCATTTCTACTTCAGAGCGTGACCTCATTTGGAAGAAACATTGAAGATGTCATTAGAGAAACAGGTCATCTAGAGCAGAGAGGGCTCCTAGTCCAGCATGACTGTGTCCTTATGGAAGATGACTACGTGAAGACAGGGACACAGGAAGAATGCCCTGTGACAGTGAAGGCAGAGAGTGGAGTTATGCAGCTGCAAGACAAGGAATGCCAAAGATTGCCAACTATCCAACAAGAAGCTACAAGAGGCCAGGAAGGATTCTCTCCTGCAGGTTCCAGAGGGAGCTGCAAGTCCCTGTGGAGCTTCAGCTCAGACTGCGAGCCTCCAGAACCATGAGATTCAAGCCACCCGATCTGAGGCACTTTGTTACAGGAGCCCCCAGGAAACAAATACAAATGGACATATGCTTTCATTCCTCTTGAGTAAATAAATACCTAGTGGATCATATGTGGAGTATAAGCTTAATTGTTTTAGAAACTGCCAAACTATTCTCCAAAGTGGTTGTGTTATCCCACATTCCCATCAGTAGAGCATGCCCGTTCCAATTTATTCACATCTTTGTCAGTACCTGGTAGGATCATCTTTAAAATTTCATTCATGTAACAGGAGTGTAGTGGCACCTCACTGTGGTTTTAGTCATGTGCATTACGCACCTGACTAATAGTATTGAGCATCTTCTTCACTGAGGTGTCTGTTAAAATCTTTGGCCCTGAGAACAGCAGATGGTGTAATGGTTATGTCACTGGACTCCCATATAGTCGACCGCAGTTCGAGTCCCAGACCCGGTGGCTTAAACTCACGCTGCGTTCATGTGTGTGTATGCCCAAGATCCCGAGAGGAGAATGGAGGAAAAAGGATTGTGGAGTGGCCCATACCCCTGGGGGTGATTTCTCGCTTTCTGTCTCTCTATCTCCCTCTGTCCTCTGGAAAGCACATGCACCCTTTAGCAAAAACCTCTCAAAAAAAAAAAATCTTTGGTCCATTTTTTTAATAAGATTGTTTGTTTTCTTAACATTGAGTTTGAGCATTTTTCATACATTCTGGATACAAGTCTCTTATTAATATATGCTTTGCAAATATTTTTTACCAGTCTGTGGTCTGTCTTTTCATTCTCTAACCAGTGTCAAAGAAAAATAAGCTACTAATGTGGGTGACATTTAAGGTGAGAACTTCCTGGATGCTTACCCAGTGCCTTTGTATATTATGATTTTCCAGCCTGGCTTAGGGGAACAGGCACGATCCCCAGCCCTTCTTCTATATCCTTTCCTGTGGTTCTTCCCCTGGCCTTGTGCAGGTTCTGCACACACAACTGCTGATTGATACTCTGCTAAACCCACTAGAGGGTCTTCTACAGATCACCAAGTGCTCTCTGTTTGTGCTTGTCTCCTCTCTAGTACTCTGTGCTGGGTAGCCCAGCCCTGTGAACTTGTTCTTACTGGACATTCAGTTCCATTTCCTCACCTTGGGGAATCCAGTCAGTTTAGTCAGTTTCACTTGCGGTCCCCCCATTTGTGCCATGATCTAGAAACTTTCTCAAGGCAACAAGCCAGGGCAATCCAAGGGCTCACTTACTTTGTGCTCCACTTCATAGGGATTACTGTTTGCCAATGCCTGATGTCCAGCATCCTGTCGATATTGCTTATCAGGCTGCCTTTTTTTTTTTTTTTTTTTTTTTTTTTTTTTTTTTACCAGTTTTAGGTGAAAGAGTAAACCCAGTTTACTGTTTCTCCATCTTGGGAGAGAGCAGAAATCTACTCTAGTATAATCTGATGTGGTGCTACCCATGCCTCAACATGGAACAGACACTGGCTTCTCTGGTTCTCATTCACTTCTTCAACAAACACTTACAGAACACACTTCTGTGCTCCAGCCATTGGGCTAGCATTCTGGAGATGCAGAAATGAATGAAACACCATCATTGTTTGGTTGGGAAGACAGATACATGAACAGGGAATTAGGAGATAAGGCAGCAAATGATTCCAAAGACAGGTTTAGGTGAGGGCAGCTGGGCTCTGAATCATAATGACATAAAATAAAATAGAATAGTTAATACTTATTAAGCCTGTCTACTAATGGTTAGAAAGTCCTGCCTTTCAGTGAATTCGAGATTTGTCTTTTGGAGACACTGAAAGTCAGTCTGCTCACTTTTGACTCAGCACTTCTTCCTTATTTGATTTTGGCCTCCGGAATGTACTCCTTTATAAAGAAACTACCCACACTACTCAAAGTCAGTGGAGAAATTCTTTGGCTTCCTTAGAAGACTAGATTGGAATTCAGTCATTTGCTAGTGTTGTGATCTTGAGCAAGTGGTTTAAACTCTCTCTGTTTCTGTTTTCTCATATATAAAATAAACCAGCATCATAATATTGTGAGGAAAACAGGAGACTGTGTATGTCCAGCCTTAACACTAGGGGTAACATACAGTACATTGTCAATAAGGATGGGAAAATCTTAATCTGATTAAGTTTCAAGCTTCTAGGGACATTTAAAACAAGCCTGCGGGATAAGGAAATAGGCCATCTTACCCCCTTACTGATGCTATACAGCATTCATCCAGCCAATTTCCACCTTACCACGTCCATAACAATTGGTACACAGAGATCATTGCAAGGAACATGCCCTCTCCTTCCTCATCCTTTTGTGGAGCTCTCGTGGTACCCAGGATAATGCTATAAGCACAGGAATCCTATTAAAGGTTTTAGCATTGAGTCGAAAGCATTCTGAGAATGCCAAGATTCCCAGCAGGCTTTCCTTGTTTCCTTTCTCTAATTTGCTGGAGACATAAAGAAGGGCATTTATTTTCTATATATCTTGTTTTTCTTCTCTGTTCTACTGAAACTCTGGTCTGAGCTGGTTTCTTAGCATATTTAGAAAAGCTGATGTGTGAAGAGTGATAGCAAGGCTCTTATGATGGTTAATTGTATGTGTCAACTTGGCCAGGATAAGGGATGCCCTGATAAAACATTATTTCTGGGTATGTCTATGAGGGTGTTTCTGGAACAGATTAGCATTTGATTCAGGAGACTGAGTAAAGATCTGCCCTCACCAATGTGAGCAGGCATCATTCGATCCATTGGAGACCCAACATCAGAGCTCCTGGTTCTCAGGCCTTCAGATTCAGTAACTTACCTGTGTTCCCCATTACCACACCATCATTCTCAGGCCATCAGGTAGCAGATGGTAGGACTTCTCAGCTTCCATAACTGCATGAGCCAATTCCTACCTTAAATCTTGATGTCTATCTATCTATCCTATTATTTCTGTTTCTTCGAAGAACTCTAATTTGACTAATAGGGTTCTATACCTGCCTCTTGTCTTTCTCCAAAACACCCATGCAGCTGCCCTAACTGGACAGAAAAATACAGTTCTCCAGTTCTTCATTCTATAGCAGTTTAAAACTGTGTGTACTCTCAATGCATTTTTTTAGTAAAATATAGACAAACATTATGTATATACACTTATGAGAGATCTTCAAAAACTTCATGAAAGTGCATACCATGAAAAAAATAAGCATGAGTTCAAAAAGTTTTGCACAAAAATTCAAACTTTCATTCTCTTTTTTCCACGAAATTTTTAAAGTACCCTCATACTAAGATTTATAACTATATGCAAGTACTAATATGTTATAAGTACTATAAAATGTGCATTTCAAATGGAAAAAGAATGAGATAAAAAGTAAATTCAAATTGAAGTTGAAATACTTTCTCTCTACTTTCAATTAGATCATCTGCACACCACTCTGTACTGTCTCAGAGGAGACAGAGACTTCTGCTCTGTACTGTCTTAGAGGAGACAGAGAAGTACTATGGAAAGTGGGAGTGGGTGTCAACATTTACAACACCTACATGTAGCAGGAACTGTGCAGGACTCCAGAGAAATTGTCAGGAGTCCCCATCCTACTTGTGCACTCTAGAACTGTGTGCCAGAACTTTTAAAAGCAAATCAAGGTTTTTCTCGATATGTAGCCCAAAGCTAAATTGTTTAGCCAAAGCTCAGAGTCTCTGTCTGAAGGGGTCCTAGATACCATTTCTCAGCAGGTTCCGATCAAAATGCCAGCTGGTATTTATTAGCATGATGTTAATTCCTTTGAGATGAGTCACCACAGAAATGTGAGGTCAGTGTCTTTGTTATGTGTCTGTGTACACTGGCATGAAATCTTTGGGGTCTAGTTTCTTGGCTTACCTAATAAAGTAGACCCTGGAGGTTTTTCTTGTCCCTCCAAAAAAAATTTGATGAATCTTCTCGTCCCCCATTCTACACTGCGTCATTTTAGGATAGCCATTACCCAGGAAGAGTGAGCACATAGAAAATGCTAATGTTACTGGTCAAGTGTAGATGTACTTTGTCCACACCCCCACTACCAGCACATACGAACACTCACATTTATATGTATGTACTCATGCGTACAAATGTCCATTATGTATTCACACATGCACATACTTGTGCATACTAGCAAACATATGCATACACACTCAGATGTAAGTGCACACACATGCGTACACACACACTCACATGTACACGCACATGTGCACTCACTGCCTGGCCCTAGGCTTTCTTCTCCAGCTGCCTAAGCCTCAAGGCAGAGAAGTGAGGAGGAGGAGGAAGACTCCAGGGTTTCATATTTCTGATAGACGGAGCTTGATTTGGGAGTTGCAACAAAAGCCGGAGATGCTGGTGTTCTGGCCAGTCTCCCTCTGAGAACACCCACAGCTCTGCAAGCTTAGTCAATAGCCCATTGTTTTCTGTGAAATTAAGAAGATAAGGAGCATAGAAACTTGGTCTAAAATGTTAAGGAGGCAGGCAGTTACTATCTTAGATCTTCACCAGCCAGGCTCCTGTCAAAATGTTTGCCATTCAAAGCAGATTGTGCCTGGAGATTTCAAATTCACATTCCAAGGCCCCTGTCTCCTGGGACCACGGTATCCTTCTTCCCCTTGCTCCAGCTCTGGTCCGCTCCCTTCCTCTTCAACCTCCCACCCCAAGACTAGCTTTTAGCTGCCCTTCCCTGGGGTACTCAGTCCCATTGTAGACTAGCCAGGAACCTTGGTTGGCTGTGTCCCCTTCCTTCTCAACAGCTGAGCTAACAGTAGGTGGACATGCTACTAGACCAAAGCCCAAGGAAGGCAGATTACTATGAAGCCAGAACTGAGTAAACAGAGCAGAGAACCAAGCAGGCATGGACAGGGGACCAGGAGATCCCAGCAACAATGTGAAGCAGCTACGTGACGTTGGGCAGGTCATTTTACTTCTCTGAGCCTCACTTCTGTAAAACAAAAGCTCCACTATTTTTTTTTTTTTTTTTTTATTTTTGACAAAGAGACAGACAAAGAGACAGATACCTTGACAGGGTCTTAACTTCATGATCTACTCCCAGCCCCAGTCAGCCCAGATCATAGGTCACTTGCATGCCCAGCATATCTCTGGACACAAAACCAGAACTTTCCCATGTAAGTCAGCCTTGCAGAGCCTGCATTACAGCTGTGCCTCCATTTTTTTTCTCTACTTATAAAAAATTATAATTAAGCAACTTTATTAACATAATCAAGCAGTGATTAATAGCCACGCCTATTATGTCACATCATAAAAATAGAAAATTACTACAGTACAGTATATATTCTCTGCCTGATCCAAAATATTTGGTAGCCAAAAACACTCTCTTTAAAATTCAGCAGCTTATCAAAAATTAAAACCACATTCTATTTAAAATGAAGATCTGTTAGCACAGAGTTAGACTTCAGGAAATATCAGTTTAGTGCAGTTTGAGAAGTTGCAGGAGGATGTGTTTGAAGAACACATCGAACATAGTGTGGTGGGTCCAGAAAGCAGCAGATTTAAAGCTTTTAAGCATAATTCATTCAACCTAAGTTGTCAGCAGAAAGATATAGTTTTTTTTTTTTTTGTAACTAAAGCTAACCCTACTAAATTATTGCACCTGATATTAACATGAATAGTAAGTGTAAAACTGTTTTATAATATGAAGTGAAGTCATTTACTACATTGAAAGATCTCTTCTCACAAGATGATAATCTATTAAGTAAAATTAATTATATGATATTGTCTAAGTTTCAACCTTATGCTATATGTATACAGGGTCCCTTCCAGCTTTCAGAAGCTATTCCACATCTTTTCGATATTCCCAAACCAGGAGAGAAGGCCGTCAGGAGAGTCTATTCTGAATCATAAGCCAACTTTGACTACATGAGTGAGGACTGTGAATCACTCTCTTCATGGAGCTTCATCAGTGGCCTGCTCACTAGCATAAGCCCTTCTCGCCTTGAATAAAAGGAGTGTTGGTCACAGGCCATAGCTCACTAAAATTCCCTCCAACTCAGTACTCAACAGCACCTACAGCACAAAGCCTAAACGTAGCTCCCCTGAAGCAAAAGCTTATCTTCACAATAAATGTTATTTGGAAGTCTCTGTGAATTAGAGGGACGCTCCTAACTCAGTCCATAACCAGGTAAAATCCTTGGTCTGAGAATCAGGACGCAAGTGAAACTGTGAGGAGTACGGAGCAATCTGAAAGTGCCCAAGCCTTCCCTCTGGTTTCCCTCGCATGATCTAAGAGGGCGGAAGAAGGAAAGCCTGGGCAGCCTGAAGCTACCAAGGGCTTGCAGAGGTCAGCGCGTTCTCTACTGGATTCTTCCATCTCTCTGCTGAAAAACCAGAAGGAGCTAGTCACATCAGGATCTGAAGCCAATACATTCCAAAGGAACAGCACGTCCAGAGTGGCAGGAAGCTCTGAGGGAGAAAGGTGTGGAGTTTTGTGGCTCAAAGTGAAGGGTCGTGGGGAAGGGGTATGTGGGTGTGTTTTGAGTGAAAGGGGGCTTTGAGCAAAAATGGGATCTGACATGTTTAAAAGCTTGCCTTGGGGATCAAGGGTAGTTGTGGGTAACCAGTTAAGAGGTTATCAAATAAACCAAGCAGGAGGCAAAGATGCCTGGGGTTAGATAGCTGTGAGGGAGTCAGGCCAAGCAGCCCTATTTGGGTAACATCACAAGGATAGAGGCAGTGAGACTTGCTTTCTAAATGATTTGATATGGACGAGAAGAAAAGAAGGCGAAAGGAGAGATCTGGGACTGGGGCCCAAGCTATTAGTCGGGGATGGGAGGGCTGACTGAAAAGGGAGAGACAGATAACTGGGTCAGGGTGGAGATTCATCAGTTGTTTTGCACCTGGGGAGTTCGAAATGCCTATTGTACATCCAGGTGGAGGGTCAGCAAATAGGTGTGGTATGGGGCCCAGGGCCTGGGGCCTGAGCGGCTGTATGACCAAAAAGAGCTGCAAACAAGGTAGGAGAGGGCAGGGGGAAAACAGTCAGCAGGACAGAGGAACTGAAGAACAAAGGGTAGACAGCAGAGAACTGAGAGACTTCCTGTGGAGCTGGAGTCTAATCACAAGAGAGATCTATATGGAACTTGGTTTTTTGTTTGTTTTATAATTTTTTTTTCTAATTTAACTTTATTTATTTGTTTATTTATTTGTTTATTTTAATTTGACCAGAGAGGGGCAGAGTGAGAGAGAGCAAGAGAAGGACAGTGAAAAAGAAAGCTGCCAGGTCCGGGACTCAAACCACAGTCGACCATGTGTGAGTCCAGTGCCCTTAACCACTACACCACCTGCCAGCCCTAGAGCTCTGTTTTAAGTCTTAGTAGGCTTGAATGACTACTTTGATTTGTTTCTTGAGTTCATTTGTTTGTTTAATGAGAAAGACACAGACTGATGGAAAGACAAGCTTCTTCGACAGAGTCTCATACAGCAATCACTCCCAAAGTTTTCCTAGCTAGCCAGGATCATAAGCATACACATGTGCCCCCAGCATCTCTAAGTCAACCCAGAACCTAAACCCAATCTTCCACATGGCACCAGCATTGCAGTGTTGAACTATTGTTGTTCCACCATGGTTAGGCATGATTTCTTTGTTAAGAATTATTTGTTTAATTTTACGTATTATTTTTCAATATGTTATGGGACACATGTACTCACCAGAGAGAGACACAGAGAGAGAAAGGGAGAGAGAGAGAGAATGTGAGAAAGCAAGTACTAAGTCCGGGACTCAAACCACAGTCAGCCATGTGGGAGTCCAATGCCTTAACCACCACACCACACCACACCATCTGCTGGCCCCCTGGGTCTGATTATTAGACAATTTTTTAGTTATTACTAAAATGAAAAGATAGGAAGGTACATTAAATACTTACTAGCAACTTCTTAGAGAAGGATTTCTGGAAGCATGGCCTTCAGATCACTGGAACAGAATTATAGGGATTGCTTTATTAATAATACAGATTTTTAGGTCACCCCCCACACACACACACACCAATTAAATTAGAATCTTAGGACTTGCATTCTAAATGAGCTTTCTAAATGAACATTTTTAACACTACAGAAACAAATGTATTATCTCCTCCAAACTGGGGTGGGGATAACAGGTATACAAGAAGGGTCAAAAACTAAAAGAAGTGGAGAAGATGGAAGACGCTGCAACCAAATTATCATTTTGCCAGCAGCAAATGAATATTTATTGAGCATCTTCTATGTACCAGGCACCATGCTAAACACCACACAGTATTATTCCCTTTAATCCCAAATCACTCAATAAGGTTAACATTATTAATCCCATTTCACCTTTGAAGCATCAAAATCTCAAAGGTATTAAGTACTGTATTCAACAAGTTTCAGCTAGAAGACCATAGGGGTGACAACTGGACCTGGGTCTTCTGGTTCCAGAGAGTTCAATCAACACTCTATACCACCCACCAACTCAGTGACTCCAGATCCATATGTAAGTCTCTTTAAGTTTCAGTATTGTGAACAGCATCGGGGCCAGCTGGTTGCAGCATCGGGCACCTCCTGAGGGCTGAAATGGATTTGGTCGATCTGCCCTGTAATCCTAAAGCATGCAGACCAAGTGGCCCCCAAGCTCTTGGGATATCTGCAGGTGATATGATTAAAATCACCCAGGGCAAAGGCCTTTCCTAGCCTAAAACTCAAGGTTTAAAGACTCTGTAAAAGCAGGAAGTCTGACCAAGATGAGCCTGAAAAAAAGAGAGAGTAGGAACCATCTGATGAATTGAAGGAATATTTTGATACTGGAATCTCCCACCACAGGGTAACCTCTCTATTACCTCCTCTCATTAGCAATTTAGATTCGGTGATGACTTAAACAAATGTGGAGAGCATGCCTTCAAAATTCCCCAACTGCAGTATCAGGGAAGCTATAATATCTGCCAAGACACCTCACACTGAGTGAAAATGGCAACTGATATGTATTGAACCCATACCATGCCTCAAGCACTATCTTAAGTGTTCACGTACATTATGACAGCAACCCTTTGAGGTATATTTTATTATTTTCTCTATTTTTCAGATGAGCAATTGAGACACAAAATTAGGCCTCTTGGGTAACAAACAGTAGAGCAAGGCTATGAGCCCATGTCATCTGATTATTTTCATGACCACTACCCCTTACTATAGCTTGCTTGCCACTGTGACCAGTTGTTAAAGACCTCCTGAAGACCTGTGTTGAGAAGGATCTGAGGTTGTATCACAGCTCAGAAAAGAAAGCCTTGGTTAATCCAGTAGAATGTGCTCAAGTATTGGATCCTGAGTGTTTGTGATGATGCTATAGCTCACGCAAGACATACAGTAACCAGCGTGGGTAGCTCACCGTGCAAGTCCAGAACAGCCCTACTACTATTAAAGAAAAATAAAACTATTCAATTATACCTGCTAAAGCACAGTAAGGCAGACTTTATTCGGGACCATCATGAGAGATATAGGGACCACTGATAATGGGGTCTTATAATGGAGAGATTTGGCTCAACTCCCAATATGGCTTGAGTAAGTGGGAATGTATAGCCAAGAAGGAGGGTAGGTATCTGTGGGTAGAATATTAACAAGAGGAAACATCAGGAGAGAGAGGGTTTCTGGCTAAACCAACCCAGCAGGATTCTTGTAGAAGAGAGGCTATGGCAATCAGACATTACCTGGGGGATGGTGGAAGATGAAGAGCCTGATCAGATATGGAGGGTGATCAGATATTGAGGATGATCAGATATGGGTTATGAAACTTTAGACACTGGTCAACCTTTATTAGAGCTACAATTTCTTGGGTATTTGCCCTGTATGTTAAGTGTTTTGCAAACCATTTGTATTTAATCTCACAATATTCCAGGGTCCTCACATCATTCAACTATCCGCACAGCTTTGGCATAGGTGAAGACTGTCCTTACACTTTCTTCACCTGGCTTCACCGATATCACCTTGTTTGTCCTCCCACCCAATAGGCTACTACTCTATCTGCATTCACCTCATGTGTGAAGTCATCCAGTCCCGAAGTGTCCATTGCTATTCCCAATGTATTTCTCTTCCTTGACTTCACTCTCTAAATCCCAATCATATATTTCCAACTTCCAACTTGACATCTCCACTTACATATCTAACAGACATATCAAATGGCTCAACAGCACTTTTCAACCTGCCTCTGCTTTTCTCCTGTCTCAGTAGATGGCAACTCCACTCTTGTAATTGTTCAGATCAAAAACTTGGTGTTTTCCTTGATCTTTTTCTTTCTTTCTCACCCCACAGCCAACCCATCAGAAATCTAGTTAACTCCATCTCATCTATAAAACCACTTCCTGTCACCTCCACTGCTACATTCTGGTCCAACCCTCCATCACCTCTCTAACTAGTCTCTCTGCTGCCACGTGCACAGTTTCAGTCTATTCTCAATTCAGAAGCCAAAATAATCCTTGTTAAATATGAGGCAGTTTGTGTCACTGCTCTGTTCCAAAGCTTCCAATTGTTTCTGAGTTTGCTCCAGGTAGAATCCAAAGTCTTTTTCATGGCCTAGAATATTTTACATGGGTTCAAAATAACTCTCTGTCAACTCCTTCTGTTCTCCCTGCTCATCACCCTCCAGTCCCTTTTCTGCTACTTTGGTGTCTTTACACTTGGAGTCCCCTCCACAGGGAAGAATCGTCCTAGGTCTCCAGGTGGCTCACTCAGCTCATTCAGAACAATTTTTTCCTGACCGCTCTATATAAAATAGTGATGGCTGTGTGTAGACACACATTGCACACACTCACACACATACACACACTAACACGCGCCACCTTAACTCTTTATTCTTTCATCCCACTTAGCCTTTTTTCACATTATTTATCCTTCCTTACACGTTATAAGTTTATTTGTTGATTGTTGTTCTTGCTTATTTTCTGTCTTAATCCATGAATATATAAGCTCCTTGAAAGAGAAATTTTGTATCTCCAGCATCCAGAATAGAGAATGCCACTTAGTTAGCTTTCAACAAATAATTATTTAATGAATGTATAAGCATAGTGTACAAATGAGGTAACCGAGGGCCAGAGAGTTTGGCTACTTTTCCCAAGATCATACAGCAAGTAATTGGAAGAGCTGGTATTGTAACCCAGGTCTTTCTGTCTCTCAAAAATCATGACATATAGGGGAACCCTGGTAAATCAAGCCCTGACCCATTAAACATAAATGCTTGAAGATATCAAATAACACATTCAAGGCCCAAAATAGCTACAAAATCATCCTGAGAAGCTTCACTACCAGAGTCACTATACCTAATGAACTGATGAGAGCAAGTGTCCCTTCTATATCAAAAAGTATGTCCTCACATGGTACTTCTCTGAAATGCCTGGAATTAAAACGGACCCAGCCCTTGTCCTTTGGAAGCTCAGCAATCTAGAACAAACACTGAGGCACACGGGGCCGGTCTTATGAGCTGGCAACCACATGGTCTGATTTTAGAGACTGGGAAAGCTAAGTCCAAAAATATCTACCCCTCCCAAATGCCACAGTGCCTGGAATTCCACCATTAGAGATATATTTTTGGGAGTTTAAGCACTATCTCTGGGTCTGAGTCACTTTGTTTTAATTATCTTTTTAAAAACAATACATACTTGTACTTAGGGTTTTTTTAATCCATTCTGCAAGTTCTTTTAATAAATTAGTGGATCTCATTTCCATTTATTATGACAATACAATTGTCTATAACAATTCTGTCATCTTAAACTGCTTTGTTTTTCATTTTTAACATGTCAATTATGTTTGCTTTTACTGCATAAACTAAAATTAAGTTCGAATAATGGTTACCTTCCCCATTTTAAATAAGATACTTAACTTCCTATTTCTCAATTAACTTCAGAAATCAAATAGCACCTACTACCTCCCCAGCTAAGAAAGATGAGAAAATTAATGATTGTGTAACTTCTCCCATTTCCTTTCTACCTATTCCTTCTTTTTCTATCAATATATGCTTTTTTATTATTAAATTATTGGATATTTTTCTTCCTTATGACTGTATTACTATCATTGTTGTTATTATTTTTAGCTTTGATAAGGAGTTTTATTTCTTTCGCAGATTTCTTTTTTAAGTCCAATGAAAATCCAAAAGAGGAAACAGTTACCAGAAACCAATGCCTTTGAATGAATTAAATGTTGAAATTATTTTTATTTGTTGTAGTAGAGGCTCCAAGGATGAAGAACAGCTAAGAGGAAAGAGACAGGGGAAACTCAAAAGGAAAGAGGATGAAAAGATAAGGAAATACACTGAAGGTAAATTTTACCTACTTTTCTGTTTTGTCTTTTGTCAAACATAGAAACAAGACAAGAACATATAGTAAACTAAATAAACATTCCCGAAGGTACCAGATTTCTGACGCTCTTTTGGTACAGAAGAGGACAGAGGTGAGACACAACTATATATATTATCAAAGCTCGGCACCCTGGGGGGTTGGCTGGGAGGCAAGAGGAGGAAGAGAAGCACTGAACTTTCCAGAGAGTCCTTCTGCAAACCTACTCCTTGACATCAGACTTCGAGAGCACTTCCAACTACAAACTCTACTGCATGTTGTATCTGGTCTGTACACACGCACACAAACACATACACACACACACACACACACACACTCGCTCTCCAGCCAGGTAGGCCCCTCACCGCAGAATGGAGCCCTGCACACAAAAACAACTGCTTCACTCTTAGTCCAAGCTGAATTCTTTTTGAAACAGCCATGAATTTCTTTATCTCAACCCCTTGTGAGAACACAGGAAACCCTGCTTCCCCAATCCTGAAATATCTGCCTCAGGAAGGAAGGGATATTGTCTTTCCAGGGCCTCTGTTTTGCTGTGAACCATTTCGATAGCCCACTTTGTAAATGCACTGCAAAAGCAAACCAATTCAGACTTTCCTTAGAAATGGCATGTTTAACAGATAATGTCCAAATCCATTTAAACAGCAGGAAAAAAGTTAGGCAATAAAACCAGTACAGATCTTGTACAAACCGGTCTAAACACAGTACTGGAGAGGTGTTTTGTTATTGTTTTATTTAACTTGGTTTGTTGACTTTTATTTCCTTATTTAGAAGACAAATCATTCGTTTTTGTGTTTTTTTTTTTTCCAACCACCTCGCACTATCTAGAGAATAATTAGTTAATTCACCTTCCACTAGGTCAAAATTAAATTTATTTTTTACACTTTATAGGAAATATATAATCTTTTAATTAGTTCTACGATACTTCATGATCAATTTTTGTAAATAAGGAAGCTAAATCAAGATATCTTAGTAGATAAATCTGATTGAATTAGAGTGCTCTCATGTTGACTTCAAGATTTCAGATAAAAATATTTGACAGAGGGGCTGGCAGGTGGCATGGTGCTTAGGGGCTCTGGACTCCCACATAGCCGACAGTGTTTTGAGTCCCAGACCTGGCAGCTTGCTTTCTCACTTTGGCTCTCTCACCTTGTCCCTCTCTAACTAAATTAAAAACAAATAAATAAAGTTAATTAAAATAATTCTTAAAAAAGAAAAAAAGATGTTTGACAGAGACCAGAGGTGGACTGGACCTCTGGCATTGTTTCATAGTGCCTGCATTCTGTGTTTTTGTAAGCAGACATGGTATTTATGGTTGACAACATTTTCTGGGCCATCAATCATGATTTATTTATATAATAATTTCAACTTTACGTATTTCTTCCATGAGAAAAGATACAGACAGACAGATATCCCCAACAGGGTCCTCATACCATGATCCACCACCAGCTTTAATCAGCCTGGATCATGGACACACGCGTGCACTCAGTGCTCATAGGGAGTTCCCAGGACACGAACCCAGAGTCTTTCTGTGTGGTTCCGTTGTGCTATTCATGCACCACCATCTGGTCCCCAATCACCCATGATTTCTAAGCTGGGCTCTGTTACTAAACATGCTCACACACGCTCAGATGGTCTTTCATTTCAGAGCTAAAAGCAAACCCATCTTTCTATAAAAAACAGTTGGGTTTCAGAAATGAATCTTCAAGGAAATCTATGTCTTGAGGTCACTAAATTCCAAGGTCATTTCTCTTTCAGTCTATCCCTAAGGACTCATTGCCACAGACCTAAAGTGTTGTTTGTACACCAAACAGCAGTGCAACTAAAAAAAATTAAAATTATGAAAGTTAAGCACCCTTTGCCTCCATCTTCTAAAAGTAACTACTGGTCAGTGTCTCTCGATTCTTAAAAACACTCTTCTTTTGAGTAGTCTCCATGTTTTTCAGCACCTTCCACGCTTGCACCCCAACTTCTGCTCCTTCCCCGCCACCTGGCTTTTCTCCCTCCTGTGGCCCACCCAAGTGGCCCTGCCTCAAATGTCCTCCAGCTCACACCGTGCTGCTGGAGCAGCTCCCTGAGGATGTCCCCATTGAGGAGCGTGAACAAAAAGAGCCTTTTACAGGATCTCCCAGGCACAGCAAGAGCGAGGCCGGCTTTGAGGAGCCTGCCAAGGAGGGCGAAGGCCTCGCTTTGAAAACGTTTCTCCAGTTTGCTGACTCGTGGGACTTGGCAAGCCCAAGGAACTGCGCTGCAGGAAGAAAGCCCCTGGACAGGCCTCCCCGGCCAGCACTCCCTGCTCTTTTCATCAGGCCCCATGTGACGCCTGTGAGGGAGCTGGCAATACTGCGGCCTGGTGAATGAAGACTGTTTGTCAGACCCCCTCCCCACTGCAGCCCATACGTCAAGACACACGCTTCTCGACTGCTAAATAATGGCTGAGAAAAGGACAGCAGTTTTCTGTGTTTGTAGGACATACAGGAGGGGCCAGGCAAGGACTGAGATCAGTTGGAGGTGAACAGTATAAAAAGGGAACTGTAAAAATCTACCTACTGCAGGAGACTGCTCTGCTCTGGGCAGCAACAAGGTCCCGTGATTCAGCTCATAAAAAATCACCCGCAGGGTAGCCCCAGTGGTATTTGGTTCTGCACTGCATGCCATTTCTTTATTGTAATTCAATTTCTTCCTCTGAAAATAAGCATGATAGGGCCAGTACCATGGTGTAGTGGTAACTTCCTGCTCAAGTGATGCCAGATCCATATGGAATATTGAGGGTTCAACTCCCTGGTTGACCTGTACATGCGGTATATGTGCACTCATGATCCCAGCTGACTGGAAAGGTTTGTGGGAAGATTGCTGTATGTGATTCTGTTAAGGGTAACTGCCTTTCTCTCCCTGCTTCTCACTCTCATGGAAGAAATAAATAAGGTTAAAAAAAAAATAGGCATAATAGACATGGCCCATGAGAGTCATTCAGTAAAGCCCTTTCAAAATCCTAAATGCTTAATTAACTGACCACCAGTAATGGGTGAATAATGAGAGTGAGAACTCAGGGGCAGCCACCTCACCCATCTGTTTATTTTTCCTGCCTTGGTTTAAAATGGCTCCAAGGCCCCAGACTCACAGCAGTTATTCCTCTTCCTGTGGCAGCCAGAAAGAGCACAGAGGACAGTGTTATTCAAGGTCATTTGAAGGAGGCAAGGACCTATCTGCCACAAAGCACCCTTTTGAAAATACAGACACCCAGAAGCAAGGATTAGGGCAGGCATCCCACACTGGAGGGCAGCCCAGTGTACCCCTTCCTGAGGTTTTAGAAGCAAAGAGAAACCATGATCACTTATAGAGGACAGAGTGACAAGTTAAAACCTTTCTGTGAATTTGAAAAAGGCATACCCTCTAGGTGGAAGAATTACAAACTCTCTGGGCAGACAAACTAGGAAAGGGGTGCCTATCCGGGCAATCCCGTTAGGACAGGGGGTCCTTTCTGTCTGGCTGAGTGTGGTCTGGAGTGAAGATCCATTCCCTGTCCCTCTCTGGGCACACTTGCACATACTCAGGGGCCCTGCCTTAATTGCATTTTGTTGCTTGATACAAACTGTCAAGGTCGAACTTGAAATTCTTCACAGGTGCAGGAAGGAACACCAAAGCATCTTCTTAACAAGTAAACAATGTTGCCTAATTTAGCTCTAATTTTTTTCTGAATGGCTTTGAAGTGGCAGTTTCTAGGGAAACCCCCAATACTCTTTAAGGGGGAGATCAAGGACTCCAGTATGCTGCAGAAAGTTACTAAAGCCATGCATCCATTCAGGCAGCAGCCCGAGGTCTACAGTGTGTGCGGGAAGTCTGCAGTGAGCAGAGAAGGGACCGGGAGGGGAGGGGGGGTGTCAGCACCCAGGGAAGTGAGGAGACCAACGATAGTGCACAGCAGAGTGGAGTCCAAAGGTATACCAAAAGTGCTGACAGGCACAGAGGACCGAGCAATTGATTTATTGCAGAGGCAAAGAAGTCTTCACAGAGGAAGCTTTGGGTGATGTGCTAAAAGAAGGGTTGGATTTCCATGACTGAAGAAGCCAGGCTGAAGGGAAAGCAGGAGGAAATTATAGAGCGGGCAGGTTAGTGCCAACAAGTAACACAACCCTTTGCATGGCTGACCCAACACAGAAAGGACCATGTTGAATCCAGTTATGGAGAAGCCATGTTGAGCTGCTAACAATTCAGTCCTGTAGAAATATCTATCAATTAACTAACCAATTATCTAGTTTCAGTGAAATGTGGAGATTGCTAGTGAACTAGAGAGCTATAGGTGAGTCCTTGACTTATTGGGTGGCTGTGGCAGAAATTCAGTCAGGACAATAGTTTGCAGACTTGAGATGCATCAAAATCACCTGAAGGGTGTGCTGACAATGCTGGTGGCTTAGTCTCACCCCCCATCCCCCAGTGAGTAACATAGATTCCTGTCACCCATTTATTTAAAAAATGGAAAAGTCAAGAGGATTCCTTTAAACGTTTAACTTCTTTCTCATTAATTAACTAAAAATACCTTCACCTGTTTACCTTTTAGCTAAATAATCTCTTTAACTGATTAACTGAGGGTTAGTTCCCACTGGTCAGTCAAAAGGTCAGTGAAATTAGCCTCAGGAGATTCTGTCTAGGAATGCAGAAGCCATTTTTGTTGGAGACAAAGATTGTAGAAAGGAATGACCGGAAAGAAAGGACAGTCTGAGCACTGTTGGCAAAATGGCTTAATAGTCGTGGGTGTCACTAGAAATTGTCATAGGGGGACGGCAGATTCTGTCCTTCAATCTTCAGAAAAGGAGGACACAGCTGGGAAACCTCAGGGATCCCAGAGCACAGACTCCCCGCCAGCCTCAGCAGGTCCAACAGGTCCACTGGCAGATAAACCCCAGTGATACTTCCCCAGGCTCCTCCTCAGGCTGCCCTGCTATTAGCCACTGACCCCCAACCTGAGTGACCTAAGCAGAAGCATTTCAAAGTTGACTGAGGCTTGCTAAGTCATCATAGGAAGGACTACAGAGTCATGGCTGGAAAATGGGAAAGTGCAAACATAAAGTGAACCTGAAAACCCTGCCTGTCATCAAAAAGCAATATCCCAAACAAGCTTAGAATTGAGGGCCAGCTCCCACAAAACCTCAGATAATTGGCACTCAGTATAAAGAGTCATTTAGGAACAATGACTGAAACACACACACACACACACACACACACACATACACGCACATACACACATCTTAAAAGCTGACTAGCAAAGGGCTAGAAAACAGAAAAAAAGAGGAAATATTTTCCTTTTATCAAAAAGTTAAATTAGGCCTAAACCCAACTGGCCTGGTTATGATAACCTTCTCGCCTACACAGGTAAAGTGACCAACCACCACAGGTTGTCTGAGACTCCCCCAGTTTTAGCAATGAAAACTCTGTCATTGGGAAACTTTCGATCCTTCATTCTGTCATTTCACTCTAAAAACAGAGTCTCAGACACCTTCTTCCTGGGATTGTTCACAAGGACTAAACTATAAGAGAACAGAAAGCACATAGTCTGTGGCACATTGCAAACTCTCGGTCCATCTTTGAGAAGAAACATTGACCCACAACCACAGCCCGCATATTCAAGCCCGGGGTACCCAGAGATGATAGTTAGAGCAGAGATGTGGACAGTGGTAGTTTCTGTAGGAAATATTCAAGCCCATCCCTGACACAGGTTGTGCGGCCCCTGCTCATGGTCCTGGCGGGAGGCAGATCTCTGAGAATGCTTGAGTGTCTTGTGCAGGCACACAGGGAGTAAGGGAAGAAAGCCACATCCCCAGGCCATGATGGCCCTGTCACTCCACCGCTGAGCATCCAGGTGGCAGGAGGCAGTGAATAGCAGAGAATGACACTGCAAGCGTTTCTAAGTGCTCAATAATGATGAATTAGCATCCCCATGGGACCACTCTGCAGCAGGGTTAGAGAGAGCAGGGCCACAAAGCTTGGCCACAGCTCAGTCCTCCTGAGTCTCAGAGAGCTCTGGGTCTTCTCATTAGCGGATTGAGAACGGGGGACACGCTAGTCACCTCAAGGCGGGGTGCACACCTCTGCAGAGGAGCTCAAAGCAGAAAATACTGCCCCTGGTACAGTAGCAATCCTAAAGGGAGGAAATCAAAGCCTTTTCTTTTCAAAGATTTTGTGAGTGCCCTTGAATTCATCTGCTAGCTTTTTCAATGGTTATTTGGCATTTATAGGCAAATGACAGAAAGGAAGGAAGGATGGAGATCCATGTAGACGCAAGTGCTTTGCTCACTGAGCAAGTATTGATTGAGCTCCTACTATGTGGCAGACACAGGCTCTCCCCTCCTGGAGGCTGTTTCAGTGTGGGGAAGTGGACAACCAACAAGTAAGCAAATAAATAAACAGGAGGGAACCTGATGGTGCTTGCTAAGTGTTCTGATAACAAAACTAAACTAAAAGGGGTAATGTAAGGAATGGGGAGAAGAGAGGTTTCTAAAATAGGAGGGTGAGAGAGGGCCTCTGTAAAGGGAACGTCTGAGCTGAGACCATGCTGGTGCAAAGGAGTCACCATGCTAAGTGGTGGGCAGAGTGTTCCCAAGAGAAGGCACAGTCAGTGCAAAAACTCCAAGAGGGGAGTAAACTGGCTTAGACCCAGAACAGAAAGATGTCAGCATGGCCCAAAAGTTCGGGAGAGGTGCTGGTGGCTATCTTAGATGAGGGAAATAGAGGTAGGGCTGCCATGTGGTGAAATTTGGCAAATATTCTTTAATGTGAAGGCAATGGGACTTGCTCATAGATTGATTGGGATTAGAGCAGGAAATAGAAGAACCGAGGACAACCCCTAAGATTTATGGTAAATAGTGGTGCTGGGACCAAGAAAAACATGGGAGTGGACTAGTCTGGCCATGTCAAACTGGAGATGCCTGCTAAAGTTCCTGGTGGAGGAGTCAGACCAGTGAAGAGAGAGGCTGGCCAGAGAGGGATGTCGAGGACGGAGAGGAAAAATTCCTGTCTAAAGTACGGAGAGATATCCTATAGCTAGACAGATATTCTTACTACGGCGCCTGAACTTTGCTGCTAGGATTTGAATGTGTCCCCAGTTCATGTGTAAAATTTGGTGAGCCAACATAACAGTGTTAAGAGGGTAGAGAGTGACTCTAATTATGGTGTTGAAAGGTGGGGACTTTGGGACGTGATTAAGCATCAGGGTGGGACCTTGTGATTGAGTCGTGGGGGGTTTAAGAGGAGAGGGAAGGAGACAGACTTGTTCTGCTCCACGCATACCCTGCACTCGTGCCATGTGATACCAGGTGACGCCTGGCCTTGAGACTCTGCCAGCAAGAAGACTCTTGCCAGATGAGCTCCTTGGACTTCTGAACTATGAGCTGAATAAATCTCTATTCTTTTTCAATTAGTCAGACTCAGTTATTTCTGTTTGAGCAACAGAATGGACCAGAACAACTGCCTAGCTTCCAAATGCACCCAGCTATCCACACCCTCTGCAGCCTCAAGTCACTTCATGTTTTCATAGCCATGCTGTGACCCAGCTCTGCAGGCTCCCCATACAACTATGTGGAGGAACCTGGCCAACCTTCATTTATTCTCTCAGTAACATGTGTCTGGGATTTAGTCTACGTCAGATGCAGAGCCAACTACTTGCCCTGGAGACCAGAAGGCTTAGCCTGGGGAAGCAAGTTCATTTGAAAAGAAGACAGGAGGATGGGCAGGGTGTGGCCACAGGAAGGGGCAGGCATGGGGCCAGGCTGCCCATGACAGGCCTACTGGGCCATCACCTGGCTGAAGCCCTGGATCAAGACCATCTGCAGGCTCCGAGGCTGCCATCAGTTGTAAAAGATGAGCCTTGAAAATCCCTACCAGTTCTAAATTGCTGCAGTTATCTGATGATGCTCATCTAAGCAGACAAATCATTTAGGCAAAAAGCAAATTGAAGAATTCTTTTACTTCAATTATAGTGTTTCTTTTTAACCTATATATTCATGATAGTTGTCTGAAGCCTGGACGGTCTCTCCCCAGACAAAGCAGTCTTTCAGTTAAGCTCTGTGCTTTGCTCCTCACAGCAAAAATACCACAGACTAGACTCCACCATCTCTCCCCACCCTCCTCCCCGGCTCCACCTCAGGGTGCACAGATGAGAAGGAGCATGCGGAAGCTCTTTTGCACTAAGTACGGTTATTATAAGGTGTGGTCCCCTAGACACTACCCTCTCTATTATTTTGACAGTATGACTTCCTGTAATATTACTGAGTATCTCTTGCCATCTCAGTAACAAAGGCTGATACCTGGGTTTTTCTTTTTTTCTTTTTTCTTCTTTCCACAATATACTTGACATTTAATGCATCATCAAAAAGTTTCTGAGGTTTTGGGGCTAAAGCTCTGAAAGTATTACTTCCTGTCCCGGCAGCAGCTCAGGTACCCTAAGCAGCCCCAAGGCTTCTGAAGTCAGATCGCTGCTCTGCTCTCAACTTCACCAGATGGTCTCTAGGATTTCAAAACCAGCCAAGACCCCACCCCAGCCCACCCCACCCACGACGAGTCTTTTCGAGGACTGATAAACGAGCTACAGATCAGAAACCACCACCAGCGACTGGTTTCTAGCCCGAGATATGTTCCTTATTTGTTTGACCAAGTCCCTAGCCTCTCTACTACCCAGATCAGTAGAATGATGACATTGTGCAAAATTATCTCCAAGGAATGGTCCAACATCCAGCTCTCTGGTATTTAAGTCAGGCTAGAACTGCCCTCAAGGCCAATCAGGTTACCTGCAGTGAAACCTGCAGTAAACCACATATTTTTCCTAGACACATAAAGAGTATTAGCTTGGTTTCCCCATACACCTTCCCAGAGGCCTAGCATCATGTGAATTTGCTGCTTCTATTCTGTGAAAGATGAGATTTACAGCCAATGTGGCAGAAAAGCACTCATCATATATCCACCTCTTCATTCCTTCAGCAGCATTTACAGCACATATGCTTCCTGGTCAGATCCCCAGCTAGGCTGGCGGATACAAGGAAGAAGACTGCAAAGCCCACGGCCTCTGGGGACAGACTTTCCAGCAGGCAAGACAGCATGTGAACCTATGGCTTCCCATAAGAAGAGCTGGGGAAGGCTGAGGGAGCACAGGATGGGAGCCCCTAATTATCCCTGAGTGATTGGAGGCAGGAAGGGAGGGCCAGTTTTCCAGAACTAACACTTGAACTTGCTCAACATTTTAGTAGCAACTGCACAGTTGCACACAGCAGTTATGGACAGGGGGACGCAGCCAGGTCAGAGCCAGAGAACAGGGTTTGGGGAACATCGCATGACTCGCTGGGCCACAATGCCCACATGGCAGTGTTAGAAATCAGAACTGATTTCAACCTCTCATAACTAGTGTGGCTCTTACTCACTTTGAGATTTAACTGGCAAAGTACAGTACAGGCTGTATACCCTAAGGGGGGGGGGGGGCAGGGCACAGATTGGGGGACAGGCCTGACCTCCAACTAAATCCCCACTTGTACTAATGATGTCATCTTGAGAGAAATACTGAGTCTTCCTCATCTCCATCCTCTCAGCTATAAAATGGGCATAGCAATATCTACCTTATAGACTGTGAGGGTTCTGGGAAATAACGTCCAGTGCTGAGCTAGTGCCTGGCATTCCGTTATAGCAACTGGCTAAAACAGAGAAGCAAGGCCTCAACTTGTGCCTTTGGAATTATTCTTCTAGCACTCTTTGGACAATGGATCAGAAAGGGAGTGAGACAGGTGGCAGAGAGGAATCAAATGCATGACTTCCCCTTCCCCCACCACATGAACTAACTGCTTGATAGTGGGATGCTATGGTTTTGATAGTGGTTTGTCCCCTAGAGGTTCATGATTTAAAACATGACCCCCAGTGCAATGGCACTGGGAGGTGGTAAGAGGTAAGGTCTAAAGAACAATGATTGGATCATGGAGGCTGTACTTGCATTAATGGATTAATGATGTCTCAGGAGACTCAGTGAGTTCTGGCTTTCATATGGAAAAGTTAGTTCCTAGGGAAGCAGGCTGTGATAGAAGGGGGATGGCTGTCCTCAGGTTTCTCTCTCTCTCTGCCTGCCATCCTCTCTGGTCTGTCAACCATGCTGTGGTGCTGGCCCACACCGCTGGACTCTCTAGCCATCAAATCATGAGCCTCTACTCTTTAGAAATCACCCAGTCTCAGGTATTTCTGTAACCAACATGGTAGTGGACTAAGACAGTGGGGTAAACAACATACTATGCAGAAGGTATTATTTCTTTGAAGGTGAAAAAGGAGAGAACTCAGAAAAGACTTTATGGAAAGATGACAATGGGAAACTGGTCTTATTAGAAGAAATGAGAGAACAACACAAACAAGGCATGAAAGTCCAAGGTGCATAGAAATAATGAGAATAAACAGAAGCTGGTCGTCCCATAAGGAGGAGCAGAGAAAAAGGTCCACACTCCAGAGGCACATCACACATGATCACTGCAGGACTGAGCCACAGCTGTCACGAGCAATGGGGGCCAGATCTTGGGTCAGGCCTTGAATGCCATGCTAAGGAGCTTGGAATTATTCAGTATGTAGCTTGGATATTACTACTTTTTGCTGTCCACTGACCCACAAAACATTTTCCAGGAGTGAGATTGCAGTAAAGGTATGTCCGCCACCCCTTGCCTCTTCTATGTTCATGGGAAATGAATCAAATTGTGTCACGCTGCATTATAACTCAGGTAGTGGCCACTCACAGACACTATAAAGTTAGTAAGAATACTGATAATCATAAACTTAGCTCTGTTTGAAGTGCTCTGGCTTACCTCATTTGGTCCTCAAGTAAAATAGGTATTATTATTTTCCCATTTTATGGATGAAAAATACAGAGACTACGCCATTAAGGTTTGACCCAAGATCATCCAGCAAGGAAAAGGACAAGGGTCCTGTGAACCCCATTGATCAGAACAGGAGCTCCTACAAGTAAAGGACTAGTGATTTCTCTGCTAACAGAAGAGAGGGTTCCAGCACACAAGTGACCAGGCCTGCCCCACAGGGAAGTCAAGATGCCTTGAGTGGGCTCTTGGGGATGGGAAGGGTCAGAGGAAGGTGTCTCTCAACTGGTGGGCACAAAACACGAGGTTTGTCTTACCTCCCTCCTCCTGCCTCCACAGAGGACAGTCTGCCTCGTGTGAGAATGAGATCACTTCTCTCAGGAAAAGAGGCACAGCGGCCTAGAAAAGGCTGTGGTCAGATACAGAGGTTGCTTACAGGGGAGCTATAAGCAGGCAGGTGAGAGAAGATGGGGCTGTCACAGAATATCAAGGATCCCAAACTGAACCACTCTCCTCTGTCCTTGCCACAATCAGTTCCCCAGAGAGACACAGTTTGGGGCTACTTCAGGGATAGAAGCTGGGGCTGAACAAACTGAGCTTCTTCAAAAGTCGTTCCTGAAGACAGCCATGGTGCAACAAGAACACGATGCTCTGTGACTCTGGGCCCGTATGGGAAGGGCATGTGTCCATATCTGGGGACCTCCTTGTACACATTGGGCATGCGTGTGTTCCCATGACCCAACCTGGCTAAAGCTGATGATGGATCGTGATGTTGGGACCCCATTGAGGGTGCCTCTTTCAAATAATGAATGAATTAACAGATTTAAAAGCTATTCCTTTCCTTCTTCCCATGGAACTGTGTTGTCCTCCTTCACCTTCTGTACTTAGTCTTGTGATTATTCTTCCTTCAGATGTTAGTCCCACCTAGACCATGCCAACTCAGAAGTTCTGAAATTCTGTCTAGGAATGAGGAGGTCACACATCGACAGATCTTCTCAAGGTTGTCTTATAATCCAAGCTCATATAAGTTTACAGGTGAGAGGGTATCTGCTCAAGTCCAGGGAAGATTGCAGATGGAAAGTGGGGAATCTGAAATGAAAAGATGAAATTCCAACTCAGCATGCATGTGAAAAAGGGGGACAATGCAATCAAACAGTAACTCGGTGACAACCATTCCAGAGTCTGTCCCAGACACTTCAAGTCTATCAGCTCATTTTTCGCCTCGATTTTCCAGCTGAGAAACTAAGAGTGGAATAGTAGAAATGTGAGCCAAGAGTTGTCTGATTCCAAAGCCCACGTCTCTTCTCTCTGCGACGCTGCTGTATGGAGAGTCTTTCCCCAATGTTTCATCTCTAACTCCTCAAGAATGGGAGGCAGCAGCATCTCTGCTTCATGAACCATGCAGCTGAGAAACAATGCAGAAAGTATTTGACAGGGACAGGAGTATTGAAAACAACCCTCATTCCCAGGCTTTCTTCATCACCCTCCTGGGGCACCCTCTGACATGAGCAACCCTCATCCCGAACCTTGCCTCTTTCAAAGGGGTAAAGGACTTGGAAAGGGAAGCGTCCTCCTATAGTGTGAACTGGGAAAGGAACAATGACCTTCCCCCTATTGTTTCCAACCCCCAGAGCCTTTGGCAAATTTAATTTCTTTTGACAATGGCAGACAGAAGTTGTCGCTGCCTAAGAAGCTCTGAGGATATCGGTTGTGGCAGCAAGGTATGGTGACATGCACAGACCCTGGGAGGAAGTCAGACATGCTAAGCTGAAAACCTGACTCTGTCTAGAAGACCAACTTCCCCCAGGTCCCCTGGGGAGTCATTAAATCTCTGTGTCTTCATTTCCTCCAAGGTAGAAAAGGAGCAATAATTCCGACCTACCTCACCAGAGTGTTGTAAGGAGGAATAACTAATTAACGCTAGTGCAGCACTTTTGAAAGTAAAAAGCACTTTGCAATAATTAACATGACTTCTGCTTTCATCTCCTGCAGCCTCCTAACTAAAGAGCTGGGTCCCAGATAGCTGCAGATGGCAAGAAGCACGCCAGGCAGCCGGCTTTCCTGAGGAGGTACAAGGGCAGCTCTGTCAGGGCCATCAAAGTTGTCTTGGGGCTCCTGGCCACTGGAGACTGTTCCAAGCTGACAATTCCAAATCCATTTGCATCCACTTAGCTTTCTAGAGACCGAGGCATTTTCCAGTTACAGCAAACAGCACATGAATGTGAAGCTCCGAGCAGGGAGCACAGGGCAAAAAGGAATGGAAAGTCTCTGGGGCTATTGCTGACTTGCCTTGAAAAATCAAAATGAACTTTTTTTCTTCAAAGACTTTGCTTTTACTCATCATCATTATAAAAAACAGTGAAGTCCTCGAGGTCTGCTGCAGCGGTGAATGCATACAAAATGGGCTTTCTCTCAAAAAATCCCACATATAACAATGTTCTGACACTCTCCTTGTGAGCAATGGGCAGCAAAGGAATATGAGTTTGGAGTCCACCCTTCACCTCCATGGGGCAAATTTTGCCAATTAGGATATGTCTGCCCCCCCCCAAAACACATTTTTTTTTATGAGCATGGTTGTATTTGGGGAAGGGCCTTTCAGACATAAAAGCATCTTTAATTTTTTTTTTTTAATTTTTCTTTCTTCTATGAACAAGAAGGACAGAGAGAAAAAGAAACAAGCACCTCAACAGGGTCTTGATGTTACGATCTCCTCACAGTCTTTGCCAGCTGGGATCACAGGCACATGCTTACACCCAACGTGCACATGGAGACCCCAAGACCTTCCGATGTGGGTCAGCCTCTCCGAGCAATGCATTACCACTGAGCCACCATCTAACCCCTGGAAGCAACTTTGAAAATAAATATATACATTTATTTCTTCTATGAGCAAGAGAGACAGAGAGAAAGAGAACACCATCAACAGAGTCCTGGTACTGCAATATATCCCCCTATCCTTCAGTTAGCCACAGGTCACGGCCAGCACAGTCCTGCATACTCAGGGAGGTCTCTAGGCTTGAACCAGGAACCTTCCCAGTGGGATTGCCTTACAGAGCACCACATTTGACTACTGTGCCACCATCTGCCTCCCTAGAAGCTGCTGGACCCTGGAGGATGGTACCCCTTCTGTCAGCAGTAAGCACCCCAAAATATAACACAGATTTCCTCAGTGTATCACAGAAACGGTGCTACAGATGGACTGGGGTTTGTTAACCTGGTTCAAAGTGTAATACTGCAGGTCCCGATGGTAAAAGGGCCTCTTCAGGCTGCACTGAGAATGACCAGGCCTAACAGTGGGTCAGCCCTATTTCCAGAAGGAAACTGCTCTGAATATTAGACACATGTTTTCCCCCATTATTTCAGAGGTAAGGAATGCACTTATCTTGAATTTCCTTTCGATAGATGGAATTCCTTTTCTCCTTCTTACTTTTTCTCCTCTTTCCCTTCCTCCCCGACATTTTATTGACTGATAAATCATTGCTAGTTAACATGAACTTTCTAGAAGGAAACTGGGATAACCTTTACCAGAAAGGGAGGATCTGGATAGAGGTAGAAGACTGGCCCTGGGGCCCTGAATAACATTTTTCTAAACTCGAGTACAATGTGGCTACAGCGGGAAGGAACAGGACTAGACTAGGCCTCAGGGCAACCAGGCATAAGTTCTCAAAATCAAGGGCCTAAGAAGAAAATGTAGGCAAGAGAGTGGATCCAGGAAAAGGAGGCTTCTACAGCTCTTTCCGATCAAGAAATAGCTAAACCAGTCCCTGGGGCATGAGACTACTGCAGACATGGGTAACTGAAAAGCATATTGGCTTAGTCCAACAGTGGACTGAGTGAAAGGACAGTAAGATTACTTGGCCTGTATTTTGAATGGGCTCCAGAAAGAAGCAACTTTACCATGTAAATGATTCATCGTATGGCAAAGATAGAAAGGTCATCCTCCTTTCTCCAGGGGAGAATGAATTCCTTCCCTGACAGCCCAGTGATGCAGCCCGAGAGCCTCCTCCCAGGTCTGGTCCCAAGGGAGGCCTCCCAGGTAGTAGGTGCAGAGGGCTGGGAGGAAGTGGTGGCAGGAGGCAAGGACCACTCATGTCTGGCCACCCCAGACACATCCTGGAGCCCTCTGCTCCTTCTCTTCATGCATAGTGAAGACAAGAATTAAAAAAGAAAGAGGTGGTGAGAACACTTATTCTCTACCCTGGTGAGTTATGAGCAGGCATGATGCTGGAAACCATCTTGCAGTCTCAACAGCACAGATGCTGGACAACCCAACCCGAACAGGCACAGAACCAGGTACCAGACCAGCCTAACCTGGGCTCAATCAGCCAGAGGTCACCTCTCTTCAGACGTTCAGTCAAGCTTCCTTATTTTATAGAATATTTTAAAGTCAAACGACAAAACATCAAAGTGAAGGATGTATGATATCTGGTCCTCTCTGGCTTTGCACTAGATCAGTATGATAATCTTCTGAAGACGGGCTTCCTGGGTGAGCCGTCTATGCAGCCACCAGGACCCCACACTTAGTGTTCCGCCACACTGTCATAACATTCTCAATCATTTTGGAACAAAGAGCTCCATGTTTTTGTTTTGGTCTGAAACCTGTTAACTTTATTAGTCCTCATCTGCTTAGGTAAGAGACAAAAGTATTACCAACATCCCCATCTACAGGTGAGGAGGCTGATGGGTAAACAGGTTACGTGGCTTCCCTAAAGCTATACATCACCCATTCTTCAGCAGCTAACTCCAGCCCCAGGTCTCACACACCCCAAAACAGTATCTGTTCTTGTTCATCCATGCAATGTGCACTGTTTTGAGCACCTCATGATGACTCCAACTCACAACGACTCTAAAACTGCCCCATCCTCCATGATGAGCTCCTCAGCCCTGTTTATACCCCTTGAGCCACCCCCCCCACACACACACACACTAAAGGACATACCCACCATTCTATTTTGCTTTACACCCAGACTGCTTTCTTCAGTATTTGAATTTGTAACACCTGGGATAGAATCCCATCTAGCATCTGGAAAACATACCCCAAATGACTAACTTCCTCTCAGGGTGGAGACTTCAGACTATCCACTCTGTGGATAACACATAATCACAATTTTAATCCCATGGAGGAAAGGTTCCCAACACCTAACTGACTCTTACTCCTGACTACTACTGAAAATGCAAAACTGGAACCAACAGGGCAGTAGATATGTATCCAAGAATCATCCTTTAAGATCTCAAACACAGATTTGAACATTCCTTAGAGATCATCTCTGCTTTGTGTTTTGCCTTCCAGTAGCTTCTTTTGCAAGCACGGGTAAAGAGACATGTGTCCATTCTGAACTCTCCCTATCTTGTATCACGGAGCCCCTTCAGACTTTAGAATGTGTTAAGTATTTCACTCCTCCTCAGTTTTTATTTTTTCATCTAGCTAACTTCTAGACTTACCATCTTTGTTCTTAAATACCTCATTCTTAGTATGGTAAAAAAAAAATCTAGTCTTTGTGTGGTGTTTTGTTTTGTTTTTAGTCTTTGTTTTTAAATACCTCATTCTTAGTATGGCATAAATTCTACTAGTCCTAAAACACATAACTTGAAGGAAGGAAGGAAGGAAGGAAGCGCTGCTAGCCTAGGTTTCTTTGACTAGGAGACTCCAACTATATTCATGAAGAACACATGCATGATAGAATACCAGGCTTCAAATTGTGAATAGTGATTATCTCAAGATTGTTTTATGTTCTTCATCATATTTTTATATATTGGGTCATTGAAAATGTCATGACACATTTTTGCATAGAAAGATACGTCATGACTTTTCTGATGACCAAATATTATTTGAAATTTATATCATGAGAATATTTTATATACACAAAAATCAGAAAATAGAAATCTATTTTCATTGTGAGGAAAATAAGGAAAAAATAATAGGCTCCCAGGTGATCTCTCTAAATAGATTAAAAAAAAAAAAGTAAAGTCACACACACACACAAAACGTTCCCAGATTCCTTAATCTCTAGGCTTATTAGCAAGAAAACAAATTGCACATTTGTAGGACGCTGCCCAAATGCATTTTAATTCATTCATTCAAAAATTGACTTTCTCTATAAGTCTCTAGGAGCCAGAGTTTGCAATCAGGGTGCTATTGTGATATTAAATATGTGGACCACGTCCCATGGAGCAAACTCACAAGGAGCCTCAGCTTCTAACCCACACAGTAAACTAAATCTTGGCAAGTCAACTGAGCTCTCTGAACCCCTACAGCTTTAACTGCAAATGAGATAATCTCTGTGCAATCTATCTCACAGGCTACACGTGAAAAGAAAAAAACGGGAGAGGTGGGACATTTGTACACCTGCTATAAAAAGTAAAAGAAAAGAAAAGTCACCTGAGAATAAGTGGCAGCCGGTTATAATAAAGCATAACATTCCAGTACTGGCCATTCCCCTGATCCTTTGCAGTCCTCACCCTGTCGCTCTATGTCCCAGCCACCTCTCTGATTATTCTCTTCTTCCCCTTACAGCTTCCCTCAAAAGGCTGCTCTCCATTTCATCTGGTCACTTATGATTTTTGACCACCCCCCTCACGTTAGCCAACAGGACAGCACCAAGTTTTTACATCAATAGGCAATGATAATCAGCCAAAAGGGAACTTGAAAGGACACAGTCCTCCCTAAAATAAACATGTTCTCCTCTCTGGTCCTTTTTCATGTTTTTTGTTTGTCTGTTGTTGTTGTTGTTGTCATTATTGTTTGGGTATTTTTAGGGAGGAACATCTCAAGAAATTTAATTTAAGAAAGCATTTGGTTGCCCAATCCAGAGAATCTTTCTCTTATGTTTTAGAGCAGAAAGAATCAGTCACCCCATTGGCTTACAACTTCCAATAGAAAGAATAAAACCTTTTCCACCTACCTGAAACCCCATTATATCCCTGCTAGCCAGGAACAAACTGCCTGATCTCCCTGAGTCTTCTGGACCATGGATCAAGTATCTTGGATTTAATCACAGCCTATATGTGAGGATGCTCAGGCACAAGTAGACTCTACCCTAGACTGGCCTGGCCCACTGGGCTGGGTTTCTTTTCTTTTCAGTAGCTAAAAGTGGTGGGGGGAGTATCTATTATATCAGTGACAAAGTGACCATCTCTTCAAGATATTCCCCAGGAACTGGCAGCAAATACCCTTTTAAAAAAAGACTGGGAGGAAGAAAAAGGAAAGAAGGACAAGGAGATGGAAGAGAAAGAGAAGAGGAAGAGGAAGAAGATTTGATTCCCAATTTTGTTTTGTTTTTGTTTTGTTTTTCTTAAATCTCTGAGATACACCCTCTAAATCAACAATAGCATCTTTAGGTAAAAGCCTGGTTTGTTTATATGGGTTAACATATATCTGGTGAGGATAAGAGTAGAAAATAGTCAAGGTTATGAGTATCGTGAAAGCTATACAGTAGAGTGATTAAGGGCTTAAACTTTAGATTCCAAAGCACTTGGGTCTCTTTCCTAGCTCACCACTTATGAACCACGTGGATATAGGCTAGTTACTTATTCTTTAATTGATTAAGTCTCCTCATCTATAAGATGAAGCTCAGATAATGACTCAGAGTGAGGGTTTAATTAACTAATTAATTAATGCAGACTGCAGGGTAATGGATCTGGCATCCTAGTGGCATAGAGAGCACATTAGCTTTCATCATCATCATCATCATTATCAAGCACCAGCAACCACACACCTCCAATCGTTGCTACATTCAAAGACCTGTCCAAGGCACTGAAAGAAAAGTTCAAGGCTCTCATTAAGAAGAATATCTAAAAGATTCAAGAGGTTATTTGTCAAAAATAAGAAATAATTTAAACATATTCAAGAAAAATTATTAATACTGTCACTTTCTGAATTATGAAGCAAATTGTGTCACATAAGCATTAACTTTTAACCACAAAAATAAAAAAATAAAAATAAAAATAACTAGTTTTAAAAGCAGGTGGGGGACCAGGGCAGCACAGTAGTAACGTATCTGAACTCACAAGGGGAAAGGTCCTGGGTTGGATTCCTGGGACTTCCCTGAGAACACCAGGCACACACCTGCCCATGATCTGGACTGGCTGAGATGGGTGGTGGGGGAGGATGATGAATGACAGTGTGAAGATCTTGTTAGGGGTACCTGTCTCACTGTATTCTGTCCCTTTCTCTATCCCTTTTTCTTTCTCTTGTGGAAAAAACAAATAATAAGCTTTTTTTAAAAAGGCAGGTAAAAGCAAAAAAGCATCCATTCGCCTGGATATTTGTCCCAATTAGTCTGGTGCTTAAGTTGGCTGTTTCTTTGAAGTAGGCCCATAATCCCATTGAATGGGAGGTTTCGAACAGGAAGGCAAGTATTCTTATTCATGCTACTTTAATCTCAATGTTCTTAGGGGTAATATTATAACTAAACGGTAGTCCTCGTTACCATCAACTATAACTTTTTATGGAACTTTTATTCACATCTTTCGTCCTTTGTTCTCAGACACTCTCCCTTTTTCCCCAAACATGGAGTCTTGTCAGCTAGTTTTGTTGACCACCATACAGAACAGCCTGTACCTCATAATGTAAGAATGTCCTGCTCTATTGCTACAAACCATTAAACTTTAAAGCACAGAATAGCTTTCATGTTTCCAGTTTTGGATGAAGATAGAGTACTAACTTCACTGCCATTTGTTTCAGAATTTACTCACATTACAATCCTGAAAACATTCCACTGTTTTGGTCCAACAAACTGGCTTCCTTGAGGGAGGAGCATATGCTTTTACAACAGAACCACTGTGTTAATTCTCGGGGTTAACCGAAGTACACTCTGGCTTTGGCAGAGTTCCCAACAGCTGGTGCTTTGGCCCCCAGATTAAGGGTCGTTACTATATCCACCATCCTCGCCTCCATTCTGCAGTGGACCAATTTGGAAGGAGTCACTGGAGGGCTTTGTACTGAGTAGATAGTTACAAGATTAGTAACTGAGAGTCGTGACCTTTACTGAATGCTCTCAGTACTTCTACTCATCCAGAGACCCAGGAGGCACTGAAGCAGCAGACCTTGATGTGCTGAAAGCAGAGTGAAGATGAAATAGATTTGTTATGAGACACAAGGTCTTGGACCTTAAAATTAACTTACTCCAAACATCCATCTTTGCTCCCAGTCTGAAATTCACTTGATACAACTCAGCCAACACCAACTTTCAGAGAATTAACAAGTAGCTGTCATTTCCTGCTAAGTTATTCTTTATCAGACCATAATTCTGGGAGCCCCTTATTAAATTTGCAAAACCCAGGGGAAGGGACTCTATGTTTTGTGTCTTTCTGTTCTAATTCTTAGCAAAAATGTCTGGTATAAGGCAAACTTGCTGTAGACGTGTGGGAAGTGAGTTTAATAATCCAGATTCCGTTTTCTGAGGAATCCCCAAGCTTTTGAGGAATGGTGGAGTGACCTTATAACTCCCGTCACAACATGACTAGAGGTGAGTGTTTAGCTCCACAAACACACACACACCCTTCCCTCCTTGACACCCCATTGTTTCCCTAAAGCAGAAGTCAAGTACTAGGATGCGGGTTTTCTGGAATGCACCTCCCTGGAATTCCCAGCATATGTTGATTCTATGAGTAATAGTCAGACACTGGCTACCATTATCTGTCATCAGATAATATCCTTTTCCTCCCCCTAGCCAACTGGATTTTGAACCTTAAATACCCTTAGAAGGATATTTTCATTTCAGTCCATAGTCTGGCTGCAGCCTCAGCCAGGCAGGCGGGCAGGATACAAGGGTCACCACACATTCCTGCTGGCTCTAGGAGGCAGAGCCCAGGCCTCTCATTGTCAGTGCCTTGCCAGCCAACATCCACCATCACAACGGCATTCATCTCTCTAAAGGCCTTGCTCACCAGCCAACTTCCTCTTAACTCTATTATTCTGAGGTACTTGGCTCTTCCTTGTTCCTGTGGGGTGGCCTAACTGGGTGGCTATTTTTCACATGTCACAAAATTGCACTTCATTTTCTACTCTCTGGCCTTCTCTAATATGCTAGCCATATGATCTGGTTTGCTACTCTCTCCAGGACAATGTAAGAGTTTATTTTCTGAATGTGCTTTTCAGATAGTGGTCTCTAATACAGGGCAGCGGGTGTAGATTTTTTGTCAAAATTGTGCTGAGGGCAGGGGGAGAGGGAGAGTGGCACAGCAGTAGCACAATGTTCTGTGAGGTTGATCCACACGCAGAGGTTCTGGATTCATATCCAGAGACTTCCCTGTACACACTGGGTACATATGAACCCACAATCCAGGCTGGCTGAAGACTGACAGATGATAACATGAAGACCCTGTTGTGGATGACTCTCCCTCTCCCTCTCTTTCTCATTCATGAAAGAACAAAATAAATCAACTTTTTTAAAAAATGTGCCAGGGTTTACCGTTACTGAAAGTCAACTCTCTCCTTGCTATCCATGGACTCTTCCCTCTTTGAGTGAGCAAACTGGGTATTCAAGTGGAGGGGCACTTTCTGTTGGAGTCTAGGGATGACACTAGAGTCATACCTCATCATTAATTAGATTATCAAGGATTCAAGAGTATATTACTGGGACCAGCAGTTAACGTAATGTCACTGGACTGCCATGTAGTCGATCGCGGTTCAAGTCCCGGACCCGTTGGCTTAAACTTGCACCAGGCACATGTGTGTGCGTGCCCAAGATCCCAAGAGAAGAATGGAGGAGAAGGGATTGCAGCGTGGCCATTCCCCCTGGGGGGTGATTTCTCATTTTCTGTCCTTCTGTCTCTCTCTGTCTCTCTGGCGAGCACACGTGCCCTATAGCAAAAACCTCTATTTTTTTTTTTTTCAAAAAAAAAATAGTATAGGGAACCAGCAGTTAGTGTAATGGCTATGTCGCTGGACTCCCACGTAGTCGACCACGGTTCGCGTCCCGGACCCGGAGACTTAGAACTCACGCCGGGTACGTGTGCGTGCGTGCCCAAGATCCCGAGAGGAGAATGGGATTGCGGCATGGCCATCCCCCCTGGGGGGTGATTTCTCGCTTTCTGTCTCTATGTCTCTCTCTGTCTGTCTGGCGAGCACACGCGCCCTATAGCAAAAAACCTCTCAAAAAAAAAAAAAATAGTATATTACTTGTTTCTAGAGATTTTTTCTTCTCCTGGGTAATGTATACAAAACCACAGTTAGATAGGAGGGACAAATTTTAGTGTTCCATGACACAGTAGGATAACTATAGTTAATAATAATATACTGTAAACTTCAAAATAACTAAAAGAGAGCGTTTTGAATGTTCCCAACACAAAGGAATAATACATGTTTGGGAATTCTTAATGTAGTGATGCTCTTGTTATGATTTGAAACTTTTTGTTATAATTTACTTGTTAATATCAGAATGTTTCTATGACTATCCTGTGGAAATATGTGAAAATAATCACTTTATGTGGTACATTCGTAATTGTATAGGGTGTATTATCAAGTATATCCTGGACAAGAGAGACCTACTATTTTGATAAGGCATTGATGAGAACTGAGTCCTCAGCTTAAATTTTTATATATATCATGATGGGAAGAATTTATCACAGAATAACCTCTGACTACTTCCATTTCAAACCTTCATTATTTTCCATTATCCTCATATTTCCATTCCATGCACCTTAGTGCCTGTTCACATCAGCTCAGTCATAGCACTAGTTGAGACAGCTCAATGAGTCCTGGAAGTATTTCTGGAAACCACTCCTACACAAGAGTAACTAGCAATATTTAACTACACACAGAAGTGACTGTGAACCTCATAAATATCTCTCTCTATCCCAAACTGAATGTTCGCAAAACTCCAGTTCCCTAGCTTTATCCCCAAAATGCCTGAAATTAATATTCAAGGATTAAGTATAATGGAGAAAAAATCACACACATAAAAACCACTGAGCTTAACTACAGTTCACTTATCTTACCCATCTACATTTTTTAAAAGCTATTACTATGGGAAAACTTTATGGATGCCCTCACACAGCTGTGAAAGTAAAGAGGTCTGAGTTGGGACGTAGACTCAAATTTCTTTATATAAATCCACTCTGGCACCAGCTAATAACAATAGACGCCAGGCATGAACAACCAGTTCCATCATCTGGCACAGAATGGGCATCCCTGAATATTTACTACTGAGGTTCACAATATCTGTAGATGATAAATGCCCACAAAGACAAAATTCTCATTCTAACTGTTCCAAGTTCTGTTTCGTTATCCTTTTCTTTTATTAAACAGTTCATTCTTGCCTTCTTTTACATTCTCATTGGCTGTATTCTCGATATCTTTCCTGTTTTATTTTTAATGCTATTGCAGCCTAATCCACATATACAGAATAGCTATATAGTAGGTATATAAAATAGATTTTGAATTAGGGAGCTTTATAAAGATGGAATCATGGGACCAGCAAATGATGTCAAGGTTACATCATCTGGTTGTACTCCCACGTAGTCAACCACATTTTGAGTCCTAGACCTGATAGCTTAAACCTCACCCCAAGCGCATGTGTGTACATGCCCAAAAATCCTGAGAGGAGCATGGAAGAGAGGGGATCTCAGCATGGCCATCCCCCTCAAGAGGTAATTTCTCTCTGTCTCTTTGGCAAGTGAATGTGCTCTATAGCAAAAATCTCTCTGAAAAAATAAAAATAAAAATGGAATCACAGACATACCTGTCTCCAAAGGAGGATGTCAGAATCATTTAAATCAAAACCAGATCACCCCCATAACCTAGTGGTTAAGAGAACCAGATGCCACATGGGTGACTACAATTCAAATCCCAGCTCTAGCAACTTGAAAAACACAGGAGTGTGTGTATGTATGCTTGCCCCAAATCTCAACAGGATGAAGAAATGAAGAAAAAGGGATTGTAGCATGACCTTGCCCCATGGCAGGCGGGTGGGGGGGGCAAGGGAAAAGAGGTGCTTTCTCCTTCTCTTTCTCTCTGGTGAGCACATACACACTCTGACAATTTTTTAAATAAATAAAAGACAAAATACATTAATCAGGCAAAGGAAGGTAAGTAGTAAACAGATGATCCCACCAATCAAGTTACGGAAAGCTCTAGGAAGCATTTACCAACTCATTGCCCAGCCTCAGATTAGGTCAAGATCCAGACATAAGTGACTATTTATTGATGTCTCCTCTACTAGAACGTAGGCATAATGAGAAGAGGGACTAGATCCTTTATCTCATGTGTTCAGCATAGTACATGTGCAATAAGCTTTATTAACGGACAAATGAAATAATGACCAAACATGGGAATGGTCCTTCCTTTCTTTCTTTCTTTTTTTTTTTTTTTTTTTTTTTTTTTTTTTTTTTTTTTTTTTGAATGTTAAGAGTCACTGAAAACCTTGGCAAGTGTGATTCTGGCAAAGGTGAGGCAGAGGAAATCAGATCAGAGAAATTCCGGAAGAGTGTTGTTTATTAAGGAAACTCATTGTGGGTGCACATCACAGGATGTAGGGAGTGAGGAGGAGGGAAATGCAGTTGTAAACAGGGTGAAACATCTGAGGTTTATTTTATAACAGAAGGTATTCAAAAAGAAGGACCAAAATCCAAAGACAAGAAGGGAGTTGGGAGGCAGGAGGCCCAGTAAGGGAAATAGCAACATGAGGTTGACAAAAGGCCTTCCTAAAGCCTTCACTTCATGGGCCACAGCACCAACCCAAGGAATGAGCTTCCTGGTGAAAAGGGATGACATCTTAAGAGAGGTTCTTCAACTTCCTCTAAAGGTCTTTAGAGATACAAAGTGATATAGCACTTATAAATGGCAATGGCAGAGCCAGATGGTGGTGAATGGTAAAACACCACTCTGCAAGACAACCCTGCATAAGAAGGTTTGTGGCTCAAGTCCAGAGACTTCCCTGAATATGCTGAGCACGTGTACACCCATGATCCAGTGCTAGCTGAAGTTTAGGGTCAACTGGAGCATCAAGACCCTATTGGGATTCTCTCTATCTCTTTCTCTCTCTCTCTCTCTCTCTTATGGAAGAAATAAATAAACTAAGAAAAAAAAAAAAAGAAAACAATAGCAACAATGCAACTAGAATCAGCCCCGACGGGTAACAAGAAGTACTCTGCCTCAGCCAAACTAATTAACACAATATGGTTTCTCTTTCCTCTAATCACAAATCATTGATTAATTTTCTTCAGGGCTCTCCAAGATAGCCATTTTCTCATTTCCAGTGAATAGTCCTAAAGTTGAAGAAAATGTTGACTGGGCTAGAACTATGCTGAAAAGCAGTAGAGAAGAGCACAACTTACCAGAGGTTTTCAGGTTCACAGAAAATATATACTATGAACAAACAGTGCATGGATTTCAACCCTTTTTTGCACCAAAATAAACTTGTCCTTTAATCTTATTTTTCCTTGAACTCTTTTTGTAATCGCCAGACGGCATGTGCTCTCACCATAGAGAAAGAGAGGGAGAAGGAAAAGCACTCCTCAAAGGGGGCATGGTCACATTACAATCTCTTCTCCATTTCTCCATCCTGTTGGGTTTGGACCATGTGTGAACATGTGTCCAGCATGTTTTTCAAGCTGCTAGGGCCAGGATTCAAATCACAAAAGACTATGTGGGATTTAATTCCCTTAATCATTTGGCTATGGAGCCATCCCTCCATTAATTTTTTGAGGCTCCCTCTACTTTACTCCATTTTGAATTTGTAGTTTACTTGCACCTGATCTTTTCTTGCCCTTCTACATCAAAGTTCACAATTACCCTTCCTGAGATAGGTGCATATTTTATCTAAGTGAATAATCTTTTAGTGATAACCTTTTCATTTTGTCTTACTTAAATGTAGGTTTTTTCCCCCAACTAGCCAGATCTACACTGAGTTTTAACATAACTCTCTAGCATGCCAACTTTTCTATCTAATACAGGGTCATGTACAATTGAATGTTCACCTTATCTACATATTTGAGTATAAAAGAATCAGAAAGAAGAATGCTCATTTTCTCTCAAATTAGCTTTTTTCCCCTTTTTTTCTCTATGCCTATTTGATTCTGTGACCTCAACATAAACAGAACACAAATCTAGGATGAGAGAGAGAAGTTCCTTCTGGGAGCAAAAGATAAAGCCCTTACCATCTCACTGACTGGAAATAAAGCCTAAAACTTCATCACCATGTTGCTTGGCAACCCAGGAAATATTGTTGCGATTACACAAATACTATTTGGAGGAAATTCACAATGGAATGGCTGAAAAGCATTATATCATCCTGCATTCCACTATTAAGACATGAACAGCAACTCCTTGGGACAGTTCACCCTCATGAAAACAAAAACAAATACAATGACATTGCCAAGAGGCAGCCTAGGGAGCAGGAAATGCCTCGATAGGGATCAGAAATCCTGGGCAAGTCTCATAACCTTCAGGTACCCAGTTTTTTTAATCTGCAAAAAGAACAGGTGGAATTAATGAGCTCTGACATTTCATGATTCAAAAGAAACAGTAAAAACTGGAAGCATAGCACAGGTCACCTTTTTGAACTGCAGTATTTATTATATTCATGCAGGCCATGAACAATGATACAAGGCCTAAAGGGTCACAGTCATCCATCTTGCCTTAAATTAAACCCACAATGGGACTGGAAGGTTTCCTATAAGCTATTGATGCCTGTTATTATGAGTAACTTCCTTCATTTAGAAAGGCAGAAGCTAAACGTTATGAAAAGTGCTCATCTCATTAAGACAAAAATGTCTTCCTAAAATGTCTTAGAGACTGTAACAGTGAGCAAGCAACCCTAAAGTCAAAGAGCTCTGGTAAAATCAAAGCAACTTGTTTATGGAAATCACAAATGAATAGACTATTAAAATATGCAAAATGGGAAGCTGCAATTGAAAACTGAAAACTGCTACAGCAAAGCTTTGAAGAATAGAGTGTGGCCTCCTTCCAGCCCAATAACCAGCGAAAAGCCAGAATTCATGTGCATCTGAGGTGGACTTAGCTCTGCCCCTTTAACTGGAAAGCCTCTGCATCAAACCCATCCTTCTGGCCCAACATCCAGCAAAAAGTCAGGTAGGGTGTTCTCTGTCTTCTTTCTGTCTCTGTCTCTGTCTCTGTCTCTCTCTCTCTCTCCCCCTCCCTTTCTCTTGAAATTTTTCTCTTATATATGTGTGTGTGTGTGTGTGTGTGTGTGTGTGTGTGTTATTAAAAATCTGTAGATACTGTCTCTTATCTCTGACCTCTCCTTTCTCTTGCTAATTTCAAAATCCATGTGCATCTGAGGTGGGCGTAGTTCTGCCCCTTTAACCAGAAAGTCACTGCCCCAAACCCCTCCTTCTGGTCCAACACCCAACAAAAGGCCAGATAGGGTGGTTTCTGTCTACTTTCTGTATCTCTCTCTCTCTTTCTCTCTCTTCCTTTCTCTCAAAACTTTTCTCTCTTATATATATATATCTGTCTTTTTAAAAATGTGTAGGTACTATCTCTTCTCTCTGACCTCTCCTCTCTCTTGCTAATTTCAGAATCCATGTGCATCTGAGGTGGGCCTAGCCCTGCCCCTTTCGTGCAGCACCTTCTAATTTTTTTTAAAGAATTATTTTATTTAACTTTATTTATTTATTTTATTTTGATCAGAGAAGGTCAGAGCAAGAGCAAGAGAGAGAGAGGGAAAGTGAGAAAGCAAGCCACCAGGTCCAGAACTTGAACCATGGTTGGCCATGTGGGAGTCCAGTGCCCTTAACCATCATGCCACTTGCTAGCCCCCAGTTCTAACTTTTTTGGCTTTCTTTTAAATAAAAAGATTTTCCCTTTCATTTTTTTTCTAGATTTTTTTTTTTGTCTTTTTCCCCTTGTTTCCTTTCTTTTACCTGACTTTCTCACCTTGTTTCTCACCTTCCACACATTGAGTGTCTAGGCAGGTCTATGTGCTCAGTAGTGAAACATCTGAATACTTTAAACCCTGCAGCTCATCCCAGGTGCCCCTATTTCCTTGAAACTGTGAGGCCTTTATAATATCCAGTTCTATTGACAAAAGTGCAAGTTGCTTGTCAGATAAAAAATTTAGGATATTCACAGTGACAAAGCTAACAGAGATGCAAGAGATGAAAGACAACAAACTCCAGAAAATGCAGGAGAAAAGAAATAATGAGTTCCATGAAGTGAGGAAGTTCTTCCATGATCTGAAAGAGGAAATACACATCATAAAAAAGAATCAAACGGAACTGTTAGAGAGGAAGGCTGTAATACAGGAAATCAAAACCTCCCTTGAAAATATTAAAAGTAGATTGGATCATGCAGAAGATGAATCTCAGGGGTAGAAGACAGAACCTCTGACCTAGAAAAATTCACCAAAATGACTAAAAAAAATAATCCCCCAAAATGAGAATAATATGTAAGAAATACTAGATACCATTAGACATCCAAACATCTGGATAAATGGTATCCTGGAAGGTGAAGAAACTAATCAAGGCATTGATAACCTATTCCATGAAATCCTGGAGGAAAACTTTCCAAACTAGAGAGGCATTCAAATATCCAGACCCAAGTTATACAAAGGACTCCAGATAGAATCAACCCAAGATCTTCTCCAAGGCACATCATAGCCAGATTGACCAAAACAACAGAGACAAGATACTAAAATTGGCAAGAGAGAAATGTCAAGTTACTTTCAAAGGATATTCCATTAGGCTAACATCGGATCTCTCATCAGAAATAATGCAAGCAAGGAAAGAATGGGAAAATATATTCAAAGTGTTAAGTGAAAAACAATTTCAACCCAAAATACTATAGCCAGCAAGATTATCCTTCATATGGGAAGAAAAGATAAAAAAAAAAAATTCTCAGATAAACAAAACCTGAGAGAATTTACCAACAGCAGACCATCTCTTCGAGAAGTTCTGAAGGGAGTACTATACCAGGAAAACTAAAGACACATAGACAAATAAGAGAACAAAAACTAACCAAGAAAAAGGCCATCTTAATGGTAGGGACAAATTCTGAAATATCAATAATAATGTTGAATGTTAACAGAAAGGTCAGACCACAGTAACATTGCAAATTCAACAAAAGAGAGATTACATGAGACTGAATGGGTGAAATAGAATTCAATGGCTTTTTTCTAAAACATTACTGATGTTCTTCTATGCTTTGTCTTTTAGATTTAAGGATTTTTGTTTTCTTTTGAGTTACTGGGTTCAGCAATTTGTTAAAAAAAAAAAAGAATTTTTTTCCTGAAACAAACTTTTCTTTCTTCCTGACCCCTTTGCAATTGGAAAATATTTGTGAGCTTTCTTATTTTGTGGCAGAATGGTTATTTGCATAAGTTCAATAATACAATAGTATCTGTTGCCTTGCATCAGAAATTGAATTCTTATGGGACTTTGTGCAAATAACAGACAAAATTGAGATTAACCTTTTTTTTTTTTTTGCAAATAAGTTTGTTTATACCTCTCTTTAGTAAAAGGGGAAATAAAGAGAAAGAAAAAAATAGTTTCAGAAGAAAGTTACAATGCACTTGTCACTAGAGTCTAGCTTTGTCCATACTTTAAGATCTTTTGTGAATCAATAAAATGTGAAAAAAAAAAGAGTTTAGTATGGAAAGGAGGGAAGGGAAACTGGAAGGAAAAAAATGAGAAGAAAAAATTAAGTATGCTTAATTGGCAAAAAATCAGAAGCTATTTGTTGATAATAATGTATATAGTAATATCCTTGTCCTGACTGACATGCATAGTATTTGTGTTGGAAAAAGAAATGTATACTGTAAAGGCATGTGATAAAATGCAAATTAAAATAGGGACCAGCAGCTGTCGTAATGGCTATGTCACTCGACTCTCATGTAGTTGACAGCAGTTTGAGTCCTGGACCCGGTGGCTTATTCCTAGAGGAGAATGGAGGAGAAAGGATTGCAGCATGACCATGCCCCCTGGAGGGTGATTTCTTGCTTTCTTCTCTCTGTCTCTCTCTGTTTTTCTGGCAAGCACACACTCGCCAGAAAAAAATTCTCAAAAAAAAAAAAAAGTAAATTTAAATAAATAAATTTTTCAAAAGTATAGTGCGATGAGAGCTGTGCCTTCCCCTTCAGAGACTAAGACAATGGAAGAATCTGCTCCAAACTTCATCTATCAGACCACAAAACCTAGACAGATAGGGCAGTCTCTGTCTTCTCTCTGTCTCTCTCTCTCTTTAAATTTTTAAAATTTATTTCGCTTTTAATTTTTAAAGTACTTTTTTTGTTCTGATCTCTCCTTTCTCTTGCTAATTTAAGAAGCCATCTGAGCTGTGTCCTGCCCCTTTCAAGGGCTAGGATAAACTGAAGAATCTCTGCTCTAACCTTAACCTACCAGACCCCAAAACCTAGACAGATAGGGCAATCTCTGTCTTCTCTCTGTCTCTGTCTCTCTTTCTTTAAATATTTTTATTTAATTGTTTTTTTAATTTTTAAAGTACTTTTATTGCTTCTGACCTCTCTTTTCTCTTGCTGTTTTCAGAAGCCAAGCACACCACTTGGTTTTTATTTTTGCTTTTTAAAAAATGTTTTTGGTTGTTTTAATGTTTTCTTTTCTTTTTCCTTTTCCTTTATCTTATTTTCTCACTCTCTTGCTTAGCCTCTGTACACTGAGGGTCTAGACAGGTCTAGGTGCACAATACCCAAAGATCTGAATACTTTTAGGGTCATAAAAATCCTCAACTCCCACTGAACCTGCTACAAAAAGGGAAAAATTCTTTATAAATCTGAACTCAAATCTCTTTCTGTGGACACCCCATTGTAAAACACAGTAAAGAAGAGAAATTGGTACAGAAGTACCTTACAGCAAATGGAAGCACACAAGCTTACAGTTGCAGAAACTTTCTCCAATAAATTAGCCCAAAGTGAATATACCTCCCAATGATTAAAAATCAGAGAAGAAAGACTGCAGAGTGAGCAGCAGTAAGAAATACAGAGCTGCAGAGAGTGCACAGCTCATCTCCTCCCACACGCCTCTGAACTCTCAGATGAAACCTCACAGCTCAGCCCAGATGCACCTGTTCTCTAGAAACTGGGAGGCCTTTGTAATATCCAGTTCCAATGACAAAAGCGCAGGTTGCCCGATGAGTGTCTGGGAAATGGAACTGCAGAGAGATTGCGGATCACCTCCTCCTGCACACCTATGGACAATCAGAATTCATTCCAATAAATGAGAAAGAAACATATAATCCATCAGATGACCAGAAACCAACACAGAGGCACAAAAAGAAATTTCTCTCCCCCAAGGGAAAAGAGCAACCCTTCATCATCTACATATAATACGATGGAACTCATGGAAATGTCAGATAAAGAATTCACAATATTCATAGTGAAAAACTAATTAAAATACAAGAGAAGAGAGACAATGAACTCCAGAAGATGCAAGAGAAAAAAGATGACGAGTTCAGAGAATGAAGAAGCCCTTTCACGATTTGAAAGAAGAAATAGACACCATAAAAAAGAATCAAACAGAATTATTAGAAATAAAGACTGTAAAACAGGAAATTAAAACCTCCCTCAAAAGTATTAAAAGCAGGGACCAGCAGTTAGTGTAATGGCTATGTCGCTGGACTCCCACATAGTCGACGGCAGTTTGCATCCCGGACCCGGTGGCTTAAAACTCACGCCAGGCGCGTGTGCACGCGTGCCCAAGATCCTGAGAGGAGAACGGAGGAGAAGGGATTGCGGCGTGGCCATCCCCCCTGAGGGGTGATTTCTCGCTTCCTGTCTCTCTCTCTCTGTCTTTCTAGCAAGCATACGCGCCCTATAGCAAAAAGTACTCTCCAAAAAAAGAAAAAGAAAAAAAGCAGATTCAATCACATAAAAGACTGAATCTCAGATGTAGAAAAGCCTCTGAACTAGAAAAAATTATCAAAAAGAGTGAGAAAAATAACCATGAAAAAAGAGGACAGACAATATATGAGAAATACTAGATAACATTAAGCACCAAACATCCTGATAATTGGTGTACCAGAAGGTGAAGAAAATAATAAGGGCATTGAAAATCTATTCCACAAAATCCTGGAAGAAAACTTTCTAAACCTAGAGAGGCATTCAAATACCCAGCCCCAAGAAATACAAAGGACTCCACACAGAAGAAAGTCTTCTCCAAACACACCATAGCGAGATTGACCAAAACCACAGACAAAGACAAGATACTAAAATTGGCAAGAAAGAAATGTCAGGTTACTTTCAAAGGATATCCCATCAGGCTAACATCAGATCTCTCATCAGAAATGATGCATGCAAGGGAAGAATAGGAAAATATATTCAAAGTGTTAAATGAAAAACAATTTTAACCAAGAATATTATACCTGGCAAGATTATCCTTCATATGGGAAGAAAAGATAAAAAAAAAAAAATTTTCAAATAAACAAAACCTGAAAGAATTTACCAATACCAGATCAGATCTTCAAGAAATTATGAAAGGAGGGAACCGGCAGTTAGCGTAATGGCTATGTCGCTGGACTCCCACGTAGTCGACCGCGGTTCGCATCCCGGACCCAGTGACTTAAAACTCACGCCAGGCGCGTGTGCGTGCGTGCCCAAGATCCCGAGAGGAGAATGGAGGAGAAGGGATTGAGGCGTGACCATCCCCTCTGGGGGGGTGATTTCTCACTTTCTGTCTCTATGTCTCTCTCTGTCTGTCTGGAGAGCGCACGCACCCTATAGCGAAAACCTCTCAAAAAAAAAAAAAAAAAAAAAAGAAATTATGAAAGGAGTGCTATACCAGGAAAACTAAAGACAGACAGAAATAAGAACAAAAAGCAACCAAGAAAATGGACAGCTTAATGGTAGGGACAAGTCTGAAAATATCAATAATAATGCTGAATGTTAACTTTCAGGATTTAAATGAAAAGACTGGACCACAAAAGAGAGATTAATTACATGAGACTGAACTGGTGAAATAGAATTATATGACTTTGGACTAAAACATTACTGATTTTCTTCTATGCTTTGTCGTCTAGATTTAAGGATTTTTTTCTTTTAAGCTATTGATAGTTTCAACAATTTGTTCATTTTTTTTTTTGAAATTGAAATATAAACTTTTCTTCCTTCCTAATCCTTCTGAAATTGGAAAATATCTCTGAGTATTCTTATTTTGTGGCAGAATAGTTATCTGGATAAGTTCAGTAATGTCTGTTGCCTTGCATCAGAAATTGAAAATACTGGTTATTGCCAGGGCTTTGACTGGAATGTCCTATCTGAAGATATGACCAGAAAGCTAAAGAATGAAGGTAGATCTCAAAAGAGTCAACAGAAGCTCTTGGAAAGATTGCTTGATACCATAAATGGTTCTGTCTGGCAGGTAAGTAAAGAATGTCACTTCCTGACAGGCCCAAAAAACTTTCAAGTACAGGTACTTAAAGGCACAGTCTGATGGTGAATTCATGAATTGGCTCAGTAGTCTTGGGAGACTTTTCAAATAGTCCAATCTGACGTTCCTTAAAAAGCTTCCAGCAAAGCCAACTAAATCAATCGGTATTCTTTTTTTTTTATTTTTAATTTTATTTATTTATTTTATTATTATTTATATGTTCAACTTCTATACATCATTTAGATTATAAAGAGACTTTACCCAGCATGATATACACCTCAGACCAGCCCAGTTGAGAATATTATGCACATCATCAACAGGTAATAAACCATATCTGTGTCCCACAAATGTCTTACCTCTTTTACCCCCAAATTTCCTTTCCTACACTCTCACCCTCTCCCACTCTCAATTGGTATTCTTATGGGGCTTTGTGCAAATAACAGACCAAATTGAGACTAAAACTTTTTTTTTTGCACATAAGTTAATTTATGCCTCTCTTTAGTAGAAGGGGGAATGGAGAGAGAAAAACTTTCAGAAGAAAATTACAGTGGATTTTTTACTAGATTTTAGCTTTGCCCATATATCTTTTTGAGTTTTTAGTATCTACCTACTCTTTAAACAGAATCTTAACCTTTTTCCTGGCTTTAAGTCTTATGCAAATTTTTCTTAACATTTTAAAATTTTGATTTATTGGGACCAGCAGTTAGTGTAATGGCTATGTCACTGGACTCCCATATAGTCGACCATGGTTCGAGCCCTGGACCCGGTGACTTAAAACTCATGCCGGGAGCATGTGCATGTGTGCCCAAGATCCTGAGAGGAGAATGGAGGAGAAGGGATTGCACCATGACCATCCCCCCTGGGGGGTGATTTCTTGCTTTCTGTCTCTCTGTTTCTCTCTGTCTTTCTGGCTAGTGCATGTGCCCTATAGCAAAAACCTCTCCAAAAATTTTTTTTTTTATTTATTAAAGCTAAAACTGCTTTTCTTGAAATTAAAAAATACATATAAAGCAAACAATAAAATAAATCAATAAAAAACATACCTACTTAATGACTGCAGTAAGCTATATAGCCTCAGCAAAGTGCTACTGTATAGTATGTTTATTCTTCTTACTGAGTTTTATGCCTAAAGTCAGACATGTGTTCATAGATAAGTTTATATCAACTGCACTTACTATTGAAAGTATTTAGTTTAATTAAGGTCTTTTTTTTTTTTTAAGGTCTTTTGTGACTCAATAAAATGTGGGGGGAAAAACATGGAAAGCAACTGTAGATACCAGAGACAGTGTGGGAGGAGGGTGGGAAATGGCAGAGGATAAGAGGAAAGGAATCGAGGGGGGGCGGGGAGAATATAAGGAACAAGAAATGGAAAATTACTTGTTGAAGATAACATGTATGGCAATATCTTTGATTGAGCCAATATACATTCTGGATGGAAAAATTCATTTTGTATGCTGCAATGATATACAGTGAATGAATGTAAAATAAATAAATTTTTAAAATTTTAAAATTTTTTATCAAAAAAAAATAGTATAGTGTGATGGTTAAAATCAAAGACTCTGGGTTAAAAACATGTCCCTGCCAATTACTAGTTGGATTGTTAACTAAACTCCCTGTATCTCAGTTTATCCATCTGTGTGCGGGGATGAGAATAGTATGCATCTCTCATATAGTTCTTGTAGGAGTGAGATGGGTTAGTAATAGGTTTAGAATAATGGCTGACACATAGTTGGTTGCTGTTATTTCCAGCATGAGCCAATAATCATTAATACCAATGCTCGAGTCAGATGGACCTAGATTCAAAGCCCAGCAACACTAATTATTAACAATAGACTTTTTGGTAAACTTCTTAACCTCTCTAAGTCTGTTTCTTCATCTATAAAATGGGAATAGTTATAACCTATCCCATCGAGTTGTTGAGAGAATTCAATGAATAAAGGCTTGTGACAGGCATAATAAAATGTAGCTATCAAGAATCATTACCATTCAGGATTCATCAAGAAATTTCTCTGCAATTTTTTTCTTTTCTTTTCTTTTTCTTTCTTCCTTCCTTTCTTCTTTCTTCTTTCTTTTTTGTTTGTTTTGTTTTGTTACAGGGCACATGCGCTTATCAAAGAAAGAGAGTGAGAGTGAAAGCGAGAAATTACCCTGTAGGGTGAATGGCCACACTACAATCCCTTCTCCTTCATATCCCTATTGAGATTCTGGGTGCAAGCACGTGTGCACACACATATACACACAGACACACACACACATGCTCAGTGTGATTCTCAAGCTGCCAGATCCAGGAATCAAGCCATGCAGTCAACCATGTTAGATCTAGTGCCTCCATATCCATGCCACCTGTCGGCCCTTTCTGCAATTTCTTTACTTCTCATTGTTGTTATATCCATGCCATAATAAGTAACAATGAATAGTTAAGATGGTAAATTTTATGTTACATGTATTCTACCACAACAAAAAATGGAAAAAATATAACATTAAATATTAAGACATTTCAATAAAGAAAGAATAGTCTTTTCAACAAATGGTGCTGGAAAAACTGTATATATTATGTGTACAGGAATGAAGTTGGACTCCTTCTTCATGCCACATACAAAAATTACCTCAAAATGGATCAAGACTTAAATGTAAGAGCTAAACTATTTAGCTCTTAGAAGGACATCACAATAATTCTTTGTAACCTTGGGTTAAGGAATGGTTTCTTAGCTATGATACCAAAAGACCAACAACCACACACACAAACACGCAAAAAAAAAAAAAAAAAAAAAAATTGTACATCTTCAAAATTAACAACTTAGGGGGCCAGCAGGAGATATGCTGGTTGGTTAAGGTGCTAGACTCCCACATGTTTGACTATAGTTCAAGTCCTGGACCTCATGGCTTGAAAATCACACTGGATGCATGTGCATGTATGCCCAAAATCCTGAGAGGAGAATGGAGAAGGGGCTGCGGCACTGCTATCCACCCTGGAGGTATGGATTTCTTACTTTCCCTCTCCATGTCTCTCTCTGGCAAGCACATCAAGTTACTTTCAAAGGATATCCCATCAAGCTAGCAGCAGACCACTCACCAGAAATAATGCAAGCAAGGAAAGAATGGGAAAATATATTCAAAGTGTTAAGTGGAAAACAATTTCAATCAAAAATACTATAGCCAGCAAAATAGTCCTTCATATGGGAAGAAAAGATAAAAAAAAATAAATTCTCCGATAAACAAAACCTGAAAGAATTTACCATCAGACCATCTCTTCAAGAAGTTCTGAAGGGAGTGCTATACCAGGGAAACTAAAGACATACAGATAAATAAGAGAACAAAAAATGATCAAGAAAAAGGCCAACTTAATGGTAGGGACAAGTTCTGAAATATCAATAATAATGTTGAGTGTTAACAGAAAGGTCAGACCACAGTAACACTGCAAATTCAACAAAAGAAAGATTATATGAGATGAACTGGTGAAATAGAATTATATGATTTTTCCTAAAACATTACTGATTTTCTTCTGTGCTTTGTCTTCCAGATTTAAGGATTTTTGTTTTCTTTTGAGTTGTTGATAGGTTTAGCAATTTGTTTTTAAAAAAATAATTTTTTAAATTGAAAATAAATTCTTCTCCCTTCCTGAAAAAAAAAATATATATATATAAAATTGATAGTGGTAATGGTTGCAAAACTGAATACATATACTAAAATTCAGTGCACTGTATACTTTTTTGAAAATTTTCCTTTTTTCTTCAATGAGTGAGCGAGACAGAGAGAGATAGACAGGTACCCCAAACAGGGGTAGCACAACTCAGATAAACAACCCAGACTCAGCCAGCCCCACATCTTGGGTACCCATGCCTGACTGTTCAGGGAGGCCTCCACATGCAAATCTGGGTCCTTCTCACATGGGTCAGCCTCACAGGGAGTTGCATTACCACTGCACAACCACCCAGCCATGGACTGTTCACTAAAAAGGAGTGAATTGTTGGTGTGTGAATTATATCTCAATCAAGTCATTATAAAATACGGGTAAACAGGGCCAGCAGGTGGCTTTGTGGACTCCCATGTGGCCAATCACAGTTAGAGTTCCAGATCTGGCAGCTTGAAACTTACTCTGGATGTGTGTATGAATGCAAAATCCCAAGAGGAGAATGGAGGAGTAGAGATTACAGCATGGTAACCCCCTGGGGGATGGATTTTTACTTTCTGTTTTTCTATCTCTCCAGCAAGTACATGCGCCCAATAGCAAAAAAAAAAAAAAAAAAAAAAAAAAAAAAAAAAAAAAACCAACTCTTTAAAAAAAAAAAAAAGTGCTGAGGGACCAGAAGTTGGTGTAATGACTATGTCACTGGACTCCCATGTAGTCGACTGTGTTTGGAGTCCCGGATCTGATGGCTTAAACTCACACTGGGCGCGTGCGTGCATGCCCAAGATCCTGAGAGGAGAATGGAGGAGAAAGGATTGCAGTGTGGCCATCTCCCCTGGGGGAGTGATTTCTCGCTCTCTGTCTCTCTGTTTCTCTCTCTTTCTGGTGAGCACACATGCCTTATAGCAAAAACCTCTCCAATAAAGTAAAGCACTTAAACTATCAGAAGCCTCCTCAGCTTAGAGAACCAATTCTGCAGACCTTCTGACGGTTCATATTACCAGACCCATCTTCCAGCAGAAGCAGTGGAGGCCAGCAACAAAACAGCCTAGACGGCCCCCATGGCAGAGAGAGCTGGAAGAGAACCCAGACGAGTTTCTGAATGCCCATGAGTTCCCAGCTCGCCTTCCATACTTCAGTTTCACAGTTGAAAGGGTCCGTGGTGATGCAGAAAAACAGAGCATCCAGCCCTCTTCCCCCTAGCAAAACATAACTGGGTGACACTGCAAGTTCAGTCCCCTTGCTCAAGCTCAAGCACATGACCCCAACTCCCTGTAAAAATCCTCAAGAGAGGGGCCATGAAGCAGACTGTGTCCTGGAGAATGGTGGTACAAGGAGTTGAACATGAGGAAACTGGACAATGAGCTGCCAGTCAATAGTGGGCAAATTGTGAAAATCCCCACTGTGACATTTGAAGCTTACCTCAAAGAGGAATCCCAAGGCTTTGAGTTTTTTAGGATAAGAAAAATTAATTGTCTATACACAGTATTGTTGCAAATTCTTCCTGAAAAAGCTACCAATTAAAAATTTGTATGTGAAATTATGGGGAAAGAACTCAAAATTATACCAGAGCTGAAAAGATAGGGACTCAAACAGAAATAGAAAATGTTTTCATCTTCTTATCATTTTTAATTTGTCTGCTCTTTCTTCAATCTTAGTTCTTTCCTCCTTTCCTCTTTCCCTTTACTCACCTCCTATCTTCTTGATCTCTGTCTGGTCAAATTTCTCAGTAAGCTTCTTGTGAGCACCTCAGAACAAGCACATTGCACTGTCCCTTTATATTAGGTTATAGGGAAAGTCATGACATATTTTTCTATGTTTTTCTATGCAAAAATACATCATGACTTTCCCAATAACCCAGTAGTATGCTGTCATCTATCATAAAACCTCACGGGTGGGACCAACAGTTGGCGTAATGGCTATGTCACTGGATTCCCATGTAGTCAACCGCAATTTGAGTCCCGGACCTCGTGGCTTAAAACTCACGCCGGGCGTGTGTGTGCACATGCGTGCCCAAGATTCCGAGAGGAGAATGGAGAAGGGATTGTGGCGTGGCCATCCCCCCTGGGGGGTGATTTCTCGCTTTCTATCTCTCTGTCTCTCTCTGTCTGTCTGGCAAGTGCACGCACCCTACAAAAAAAATCTCTCCAAAAAAAAAAAAAAAAGGTTGGGACCAGCAGTTAGCATAATGGTTATGTCGCTGGACTCCCATGTAGTCGACCATGGTTCAAGTCCCGGACCTGGTGGCTTAAACTCACGCCGGACGCGTGTGCGTGCGTGCCCAAGATCCCGAGAGGAGAACGGAGGAGAAGGGACTGCGGCGTGGCCATCTCCCCTGGGGGGTGATTTCTTGCTTTCTGTCTCTCTGTCTCTCTCTGTCTGTCTGGCGAGCGCACGCACGCTATAGCAAAAACATCTCAAAAAAAAAAAAAAGTTAATGGAAAACAGAATAAAATATGACTTTAGGACCAGCAGGTGGTATGGTGATTAAGGTGGCTGGATCCCACATGGATACTGTGCAGTTTGAGTCCTGAACCTAGCAGCTTAAAAATGCATGAGGTGTATGTGAGTACATGCCCAACATTCCAAAAGGAGAATGGAGGAGAAGGGATGTTGACACTTCCCCATCAAGAAATGAGACCTATGTTTGCTCCTCTTGAACCTGAGTGGACCTTTGCAACTTCTTTGCCAATAGAAGATGGTTATGTGACTTCTGAGGATAAGAACAGGAAAGGCAGTACAGTTTCCATCTGCCTCTCTTTCTCTTGGGACATATGCATTGATATCCATGAGCCGCCATGTAAGAAGCATTGGACCTCCAAAGCTGTTATGATTACAGACAATGTAGGGAGACCACATAAAGAGAGTCCTGCCCAAGGAGCCCTAGCAGTTCCAGCCCACAAAATTTCTTCATCCCAGCCAAGGCACCAGACATGTGAATGAGTGATCCTTCAAATGGCTCCAACCCCAGCCTTCAAGCTGGGAACAGAAACAAAATATTCTTGCCCAGACTGAAGATCTGTGAACAAAATTAATGTGGTTTTTGTTTTTAAGTCAGCAAGTTGATTTGGGTGAATATTCCACAGTAATATGAATAGAAGAATCTCTTCACCCCATGACCAGGAAGAACTGAGCTATTCTCTGAAGTCTTCACCTTCACTCCTTCTCTATCACTGCTTAATGGGGAAGTTGCCATCCTTCTGGTGAAGTCTCCTGACAGAATGTGCTACTAAGGTGTGTGCTCCTCAGTTACTGTAAGACAGGAGATGTGCCTCAGGGCAGAGCTAGAAAAAAGAGAAGGTTAGGTTCGTTCCTCTGAAATGCCTTCCAGGTGCCATCTATGGGACTAGACAGCTATCTCCCCGGGTGCCGCCAGTTAGAGATGCCACCACCCCTGAAACAGAAAGGTAACAAAATAACTCTCATCGTCCTTCTCATATCTATTAAAGGCAAAACTATCCACCATGGGTGAATTTTAGAAACATGACATTGAATTTAAAATACAGGTAGAGAAGCCAGAAGGTGATGTAGTGATAAAGGCACTGAACTCCCATGTGGTCAACCATAGTTTGAGTCTTGGACCCAGTGGCTTGAAACCCATGCTGGACACATGTATATGTGTACTCAAAATTCTGAGAGGAGAATGGAGGAGAAAGGATTGAGGCATGGCCATTCCCCCGGGGGGTGATTTCTTGCTTTCTATCTCTGTCTCTCTGGTGAGCACATGCATTCTATAGCAAAAATCTTTCAAAGAAAAAAAATACATATATATATGTATATATAGGTAGAAGGAGTACATACAGTATAGTACTTAAACTCAAAAACAACACAAAATTAACATTTTAGGGATCCAAACATCCAATAAAATTATAAAAAATAAAATAAAATTATTAATCCAGAAAATTTCGATTAAGACAGGGGACAAGGTCAGGGAATGAGGTCAGGCATCCAGGTACAAGGGGCCTTCAAAAAGTTCATGAAAAAAAAACCATACTATGAAAAAGCTATGCAGAGATTTCAATTTTGCACCAAAAGAAACTCATATTTTATCTGCATTTTTCTGCACACTTTTTTATTTATTTATTTATTCTGGAGAGGTTTTTGCTATAGGGTGCATGCGCTCGCCAGAAAGACAGAGACAGAGAAATAGAAAGCGAGAATCACCCCCCAGGGGGGATGGACACAGTGCAATCCCTTCTCTTCCATTCTCCTCTTGGGATCTTGGGCATGCACGCACACACATCCAGTGTGAGTTAAGCCTCCGGGTCTGGGACTCAAACCGTGATCGGCTACATGGGAGTTCAGCAACATAGCCATTACGCTAACTGCTGGTCTCTCTGCACACTCTTTGAAGTTCCCCCATAGTTTTCTAGTGAATGCTAAATTCAAGGGAGTTTTTTTGACTAATGCTTTATAACATACATATACATTATCTATATTTCTTGATGTCTATAAAATATTACATAAAAATAATTAAAAACTAATGTTAATAAATGTCTCAATTTCAAAACAAAATAAAGAGCGACTTGGTATCATCCAATGATTTTCCCAATCCTGCCCTTGCTACCTATTCTGTCTTATGCTTATTTATTCACTATCCTGCCCCATTGTGTGGCTTCTGCCAAGTCTCCAGCCCTGATCCCCTTTCCCTGGCAACCTTGCTATAACCTCCTAACTGGCTCCCTGTTCATTTATTCCTCCCATCATAGACTCTGCTGTGTAGTTGGCCTTCTTAATACATGACTCTGATCTTGTCTTTCATAGCTCACTACCTTTCTCTGACCCTCTATGGCCCCATCTTGAAAACTAGAGTTTGATTTCCTAGCCAGGAGAGCTTCACTATCCAGATGCTAACTGTTCATTATGCTCCAAACTATGCCATTTCTCACTCATACCTCATGATCTGCCACCTTGGCATCTTTGTCCTGCGGTTCCCCTTGTCTCTCTCCTGCTTCTTCACATTTCTACCATATCCATCTTTGATAATCCAGTTCCAGCATCTCTACTTTCATGATGCACCTGATCCACACCTGAGATTAGCACTGCATCCTTACCATGCAATGCTGGGAAGACTCTTAAGTGTTATCAAGTGGGGACCTTCAACACTTCCTGCCTGTGCTACAAGTATGTTGAACCTGTTCACTTCTCCTTTGAGAACACAGGTTTCTGTAGAGCAGCAGCCATTTCCAATTTTTTCCCACTCATAATTCCTTACAGATATCAAACATTCAATATTTTTAGAATTAATGAATGTATCACTCAATGAATAAATTCCATAAAATCTATAGTAGACAAAACTTTAAAGTGAAGCAGATTTGTCTTTGGTATCTCCAACTTACCTAGTGGGTCACCCATCCTTGCTAGGAGTTCACAACATCCCCACCTGTCTACCCAGGAACCTCCTACCTACTTGCCCAACAGGATCTGCTTTCAGAAAAAGACCTGACAACTTCGTCCACATTAAAATATAAACTACTGAAAAGGCTTCTAATGTTGTTGTTCTTTTACTGAAAAGCACATATTTTGTTAACAGAAGACAAGGTCAAAGATATATGTCAAATATATCCATTCTGGGTTGACTACTGTCATCCCCAAACATATCTAACCAGGATCTCAGAACGTGATCTTATTTGGTAACATGGCGATGAGACGTAATTTGTTAAGATGAGATCATACTGGGTTGGAGGCAACAGGAGTGTCCTTAAATCCAGTGACTGTCGACTTTATAAGGAAGGTCATGAGACACACCGAGACAGAGGAGAGACAGAAATTTTAAAAGGCAGATATTGGACTAATGCAACTAAGAGATACTAAGGATTGCCAAGCAACCATCAGTAGGTGAGCAGGAGCCAAGAATGACTCTTCCCTAGAGCCTTCAGACACCTTGATTTCATACTTCTGGCCCTTTAGAACTGTAAATGAATTCATTTCTGAGGGTTTAAGCCACCACTCTTGGTATTTTATTATAGCAGCCAGGAAACTAATATAATACCTGAAAATCTGAAATGTTGGATTATTAGGCACCACTGACCCTGAGAGAGGTATACTGAAAGAAGGCTCTCAGTGTCCCAAAAGGGATCCACCCCACCCATTCTACCCCAGACTGAGAGGTGGATGAGCCCTATACAATCACCAACAACTACCTGCAAAAATATGGGAACCAAGAACACCATCATCTTTTTGTACTGGGCTTATTCCATGCTCTACTGAGTGGGCTAAGAATAAACTTGGTTGCAGGTTGTTTGTTTGTTGTTGTTTGTTTTTTTGGGAGGTTTTTGCTATAGGGCACATGTGCTCACCAAAAAAACAGAGAGACAGAAAGGAAGAAATCACCCCTGAGGAGGGATAGCTACGCCACAATCCCTTCTCCTCCATTCTCCTCTCGGGATCTTGGGCACGCACGCACACAAGCCAGGCATGAGTTTAAGCCACCAGGTCCAGGACTTGAACTGCAGTCAACTACATGAGAGTCCACTGACATAGCCATTACGCCAACTGCTGGTCCCAGGTTGGTTGTTTGTTCAAGGGAATAACTTAATGGCTATTAACCTTCCAAGAACATGGTGTGACCTAGGAACTTTCTCCCAGAAATGTATGCACATACTAAAATTTATAAATTTGCATACAGTTTCAGAGTATCACAGGCCCCCTAAGCCACTCTATAGGGTTAAGAACCTCTGATTTCTTGGTGCCAGTAGGTGGTGTGGTGCTTAAGGTGCTGGACTCCAATGTGGCTGACTGCAGTTCAAGTCCTTGACCTGGCAGCTTGCTTTTTCACTCCTCCTTTCTCTCTCCTTCTCTGGTCAAATTGAATAATAAGTGAAATTAAATAAATAATTCTTTTTAGAAAAATAATCTTTTATTTCTTTTTTAGGACAAAATTGTTCATAAAGATTAAAATAGCTTTTCAACAATTTAATACTTATTATTTTTATTATTATTACCACCAGAGGGTGTGTACTCTCAGCAGAAAGAAGCACTTTCCAGCAGGGTATGGCCACACTGAAATCCTTTCTCCTCCATTTCTCCATCTTGTCAGAGTTTCAGGCATGCATGCATGTGTCATTAGTGTGTCTTTCAAGTGATTAGGGCCAGGATCCAGCCATGTGGGATTCAGCTCACAATGCACAATGCTTAACCACTGTGCTAAGAGGCATAGCCCACATTTTTATTTTTTTATATAAGAAATAATCTCTAGGACCAGCAGTTGGCGTAATGGCTATATCATTGTACTCCCATGTAGTCAACTACAGTTCAAGTCCCGGACCCGGTGGCTTAAACTCACGCCAGGCGCATGTGTGTGCATGCTTAAGATCCTGAGAGGAGAAAGGATTGCAGCGTGGCCATCCCCCCTGGGGGGTGATTTCTCATTTTCTGTCTCTCTGTCTTTCTCATGATTGCATGCACCCTATGGCAAAAACCTCTCCAAAAAAAATTAAAAAACTCTGACAGATGCAATCTCTTTTATCTTGTTGCTGCTGAGTTATACAGTTTGTCTTTAATGCCAGGGTAAATTCTCCTGGAATGGCTTTCTTCTACATGATAGTAATTCAAATATTGAGCTATGAGTATAGTTAGCACCCTAGATGTTCTTTTCATTAAACCAGAAAGTATTTTGAGCCTACAACTCTCTCTTATTTCATATAATTTCTTCCTTTTTCCAGCTGTCATTTATTTATAATATAAATGTTGTAACTTTTATAAATCAAACACTAGTCAAACAATTGTAATTGTAACTTATTTCATATAGGCTCTTGTCTTTTGGTTTTTTTTTTATTGTTTTATACATTCAATCACTCTCTACCATTACAGCATGCAAAATAATTTTCCCAGCATGAATACACTGTCTGTCATTCCAGTTAAAGATATTACCCTACATATTACCATCAACAGATAATTTTCCATTTTTCTGTCCCTTAAATGTTTTGCTCTTTTCTTTTTCCTCTTGATTCTTTCCTTCTCGCCCTTCCCCATTTCCCACTCACCTCCCACACTGTCTCTTGTATCCACAATTGTTCTCCATGCTTGTATATTTTCCAGTCCTTCCGTTTCTACTATAGAGTGCAGACATTTGGTATATATTGAGTGGGGACATACAATGCCTCTCTTTCATAATATGGCTTGCCTTTGCTTAGCAGTAAATCTTCCATATTTGTTCACTTTCTGTCAAATCTCAAAGTCTCATTGTTTTTTATGGTTGGATAGTATTCCATAGCGTATATGTGCCAAACTCTTCAACCCATTCATCTGTTCCTGGACATCTGGGTTGGTTGCATGTCTTAGCAATGGTGAATAATGCCTCAATAAACACAAACATGCAAGTACTGAATGTATTCCTACCCTTTAGGTAGCTACTCAGGAGTGGAATTGTTGGATCAAATGGTAGCTCTATTCGTAGGTCTTTGAGGAAACTCCATATTGTTCTCCACAGTGACTATACTAATTTACATTCCCACTAACAGTATAGGTAAGTTCCCTTTTCACCACAGCCTCACAAGCACTTACCATTTTTCATTGTTTTAATCTTAGCCATTCTGACTGGGATTAGGTGGTATCTCACTGTGGTTTTGATTTGCGTTTCCCTTATGATAAGGGATGTTGAGCATTTTTTCCATGTGCTTTTTGACTGTTTGTATGTCTTCCTTAAAGAGTTATCTGTTCAGGGGAGACCGGCAGTTAGCGTAATGGCTATGTCACTGGACTCCCACGTAGTCGACTGCGGTTCGCGTCCCGGACCCGGTGGCTTAAAACTCACGCCGGGCGCGTGTGCATACATGCCCAAGATCCCAAGAGGAGAATGGAGGAGAAGGGATTGCGGCATGACCATCCCCCCTGGAGAGTGATTTCTCACTTTCTGTCTCTCTGTCTCTCTCTGTCTGTCTGGCGAGTGCACGCGCCCTATAGCGAGAAACCTCTCCATTAAAAAAAAAAAAAAAAAAAATTATCTGTTCAGCTCATTTGTCCATCATTTAGTTGCGTTGATCTTTTTTTTTTGGGGGGGGGGGCGGCAGTAAGCTGCTTGAGTTTCCCATATATTCTGGTTATCAATCCTTTATATGAGGCATAGTTTGCAAATATATTCTCCCATTCCAAAGGTTGCTGATTCACTTTTTTTTTTCTGTGTAGTCCCACTTGCCTATTTTTGGGATTATCACCTGTGTTTTGGGTGTCTTATTTAGGAAGCTGCTTACTTCAATGTTTCCAAGAGTTTACCCTGTGTTATCCACCAGTAGGTTTACAGTTTGAGGTCTTAGGTTTAATTCTTAGATCCAGTTGGAGTTGATTTTTGTTAATGGTGAGAGATAGGGGTCCAGTTCCATCTTTCCACAGGTGGATACACACTTTTTTCCAGCACCATTTGCTAAAGAGATTTTCTTTTCCCCACTGGATTGACTGATGCCTTCTGTCAAAAATCAGTTCAATATATGTTTTGGGCTTTATTTCTGAGGTTTCTATTCTGTTCCATTTGTCCACATGCATGTTTTCATGCCAATACCATGCTGTTTTGATTATCACAGTGTTGCAATATATTTTGAGGTCAAAGAGTGAGATACCTCCTACACCGCTCTTCTTGCAGAGAATTGCTTTGGCAATACAGGGTCTTTTATGATTCCAGACAAATACTATCATTGTTTTTTCTAAATTTGAGAATAATTTCTCTGGTAATTTGATTGGGATTACATTAAATGTATATATTTATTTGGGTAGGATTGACATTTTGATTATATTAATTCTTCCAATCCAGGAGCATGGAATGTCCTTCCACTTTTTTGTGTCATTTTCAATTTCTTTTTATTTAGTTTATCATCATTTTCCTTGTAGAAGTCTTTGACTTCTTTGGTTAGGCTTATTCCTGTGTATTTTAGGCTTCTTGCAGCTACTGTAAATGGGATTGCTTTCTTCAATTCTACCTCTGTCTGCTCTTTGTTTGTGTATTGAGATGCTACAGTTTTGTTTTGGTTTGGTTTGGTTTGGTTTGGTTTGGTTTGGTTTGGTTTGTTTTGAGAGAGAGAGAGAGAGAGAGATTTTTGCTTTAGGGCACGTGTGCTCACTGGAGAGACAAAGAGAGAGAGAAAGCCAGAAATCACCCTCCAGGGGAGAATGGCCATGCCACAATCCCTTCTCCTTCATTCTCCTCTGGGGATCTTGGGCACTCACACACACGTGCCTGGTGTGTTTTTTAAGTCGCCAAGTCTGGGACTCAAACTGCAGTCAATTATGTGGAAGTCCAGTGATGTAACCATTATGCCATCTGCTGAGATGCTATAGATTCTTTTTATATTGATTTTGTATCCTGCCACTTTACGGGAGTTTTTTGAGGAGATTTTTGGGGATTCTTTTGGATTTTCTATGTATGTAATCATGTCATTTGCAAACAGAAATCACTTCACTTCATCTTTCCCTATTCAATGCCTTTTATTTCATTTTCTTGCCTGATTGCATTGTGTAGGATTTGCAGTACTGTGTTGAAAATGAGTGGAGAAAGTGGGAAGCCTTGTCTTGTTCTAGTTTTTAGTGGAAAAGCTTTCAGCTTTTCCCCATTCAGTATGATGTTAGTTATGAGTTTTTCATGTATGACTTTTACTGTAATGTAACCATTATAAAAACTTTTTTATATTCTATAAAAACTATAGAATCTGGAAGTAAGACTATCAGGACTTGGTTGAGAAATGTCCCTTTATGCCAATTTTGCTGAGAATCTTAATCATGAAAGGTTGTCGTATTTTATCAAGAGCTTATTCTGCATCAATTGATAGGATTGTATTGTTTTTATCCTTTTTCCTGTTAATATGGTGTACTACATTTATGGTTTTGCATATGTTAAATCATCCTTGCATCCCTGGAATAAATGCTACCTGGTCATGGCATATAACCTGCTTAATGCATCATTGGATACAATTTGCTAATATCTTGTTGAGAATTTTTGCATCTATTGGGTTGTCAGAAAAGTCATGACATATTTTTGCATAGAGTAACAGAGAAGAAATAAATCATGACTTTTCTGACAACCCAATATATCAATATATTCATCAGATATATTGGTCTGTAGTTTTTTTGGTTTTTGTTGTTGTTGTTATGTCCTTGTCTATTTTGGGAATGAGTGTGATGAAGGCTTCATAAAATGAATTTGGGAAGTTTTGTTCCTTGTGGGTCTTTAGAAATGGTCTGAGTAGAATGGGGGTTAGCACTTCTTTAAAAAAAAAGTTTTAAACTTCTTTTTTATATTCTATAAAAACTATAGAATTCAGAAGTAAAACTATCAAGACTTGGGCTTTTCTTTGCTGGGAGGTTATTTATTACTGATTTAATTTCATTGATTGTTGCTGCTCTATTCAGGTTTTCTGTGTCTTCTTGATTCAGTCTTGGTAGCTTATCTATATCCAGAAATTTGCCCATCTCATCCAGGTTTTTTTTGTTTATCATCTAGTCACTCATAGTATTTTCTAATGATCTTTTGTATTTCTGTTATATCTGTTGTAATAATGCCTGTTTCATTGCAAATTTGAGTTATCTGGTTCCTTTCTCTCTTCTTCTTTATTAGTCTACATAATACTGTATCAATTTTGTTTATCATCTCAAAGAATCAGCTTTTGGTTTAATTTATTTTCTGTATAGCTCATTTAGTTTCTGTTTCATTTATTTCTGCTTGAATCTTTATTATTTCTTTTTTCCTGGCATTTTTGGTTGTGTTGTTGTCGTTGTTTGTCCAGTTCCCCGAGGTGTGTTGTTAGGTTGTCTATTTACCACCTTTGTATCTTTTTCTTATGTGCAATAATTGCTATAAACTTCCCTCTTTTGACTGCTTTCACTGTGTCCCATAGATTATGGAAATTTGTACACTTGTTATTGTTGGTTTTAATGAATCTTTTTATTTCAGTGTTAATTTCAGTGTTGTGAAGTCATTCAGAAGTAGGTTGTTTAGTTTCCATAAAAGTGCATTTTTTACTTTTTTTTTTGAAAATTAATTTCAAATTTAATTCCATCATGGTTGGAGAAGAAGCTGGATATGGTTACTATGCCTTTGAATCGGTAAAGGCTTGTTTTGTTCCCTATCACATGTTCAGTCTTCAAAAGAATTCTATGTGGGGGTGAGAAAAACGTATGTTTTGTGGTTGTTAGGTGGAAATTTTTATAGATGTCTGTCAAGTCCATGTTATTTATGGTGTTATTTAAATCCTGTATCTCTTTGTTTCCTTTTTGTCTAGATAATCCATCCAAAGGAGATAGTTGAGTATTGAGATCCCTAACAATTAGTGTGTTGCAGTCTGTCTCTCCCTTTAGCTCTAGCATTCTTTCATGTATTTGGGTACTACCAAGTTGGGTTTATAGATGCTTATAAGTGTTATATCTTCTTGGTTAACCCTTTTAGTGCTATATAATGCCCTTCTTTGTGTCTTCTTAGAGTTTTTATCTTGGGACCAGCAGTTATCATAATGGCTATGTCACTAGACTCCCATGTAGTCAACCGTGGTTCAAGTCCTGGACCCAGTGGCTTAAACTCACGCCGGGCACGTGTGCATGCGTGCCCAAGATTCTGAGAGGAGAATGGAGGAGAAGGGATTACAGCGTGGCCATCCCTCCTGGGGGGTGATTTCTTGCTTTCTGTCTCTCTCTCTCTCTATCTTTCTCTCTGGTGAGCACACATGCCCTATAGCAAAAAAAACTCTCCAAAAAAAAAGATTTTTTATCTTAAAGCCTATTTTGGTTGATAACAGCATCATAACTCCAGCCTTTTTTTGGTTTCCATTTTCATGGAATATCTTTTTCTAGTCCTTCACTTTTAGTCTATTTATGTCTTTATCCATGAGCTGCATTTTGGATAGGCAGCAAATTTTTTATTGATTCAGCCAGTCTGTCTTTTGATTGGGGAATTTAATCCATTAATATTCTATGTTATGGATTTTTGCAGATTTGCCTCTGCCATTTTGTTAGTCATTTTCTTGGTTGCTTTTTGTTCTCTTATTTCTGTCTATCTCTCTAGTTTTCCTGATATAGTACTCCCTTCTGTACTTCTCGAAAAGCTAGTCTAGATTGGTGAATTCTTTCAGTTTTTGTTTGTCTACAAATGATTTTATTCATTCTTCCCATTTGATAGATAATCCTGCCAGGCATAGTACGCTTGGTTGAAATCATTTTTCTTTTAGTAATTTGAATATATCTTCCCATTCTTTTCTTGCCTACATTGTTTCAGTTGAGAGGTCTGTTGTTCACCTAAGTGGATAACCTTTATAAGTGACTTGATATTTCTCTCTTGTATTTTTAGAATCTTGTCTTTGTCTTGATTTTGACCAATCTGGCTATGATTGGTCTGCCATGGAGACCAATCTGCCATGGAGAGGATCTTCTTAGGTTGATTCTATTTGGGGTCCTTTGTATTTCTTGGGTCCATATGTCTGAAGGTTTCTCTAGATTTGAAAAGTTTTGTGCAGGTATTTTATGTAATAGATCTTCTATGCACTTTCTAGTTCTTCACCTTCTGGAATATCTATTATTGGAATATTTGGACACTTAATAGTGTCTAGTATCTCCCATATGTTGTCCTCATTTTATTAAATTATTTTTTCATTACTTTTGGTGGTTTTATCTAAGTCAAAGGTTTTGTCTTCCAGCTCAGAGTTTCTGTCTTCTGCATAGTCCAGTCTGCTGTTAATACTTTCAAGGGATGTCTTGACTTCCTGTATTACCGTCTTAATCTCTAGAAGTTATGATTGGTTCTTTTTTATTATGTCCATCTCCTTCAAATCCTAGAAAGACTTCCTCATCTCTGTCACCGTGAATATTCTGAATTCTTTTTCTGACATTCCTGTGAATTCTTTCCTGCTCTCTATGGTTGAAGAAGAGTTCCTCTGTTCCATGGAGGGAGAGGTGTCTCCTTGTTTCCCATATTTCTTGTGCCTCTGCACTGGTTTCTAGTCACCTGATTAATTATGCACTTCTTCCTAATTTTCTGGTATCAATTCTGTAGTGCCAAGGAGGAGGAAGAGCTCTACTTCTCAGGTGTGTTCTTGGTAGAAGGCCTTGTCTTCCAATCAGAGAAGTGTGTATATTTCCAGCTTTAGGTATCAGTACCTTTCCTAGTCTCTTTGAACCAGAAACACCTGGGGCTGACTGGAGTTTCAACTAGAAGAGAGAGTATAAGTTGTTTAACAAACCTTGAAATCTCAAAATATTCCTGGGTGGGCAGAAGGCAGCTAGAGGTCTGAGGTGTTCTTCTTGCCTCAGTTGGTCTCAATGATTGCTGCTGCTTCCTGCTCCATGTCATGAGCTCAGGGAATTAGTGGCACCAAGGGCCTTTGATTTCTAATACAAATACCAGTGGCATGTCTAAATTTAAACTTACAGAAAATGTATACTTCCAACAATGGTGAGTAGCTTCATTTCTCCATGAAATACAGAGTGGGAGCCCATCAAGCCAAACCCCAGCCCTCCCCATTCACTGGAAATTTATGTAAACTCTCTTAGCCTCAGTTGTTTTGTCCAAAAAATGTGGGACAGGGACCAGCAGATGGAGTAACGGTTACGTCACTGGATTCTCACATAGTCAGCTGCAATTAGTCCTGGACTGGCGGCTTAAAACTCATGCCAGGCACGTGTGCGTGCATGCCCAAGATTCCAAGAGGAGAATGAAAGAGAAGGGATTGCAGTGTGGCCATCCCCCTGAGGAGTGATTTCTCACTTTTTTGTCTCTCTGGCTCTCAAGCGCACACACCCTATAGCAAAAATCTCTCTGAAAACAAACAAACAAACAAAACTGAGAGATAATGATGTCTAGTTCCCAGAGCTTTTAGATGAAGATTAAATAAAGGAATTCCAGTCTTATGCTCCCAACACACCCCGAACTTTCTCTTCCCAGCACGTGTTGCTTTGTAATCATATAACTGAGCATTCATTCAGTGGCTGTCACTACAGTGGATTACAGGCTTCAAGAGAGCTCTGTTCACCACTGTATTCTCAGGGGCTCTATAATTATTGACAAACTGACTTGCTCAGTACTGTGCCTGTAGCACCGTATATGCTCAATAAATGGCTGCTCTTATTAACATCCAGCTCAAACTGATAAAGGCAGAGAAGTATTGCTAGTCAACAAGAGGCTATCTGCTGACATTTTTTTTTTTTTTGAGAGGTTTTTGCTATAGGGCGCGTGCGCTCGCCAGACAGACAGAGACAGACAGAGAGATAGAAAGCGAGAAATCACCCCCCCCCAGGGGGGATGGCCACGCCGCAATCCCTTCTCCTCCATTCTCCTCTCGGGATCTTGGGCACGCACGCACACGCGCCCGGTGTGAGTTTAAGCCACCGGGTCCGGGACTCGAACCGCGGTCGACTACGTGGGAGTCCAGCGACATAGCCATTACGCTAACTGCCGGTCCCTGCTGACACTTTTTAACTCAGAAACCTACTGAAAAAATAAGTGGCCTTCCCAGAAGAGGAACAAGTATTGTGTTCTCTGCTGTAATCCCCAAGCAAAGAAGTAAGGGATTCAAAGTCTATCACTCCCAAAGACTGCCAGGAAATGAGTTTCTTTCCTCAGATTCTCCCCCAGTTCTTGTTCACAGAGCAGCTTTAAAGATTTAACCCGATCTGTGAGTCTGAATAAAGACACCAGCTGCTGAGTGGGAGGTGGTATCATCTATGGTAAGAGGCCCTAGCCCTTTCCCAAGAAGGTGTTACTTTTGATTTCCTTCAAGTATGATCAAGGTGCTGGTAGAAGGCTGAATGATGTGTGGGCTGGCTTAGTCAGGCTGGCCAGGTTCCTTTTGGGAAATTCCCATGGGGAGGGGAGCAGGTGGCAGTTGTCAGCTGGGAAATTAACTAGGCGTGACCTCAAGATCAATGGGTAGATTATGATCTGCCCACAGGAAAGCCTGGCTCTAATTAATGGATAGAACCCTGGGTGGAAGTGAGATCTCTTGTTTGGAATGAAGTCCTTCACCTTGGCTTTCTTTGTCTCCCAATGATCCCCTTTCCCACTTCTCTAACTCACAGGAATGTTGTTAGGATAAATAAACTGAAATAATATATATTTTTTAAACTGAAAAAAGTATTTATAGAGTAGACTACTAAGATATATTTTTTAAATGGATGGACTTTCATGTTGAGTTACTTTTATAAGCAAAAAATGTAATAAAATACTGTTGAAAAATAGTATATAGTGGTGCTGGTGGTGGTATTATTGCTTCCACTTTGCACCAAGGAAAATATTTCCCTATTTTAAATGATGGAGCCCAAGCAAAAAAATACCAAAGCCCAGCCCAACAATAAAAAAAAGATCTCTTAGAGAAATGCTGAGCTTTCTCTCAAATCCTCAAGTTTAAAATTAATATGTATTTCAAAATTTTATCTTTCAAAATTTTAACGCATGTCCTAAAGCCAGAATAAAATATAAACTTCCATGAAAGAATTAAAGGGTAGAAGTTCACAGCAACATGGGACCCCATGAAGAAATCTAGAGATAAGGACTAATTCCTCCAGACCAAGACAAACTCCAGGGAAAAATTTCTCCTGCAGCAAAGACACAAAGTGGGACTACTCCCCAGGCAAAAGAGTGAACAATTGTTTTGTTTTGTTTTTATCAATTCTGATTATCATTGTATTGAACAGCAACTTTGCCCTACATACTTTTTATCCATTATTACTAACCTTCAAATAAGTAAGTCCATTTATAAATGAGATTAAGAGAGCACAAGCAATGTATAAGATCACAAAGGCTACTGAAAGGGTGGACCCAGTGTGTGAGCCCAGGTCTGCTAATCTTCCAGCTCACCCTTCCTACAACCACCTCTGCGGTTGTTCACTGTGATTCTCAGAGGAGGTAACACTGCCTGTCTTGGAGAATGAGCATTATCAGATGAGGACCAGCCAGCCATTTTTGTAGGCTTAGCTGTGCCTCTTCACTAAACTGGGATAGTAATCATGCCAGAGGTCCAGTATTGAGCTAGACAGCCCATTCTTTTTAGCTTCTGTTCAATAAAATAGAAATTTAAAAACCAGACATAAAAAAATCCAATTACTTTTTATTATGGAAAATTTCAAACACACACAAGTAAAGAAAGTGATTAAAAAAAAAAAAAAAAAAAAAAAAGACTCCTTTGTACCTATGACCCAGCTTCAACTACTATCAAAATTTTGCCATTCTTGTTTCATCTAGTCCCATTTTTCTGGAATATTTTAATGAATCCCAGGCCTCATATCATTTCACCTGTAAATATATCAGTATTGATCTTAATACATAAAGAATTAAATTTACCATGACCACAAAATCCATTATCACTCATAAGAAAAGTAATAATATTTGCTTAATTGTATTCTATAATGTATTTTATTTTCCCAAATTATCCAAGCAGTATACTTCATGTTTGTTGAAGTTATGTCAGTGTTATGAATTGATCCCTGTCATTGCTATAGCCACAGAGTGTATTTTCATTGTGATAAACAATGCGTGGACCAATGAAAGTGAGAATGTACATGGAATAGGTGAGAAGTGAACTTGCTGATCACTGTAACAGTCCATGCAGTTGTTCTGAAATAAAAGAACTCTTTCTAAAATTAAAACATGGAGTACAAAAATAAAAGAAAACTATCAGTTGAAATATGAAAATACTTTTTAAAAATTATTATTGTTTCATACCTTCTCTTTTTTAGGGAATTACGCATAAGTATTAAAGTCACTTTTATGTTTTGTAATTAACATATGAGAAGATAAACAACAGATAAATAGTATTTGTACTTTCTGGGGCCTCAGTTTCTTTAGCTTCAAAATGGTGGTGTCTGTTTTTGAAGTGTTGATGATAATCTTTCAAAGACTTTTGCAGTTAATCATCTGCAATGGATACTGTATTATGCCATCCAGATACCTCCTTTAAGACTGAGACATTCATTTCCCAGTTGCCTAAAGTCTTGACAGCTGATGACTCATAGCTAAGTTCCTCTCCAGGAATGACTCTGGGGACAAGTTCATATTCTACAATCATTGACTAGTCAATGTGAGTGGAATTAAGATTCAGGTCATGCCTCTATTGAGAAAATGCCAAATGGCCATCCTCCTTTAGGATGGTCAAGGGCTCAGTAGCAACTGCATCAAATTGGACCATTTCTTTTTGCCTAGTCCAGCTTCCCTTACCCTGTACAGATAATGTTTGAAAGAGCACTCCCCAAAAACTTTCACACAAATCTGTTTCAGAGTCTGTTCCCTGGGAACCAATCTACAACAGTTCTGATTCCATGATCTGCCTCTGCAGGTGATTAGCTGGGAACCTATTACATTTACCTGACCCCAAACTCCAATATTTATGGCTGGAAATGCAACAAACAAGGTGGTTTCCTTTCAAATGCAAGAGTTTGGAGGTCTACAAATCTGAGCAAATCACACCTAGGACAAACTGGCAGCCCAAATCCTCAAGGACCAGATTATTTTCATGATCTTGCAAAGCTAAAAGTGCTATCCACAGTTATGAGCCCAGAGTGATAGCAAAATTACCGAGAAATGAATACAGTAACAATATTCCCATGTAATAATTAAAACAGCACTCAGAGTGACAATTTTTTAAAGATACTTTTGCTATAGGGTATGTGTGCTCGCTGAAGATACAGCGACAGAGAGATGGGAAGTGAGAAATCACTCTCCCCCCCCCCCCCCCCCGGAGATTGGCCATGCCACAACCCCTTCTTCTCCAGTCACCTCTTGGGATTTTGGGCATGCATGCACACACACCCAGCGTTGAGTTTTAAGCCACCAAGTCTGGGACTTGAACCATGTTTGACTACATGGGAGTCCAGCAACATAACCATTATGCAATCTGCTGGTCCCTAGAGTGACACTTTTAAGGTAAAAGTAAAGTCATGTCACTCCTAAACACAAATCCCTCCAATGGAAAATCATTCACCTCATCTTGCTCATAGTACAATCCCAAATTTTTACTTGGACTCTGTCTTAATCCACTCTTGTGTCACTAACAGAAATAGCTGAGATTGGGTGATTTAAAAAAAAAGAGAGAGAGAGAGAGAGACAGATTTGTTTGACACATGATTCTGGAAAGTCCAAAGTTGTGAGACTGGCATCAGGCCAACTATATCACATCACAGATAACAGAGCTGAGAAAATGATGAAAGAGACCTGGTGACAGCCATCTCCTATATATTTACTTTTTTTTTCTTAAAGGTTTTTAATCCAAAGAGCATGTGCACTTACTGAAGAGAGATAGTGAAAAGAAAAGTAATGAATCACTCCCTCGGGGGGAATGGCCATGCTGTAATCCTTACTCCTCCATTCTCCCCTTGGTATTTTCAGTATGCACACACAAGTACCTGCTGTGATTTTCAACTTGCCAGGTCCAATACTCAAAGCACTGTCAGTCAAGTGCCTTAATAACCACACCATCTGCTGGCCCCACCATATTCCTTTATAACCTGCTCTCATACGAGCTACAATTCACTGGGTCTCAAGAGATATTAATTCATTCATGCAAGTTCTGACTCCATGATCCAATCACCACCCCATAGGCCTCAGCATTTCAAGGTCTCACCATCTTCTACCACAATTACACTGGGGACCAAATTCAAAACATGAGCTTTTAGGGGAAAACCATATCCAAACCATAGCAAACTTCAAGACCTAACATTGTACCAATAGCCAGCCTCTCTATCTTTATATGCTACCATTCTCTCTTTTATCCACCCTGCTACAATCAACATATTGGCTTTCTTACTGGTTTTAGAACATTCCAAGACCATTCCTATCTCAGGGACTTTGCCTTTACGGTTCCTCTTGCCTGGAGTGGTCTTCTCTTAGATAAGTAAATGATTCCACCTTCAATTCTTTCAGGTCTCTTATCAAGTGTCATTTTATTAAGGATGTCTTCCTGACTTTTTCACACAGGGTCTTAGGAGGCTGGGAGAGTTCACAATAGAATGCAGAATATGACAACATAATTACAAATGTATGAAACAGTCTCACTGAAAGACATGTATGGAAAATTATTGGTCTAAGTAACTTTAGAAACTGCACATCAGCGCTGTATTCTAGTTAATAAAGTTGCTTCCCACAGGAGCACAGGTTAACAGTGCTGATCCTGCTGTGTGTATATGCTGGAACTGAATAAATAAATGAATGGTTGCTGTAGTGGGAAATTATAGACAAGCAAAGGGAGGAAGCCAGAATGATGGGTTTGAATACCATACATAGTATGCATGAATGATATATATGAAAATGCAATTATGGATGTGATTAGAGACATCCATATGAATGCATATTTAGCTTAATATAGACATATATTATTAAATATAGAACTATTTATAGGTGTGTTTATACACACACTGGTCAGTATATACACATACATTTCCTTGCTCTGTCAGCTAAGAAAAGTAATGACATATCTAGTGCCTAGATCTTGGTTCCCAATACCACGCTCCAATAAAAAGAACCAGTACTCTTTTTCTTTTTCCTTTTCAGTTTTTTTTGCTATAGGGTGCATGCGCTCGCCAGAGAGAAAGGAAAGAATGTGACAAACCACACAAACACACACACACACACACACACACACACTCCAGTGTGGATGGCCATGTTGCAATCCCTACTCCTCCATTCTCCTCTGGTGATTTTGGGCACACATACACACACACACACACACACACACACACACACACACACACACACACAAATCACAGCACCCAGAGTGATTTTCAAGCTGCCAGGTCTGGGACTCAAACCATACAGCTGTCTATGTGGGATTCACTGCCTTAACCTCTATGCCACCTGCCAGTTTAAGGAACCAGTACTCTACAGAAATGACTGACTCTAGGACCAGAATGGGAAATACATACGATGAAGCTGGAGCATTTTATAGTGCCAGAAAGTAAGGAAGGGCTTTAAAAAGGGGTGGGTGGGTGGATAAAAGCCAACTAAATGAGATCCAGTGGCCAAACTTGAAATAATTTGAGCAAATAACTAAATAAAAAAGACAGTCAAAAAAGGGACAACTTTACTTCTTCCCTTCCAATGTACACACCTTTAATGTTTTTCTTTCTCTCCTCATTCCACCCTGCTTCTCTTTTTTACCTTCTTCTCCATAATTTTGCCTTATAGCAGGGTGGAATGAGGAGAGAAAGAAAAACATTAAAGGCATGTACATTGGAAGGGAAGAAGTAAAGTTGTCCCTTTTTTTTTTTTTTTTTTTTTTTTTGGAGAGGTTTTTGCTATAGGGTGCATGCGCTCGCCAGACAGAGAGAGACAGAGAGACAGAAAGCAAGAAATCACCCCCCAGGGGGGGTGGCCACGCCACAATCCCTTCTCCGTTCTCCTCTCGGGATCTTGGGCACACACGCACACGTGCCCAGCGTGAGTTTTAAGCCACCAGGTCTGGGACGCAAACCGCGGTCGACTACATGGGAGTCCAGCAACATAGCTATTACGCTAACTGCTGGTCCCAGTTGTCCCTTTTTTGACTGTCTTTTTTTTCAGTCCTGTGTTTAGAAAATCCTAAGGAATACAAACACACAGACCTTTACTGACTCTAGTAAAGAAGTTCACAGGATATTAAATCAATATACAAAAGTCTATTGTATTTCTATATTCTAGCAACAATCTGAAAAAAAATTAAGTAAACAGTTATATTTATACTAGCATGATAACTAATTAAACACTTAGAAAGAAGTTTAGCCAAGGGGTCACCAGGTAACATGGTGGTTAAGGCACTAGACTCTCACATGGCTCATCACAGTTTGAGTCCCAGACGCAGTGGCCTGAAAAACATTGACATGTGCCCGTGCATGCCCAAAATCACAGAAGGAGAATAGAGGAGAAGGGATTATGGTGTAGCCATCCCCTCTGGAGGGTGATTTCTCACTTTCCCTCTCACTGTTTCTGTCTCTCTCCAGTGAGTGCACACACCCCATGGCAAAAAAAAAAAAATAAAAAACTTAAAAAAAAAAAAAGTTTAGCCAAAAGAAGAAAAAAGTTCTAAATGTATACGTTAAAAAACTATGAGACATTGCTGAGAGAAATTTCAAAGATCTAAATAAATGTATATACATTATATATTCATGGATTGGAAGACTCAATATCATAAAAATGGCAACACTGCCCAAATTCATCTTAGATCCAATGCAAACCCCAGCAAAAATAACAGCATTTTTACAGGGAAAAAAAATCAAGCTTGTTTTAAAATTTATATGGAAAGGCAAGTGACCCATGGCAAAATGATTTTGGAAAACAAAAAAGTTGAAGACTTACATCTCTTGATTTCAAATCTTACTATAAAACTATAGCAACCAAGGGAACCAGCAGTTGGAGTAATGGCTATGTCGCTGGACTCCCACGTAGTCAACTGCGGTTCGTGTCCTGGACCCAGTGGCTTAAAACTCACGCCGGGTGCGTGTGCGTGCGTGCCCAAGATCCTGAGAGGAGAATGGAGGAGAAGGGATTGCGGCGTGGCCAACCCCCCTGGGGGGTGATTTCTCGCTTTCTGTCTCTCTCTGTCTGTCTGGCGAGCACACGCACCCTACAGCGAAAAATCTCTCAAAAAAAAAAAAAAAAAAACTATAGCAACCAAGACAATGTGGTACTGGTGTAAATATAGGCAAATAGGTAGATGAATTAAAAAAAAAGTATGAATCAAGAAATCTTTATGCTTGTGATCAACTGATTTTCAACAAAAACATGAAGGCAGTTCAATGAGGAAAAGACAGTCTTTTCAACAAATGGTGCTGGGAGTTTTTGGGGTGATGAAAATGTTCAAATTAGATTCTGTTAATGATTGTCCAATTCTATAAATTTGTTAAAAATTATATAACTATACACTTTAAATGAGTAATTTACATTATGTAAATTATACCACAATGAAAAATCTGTTAAACTAAAAAAGTATTCCATAAAACTTGAAAGTAAAATAGGGCAAACAAACCCAATGCCTTAGCAGAATAACCACACAGAGAAATTATTTCCAAGTGACTTTAAAACTCAGCAACATTTTTATACAACCCTCAGTAGAAGATCCTTGAAAAGGAAAATAAACTTTATTTTTAGAGATATTTTTGCTATAGGGCACGTGCACTCGCCAAAGAGACAGAGAGACAGAAAGCAAGAAATCACCCCTGCCCCCAAGGGGGATGGCCTTGCCGGAATCCGTTCTCCATTCTCCTCTCAGGATTTTGGGCGTGCATGTACAGCCACTGGGTCTAGGACTCAAACCGTTGTCAACTACATGAGAGTCCAGCAATGTAACCGTTATGCCATCAGCTGATCCCCATAAACAACTTTTAAAAGCTTAAGCTTTAAAATTAAGTAAGCCTATTGTTTGTAATAGTGCTGGTATCATTGTTCTAAACCACTATGTGTGCAGATAAAGCTAAGAAGTGACTGTGTCAGTGTGGGTGAATGAGAACGGGACCAGCTGCATAGCACACTGGTAATGTGCTGCTCAAAAGACATCAGATCCCACATGGCCACCACGGTCTGAATCCCCAGCCCGGTCAGCCCAATGCAAGCTGGGCACACATGCCAGTGCCCAAGACCCAAAGGGCTGGAGGATTAGATGACAGGGATCCCAGTATGACCAGACCCTGTAAAAGGTGCCTTTTCTCTCTCTTTCTTTCTTCTCTCATGCATTCATGTAGTCTATCATGAATAAAGAAAAAAAAAAAAAGAAGAAGAATGTTCAGAGTGGAGGAAGGTGATAAAATGTAAAATTAGGCTAAGTAAAAACCTGACTTTCGGGAGCAGCACTCTGGCGTGTTGGTTAAAGGTGCTGGATTCCCACATGGCCCTTCCATGGTTCAAGTCCCAAACCTGGCAGTTTGCTTCCTCCCCTTTCCTTTCTCTCTCTCTCTGGCCAAATTTTGAAAAGAATGATAATAACAAATGGAATTAAATAAATAAATAATTCTTTTAAAAAAATAAATTTGAATTGGAAATAATATGATCTAATGGGGAATTTTATCTTAAACATTTGTTTAGTTCCATCCACTAAAAAAAAAGCTAGTGAAAAATGACTTTTGTAGGGCCACAGATAATGCACTGCTCAAGAGAAGCTGGATCCCACAAGGCTACCATGATTCAAATCCCCAATTCTATCAGCTTAAAACACCCTGGGCTCATATGTGAGTGCTCAGGATCCAATGAGCTGAAGGACTGAAGGAAGAGGATCACGGTGTGACCAGACCCTACGGAGGGCTCCTCTCTCTCTTTCTCTGTATGTGTATATGTGTCTCGCTCTCAAGTGCATGCATATATGCTCTATAGAAAACAAGAAGGCTTATCCGGTATTAATGAACACCCTAGTACCCAAACTGTGGTATCACACTTAAGTTCCCACTTAAAGGAAACAATGCTCCCTGAAGAGGTGACTGGTCCCAAATCTGTGGCACAAAATGTACCAAATAAGCCTAGAAATTTTTGTCACACCACAAACAAAAGAAGCTACTAAAAACTACTAGTCATGCCCAAAAAGGACTGAGGTGCCAACTTGACTAGACTCCAACTGGCGAAAGATGGAACAACTGAGCATCGAAGAGGAAAATAATCACAATAGATTGACATTCTCCCAGTACGTTTAAATCTCTGGATTTATAATAACACTAAAAAACAAAACTCACTGGCTGCCTTTGGAGGATGCTGGAAAATCAACTCATTATTTTGAAAAGTGGTAAATAAAGCAAAAGAATTAAACATTTATCTTGCTTTTCATATTTGAATTAAATTATAGGATAACTGAATGGTTTAAGAGAAGTTTATCTTTAAAGAAATATTCCAGATAATAAAGAATGAAGGAAAAATGAAATTAGAAAATCACCACTTTGCAATCCTAATGAAATCCTGCATTCAGCAATAATTATGGATGGTTGCTAACATCACAGAGAAATAGTCACACAACCACAGTATCCCAGTGGAAGTACGCTATACTATATATGATGGCTGTAACCATATTAACAAATTAACCTGAATTGAGCTCCCAAATTCTGTTTACAGAAAATACAGGGAAAAAGGCATGTTAAGTGATATAGTGATGAAGTTAACAAAATTTAGACTTTTGGAAATTCTAAAGATAAAGACCCATTTCTTCATACACACACACACACACACACACACACACACACAAGGCAAGGAAAAAGGGCAAACTTATAGATTATGAAATATAAAAGATATCAACCAATCACAGCATTCGGCTCTTAATAAAATCCTGATGCAAATAAACCACTGAAAATATATAAATGTTCCAAAACTGGATTGAGGTGATGTTTGTACAACCATACAAATGTACTAAAAATCAAACTGTACATTTATAATGAGTAAAGTTGCCAGTTTGCATAGAAAATCTCAATAAAACTGGGAATAAATGTGTACTATCAGGCAAATAGGAACACTAATGGACAAGAAATTACAGCTGCGTTTTAAGTTTTTTTATTTAATTGTATTTATTTATTTATTTTTTAATTTGCTATAGGGGAGGCGCACTCACCAGAGAGAGGGAGGGGGACAGTGAGAAAGCAAGAAGTTGCCAGGTCCAGGACTCGAACTGCAGTGGAAGTCCAACGGGCCATGTGGGAGTCTAGCACTTTAACCACTATGTCACCTGCTGGCTCCTACTGCTGTTTTTTAAGGCATAATTATATTGTGGTGTTTTTAAAAAGTCATCCTTTAAAGATAGATGCTGAAGTGTTTACAAATACAGATAAGTCAAAGCATTTGCTTCAAAATACTGGTGTGAGGGCAAATAGGGGTTCTAGTGATGAACACAGAGGGGTCATTACACTAGCCTACATTCAGAATTAAAAGTTTCTACAATAAAAAAGAGTAAAATGTTAAAAGAGATTTGAAAAAACAAGAAGGGTCAGGCACGTGGCATGTTGATAGTGCATTGCTCTGTGATACTGAGCGAACGTGGGACGGTCCCAGGTCCACATACAAGATCTCCTTGTGCACATTGGGTGCATGTCAGTGCCTGTATCTGGGCTGATGAGGGCAGGGGTGGATCTCAGCATGAGGATCCTATTAGGATGCCTCTTTCTCTCTCTTCTTATTTCTCTCTCCTTCTCAGAAGAAATGAAATAGTGAATGTTAAAAAAAGAAAGAAAGAAATTAAAAAATAAGAAAAACAGGAAAAGAAAGTCTCGTAACAAATCAGTTCTCTCTTCCTTAATTATTTATTTCGGGACCAGCAGTTGGACTCCCATGTAGTCGACCATGGTTTGAGTCCCAGACCTGGTGGCTTAAACTCACACCGGGCGCATGTGAGTGTGTGCCCAAGATCCCAAAAGGAGAATGAAGGAGAAGGGATTGTGGTGTGGCCATCCCCCCTGGGGATGATTGCTCGCTTTCTGTCTCTCTATATCTCTCTGTCTTTCTGGCGAGCACATGCACTCTATAGCATAAAAAAAATAATAAAAAAAAAGTATTTATTTATTTCCTGTCTTCCCACCTTTTATATTAATGCAAATGATTTGTGGGAATAGATGGCATAAATAGTAACACTCTAACTCAGGCCCTGTGTCTTTAAAAATATAGGAACTGAGAACTATTTAGTCCCATTTCTAAGATGATGCAACAAAAATGAAAACCAAGCATTAACAGATGGATTTTCCTCCACAAATGGGAGCTGAGCTTTTGAGCAATCATCAGGGTATGTTTCCACCATGGCTTATGCATTCCCAGAGCCACACACAGTCTATAGTCAAGCTGCTGAGTTACAGCCTAGGCCCCTTACAGCTTCTTTGTAAAATACTCTATATTGTTGCATGTTAGAGCTTACATATCCATGAAAAACATCAGAGCAGGAATATTCTGAATAGAAGTGCGCATTTCCTGCAAAATTTGGCAAAATAGCCATGCAACGTCTTAAGGCCTAACCACAGTTCTGTGATCATGTTGCTAATTGGTTTGTACAGTTTATTTCATTCTACTCTCCCATTTTTCTTCAATCCTGGATCATTTGTTCCATAATCATCAGGTACAAAAAAAGAGTTTAGGAGATGCCACTCAATCCATAGTGTATTAAGTAATCACCCCTTCCCCGCCACCACCCCCCCCCCCCCGGCGAGTTGTACGAGGCTTGGACTGTGTTGAATGACATCTGTCAGGTGAGAAACATTATTTCCATTTCCATATCAGAGCATGAACAGCAGTCACTTGCTCTGGACACAGAGCTGAAGAACACACCTAATGTTTTCTCTGGATTTATCTAAGTTAGGCAACATAGCAGAGTGGTAAAGATCTTGGCCTTTAGAGTTAGATGGATGGATTCTGTTCATCAAGTAGAGTAAATTCTTAACCTTTTGTTTTTAAAAAATTTTTATTATTATTTATTCAATTTTATTTATCATTATTATTATTTAATTTGACCAGAGAAAGACAGAGAGAGAGAAAAATAAGAAAACAAACCTTCAGGTCAGGGACTCAAACCACAATCAGCCATGTGGGAGTCCAGCACCTTAACCACCATGCCACCTGCCAGCCCAATTCTTAATCTTTCTAATCCCAAGTTGATCTTCAGAGAAGTAGGACTAAAAATACCTTTAACCCTAGGGCAGATGTAGGACTTAAATGAGATAATGTGGGTAAAGCTTTTATCACTGTGCCTTGCACCTGAGACATTTTAGCCAAAACCAGGTGTTATGATTGACCCTGACACCAAGGCTTGTGGGAAGTTGAACCGGAGATAGACTTTGCAGCCTGTTTCATTGGCCAAAAAATACAAAATAAATAAATAAATAAAATAAAGCACTTGGGCTGCTGGATGACCTGGCAGGACACATGTCTGACGAACAGAATTTTCCAGTGATGATTCTGAAATGGTGAAGATGTTTAAAAGAGCTTCAAAGGCCAGTGCTGTCTGGCCAAGCCCACACTGCCCACTTGCTCCTGTCACCCTCTGAGCAGGCCTGGCATCATGGCAAGAGCATGAGGCAGGCAGCCAGACCCACACCCTCGGCCAAGCAGCTTCACCCCCATCTCGTCTCCTGAAAACGAAGATGATACGATCTGCCCCGTGGAGAAAACTAAAGGAAACCCTAGGAGCAGACGTGGCAGAAGCTAAGGCTGACTGACAATGGACTCGTGCCCAGCGCAGAGCTGGGAGCGCCAGTATCTGTGCTGTTTCATCCACACAGCAATTCAGAAAACAAGGAACAAGGCCTTCTTATCCCATTTTGTCAAAGAGGAAAGAAAGGCTCAGCTTGGTAAAGGCATTTGCCCAAGGTTACATAACCATTAGGTGGCCAAGCCAGGCTTTGACATTGAGTCTGAGCCCAAATTCCAACCCTCTTAACCACTCCCTCCTCTCCCTCTCATTCAGCTTCCCACCTGGGACACAGAAAGGCCCAGAGACTGCTTTCATGACAGGACACAACTTCCTAGGTCTATACTGATCCCTATGATTTCATCAAGCCCATCACAGTTACAGAGAGGAAGGGGTCATGAGGCCTGGGCTAAGCTCTTTCCCTAGTCTGGCTACTGACTGTCCATTTATGACTTAACCCTTGAGTATACAATGGAACCAAGTATAAGCATCAGGCTCCCAGAAGATCAAGAGTATATTTATTTGGGGACCAGCAGGTAGAGTGGTGGCCGACCATGGCTGACTATGGTTCAGGTCCCGGACCTAGCGGCTTGCTTTCTCACTTTCCTCTCTCTCTCTCACTCTGTCCCTCGCTGGTCAAATTAAAATAAATAAATAAATAAATAAATTCTTTTTAAAAATGTTTTAACTCAATTCAAAGAGAAAAGAAATATATAAAAAAGGGGGGGATATTTATTTGGCATCTAGGGGTCAACTGTTGGGAGAGGAAATACTGTAATTCACCAGAAGTCCATTTCTTCACAAAACTACTGAATGGAAGAGCTGCTCTCGGCCAGGTCTCCAGAACTGGATATGCAGAGAGATTCAGGGCTTCCTTCTGTTAGAAACTGCTGTTTCATTGCTTAAATTCTTTAAGGTTGACGTTCTAGCTGCAAGACCCCAGGGTTAACCTAAGTCCGAAAGTCCTACGGTACTTGATCTTTCTCACAGCTGCTAAGCTTTATAGCTGTTGTCAGACTGTTCAAACAGAAATGGAGCCAATCGTTCTTCCAGCCGGCACTGACCTGCTCCCAAGAATCATGCGTTATGGTTTCCATCACATGCAGTCATAAAATCTGCTTCAGCTTGTCATCCCCATGAGCCATGTGACTGCCGACACCTACCTGATCATAGTTGTGCCTTCCCTTGAGACACAACTCTTTGCAAAAAGGCCACAGTCACTTGTGAAGATGAGTCAGAAGTTCCCCAAATCTCCTGACCCAACTCAGGAGCAAAGAGAAATGGACAGCAAAATGGGCCCAGCTGAGGCTGTCTAGCCATGACGTAAGAATCCGGCACATTTCTTTAGAGGAGCATTCATCCCCAATATCAGCCTGCTTCGCAAATACCCAGGGGAAGCTTCAGATTCGGTATTTCCACTGGGAGTGAGAGGAATGGGGTCACACATCCCCATGGGCACTCCAAACACTCAATGTACCCACCGAAGCTATCTTGACTACCTCTGGGCTCAGTGGTCCTGTGGGCCAACAGGCCACCTCCCAGCGGAGATTATTTTCTCCCTGAGCAGGTATGGTTCCCTTGTCAAAATAGGAGTCCTCCTTGTACTAAAAGAGAGACCCAGACCACCCTGTAGTCAAGGTCAGATCTGCTTCCCAGGTGACCCCAGTGTCCACAAAACAAAGCCACTGTAGGAGATGGATCTCTGCATGCCTCTCCACACACACTGGTCTCCAGGCCATTCCTGTGCTGAAGCCTCACCCTCCACAAAGACCTTTGAAAATATACTATTTGTTCCATATACCACCAGTTGCTCTTGAGCCAATGGGGACAGGTTCAGACTCCATGTCTCTAAGTACTTCAGTGGGTAAATCCCCCCACAGCACAGCCAAGGAGTGCTCTCAGTTCTTCTGACTCCCCATTGTCCTGCTGCAAGGAGCCTGGTCTCCCCCATGCCCATCCCACTTCAGACCATTCACCTCCAGCCAGACTTCCCCTCTTATTCTTTTCCTATACTTTCCTGCCCTTGTGCTTTAGTCCAGATCTTTAAAAGACAACCACGTTAAAAGCCTCACTTTCCCAGCCCAAAGTTGCATAACAAAATCCTTCCAACCAAACCCTCTTCTACCCAAGAAGGTATCCCTCATTCCCTGTTCCTCACTCTGGTCCTACACATCACACCCCAGGGAAAGTTCATTCTATCCCACCATCCCAGGTGGAATAAACTATGAATTTACTTCACTTTCAAACCTCTTGTGGCAGTTGTTTTGTACTTTCAGCTATTGGATGCGTGTTTTTTAACCTTTTTTTAAAACCTTTTTTCAAGGTAATTTTATATACATATTTATGTACGTTTTCATTTTTTAAAAGTTGCCAGATCAATCATCTTGATTCTTACATTGTTAGAATGTATGAATGAAAAATTATCAGAGAGGATCGGTTCCATAGGTCAGAGTTTAAAAAGCCAGATCCCACATGGCCAACTGTAGTTTGAGTCCCAGCCTGGCGGTTTGAAAAACACAATGGGTGCGTCTACATGTGTGCTAAAAATTCAGACAAGAAAAAGGAATGGAGGAGGAAGGACTGCAACATGACCACACCTCATTGATGGTTTGTTTTGTTTTGTTTTCCTCTCTCTGTCTACAAAGCACATGTGCCCTCTGGCAAAAGAAAGGGAGGGAGGAGAAGAAGGAAGGAAGGAAGGAAGGAAGGGAGGGAGGGAGGGAGGGAGAAGGAAGAGGAGGGGAGGGAAGGGAAGGAAAGGAAAAGACGAGACAGACAACGACAGTAATTCATGAATGGTTTTTATAAATATATCAAAGAGGTACTTAAGTTGAACAGATTTAGGAACTCAGCTCTTTACTTGTCTTTCCTTATTTGAGTCTAGAATCACTATTGGGCAAAATACTTGGTAATTTCAGCAGTATCCAGTAACACTGATTCAGGCCAATTCTCTGTAGGCCTCTTATTCGCAGACTGTAGGTTGTTTTGTTTGTTGAATTTCCCTTCCCAATATGCTAGTTGGGACTATGCCAGTTTGGTATCATATGCAGGAATTACACTGAAACACCTTCTGAAGTGGACAGTACCCCCCAATCCTCAGGTAGTCTTAATATTTTCCTTGTTGCTATACAACAGGTTCTAGAGCATAAGACCCAGCTGGGAAGGTCTGACATCATTCTACAGGACAACAATTCAGACTCAAAGTGGACAAGCTGACATCAGACATGTTTGTTCCTATATTCTTGGTAAAATGACTTGAAATCAGCTGTGTCATTGTTGCCTTGGAATAGGTCAGGATGAAAAGCAATATTTCTTAGTTATCAAAAGTAACAAACCTGGGAGAGAACACCTGGCCTTCCAGTGTCATTGACCATATCAAAGAGAGACAGCCATGAGATACCTTAAAAGTGATTATTTTATCCAGGAGAAGCCAGAAGGCCTTTTCCTCAACATTCCATTCTTTCCTGGAGCTCATTTCTACTACTTTTATGCCTAGGACCTGAAGAAAAATAATGGATAACTATAATGTGAGATTTATCATTCAAACCAGGACACTTTTGAAAATGAGAGTGGGTACTATTAGTAATTATAATGGAGCATCAGGAATAAATTGGGGCTACCCTGGGAAAACTAGAATGTATAACCAACTATGTAAAACAGAATCCCAGGTTAAAACAATGAAGACTGGTCAACATTTATTAAAAATACCTGAACCTTCAAGAAAGCCCACAGCAATCCTTAATGAGGCTTTAATGAAAAACAGAGTGTCTTGGGGCCAGCAGTTAGCGTAATGGCTATGTCGCTGGACTCCCATGTAATCGACCGCAGTTCACGTCCCGGACCCGGCGGCTTAAAACTCACGCCGGGTGTGTGTGCGTGCGTGCCCAAGATCCCGAAAGGAGAATGGAGAAGGGATGGCAGTGTGGCCATCCCCCCTGAGGGGTGATTTCTCGCTTTCTGTCTCTCTGTCTAGCGAGCGCACGCACCCTATAGCAAAAACCTCTAAAAAAACCCCCCCAAAAAAACAAAAAAACAGTGTCTTGTGGCTGAATTAAATCAATGTGAGAAGGGATAGAAATTGTTGAGCATATGGGAGATAATTTTGTGGAAGCGAATCAAGGGCTAGGAAGCAGACATAGGTACTAGCAACCTAATATGTAAGAAATAATCCCCTTCATCCAATCAAGAAAGCAAATACAAACCTCTGCCTATGACCCAGCTGGACGGTACATTTCCTTGCAGAAGGGAATGTCATGTAGCATCCTCATTAGTCTTCCCAGTTCTGAACACTTTCTTCTCCCAAGTCAAAGCCAATTTTAAGTATTCTGTTTAATATTTTCCTTCAAGCATCTAATGACTTAGATCATTTCCTCTTAAAAGACATTGAGCCATGAAGAAGAAAAACTGAGGACTCTCTCCAGGCTGGGTGTGTTCTCTGGGATGTCGCTCTCCTACATTAATGTGGAAGCAGTTACAGACCCCACCATTTATTCATGCAGACTCCAGTTGGTCGGTCTGTAGTGGGTGATACCTTTTTTTTTTTTTTTTTTTTTTTTTTTTTTGCAGAAAGTCATGACCCAGTATTACTTTTTTCCATTTTACCAAGGAGGAAATGGAGCCTTTGTGAGGGGGTAAATGATCTGTTTACATGTCTGGCTTGGACTCAGTAAGCAGCCAGAGCTGGGATTACTCATGTTGTAGCTATGACTCCTCTTTTGACTTTAATGGGAATCGTCAACATCCTATTATTTGTTTATCCTGGGTTCATATTATTTCACACAGAGAGAGGCATTGATGTTAAAAATCTTTTCAAACCCAAAGAGTTAAAGAATGAGGAAACTCACGTATCCACACTGGAGGCAATGGCCAGAAAGAAACCCATCAGGTAAATCTATGATCTTACAGTAAATGCCGTAAGAGCTATGAGTAACAACATTCACCTCAGAGATCTGAGGAGTGAGATATGTCCAGTGCTTAGCCTAGAGCCTGCCCCCCAAATGCTCAGCATACAGCGATTATGACCATCACTGCTGCAAATATTAACAAGCAACAATGGTGGCCAGTGTGGAGGAAACTCAAAAACCAAGGATACGAAGCAGAACAGTAACTCTTAAAAACAGTGGTATTCCTGGAACTATTCAAGATACAGTCCATAGAATACCCAAATAGTGATTCTAGTGAATTCTCTTCAAAGCAGCTTTCAGCTAATAAATTTAGAAAAACAATTAGAAGATTAGAGTATCACCATTTTATAACCCTCATAAAATAACAGCAATAATGACCGTCAGTGGCTTCTTTGGCTCCCAAGATGAACTTTGTGTGCTTTCCACTCTGTCTATTCACGGAATTCTACCAAGTGTTTTTGACAAAAGTTGAGCCTAAATACAATCAAGCCTCTGGATCTAACCACGTTTGCAGGATATATAGGGGGCAGAGAAATATACTAAATGGCTCCATGAAGACGCAATCAGTGAAATCCTAGTCATGGGAAGCTCAACAGCTCAGACGTGACCCAGGGTCTTCTCTAAAGTAGAAAAATAAACAAATAAAGGAGAAAGGAAGGAGGCTCCATAGAGTAAAAGAGACTGTTAGGAGGGGTAATCCTGTGATGCAGTGGTTATGCGCTGCTCAAAAGAAGCCAGATCCCACATGGCTACAGTAATTAAAATTCTTAGCACAGTCAGCCTAAAACATGCAAGGCACATGTACAAATGCCTAAGATCTAACAGGCTGGAGGACAGATGAAGGGGGGGTCACAGCATAGCCCAACTCTGTGAAGGAGCAAGCCCCCCCAAAAAAAAAGATTGTTAGGGGATATATAAAAAAATAGCAATATATTGCAATATGGATGGTATTTGGATTCTAATTTGAATAAACAAACTATAAAAAAATTTAGAAGGGCTAGCAGGTGGCATGGTGGTTAAGGGTGCTGGACTCCCACATGGCTGACCGCAATTCAAGACCCAGAGCGGGTGGCTTGCTTTCTCACTTTCCCCCTCTCTCTCTCTCTCACTCTGTCCCTCTCTGGTCAAATTAAAAATTAATAAAGTTAAACAAAATAATTTTTTTAAAAATGTTTAAAAATAGGGCATCTCCACAGCCTGGTGGTTAAAGGAGCCCAATTCCAGATGGCCAACTAGAGTTCCAATCCCAGCAGCATCAGTGGCTTGAAAATCACACTAGGCTCAGGTGTGTATATGCTCAAAATCCCAACAAGAAAAATGGAGAAGGAATTTTGGAGTGACCACACCCCATTGGGGGTTGCTTTCTCCTTTGCCCTTTCTCTGTCTCTGTCTAGTGCGTGCACATAGCCTCTGGCAAAAAAAAAAAAAAAAAAAGACACTCAAGAAAATAAATAGGGGTGGCCAGCAGGTGACATGGTGGTTAAGGTGCAGGACTCCTACAGGGTCAGCCATGGTTCACAGGACTTGATGACCCTCCATGAACTTTTTGAAGATTTCTGAATGTACGAAACAAGTTCACCTTTAGTTGATAATCATCCAGCCTGGGTGATGTATATACATGGAAGTTCATCATACTTGTTATTCCTGCTTTTGTTAATGTTTGTGCTGTTCCATGATAATGAGAGAGAGAAAATGAGGGTAGAAGGATAGAGGAGAGAGATGAGAGGAAGAGAGAAAAGTGGCTCAGCTCCACGGTACAAAGGTGATGGGCTGCTCAAGGGAAGCCTAGTCCCACATGGGACCACAGTTCAAATCCTCAGTGCAGTTGGCCTAAAACAGGCAGGGCTTGTGTGTAAGTACACAAGATCCCCCAGGCTGGAGGACTACAGGACAAGAGGAAGGGAGTGACGATGTGACTAAACCCTGCGGAGGGTGTTCAACTCTGTCTTGCACATGCACGTATGTGCTCTACTTGTAAATAAAAAGGAAGAAAGGGATGGAAGAATGAAGGGGAGCAGGGAAAGAGGGGGAGAGAGAAAAGGAGGGAGAACCAGATTCCAATGCCAGGATCCAACTCACTAGCCCCAAGGACATCTCTGGCCACCAAATCTGCTCAATTCTAATGACGACCCTGAGCCATCAGAAAGGTCAGGTTGTATTGGATATGGTTCTTTTTACAACAGATACAACAGACTTATGTCATACTTTGGGAGACAATTTACAAATTGAAAATAGAAAAAAATTCAGGCAGCCATAAGGACGGCAACTTCCAATGATGCAGAATGTTTCCTAGTGTGGAACAGAGCTCAACATGAGGACACCACCCAAATTAAGTGTCAATGTGTTATCATCACGGAGTGTCTGTTTCTGCCCCAGGGCGGCTCTGACCTTGGCAGCTGCTCTTTCTTCACCCGTTCTGGACAGAGGCCTTCTACCCTGAGCTGTAGACTTGCCCAAGAGAAGGCAGTGGCTGCCCGGCCCAAACCACAGAGCTCCACAGAAGTTCATCTCTGCAACAACTGGACCTAGCTAACATTCCCTCAAAGCTGGGTGGCGAGCTGCTTCTCTCCCGCAGCTATTAACAAGAAGAAAGGAGGGACCAGCAGTTAGCGTAATGGCTATGTCGCTGGACTCCCACATGGTCCACCGTGGTTCGTGTCCCGGACCCAGTAGCTTAAAACTCACACCAGGCGCGTGTGCGTGTGTGCCCAAGATCTCCAGAGGAGAATGGAGAAGAAGGGATTGCAGCATGATCATCCCCCCTGGGGGGTGATTTCTCGCTTTCTGTCTCTCTGTCTCTGTCTGTCTGGCGAGCACATGTGCCCTATAGCAAAAACCTCTCAAAAAAAAAAAAAAAAAAAAAAAAAGAAGAAGAAAGGAGAAGAAAGAAGAAAACAAAAGAAAAGTTCTTGTTTCCAAGAGAAAACACCTTTCCAGGAGAGGGTTGTTATTTTCACCAGAACTGGATGCGTTTAGCTCAGCCATGTGGTCACCTTGGATCAAATCGGCTGGGTTTCTAGGTTTGCCTCTTGGCTCGGACTCCTTTAATGCCACTCCACAGTGTTATTCAGGGATTGACCCTTGTTCTGGCAAGAGACCGTCCCACTCAGCACCCACAGCAGAGTTGGCAGGTAAAAGCGTCTGATGAAGGTTCCCTCAGGGTCTCCAGTAACTAAATTCCCCACCCAGGGCACACCTTTTTTTAATCAGTCTGTGGTCCACAGCGAATGGCTTTTCTCTACTCTTAATTCAAAGGGGACTGAGGAATTAGCATTGGTAGAAGTGGTTGTTATGTACAAATACATATTACAAATCCAAAATATTTCTTTGTCTAAGTGTATTTTATGAGAGAGGATACGCATGCAGCTACACAAGTGAGAAAGAGAGGTGCCCTTGATGAGGCCTCATTCACACCTTGATCCACTCCTGCAGTCCTCCAGCTTAGCAGGGTCTTGGGCACAAAGACACCCATTGTATTTTCAGGTCAACTTGAGATCTGAGCCAGTGGTTAGCCATGTGGCTTCCAGCACTGTTCCACACCACCTGCACCACAGAGGCTGGGCAACAAAGTACTATTAAATTCATAAAATCTTTGACTAAAAAGCCTTTCCTAACAATTCATCGACTTTTCTTAATTATAGTTTTTCCTCCACAAGTCTTACAATTGCCCTGGAAAAAAACATCAGCTCATTTTGCAGAGAAACACTCAATTCCAACCCTTCCTTTGTGCTGGATATGCCCAGCCTTGCTGCTTTCAAACCTTTCCTAGTCAGGGCCTTCATTCCCCAGAATCTAGAAAGTGACAGGAACAGGCTGTCCCCAGGGGACCTTCCTGGGCAGGACCTTTGAGGCAGAGGGCAGCTTCATTTCAGAAACAGTGCCTTTGGAACTTGAAGTTGATTCAAACTTCTCTTTTCTGTCAAATACTTGAAGAAATTCTAATCCCAGAGGGAGTATTGTCCATAACAATGAATTTTCATTCATTCAATTCCTATCAGTTTCCCCAAAACTTGGGACCAGCAGAGGGAAATTGGCTGTGTTTTGAGCCAACTCTTTAAGCAAAGTAAGGTTATTTGGACTCCAAAAGTATTACACAACAGAATGCCCAGGCCTGGAAACATTCTAAAACCTTTTTTTAGTTGTCCAGAAATGACAAAGGAAATTATTTACTCCAGGAAGATTTGCAGATTGGTGTGGCTAAGGGATCCAAGAAAGCATTTTTCTTATGTCTTCCTCCCTCTCCCTACTTTTGCCAGTAACCAAATGACAACAGGATTACTGCTAGTCATCTTTTTTTTTTTTTAAATCATGTGATTTTTCTTACAAAAGACAATTGCTCAGATTGTTGTTTCCAAAAAAAAAGGGGGGGGGGCATAATGGTTACATGGGATTCCATACACTGTTAAATGCTTCCAGTCAGCCCTATCCAGGGTTTTGAAAATTATATCCATGCTTTTTTTTTTTTTGGAGAGGTTTTTTGCTATAGGGCGCGTGCGCTCGCCAGACAGACAGAGAGAGACACAGAGAAAGAAAGCGAGAAATCACCCCCCAGGGGGGATGGTCACGCCACAGTCCCTTCTCCTCCATTCTCCTCTCGGGATCTTGGGCACGCACGCATGCACACGCGCCCGGCGTGAGTTTTAAGCCACCGGGTCCAGGACGCGAACCACGGTCGACTACGTGGGAGTCCAGCGACATAGCCATTATGCTAACTGCTGGTTCCCTATATCCATGCTTTTAATAGTATATCAATATTTTTTAGAAGAATTACTTAATTTTATTAGTTTTTTAATTTGACCAGAGACAGAAAGAAAGAGGGAAAGTGAGACAGCAAGTCACCAGGTCCAGGACTCGAACTGCAGACGATCATGTGCAAGTCCAGAGCCTTAATCACGCTGCTTACCAGCCCCATAGTATACCAATCTTTTAAGACAGAAAAAAAAAACATTAGGCCGAAGAGAACCAGAAATTTAAATATAATATGGATTTAAAATACTGAATAGTTCATATGGCCTAAGAACTTTCGAGGTATCTGAAGATGTACAACATGTCTTCAAAAAGTTCATGGAAAATGTGTATCATGAAAGAATCATGTACTTTGCATTAAAACAAACTTGATTTCATTTCCACCTTCCACAAACTTTTAAAAATCTCATATTTACTAGAATAAATGACATTTTTTATTCAGTGTTTTATCACTTCACTTCACAATTATTTCTAAACAAAATTGCCTGACTTCAGGAATTGCCTTCTTTTTACTAAATCATTATTTTGGTAGGCGTAGTGAAACAAAGGAAAAAAAAAAAAGCTTCTGTCTTGCAAAGGAGAATCAATTATTTACTTACTTACTTTGGCTAGAGGGTTCAAGTGCTTGCCAGAGACAGATACAGTTAGGGGCATGGTCACTGATGTAATCTCTGCTCCTACATTTCTCCCTCCTTCCAGGATTTTGGGGAAGCCCACATAAACCACTGGATCTGGGACTCAAACCAGTCAGCCATGTGAGACCCAGCTGCATTAACCATCAGGGCGCAGAGCTGGCCCCAAATCCATCCCTTTTAACTTTTCATTTAAAAATATATTTGAATGTTTCAAAGTTTATCTTTTAAAATAAAAATTTTAAATCCACATATTCTACCGGATCAATCCCATTTGATTGGTGAGAAGGGGAGACAACCCAATGACACAACACAAAGTCAAAAACTACAAATGACAAGTGTTTAGATCCTTGTCAGGTAAGGAGGTGTGCAAACAAATCAACTGTCTAATTAAGGGGGTTCAGCTGCTTCTTTTTCTATTAACTTGGAGGTTGTAATTGTGCCAGAATCACCACAATCTAGCCCTTTCTGCATACATGCAACCCTTTCTGGGGAAAGCAGATAAACCAGCACTTGTCTTCTTAATGGCAGTTTTGAAGGTGGGAGCTAAAGGAAAGTCTGGCTCTGTTCCTTGAGCCAAAAGAAAAGCTGTATGGAACGGGAGGACACTGCAGGCTGTGGGGATGGCTGGCTGGAAGACCAAAGATCCCTTTCAGACATCTCATGATCCGTCATACCCCCCTCTCTAGCCTTTGTAGCTTCCTTGAAGAAGGTAAAAAGCAGCTCCAGACTTGTCTAGATAGTTTGGGCTTCTTGGTCTGCTTTTAATTTGCTGGAATGTTGGCAGATGCTGACTGCCTCATCAAAGAGGAATGAGTGCCTCTGGCTGTGTCCAGTTGTCAAATGCACTGGCCAGTTGCTTCAGGCTCATTGGGAGCCTGGTTATGACTCAGTCAGTCAGCCTGGCTCTGAACCTCTCAGCAGGATGGCTATAGGGCTGCCTCAGGAAGAGTAAGTATTTAGCCAGAGCTAATCACAGCCCCATGCTTGTATTTGGAAAAGGAGTCCTAACTAATCTAACTTACCTGTGGGAGTTAACCACCCTCAAAGAGTTGGGGTAGGGCTGAAAGAGGAGGGAAGGCTTTGAGCTGGACCTTGAATGATAAGGAAGGGAGGTAAAAGGCATTCCAGATAAACAGAACTTCCAGTATGGGTAATGTGGTTAATCATACAAAGGAATGGCTGCTGGGTATGACTGGAGATGAAAATGCAAAGTTGGGAAAAACCCTGACTACTACTTTAATCTGTTCAGGATGATTTAACAAAATACTATAAACTGGGTAGTTTATATACAGAAATTCATTTCTCAGAGTTCTGGAGATTGAGATGTTCAAGATCAAGGCACCAGCAGATTCCCAGTTCACAGACAGCACGAGCTCCCTGTCCTCACTTGGTAGAAGGGGGTCTCTAAATCTCTCTTTCCTAAAGACACTAATCCCACTAGTGAGGGCTCCACCCTCATGATCTCATCTCCTCCCAAAGGGTCCACCTCCAAATACTGTCACCTTGGGATTAGGATTGCAACATCTGAACTTTGGAGGGACACAAATACTCAGACTACAGCATATGCTCTAGACTAACTTATGCTCCTCAGACACCAGGTTAACATTCCTTCAGAGTAACCCTCCAGCCCACAACAGCTCTCATCGGGAGGGACCCTCTTACCCACCGCGGGCTCTTTATTTGTCCACTGTCAGGTGCCTGTTTTAGGAAGTAATTAATTGAAAAGCAGTCATTTGTTCACAAGGTGAACATATAATTAACCACCCAAACCTGAATGCAAGAGGAATTTTTAATAACTGTCCTGGACAACAGCCTGTCCTAGGCAAACCAGAATGTCTGGTCACTTCTTATTTTTTTGAGAGCTATATGCCAGGTACTGTAATAGAGGGTTAACTCAGGTCATTTCATTCCCATAGAAACTCCAGTAAACAGTTTTAATAATTCCCATTTGACAAACAATAAATCTCAAAAGCAGAATTGGCATCATTTTGCATTCCTTTTCCAACTCCAGAATCTTCCTCTTCTACCCTGTTAACCCTGGGTTGCTTATTATATGCAGCTACTCCACTGTGTATTCTTCCAACCAAAGCCAACCTTCTCCCCCAATTTAAAGGTCTTGGCACCTAAATGTAAGACTTCTTTTTTTCCAAGTCCTGCTGTCTCATTGGCTCTTACGTCTAATTTGCATGTGGCACCCAATCTTGAGGCCTTTTCACTCCCTTATTCTACTTTAGGGCTTTATATCTCACTGCTTCTCATCACCCACTGCCATGACCACACCCTGCACCTCCCTCAACCACTTGCTCCCTTATTTTCATTCCATCTGTTCTTTTGAAACCTTCAATGCCTTTATACACTCAAGCAGTGGTGCACTAGTAAATGCTTAAGCTGATCTGTAGTACAATAACATGTGCCTGTATGTATGCACACGTTTACTATGACTACTTACAAAAGAGGTATAGCCTATAATTCACAACTAATAAAAATACAAGGGCACTTCAAAAAGTTTGGAAAAAAAACAGAAAATATTGAATTAATTTTGGTGTAAAATTCTGAAATCTGTGCAGCTTTTTTGTAATACACATTTGTATTTTCTATCAATTCTTTGAAACCTCCTCATATATAAAACTCTCCCTTTTAAATTCTATGTGGCCAATTGACTCTAACAGAATGCTTTCAATGACGTTTTGCCAAACTTTCATCTGCCATGTAGAGTAACAATTCAGCCAGGATTTGACCAATGAACTTGCATTCCAATCCCTTTTCTCAGTACATTTTCTCAATAAAAATAATGGATGTGATTTGTTAAAACTATTTTTCACTTTCATTCAAATTAAGTTCCTAAACAGCAGCACACCATCAGAGTGTCCCCATCATACAGATAGGTATGCCCTGTGTAAAGAACCTCAACAGCAGACAAGAGTAAAATGTAGCCAAACAATTAGAAAGCGATGCATTCTGAGTACTTACTACCTTTGTTTTAAATATAATTGGTTTAACAGTAAGTTTATTGCATTTAATTAATAGAGGCATGTAAAATTGGTTAACAAAAGTCCTGCAAGTTTTACTATCTATTCTTGTAACCCAGGGATTGGGATCCAGTGCTCCACTGTGACCCCCGTCACCGTCAGCCATCTCTCCTCCCCTCCTGTCTTACAGATGAACAGCCTGGAAAAGGTGCGTGAAATTGGAGTCCTCCAGTCTACTCGGAATCGGGGTCAGGTCAAGCAAGGTTAAGTCACCTAAATTCACTTTTTTAGCATGGATTCATAGAGAACTTCTTGGGAAGCAAAAATCCCAAGTCTACACCGAGGACACAATAGGTTTACAATTTACTATGAGTGAACAATAAATTCTATTCTAGAGTTACCAACAAAAAGGGAAGCTTATTAACCCTCTGGGTCTGCCGAATTGTCTACATACCCCTTCTCTGCTTAAGAAATGAAGCACAGCAAATGGGCACATAGACGCTGGAAATGAACCAAACAGCTCTGCTATTATCCTGCAGGGAGACGCTGACTGTCCAGATACCCCACTAAGAAAGCAAATCCCCAAGGCCCACTATTACCTAAGCTGACACCAGCTCATATATACAGCCTTTCTCCCTGACATAGGAAGCCATTCTGAGACATTACCTCATCCTCTAATCTTCACACTAAATCTGTGAGGCAGGTAGCATAAGGTATCCTCAACTTACCTATCAGTGGGGAAATGCTGCTCAAGCACCAGAGCAGGTATTACTGCAAGCGCCCCAACATCAGCACCAACTAATGGGCATGCCTGGCTTATTGTAGAGCCAAGTGCTAAAGTGCAAATGTATCCCTCCCCTATTCTGCTTTATCAAAAAGAAAAATCTGGTTTAGAATGGCCCACAGTAAGCCCTATTTTAAGCAGCTGTCTCATCTAAGGTCACCTCATTTGGACAGCAATTTTAGTAATATTACAACCCTGAGGAATATTTGCAGAAACTCCTACTCCAAGAACCCAACATAGTCCCTATGCTACCATCTGCAACTTTTAACTTTTGTGGGAATTCTCAATGACACAAGTGTCACCAACTTGCCCTCTTTCTTTCTGAAGAATATTAATCTACTTTTCACCAGTGGCTTCCAATGCAAACAAGATTCACTTTGGGGAGATGCGGTCATAAAGTCACCAATGGTAAGAAAATCTCCATCAGTCTTTTAAAGGTTCAGGGAAGAGAGAGGGGCAGTGTCCTGCCACCCGTCAAGCTAAGGAAAATTGGCCAAAGTCTAAAAGAGTTGGCCCCAATCTCCTTTTTGCCATTGTTCCCGCAACAGACGATGCCTTCTCAGCACACAGCTTCCTCCTCCCACAGCCATTCTGCCAAAGGCAGGCACCTGACAGAAAGTGCCTTTCCAGCTGGCTTCAAAAAATCAGAAACAATATTCTGTAGCTTCCTCTAGGATCCCAATGCCTTTGGCGCTCTCTTCAGCTCCATCTCACGTCTGGTTTTCTGAGGTACCGTACCACCCACCACCACCCAGGAATCCCAGTCTCCTTCCTTAATCTTAATATATACCTATCTCCCTTTCTATTCCACCAGAATTTCACTTTCCCAGCTACCGAACTAGAAAATGCATGTATATGAACTCTCACCAGAGCAATTTTTACACCAAAATAGTGAAATGATATAAATTACAAGTGAGAAATTATAAATTATGATAAATTATAAACTGACCGTGAATACATCCGAGAGGTCAGAGTCCAGCTGCAGATGCATGGGCTGGTAATAAGTACTGTCAAACGACACGAGGTTCAATGAGCATGTGATGCGACTACTTCAGATGAACATCTCTTGGAACAGCACTCCACCTACCTGAGCTAATCACACCAACTGGGTAAATGTAATAAGTACCCTCGTCGTTATGGGTCACCTCAAACACGGGGAAGATAATGACCAAGAAAAGCCCTCCAGTGTTCCTGGTCCACAAGTTAAGAAACAATCCTAGGTATACATCCTGAATCTGAGGTCATCTCTGGCCACCATAGGGGGGCTAAACACCGTCCAAAAGAAGGAAGTCTCTCCTCCTAAGAGTTAAGCATTGAGCTCCTCGGTGGGATCCATCAGAAAAACCTTTCTGCTCTTTTGCTTATCAAGTAACATCAAACGTAAAAATCATCTCCAGAAGTGACAAAAGGTACACAGCTTTGTGTAGATGCACAGTTAGGAAAGGCCAGCCTGATCAGGTTCTGGCAGTATTACATTTTCGCTAGTTTGATTCAGTTTGAAAACTGATCTGTGTGTGAACCCAGAGTGTGAGCTCAAGGTCTGGAAATAGGTACCTTCATCTGTCCTACACACTGGGCTTCTAACTACCTTGTCTTTAATTTTTCCATTTCTTTATTTAAAGAGATTTTTGGTATAAAACATGTAAGCTCACCACAGAGAGAGAAAGAGAAAAAGAGAAATCACCTCCCATGGAAGATGGCCACGCCACAATCCCTTCTCCTCTAAGGATTTTGGGCACATGAGCTTGGCATGAGCTTTTAAGTTGCCAGGTCCAGTACTTCTACTACGTGAAGTCCAGAGATACAACCATTATGCAATCTGCTAGTCCCTATTTTTTCCATTTTTAAAGAAAATTTGCTAGTGGGCATGTGTACTCACCAGAAAGAGAGAGAGAGAAAAGATAGAGAAGTAGAAAGCAACCCAGGGGGCCACATCACAATCCAATCTATTTCTTCCAGGACTTTGGGCACAAATGCACACGTGCCCAGCATTATTTTTCAAGTGGCCAGGTCCAGGACTTGAACCACGCAGCCGGCTACCCATGGTAGATCCAGCTACCTCAACCACCTTGCTATCACTTGGCCCTAATATATAATTGTATCTTATAAAGGAAAGATTCCACAGCTAGAAGGAGAAATTTTTAAAAAAAAAAAAAAAAAAAAAAAAAACAAAAAACCTCCACAAAAACAAAAAAACACAACCCTGAATGCCAGACTGACCTTACAGTGTCTAATCAGATAAACATTTAGAATAGCCTACTGCCAGGACCAGCAGTTAGCGTAATGGCTATGTCGCTGGACTCCCATGTAGTCAACCGTGGTTCATGTCCTGGACCCAGTGGCTTAAAACTCACTCCGGGCACGTGTGTGTGCATGCCCAAGATCCCGAGAGGTGAACGGAGGAGAAGGGATTGCGGCGTAACCATCTTCCTTGGGGGGTGATTTCTCGCTTTCTGTCTCTCTCTCTCTCTCTCTGTCAAGCGCACAAGTGCCCTATAGCAAAAAACCTCTCCAAAAAAAAAAAAAAAAAATAGCCTACTGCCTCTCAACTCAAACTCATTTATTCATTTGCCTGGTAAAGTGTCAGAGCTGAGGAGGGATGGCTTCATTGTGGTTTCAAAATACATCTTAACCATGTTAATCTAATCCTAGTTCATCCCTCAGGCATTTTCTGAAAAAAACAAACATGTAACACCTCCACTCTGCAGCCACTTAAAAGAGGGTGAACAGGAGTCCTCCTTCAGCAAGGTGTGCACAGTGACATGTGGCCTTGGGGTCCAGTCTCTGCCAGGATCTGTTCTGTACCTCCTAACCAGGACCCTCCTAACTTGCCCTCAAGGTGTTCTTTTAACACAGTCTGTGTTCTAATGTGAGATTTAATATACCTAAAAACTACTGGACCAGATGTAGTTTCGGATATTCCAAAGCTGAAGTTCTCCAGGGCTATTTGTTATCATGGAATGTACTTGCTCTTCATCTCAGGAGCTATAGTTTGATCCCAGAGGGACTGTTCCCCTTTCCCTCCAAAGGAAATACCAGATTAGACTAAACCATGACACTGTGGCTGACAAGGTCTAACTCAAGTACTTGATAGCTTGATTAAATAAATAAATAAATAAATAAATAAATTCCTAATAAAGAGCTTAGTTCACACAATTAGAAAAGAAAGACGACAAACCATTTAAACATAATTTATGTACATTTATGGCTTTATACAATTATAGCAAAGATTGTTCTTGTGTCTGTAAGTACACCAGCATCATCAGGCACTTCTCAGAGAGTATCAGAACAGGAACATGGAATCTGCACTGTTACTAAACTCGGGTAGCAAAATGCAGCAGGATGTGATTACTTCCTGATGGAACTTACACGGCCATCCCTGATCACACCGCCAGGCTGGGCCTCATCTCGAGGAGGGGCCAAGTGTATTGCCAGGCTGTTTTGTTTGCATAAACCACATGCTTTTTATCAAAGGATTACTCTCAAACTAAAACCACAGGAGAAACTTCTCATTTAAAATCAGTTATAAATTAAGAACTCTTAAGAGCTGAAATAATTTCAAGTTTTTTGGGGGAATTGGGGGGGGGGTGAATAACATATTCAACAGTTGAACAAATCCAAACTGTATACTTTTGGAGAATTGTTTCCAGTTTTTCCTTATTCTCTTCTTGGGATGTTCCATTGATTTACTGCTCACCGTGATAGAACATTTGCTAATTAATTTAGACTTTGTCAGTTTGTCAAAGCAGAACTTTCCAAGTAATGCATCTATTACCTAAATATATTCCATACATCTATATTACGGAAACAATACATCTTTATATTTAAAATATCTGAATAGCTCTATAATACAATATGCTTTTAATAACAGTACAAACCAGAAAAAATAAATCAAACAAGGCTGCATAGGTGGTATAATTTGCACATTTCACAAAGCAATCATGTACAATAACTGATATACTAATTCCTCCAAAGTCAGTATTCTTACAGGAAAAAAAAAAAAAAAAAAAAAAAAACCTACCAGAGGCCACATAATGTTTGCTTTCAAAACACACAAGCTGCCTTTCCCTGTATCCCAGAGATCTACCCAAGATTCATGTTAGAATTTCAACACAAAAATTTGGGATGGGGGGGATATTTATACGGATTCAAGAGGAAGAAACATCTTTATAAGTCATTCATGAAGTAGTAAGATTTCAACAGTGATTTTTAGCTGTAGGCGCCTTTTACTGAACTAATGGGGGCTCGTGACTCCTTGTGTAATGGTGAAGTGCCAGCATGGAAGGAAAGCAAGAATGCACAGTAACAGAAATGAAAACGACAGCACTTTGGCACCAAATTCTAGTACACAGGCAGGAGGCACTACTTAGAGGAACTAAGGTTTCTAAAACCAGCCATATATGGAGTGCCCAACAGTGAAGATGGTTAGAGTGATGGCTGTTGAGTGAATTTTCAAAGTAGCAAAAGCCACAGTGGAAGCTTACAATAGAGCTGGCCTACCGTAGGACATTCATCAGGAACACTGGGGTTCTTGTAAAACATGTAGGAAAAAACCGAGCCAATTAACATACAAGACAAAGTAAGTGTGGTTTGGGTTATGTACACAGAAATCAGAGCCTTCTCAAACGGTCGAGAGGAACAATGCTATGTACCTGTTCTACTTTTACTGAGATGAATTCAGGTATTTCACAAGGCTTAAAAATACTGATGGGCTGAATGGGCTTCAAAGTCAATTAGCTTGATCTGTCAGAGTAATTGTAAAGTATTAGAACAATGATCTGAATTGTAGTTTAGGTTGCTGAAGGCTAAAGAAATTCTCAAATTCTTAACTGAAGCTATGGCTTTTAAAATAAACTCAAATGTACAACTTACAGCCGGTTTGTTAATTTTCAAATTAAATGCCGTAATTTTTAAATAAGTTCTATTGCATTTGGCAGCCCTCTATACTTATGAACACAAGGCATTCTACGAATCACTTAAGTCTCATTTTAAAATTTTTCTTCAACTTAAACTTCCACAGCATGCTAATCTGTAGGAGAGAAGATAAAAAGGGATGAAGAGTGAGTGTTGACAGAATTCCTCAAGGCATAGCTACAAAACCAACCTTCTTCACCTGAACCAAAGTAAGAGCACAGAATTAGGGAGGGAAAACTTAACGCTGAAGTGCAACTGAGAAAAGTTATTTAGTTGGTCAAAATCTCCTGTGTGACAAAGAAGTCTTGTTATAGATGGAAGTTTCCCATTCTGACCTACAAACATTATGAGGCCTCCCAGGAATAACTGTCAAACACAGCACATAAGCATCTATCATGCTTATGCAGTGAGCTTAGTTCACAGGGTAACAGAAGCAGATGAAATTTCTTTAAAATACACACATAAAACATAGTAAGTTCTCCTAAGTATGAAATGCAAAGTGTCCATAACTATACATCACTTTCCTGCCCAAACGAGGCCAGAAACGTTGAGTAGGCAAGTACTAATTACAATGATTTAAGATTAGTCAGAAACATCACCAAGTAGCATCCCAAAGTGTACAAATCAGTTAAGCACATATAAAATTAGTACTAATCCAGTTAGAAATACAAAATGAAAATTATGAATGCTCCCCCCAAATACCTATGATTCCACAAATTTACAAGCAGACTATGTAACAAAGTAGACTTTAGTTTTAAGAAAACATTACAGTTATCTAATCCAAAAATGATCTCAAGTCCCAACAATAACATCAAAAATCATTTATCTGGAAATTAGAACCGTTTAAATGTTTGTACAAATTTGCAAATAACAAAATAAACAAACAAAAAAATAGAAAAGACCTGTACAAGGCTGGCATTAATCTATTTTTCCCCCCCAAAAGACTGACAAGTCCATTAATTCAGCAGATTGGTAACAGGCTACTTGGTTCTCATGTGAATTATGTGGCAACATGAACACAGGTCCAAAGCTGTTCAGCAGAGGTGCAGAATGCAGATCTTGGTTCTTTGTGATTCATCAGTTCGGCAGAACACAGGTAGTACAAACAAAAGTTTAACTTACCAAGACATGAGACCATCACAGTATTACAAAAAGAGTATAAACTTTCCTTGGACCAGATAGATATTTTTAAAAAAACACACACATACACACAAAAATACAATTCTGTATCTACTGCTTATATACAAAACTTGAAAGCACACCAGGGTCCGAAAGTCTTTTCTGCAATTATATGGTGTAGTGAGTTTGGCACTTCATTGTAATGAAATTTCCAATGGCACAGTCCTTATCTACAGCAGCACATAACCTGCAAACATCGGGCAAACATCCTGTACAGGAAAAGTGTCTTCGCTGCCAAGTCTGACGAAAGGAAAAAAGAAATACTATTTTTTTTTTTTTAAATCAAGAAAACTAAAAGGAGGGGTGAAGGACATCTTTGGACTGCTTCTCTCAGTTCCTGCTGTCAGACAATCTGAAGTACTTTTAAGTGTAGCCTAGGGAGGGGAAAAAACACACATACACACACAAACACACACAATGAAAATGCAGCCGAATTAAAAATCAATTCAACTTAACATACTAGAGTGACAGACATACTTAGAGAAAAAAGGCTAGAGCTTTCTCAAATAGCTCTAAAATCATTCAATGGGGAAAATTCCACTTTCAAAAAAAGCCCTTCAGCATTTGATTTGTATCAAATGTATTCATTTATTGAAGAGCTACTAAGAAAATGCAGCCATGTAACTGTCAAAAGAAAATCTTTAAAGCCATTTAAAAAAACAGGCTTCCTTGGGAAAAAAGGAAAATTGGAAAGCTGCAAAAGGGCAGAGAATGAATGATAAAAGATGCTTCTGCAAAGGGCAGTGGGCTGATATCAAAAAAGTCCTTACAATAGAAGATAACCTGGCAAGTTACTGTGTTCCTCCTTTTCAAGTTCTATTTTCTAGAGGTCTTTTGTTATTGGGGTGAACTTACCTGCTCACTAACTCTTAGCCTGACACCCAGCTATGTGTCGTTGTCTTGACACTGTGTGGGAAGCTTTGGTTGGGCAACACATTGTCAAAGTTAAAATCCAATGTATCTCCATCCATGAGGTCATTCCGAATGATGGACTCCATGTCACAGTCCAAGCGCTCAATAAACATGCCATCCAAGTCACTTGGGAGTTTCTCCTGGTGGAGAATGCCCATCCTGCCATAGCCATTGCAGCTGCTCATGGAGGAGTAGCCTCCCAGGGCATTCATCTGCATGGGGTGGGACAGAGGCACTTGTAAAGGTGTCTTCAGTGGGGTCAAACGGTTCATACCCGAAGTGTGAGGCATGGTGTTCACCGCGTGGGGCAGGGCACGTCCGTTCACTGTAGCTGTCTGCTGAGCATGTCCGGGGTGGGTATGGGAGCTGGGAGTCATCATTTTGTTGTGAGATGCCTGGTTGCCATAGGCTGGCATGACCGAATTAGGACCCATCATCACATTCTGGCCCAGGACCCGGCTGTTGGGTTGGGCCACCCCAGGATCAACTGGTGTCATAATATCATTATGGGGAGGAGAATCAGAAGTAAGTAACTCCTTCAAGAGACCTGGTGCACAGTTATACTGATTCAAACCCCCATAACTCGATTTGTTGTCCTGAAGCGTTTGCATAGGCATCTGAGGCAAAGGGCTCATGCTGGATTGGCCATACGTATATTTTTGGTAGTTTGGGCTGGGCGAGTTCAGACTGGTGTTTGGTGGTGCAAACGAATAGCATGGTGTCTGCTGCATCATGGTGCCAGGTGAAGACTGGGTTGAAACAGTCAATGATGTTGGTGATGAGAGGAGGTTGAGATTATCCAAAAGGTTTTCCATGTTTTCAGGATTGCTTATCTCAGACAGACTGGGTAGAGTAGAGGCCATCTTTGCTGCAGATGGTGGGTACACCATAGAATGCACATCCCCATCTCCAAGATCATCTTGTTCAGTCATAATGGGAGAAAGTCTCCCACTAATAGTACTAGCATTTGAGCTAGTTCGGGGGCGAAATGTACTCCAGTTATCAAAGTCATCATTGCTGTGAGAGCCAGGGCTTGCAGGCCATTTGGAAAACTGAGACCCAGGGCTGTCCCCAGCACCCTCCTGGCCAGACTGGAGGGATGCTTTTTTCTTGGCAGCTCGGCCTCGGCTCTTAGCAAATTTGCTGTTGTTGTCCATGGATGCGGCTCTTCTCCTGGGGGATTTTCCGCTCTTGCCTCCCTCTGGATTGAGCATCCACCATGAACTCTTTCCAGTTCCTTCATTCTGCACACGAATGAACTTGCTGTGTAGAGACAGATTATGACGAATTGAATTCTGTAAAGCAAAACATCGTGTTAGAAGAGAATCTCCATTTGGAAAGCTTAGTATTCAACATGTATTACATGAAGACACATAAAATTTTTAGAGCATGGGATCAGCAGATGGTGTAATTGTTACATCACTGGAGTCCCATGTAGTCGACTATGGTTTGAGTCCTGGACCTGGCATCTTGAAACATGCTGGACGCATGTGCATGTGTGCCCCCAAAATCCCAACCAGGGAATGGAGAAGGGATTGTGGCATGGTCATCCCCCGCGGGGAGGCGATTTCTGTTTCTCTGTTTCTCTCTGGCAAGCACACGCACCCTATGGCAAAAATTTCTTTAAAAAAAAAAAAGGGAATTTATGGTCTACATCTTTTTTTTTTTTTTTTTGAGTTTTTTTCCTATAGGGTGCGTGCACTCCCCAGAAAGAGGGACAGAAAGTGAGAACTCACCCCCCAGGGAGGATGGCCACACCGCAATCCCTTCTCCTCCATTCTCCTCTCGGGATCTCGGGCACACATGCACATGGACCTGGCATGAGTTTAAGCCACTGGGTCTAGGACTCGAACCACGGCCGACTACATGGGAATCCATCGACATAGCCATTATGCTAACTGCTGGTCCCGGTGTAAATCTTTATTTAAACAATCATAATGGTTCTGAACCATTACAAAACACCTCAAGCCACTATAGGAAAAACAGTATCTTTAATAGTATCTATATCTTAATTTAATGAGGGGACAAAATTATACATTACTGGTTTAAAAATTACTTAAATTTTGCTTACTGAAAATGCTATCCATCCTACTACCTTTTCCATCCTACTACCCCTAAAACAACTGCCAATTCTCTTTAGACTAAACATAGGCCATTTTACACAAAGTGAGAATTTTTATATTACTGAGCCCACATAATTATGGGAAAAGAAGAGAAGAAGCCGAGTATGTTCCCAGTCAGGAATTAAAGCCCCTAGACCAGTAAGACCTAGATTCATTTACACCTTTAAAGTCTAGAAGTGAATATAGAAGAGTCATTGTTTTTCCATTTGCCAAAGAAAAAAGGAAGCAGCAGCAAAGTTTAAATTCAAGTAATTCCCCACCACAGCTCACCCTTTCCCAGTCAAATAAGCAGCAGTATGAGTAGTACATACCAACTACCTCCAGTAAGAATTAGACTCAGCCCAACAAGACAGTTTGGAAGGGAAGAAGTGGGAGAGCTCAAGACTTCAAGCCACTGTACAGGTACAAATCCAATTATACAACAAATATCCTAGGTCAACTAGTAAAGAAAATCAAACTCTCTTGAGCACCTAAGTATCTCTAGTACTTATAAACTGCATAACCTTAGGAAAACAAGAATAAACAAATAAGGCCTTATAGGATCGTTCTACAGACCGAGACATCTAAAATGCTCAGTGGTACCTGGCATGTACCAAGCAGTCACCATAAAGAGATCAGACCCCAGCTTTGGAGGCACAGGATGAGGCCAAGCAAAGTACTGCTTCCCCGTTCCTATTCAATGAGCGTGAGCTGGCACTTAGAGGTATTACAAACACAAACCCACAACTACAAATAGTTTCTCAAGCTTCAGTAGAAACACTGGAGTCAGGCTGCAGATGAGAAAGCCCCAGTGTGATTCATGTGCTCAACACATAGTGAGTCACACATGGACAGGACAGGGCACACTCGCTCTGCTAATTCAGCAACCTTTTTCTTCAAGAGCCTGATCTCAAGTGTAGGAGCAGATTCTGGATGCCCGAGACCGCTGGGGGGGCAGGACTGTGTACCTATTGCCCGAGCTTTCTTTACCTCCTTTGCCAAGTGGGTGCAAGGCTGCACTGACAGAGCACTCCGCGTCCCCACTGTCCCTCTTCTCAACCACAAAAAGGCTCTGGCTGGATTTGTGGTCACCTAGGGATGCAGCCACAACACCCACATCCTCATGCCATTGACAGGGATGCAAATGCCTGAGTGCCGACCACGGAGCCTGAACTGAGTCTCTGCACAACAGGACAATGCCAGGCTCCACGGCGGCTCCAAGCAGAAATATGAGCTCAAGTCTTTTTTCATTAAAAGGGGGTACAAAACAAAAAGGAGTAGGCTGGTCTCATTTTCTAAAAGGAGATACCAAAGTCTGAGTGGGGTCTTACTCCGAAAATATTCAATAACGTATATGCAAATATTCCAAAATCTGAGAAATCCACATTTCAAAATGCTCTCTGACCCTCCGTACTACATTACACCCAAGGATTGCAACACAACAGCTATGTGACAAGTCCTTCTGTCAAAGCTTGTCACAGGGACAGCAGGTCAGACACTGCCGGAACGGGAACTTCCCAGCTGGATACTGTTCAAATGTGTGAGCATATGGCAGTCTCCTATTCCCAAGACTACCCTCCTTCTCATCTATGATCCATCCCCAACTCAAGACATGCCGGGAGGTTTTAACTCCATACAGGAATCTTTAAAAGAGGCTAAGGTCTACTTTCTCCTCATGTACTGCTTCATGCCACTAGGGTCTCCAAAACCCTATGGGCAGGTCCCAACACACATATACACACACATGCTTGCAGAGCCACAACCTTATCTGCTGTGCCCACCACACCAACATACCAAGTTCTTAATTCCTTCCTACAAGAGGCAGGCCTGGCATTGGGTAGCACTGGAATGCAGCCGAGCACTCTGACCCTTGCAAGGTTTTCTTTATGCTGGAAGTCTGGCCATTTGTACAATATTCCATCATGACAGTTTTTGTTCTTTGAACACAATAGACACACAGATAAGCTCAGATGAAATCTCTGGAGGAAAGGAAGCTTGACTCCTGTCCCTGTCACATTTACTTAATGATAAAGGGGAGAGAAAGATCTTCCCAGATAGTAGTTTCCTGGTAGTCTGTACTGACTTGGGAAAGGGGGTACAGCTCTACAACCCCCTCCCCCCATGGGGCTGTCTGATCATCTGCAAGAGCAGCTGGGGCTGTTTTTTAACATGGCTGCAGAAGATGTCAAAATACAATCTTAAAAAGTTCAAACATTCCCTAAACTCAGGTGGGATGTACACTAATTTACTACTAAGACCTAAAAACAAAAGGCCACAGCAAACCCTTACTTATCAAAACATCACACTATGTATTTTTCTAAGAGGACATTTCAGGTCGCTCTTTGAGTAACAGAGCTGTCTCCTAACTGTGCCAACAATTAAAAAAATTTTTTTCCGAACAGGAAAAGGTTTGCTGTGCAGGGCTTGTTACATAAATTCCTGTTTTCCACATAGCCAGCAGGACATTAAAGAAGCTATGACTTCTCAGGGGCGGGGTTTGAAGAGGCGAATCCTGTAGAAATGTGTGTTGCTGTTAATGATGCTGTGTTTGCAGGCTTCTGCCAGGTACAGCGCAGGCTGGATTAAAGAGCGCTCACCATGGGCCATTGTGGAAAACCACACACAAAGGTTGGGGCTCTGAGACACTCTGTTCTTGAATTTGCAACAAATGTTACCTGTGCAAAGAGGCTCAAACCTTGCCCATCACTCACCCAGAGCCTGTATTTCTGCATGGCACCATTAGAGAAAAACATGAGCCTTCCAGTCGTCCCTCCACCAGATGGATTTCTCTATAGACTGGGCCTTTTGCAGACACTGAGTTTTCCAGGCCCCCCTCGCAAGCCTCTGCTCATATCCACCCTAACGCCAGACCGGACACCCCATTAAGCAGCACATTCTTCTTGAGAAGTCTCACCCAATGAGCTCCACAGACTGTGTGTGTGTGTGTGTGTGTGTGTGTATGTTGGAGGTGGGGGGACCAGAGGCTAAGCTTGTTTTACTTTTCTAAGCCCAACCCCTAACAGGTACTCTACACACAAGATAGTCAATAAACATTTGTTGATTGACATCTTGAAAACATCAGAGAGAAGATGTGATGTCTTACACACTTCACACCTTCTACCCATACATCCATGCACTAATCTACACCAGTGACATTTATGGGAACTATTCTGTGCTAGGAACAGTAAAGGACACAAGGAGGAATTTGATCCAGAGCCTGTCCTGCATAAGTTCTATGACTTACCTGGGGAAAGAACAAGCTACATAAAAAGTCACTCGACAGGACAAAAAGTGATACACACAGGACTGTCTAGAAGCCTTTCTTTCTTCAAAGGATGCTATCCCTGCCCCCCCACACACACCTCTCATAACTTAATAAACCCATCTAACATGGGACCTTGTTACTCACCATTGCTCACAATTCTGAGGTGTTTGGTTCCCCACTACATTGTGACAAGGACCTTTTCTTCTGGTACACTGTGTCCTCACAGCACCATCACCAACTAGGCACTCAAGTATCTTGGCGGATTAATACAGTAGTTCCCACATTTACAGGGTTGTTACGAAGATCACATGAGATAGTACGGTACAATGCTTACCTTGATCAACATTAATTGGTGCTATCTATATCACTACCAGGATGCAAGGCTACAGTAACATGACTGTTACACAGATTCAACTATATTATAAACTTCCGTCTCTTTTTTTTATAATCACACCTTATGCTGTTCAAATTAATATGAGGCTTTTTGACTGGAAATTTTGATTTGGGGAAAAAAGTTACAACATTTTTCTCTCCACACTAGGCACTATCTCAGAACTTAAATTCAAATACAAGTTGAGCATCCAAAATCTGAAATGCATCAAAATTAAAAACTTTCTGAGCACTGACATGATGCCACAAGTGGAAATGAACATACTTGACCTGATATGACAATCTGCAATCAAAGCATAGCATTACAAATCTTAAAAAGTGTTGTAAATGGTCCAGCAGGTGGCATGGTGATTAAAGACGCTGGATTCCCACATGGCCAACCACTGTTCAAGTCCCGGACCTGATAGCTTGCTTTCTCCCTTTCCTTTTTTCTCTCTCTGCTCAAATTTTTTAAAATAATAACAAATGGAATTAAATAAACAATTCCTTTTTTAAAAAAGCATTATGTAAAATTACCTCCAGGCTATGGCTATAAGGCATATAAGTAACATGAATGAGTTTTGTGTTTGGACTTGGGTCTCATGACCAAAATATTCCATATCATATATTCAAATATTACAAAATCTGATATCCAAAATAGTTCTGGTCCTAAGTATTCCGAATAAGGGATACTATACTAAAAAGTTTGTCAGGCCTTCCTTTTGGTCAGAACCACCATTTTCCAGTAATTAAACAAAATGACGAACACAAAGTGAAAGAGGAGAAGCACCGATATATGTTCTCTAGGCCTTTTAGAAAACATGGAGTGGGTTCCTTTGGCAACGTATATGCGAATCTACAAGAAAGGTGATATTGTAGACATCAAGGGAATGGGTACTGTTCAAAAAGGAATGCCCCACAAATGTTACCATGGCAAAACTGGAAGAGTCTACAATGTTACCCAGCATGCTGTTGGCATTGTTGTGAACAAACAAGTTGAGGGCAAGATTTTTGCCAAGAGAATTAATGTGCGTATTGAGCATATTAAACATTCTAAGAGCAGAGTTAGCTTCCTAAAACGTGTGAAGAAAAATGACCAGAAAAATAAAGAAGCCGAAGAGAAAAAAGGTACCTGCGGTTCAACTAAAGCGCCAGCCTGCTCCACCCAGAGAAGCACTTTGTGAGAACAAATGGAAAGGAGCCTGCGGTACTGGAACCTATCCCCTATGAATTCATGGCATGATGGGTGTTAAAAATAAAGTAATCTATGGTTTATTAAAAAAAAAAAGTTGTCAGTACACTTGTCCACCAGTGCTACTCGACTCACTTCTAGTCTTTGGGGACTAGCAGATGGTGTTATGGTTATATCACTGGACTCCCATGTAGTCGACAGTGGTTCAAGTCCTGGACCCAGCAACTTAAAACTCACACCGGAAGTGTATGCATGTGTGCCCAAAATCTCAAAGGAGAATGGAAAAAAAGGGATGGCTGTGGGGCCATACTCCATGGGGAGTGATTTCTCGCTTTCTTTCTGTCTGTCTCTCTCTCCCGCGAGCGCAAGCAGCCTATAGAAAAAAAATCTCTCTCTCATTATTTTTCCCGATTATTATTATCTCTCTCAAAAAAAAAAAAAGAATCCTTCAAGTCTTCTTCGGATGTTGCTGCTAAGTCTCCATGCAGACATCACACATTTGCAGAGGCTCTCAGAGCCCCCTGCACATAGCTGAGTATGGAGAGGTAACAGCAGGTATCACAGGGTGACTTGAACAGGCCACATCTGAAGTCTCTGTGGGGGAATGGTTCTGACTGAGATCCCCTATGCTACTGCCCTCCCTGTTCTACTGTCTTTGTGGCTACAAGACAGGCGCTGAGGCTGCCCCCCTAGAGACATCCTGACCACAGAGGACAGGGTCGTTTTATACAACCCCTTCCTGGGACAGTCCTAGCCCAGATGTCTAAAGCAATAGATAGCCAATGAAGTGTGGGACTGAAGTGCAAAAGGAACTCTTTATAACTTTCATTTAAACTTATCTCATTCTTTCAAATTTCATATTTCTGTGATAACGTGTACAATGTAATCTAATAATGTAAATTAATAAATGTTATATCAAAAAGGGTATGTGCTGTTTCAAAAGCCATTTAGAGACCACTTTTCTATTACAACCAACTTCTAGGAGCCTGGCAGGCCCAATGACAACAACGAAGATCAGTGAGGGAAAACTAGCCCAGACCCAAGTTCAGAAAATTCTCTGTGCCCCCCTTTTCATCCAGGTTGAATAGCCCAGCCCTGCCATGTACCCCAGGGGCCTGAGCCTGAGCTTGGCCTTTTTTCTGGCCACTTCTCTTCATCCTGGGCTTCCCTGAACCCTCACCCTCTCTTCCCCCCCAAGTCCAGCCTTCTTATTGGAGCTTCTAACTCAGATGCATCCAGAGCCTGTCCCTCTGCCTGTGTGGACACCACCACCTGTCAGCCAGGCTTTTCCTGCTGTTGCTGCATGCCTGCTTGGCAATTCTAAGATTACTCTGGTCTCTGTGTCTAACCAAAAATAAAACAGAGCCGCAACTTACTGAATACATCCTATTCATGAAATCCTGGCCATTGTATATATTTTTTACTGTACAATTCACTGCCTCAATATGTCTCATTCCGTCCTGGGAACAGCCCTATAAGACAGGTATTACTGGTCTCATTTTAGAACGGAGATGCTAAGTCCCAGAAAATAATTTGGCCGGTTAGTGCTCCAAGCAGCCTGTTTGAGGGCTGGGAAAAAAAAAAAAAAAAAGAGGCCATGTTTCTGGCTTCACCATTCTTAAGAATCAAAAGAACATGCTTAAGACAGAGATGCAAGTATGTACCTCGAGGGAGCAGAAATAATTCTAGTTACTAGTTTACGAAACTTATTTTTTCCCTCAATGGGTGATACATTTACTGTGATTTTTTTTTATTCCAGCAGCTGAGGAGTGGGTTTCAGATGTGAGCATCGTCTCAGCAAAAGTCTTTGTAAAGAGGCTGCAGGACTCACGAGGAAAAATGGAGAGATCCCCAAAGACCCTGAGCCTAGAACTGCCCACTGCCCCACACAAGGGTGTGAACAGACACCAAACCCAACAAAAAGAACCTCACACTAAGAGACTGTGACATATGGCTGAATTAATTCATTGTTCTAGAAATTCTAGAAATTCTTTCAAAATGCTAGACGAATTAGATTTTTCCAAAGCATTTTATCTCGTTTCTGTGAACTTTCTCAATGTGTGCAATTGTCACGCAGATTCCCAGCACGACCTTTGTTCCCTCCTCCTGCTTCCTCCCTTTTACACCATCTCTTCCTGCACTTCCACAAGTGAAAACAAACTAAAGACAAAGTAGGAAAATCTCTATTCAACAGAGTTCCCATTATAGTTGTTTAATAAAATGGTAACTTTAAAAAATAATCTATTTTGCTTGCAAGCAGAAGGTAAACGTGACCTTCTGCCAATCCTGTTCACAAGTGAATGTCAACAGGTTCACATACCAATAGATGGCACATAAATCAACTTACAAAGGTGCTGCTATGAGCAGCTAATTTACAGGCCTATACCTTAGACCCTTCCCTGAGGCTGGTTTCATTTCCCAGAACCCTTTTCTTGTCACCTTGCACTTAGTCTTAGCACTTCTGCAGTGATCCAGGGACTGTAAGCAGAGACTCAAAACTTCATAATAATGGAAAGTACTGCAAAGCACACCTGGTCTAATACTCTTGGTTTTGTGTTAAGGAAAGCAGTTCAGAGAGATTAAAATACAGATGGAAAGCTTATGGGTGTGTTCATCTACAAGTAGAACCACATGGGGCTGTAAGTCCTGGGAACAATGTAAAACAAGTTCCAAGAACAAGCAATGGCACTCCCTCAGCCAAGCCAATCCATAGCTACTGATTTTCAATCCCCATAGATAAACATGTGCCGCTACACAATTTATCTGACTCGAATCATCCAGAGAAAAAGGACAATATAACTACATTAAACCAACCTGCACTGCCAAAAAAAAAAAAAAAAGTTGAAAATTATTCTGGTATGAGAAGTCCATATATTTGGGAGGCACATACCAAAAAACCAAGGAGTCAGCTCTGAAGTCAGATTGACTGGTGGGTCACTCTGAGTCTCTCTCTCTCTCTTTCTCTTTCTAAAGAGAGATTTTTGCTATAAGGCTTGCCAGAGAGACAGAGAGATAGAAAGCAAGAAATCACCCCCCCCCCCCCCCGCCCGAGGGGGTGGCCATGCCACAACCCCTCTCCTCCATTCTCCTCTTGGGATTTTGGGCATGCATGCACACGCGCCTGGCATGAGTTTTAAGTTGCTGAGTCTGGGACTCGAACCATGGTCGACTACATGGGAGTACAACAATGTAACCATTACACCATTTGCTGGTCCCACTGAGTCTCTTAATCTCATTACGCTTCTGTTTTTTCACCTGTATAATAGCCGTGAGAATCACTCAGAACTGTGAGAGACAGGATGGTGTGTTAGTTTGCATACTGCAAAGAAGGTGCTTAAGCACATCGCCTGACACAAAATTATAGCAATAAATGTTGGCTATTTTGTTATAGGAAGTAAAAGAATATATAAACAGGAATGTTTAAGCCATCATGAATGGTTACAACCTGATTAAAAGTCATTCATCACAAACTTCCTGTTTAACAAGCAGCCAGCCTTCCGCAAACTTGTTTCCACGTCCTCACAATACAATCTTACACTTACAGAAAGACTGTGTTTTCTCTCTCCAAGAAGATTTTAGACTACAAAAACTGAGCATTTAACTGGTGTGTTGTTAGCTTTTCTGGTGACCCACAACGGAGCCATGTGTCCGTAAGACTGTTCAAGGAACTTCACCAGTTGATTGATAAAAGATTGTATCTGGCTGGTGATGATGAGCATGCTTGTTCTCCTCTCTTCTCAAACACTAGTTATCCACGACCATTTACTTTATAAAGGAAAAAACCCTAAGAAAGCCCACAAGAGGTGAGGGGGTGGGATGGAGAGTTCAAGAACATGTTACAGGATAGAACATTTGGTAAAGAGATGAGTACCAAGGGAATGGGACCAAAGGAAGGAGGCAGAGGCACCACTGGGCTATGAGAACAGGAGGAGGGAGATCTGCAATGAAGAAAAAAAAATGCTTCCACAGTTCCCCTGATCTTTATTAGCCTAAAATCTAAGTACCTCACAGTAACATTTCAGCCAATGACTGCATACATTTAGAATTGAAGAAAAACCCTCCAGAGGCTGCATGATGGCATACGGTAATGCAAAACTCTGCAAGGTTGACCTATACAAAAAGGTTTCTAGTTCACTTCTAGAGACCTCCCTGGACATACCCAGGCACACACGTGCCCATAATCCAGAGCTGCTTAGAGCTAAGGGTATGAAGACCAGTTTGGGAGTGCCTGTCTCTATGTCTCTCCCTTGCTCATAAAAGGAAAACTTTCAAAAAAAAAAAAAAAAAAAAGAAAGAAGAAAAGAAAAAACCTTCAGGGATACAACAGAAAGTATACTCTAATGATAATAAACTATACCAAGCTTTTGCTTCTCAGAAGGTAGTAATTTTTAACAAGCACAGTGCTACTTCTTTACCATAAAATGTAATTGTATCCTACAGGAAAACCTTTTATGAAAGGAAGCTACTATTTTGTGAAAGGAAGGACAAAGCCTTTAATTTTCGGAAAGTGAAAATGGAAGTCCCCTACACAGTTCAATGCTGCATGCTCTCTGTACTACCAGAAATGAAGTAAAGACAAGCCCCAAAACAATTCAAGTTGAGGATGAAACAAGTGGCCCCCTTAGAGGCAAGTATCTGTATCAGATCACAAGGCATTTATCTTAGTAACTCTCCTTCTAGAACCTCCATATACACTACTAATGGAGACTCCCTGCTTAAGTAAGGCCTGGAAAACAGAAACTACCTCACACCGTCTTGCACTTGGGTCTAACACTGCCACACAAGCCAAGGCCAATTCTCAAATGAGTGTCATCAACCCTGGCTAATAATGTCCCAGTGGCAGATATCCAGAGACTAAATTCCATTTGGTTAAAATTCTTCTAAATGCCCTCCCCCTTTTTTTTCTTTCTTTCATGAGATCTATGGGTTACCAAGGATTTCAAACTGGAGCTTGTTTTGCCTGGGATTAATTTAGTTTCAGAGCAGCATGCAGGCATCCCTGGAGACCCTTGAACCTACTCACCACCTCTTCCCCAGAGAGGCACAGAGACCAGGAACTGCCAAGTTCATAGCAGACAGCCACAACTCCTCCACCCTGCCCATTTGGTAAACTAAGAGTCCATCTATCCTTTTTGAAGCTTTAATTAATTGCCTAGAAGGAGGATTCTTTCTGTTGCTCCTGCCTGATGGCTATCTTAGATAATTAGGACCCCACCATGGGAGAATATTAGGAGGAAACTCACTTGTTGCTGAAGTGATTGTGCTGCTTCCTAATGAAAATCTTTGTCTATTTTACAGACCATACCTTTTTTTTCTAAAGTGCAATGGTTCTATAAATGCTCCACATTGTGATGCAATTAACTAAATATTAGGCTACTAGAGAATAAGGCAATAGGGCAACACAACGGAATCAATTCTCTTCTGATGAAGAACTTAAATTAGGCATAAAATGACACATACCATATCAATATTTGGATTTGAAAGTTTTCTAAAACCTTAAATAACTAAGTGAATTTCAAACTATTTGTCAGTTTTAGTGATCAATACTGCTCATATTAGGTAAATCTATATTCATAGTATATGTCCAAACCATAGAAAAACTTTATAGATATTAACTGAGACTCAAGAACAATGAAACTTTAACAGATTAAAATCTCTAGGACAAGGCCAGCAGGTGACACAGTGGTTAAGGCACTGGACTCCCACACTGCCAACAACAGTTCGAGTCTTAGATCTGGCAGCTTGAAAATCACACCAGGCACATGTGCACGTGTGCCCAAGGTTCAAACGGGAAAATGGAGGGGAAGAAATTACTGCGTGGCCACCGCCTCCTATCCCGGGGGCGGGGGTTGATTTCTCGCTTTCCCTCTGTCTCTCTGGCGAGCTCACGAGCCCTATGGCAAAAGCCTTAAAAAAAAAAAAAAAAAAAAAAAAAAAAAAAAAAAAAAAAAAAAAAAAAAAACCTTTTGTTAAATAAATCTCTAGGACAATAGCCTATCCTTGGGGTATACTGTCTAGGATTGCTTTTTACTCTAAATATGTGTATTGTATGGAAAATTTAGGGAATAATTAATCTACTGAATGCATAATCTATTTACCAAGAACTGTTAACTCTTAGTAAATAAAATTAAACAAAGTACCTAATCCAGGTTTGTATGTTTTTAAGGGAGACTTAGATATGATCATCCCGAATACAAAAAGAGCAGCAAATCAAATAAAGTATGTCTAACAGTCTGAATTACGCATATGCAGTGTAGGGCTTTCTTATAAGGTTTATACAGAATCTTGAAGCCAGCCTGCCCATCATTCTGGCTAGAAAGTCTAATTCAACAATGATTAATAACTGCTAATGACACACTATTTGGGAGCTAACACCCCACAACCTTAAGAGCTTATCCCAAATCAAACAGCTATCAAAATTCATTGGTTGACCCAATACCAGCAAAATCTGTTTGGGCCTAGAACTATGCTAAAGTAAAATCCCCCCTTTGCCCAACTCCCCAGAAGTGAGAGACTGAGCCTGTCAGGGCTGTTCCTAAGTATCCCACAGACATCAGGGATCCACATCAGTTAACCGACCAAAATTACACTCTAAGACACAGCAGGTCTGCTGTGTCATAGACCTGCTCTCCACAGCTTTCTTCTAGACACTAAGAATATATACTGGATACCTATCCAAATTGCATGTGCCAGCACTACCCCAAGTCCAGGGCTGCTCAGAAACTACACAAGAACCCAGAACAAATGTTTTAGTAATCCTGCATTCATTACCTTCCCTAAAAGCCTACAACTGCCATGACCTCCCTGCTAGCACAGACCTAACATGAGGCCTATACTATGCTTATTTATAAGAAGTTTCCAACCCAGCATAAGCACCTATGATGGGAGCGGCATTTTCGCCTCCTTTTGAAAACTCGACATCCACTGAACAAAAAATTGCCTCTAGCCCCTGCGCAGTCACTGGTACTCTACCAGAATGAGCACACTTGGGTCACTGGGGCCTGTGAGGATTTGCAGGTCCACTACAAGCCAGCCTAGGGGAAATCTGCTTCCTCGAGACCACTCCTGGACATCTGGAAGAGTCTGAGTTGTGTTTGCCCTGGAACCAGATTTAGATGACCCCGGGACATCCCATTACATTTCTTTGGGGTCCAGAAAGGAGGGAATTAGAAAGGATCCCTGTACCACCTGAGCCACTAGCAAACCTTACCGTCTGCCAATTTTCCATGTATTGATGGTTTTACTCTAATGCTGCAGTCTGAACCTCTTTTTGAAAACATGAACAAAACATCATAGTCACAAATTAAGAGTCAAAGACTATTTTTATAACCTTGCAGGCTGCTTTGGAAGTTATGAATATTGTTTTAAGAAAGGTGTTAATCTTTTAAAATGAATGCAATACACATTTGTTGTTTGGAGTTGAAGAAACAAAAATTGAAATCTGTAAATTTAGCTCTATCTTAAATACTGACAAGAAAACTAACAAAGTAAGAATGACTGAATGAACCATTTCTTAAGGGTTTTCAAAGCAATGAAAAATTGGAACTTCTCACATGAGCTGATAATTAATGAACGTATACTTAAATTCCTCTTTGGAATTTGGGTCCTTATTGTTTTCAGTGTTAACACTTTGAATTTCCTCCAAAGGGAGCTGAATAGCAACTATTGTGGCTAGAGTCCTGCACAAAGTACAAATGTTTTTATCTCTTCCAAGCTACTGCATTCAAGGCTATGTCGAACTGTGGCTATAGTTTTCCACTACAATATATATGTTGTATACATATTCATTTGGCAGCATCTTTTCTCCTCTTCTTGAAATTATACATTTGCATATGGTTTCAGTAGAAGGGGTACTAGAAACCAGGACTTCTACGACTGTGTCCGAGTTAGGTCATCAACTCCACATGTAAACCCAGGTTTTCTGAGGCTCTGGAGCTTTGGGACCCCATTAATTCAAAGTTAGACTGTCACGACTGGATGACAACATGTTTGAAAAACATGAAACATATCATCATATATGCCAAGAATGAAAACAATTTCAAGCATATTAGAGAATTCTCCTAGAAATCTATACTCTAGAACAAAGGGAAAGGCTTTCTAGAAGAAATTGTTGATCTTACCATCATAGATACTTAAATAACTAAGAGACGAGGAGTGACACTAAGATCAGTCTTAACAGATCAATTGAGTTTATTTTCTTTATTTTTTATTACTCAAAAAAGTATTTTAGTAAGCCAGCCAGGTGGCATGATGGTTAAGGCAGCTGGATCCCACATGGTCAACCATGTGCTTCAAGTCCAGATCCAATGGCTTGAAAAACATGTCGGGCACATGAGAGGAGAATGGAGGAGAAGGGGTTGTGGCATGGTCCTCCTCCTTGAAGGGTGCTTCTTCCCTCTCTCTCTTTCTCTCTCTCTCTCACATACCCTATAGCAAATTTTTTAAAATAATAAAATTTAGCCAAATTCTAAAAATCTAATTAAGAATGTAATGTGTGCCTTAAAATTGCTAGTGACTAGACAAAGTTGAAAACAATAGTTTTTTTGCTGAGACCCTATGCAGCCCAAAAAATCTATCATATATTGGGACTGGCAGATGGTGTAATGGTTATGTCGCTGGACTCCCAAATAGTTACCTGTGGTTCGAGTCTGGACCTAGTGGCTTAAATCTCACGCCAGCTGTGTGTGCGTGCATGCCCAAAATCCCAAGAGGAGAATGGAGGAGTGGGGATTGCAGCGTGGCCATCCCCTTGGGTGGTGGTTTCTTGCTTTCTGTCTCTGTGTCTCTGGCAATCACATGAGCCCTACAGCAAAAATCTCTTTAAAAAAAGAATCTATGGGGACCAGCAGTTAGCGTAATGGCTATGTCGCTGGACTCCCACATAGTCGACCGCTGTTCGCATCCTGGACCCGGTGGCTTAAACTCACGCTGGGCACTTGTGCGTGCGTGCCCAAGATCCCGAGAGGAGAATGGAGGAGAGGGGACTGCAGCGTGGCCATCCCCTCTGGGGGTGATTTCTTGCTTTCTGTCTGTCTCTGTCTGTCTGGCGAGAGCACGCGCCCTATAGCAAAACCCTCTTAAAAAAAAAAAAAAAAGAATCTATCAATCTATAATAGATTAAGTAATCTTATTGAATAATTCACAAATACAGCTATCAATATTCTGGATAACACTTTCAGTTCCCAAAGGTAGCTATTAATTAAGTTAGAGATAGTAAGTAATTTTAGAACGAAATATATTTCTTTAAAAGAGTGTTTCCTGGGACTAGTAGTTAGTGTAATGGCTATGTCGCTGGACTCTCACGTAGTCGCCCGTGGTTCAAGTCCCGGACCTGGCCGCTTAAACTCACGCCAGGCGCGTGTGCGTGCATGCCCAAGATCCCAAGAGGAGAATGGAGGAGAAGGGATTGCGGCGTGGCCATCCCCCCCTGGGGGGTGATTTCTCGCTTTCTATCTCTCTGTCTCTCTCTGTCTGGCGAGTGCATGCGCCCTATAGCAAAAACCTCTCCCAAAAAAAAGAGTGTTTCCTAAATTAGCTTACTTTGGTGTTTACTTAATATGCATATCCTTCACTGTTCTGAAAGGACCACACGAAGAACCCGAGCTTGAACAAAACATGCCTGAGTCCTGCCAGAGCCACTGCCAGGAAGTAGGAAACACCAAGGAGGAGGGATCTCAGAGGATCCTGAATCAACCTTTTTTACTGGGAATACAAACAGAAGATCAACTTTTACCTTCATTTATCACTAAAAAATCCACACAAATTATCAAGAACCTGAGCAGAGTCCAGCTGAAATAGGACCAATGTAAAAACTGTTTAAATCCACTGACAATTTCAGAAATTATTTCCATTCACAATTTGGTGACATAAATTAAGGATTTCAATTCAACCAAATCAATAGCAATTAACATAACTTTCCATTCAACAAATATCTATGGAGCCCCTACTGTATACAAGGTACTGTAGAAACAACAACAAAGCATAATGTCCCTTCCTACTTACAAGGGCCTTATCTTATAAGCTGATGAAACAAAAAGGTAAAGTGATATGCCAGCATGTGGCAAGGCAGTTAGGGCTAGCTAACTCTGTTCTTCAAGTCCTGACCCCGCTGCCTGAAAAACATACTGAGCAAGTGTCCACGTGTCCCCACATCCCAAGAGAATACATGAGAAAGGACTGCATGATCATCTTCCCGCCCTGCCCCCGTGGGTAATTTCTCACTCTCTCTTTGTCTCTCTCCAGCAAGCACAGGTATACCTAAGGGGGAAAAAAAAGGGCAGCACATGCTCAAAACAGAACTTTGAATTATAATTGGGACATTAAAAAAGATACAGTTCGGGCCAGCAGATGGCATGGTGATTAAGGCACTGAAAACCCACATGGCCAACTGCAGTTCAAGTCTCACTTTCTCTTTTCTCTTCTCTCTCGTGTACGTGCTCTACAGCAAATTAAATAATAATAAACAAAATTAAATTTTAAAATGCTTTAAAAAAAGAAAGGAAAAGATATGATTTAGACTGCTATAAAAAGGGAAGGAATTTTTTCTTTGTTAAAGGGCACGTGTGCTAACCAGGGAGAGGCACAGTGTGAGAGAGAAATATCAACCCCCAGGCAGGATGGCCACACTGCAATCCCTTCTCCTCTCGGGATTTTTGGGCATACATGCATGCACACACACACCCAGTGTGATTTTAAGCAGCCAGGTCCACAACTCAAACCACAGTCAGCCATGTGGGAGTCTAACACCTTAACAACGATACCACCTGCTGGGCCCTGGGAAAGGAATTCTTGACGTGAGAACGGAACATGAATCAAAGCTGACAGCCATACTGTGTGGTGTTAAGATCATGATTTAGGGAACTAGACCTAAATTCAAGTCCAATCACCACCATGTACTGCCTGAGTGATCTTAGAGTTAAGTGACTTAGGGAACTGGTTCCCTCATTTATAAAATGGAAATACTAACAGTACTTGTCTATCTGAATTGTTGTGTTACGTGCTCAATGTATACAAAGTACCCCAAATATACTAGCTATTAGTATTTGTGATAAAACTTAACATTAAAATAAAAAATTACTAGGAAAGATATGTTTAGGGAAAAGAGAAGAATTCAGCATGGCTGTAAATGAGTTTAGACATAGGAAAAGGGAGAAGGGCACTGATGCTACCAGATCAGGGTGCATTTTAGCCGACATGTAACCTACAGGAGAGCCCAGTGAAAGCTCAGGGCACAAGATAAAGTTACAGCGTGGAACCTGGAAGAAGCACCAAACTTCTCTTCCCACCCAGGCAGCAGGAGAGGAGGAGAGGTAGGGCCCTGGTGAAGAAGCAGAAACACATTTTTGATTATCCAAAAATTAAATACGAGTAGATATGTGTGGGAGCGCCCCAAGGAGGTGCTGTTTTTAGGTATGGTTCCTGTCATCCCAGAAAGCTGTCTTGTGTGAAAGGCTGTTGTGGAGAGGAGCACCTCTAGAAACTAGTGTCACCTTCAGGATACCTTGGCTCTAAAATCACGGGGTTTTACATTCAAGCAGCTGTTGAGTTTTTGTCTTGTGACTTGAATGATACTTGGTTGTTTTGAAACTCATGGCATGATCACTGATTCTTTTCACAGTCAGAGGAGGGCAGGGTACTGAGGCAGGGAAATGGCAGGAAAATTTGTTTTGGAAACAAATACTAAAAGTCTCCCTTCAAGAGATCTACTGTGTTTTCAGACATTATATGCGTCGTTCCTAACATTTGGCATACAAATTCAGTTCTTACATTTTAAAGGTTTATTTTTGTTCCTTGGGGTCATTGTTTAGGCTGAACATAACATATTTCAGGTTGTTTTGAACTGCTGAAAGGAAATTAAAGGAAATAATGCCCTACAATGTAACCATGGACTATTCAACATAAACATGGATCCAAGTTAAGACAAATTATTCATGAGTTAGTCAATATCCTCAAAGGACCATAAGAGATTCTGGCCAGGACTGGCCATGGCTAGACCCCAGGGATGTGAGGATCATCTGGGGTGGCATCTGACTCTCCAGGACACTCTCCACATTGGAGAGTACTGCAAACATCCCTCCCCCACACACATCCACAAAAGGCAAGAAGTCTACAATTCTGGAAATGATATTGAAAGTGTTGATGGCAAGATCGTGATATAAACCTATCCTCTGCAGATCTTACCCACCTGGGTATTCCACCAGCTAGATGCTCTGGCCTCTATCTGCTCCCTTTCCTTCCCATTGCAAAGCAAGTTAGTGCCATGCAACTTAGAATCCCAATAGTCATGAAGTTGCCAGGGTACAAAGAACATTCCCAGTAGTTCAAAGATTTTGTAAAGTGTAGGTCACAGTGTCTGTTACTTTGTCCAATCACTTCATAGAGAACAGTAAAGGAAATAAGGTGAGTGAAATATCGCACCTTATGCTAGGAACTGTTCCAGTCTTTCTATTTCATGGCACTTCTTCCAGCCATTCCTCCTACTGGGATACTTTTATTCTCTCTTCCAAACCAAACAAAGCAAATGAATCACTTCCATTAATTTATAGTTTCTATGTTCTGAATTTAAAAATACCGAGAAATTATTTTCATTCTCTAAATACTAGTTTACAAATGTGAACTTTTGATCTACACTCAACAACTGTAACAGCTTCATCTGAATGAAAAGGATGGTAAGTTTTCTAGAAAGAAGAGAAAGAGGAGAGAAGAGAGAAGAAAGAAAAGACCAAGTGTGGTATCTATGATAATGCCAAGCACAGCTGGCTTCCTTGGCTTGAGATTTCAATGCAAAATAATCTATCATTTCTGCCTGGTTGAAACAAACTTACTTCACAGTAAGAGTTTTGTTAAAAAGTTCTACTTTTGTTAAAAGGAAGTATGAGAGGTGATTAATTAGATGGATTCAGAATCTGCCCCAGCACCTTTACTCCCTCACCCCAATCAACTGTCAATCTAGTAAGAGCAACAACTGCAAACAAGAGTATCAAATATTAACAAAAAGGCCATGGAGAAGGCTGATGTAGATGGCCTCACTCAGGAAACATGCCCTGTCCAATGTCACCCCAAGATACAGCAGTATGCTGCTCTGAGTCTCAAATGTCTTAAGCCCATCTTAAGCTACCAAACATGGCAGCCATCACTCAGGTTGTTCACGCATCTTCAACTAACAAGCCTGACAATAGGACAGTCACAGTGGTGTGGCACTAAGACAACATTCCATGATGCTGAGGCCACATGGGAAGGGGTCAGGTTTGCATCCCAAGGTCTCCCTGTCCTATCGGTAGGCCTGCATTCGTGCCAGTTCTCCTGGCTCGCTGGGGCCAGGGGTAGACAGCAGCATAATGATCCACTCACCTTTAGAGATGTCCACTCACCTTTCATGGAAACAAAGAACTAAACTTAAAAAAAATAAAGTAATAAAAAAAATAACTAAACACACACACACGTTGACAACTGGTCCTACAATGGTGATCTTGTAAGATGGAGAACTTTCATCCACTGTGGCTGAAATCCTACTGGATATGAAACACCAGGGAGGCATGGTGCTGACAGTGACATGATGACAAAGGGTCTCTGCTACCAACTCCTACTCTACCCCATTTCCATGAAAGCCGTCATTCCCTAAGGAGCTCCAATTCCTGACCATGGAATTAAAAACCCTGCAGGGTCCCAAAGAGCAGATTTTTCTCCAACTTTTAAGGTCTCCTCTAACACCTCCAAACTTCAGGACAAAGCACACACTGTGGCCTAGCAAAGCATTCTTCAACACGTGGTTCCTTTTAGAGAAAATTCATTGAAGAAATACATTTGGGACACACTGTCCACACAGACTTTAAACAAAGATTCCTAATTGCATGGGGGATTTTTTAGAGCCTTTAATGTGTACCAGATTCATGTTAATACCTCAGAACTCAGGTGGCCATGGCAACTGCTGCTGAAAAATAACTGGACCATGCCGATTCCTCACCAAAGGACCAAGTATTGTAGACTATCCAAACTGGGCCAGATTGCTCAGTATGAAGCAGAGTCTACAGTCGAGAACTCTCTCTTCCAAACATCAGACACCTACAGTAAACATCGACATCTTCAAAAAGTACACAAGGCAGAGTCACAAGGGGGGAAGAAAGGACTAACTTTTCCACCGCCCTAAATGCTTCTGTGAGAAGCAAGCAAGTGAAGTATAGGACAGAACAAGGAAAAAAAAGGGAAATAAGACAGAAGTGTTTTAGGGTGACTTGCTGAGAAAAAGAGTGAAAAAAAATGACAGGACCCTGAGACTTATGACTTCTCCCAGGCTAGGAAAACACTCTTAACTTTGGTTACACCAATCATCACACTTTAAGAACCATGGTGTGCGCAGAGGGGCAGTTTCTAAGATCACCAGAATAGAGCCTGGAGGATGAGGAACCTGTACACAGGGAAACTAGTGTAGAACCCACTGGGCCAAAATAGTGCCTAGGATTGGAAAGTGTATATATATGACACGTGACAGTGCATTTCAATCATGACACCCCTGAAACCTTGACTGCACACTACTCGTAACTTAAATGGTTCTCTTTTATTACCAATTATACAAACGCTATATGGTCATTTATTTCTTTTACAAGACCATCTCAATGAATATAAAGATGGTGCCTCTGGGCAGTAATGTAGTAGGGATTCTCACTCTATAGTTTACCTTTGCAAGATGTCTTTTTGCTGCTCTTATTGAAAGCCAACCAAGTATACCTTTTATGATCAGAATAATGCTACACTGGAGCCACAAATAAAAAATTTTCTTCTTTCATGCATCCAAAAATAGAGTTCCTATCAAGTAGAATATATTTAAGTGAAATATGGATATACTATATACAGCAATATAGGGATGTGTATATACACACAGATTTTTTAATATATAATTTGCATAACCAAATAATAAGTAGCATCTTACAAACTATAGGAGAAAAACAAAATTCTTAGGCTAAACAGTAGACCTTTGGTTAGGCTGAAGAAAAGACGAAAAGCAAATCATTTTTATACAAACTATTAGTATAGTGTTGAAGGACATGAACTGTAGTTAGACAGACCTGAGTTCCAGACTCAGTCCTGGCACTTGGCAAATATGTAACCTTGGCTGGGTCATTTTTACCTCTCCAGACTTCAATGTCCTCATCTGCAAAAAGGGGATAAGAGTTGCCATCTCAAAAGGTTTATGTAAGAATTAAAATGAGATAATCCTACAAGGCACTTAAAAATAATAGCTATTACTGATACAAAACCTCAGGCAAGTCTAGCCCCTAACTCCTGGTAAGGCAAACTTCATCTGATGTCATTATCACTTCCTGCACAAAACTCAAAGAACCCAGTTCTTTAGGCAAAACACACATGCTGCACTTGTTCTTAATGATTATGCAACGACTATTAGCAGTAGCAACAAAACTCACTGTCATTTGAAGGTGAAAGTCATCTAGGATATGATCAAGCAAAATAAATTCAAATGTCCCTGACTGGTCATGGCAAGAAGTTCAAAGACACTTCAGAACACGGTGAGGCTCCACAAAATTCCATTGCACCCCTTAGCACTGACCTACACACATATATGTCCAAGGTTTTGGGTAGTAGACATGGGTCTTCTTGCATTACCTAGGACACCTACGTTTTAAAACCCAGTAGAAGAGACAATTTGAAATAGGAACCAAATAATAAGGGGCAAGAAAATATTTAATAGTAAAATCAAATAGGGATCAGCAGATGGTTTAATGGTTATGTCGCTTGACTCGTCGACTGCGGTTTGAGTCCCACACCTGGTAGCTTAAAACTCATGCCAGGCGTGTGTGCATGTGTGTCCAAAGTCCCATCAGGAAAGTGGAGGAGAAGGGATTGAGTGCTTGCATCCATAGCAGAAAAAACCTCTCAAATAATAATTTTAAAATAAATAAATAAAACATGCTTGGGCACTTTCTTGGAAAATACAGAAAGGGCTGGCTTTAGGCTTTTTCAGGCACAACAGGTATCTGAACTGGCTAAAGAACACTGAAAAATCTTGGTCAGGTCTTATGATCCCTTCCCTTTTCTGGGACAGTCCCCTGAAGAGATATGCTCTGCTCAAAGGCGGAAAAGAAAAGAAAAAGATGAACACAATAAAGCAGCAACAGCCTTCACACTTGTTGCTGAAACACATGCCTTCAGCTCTGAAAGACAATCATGAGAACTCGCAGAGGGCTGTCCTCATACAATAGTACAAATTGTGTTTAAATAGGGAAACCACCTGCTCCTTGATCAGTCATCCTTTTATCATCAACAGAACTTTAATTAGCCCCCATCTGCTTCCTGTTTTATGCTACAAATCTTAACTTTCACCTGTTTGGACCAAACTACAGTAACTATACTCACAGTAAATAAAAACAATGAATTTTTCATATTGCATGCAATTAATTCTCATTAAGCTAATACTGGGTTATTCAAAAATAATGTACAATTCAAATCAACTATTTTCCCATAACTGACAACGCACTACCCTAAAAATTCAACAGAAACTCTCTCCTACCCACTTCGTGCATTTTTTTCCATTAAGAAAGTTTCCCAACTCTCTGGCTTCAATTTCATGATTTTACTGTTAAGTGTGAGGCCACTTCAGGTCATATAACAATGGATAAATCACAAAAAACACAATGCTGAGTCTTTAAAGAAAACCATGTTACAGAATAGTATTTACATTAGATGATAGCATTTGTGTAACATTAAAAAAGAAACAAAAAGCAAGAAAGGCTGCCCAAACAGGGTTTATAAACGGCACCTATCAGCTCAGTCAGGAGGCAAGCCTCTGGCAGAAGGTCCCTCCAGCACACCAACTGTGGAATTACTGGCTACCCCGGGGAGGTAAGAAAGCTATTTTATTGAAAGATGGGTGGTATTTGTTAAAACTGGAAGGTGGAATATGGGTACTAGTTATATTAGCTCTGTGCTTTTCTGGATGCTTGGAATATTTAATAAAGTTGTCAGAAAAGGACGAAGAGCCAGCAGCCAAGGGAAAATTGCGAGCTGCCTCACTATACTTTTGACACGGCCACACAGGCACATGCCTGTCTGGTAGCTGGGTAGCACAGATACAGCCTGGGGGAAAAAGCTCCCTAAATGGCCAGTGCCACCCCCCCAAATTCGTCCTTTGAGAAAGATTGAGTTAATAAGACTATGTTGGCCGGTAGGTGGCATGGTGGTTAAAGGCGCTGGATTCCCACATGGCCAACAACAGTTCAAGTCCTGGTAGCTTGTTTTCTCCCTTTTCCTTTCTCTCTCTGGTCAAATTAAAAAAAAAAAAAAAAAAAAAAAAAAAAAAAAAAAAAAAAAAGTAATAATAATAATGACTGTATTTTGGGGCCAGTAAGTGGCGTGGTGGTTAAGACACTGAACTACCCCATGTGGCTGACTACAATTCAAGTTTTAGACTGGCAGCTTTCTTTCTCACTTTCCTTCTCTCTCTGGTCAAAATAAAAAAAAAAAACCAGTAAAATTGAATAAAATAATTCTTTAAAAATAATGACTGTATGCACCTCCAAGGTAGGGACCTTGCTCATCTATCTTCAAGCTGCCCCTGCTCTCCAACCAGGTCAATAACAGAGACATAAATATCATTTGAGTAAATCAACAGAGATCAGAAGAGAATTGCTTTTTCTGCCTTTAACTAGTCCAATAACCAAGCACATCAAATCAATTTCCCTTTCCTAAAAGAAGCTGAAAAGATGAGTGGTTACCACTCCAGGTGAACAGACAGAAACTTGCAGGAAGCTTCAGATAGTGGAATTCAGTAGGTGCGGAGTGGGGTCCAGGAACCTGTCCTACAGCAGTTACAATATGGATAGTCACTAGAGGTGAGAACTCTCAGACTAGCTTCACATCCAAGATTCTTCCAGAATCTTACTTTCTGAGAAAGTAAGTCAATTGTGTAGTTCCACAGAGATTCTGATTCAAAAGGAACAAGATCAAGTCCTTAAATGTTAACAAGCATCTTATACGCCAGGCAAGTTTGAGGAACTCCTGTGTTTTTGTCATTAATACCAAATAATAAAAGGCAACTTATTAGATGATAAAGAAAGTATATCTAAAAAAAAGTAATGTTACAGATAAAAGTCGGTTTATTGTGGGATCAGGTTTCGTGGGGTTTCGGTTTTTTGTTTTGTTTTGAAGTTTACTTATGAGAGAGACAGAAAGACAGAGACAGGGAAAGAATGGTGTAGTGGTGTACATACTAAAATGGTCTTTATGCCATGATCCACACCCAGCCTCAGGATCAAAGGCACATGTGTGCATGCCCGGAGTGTGCAAGGAGAGCTAAGGACACAAAGCTGAGACTACAACTTCAGCATCATAGAGCATCCTGTTAGCACAGCACCACAAGTGGCCCTAAGATAAATTTCTAAGTCTTCATCATTTCTCAAAAAGAAAAACAAGAAGCAGTGTTAGTGAATGAGAAACGACAACCTCTCCCTTCAACTTCCTGGAATTTTCCTCCCCCGCTTTCCCCTGTAATATATAGTATTTCCTTTAAACATATGCATACATACCCTGCCAACTTCACAACAGAATTTTAAAAAGATTATGGCATCGCATATCAATAGTTAAGTCCAGGGACTTGGGGAGAGAAACATCATTCCATAGGACAGCCCTACCCCAACCAGATCACACCAGCTTCTACTGCTCCAGCTCTGTGGAGAAAGAAAAGGTAGTAATTTCTTATCAAACACTGGTATCGGTTATGATGCATTCCTTTACATTTCCGATAACACATATGACTTTGGGGGTGGAAGTGGAATTCATATCTGCTCTGAGAAAATGAAAACTGGAAAGTATGTTCATGGGATCAAAGGTTCTGCAGACAGCTGAGTGTAGGTCAGGTGAGCCTGTTACGGTTAACCCAGAAGGGAGAGAACATGAAAGCTCATCCAGGAAAGTGAAGCCACCAGCTGCCTGTTTTCAAGAGTGGAATGAGAAATCTAAATGGCAAGATGTCCAGATAAGTGCAAAATTCTGTTCTGGCTAGTCTATCATATCAGAGCTTAAGAAAGAAGTTGTGTCTCTTGGAGCTGTTTGATTTAGTGGATCACTTTAACTCGTTCCACGTTTGAGATCAATCCGAAGAGGCATTACTTAACTGTTCAGCTCAAATCTTCAAATGTGGTTTCAAGTGAATTATGAACTCCCTGTGGGCCAATCTTCCATATACAGATGCATCTACCTTTCTCCCTGAAGTCAAGACTGTTTCTATGAAGTGGAAGTCGAAAGAATGTGGGAAAGCCCTAGGCTAAAATCTACTCTGGATCACAACTCAGAAAATAGTGAAATTAACTTAAAAAAATGAAGCCAGGATTTTCTAAAAAATAAACTAGAGGGAGGGTATCTCGCATAAATGGTCAAGTACAAAACTATTCTGTAAAACCCTTGTATCGTGTGTGTACGTGTACACTGTATAAAATGGCTTTTTCATTATACATCAGAGGCTGGGAAGCAAATAATAAAGTCACACAAACAAAAGGAAACCTATTACGTCCCACAAAATGTTCCCTCTCTAAGAAAAATTGATGACCAAGGCCTAATAAAATGGTAGCAACAGTCCCATCCTTTGGATTTCTGGATAGCACCCAATATTTTCGGGAGCACCCACTCTCCATTAGCAATAGAAGCACCCTCTGCAAAGTTGGCCAGCAGCCTGCATGAAAAATGTGACCCTCATGGCCTGGGACAGTGAAGGATCCTGGATGGCAAACAGCTGTGCAGAATCATGGTTGACCATTTCTCTAACCAAGTACTTGGAGCAAGTTATTCATTTTCTTATCAACAGAATGGACATGGCATGCTAAGCCTCCCATCTCCACAAGGTGCAATGTTAAAGAAATATTATTACTTAGGCCTTTTAACTGGACAAGACTACCCCTCCTCCAGCTCTTCTGATGAGTGCAGAAGTTACTGACGTGCAGAGTCAGCGCAAGAGAACCATGGCTCAGGCAATAAGAAAAAAAAATGAATTTAGATTATGTTTACAGCTGAGGAAAGGAGACACGTTGAACAATCCTCCACTGGAAACATTACTAAAGTGTTTTTAAACTGAAGATTATACCACCACTTAAGATATTTTTTCTCTGCTATTTTGCCCAGCATATTACAAAACTGCATCTAGGACTGAAATAGCAGATTGCCTCAAGAGCAAATGACAATATTTGTACCAGAAATGTTGGCAACCCGCAGCACAGATGGGTTTCTGCACAGCAATCTTCAAACTGGGGCTCCAAGAATAACTCCACCTACTGCACCAATGCTAAACTGCTGAATCCAAAGTCAGAAAGGCTTATTATTGCCTATTTTTCCACCTTCTTCCTTCTTCCTGAAGGCACATGTACCTGCCTGACCTTCTCTGCCTAGGAGGGACTCAGGTTAAAAAAGAAGAAAAAGGGAGGAGAGAAGGCCACAGTGAAGAGACATCAACAGGTAGTAAAGGAGGAAGGCAATCAGAAATGACAGAAAAACACGGATGAGCCATAAGTTTATTTACAAGAATAGCTTTACTCTTCCCTTACAAATACAAACCTTAAAAAATAAGATTTATCCAAATTTCATCTTTTCTCTAAGGCTACCAAGCCTGGTCAAATAAAATGTCATTTTGCTAAACGCCAGACTCAAGGAGAGATAGGCTGATGGGAATGGAACCAAAGGCAGTCCCTTCTGGATCTAGGGCACAACTCACCAGGTTAAAAACTGAATCTTTTCAAGTGCCAAAAGAAAATCTCCATCTCTCAAGGAAGGAGGAATTGGCAGAGCATCTTGTGGTGCTTCCCCCTCTGCTTTTGCTGCCAGCCGACTGAGATGCACTGTTCTTCCTCTGTTCCTTCACAATTTCTACCAAAGAGTGTAGAAAGGCAAAGAAACAGAAGTCTTCCCTGATGGAGACATTAATTACAAACCCCATCCAACTGGAGTGCTGTCTCTGGCACTCACAGTATCCTTTCCCCACCTTTTAAAATGGCCAGAGGTCCGGTGGTAGCGGCTGGTCTCTGCTGCGTGCGTTTACCCTAGGCTACTCCCTCCAGTCAGTCATGGGCTCCTTCATATGAAAGAGAACTGATGTATTAACTTTTCCAGGAAGGAACTGTGCTTTCAAATTATGTGCAAACAACATGACACAGAATACAGAGCACACCACTATACTCCATACCTGCACACCTTCTAAGGTATAGGATGAGGCTGGAGTATCAATGTTCATATTCAATTAACAGAAGGTTAGAGGTCCAGGCAAATGGAACCCTACATTTAAGTAAACGCTCTCTGAATTCTAAAAAAGCTGGGTAGTGGAAGGTTAAGGGAGTCCTCATCTCCCATCTTTCCTTTCCAAATGTTCAGGGTGCTCCTTAGACAGGCTGTAGCTATAGTTCTCTGAGCCATCTGCTCAGGAAGGATGGGTATATTTGTAGAATGGACCTTTCTCTCAACTTCCATTACCAAATCCTGACTCATCTGAACCTGAATAAGCCAAGTGATGTCACAGTGACAAAATTCACTTCCCACCTTTTCCTTTTCCATGGAGTGGGCTAAAACCTGGTGAAAATAAGTGTTACTAGTTCCTCCAGAATCATCACTAACAGAAACAAGTAAGGTTTCACAGAATTCCAAAGTCCAGGAAAAAATATAAACTTTTAAGTTTGGGAATTCATTTTTATATTCATACTGAGTATGTAAGATAGAGGATAATTCACTCAGAGCCAAAAAGTCACCCTAACAAAACCCACTTAAAGTAGCTGCGAAGCAATACAATTACCTCCCTGCTACCCATCTAATTCCCTCAATTCGTACTAACAGAAGGGCCCAGCCAATCAACACAATCCTTAGCCACATCTTCTCTAAAGCATTAAGAATGAAGCAAATGAAGTCTTCCTTGGTATAGTACAAGCAGAGCCCTCAAAATCAACAAAAAGAGGGACCAGTAGGTGGCATAATGGTTAGGTGCTGGACTTAAAAATGGCTGACCACAGTTCAAGTCTTGGACCTGATGGCTTGAAAATCATGCCTTGTGTGTGTGTATGTGTGCCCAAAACCCCAGGAGGAGAAAGGCTTGTGGTGTGGCCATCCCCCCAAGGGAGGGTGATTTCCCACTTTTCTTCTCACCATCTCTGTCTCTCTAAGGCAAGCACAAGTGCCCTATAGCAAAAACCTAAAAAAAAAAATTAAAAAAAAAATTTAAAAAAGTCAACAAAAACAGAGTCAACAACACAGCTGAGGCTGACCATCCATTTAAAGAAATTTCAAGCATTCCAATCTATTCTCATAGCAGTTCAGCATCACTCAATCCAATTCTCAACAATTACAAACAGGAGACTGGCATGAAATTTACATTTTCTCCCCAGTGAAGGACGGTGAGAGGACTGGGGCTCATTTAAGTATAGTTTATATTTTTTTAAGAAACAACTTTCGTGCCAGTAGGCAGCACACAGGTTAAGGTGCTGGATGCCACACGATCAACTATGTGGTTCAAGTACCAGACCCAGTGGCTTGAAAAACACTCCGGGCACATGTACATGGGAACCCAAAGTCTTGAGAGGAGAATGGAGAAGAGACTGGAATGTGGCCATCTGCCCTGGGAGGTGATTCTCCCCCACCTCCCACACACACACACCAGTGAGCCGTACAGTAAAACTAAGGGAGGGAACCAGCAGTTAGCGTAATGGCTATGTCGCTGGACTCCCACGTAGTCGACCGCGGTTTGCGTCTCGGACCCGGTGGCTTACAACTCACGCCGGGCGCGTGTGCGTGCGTGCCCAAGATCCCGAAGAGGAGAATGGAGGAGAAGGGATTGCGGCGTGACCATCCCCCATGGGGGATGATTTCTCACTTTCTGTCTCTATGTCTCTCTGTCTGTCTGGCGAGCGCATGCGCCCTATAGCGAAAAACCTCTCCAAAAAAAAAAAAAAAAAAAAAAAAAAAAAAACTCAGGGAATAAAAAAAAGAGAGAGAAAGAAACAACTTCCATTTCTATTTTTATTTACTTAAAATTCAAAACTTACTAATAATAGAAAGAGTATTTAAGTGTCACTAAACCGGAAGTTGCTACAAGCTAAAAGATAGTATTTCAGAGTTAAACTCAAGAACTGTGTTATAAAATATTTGGTCTTTGTTACTCTGGCTTGGCATTCAATTTGTAAAAAGGAAACATGTTCTAGTTTGGTTAATTAACCACTAACATAAGTCAAATAATGAACACTGCTGCCTCCTAAATAAATCAGAGTAGATTAATAGAATCCTTGGAGTATATTCTGTTTCAAAACAAATTTCAAAGACACTACAGTAACTCTTTCTGGAAGTTAAGAAAGAGGAAATGTGCTGCTGCATGTCAACAGTAGAACAGTTTTCAGGAGTCCCATTGTTCCTGTGTGTGCGGAGCTCAGCTGTTCTGGGCTGGCAGGAGTCAGACAGGAAGAGCTGTCAGGCTTCTGCGGCTGGTCACTCAAGCATGCCTGGACAAGACCAGAAGTAGCAGATGTTTAAGGGGTACTTATAAACAACAATGTGAAGAAGCCAATACTAGTCACTTGAAAAGTTGCCAAGGCCTTACTTTCTGTCATAATTTACAATCAAGAAATAAGTTCTAGCACAAGCCTGCAAGTTTGTACTGGGACAGTCTCTCTCCTTACTGTATGGCCCTTATCCAACTCCTCCAGAAACAGCAGCAACATTTACAGCCTCTAAAGCAAGCCTTAAAATGTAACAGATAGATTAAAAAGTCATCATTTCTCTTCAAGAAAGTCGCTTCCAGCCCAGCCACAGTGGCACAAGCAGGAGGGTGCCGCTGAATGGTGGCTGGGACCACACAGGAGGCCCGGTTTCGGTTTGAGGTCCAACCTAAGTAGGCCAGGCACGGTGGCATGCACCTGAAAACCTAGCTAACTGGGAGGCTGGGGCAGGAGGAATGCATAGCAAGACTGTTCAAAGTCTCTCTCTCTCTCATCTGGAAAGATTTTAAAAAAAAATTATTATTATTTCAGCATAGGGAAGAGAAACCATTCAGATAAATAAAAACCTATTTTCACAAAACAAGAAATTGGATTAGACTAATAACACCCAGCCGACTGATGCTAAAAAAAAAAATGCCACGAGAGGAATGCACTCCATTGCCTACATGTCACATGTCACGTGAGAAACAAAGATCTTCTCTTTGCTGAGACTCATGGGTCTCATCCCTTCTTAAATAGAGACTCCAGATTCCAGTTACCACTTCCAAAATGACCATTAACCAAACTTTAACTCTTTCCAGAGCTGAAGTTACTCAAGGCTGAGAGAAGTGCCCATGTGCCAAGGGCTGATGCTTCAGGTTCCTTCTAACATCACGCAGCTGAAGGAAGGGACCAGGTGGAGCAAGAACACTGAACCAACAGCTGCCACAAAACCCAGCTCTACCTGGGGTCTCTCGAGCCTGATGCTATCCAGGAGTCTTTTTTTTTTTTCTCTTTAAATTTATTTATTTTTTACATTAATTCACTATACATCATTACAGCATACAAATGAATTTTCCATCCAAAATACACTGTATATTGACTCAATCAAGCACATCAACATACATGTTTTCAGCAAATAATTTTCCAATTCTTATGTCTTGTATACTTTGTTTTAAATCCTCTGCCAAGTGTCTCCTCTATTAAGCCGAAGGCTTCCAAAGATCCTTTAAATCCTTCACGTGTTTATGAGTCTAAGAAAATAGGAGCTCTCCTTTATAAGTCAGCCAACTTGAGGACACAGAGGAATCTAAGAATATTCTGCAGAATAGATACTCTTTGACCCAGTGGTATCTCCACAAAACTAAAATAGAGAAGCTCAAAATCAGAACTACTGGCATGCCAAGAATGAACCTAGAATAGTAGACCCAAACTCAGAAAATTAAACAGATAATCTTCAGTTTTCCATCTCCACAGCACAGGTTATCCTGGCAGGGTCAAAGGCTTGCACTAGTTCCACTTGCTGTCAAAGGAAACTCACTGTGGATATGGAGACATGCTGAAATGCTGTTCCAGTCTAAACAACATACCACACTGTGCCAATGCCTCCTAGGCAGCTTTTTTTCTTTTTGAAGAAAATCAAAATACTGGGGGGAGGCAGGGAGCAAAGCTAACTTAACTAAACCTTTCTCTTAGTATAACAGTATTAGGACTTTCAAAAAATACAGTAATTGTTCAGTTCAATTTTTCATTTAAAATATTACCAATGTCTACTTTATTCATCCTTTTATTCACCTTTGGCTTTTAAGGTAGAGTTTGGAAAAAGCACAGTGCCTGGAATCTGGAAGACCTCTGGGGGACATGGCCTTGTGATGGATGAAGAGAGGGCCAGCAGCCTCAGGGGATAGGGAGGGTCACGCAAGGAGTTCATGAGCGGTTCATCATCTCAGCTCTGCCAACCAATAGAAGCAGAAGCCCTTCCTGCAGAAGGTGGGAGGACTAAGAAATCCAAGAGGGAACAGATATTTCAGGAGAGGGCCAGTTGGTAGCTGCTGCTGAAGGGGGGCCGGTGGTATGCAGTTCTTGGTTAGACGGCTCCAACCTTCCAGACACAGAGAGCCAAGACTGGGTCCAAGCAGCTTGGAGGGAGAAGGCAAGCTCACAAAGAGAAGAAAGCGTCGGCCACAATAGGGGAGCAGACACCAGATCGGGGAAATACTATCAATAGAACCGAGCAATTCTAGGCCCAGAGAGACCTCCAAGATAGAGAGGATGACTCAGGTTAGCGTAAGCACCCCAGAGCCCGGCAGAGGAATCCTAGCACTATCCTTGCCTGGCTGGCCAAACTAGTAAGGTGTCCTAGAGAGCTGAGAAGGCTGTACTGTGAAGTGAAGGTTGGCAGGAAACCCCTGGGAGCCTACAGACTGAGAACAATGACTGAAAGTCCAAGTGCTCTGTAATTTTAACATCATTCTGTTGTTTTTAGTAATTCTTATTTCTCTGCAATAGGACAAATAACAGGTGTTATATTTGATTGAATACATGAATGGAAAAATCAGGGAATCATCCCCTCTTCCTTGGGGAGGAGGTGAGCAGGGGCAGGAAAAAATGTAGTTCCTTGTGACTATCTCCACTGGTCTGAGAGTCAGCCTCAATGATTATGCTTTATAAGCGATAGGGAGTTACTGAGATATCTCACATGGTGGATAAATGGCCTCTGAGATGTTCCCACGACCTGGTATTTAGGCCCTACTTGGGCCCTAGGTAATCTCCCCTTCGGGCAAAGTTAAATTGGGCTCAGATTCCTGATCCACAGCAACTGTAAAATAACTGTGTGCTGTTGTAGGCCACTAAATTTTGGAATGATTTGTTATTCAGCAAAAATATAAGCAACTGAAACTCACATTTTCTTCAGTAGAAAGCCTTCAACTCAATATTCAGCCACCTTTCCCATCCTTGGGCTCATAGATTTCATTATGGATCCAAAACACATGACAGAATGCCATGTAGTCCAAAGAGTTTATTTACATCACATATTCTTTTCCTTAATATTTCTATGTTGCATTTTTATTTCATATATCAATACACATCTCCATGCTATGTTTGATTGATCCCTTGTTTCTACGTTTTGATATTTAACATACTACCTGATCCATAGAGAGGATAAGTAAATACTTGGGGGGGAAAAAGGCACAAAATTAATAATACTTACTTTTAATGGGGAACTATATGTACATGGTACAAAATTCAAAAATAGATCTCACCTATACAGATGTTTGTTTAAATGTTACCCTAGCAAGGCCAACCCAGAACTCACAATCCCCTTTTCCTTGCATAACTTTATCAATGACTTATGTAACTATTATCTGTACCTGTTGCTGGAATCCAATTCCACACAGGCAGATCTCCAGCACCCAGGATGGTGCTTGACATGCATTAGATATTTAGAACATCCTGATGGGAAAAATGCAAAGGATGTATGAGAAAGTCTGTATATTCCAACATGGCTACAACTGTAGGAATCCGCAGGATACAGATGATTCACAACTTAGAGCACTTTTATCTAGATTGATAAACTTTTTATCTATTCTAGAGTTCCAAAAGGAATTTATATTTCTACAAAAACACTGAAATTTGTCCAGGATACATCTCAAAATGAAAATAGCTGATAATACAGGGCTCTTCACTCAGTGACTTGTGCAGGAAAAAACAAAAAAGCTACATTTTAATTGCCAGAGGGCTCGTGTGCTTGCCAGAGAGAGAGAGAGAGAGAGAGAGAGAGAGAGAGAGAGAAGGTACCCTTCATGAGGTGTACTCATGCCGCAATCCTCTTTCCTCCTTCCTGTCAGGATTCGACAGGCACAACACACGTGTTTGGCATGTTTGTCAAGCTTCTAGGGCTGGGATACAAACCATGGTTGGCCATTTAGGATCTGACTCTCTTAACCACTGTGCTATGTGACTGGCTCCAAATTCTACTTTTGATTGGAGATTCCAATGAGTATTTTTAATATTAAGTCAAAAATCATTTTAGATATTTTGGGGTATGACTGCATCATCTTCCCAATCATTTTTACACAAAGTCTTCTGTTATAGAAACTAAATTTTCAATAACGAAAGGTTGTACACAAGGTGAGGCCACGGGTTGGTGTAACTCAACCTCTAACTTGATCCTCAAGCCTTTATGAGCTGCTAGTTGCACATTATTTCCCAGGTATAGTGCATAACACAACTATGGCAAAGACTACTAGAAGTTTTTGGTTCCATAGCTCAGTTAAGTCAGAGCTTTGCCAGCAGATTAAATGAAATAAATCCCTCGGCTTACTGAAGTCTTCTTAGAAATGATGACACTTATGTCCTAGCCCATTAACACTACCTAAGTGTGTATACCCATGTATTACCCTCTCAAAGAGGATACACCACAATGAGCCATCCCATCTCATTTTACCCTCCTGCTACAGTCGCTTCCTCCAACAGCTCTATTACTGAATTCTAGATGAATCTGAGGACCTGAGTCCTGACTTCCATTTAAAAAGGGGTAGGGGACCACTTATCAAAACTCAGAATGAGGGACCAGCAGGTGGTATGGAGGTTAAGGTGCTGGATCACATATGGCAGGTTGCATAGTTCAAGTCCTGGACCCCAGCGGCTTGAAAATCATGCCAGGTGGATGTGTATGTGTGCCCAAAATCTCCAGAGAAGACTGGAGGAAAAGGACTGTAATGTGGCCATCCTCACTGGAGAATAAAACTTAAAAAAAAAAAAAAAAAAAAAACTCAAAATGCAGAGAAAATTTCTTCCTGCTCACTGTCCAATTTGCTTTGTGAACTAAGCCTACGATATTTTTGAAAGAGTATTTTAAATTTTAAAAACCTACAGACTTATCGATATGCCAAAAATCCAGGACAAGGGACCAGTGGGTGGCATGGTGGTTAAGGTGCTGGACACTCCCACAGAGCTGACCATGGTTCGAGTCCCATACCAGATTGCTCACTTTCTCACTTTCTCACTTTCTCTCTCTCTCTCTCTCTCTCTCTCTCTTTCAGTGTCTCTCTCTGGTCAAATAAAAATAAATGAATGGATTTTAAAAATTAAGTAATTCTTTAAAAAAATATATCCAGGGCAAGGAACATTCTCTTTCTGAACAGCAAAAGAAAGGAAAGACTGGACCAGGAGGGTGCTCTGATTAGGACATTCCTCCAGAATATTTTTCGAGTATCTTGAAATCCTCCTCTCCTGACTCTTAGAGGAACACAACTAGAACTATGGCATCAGATGACCCTGAGGGGGTAAGCACCTGAAGTACTAAAACATCTGTCTTATACTTTGTCTTTCTGCTGCAGTACTCAACATAGTAAGGAAAACAAGATTTTTAATAACTAAAAAAGAATCTAAGCCTCCCCCTCACTGTATAATGCGCTTTAAAAACATCTCAAGATCAAATATGTAAAATATGCAAGTAATACAAACTACTGGACATTCCAACCTGGAATGGTTGTATTTATACCACAGGTGAAGAAAAGGAAACTTTTTGTTGTTTGTTGGTTTTTTTTTTTTTTTTCAAATGCTAATCAATTATGTAAGAAATCCTCTAGGTACCAGTAAAATCTACCTCACTATAATAAAACAAAACTTCAAAGACTTTGAATCCTTCTCTAATATCCTCATTCGCTCCTTACTTAGATGTTTCACCGAATTTAAGTGAAATTCAACTACTGGCTCTGAGATAATTTACATATCGTTACATTTTAGTCACCATTATAGAGCACTACCTAATGAGGTCACCTTAGACAAGGGCTGATTTGACAATGACTCACAGTTGGTTAATTAATTCTAAAATGATCCAAGATTTCCTAACGTCCCTAAATTTGAAAGGATTTACTGAGTTCCATCCCCTAAAAATGAGAGAATGTGGTAAAAGAGTTATCTCCTATTTGAAGGGCATCCAAGACAGTTGTAGTTATCAAATGAATAGTAATATACATTGGAATAAATTCACAATTTCATCTTTTACTTGTTGAATTCCCTTCTTGAACAGTCAGTGGGTAGTAAATGAAAAGGGCCACACTGATTACTGCTGCACCCTCTGGGGCTTAGGGGCTGCACAGGGGGAGCCAGACAAAGGCCACACTTCTGGGTGCAAGAGTAAGCAAAGACAGGGCTGTGCCAGTGACGTGTACACAAGTGGCCATGTGTTCCTAAACAGCTGACTGGAGAGATGGAGTGTGGGAATCCAACCCCTTCATTCTGGAGGTGAGGAAACGTGAGGCCCAGGAAGACACTATTTGCCCATGGTCACAAGGCCAGGAAGTGACAGGAATCAGACCCAGACTGCCTAAACTCAGATGGAAAGACAGGATGCATGGGCAATAAGTAAAAAGGTTCATTCTCCCACTATGGGGTGATCCCTTTCTACCTTTCCCATGTTCCTCTCCAAGAAAGAACACAAGCAAAAATGTGAATGGCCACCACTGTGTACAAATAGCTGCACAAGATTAACTTTAACATCCAGTCTTTCCCTACCTTATCTCAACCTAGTCCCATAACCCCATGACGTGTTAGGACTGCATTACTATTCCTCAGAGTGTAATGTAAGAGATCAGTCCCTGCCATCCAGCCTTGGAGCTTGTTCTCTCATTCTCCAAGGCAGGTATCACCAACGGGGCACTGCAGGGATATGGGAACATCTTCGTTATCCAGATCATCTCTATAATTCAATTACACACACGTTTTTGATAGACCCAGGGGACCACTTTTATCATTCTGAGATGTACCCCTTTATGTGCTCAGAGCATATAATGACAGCCCACCATCTACACGCCCTTAATCACAGCTTAAACAAAGTCTCCTGTGTTGGGATGGAATGGAAATGCTGAGTCAAGGCTGAAGCCGAAACGCTACACTTTCCCTCGGTAAAGGGTTCTGCCCTATGAAGAACCCTCCTTTGAGTTTGCATAAACTCTTCTGCCCATTCAGGGGAGAAACAGCTAGTCTTGGAGCATCTGAGGGGCCCTGTTCACCAGTGTGAAAGCTCCTCTCTCTCGCTGCCCACACACCCTTCTCTAGCTGAAAGGGCCTTTTTAAAGGGATTAGAGGTGTGCTACAAAATCTTCATTAAGTAATTTAATAATGTATGTGCCTGTTATTTCAGTCCCCAAACAGAAAGGAATGTGCCCAAGAGTCAGCAAGCAGAGCCACATCTTCCTGTTAACCTGCTCTGGTGGTGGGTGTGGGTGGTGGACACTGCTTGGGGACAGGTCTCAGGTCCTCTGAGCGCTCAGCTTCTCCAACAAGGACCTATCTCCTTTTCAATTTCTAACATGGATTTTCTCATTTTAAACCACAGGCTGACAACGGTTAAAGATTGGCAAGGTATGAAATCATCCTCTACCGAGTTAAGTTTATGACAAGCAAGAAGAATAGGGGAATAAAAGAAGCCCCAGTTCAGAGGAGGGAATGGAAATCTACTCACAGTTAAGTGGGAGGACAAGAAGTCATGAGACTGGCTCTTCACATGGCATACTGCGATGGTGACGATTTTATCAAGTATTGTGCACAGAGCATAGTAACAAATGGACAAGGACTACAGCTTGCTTCACTAATTTTAGTTTTCTTGGACTTTTTGCTTTTGTTTTTTAATTTTTTAAGAAGGGTTACTCACCCAAATGATTGTTTCTAAATTTCTTTCCCTACAAATTCTGATTAAATTCCTGAGCATTCCCACTGATACAATATTTGTGAGAGAGAGTGAAAACTGATGAAACCAACCAATCTTGCCCACTAGCACGAAAAAAAAGAATTACACAACACCAAAACTTTAAGAGTAAATATTTTCTCGAATGGATTCTTTCAGGAATATTTACATAAATGTGGTTCACAGGGTCACTACCCACCCAATTTGTGGAGTGGTTTTTATGAGCTAAGTTCTTGTTTTGCCTTCATGATGTCACATATCTAAACCTGAATACACCCTTAACTCCCTGCTACTCAAGTGTAGTTCTGAGACCAGCAGCATTGGCATCACCCAGAGCTAGTTACAGATGGAGAACACCTCAAGCTTCAGCCCAGACCTACCAAACTGGAACCCACAAGATCTCCTAGGTGATTCATATGTAACATTAAAGCTTGCTCAGCACCATCTTGCAAGATGTTTTATTTAAGAATCACTTAAAGGCATTTGAACAACACTGCTAAGAAAGTCTTTCTTCCACTAACTTGCAACATAGTCTCCTCTAAGTCCCACTTAGAGATGTTTCCCTGGTAACTTCTAAGAGCCTTTAGAAAATAAATCTTAAAACTTGTGTGAAATTATTTTAAAATAAATTCAAAGTTGATGTATATGTGTGTGAGAGAGAATAAGATGTTGGGGGGGGGGGGTTTACCATTTAATCTATTACAACTTTTCCACAAAACACTACATTGCCACCATTTCCACTGATCAAAAATTTACACTAGAAGGGCCCAGACAGTAGTGCAGCCATTAAAACAGATGTTCTACAAAGCTGATTCACATGGAAAGGTTCCAGGTTTGCATCCAGAGACTTCTCTGAGTACTCTGGACACATGCAAGCCCATGATTCAGGGGTTAGCAATAGATCGCAGAGACAATTTTGGGGGTGCTGTGCACTTATGGAACAAATAAACTTTTTTAAAATTACACTATAAACAAAAATATAAGTATCCACATTAAATCAAGGATATCAGGTAAGCAATAAACACAACAATAAAAGTCAAAAACACAAAACAAAAAGTCTCCAAAGCAAAATCGTTTGTAGTTAGTCTTGTCAGGGAATATATCAGCTAAACAATGCACAGTAAGAAACTCTACTTCTATCTGAAAGAGACAAGATTTTTTTACCCCATATGCCAGTCACAGTGCTTGGCATTTTATATATTAGGTTTATATATTATATATTTTTCATGCAAAAATGTGTCATGACTTTTCAAACAACCCAATACATTAAATCACTTAGCCTCATCAAAACCTTAAAACATAGGCATCATTTTAGTGGTTGTTTTATTGAAGCTTAACTTACACACAGCCACTTGCTCAAATTGTACAGCTAGATAGATTTTTACTACAACTGCCCCCCCCCAACTGCCACCCATATGATTCCCAGCCCCATAAGAGGAGGTTCTCATGCCTACACCCATCAGCAGCCCCCGCCCCACATCCTGACTTCCAGTACAAACATCAACTTCTAGCACATATATCAGTTTTGCTTGTTTACTGTCATTCATTCAAATGAAATAGTGCAGATTGTACCTTTTGAGCCTAGCTCCTTTTATTGAGTGGTTCTAGAAGGATCAGTATGGACAGGGAAAAGGGAATGCCTTGCATGAAAAAAAGAGTAAAATAACCAGGATGGTGGAGAGTGTCCCAGAGAACATGCAGGGGGTGGGGTGAGGTGGGATGGTGGTGTTAACAGGAGTATGTAGAAAAGGAAGCAGAAGATGACTTTCAGAAAATGGCCTTGAATGCTAAGCAAAAGGATTTAGATTTTATCCTCAAGGCAGCAGAAGAGTGTGTCTGAAGATGTTTCAGGAGACGAATGATATAATTCTACCCAGAATAGAGTGAAGGAGGCTTCTGGAGGCAATAAGCAATGGAAGACCAGTGCAGTGATCCAGGTAAGAAAATAATGAAGTGGTATGACCAGCTGTTAGCGTAATGGCTATGTCGCTGGACTCCCATGTAATGACTGCGGTTCGAGTCCCAGACCCAGTGGCTTAACACTCACACAGGGCGCGTGTGAGTGCGTGCCCAATATCCCAAGAGGAGAATGGAAGAGAAGGGATTGCGGCATGGCCATCCACCCTGGGGTGATTTCTCACTTTCTGTCTCTCTCTCTCTGTGTCTGTCCAGCGAGCGCAAGCGCCATATAGCAAAAACCTCTCAAAAAAAAAAAAAAAAAGAAAGAAAGAAAGAAAGAAAGAAAAAGAAAATGATGAAGTGGTAAGGGTCAAGGTGGGAAGGGAGAGTAGCAAAACTCCAAGGAGCTCCACTCTGGAGGCAGTCCAGTTGAGCTGGAGTTTTCCCACGGCCCCAACACTGAAAACCATTCTCACAGGAAAGAATGGGTGCTATTCAAAACCTGATGGACTCAGGAAGGGAAACCAGTTTCAGAAAGGAAGACAAGTCTAAGGCAGCAGCAAGCTAGCCATTTGGTCCCCACTGAGGTGACAAATCAGACCAACGCTCAGAAGAAAAGACATGGACATTGAAGGTGAAGAACACAACAGTTGGAACGAAATGAGTCTCCAGGAGCCCTGCGTGTGTGTAAAGGCAACACTCCTGAAAACCCCACCAAGAAATCGCAGAGGACTGAACATTGGGGAACCCGCATGAAATAAAAAGAAGGATGTAACATGACAGGAGTACAAGAGTAGGGTAAAAACCAAAAGACTGAAGCATAAAGTTAACAATTCCTGCCTATTAGGCATTCCATTAAAAGACACTTTCTCTCAAGTCCAACTATTGCCAAATGCTGAGTCAGATTCTCCCAGAAAATACAAGGTACTTCAGAAGCTTCATTAACTCTTTCCAGCATCTTCAAGGTATTACTTTGCAAATTACCATCTGGGTATGCTAAACTTAGTAAATTACTACTGGAATAGACTAAATAGTAGCCTTGTACTCTGAAAGAGCTAATGGTCGAGCTTGCAAAGTGTCTATTTACTCAGAAGATGTTTTTGATACTCAAGACTAACTCAATTTGCATATCACCAATGAGGATTTAAAGACAATCCACTAAACTGGGCATTCAAATTTCTGTTCAAATTGGATCTACTAGATTTTTATTTAGACTTCCTAGTCATCATAAATAGATGATTTATAACCAATTAACAATGATCCTTCCTCAGGAATCCACTACAAATAAAATCCGAAAGACATGGAAAAATAAAAAAATCTGTTATCAACGTTTTCACCATAATGATGTGTTAGGAAAAAACAAGCCTAGAGTGTCCAGTTTGTATACCAAACTACAGCAAAGCCACAGATCTTAACTCAATTTCTGTCTTCTGTGCACTCTTCTTCACCCTTCAACACACTATACTAATTTCAACAGATGACAAAATAATAAATCCACTCATTAAAGCCAGTCTTTGGGGGAATCTTAAATGAGAATCTCTTAAAATGAGGCATGTGTCTTTTCTTTAAATGATGACAACAGACAGTATAAATGGGGGAAATTAACTTCATCTTGAAGGCAGTTTTTACCTGCTCAAGTCACTTCTTTCTAATTACGCAAACAATAACCATAGGTTACAATAGTCTCTGATTGAACCTACTCAATCAAAAGCAAGTACACAGTATTAACCAGTGATTTTTAATAGGTAATGCATAGATCTGCCCAGCCTGGTGGCATATTTTGTAGCATATGGGCTTGCACTGCTAGAAGCCACATGGCCAACTACAGTTCGGATCCCCATGTCAGCCGAAAAACACAGAAGGCACATTTGGGTGCCCAAGATCCTGAGAAGCTAGAGGGCTGAGGAAAGAGGATCCAGGTGTGACGACCCTGTTGAGGGTGCTTCACTCCCTTTTCCAGGTGCACATGCTAGCATTAAAAAAGAAGAAGAAAGTAATGCATAGAAAAATGGAAACACTGCTGAAACAGATTTGAAATTTTTAGTAATTTAAATTTTTAAAATTTTTCTACCTATTTTTCAAATATTTTTAAATTATACAAATTTAAAGCCAAGCTTAAGTCCCCAACCAAACCTGAACAAATACTTTTAAACTGCCCAGTATATTAAACATTGATACTTCACTGTAAAAAAAACTTCTGGAATTGCAATTGAAATGATCGTGGTTAAACTGATTTTTCTCCTCAGATTGGCACATTTTTGGTCACGTTTATAAAAGATGCAATTTGTACTTTACTATTCTTTGAAAAATACAGAGCAATAACTAAGCATATTTGTAGAAGCACAATTTTATCATTAACACCTTGATTTGATAAATACTTTGAAATGGAAATACCACCAAAGATCCTCAGTTCAGATCTACAGAGTAATAAAGAAATAAAAATAGGTCCATCTACATTTTCAAATATTAGAAACTGAAAAATAAGATAACTGAAATAAAGTACCTATGTTACTGTTAAATGAAATAGTGTATGTGTATATGTAGATATGTAATGAAACAGTATGAATAATACACATGCATACACACACACACACACACACACACACACAAATTAGAGCCAAGAGGTGTTGACTGAAATTGCATACAAGAAAATTCACATAAACAACAGTGCGTATATATCAGATTGTAGGGAAAGTCATAATGTATTTTTCTATGCAAAAATGCATCATGACTTTCCAGACAGCCCAATGTGTATGTGTGTGTATAATTACATTTCAATCTTGAAGGTATGTATAAACACACACACATGTATTTTATTTTATATATGTATATATAATAAAATTATGTGTATGTTTGTATAATGAAATTGTGTGTATACTGTGTGCATTCATTGGTATACACACAACTTGTAGAGCCAAGAGGTGTTGGTTGAAATCACACACAGGAAAATTCACATAACCACAGTCTCATCACTGAAGCAAAAGTACAAGCATTCTGGTTTTTTTTTTTTTATATTTTTTTATTTTCAGTTCCATCATGATAGGAATGAATTAAACAGACTTTTAAACTTTTTTTTTAAGAGGTTTTTGCTATAGGGCACGTGCACTCTCCAGAAAGACAGTGAGAGACAGAGAGAGAGAAAGCGAGAAATCACCCCCCAGGGGGGATGGCCGTACAGCAATCCCTTCTCCGTTCTCCTCTCGGGATCTTGGGCACGCACGCACATGTGCCCGGCCCGAGTTAAAGCCACCGAGTCCGGGACTCAAACCACGGTCGACTACATGGGAGTCCAGCGATTTAGCCATTACGCCAACTGCTGGTCTCTTAAACCTTTTTTTCACTAACTACAAATTAAAGAACCAATCTATGCCTTTACTGTACTTGGATTATATTCTCTGGCATGTTGATTAGAAAAAACTAAGACTGCTATCAAGAGAGAAATTTTCAAAAAGAGGTATATAAGATAAATGAAGTTTACCAATGAAATCTGAAAACCTTCCTTTTCTCTTTTTGAGGACATGAAAATTTTTAAGTTCAAAGCATAAAACTCATTAATACAGATCCTCTGGGGATTAAATGTGAATAATTGAGAGGTGACACATAATCAACTTACTTCTTCAAAGTAAAGGAGAATTGAAATTCACTAAGCAATATAAAAGATCTTTCAAGTATCAATGGGGAGTGATTTATCTTCAATTACTAATACACTTTTTGGGGGGTTGGGGAGAGTTGCCACAGGGCATGTGTGCTCAATGGAGAGGGAAAGTGAAAAATCACCCCCCAGGGGAGATGGCCTCACCTCAATCCTCCTCTGTTCTCCTCTCAGGATTTTAGGTACACACAAATACACGCCTGACATGATTTTAAGGCTGCCACCCAGCCCAGGACTCAAGCCACAGTCGACCATGTAAGAGTCCAGCGCTTTTAACCACCAGGCCACCTGCTGTCTCCGCTAATACACCTTTTTTAATGCTTGTACTTTTCTATACAGGATCGTTTATTACTTTTTAAAAATATATATATATCATTATTTTCATTTCCTTCTAACACAATGCATTCTAAAAGGTATAAATTACAGAGCTTCTAACATACCACTTTTACCACTATCTACCAGTCATTTAAGGCTTTTCCAGTATTTGCACCGGACCAGACTCAGGTCTAGGTTAGCAGCATAACCTTCTTTCTTGACATGCTGACACATATAAACATGGCCCCAAGTGCAAGACAACACCGGAAAACCACACTCCCAAGCTCTCTACCTGATAAGCAAAGTCTTCTACAAGTAATACTACTATAAAATTAATAAGAGTTCAAGGTCCCAGGCTAGCAGCAACTTAATATGGAATGAGTGAGGAATAGATGTGAACCCCACAATCATCAGACACATTCAATAATCCTGCCTCAGTCACTACAAAGCTAGGTCAGTTTTAAGATAACTATCAAGCTGGTAGGCCACTTCCTAAATTGTAACCTAGGGGACCAACAGTATTCCTTAAATTCTCTTCTAACTATGCCTGTGCCTTTTCATTTTAGGCTTCTCTCATCACATGCTTAAGATAAATGTATTATTTCATTATAAGGTAATCAGAATAATACATATCTGACAAAGTAGGTCAGATGTGGCTGTTAGCAGTCATAATGCCACTATTAAGAAAAGAAAAACATGGAGCCAGCAGATGGAATAGTGATTATGTTATGGGACTCCCACATGGCTAACCGTGGTTCAAGTCCCGGACTCAGTGACTTCAAAATCACACCAGGCACCTGTGTGTGTGTGCCATGATCTCCCGGGGGGGGATGGGGGAGAAAGGATTGCAGGAGGAAGGGGAGAGATTTCTCACATTCCCTCTGTCTCTTTCTCTCTCTCTCCAGTAAGCACACATGCCCTATGGGGGACAAACAAAAACAAAAACAAACTCTTGAAAAGAAAAAAAAAAAGAAAAAATAAACAGCTTGTTACCCAATCCCAATCTAAACCAAAGCAAATCAAAATCCTAATTGGTCAATGAATTTAAAAAGTTAAGTATTGTGTAGGATTTAATATGTATATGTGTGTGTGTGTGTGTATACACACACATACCTCAAACATCTGCCTTAAAAATACATGTGCAGGGCTAGCCAGTGTTGTGGTGGTTGGGGTGGCTACATCCCACATGTGACTGCAGCTTGAGGAGCACTCTGGCTGTGTGTGCATGTGTACCCAAAATCCCAAAGGGAGAAATAGATGAGAAGGAATTGCTGCACTGGGGATGCTTTCTCATTGCTTCCCCTATCCTCCTCCAGAAAGCACACGTGCCCTCATAGCAAATTTTTAAATGTGGGTGTGGGTGTGGGTGTGGGTATGGGTGTAGCCCAGCCACACTAGAGCAGTGTGGCACAATGCTCTGCAATTCTGTAAGTCATATGGAGGATCAGGATTTTCCTAAAGGTAATTATGTTCACATTCATATTTAACTGGTTCATGTAATATTTAATTAATTTTCATCAACTAGAAAAACAAGTGCCACCGTACAAATGTGAGAAAAAGCAAGACTGACTTCTAACAAAAACACAACTCTACTATTGTACTAGAAGTAGCTCCAGCAACCAAAGTGCAATGTTCAACCAGGAAGGGTGTTCTGAGCAGGAGTCAACATGCTCCCCTCAAAATAATAAACTTAAAAACTAAAATAAAAGCTTGCCACCCAAGAAGCACTAAGTTAACATTTCAAGTGTGTAAGAGCTGCACACTCGTTCCTATGAGTGCATATTTCTGGAAAAATCTGAATAGTGATATTGTACATGTGTGTGTGTATTACACATTAATTAACGTATTGTATTTGTATGTGCATGTATTATCCATTAATTAACAGTGCATATAACCGTGTGTAACTCCCCATTGTCTCATAAGTTTGATGCCAGGTAAATTTTTTTTTTAATTCTTCTTGCCTTTGGAATGCATGCATGGTATGGCTCTATGTGGCTCTTAGTATGTTTATCTTCCCATGTACTATTTTTTAAAAGAATTATTCTATTTAATTTTATTCATTACTATTATTTTAATTTGACCAAAGAGAAATAGAGAAAGAGAAAATGAGAAAGCAAGTCACCAAGTCTGGGACTTGAACTTCGGTCAACCATGTGAGAGCCCAGTGCCCTAACCACCGTGCCACCTGCCACACCTCGCTCCCCATGTACAACTTACACTTACATGAGAATGGATTCAGGTATCTTCAGCCTGGTATCATATTGGTATCAGCATGGATACTACACCATCAGCATGCATGGAAAGGCAGACAGACCCGAAGATAGTTGCAGACAACAGAAGGGTCATGCTACGTAATAATATCCTTACATTGCTCTAAGTTTTCTTCTTTGAAAATGCTATCATAGGCAATATAAGTCTAATTCAGACAGCTTTGTATTAACTCATATATTTGTAAATATTATCCCTATAAACAGTGTTATCATCAGTGTATCATCCCTAAGAACAGAACACATACCAGTAGGTTAAGGGTTTTTTCCCCAAAACAGAAACTAAATGTGTATTTACATTATACAGAACAAATACAATTATATGTTAATGTTTCCTTTCTTACTCTTTCCCCTGGTTCATAAACTACCTCAGGAATGCAAGTCTTGCTATAAGTAATCACATCTGTTAAACACGGAAACTTGGGACTAGCGGATGGCCTAAGGGTTATGTTGCTGGACTCCCACATAGCCAAATGAAGTTCAAGTCCCCGACTTGGAGGCTTAAAACTCATGGTGGGCATGTGTGTACACATGCATTCTCTTCTCCCCAGAGGAGAATGGAGAAGGGATTACAGTGTGGCCATCCCCCTTCAGGGGTGATTTCTTGCTTTCTATCTCTGTCTCTCTAGTAAGCACAGAACCTACAGCAAAAATCTCTCTTAAAAAAAAAAAAGAAAAAAAAACTTGAAGTCTTTGTTTTCAGAAATCAAAAACGTGTATGTATTTCATAACTTAGTAACAAACAAAAATAGGTAGTGCTGTTTTTCATCATTTATTTGGGAAAAAAACACAATTCAACAGTAAAATTTTTTAAATTATTTCACTTTTATTTATTTACTTATTTTTTAATTTGATCTGGGCAAGGGGAGATAGCGAGAGAGAGAGAAAGTGATAAAGCAAGCTGCCAAGCCTAGGACTCAAACCGTGGTCGGCCATGCAGGAGTCCAGCGCCCTTAACCACCATGCCTCCTGCCGGCTCCTCAACACTAAAATTTTACATTTTTACACAGAGTTTGTAATAAGAAAGGAACAGAAATCTTCAGGAAAATTATGTTCAGTTATACTGAAATCCTTTTAGGTAGACAAGATTGCTAACTCAATCCAAAACGATTACCTGTATTTTTATAAATGCAAATATATAGAGATGTATTTTTTTAACCAACAACTTTCAATTCAGTCCTCATTTTTAGTTAGCAAAACCAACACCATAGAAAAAAGTCAATACTAAAACACGGTTACTAGTAAATGTTTGTAGGAGTACATAAATAGGACAAGGAAACGCTTCTTTTTAAGAATTATTTAATTTTATTTATTGTTGTTATTATTTTTTAATTTGCTACAGGGCACACACACACTCACCAGAAAGAGAGAGAGAGTGAGAAAGTGAGAAAGCAAGCTGCCAGGTCCAAGATCTGAACTGTGGTCAGCCACATGGGAGCCCAGTGCCTCAACAATCATGCCACCTGCTGCCCCTCCCCGAAAAAAAAAAAAAAAAAAAAAAAAACTCTTAAAACATCACTGTTTGGCTGTATCATTTTATTTCCTGATCAAGGAATATGTGGATTAGAAACTGAAGGAGTCTAGTGCTTCATAATTTCTGCTTAAAACTTTAACAGCATTATTATCAGCAATACATACTGAATATTGTCTGCTCAACAGTTAACTGTTCTCAAATACAAGTCATGAGAGCATGGCTCCATTTTTACTAGCCTTATCGTCAATAAACCAACGCTGACCACACACACTTCAATGCCCACTTTTGTTCAGGCTGCTCCTATCATCCTGAGTCTCCTCTCAATCCAGCCTAATTACAGCATCGCCCTGTAGAAGTTTTACCTATACTTCAGTGTTCACCTTATGCCTGGGTCATTTTTTGTTCATAATGCTTCCAACCATACTTGACACCTTTCTATCCCCTGAATCCCCAAGGTACTCCTCCTCATACCTCTGGTCACCTGCCAGCAATGCTTGCTTGTCAGTATACGTAAGCCTCAATCAATTAGTCCCTTGAGGCAGAGGCTGTCTCATCTTCAACTGCACAGAGGGAGAAACAATATCAGTGATTATCAATGGAGACACAAGGCTGGCAAAAACAATCAATTGATGTGTGGAATAATGCCACAAATTATACTAATAATGCTGCCAGCACTAACCACTAAGAAATGTCTCTTAACACCAGCTGTCAAGTGCTGGAAGCTAGGAAGTATGAACCTAATAATCTAGATTGTACATGGACTAAGCAAAAATATACTATCAAGAAATCTGGGACAATAGAAAAGATATTCTGACAAATAATGCAGAGGAATGTACTGAAAGGTGGGTTCTAATTAAAATACCACAAAGGCAATTTTTCCTGATGTTACCTAGAAAGATACAAACACATGTACAAAGTGAAAATCAAGACAATATCCATTTGTTTAGTGATCAACATACCAAGTTCAAAGTACACAGTCAAACATTCCAAGTTGATAATTTTCCAAACACGTTATATCATTCTTCAACTCTGACTGGCTTACAACTATCCTGTCACCTGGAGCTTTCTACACTAAAACAGGGAGTAGCAACATTCCAAAAGTAGTATACCAGCTTCTGCACATCATGTTCTTTTTTATGAAGAGGTGGGGGAGAAAGGCAGTGTGCAAAAGAGACTAGGAAGGCTGTGGGAATGGATGCCCCTGCCAGAGCTCCTTGCCCTTCCAAATCAGAAAGCATAAAGGTGGAACAGGAGATGCCAAAAAATGAAACCTGCATTCACAGATAAGTAAACAAATCTCAATTCTAGTAGAACTAACAAAAGAAAAAGACAGATTAGTCCAAATCATCATTTTACAGAACGAGAGAGCCAAGGCAAGTCTTCCCAACTACAGGTGTGCTGCCGAACCAGATCTAGAACCCAGATCTCAAGTCTCAGCTCAATTTTGTTCCCCACTCTTACTCCTTACCTGACTGGTAGTAACATGCCTCTCATGGTGAGTTAAATTCAGTACACACACACACACACACACACACACACACACACGAAAAACTGAACTGGTTATTTCTTAGGGCAGAGGAAATGACAAAAGTTAAATGCAGGCTAGCTGGTAGCATGGTTAAGGCAGCTGGATTCCACATTGCTGACACATGGTTTGAGAACCAGAGCCTTAAATAACACACCAGGCACATGGGTGTGCTCAAAATCCTAAGAGGAGATCAGAAGAGAGGGGACTGTGGTATGGTCATCCCCTGGGGGTAGATTTCTCACTTTCCCTCTCTGTCTTTGGCTAACACACCTATAGCAATCAATCAATCAATAAGTCAAACACATGGTACCATCATATAATCCCACAACCAAATGTCCCCCTTATCTGCTAACATTTTTAGCATTGTGGTAGGACAGAATTATTGGTCCCAATTCTTCACTCTCTAGTGACCTCTGGGGGCTGAAGGTTATTTCCCAACTTCTTGATTTCAGGGTTACTTTAGTCAATGGGATGCTAGCAAACCTGACTCTAGCAGAGACCTGAAACTTAAGTGGACGGTAAGGCTTACCCTCTTGCACATAAAATACCACAAGAAGAGATTACCCTAGATATTAATCTTCCAGCCAAGGCCTCCAAGCAAGGCAAACTGAGCAGGCTCCTGCAACCTCATACATGCTGACAGTTATATGCTACTGAAATTTTTTTGTATGCTTGTTATGCAGCAAAAGCTGACAGATGATACAGTGTCTTACCCTTCATGTCAAATGCAAGACTGTCCCTACTGTAATTTTTCAGAGTTATCAGTTCCCTGTAAACAAAGTAGCACTCACCTTATTATTTTCTATTTTCATTTTACTAATTTTTCTATGCCATTTTCACTGGAATTCTCTTTAGAAAATAACATTGTCTCCAAAAGTGTCACCTCTAAGTGTTTTACTGATTCTTGGTATTATATAAGAGGGTGAGAGAAAATGTTACAGTTCAGTATCAATTCACAAAATGCTTCCGTCTCCCTTCAAAGCAGTAAAATTTGTCACGATCACAGTTAATTTATTAATGATAATTTTTAGCTTTTATGATGGATCCCACAGATAGGTGGGAAGAGAATGCATCAGGTACTAAGGATTTTTAAAAGGCTGTTTTAGAACCCTCAGCTGGAATACATGTTAAGATAAACCAGCTTTTAGTAATTTTAAAGGCCCTCCAAATCAGAACAACAATCTAATAAAACCCAATGCAAATGTCCAATTTTGCCATTTTCTTATTCCAGCACACAGCTCAATGTTGTTAAAGCTACTCAAATTTTTTAAATAAAAAAATAAGTATTTTATAAAAGAAAATCAACCTAATAAAGGAAAGAGGTGCACAATTACAACAAAAATACATTTTTATAACTATATGAATATAACAAAAGTAATATGCTGATAAAGAACAAAAACAAGTACATTCCAACTAGTAGTTTACAGCTACCAAGTGTACGGAGACAAAATGGAAGCTCATTCCTCTCATTGAATTTAAAAAAAATTTTTAAAGAATTTTTTTAAACTTTATTTATTTATTTATTTATTTTCATTTGACCAGCGAGGGACAGAGACAGAAAGAGAGAAAGCAAGCCAGCAGGTCCAGGAATCGAACTGCGGCCTACCATATGGGAGTCCAGCGCCTCCAACCATCACACCACCTGCTGGCCCTCTTAATTTTTTTCTTTCTTTTTTCTAAAACTACTCAAATTAAATTAATTATAATTTTCATTTGTAATTTCTGAAGCTTAGTAGATTTTAAATGAAATAATGTTTGGATGACAAAACACACCAAGTAGTCTGGAGACTAGAACATAAAACTGAGAATCTACTGCTTATTCTTCCGTCTGTAGGAATCAATTTGCTTCTTTTCTTTATTATTCTTCTATCTTATAAAATGAGAAGAATATACTTTCTTTGAAAAGGATGCAATTTCTATATTACATATATGTGTATTAAAACATATTAATATATATGTATCAGTATACACATATTAAATGCCTGGAGTGTGATAGAACAGGAAGTATGTATAAATATTAAGTCTATTTACACAACACCACAGAAAATGCAGGTTTGCGAGCAACTGGTCTTGGATGTCAAAGGAGTTAGAATTTTCTTAGAAAACTGAAGGCCAATTTTTTCCATTTTGGACTATGGAACACTGCAATTTGACCAGGAAAACAGAGGTAGGCATATCTCTCTGGTTTTGAACCAAGATTAGTAAAATGGCACTGTCATGAAGACTGAATTTGCAAATATTCAAGCTACTGTCTAAAGAAATTCTTGGTGAGGGGGATCCCTCAAGGCCAATAGATAGGTATCTCCAGAGCTGACAGACAGAACTCAGGAGATTAGTGATTTGGGAGAAGAAAAAAGAGTTTTATCTGTATGAGCCACTGACTAGAACAGCATTTCTTTTAATCATGAATGCAGGCAACACATCACAATAAGTATTGGCAGGTCTGTAACTTTGACACCAATAGAAATGTGATGTCTGCACATGACCACGACTGTCAAAATCCAAAATACTGTTTGTTTACACTTCGCCACCTCAAAATTACGGTGCACCACCACTAAATCTGGGTATTTAATGTATTAATAAAGAAACCCATCTATTACCACATGACAATTGGATAATCGTATTAGGTGTAACTGGGGTTCTTGCCCTCATACATTTACTAGATTCTGGATCTTACAGCACTGAGGATGTGCTGCATCCACCTACCACAGCAACATGGGAGACTCACGTTGCTATCAATCAGATGAGGCCATCCAGAGGTGTTCTCTCTGGGGGAAGCAAGACGATCATACTGGGAGAAGGGAGAGGCAGTAACAACATACATACATGTATATATGTCTATTACATATATAGGTCTGTAACAGTGAAATTAAAAAATGGTAATTATGATGAGGCATCTGTCTCTTTGGCACCATCTAAAACTAGCAAGCAATAATTGTACAACAAGGGGGTGTTTAGTGTGAGAGGTTTAGGACATTGTGCCAGGAAACCTAAAGCATCCAAGTTGTAAAACATTGTAATAAGCAGGTAATCCCAGGTCCAGCGTCCAAGCTTCTGCCCTAACCTGTTCCTTATGATTATGATTTTAGAACAGCTCATGTCAGCAGGTTCACTGTGAGTCAGACCTAAAATAATAAATGGCTTATTTTCCATCCTGATGAAGGAAATACATCATGGTTCTTTGTGGCTCACTTAACTGAGGCTGTTTTTACAGGAAAATATAAAAATAACTAAGTCATGCCACCTTACCATTTTTAGTTTAAATATTTTAATTAAGAAAACTTAATACTATAAACCATTTTAAAAAGAAAAGCATGTTTTCAAATATAGGCTACAAAAACAATAGCTCACAAACATCCAGAAGGAAAATAATATAAACACTCAGAAAATTGGGTTTGTGACCAACAGATACCCTGGTTTGCCAAGATAACCAATTAAGTGCATCCACTTCATCAAGATAAAGTGTTGCTTATTTAAATGGTCGACCACATGGTAATGTTGTTAAAAGACAGCCAAAAATATTTTGCCATTCATTAAGGTTGCCAGGCTTTATAAAACTACATGAATTTATATAAAAACATACACATAAATTCTAGAACCCAAAGCCTTTACTTGTTGCAATCCCTCCACTAAATTTTAAAGAAAAAGTTGTATCGTCATAAAAAATAAGCCCCTATTCAGTGACATCTAATATAGACTGTAAAGTCACCATGTCTGGGAATCAAGAAACTAAAATAAGTGAATAATATATTCTCAGAACAATGAGTTTTATTCTGCTCCATTACATAAACACATTCTACATGGCCTCATGGGTTATAGAGAGCACTTCTGACACCACCTCAGAAGCAATCTTATTTCCTACCCAAAAGTATGCTATAGTGCTACTACGATGACGTCGGTATATTAAAAAAATAAAGTAAAAAAGAAAACTTCTTAAACATTATCACTGTAGCCAATATTAGGTACATACAGTGGCATACGTCAGGACACGACCAATAAATTTAGAACTATATATAAGGTTCTTGGTATGTAATACTCTTTTTTTTTTTTTTTCTTTTTTTGGAGAGGTTTTTGCTATAGGGTGCGTGCGCTCGCCAGACAGACAGAGAGAGACAGAGAGATAGAAAGCAGGAAATCACCCCCCAGGGGGGATGGCCACGCCGCAATCCCTTCTCCTCCATTCTCCTCTCGGGATCTTGGGCACGCACGCACTCGCGCCCGGCATGAGTTTAAGCCGCCGGGTCCGGGACTCGAACCGCGGTCGACTACGTGGGAGTCCAGCGACATAGCCATTACGCTAACTGCTGGTCCCATGTAATACTCTTGAAGACAAAGAATTTATATTTGTGTGCTGATTTATCACACTGGAAGAACTGAGCCACGATCCCATCTCCTAAAGCAGTGCTGGGGGGGAGAAAGCCCTGCTAGAGGAGCTCCCACGGACTGACCTTCTCGCTCCCTCCTCACCTGACTCTTCACCTCGTGTTCCTGAACAGGAGGCAAACAGCAAAAGTAGTATTTTGGGGTTGGTAGTGTTTCAAGTACAAGTGAGTTTTAAAAGGCTGAAACCATTATCTCCCTGCTCCCATCACAGCTATTGCCTTAATCATAATAAAAAATAAAAACCCTAAGAACTAACAGGCAGGATTTTACCTTGCCTTTCTGCAGGTCTTACTAAGGACAGGGCCAGCAGGCTGTTAGAGGCCTGAGAGAGAAGGCACTGACTAGAGGGTCCAGTTACCCATCTCATGAGCTGTCATACCATGGAGATCTTCAATCTCTTAACGAAATCTGGGCATCCCCACTTCTCCCACAGAGTTCTACAAAAGTTCAAACAGCAGAGAGCACAGCAGGCACACAGCACCAAACAGACACTCAAATATTAGGAGAAAATGCCACTTATGGGGAGTGGGGGGAGGAATGTTACAGGAGCTCCATGAAATTATCAAGGTGACACCTTAGGTTTTCCTTTTATTTAAATTTATTTTATTTCTTTATTATTGTTTTCACATAGTTTGCCAGAGAACGAGAGAGAGAGTAAGCAAGCCGTCAGGTCTGGGACTTGAACCGTGGTTTACCATATGGGAATTCCAGTGACTTAACCACCACACCACCTGCTGGCCCCAGACACCTTAGGTTTTCAACCTTAGGAAAAAATTATTTTATTTGACAGGGTCTTGCTATGCCACACTCCTCCTGCTTCACCTCCCAAGTAACAGGGACCACACTTTCCCATGCCTGGCTTTTTCAGACAGTCTTGCTATGTTGCCCACACCAGCCATGGCTTACATGATCCTTATGCCTCAGCCTCCTCTGTACCTGGGACTACAGGTGTGTGCCATCATGGCCAGCTCTTAGGGTGAGCCAGGAATAAAACCCAGGCCTTCCATGTGGCCTCAGCCTTCTGAACAGCAGCATCTAGCATGCACCAACCGTCGCTAGGCCAGAGATATGTGTATGTGTGTGTGTGTGTGTGTGTGCGTGTGTGTGTACTACTACATTTTTATATACACACACTCACAAGCATTGCCTAAGGAAACTTCTTTCAAAAAGAAAGCCAACTCTATAATTTCTGTGGCCAAGAAACTTTAAAGATCTAACTATGAAATGTCTTAGTTGTTTACAGAAAATTCTAATACTGGTATTAACGGATCTAGAACTTTAATAGCAACTTTTTTAGAAGAGGAAATGACCCACATACCTGCCTTCCCTGTTTCCATATTCTTTTCATCAGCAAGAGAGAGTCAATGTGTTAAACTTATATCGGCCATAATTTTAAGAAGGTTTCTATTGATAAATGATCCTAAGCACTTGAACCTTGGGATCTGAGTGAAAAAGAACACCTAACACACTCTAACTGTATTTCTCCATCACAACCATCATTAGGTCAAAGAAACACGGCAAAGTCAAAAGTGTCTCTCTTTCTGGGTGGTGAGTGAGTATGATGGCAGGGTCTGCATGAGGAGCATCTAGAAGCAGAAAGAAGACAGTGAGAAGCTGGTCTGTCATCTCTCTCTTCCTTAGGTACATAAGGATGTGACAGAGTTACATGTGGCTTGCAAGAGGCCTCTTCCCTTCATGATCTGCTTCCCCAGCCCATCCCCAATCTAAATCAATTTTTATTTTCAGTTTGGTATTTAACAAATTACTACACACAGAGAAACTTTAAGTCTGAGACTTTAATCACATAATAGTCTGAAACTTCAAAGTTGCAGTTCCTACGGCAACAGGCACTGGGCTCCTGTCCTCAATTTGAGTGTTACTGTGCACGGTAGTCTCTCTGGTTTGAGACCTTGATATGTGTGTGGGCAGTGTGGCCAAGTCAAAGACAATGTGAATCTGGATTTCCTGACTCTCACTTGGTTGAGTTTACGGGATGATTACGGGGCATCAGCATGTGCATTTAAAACAGGTCCCCAAAGAGGAAGCACATTCAGGTCACTTGAACAAACATGAGCAAGGGCCACTCCAGAACTACCCACCTGACTGTCTGGCAGCCTCACTTTTTCCGTTACAAAGTCTTCCATGAGGACCCAATGACCAAGACTGTGGGACAGCACTCACAGGACTTCAAGTTGGGCCCTCATGACTGGTACCACTAAATGGCTCACTAAGAGCCTCTGAAGAGCTTAACAGACAGTAGAAAGTAAACCAGCCTCTTCTTTAAAGAGAAAATACAGGAAGAAAAATTTTTAAAAATTAGCATCCAACACAGCAGTTGAACTACGGGCAGTTACCTTTTTGTCTACCACACAACATAGTGGTTTCCAAAGGTATTTTCCAGAAGTTCTAGTTCCTGATTTCAGTGGCCACTCTGTTTCAGGAATAAGAACAAAATTCAACACAGAGACAAATGTTGGAAAAGTCCCAGAGTACTAACTTGGAACCAGTGGCTCTGTGCAAGTCTACTCAGCTGGGCCAGGATGCTCTAACACCCAAATGGCTTGCTATGCTTGGTTCCCACTGTCCCTGTGTCCTCCAGTGGTTAGATCCGTTTAACCACTAGGATCTGTGCCAACTACAAGCTCAGTCCACTTTAGAAAACCAAGAGCACTGCACGGAATAGGACCCCCTGCCTCAAAGCATGATCCTGCAATATGCTGGCACCACATTTAATTCATCAGAAAATGCTTCCCTGACAGGGTAGTCTACACAAGTCAAAGTCAGTGGAGTTGTCAAAGGTCAGAAAACACAGTCAGGGGACCAGCAGTTAGTGTAATGGCTATGTCGCTGGACTCCCACGTAGTCGACCACGGTTCGAGTCCCGGACCCGGTGGCTTAAACTCACACTGGGCGCGTGTGCGTGCGTGAACAAGATCCCGAGAGGAGAGTGGAGGAGAAGGGATTGCGGCGTGGCCATCCCCCCTGGGGGGTGATTTCTCGCTTTCTATCTCTCTGTCTCTCTCTGTCTGTCTGGCGAGCGCACGTGCCCTATAGCAAAAAAACCTCTCCAAAAAAAAAAGAAAACACAGTCAGTTCCCATCTCACTTTGTGCATGGAACGACTGAAGAACAAAGTAGGGAAATCTTCATGAAGAAGGTTTTGTTACTGAGAATAACACAAGTTTTTGGTGCTGCACAGGCAATGGAAGACCCACACCCGGGGCATCGCAGAGAAGAAAGTGCAGCCTTCTGACGGCCAGTCTATCTGGTGGCCAGCCTTCCAATCGCCTCTACAGTCTAGAGAACAGACTATTGGAACAAGCTTAAAGCTAAGAATCAAGACTGAAAGAAAACAATGAATGCAGAGTACTAATCCATAGAACCACAGAGCACAGAGACCCTCTCAGATCCTCATTCAGGGCTTTGCTAGATTTAAACTGTATATAAAATAAGGCAAGTTATTTCAACCATGCTTCACTATACTGTTTCTCCTGAAAGCTCATTCCTTCCTAGCTTGAAAACCACACTGAAGTAGCAAGGAGGCCCATCAATGCACAGTAAGAGGCAGTCTATCCAAAGCTCCAGGACATTATAGCACAGGTGGTGAAAGAAAACAAGCTGATATTTCCAATGACCACTCCCCCCCACCATTGCCCCAGAAATGTAGAAAAGCACATAACAAATGCAGATATAGATGAAAAGTACATTTATGCAACAAACAACTGCTAAGCACCTACTATGTCCTGATCAAAACAGAAGAGCTTGTCCCCGGTGGAGCCTATGCCCTGTGGCAAGGGAGACAGAAGCAGATATAGAGGACGTAGCTGGCAGCAAGTGCAATGAAAACTAAGGCAGAGAGGAGGGCGGAGGGACCTACTGGGGGCGCAAGGCGGACATAATCACCAACAGAGTGGTCGGGGAAGATTTCACTGAGAAGGTGACATCTGAGTAACATAGGCAAGGTAAGGTGAAGGCAGTCAGCAAGGCTGAGGAAAGGTGTTCCAAACAGAGGCAAAGCATGTTGCCAATGTTCTGAGGCAAGAGGATGCTTGGCCTGAAAGGAGGCCACCATGACTGGAAGGATATGCAGGAGATGGAAATGAGGTCAGAGAAGTAACAGGGGATAACCAGGCCATGGTGGACCTGTGGGCTGCTAAAGGACCTTCCACTCTTGAGCTGAGTGAACCAGGCAGTGAGGGCAAGGTTTAAGCAGAGGCACTCTAACCCTGCTGAGAACAGACTGAAGCAACAAGGCAGGTCGGCACAACCTTTCAGGAGACACAGCAATCCTCCAGGTGAGGGGTGGGAGGGGAGAACTGAAGTGAGAAGGGAAGTAATCTGGACAGATTTTGAAGGTAAAGATGACAGAATTTACTGCTAAATTGGATGTGGGGTAAGGAGAAAAAGAAAGGTTTTCTTCCTGAATTTGAATGTGCTTTAGTTAACTTAGAATATTTCCTCAAATGAAAAACAAGTATCTTCGGTGGAGATGAGAATAGTGCACGCCTTCACACACGACAAAAAATAAAGTCAGAGCTCTGCAGAACTAGTCTGAACAAGTATGATAGAGATAGAAAGATTCATAAAAAGACAAGAATCCAAACAGGTACCTCTAGGAAGTTCTGTGGAGGAAATGAGGCTTAAGGATGAGACAATGCAAGTCTGATGAAGAGGACGGGAAAGGGGTTTCATGTACTTGGGAAGGACGAGAAATCTGTCAATCACCTCACAGGGAGGGCTTATAGAAACAGTGGCATGGAAGGGCCATGATCATCAGTTTCACATACTGCAGGAGCTAAGTGCTAGAGGATACCATGGGGAAGACAGAAATACAGAAAGAGTGAAGCTGTGGTTTGGGACAGAGATAACTGGTAAGGCTGGGTGCAAGGGGGTGTGGTGGGAGGAAGGCACAATAAAAGTAAGACCAAGTAGCCAAGGAAGGAAGAGAAGAAACTGGCACTCCAGGGTAGTCTAGGTCAGAATCTGAGGAAGGGATGGAGTGGGAGAAAGGACCAAGGTGACAGAGCTAATACTGCCATCAATGCCAACTGCAACTGGCTGGTGTGGTCATTTCTCACAGGAACGGGCAGACTCCAGTTTCCCAGCTGTTCTCTCTTCAAATGAAATAAATCCTTTCTGTTCCAGAATCCTTGCCCACCCAACATGCAAACACATAAGTAACATCCTCACACCTGCCCTGCTGAAGTTAAGTCACTTTAAATAATATAAATAATGGAACAGATTTTTTTAACATTATACAAAAGTATTTATTCCTATAGATTTCAAATAGGATGAGGGGAAGAAAAATGGCAGTTTAGGGAATAATCAATCCCTAATGGGTAAGAACAACAAAAGATTAGTGAGAATCTTTTCTTTCAAAGACAGAAAGGGTAGATCAGCCCAAGTAACATGTCTCTAGCACCAAAGGGCCAGAAAGGAAGTTCAGGCCCACGAAAGAGACATAGCCACAGTACACCAAAATGAAATTCATTTCCCAAAATTTCATTTGCAAAATGAAATTTCCCAAAATGAAAAGCCTCAATAGGCCAGCTCCTCCTCTCTGACCTTACATTTGAAGGAAAGAACAGTAAGACAGAAAGGAAAATCATGATTAGAAAAAGTGGGGAAAAAAGACGCCAGTAACTATGCTAAACAATAACTAAGAAAGCAAAAACATATATAGTATTACATCTTAAATTTCAGTTTTCTAAGCAATTAGAGCATAGGTACTCTATACCATACAGAGGCTTAACAAAAGAGATGTATTACAAGCAAAATTCTCTGGAGAGAAGGAAAAAGCTCTAGAATGTAAGCCTAAGATGATCAGAAATATGCACTTTACAGGAACTGGAGGAGTCTACAACCCGTATACACTTGAGGCCTCTTTCTTTCACTGGCAAAACAGAAACTGACAGATGACACACCTGCCACAGTTATTTCATCTGCTGTTCTGGGTAATCCTTCCAGAGCAGTTCAAAACGTAAAGTCATTAAATGTACATATAGAAGACCAGTTGATACTAAAATATCCAATTTTCTTTCTTCCAAGCCCCAAGAGCTGTGATCCACGTTACAGGATTGTGCTTTGGCAGGTGACTTAGCTGCACTGAGTGATGAAAGTAGAGAAGATAGTAATTGTCACTTTATTGAACAGAGTTATGAAACTGAGAATAGTGCAATAGAACAACTAAGAGCCCTGAAGACAGACCTAGATTTGATTTTCCAAGGTTGTACCTTTTATGAAATATGTGATCCACCTCAAGTATATAAGTCTCGATTTCTTCTTTGAAGCAGGGGAAAACCAGCATTATCTACATATACGGATGGAATAAGAACTAAAATTAGATATGCTCTTACCATCTGGCTCAAAATATGTGCTCAATAAAAGCCAATCTACAACTTAAGCTCATTTTCATTTTGATTTCATTTCAGCAGCAGAAAACAGTACCAAACTGGGGCTTTTCTCACTCCTTAAAACCCTGAAGTGCTTCTGTGAGATTGTCATTATATGTTTGGGGCTATGCAAAAAATATTTGATGGCTAAATGTCATTCTTCAGCACTGCATGATATTGGTATATAACATTACATAAGATATCCTAGTTAAGGAGCTCAACGTCCTCTCTTATGTAGTAGTATTAGCTTACATTCCATTAAAGACTTCTTCATCTTAAAATTAAAAATTCAAATTACCCAAAATTCCACCAAGAGCTAAACTGGTAGAAAGGGTATTTATTTAACCACCACCATCTTTTTTTTTAAGAGGATTTTGCCTTAGGCACATGTGCTTACTCGCCAAGGAGACAGACAGAGATAGTGAGAGACAAAGTGAGAAATCACACACACCCCGGGGGGGGGGGGGGGTATGGCCATGCCGCCATTCTCCTCCCAGGATCTTGGGTATGCGCACACAGGCCCCCAGCATGAGTTTCAAGCCACCAGGTCCAGACTCAGACTGTGGGCAGCCATGTGGGAATGTAACCTTTACACCATCTGCTGCCCCCCTCCACCATCTTCTTAAGTGAACTGGTTGAGTCTCAGACATTCTGAGATACCAACTCTAGAAATCTGGAGGTGTTGGTTCACTCAAGTTTCTTTCCTTTCTGGAAAAAGGCAAACCTGGAGTGGGCCCTGTGGCCTGCTGGTCAAGGGAATCAGATCCCACATGATAGACTGTGATTCCAATTCCAGTCCCAGAGCTTGAAAACAAGCCGGACATGTGTGCATGCCCCGAATAACAACAGGATGGAGAAATGGAGAAGGGACTGCAGCATGACCACATCCCTCTAGGGAATACTCTCTACCTCTCTCTGTCTCTTTGCCTCTCTCTCATATGCCCTTTGGCGAATTTATGAAAAGGGGGAAAAAAAAAAGACGAATCTGTATTTCTCAAGTCTAAGATAACCAAACAAGAGTCATCAAACCTTTTGCCAACTCCACACAATTCCACTATTGCCTGAGCTCGTTTCCTCAACTATAAAATGGAGTTAAACAATAGCAAGTTGCTCTGGGATTGTTGTGATGATCAAAGGAAAAGCAATACATGTAAAGTGCATATTTCTGTGCACATGATTTTAAGACATTAAGCTATCTTTTAGTAGTATTACTGATAAATACTAATCTCTTAAAAATTAATTTTCAGTTTAGTTCTATTTTGCCCATTCCTCAGTAATTATTAGAGCTATAAGTAAGCATGGGGAGGAAGAAGAGAGCTCTGTTCATTAAGAGAAACCACTTCTCTAGACAGAAGATTCCCTAAGGTATTACCTGTTTGAAGGGTGCGATTAAAAGACTTAGGCCCATGCCAATCATTTTATGGCTTTAATTCTGGTATGGTAACATTTTTAACAGCCAAATTCTCAGCTGAAGAATATCTTTCATCAAAGATACTACTAAATCAAAACAAAACCTTCTAATTTACATTTATTCATCTTTTCACTGAGTTCTCCAATAGGATTATTTTTTGGTTTTTTTTGTTTTGTTTTTTTTTTTTTTTTGGAGAGGTTTTTCGCTATAGGGCGCGTGCGCTCGCCAGACAGACAGAGAGAGACATAGAGACAGAAAGCGAGAAATCACCCCCCAGGGGGGATGGTCACGCCGCAATCCCTTCTCCTCCATTCTCCTCTCGGGATCTTGGGCACACACGCACACGTGCCCGGCGTGAGTTGTAAGCCACCGGGTCCGAGACGCGAACCGCGGTCGACTACGTGGGAGTCCAGCGACATAGCCATTACGCTAACTGCTGGTTCCCTCCAATAGGATTATTTTTAAAAAACATGAAACAAAGGGGAAGAACAACATGGAAACAGAAAACTGGCTTCTGGAAAATAACGTAACAATTACAGTGAGATGCATTTCTTCAACTGTAAAAGTATGACCATAAAACATTTATCCATTTGATAGACCACTCTATAAAAAATGGTTTTAAAAAGTGACATTGAGGACCATTTGAGCCATTAGTTATGAAAATAAACCTTTTGCTGACAATTATGAAAATAAACCCATTTTTCTTCTGTATATATGTCTTTATATATCACATGATAATTCCGAAGACAGACTAGCAAGCTTGCCAGTAATAAGAAATAAAATGAGATAAGCAATAAAATCAACGATTAAATTATACAAATTAGAAGTTGTGCTTTAAATCAACATAAAATTGGAAGTTCAACAGCTCTTTTTGTTTTTTTCATTTGCTAGCACACATGCCCAGTGTGTTTTTTTCAAGCCACCAGGTCTGTGGCTTGAAACACAGTCAGCCATGTGGGATCCAGCCATCTATAGCCACCACCCAACCAACTGGCCCCTATCAAGTTTTTGTTTTTTGGTTTCTTTAAGGTGGGAAAACTAAGAGAAATGTGTTTGAAGGCAGCTTCATAAAAAACTTACCAGATCCTGTGGTAATGCTCTGCACTTTATAATATCTAAAAATTGTGCCAAAGAAGAACAATACCAAATATCACTTACCAGCTATTGCCTACTCTACCTTATCACTTATAAAACTCTAATTCTGATTATATCATATGATTAAAGCAGGGAAGGGACTCCCAAGACCAGAGTGTCCACGTCGTCATGAGTTAAACAGTGGCAAACAACTTAGCAGGGAGGGTGACACTACATAAGACATTTTTTAAGAATTATTTTATTTCATTTTATTTATTTATTTAATTTGACTAGAGAGAGACAGAGCAAAAAAAGAGAGAGAAAGTGAGAAAGTAAGCCACCAGGTCTGGAACTCAAACCACAATCGACCATGTGGGAATCCAACACCCTTAATCACCACGTCACCTGCCAGCCAACACTACATAAGTTTTCAATACTATTTTTTTTAAGGTTTTTTTCCAAGAGGTACATGTGCTTGCTGGAAAGAGAAAGAGATGCCAAAGAGAGGCAGAGAGAGGGAAAATAAGAAATCATCCTCCTGGGACCAGCAGTTAGCGTAATGGCTATGTCGCTGGACTCCCACGTAGTAGACAGCGGTTCGAGTCTACTACGGACTCGAGTCTACACCGGACCCGGTGGCTTAAACTCATGCCGGGCGCGTGTGCGTGCGTGCCCAAGATCCCGAGAGGAGAATGGAGGAGAAGGGATTGTGGCGTGGCCATTCCCTCTGGGGGGTGATTTCCTGCTTTCTGTCTCTCTGTCTCTCTCTGTCTGTCTGGCGAGCGCATGCGCCCTATAGCAAAAACCTCTCCAAAAAAAAAAAAAGAAATCATCCTCCCCCAAGAGCAGATGACCACAGTGCAATCCCCTGTCCTTCATTATCCCCTCAGGATTTTGGGCACGCACACACGCACCTGGCATGATAATCAAGCTGCCAGGTCCAGGTCTTGAACCACAGTTAGCCATGTGGAAATACAATGCCTTAAACACCATGCTACCTGCTGGACCCAGGAATTTAATACTTTAAAAGTTTATCAACCCCACTTAATTACTTTTTAGAAATTTCAAAAGTATATAGAATTACCTAATTTCCCTACCTAGTATTGTTTTTTGTAAACAAATGGACAATAAGATAACAACTTCCAGAGTGTTTTAGTAATGGAAATAACTCACTGACAGTTATACATATGCACTGGACCTTTGAACAACACTGGGGTTAGGAGTATGGGTCCCCCCATAGTCAAAAAGTCACATATAACTCTGACTCCCCCAAAACTTTAATACTAATATCCACTTTTGATCAGAAAACTTACCAGTAACAGTTAATTAACACATACTTTTTATGTTATATACATTCTTATGATGAAGTAAGCTAGAGAAAACATTATTAAGAAAATCATAAGGAAGTAAAAAATAAATTCCATAGTACTTACTAAAAAAAATTCTGTATTTAAGTGGACCTGAGCAGTTCATACCCATTACTCAATGGTCGACTATAGTTTTTTATGTATAAAAACAAAAACAGTTTGTCATTATCCATTAGGTACAAAATTTGGCAATCAGTTTCATTAGTAAGATACGTGTCCTAATGCTCTTTGCTAACCAGTGTAAAAACCCTGGAGGCCAGCAAATGGCGCAGCAATTAAGTCACATGGCTGACCACAGTTCGAGTCCCAGACCTGGAGGCTTGAAAATCACACTGGGGGTGTATGTATGTGCATGCCCGAGATCCAAGGAGGATAAGAAAATAGAAGGGACTGCTGTGTGGCCATCTCCCCTGAGGGGTGATTTCTCACTTTCCTTCTCACTGTCTCTCTCTCTCTCTCTCTCTCTCTGGAGAGTACCTGTACCTTAAGGCAAAAACCTCTTTAAAAAAAAAAAATAAGCTAGTTTCAGCTGAGAGCCTCTCATCCTAGGAAACAGGGCACAGGCAAAAAGGCGGCCACCCTGGCCTGTCACGCAGGGCGATGGTGAGGAAACCTGGTGCGAAACCACTGCAGGTGACCTGCTTCTAGGTCAGGACTTCCTCTGCAGCAGAGCAGCTCCTCAGTGAGAATCCATGGAGAGTCAGTCCTCAATACAAGGATTTATAAAAGAAAGTTTCAAATGCTATTTTAAAGGAACAGAAAGTCTAATGATAATACAAAGTTTTGATTGGATAAACTTAAGACAGAAGAAATTATGAAAGTTAACTTTTTTTAAGGTTTTTGCCATAATGTGCATATGCTGGGAGTGAGGCAGAGAAAAAGAGAAAGACGGTGAAAATGAAAGTGAGAAATCACTCCTCAGGCAAGATGGCCAGTCATACCATAGTCTCTTCACCTCCTTTTTCCTCCCGGGATTTGGGGCACGCATGTACACACACCTAGCATGATTTTTAAACTACCAGGTCCAGGTCTTAAACCACAGTCGGCCATGTGGGAGTCCAGCATCTTAACTACCATGCCACCTGCTGACCCCTCATAAAAGTACTTTTTATTGTGACAGATTTAAGTGATTTATTAAAGACAAAAAATTACTTAAAGCTTTAGTGCAATGGAATGATCAAACTGAATCCAAAAAGAATCACAATATATTGCATTCATCTGACTTCTAAGTGGGGCGATAAGTAATAAAAAGTATTACCATAACTACTATGAGCGTGGTATATTGGTAAATACTTACTATAACCTTAACTAATCTGACAAGTGCAAATATATTAATGATTGAGCACTGGAAGTGTCAGTCAAAGCTATCTCAAAAGGCCAGCCAGTAGCCTGGTGGTTAAGGTAGTTTGATCCCAGACAGCTGACTATGAGGACATGGCTGACAAGTCTCAGACCCGGTGGCCTGAAAAACATGCTGAGCACATTTGCTTGCATGCCCGAAACTCCAAGAGGAGAATGGAAGAGAGGGGCCATCCCACCTAGAGAGTGCTTTCTCAGTCACTCTTTCTCTCCCTCTCTCTCTAGCAAGCATACACACTCTACAGCAAATTAAAAACAGACAACAAAAACAAAAATTATCTCGAGAGATCTCTTTCTTCACCTAAATAAATATGGTATCAACAATTTATACTGCTTGCAATTTCCAATGCTAACAGATTACTTTTTCCAGCAAATTCTAAGTATTGCTCAGGACATGTTTACAATTTCCAACCATTAACGCTCAGGGCAATAAAAGCAGAATATCCATGTGGCCCAATAGAAAAATCTAAAATGAAACAGAGCTTTTTACAATATTCAGATCTCTATTAGCTTAGACTCTAAACTCCATAGTGCAGTGATAGATCAGAGAAGCCAGACCCCACACAGCCACCACAGTTTGAATCCCCAACTCCCATCCTGGCCAGTGGTCAGCCTAAAACATGCCAGGCACATGCATGAGTGCCCAAGATCGAACGGGAAAGGGAACAGAGGCATGACCAGATCTCATGAAGGATGGTCCCCTCTTTATCTTTCTCTCCCTCTCTCTCTCATGCACACCCATCATGAATAAAGAAAAAAAGATAGTCTAATTTCTTGTAAAAGAGAAGATGATTATACGATCTTATTGTGATAGTTTTACATAAAGCAACTGCCACTTTAAAATATTTTCCATGTAGATTAAAGGAAAATGTGGTTTGTGATAGATACATTATAGATATCAATCTTCTTACTGCCATTTGAAGACATAGCTTAGCAGGTACATTGTCAAAAGCAATCCAGAACAGTACAAATTACCAAGTCTACTTTATAGATGCTAAAATGGAGGCAAGAGAGTTTAAATGATGTACCTTACCAAGGACCAGGGTGAAGCTTTTTTTCATCATTATCAATTTCTCTTTTAGAAATTAAGATGACTTTTTAAAATGCCTGCTACATGACATTCTATTGAGACAGAATGATAGAAAAACAAATCCTAGCAGCAAACACTCTGGTAATAGGATGCATTAACTTCTCAAAACTTCACCCTCCCCCAAAAAATAAATAAAAAATAAAAAAAAGCTTTCAAAAGCTTTAAAAGATGTGGCAAATTCTGACAAAGGAACCAAGTAAGAGCAATGGACTCAGGCAGTTACAATACTCGCATATAAGTGATAAACCGTTTACAAACCTGAAAACTTAATACCCTTAAAGACTAATACCTCTTAAAGCTGTCCTGTCAGTGAGAACTGCTCTCTGTTACCAGAGTGCATATTTTGTAAAAGAAAGTATAAATCCATTTTTCAATTCCATGTCACTAAAGATGCCTACATTTTCTGGATTCTACTATAAAGATCCTGCAGTAACTCCTTGCACTTGATGAACTGGTAAGCCACCACAGAAATGATAACTAGGGTACATAACAAAGTTCATAAGCTCTACCAATTCCTCCCTTTGAAACCGGTCCTCAAGGTGAAGGTCTCAGCACTCCCAGTTGGGGGAAGATACCTAGTTTCACTTGCGCAGACGCCAGTTCACGAACTTCCCTAAACTAGATCCACCAGGCTCTGCCCAGATGACATCAGCCTCAATTCCCTACAGCTAGAGAACAAACTTTCTTCAACAGATACACACACACACACACACACACACACACAAGAATGCAAACAAATATACCAAAATACTAGAAACTGAAGGGGCCAGACCTTGGCACTGCAGTAAAACCGACACTCTGCTAACCAGACACTCACAGGATCACACGGAAGATGCCAGTTCAGGTGTGGAGACCTCCCTAAGTATGCTGGGCACGGGTGTGACCATTAATCCAGGCTGGCTGAAGCTGGAGTGGTTTGCATCGTCAGGACCCTATCAGAGGAACTGTATCTCTCTCACTCATGAAATAATAATAAACTTAAAAAAAATTGAATTGGTGAAACTGGGTAAAAGGTATACAGAAACTCTTTTTATTGTTCTTTAACTTTATCCTTTGAAAAGATTTTAAGATTTTAAAATAAAACCCCTTAAAAAAAAAAGCCCTTTGAGGGGACACAATGAAACGTTATAGGGTATATTGATTCTCTTGATAATGGCAATGTTTCATAAGTGTATACATACATCAAAACAAACTGTACACTTTAAATATGTGCAGATCATATGTCAATCATTCCTCAATAAAGCTGTTTCTTTTATACTGTCATTTCTGACTTACAAATAATCCTTGTACAACCCTGTAGACTACAAAGCCAAGAGCTGTTTCTTAACACACACACAATCCCTCTGAGGGTTTCTGTCTTCCTGGACACTGTGACAACTATTCTGAAGAAACCCTGCTACCACACACTGTCCTTTCTGCCCTCAGAATCCTTCCTTTTCACAGTTCCAAAGAGCTCAATGTGCTGTACTTGTCCGCATCTGCTCACTGGTTCATGCTACCACCACTGCCTCAAAAAGAGATGGTGGGATCTGGACTGACATGACCCCAACTCAACTCTCAGTGTGGCAAGTCACATTCTCCAAACAGCCCCATTCTCTCATCTGTGAAATGGGGGATATGACCACCTATTGACAAGATGGAAACAGAAACTGGCAGGGTAGTCGTGAAAATGAGGTTAAGTGAGACTGAATATATGGAAGTTCTTTTGTAAACTGAAATACTGTGAAATACTTTTGAGTGGCATTACCTCCCTACAGCTAAATCCCAGAAGGTTCAACCTTTTTCCCAAAGTTGTCCCCCAGGCAACTTCTCTGAAACACCCACCTTGCACTCACTGAATTCACACAGTACCACCATAGCTACTTTGTGAGGCCACCTATGGCGTACCAGGCTTATTCGCAAGTGGATTTCACACTAATGAGAACTTCCTAAGAGCAGATCCCCGTACGCTTCATAGTTGTGTGCCAGCCCCAAACTTCACTCATCCTAACATTTCAGTGTCTGAATTCAATAATATATGGTGGGGCCAGCAGGTGGCGTGATGGTTAAGGCGCTGGATACTCCCACAATGCCGACCATGTGTTCAAGTCCTGGACCTGGTGGCTTGTTTTCTCGCTTTCTCCCTTCCTCCCTCACTCCCTCTCTCTCTCTCTCTCTCTCTCTCTCTCTCTCTCTGTGTGTGTGTGTGTGTGTGTGTGTATGTGTGTCTGGTCAAATTAAAATAAAGAAATCAAATTAAATAAATAATTTTTTTTTAAATATGGAAATACAATGATTAGACCATAGTGGTTGAAGAAGTCCAGTCAACAAATGGCAATAAGTAGTTAAAAGAACATGTGTCTTGGCCCAGCTGCAGTGGCACAGGCAGTAGAGTGCCACAGCACAATACTGGAGCCATACACAAGGCTTGAGTTCTGATCCCAGGTCAACCTGAACATGTCAGCCACACCCAGAGGCATGCCTATGACCCTGGCGGGCTGGAAAGCTGGGGGGGGGATCGCAACATGGTTAAGATCCTACAAAGAGTACGTCCACCCTCGAAAGAAAGAAAGAAAGAATCATTAGAGCTTCAACAGCCTAAGACTTCACAACTCGTAGACACATATGAAGTATATGGGTGTTGGAATCACCCACCTATATCCCTCCCTTTACAGACTTATTGTCAGCCTTACCTAAAGCCCAAAAGACGACCACGAATCCAAAGTTTCCCTGTGGGACACTGGGTTCAGTAAGAGGAAGCTACAGATGAGGGTCAGGGCAATTTAACATGTGCTAGTGGAATGAACATAAATCATTCTGAAACCAGAGGACCTAAAATGCAGATGGGAACTAGTGGTCAAAACGGCTCTGGAAAAAACTGGCTGGGTTTATGCTTTTCCTATGCTCAGCACTCCTGTCCATCAACATATGGTGTGATAAGAACCTTCAATTACATCACACTGAGTATTTTTAACTTTTGAAATAATGCCCACCATTTAAAAAAAATTTTTTTTTTGGTATCGTCTACATCCCTACCTCCAAAATAAAAAAAGTGAAGGAGGTTTAAAATGTTAAGTAGCTAAACCAGGAACTCCAGTCCTGCCACAATGCCAGACATTATGTTCTAGGAATTGAAGTACTGCAAATTTAAACAAGGGGAACTGAAACCCTGAGAATCTCTGATTATACAGAAAATCTAGGTGTAGTTTATATGCATACGCGAGCTTGGGGGAATCCTCCAAATAGTCTGAAGCTGTTTTTGTTTTTCTTATTGTTCCTACTGAAGAGCAAGGATTATTTGTCAACACTAGAAAACCCAGGAGAGGCCTGAGTTTAATGATTGATCTGGCAAACAAGAAGAGAGCCTCAAACTGTCTACTGAGTCGTTGGGAAAGTCGGTAATGCATTTTTGCCCAGAAAAACACATCATGACTTTCCCAACAACCTAATACTTTTCCCCTGAAGTACTGTGTAGGCTATTCAATACATGCTTTGGCAACACCACTCAGTCACTGTCTTTGTTTAAACCTTTATAATTTCTTAAATGGGAGAGAAATTGTCATGAGGTACAATACCAAGATTCCCTCCAGACACTGCTCTGCTGGAATGTGCTAAAAGCAAGAACACAAGGTCCCACGCAGGTGGTTCCTCTGTATTCCCAGGGAGGCTTGCTGGGGTGAAAAGGAAGGTATTTTCTGCCTAATATCTGTTATATTGTGGAAGGTAGGTGAGAAAGAATGAAGCAATTATGGTCAATAAAGAAAAATATAAAAATGAACAGATATAAAAAAAATCACTGTCATTCTCAATCACATGGGATCAAGAGGCTGGGCTAGGAGCCCTGTGAGGTGGTGTGGCCACAGAGCTGTGGTGCAAAAGGGATTCCCGCTGCAGGTTTTATGCTGCAATTTTCATATAACCAAAGCAGATTTAACAAATGGAGAAGTTCTAGGGCCACCATTCCATAAAATATGAATGTGACCTCACAGCATATACCAAAATTAATTCAAAAGGATCAAAGACCTAAATGTAATAACTAATGCTATTAAACTCTTAGAAGAAAACAGGCATAAATCTTTGTAACCTTAGATTAGGCAATGGTTTCTTAGCCATGACACCAAAAGCACAAACAACAAAAGAATTGGACTTCATCAAAATCAAAAACTTTTGTACTTCAAAAAACCACCACCAACATTTGTACACTTGTGTTTATAGTAGCATTATTCACAAGTAGCCACGGGGTGAAGCCTGCCAAGTGGCCACCAATGGTTGAAATAGATAAACAATATGTGGTGTATACAAAGAATGAAATATAACACACACCACAACATGGGTAAACCTTGAGGAGACTATGCTAAATAAAATAATCCAGTCACAAAATGTCAGATAGTATATGACGCCTCGCATATAAATTACCTAGAGTAGTCGAATTTACACAGTAAGTAAAATGGTGTTGGTCATCCACATGCAACATCGGTATTGCAAGACTCCGTGAGGGGGAAGCCCCATGGGAAGGTACCAGGTTTGTGTCCCAAAGCCTCCTTATATATCCCAGCCACACATGCCTTTGCCCATGACTTTGGCTGGCTGAGAATAGCAGTGGATCACAGTCTGGGGACCCTGGGACTGCGCTACCTCCCATGAAAGAAAGCAACATATAAATTTTTTTTTTAAATGGTGGTTGTCCAGGGCTAAAGGAAAGAGGGAATGAGGAGTTATTGTTTAAAAGAACAGTTTCAGTTTTGCAAGGTGAAGAGTTCTGGAGATGGATGGCACAACAATATATAAATCCTTTGTGTCACCAAACAATATATTTAAAAATGGTTAAGATGGGGCCAGCAAGGTAGCATGACAGTTAATACACTGGACTCCCCCATGGCTGATGGCAGTTCAAGTCCTGGACCCATTAGCTTAAAATGCAAGCCGGGCATGCCTGGGTGTGTGCCTAAAATTCCAAGAGAAGAATGAATGAGAAGAGACTGTGGTGTAGCCATCCCCTCTGGAGGAGTGATCTCTCACTTTCCCTCTTACTGTCTCTGTTTCTCCAGCAAGTACACATGCCCTAGGACAAAAACTTTTTTTTTTTTTAAAAAAGAGAGGGGTAAGATGGGGCCATGGCCGTGGTTGCAGGAGCTAGATACCACATGGTCAACCACACGGTTTGAGTCCCAGTCCTGACAGCTTAAAAAAGAATCCCAGGGACACACGTATGCATGCCAAAATCCCAAAAGAGGAAAAGTGCCAGAAAAGGGATTATGGTATAATGATGCCCTGGGGGAGGGGGTGCTTCCTCCCCCTCTCTCTGACTCTCTGGCAAGTGCATGTACCTTTGGCAAACTTTCTATAAAAAGGTTAAGGTTAAGATGATATGTTTCATAAAATGTGTATTTTACCAGAATTGTTTTAAAAGAAAAGGAAAAAAGACACTGCCACCTGAAAAGCAAAATCACAACCCACATAATGGGATAAATTATTTGCAAATCATACATGATAAGGAGAACTTGAACGTAGAATATACAAAAAACACTTAAAACTTAATTATGGTGCCAGCAGGTGACATGGAGTTAAGGTGGCTTGATTCCCACATGGCTGACTTCATCATTCAAGTACTAGACCCAAGCGCTTGAAAATCACACCAGGCGTGTGTGCATGTGTGCCAAAAATCCCTAGAGGAGAGTGGAGTAGAAGGGACTGTGCTGTGACCATCCTTCCTGGGGGTTAATTTCTCATTTTCTCTCTCTCTCTCTGGTGAAAACACACACCATAAAGCAAAAACTCAATAAAAAAAAAAATAAAAACTCAATTATAAAAGGACAACAGCAATTTAAAAATTAATGAAAGGGGGACCAGCAGTTGGTGTAACGGCTATGTCGCTGGACTCCCATGTAGTAGACCAGAGTTCGAGTCCCAACCCGGTAGCTTAAACTCACGCCGGGCGTATATGTGTGCCCACCCAAGATCCCGAGAGGAGAATGGAGGACAAGGAATTGCGACGTTGCCATCCCCCCGGGAGGTAATTTCTTGTTCTCTGTTTCTCTCTTTCTGGCGAGCCACACGCACCCTATAGCAAAAAAAAAAAAAAAAAAAAAAAAAAAAACTCTGCAAAATAATAATAGTAAATAAATGAAAGGAGACTGGCCCCACTGTACATTGGTAAGCATACATACTGGAAGCCAGCTCCTACATGGTATGAATCAAAACCATGCCAGGCACATGTGCATGCATACTCAAACTCCTGACAGGAACAAAAAAGGGAAAAGGGATTGCAGTATGACCACACCCTATTAGAGGGTACTTTATCTCTCTGTCTGCAGTGAGAACACATCCTCTTTGGTTATTAAAAAAAGATGAGTAAGGGATCTGAATAGATAATTTATCCAAGTAAGTATATGAACAAACATCCAATAAGCATATGAAAAGACCCTCAACATCATCAGTCATCAAAAATGTAAGCAAAACCCTGATGATATATCATGATATATCACTTGACACTCACTAAGGTGACTAAAATTTAAAAAGACAGAAAATGACAACTCTTGTTGAGAATGTGAAAAATCAGAATCCCCATCCTCTACATGACAGAAATGTATAAAATGATGCAGCCACTTTGGAAGCCACTTAGCAGTTCCTCAAAAGGTTAAACACGTAGTATTTGTATTAAACTACTATACTTAGTATAGTATTAAACTAGTATATGATCATTCAATCTCACCTTGGGTACATACCAAAGGTGAGAGCAATGAAAACATATGTGCACATGCACATGCAAAAACTGTACATGTAAGATCACAGCAACATGATTCACAATCATAGTAACTTCAAGAAGTGGGGACAATTCAAATGCCCATGAACTAATAAATGAATAAATAAAATGTAGTATTTATTTCCATACAATGGAATACTACATGGCAATGAAAAGGAAGGAAATACTGACACATGCCTCAATATAGATAAACCTTGAAAAGGTCATGCTAAGTGGAAAGAAACCAGTCAGAAAAGATCACATGCTGTATGATATCACTTAAGTATAATGTCCAGGACAGGTAAATACATACACATATAAAGTAGATAAGTCGTTGCCTGGAGCTGGCAGTGGGGAGGAATGGGGAGTGACTGCTTTCTTTGGGGACAAAGAAAATGTTCAAATAGTGATTGTGGTGATGGCTGTACAATTCTGTGAATACACAGTAACAGCCTCTGAACTGTACTCCTTAGATGGGTGAGTTGTGTAATATGTGAATTCTACCTCAATAAAGCTGTTATGAAAAATTATTGGGGAATCAGTAATTAGCATAATGGCTATGTTGCTGGACTCCCATGTAGTGGACCGTCGTTCGAGTCCCAGACCCGGTGGCTTAAACTCACCCCGGGCTTGTGTGCGTGCGTGCCCAAGATCCCAAGAGGAGAAAGGAGGAGAAGGGATTGCGGCGTGGCCATCCCCCCGGGGGGTGATTTCTCGCTTTCTGTCTCTCTGTCTCTCTCTGTCTTTCTGGTGAGCGTACACACCCTATAGCAAAAAAAAAAAAAAAAAAGATAGGAATTTGGGGCCAGCAGGTGGTGTGGTGGTTAAGGTGCTGGACACCCACATGGCCAACCACGGTTCAAGTCCTAGACCTGGCAGCTTGCTTGCTCACTCTCTCTCTCTGCCTCTTTCTGTCAAATTAAGAAAAAAAATGATGCTGCTGAATAAAATTAAATATATTTTTTTTAATTACAGGAATATGAATGTCTTTATCCAAGCCATACCTAAGATGCCTAGTCACATGGCAGAATAAAGAATTCACAAGTTAGGCCAAGAAGATGGAGTAATGGTTACGTCACTGGACCCAACACATGACCAACTGTGGTTCGAGTCCCAGACGGGGAGGCTTGAAACTCACACCGGGCCCATGTGCATGCATGCCCAAAATCACCAGAGGAAAATGGAAGAGAAGGTACTGTGGCATAGCCATCCCCCAGGTGGGAGTGGGTAATTTCTCACTTTGTCTGTCTCTCCAGCAAGCGCATGTATTCTATAGCAAAAATCTCTCTTAAAAAATCACAAGTCTTCTTATAATCAAATATACTGAACTCAACTTAGTACAGGCACACATTAACCAAAAATGCAAGCTGTGTATATTTTGCCAAACACTTAGGGCCATTAAAATGAGACATAATACTTTTTTTCTTTTTTTTTTTTTTTTAATGAAGAGGTTTTTTTGCCTTAGGGAGCACTGGCTAGCTGGAGAGAGACAGAAACAGAGACAGAGGAAAAGTGAGAAATTACCCCCCGCCCCCAGAGGGGGATAGCCACTTGGCAATCCTGTCTCCTCCATTCTCCTCCCAGAATCTTGGGCACACATGCACCTGTGACTGGCATGATTTTTCAAGGCACTCAGTCTGGGACTCAAACCATGGTCAGCCATGTGGGAGTCCAGTGATATAACCACTACACCATCTGTGAGCTATTTTACAATCTGAGACTTAACAGTTGTTGAACAGCAAACTGTTAACCTACATGATAGGTCTGACAGGATACTTCGATTTAATACTCCTATTACAATGAACTTTAAGGAAGTTTCACTTTTCTAATAGAACTGCCTATGTCAAAATCCCTTTTAGAGTGTTCGCAATGACACCACAAAGCCTTGCTTTGTGTTGAGGTAATCTGCTACAGAGGACTCAGCAATTTAACTGGTTCCTGTCTACATACAAGCATAGGCAATTGCCTTACTGTGTACACAGAAACAAATCTCAAAGACACTGTGAAGAGTCCCACATTGAATAAACTCAATATAAACCTAAGGTGTGGAAAAAACACACAATTTATAAGTATTATTAAGAAAAGTGTTCTGATCCCAATATCTCAAAAAGAAAAGGAAAAATATTCAACATCAATTTAGCATCATTCACTAAAATCTAAGCCTCTAAACCTAACATTATTTATGATTCATAACCAATTAAGTACATAAAACATCTACCTTGTGGGGCATCTGGCACTGTCCTATCTGGCTGAGATGAAGCACTAGACATCAATGCAATTACAGAAGAGCCTTTCAAAAAAGAAACCATAAGGCCTAATTCCACATTAACTAATCAAACAAAAATTTAGAAAAATACTGGTTCCCATTCATTCTGTTTCCTCAATTTCTCCTAGGAAAACAGACAGAGGTAGTGAATTCAAAATGGCGACTTTTTTCTGTAGGCTATTAAATATCTGCAGTTTTATAGAACCATTACATTACAAACTTCTTTTAATATTTAGGAAAAAATTAATTAAATGTTCTAATAACAGTGAAAGGCAACTTTTTTTTTTTTTTTTTTTTTTTTTTTTGCCGTAGGACGCATGCACTTATAGGAAAGAAACAGGGAGAGAGGGAGAGAGGGAAAGTGAGAAATCATCCCCTAAGGGGATGGCCACACCACAATCCCTTCTTCTCCATTCTCCTCTTGGGATTTTGGGCACACATGCACATGTGCCTGGTATGATTTTCAAGTCACTGGGTCTAGGGCTTAAACCACAGTTGGCCATGTAGGAGTCCAGTGCCTTAACCACCACACCACCTGCTGGCCCCCAGAAAGGCATAATTGACAGTTTGGTAACACAATCCATGAAGATGAATAAGAAGCATTATACACATGGCTAAAGTCATTAAAAAAAAATCATCCTGGTCAGTTCAATTTTCACTCAGTTTTATAATCTGCTCATTAAAATACTATTTAAATTTTTACAATCGGGTATAAAATCCTTGAACAAATACCCCGTTAAGACTCAAGGAAAGCATTTTCGCAATAATTCTGGCAGAAGATTTTCACAGATGAAAATTTAGAAGATGTCATGTCTGCACAATTCCTTACACTACATTTCTCACCTCTAATCACTGCCCTCTCCAATGGAGGCAAGGTTGGTCCCTTATGCAAGAAGAGCCTCCAGCCGCCTGGCACACCCTGACTGGAACTATGGCTTTACTGACTCTCTTGTCCTCCACTAAAGACTGGCCTTGCCCACTCCTGGAATCCAATGGTCTGGGCCAGCAGGAGAGCTGTGCTCTGACTACTACCCCCTTCCCTGGGGACAGGAGACCTGCCTGACACAGACCCACATGTCTGTAGAAAAAGCAGTGGGGCCAGTTAAAGCCCTGCTAAAACAAGCTACACAACCTTGAGCAAGTTCCCCTGTCCCTCTGAGTCTCCATTTCCTGACCTGTAAAACGGTGATGATGGTACTTATCCTGGAAGGTGGCTGTGAGAATGAAATAACGTCTAACAAGCCTAGCACTGTCCTGGTCCCGAGTACATGCTGTATAAACTGCAGTAATTTAAAACAATACTGTTTCTTGAACATTAGGTATGTACCAGCTACTGTTCATTAACTACCTTGCATTAAATGAGAATTAACTCATATGATTCTCACAACCCTCAATCATTGCCACCCATTTATAAATGAAGAAACTGAGGCATGAAGCTTGAGAATTTTACTCACACCCAGAGGAATTCAAAATCAGACAGCAAGATTCCCCAGCTCAATACACAGCAGCCCATCTGATAGCACTGGCTACTGATCCTAGTGTGAAAGCTTACGACAGGGCCCGCTAGGATTTTACCCCGACTTTATCTTTCTACCTGTCAAACTTTAACCGACTCAAAAAATGTCAGCCTCCCATTTTCTGCCTTCTATAAATACTCTGTTCTATGCTAAAGTAATGATAATAATAGCTACCATTTATAAAACACTTCCTACACGCCAAACAGGGCTCTAGAACATTTCATATTTTATTCACTTCTCACAACCTATGAGTTACTATTTACATTTTCAGATGAGAAAAGTGCAGCACAGTTAGGTTGGCTGCCCAAGTGACAAAGTTGCTGAGAGTACTGAGGGCAGGACTCCACCCAGGAAAATGGCCAGCAGACCCCCAGTTCTTAGTCGCTCTAGTAACGCACTTCCCTCAAACTACTAACTCCATGGGAAAAATAACAAATATATTGTTCAGACAACCAATATTAAAGAATTTCAGAAAAAGTTTATGTTTACCTGTAAATTACAGATAAATCAGAGTTCAGACTAAAATTTGGGAAGCACCATATTTTGGCCCTTTCTAAATTACAGTAAAGTTTTACCACCAACAGTACACTATTTAGTTAACAGGGATATGTCTGCTGACTTTAAACTGTGTATACATTTTTTTAATTCTTTAATTTCTTTTTCTTTTTTTTTTTTTCCAAGAGGTTTTTGCTTAGGGAGCATACACTCACCAGAAAGACAAAGAGACAGAAAGTGGCACACCACAATCCCTTCTCCTCCATTCTCCTCTCGGGATCTTGGGCATACATGCCCGGGCATGAGTTTAAGCCACTGGGTCCAGGACTTGAACCACAGTCGGCTACATGGGAGTCCAGCGACATAGCCATTACACCATCTGCTAGTCCCATTCTTGAATTTATTTTTCCACTAGCATAGTTCAGTGGCAAATACTAGGATACTGTAAGGGTTCTTTCTCTGTCTAAATTTAAGAACAAAAAGGATTATTTTAGTGTTGTTTAGTACGACGACAGCAGTGATCCATGTGGACAGCAGGTGGTGTGGAGGTAAAGGGTGCTGGACTCCCACATGGCCAACTACGGTTCAAGTCCCGGACCTGGTGGCTTGCTTTCTGAATTTCTCTCTCTTGCGTGCGCGCTCTCGCTCTCGCTCTGTCCCTCTATGGTCAAATTAAATTAAGTAAATAACCACCAGACCACCTGCCAGCCCCTAATTTGTTATTTTTTAAATGTTGGTCCCATGCCCATTATGTGTGATGAACTGTATCAGGTGTTTTTTTTGGAACCAGAAAATAGAAGTGAACCGAATTTTGCCCTACAGGGCTTACAGTCCAAAGAGAGACTAGCCTGGGAGAAATTCCAATGAGAGAACACACCTGTCATGGCAAATCAAAGAGAAGAAAGAGATGCCATTAGACTAGGGAGTAACAAGCTTCCTGAGGAAGGTGACAGAAAAGAGGAGGAAGAAATGCCCAAGGGGTGGCAGCAGCCTCTCAAGGACTCTGATGGGTAAAAATGTGGGGACGGCCAGGGAGAGGGTAGCCTCTGGGCCTAGCTGAATGCTCCAGCACACACACCAGGAACTGGGCTTTCCAAAGGCACCAACTGGTCCCAAGAAAACAAGCACCTCTCAGGACAGTGATGAGAAGGGAAGCAAACTCTAGATTCATGCCAGGCTGAGGGCAAAGAGAACCTAAGAAACTTCAAAGCTTCCCTGAAAGTTTCTGAAATTAAAAGAGAGGTAGCAATCCCCTGAGTTAAAAAAAAAATAAAGGGGAAGGGTGGGGGTGGAGGGTGGGAGGTACTGCTGTAGTCATGCAAAAGAACCCATTTGGGAAAGTGCTAGGGTCACAACCCAGAACCTCTCCCAGCTATGGCTGAAGCTGAGAGTGAACTGTGATGTGAGGCCCTTGTTAGGAGTGTCTCTCTCTTTCTCTCTTCCTCCCTCGATCTCTCACAGAAGAAATAAATGAACTAAACTATAAACTTAACAAAAAGGCAGAGGCGAGGGAGTTGTGGTATAAGGAGTTTGGTGGATAACACATAGGCAGGAAAAGGAGGAGCTAGGAGCAGCCGAGGACCCTTCAGGGCTCCAGCACACCCAGGTAAGCAGTGCAGACTCACTCACCTACAGTGGTCATGGGAGTAGAAAGGAAGGGCAGGCCTGAGAGAAAGCAAGCAAAGAACTTGTCAACTGCTCTTTTAAAACTGCTGTGTGGGGTTGGGGCCCGCAAATGGCATGGTGATTAAGGATGCTGGGCTCCCACATGGCTGACCACGGTTCAAGTCCTGGACCTGGCAGCTCGCTTTCTCATTTTCCCTCTCTCTCTGTCTCTCACTCTGTCCCTCTCTGGTCAAATTTAAATAAATTAAATTAAATTAAATTAAATCATTCTTTAAAAAAAAAAAAACTGTGTGGAGTCAGTAGGTGGTGTGGTGGACTAAGGCACATGGCTGCCCATGGTTCAAGTCCCAGACCTGGTGGCTTATTTCTCACTTCCACCCTCTCTCTAGTGAGTGTGCATGCCCTGTAGCAATTTTTTTTTAAATAATAATAAATAAAATTATTAAACAATTCTTTAAAAAAAAACTGTTGTGTGAAAGTAATACTTCATAATACATAAGAAATCTTCACATCAGAACATTTATTACTGGCCCAGTTGCAGTGACTCAGTGGTGACATGCTAATCTACGATTCTGAAAGCTATATGGAAGATCGAGTTCAGTTCCCAGGTCAACCTACACACAAGGGGCGCTCATGCTGGGATGGGTGAGAGAGGACTATAGCATGAGACCCGATTAGGAGTGCTTGTCTTCCTCTCTCACTTTCTCTCTTGAGAAATAAACTTTTTAAAAACTCTATTATTGTGGGCCAGCCAGTGACATGGTGGTTAAGGCGGCTGGATCCCACAAGGCTGACAACATGGTTTGAGTCCCAAACATGGTAGCTTGAAAAACATTTTGGGTGGGACCAGCAGATGGCATACTGGGTACATCGCTGGACTTTCAGGTAGTCAACAGCGGTTCGAGTCCTGGACCCAGGGGCTTAACACACACCCGGCGTGTGTCTGTGTGTGTGCGTGCCTAAAATCCTGAGAGGAGAATGGAGAAGAGATTGCGGCACAGCCATCCCACCTGGGGGGTGATTTTTGCTTTCTGTCTCTCTCTGTCAAGAGCATATGCCCCATAGCAAGAAAAAGAAGAAGAGGAGGAAGAGAAGGAAGAAAGAGAAGGAAGGAAGGAAGGAAGGAAGGAAGGAAGGAAGGAAGGAAGGAAGGAAAGATAAACATGCTGGGCACGTGTGCATTCATGCCCAATCCTGAGAGGAGAATAAAGGAAAAAGACTGTGGCATGGCCATTCCCCCAGGGGAGGTGATTCTCTCTTTCTTTCTCTCTGCGTCCCTCCAGTGTGTGAACATGCCCTATGGCAAAACTTTAAAAAAAAAAAAAAGGGGGGGGTGGTATCACCGATGAAAAAACTAGCCAAAGAAATTGATACCCACATACAACTGTCATCTGTGGCTGCACCAGTGCTGCAGATGAAAAGGAGGAAGCTGTGAGAGGGTGGGAAAGGGGCACCACCCATAATGGAGGGTGTCGTTTTTTATATGTTACACTTTTTAAAAAAGAGTTCAACGGGACCAGCAGTTAGTGTAATGGCTATGTAGCTGGATTCCCACAGTCGACCACGGTTCGCGTCCTGGACCCGGTGGCTTAAAACTCACGCCGGGCACGTGTGCGTGCGTGCCCAAGATCCCGAGAGGAGAATGGAGGAGAAGGGATTATGGCATGGCCATCCCCCCTGGGGGGTGATTTCTCGCTTTCTGTCTGTCTCTCTCTGTCTGGCGAGCGCACGCGCCCTATAGCGAAAACCTCTCCAAAAAAAAAGAGTTCAACAGTAAGAGGAATTGAAACACATTTCCCAAAAAGATTTTTCTGCTTTCTCCCATGTAAAAGAGGGAGAGGGCAACTTGCCATGATAATAACTCCAAAACAGTGGCTAGGACAATAAAAGGGAAGCAAGGACCTACAGGGGTTCCAGAAAGCCAGGAGGCAACTCTGCCATCTCTCCTCAGTGGTCACAAACCTGGGCCAATGGATAGGTCTGGACTCCGAAAGTCGATGCCAGTCTGTGCATATTTGGCTCTCCCACAGAGTCACACCAAAGGCCCCCTGTCTTTCCTTTAGTTTTGAAGCAGTAAACACTGTAGTAAGCCAGGCCCATACCACAGTGGTTAAGTGCTATGCATAGAAAGCCAGATCCCACATGGCAGATCGAGGTTCAAACCCCACCTGGGCAGCTTGAAACACACGCTGGACACATTGCGTGCTTGCTCAAAATCCTGAAAGGATGGAGAAATGAAGGAAGAAAGGATTGTGGCATGCCCATGGCCCACAGAGGTGTACATTCCTCCCTCTTTCTGTTTGGGAAGTGCACACACTCTAGCAATTTAAAATAATTACTGATAAAGGTAGTAGCAACTAAGTTAGAAATTCATTCACTTATTTGACCCAGCTATCTGAACTCACTCACTCAGTAGATAACAAATAAAAGAATTTCAGAGCAGAAAAAATGCCGTTTCTCAAATTCAGCACTAATGACGTTTGGGGCTGCATAATTCCTTGTTATGAGAGGTTGGTCCTATCCACTACAGAACACGGAGTAGCATCCCTGATTCCAATTACTAGATAACGGTAGTAGCTCTCCCCTCCCCCAATAAAAGCTGTGACAATAAACAATGCTTCCAGACTAGACAAATGTCACCAAACATGTAGGCGCGATAGGAGGATCAGAGGGTAAAACAACCTAGCTGAGAACTACTGGCCCAGTCTTTTGAATAGGAAAAATGTAGAAATACTCAGAAACGTTTTCCTTTCTCCTTTCTATCTGAATAATCTATGCATATATAATATCCAAGGACAGAGGAGACCGTAATCTTTGTCTTATGTGGCAACCTCAATTTCTTTTTCTTTGGAGAGATTTTCGCTATAGGGCGCGTGCGCTCGCCAGATAGACAGAAAGAGACAGAGAGACAGAAAGCGAGAAATCACCCCCCAGGGGGGATGGTCACACCGCAATCCCTTCTCCTCCATTCTCCTCTCAGGATCTTGGGCACGCACGCACACGTGCCCGGAGTGAGTTTTAAGCCACCGGGTCCAGGACGCGAACCGCGGTCGACTACGTGGGAGTCCAGCGACATAGCCATTACGCTAACTGCTGGTTCCCAACCCCAATTTCTTAACTCACACAACCATTCAAGGACTATTCTCATTTTACAGATGGAAAACCTATAGTATTTAAGTGTTAAGTTGTCCAAAGTTCAGTTCAGAAAGTTTGAACGCATTTGAGGACAATACTCAAGGTACTCAAGACTGTAAGACTTCTTGCCAGAAGGAGCTCTTTTACTAAACTAAACAGAACTTTCACTACTTTAACAAAACGAATATTAATAACCCTCTACATAACCCTGTGCTAAGATGGCACAAACCTTGTCCATCCATTAGGATCTTTACCTCAAAAAAAAAAAAAAAATAATGAAGACCAGCAGGTGGCAAGGTGGTTGAAGTGCTGGACTCCCACATGACCAACTACAATTCAAGCCTGGACCTAGTAGCTTGCTTTCTCTCCTTCTTTCTCTCTCTCTCTTGCACACGGCCTATAGAAAATTTAAAAATAACAATAAAACTTTAACTAAAAAAAAAAAAAAAAAAAAAAAGGAAAAAGCTAATGAGCCACCATGTCACACAAGCTATGTGTAAAAGGAATAAAAAGAAAAAAAGGTCACGTATGTGTTTTCTCATGTCACTGTGGGTACTTTTAAAAGAGGTATGGGAAAGATGGAGGACTGGAAGCAGGAAGCAGAGCCCTCCACCAAGCAGTATCTTGACACTGAAGCCAGGGCTATCACTGCCTCTGAACCTGCTTCCCTCTCTCTCTGTGCATCTTCCAAAGTCAAACCAATACCATCCCAATAAGGGAATTCCTGGGAGTTATACAGCCAACTCATGATCCACTGAAAAGAGCATCCCATATCCCCGGGGCGTCTCAGGGCCTGACACCTCAGAGAGGGTAGTATGGCAGGTCACTTAGCCTCTTCTGGTCTCAGTTTCCTACTGGTACAGTGGTACAATACCAAATGATAATGTGGATGGATCAGCACTTAGCAAAATACAGTTTAACACTTTCATTTTGTATTCATCCCCCCCCCCTTTTTTTTTTTTTTTGAGAGGTTTTTGCTACAGGGTGCATGCGCTCGCTATAAAGCCAGAGAGACAGAGAGACAGAAAGTGAGAAGTCACCCCCCCAGGGGGGATGGCCACGCCATAATCCCTTCTCCTCCATTCTCCTCTCAGGATCTTGGGCATGCACGCACATGCACCCGGTGTGAGTTCAGCGTGAGTTTAAGCCACCGGGTTCGGGACTCGAACCGCAGTTAGCTACATGGGGGTTCAGCGACATAGCCATTACACTAACTACTGGTTCCTTCCCTTTTTTCTTTAAAGAATTATTTAATTTTATTATTATTTTTTAATTTGACCAGAGAGAGGGGAAAAGAAAGCAAGCTACCAGCTCTGGTCAGCCATGTGGGAGTCTATCACCTTAACCACCATGTCCTCTGGAGTCCCTTATGCTCATTCATCCCTTTCATGAGGGCTCAGTAGTGTCCTGAAGCCTTAACTCAACAAGAACTACGTCTTCCCGGTCCAAACAGACCAGTGTCTATTATTTCTATTTGCCAGCCAAACTGCATCCACGGCACAAGTCCATCCCCCCATAAAAAAGAAATACTCTTCCTCCACCTTATAACCTGTATGTACAGGGATGACAGAGCCAACAGTGGAGTAGCAACTGATCCTAAAAAAACACAGGCCCTCTTATGACACTGATTAGAATGGAAGCAAACTCAGTATTCACGCCAGCCTGAGCAATAAAGCCAACTAGAGCCCACCCATCTAGAGAGGAAACCATGGGGCAATTCCTCATCACACTGTGAGCCATGACTGGGTCACACAGTAAACTCCTTCCAACTGCTCATTAATCATCAACACAAATGCACCCGGAACTTTCTCCTTGGAGGACAAGAAAATTCACTAACTGAAAGTACTTTTTCATCTTCAAGAGTCAAGTTAACCAGCTGGACAAGCCAGAAAGATTTCTAACTTAGGACTTACAGTGTGTGTATCAATGGTTTACATTCTTTTAATTAACTACCCATTAAAATTATGTTAGTATTGGGACCAGCATGTGGCATGGTGATTAAGGTACTGGATACTCCCACATGGTCGTCAGTAGTTTGAGTCCTGAACCTGGTGGCTTGCTTTCTCACTTTTTCTCTCTCTTTCTCTGGTCAAATTAAAATAATAATAATAATGAATCAATAAATAATTAAGTAAGTAATCCCTAAAAAAAATTATGTCAGTATTTCCCATATTAAACATAAGCCCTAGTTTTCTTCCCTGGGATTCCAAAGATAATCATTCTCTTTGATTTTACAGAATCAAAAGATCTAGATTAAAAAGCCACTGGCATCTTGGTTCCATCACCTACTACGTGAATTATACAAATTAACTGTGTCTCAGTTTTCTCATCTACAAATTGTAATAGTAATAACATCTACTTTAAATGTTTATGAAATTATGTAACACATTAAAACAATTTGTAGTAATGCTTTATCAAAGTAATTACACAATATTAGGGGTTTTTTAAAGACTTATTTAATTTTTTTTTTTTTTTAGTTTGACCAGAAAGAGAGAGGGGGAGGGGAGCAAGCCACCAGGTTCGGGATTTGAACCATGGTCGGCCATGTGGGAATGTCCAGTGCCTCAACCACTATGCCACCTGCTGGTCCCAATATTAGGTATTTTTTTAATAGCTACTATAGGAACCAGTCGATGGTGTAATAGTTACGCCACTGGACTCACACATAGCCAACCGTGGTTCAGGTCGCAGACCTGGAAGCTTGAAACACACTGGTGGCATGTGCATACGTGTTCAAAGTCCCAAGAGGAGACTGGAGGAGAAGGGATTGTAACATGGTCATCCCCACGGGGGAGTCATTTCTCGCTTTGTGTTCTGTCTCTTTCCTGAGCACACAGGCCCTGTAGCAAAAATCTCTAAAAAGATAATAATAATAATCATAGTTACTATAACTTCACTGCTTTGAAAACAGGTAAAAAATCTATAGTTTTTTTTATTTTTTTGCATATTCCTAAAAATTGCTGGGACATGTATTAAATGTAAACAAAACCCAATCTAGACATATAGTCAGTAAATGCCTCCAAAATGAATTTATAATACACCGTGACTTCCTCAATCACAGTCAATCTTCTTCCTTTCTGCACTGGCAAATGTACTCCAAAAAAGCATCTCTCATGCCTGCCGCTTGGCTAGCTTATCCCCCTGCAGTCCTAACAGAATCAGCTCAGTCCTGTTATCACTCACTGCCTGGCACATAGAAGCCCCCTCCCCAAGTCTAATGGCAGCCCACTTTCTTTTCCTTCAACTAATCTCTAAATTCAACATTTACTTCAATATTCTCTCAAGGAGACCCTGAAAATTACACTGCATTTTCACCTCAAATGTTTTAATGTTTCTATTAAAGGCAATTTTTGTTTACAATGTGAAAAATATAAAGAAATAATAGGGAAAGCATAAAGAAATAGTAGGAAAAATATAAAGAAAACAACTTTCACATACTTATAACAATCCAAATACGCCCCAACACGAACATCGAGGTGATAGATATAGCTATGCAGAGAGAAAGACCCTTCACACAACTGGGATCTGTTTATACATAATTTTGCATTCTGCTTTTTCATGCCGCCAGGTATACCCCTCATCTCAGCAAAATTCTTAAATACAAAAACAACACAAGCCCCCCCAGAATGCCCTTTTCAAACTTGCTACAGCATTACTAAGGAAGATAGATCTAGTTAAATTTTTAGTTCTTTCTTTGGTTCTCATCTGTGTTTTATCAAAAAAAAAAAAAAAAAAAAAAAATCCATATAATCACAAAGCCCAAAATAAAAAGTACAAGTTCAGACTCCCATCTCCTCTGAATTTGAAGTCTGCATACTTTGACAAGTACTAAAATTTGTAATAGGGTGAGCCAGCAGGTGGCACGGAGGTTAAGGTACATAGCCCATGGTAGCAGGCTGTGCGAGATTCAAGTCCCAGACCCAGCAGCTTGAAAAAAATCACACTGGGGATACCAGCAGATGGTGTAATGGTTACACTGCTGGACTCCCACAAGGCTCACTGTGGTTCAAATCCCAGACCCATTGACTTGAAACTCACGCCGGGCGCATGTGCGCGTGTGCCCAAAATTCCAAGAATTGAGGAGAAGGGATTACAGCATGGCCATCCCCCCCAGGGGGGTGATTCTAGCTTTCTGTTGAACGCCTGGGAGGATGGCCATGCTGCAGCTCCCAGGCAAACACATCCACCCTATAGCAAAAATCTCTTAAAAAAAAAAGGAAAGAAAAGAAAAATCACACTGGATGTTTACCCATGTGTGCTCAAAACTCCGAGAGAAGACTGGAGAAGGGACTGTGGCATGGCCACCCATTCTGGAAGGTAATTTCTTTCTTTCTCTCTCTTTCTCTCTGGTGAGTGCACATGCCCTATAGCAAAAACTAAAAAAATAAAATAAAATTTGTAATAGGGCGTAATTACACAGCTCCTTGCTCTGAGCACCTCAACTTGTCCTACAAGTACTTCCCAGTGATATTATTAGCCCCACTTTACAGATGAAGAAACAAGTACAGCAGTGATGTGATTTGCCTAAATATGCATTATCTGGTTACCAATCTAGAAACAGAATTGAGACTCTTAATACTGACTGCACACTTACAGATCTGTGTTAGGCTCATGAGGTGCCTTATTTAAAAAGAGCCAATGCTAGGGGGAATTCTGATAGTTCTGAAGTGATGCCAATGTTGGTTTTGGAAGACCCTGGTGATCTAAGGCCATCCTCCCAGGGCGTGCTAGAAAACATACCTAACAAGCACCTCTCTGTTCAAGGATTACCAAGTATGTTTTGTAAACACTGGCACTGACTGGCCAATTAATGCTGTCCAAAATTACAGGTGGGGAAACTAAGCCAGAAGGAAATTAAAACACACATGCTCAACAATCTGTGGTTAAGACAGAACTAGACTTCCTCTCCCACCTCACCCTACCCCAAGGGGAGCCAGCAGGCAAAGCTTCCATCTGGAATGACAAGGAGAGAAGGGACTTTGCTACCTTGAATGGAAAGGAAAAACGTGGGCCTGCCAGTGGCGTAGTGGTTAAAAGCCTGGATCCCACAAGGCTGAGTTTGTGGTTTGCATCCCAAACTTTGTAGCTTGACAAACACGTTGTGTGCCTGTGCGTACCTGCATGTGTGCCCACCCAGAGGAATAGAAAAGAAGGGCTGCAGCATGGCCATCCCCCCAGGGTTTCATTTCTCAACTTCTCTCTCTCTCTCTCTCTCTCTCTCTCTCTCTCTCTCTCTCTCTCTCTTTCTCTCTCTCTCCAATGAGCACATGCATCTTATAATAAAACTGGAGGAAAAAAAAAAGAGAGAGAAAAAGTGACTAGAAGGAGAAGATGGGGGTGGGGGGAGTGGAAGGAGACAAGAGATAGCATGACAGTCAAATCCAACTAGAGCCAGAGAAAAACTCATGACGTTATCTGTGTACCCGAGTCCCGTCGGATACTCCAGGTCACATATATCATGATGATGAAGACACTTCCAAAGTGGTATCGAGGAGCTTCGAGCCCTTGGTACAGGGATCCCAAGAAATCCTGGTTCAATTAGGTCTTCTACGGTCTCAACACATAAAATAGCTCTCTATGGAATCATTCCCCCAAACACAGGCTGCATTCCCTCCTGTCCTTATTCGAACACAAAGCCCAAATAGCTCTGGGAATATGGAGAAGAAAAAAAAAATTAAAAAACCACCTCAGAATAAGAAGGCAGCGAACACCACCTATCTAAAAGTTACTAATTTTATCAATGGGCCAACTCCATGGTGCAGCAGTAATGTGCTACTTAAAAGAAGTTTAATCCAAGGGAACCTGTAGTTGGCACAATGGCTGTCACTAGACTCTCATGGAGTCGACTGCGGTTCAAGTACCGGACCTGGTGGCTTAAACTCACGCTGGGTGCGTGTGCGTGTGTGCCCAAGATCCCGAGAGGAGAATGAAGGAGAAGGGATTGCAGAGTGGCCATCCCCCTGGAGGGTGATTTCTCACTTTGTTTCTCTGTCTCTGTCTTTCCTGTGAGCACACATGCCCTATATCAAAAACCTCTCAAAAAAAAAAAAAAAAAAAAAAAAAAAAGTTGAATCTCAGGGCCCAGCAGGTAGCATAATGGTTAAGGTGGCAGACCCCTACATGGCTGGCTATGGTTCCAGTTCTGGTCCTAGTGGTTTAAAAATCATGCTAGGTGCATGTGTGTGTGGACATGTGCCTGCAGTCCCAGGAAAAGTGGGGAGAAGATGGGATTGCAATGTGACCATTCCCCCCTGAAGGATGATTTCTCACTTTTGCTCTCAGTCTCTCTCGGGGGAGCAGTGCACGAGCTCTATGGTTAAACCCTTTTAAAAAATTTTTAAAAAGAGAGAGAGAGAGAGAGAAGCTGAATCTCCCATAGTGACCATGGTTTGAAGTCTCGGCCTGGTCAGCCTGAAACACACGGCCAGTGCTGAATGCCCAATATGGATGGGCTGGAAGACTGGAGGAAATAGATCACCGCATGACCAGACCCTGTAAAGGATGCTTATTTCTCTCTTGCTCTGTCACATGTGCACCCACATCCTCTATCATGAATAAATAAATATATATATATATATATATATATATATATATATATATATACATATATATTTAAAATAATTTTATTACTAGGGGCTGGCAGGAGGTATGGTGGGTGGTTAAGGGCACTAGATTCCCACATGGCCAACAGTGGTTCAAGTCCTAGACCAAGTGCCTTGCTTTTTCACTCCCCCTACCCCTCACTCTCTCATTCTGTCCTTCTCTGGTCAAATTAAAATAAATAAGTAAATATCATTAAATAAAATAATTATTTTAAAAATAACAACAATAATAATAATTTTAGCATTTAACACAGATGAGGCAGAAAGGTTGCAGAATCTGCTAAGCCAGTCTTCAGTTAGACACATAATTAAAGATTCACCACTTGAAAGCACAAAGACACCTTTACTGGGGCCAGCAGATGGCATAGTGATTACACTGCTGGACTCCCACATGGCTGACCACCGCTTGAGACCTAGACCCAGTGGCTTGAAAATCACTCCAGGCGTGCTTGCATGCATGCCCAAGATCATGGGAGGAGAATGGGAGAGAAGGGATTACAGTGTGGCCATCCACTCGGGGGTTGATTTCTCACTTTCCCTGTATCTCTCCCCATCCTTTACGTGTCTCCCCACCACCAGCAACACATAATCCTAAGACAAAAACCTTGGGGTGGGGTGGGGAGAAGAAGACACCTTTACCTGTAGCCCAGTGAGAATGGCTGGTAACAAAGCACATCATACTGAAATGGCTATTATTTATCTTGCACCTTGGTATTTCTGAATGAACGTGTGGTTTTCTTTCCCCAAAAGACAAACATAGGTTAACTATACATCAGAGAATGGGATGGACTGGGTAAATGCAGATTCAGTAGAAATTTACATCTATACATCCAGACTATCAGATGCTGGAAAAAGGAGTTTCCTTCTCTTCCTCTGCCCATGTCAAAAGTCTTATTTACCAGAACAAATTGAAGTTAGAAAAAATGTCGTAAGACAGAGACAAATACATACACATTTTTATCTTCAAAGACTACACAGCGTAGCTTCCATTTAGCTCACTCCTCTACATTCTCCTTGTGGATCGCCTCTGTATGGGCCTTGTTTAATGTGGCTGGGAGCTTGTCCATGCCCAGTGTGAAGCTCATTACCACCACCACCCCTACACTGGTGAGAATGAACAAAGGCCTCTATATGCCTGCACTATCTTATCTCTGTTCTATGTCGAAGCGTGATGCAGTCTGCAAAGGCCAGCACAGGCTCCTAGAAACCACACTCCCAGAAACACAGTGTCCCTGGTCAAGGACGCTATCAAGGTTGCTGTGTGCTTCTTTGGCCATTCCCCGTCCAGACAGCAGACTCAGTCTGGGGTCCCGCCTTTTGACAATGCTTTTGAGGAGCTTATTAAAGAGCTTTAGGGCTAGTTACCAGACTTACGGGGACTGGTTTATGTATCTGAAGGAGAATAAAGTAAGCTAATTCAATATAGCTCCCAATTCCAGAACCAAAAAAAGAGCCGGAGTAGGGGAAGGGGAAATTTTTGGAGCAATTATAGGCTTCATATAGAAATCTATACACTTTAGCAGTGTGAAATAGTGGATTCTCGACATCTCCAAATGACCAAGTAAAGCTTCCTGCATCAGGTGAGTTTTAAAATCTGTTCAAACTAAGACTTCATGATTCTTCGTACCTTCTATTACACAGTTCAGTAAACACGCAAGCCCTCGAGCCACAACCCAAGAACTAGGAAACAAATGGAAATGTCGACACTTTCAGAGCTCCTGCACAGACAACTTGCCACACATTAAATCTTAGACTTGCAAATACTTCTGAATGGGATTAGTTCTATTAATAATTTAATGACCACTTCCAAAGGTAGTAATAAATACAGTGGGGTTGCCATGGTGAATGTAAAACTCACACTAGCAACCAGCAATGACCTTTGAAGAAACTTTTCACCTAATTCACACAAATAAGTTAGAGAAATTTATTCTAACCAGATATTTTAAATGAGGAGGCTGAAAATGATAAGACTGCAAAGAGGAGATTAGAACTAGGGAGAAAGAAAAAGTATTTGAAAATAAATACTGTTAACATCGGCCATTTAGATTTGAACCTTCAAAAGCCCAGAAAGCTACACATGGCATTCATCACTTAGTGGGTAACTGATAGATAATAGACCTTTCCTTACATCAAAAATGGAAAAAGTTGGGATTCAACAATTTCTCACTACCAAATCTTGGACATCTGAATTTCATGACAATTCAAAGGGGGGAAATTACTGATGGTGGTTCTGATTAAATCATGAGACAGAATCACAGATGTAAACGTTTACTTGGTAGCAGCAAAACACGCCCCTCCTGCAGAATACAAATAGATTCCCCTATACAGCTCTCCCCTGCTGTTGATGGCATAACAGTACGGGTAAAAGTATCACACACACACACACACACACACACACACACACATACACACGACAGCAATTCAAGTTCTTTCTACCATGTGCACTTAAATGTCAAACAGTTCAAAAACTCTAAGATGTCAAACTAATCGAAAAATAAATCCAGATGAAAGAAAACAAAAACTAAAAATGAGTATATGAGCATTTTCTTAGTACTTTGCACTAACTAAATACTTTCACAGCCTCAGACTTCTATAAAAAGCATGCCATTTTACCACACCCAGAAGAAATAAAATCATTAATATCCTATTCGTGCGTCCCAATTTTACTATTTTCCTGTCTTCCTCCACCTCTGGTTGGAGCCAAAATGAGTATTTCCCTGCACTATCACAGGAAACGAAGCCAGGGAATTCCATCAAAATTGAAGGATGTCAAAATCCCCGGCATAGCCAAGCAGGATGTCAAATGTCACGCTCCATATTTGGCTAAGCCAAAATACTATTAATATATTCATAGCCAGACTGCATAACTATAAATCTAAAAGCTTTAGCCTGACAAAAGATGGATGGGACATTAAATTTTCTAAGCCTACACGGGTATGCCTTCCTGGTAACATTCAAGTTCGTTAATACAATAAATGGGGTCTCACAAGGCACTGTGCTCTGATCAGTGGGCCCATGATGTGATATGTCCTGCCTAGCAGGAGGGGGCTGCCAACTTGTTTCAAGCCAGGGTAACAAGTTAACAGCTTTGAGGCATCAGGAATACCTTTCCTGGAGAGGTAAGCTTCAGTGCAAAAAGTCCATCTCAGTTCTTGAAAGTTGAATAAAAGTCAATGCCATTTTTTTAAACATGAGTAACTAAAATAATCTCATAAGAAAAGCCACACAGAAATGAGCTTAATAAGGCACATGACTAAGGAGGAACAAGGGTAAGTGGAGTCTCCATTTCAAATCTCAGGGGTGTATTCAGAGTTAAGGATCACAAAGAATTGAGTCATGAAAAGAACCCCTCTGATGCATTCATTACTTCCGAGATGTTTTAAGTTTTTATTTCACCCTTCAGACTTGTTCCCTCATTCTCCCAGCACTCTTTAAAAGGAGTTATTCGAAACACAAATAGGGATGAGGACTATAAATGAGGCTTAACTGGAGGCCCCCAAGTTGTCAATCTTGATAAAACAGATGACTTCAATGGCTGAACGTGTTTGCCTTTTTCCTTTCTTGTTTCTTTTATACAAACACAGGCAGAAGTCATAGTTAGTCTAAGAACCATAACCCTCCACAGCTTATCTTTGAGTAAAATGTCTCCATACTTTCATCACAAAAGAAATTAAGTAAGGTACTCCTCTTAATGCATTCAGCATTTGATATAACCCAAGATCATTCATTACACATTGTTCAACAGGATCACAGAGCATAGTAATCATTATTTTTTTAACCTCTCCTAGAAATATAATTTGTTAGACATGCAAACAAATGGTAATTAATTCATAAATTGATTGACTTCAAACATACACCTTCCAAAACTGTGGGAAAAACATCAGCAAAAATATGGGCTACATCGTTATAATCTCTCTATTGTATTCCTTCTCTCTCACATCCTCTAAAGCAATCACACTACAGAATACAAAGGCACAAACTATAACATTCAAACTACTTATTTTTTTATAGTTATTTTATTTAACTTTATTATCATTATCATTATTTTTTAACTTGACCAGAGAGAGACAGAGAGGGACAGTGAGAAAGCAAGCCACTAGGTCTGGGACTCAAAACCATGGTCAGTCATGTGGAAGTCCAGCGCCTCTAACCCCAGCCACCTGCCAGCCCCTCAAACTACTTATTAAATGGCTTAAAAACTCAACTAAACTGAACAGATTATGGACACTTACTTTTTCTTTTTTTAAGAGAGATTTCTGCATGTTTGCTGGCCAGAGAGACAGAGACAGACAGAAAGTGAAAAATCACCCTCCAAAGAGGATAGCCACGTGGCAATCCCTTCTCCTCCATTCTCCTCTCAGGATTTTGGGTATGCATGCCCACACTCCTGGCATGAGTTTTAAGCTGCCCGGTCTGGGAATTGAACCGCAGTTGACGACGTGGGAGTCCACATAGTCCAAGTCCCCATTACCCATCTGCAGGTCCCAGAGATACTTGCTTTTGAGTTATGCACCAGAGGAAAAAAAGGATAGTCTCTGACAGGGAGGTGACAGACAAAAGGAGGGAGTGGCACCTCACATACAGGGGACAGGGTTGATTCCAGGGGACCAACCTAAACACCAAAGAGCAGGCAGAGTAATTTCAAAAGCTTCTCGTAACCATGCTATAAATTTTTATTGTAATAATCTGGATTCTACTTCTTTTTTATTTTTATTCTTAAATACGTTCTTACTATAACTCAGACGAATCAAGGGTGTCCAAAATGGCATTTCAAGAAACAAAGCACCTTGAAGGTCCCAGGATTACTGGACTAACACTGCAGGACTACTACAGAGCAGTGTGGTCACAACTGGGGCAGTATCAATTACAGAACCAAAAAAGAGGATGTAAACCACATCCGAACATGTGTAAGTATAGGAATTTTAAACTCCAATACGATAAATTTCCTTAGCATTAATTTTTTTTTAACTATAGCAAATACTTCAGGAGAAAACAAAGAAAGCAATAAAACCACTGTGATGACCTCCTCTAAAATATAAAGTCATCAAGCGCTAAGTGTTTAAAATCAGTGTTACAATCTGAAAGTCTTCATATCAGTACAAATACACGTAAATAAAAGTCCAAGAGCTAAATAATTCATCCTATTTTGTGAATTCAAGAGACTTCACACAGGTAACAAAAGAGAGTCAGAGTTATAGGAATCTTTCGCATTCAACGTATGCAAATGTCATAATGGGCCACTAAAGAGAAAATTAAATTCTAAAAGGTTAAGGGAAAGAGACTGATTCAGTCACACAGATTCTAGAACTCTCTCTGTTGGAAGCTTTCCGCATTCATCCATTCATCACATGTAAATTTCATGATGGCCTGCATACCTACACATCCAGAGAAAACCCATTTCCATTCAAATTCAGAGAGATGCAACCAGCTCGGTCCCAAATACACAAACAACCTCAGTTGATATTTGCAAGTTGCTCTATTCTCCCTCCCCTTGGCCCCCTTCAGAGCTAGAAACCTGCAGAGGGAGCTCTGCTGATGCAGACAGAGGAGGCAACTGTAACTCCTTCCTTAAGGTGGCAGGGCTTCTCGGGTACTCATCACAGTAGAAGGGCTGAAACCTGACACTGAATCCTCACAGGTGTGACAAACTGATGGTTCTGCAAATTACACCTCACAGCTATAGTCTCAAAGCTGCATCATTTCTGATACAAAATAATGGTGACTGAATGCACCTATCTTGATATAACTAATGGTAAACCTTCACTTAACATCATGAGAATAAGTGAAAAACTTTCTCTTGTCAGAAGAGAACAGTAAAATCCACATTTTTGACTGTCATCGCTACCTTAAGAATCTGCTAAAATAAGAGCTTCTACTAAACCATATGCAAACCATTTCCTTTGACCTTCTTCAGAGCAACCAAACTGTCTTAAATATTTAACATTTACTTGTAGAGACCTTTCCCAAATACTTATGTGGTCATTTTGTTTTCAAGCTCTGAAGATCACACAGTATTTACAAGCTGGGGAAACTGATTATTCAGTTATCTCTCCAAATTGGAAGGTGAAGTCTAAATGCGTTTCTTTGCAGATAACAGAATGCAGGGTGCCTTTTCCCACTTCCCCTCACCACCCGCAAAGTTAAAGACTCTCTTCACTCTGTACCCTAGGGATGTAGGGATGGGGGCCAGGGCTGGCAGGTGGATGGTGGTTAAGGTGCTCCACTCCCACAAGTCCAATCGTGGCTTGCGTCATGGCTTGAGTCCCAGATCTGGCAGCTTGCTTTCTCCTTCTCCCTCACCCTCCCTCTCTGTCTATCTCTGGTTGAATTGAATAATTAGTAATAAATAAAATAAATAATTCTCAGAAAAAAAGGAAAGAAAGAAAAGATGGGTCTTAGCCACCTGCATGAGGCTTACGGTGCAGGAGAAGGCACTTATTTTCTAGACTGACCAGGAAAACTGGTATGAAAGGAAAGGAGGTCAAGGAGAAACACGGAGGAGGCCAAGCTCAGTGGCTCACTAATTCTTCAGAACACCAGGCCACTGAAGAGTTTCCTTTATCTGCCCACACAGTTCAAATCCGTTTCCCTCTGCCTCCTTCCTCCCTTTTAGGCTTCTCTCTTACCTACAACCCAAATAACACTTCCCGGGTTAATTAATCAGGCTCTTTGACTTTTTTACTACAATTAAAAATGCAACCACTGGTGTCCCTTCCTTTCCTGAAGCCAGGGTCATTTAACTACTTTCAAAATTTTAATTAAGCAAACCCAAGATGGAGGACCCCTCACCAGCAGGGCCACAGTAATGCTGCACAACTTCAAGATGGGGGAACTATGGTTGTAAGCAGAAAAATATTTTTTTCTCAACTTGGATGCTTACCAAATCTCTAATGTAATAAGAGATTAGTAAAGCCATGACCCATTTTTCAGATTTGTAAGGAATGGCAACTGAGAAAAACCTGTTTATCCACAAAATGTCTTGAGGACAAATCACAGTTTTGTTTTATCAGATGAATTGGGCAGCATCTCCATAGATGTTAAAGTCACAGGGTATATCATTAAGATCAGTTCTGTAACTTAAACCACACAAAGAATGACGTTGTAATTAAGACAACTATCATGGCAGGGTAGAGATACACTAAGGCAGAAAAAGACTTCCGTTTTAAAAGATCTCAAAGCTGCATAGAGATGTTGGTACCAAGTCACACTTAATGAAGTGGCAGCCTGGGGATTTCTGCATGTGGCTGGCTACTGGTGTATAAGCGGAGAGCTGGCTGGAGATGACGTGTGCTGCAGTGTAGACCAGTGAGCCTAACACTTTAGAGGTGGTATTCTCCTCTGAGAAGGCAGAGAGGTGCTCCATCGTCCCTAGGAATTACAGAATTCACCTGATGTCAGGCAGAGACAGGCTACCTTGAAAAAATTATATGTCTTAGGGCCAGCGCATGCATGATAGTTAAGGGCACTGGACTGCCACCGGGCCAACTGCAGTTCAAGTCCCGCACCTGGCAGCTTGCTTTCTCACTTTTCCTCTCTCTCTCTCTCTCTCTCTCTCTCTCTCTCTCTTTCTCTCTCTCTCTCTGTCCCTCTCTGGTCAAATTAAAATAAATAAATAGTTAAATAATTCTTTAATTTAAGAAAAACGTGATCTGTATCCCCACAGACCAACTTCTGCCTCTGCTCCCTAAGGGACCTAAGACTCTACATGTCTTTCCTTCAAAACTAGAACCGAGGTAAGACACAGTTGGAAGATCAAGATGTTTTTACATACAATCTCTCTACTCACAGAATGAAAAGACCAAAGATGAGCTTAATTTTGAACTTCACTGGATCTACAAACATTAATAGTGTGAAAAAATTAGACTGACCAACTCCACATTGTTCCTAGCTGATTTGTAAGGAATGGCAACTGAGAAAAACTAGTTTACTCTGGTGTTTTTAGCAATCAAGCAAACATGACACCCTGGTGTGTTCTGAAAACTGTTTTCTCCATGTGGAAGCTCACTCACATTCACTAAAATCTCACAGTAGTGTGCTTTTTCAGTATATTTTGGTTTAAGGTGTCCCCATCCCCAGCAGAGTATCTTCTAAGATAATGTCAGCTACTATAGGTAAAACATACCAGTAAAATCATTTTCTACATTTCTTCAACACTTGCTACTCTTTAAATGGCTGATAAAGTAAGCCTTTATCTGTGCCTTCTGATACTCCACAATAGAGTTCTTGGTTTGTTTAGGTTTCTGCAAAGGATGTTGGCACTTGCTGGAGAGAGAGCTAGAGAGAGGAAAAGTGAGAAATCACCTCCTGGGGGATGGCCACACTGCAATCCCTTCTCCTCCAATCTCCTCTTGGATTTTGGGCATGCACAACACACACGTAGCATGATTTTCAAGCCACCAGGTACAAGACTTGAACTGTGGTTGGCCATTTGGGAATTCAATTCAGCACCTTAACTGCCACACCACCTTTTGGCCCCACAATATAGTTCTTACCACATAAACCTATTAGTTCATCATGAGCTACTCAGACTCACTACAAGTATTTACTCCAAGTATTCTGAATACATTCAGTTATGTCTGTTTGGTATCAATTTTGGGTTTGGTCTATCCAAATTTAACCTCCTCTAAATCCACTGAACCCTTTCAAAATCTCCATTCCTGACTTGGGTTAGTGAATAATGATATATTACAACAAGAAAGCTATCGAGAATATCTAATATTTAGCTAATGCAATATTAGAACTGACATTCAAGTCTGAAGCATCTTCTTAAATGAACTTTCGCTTACAACTGCCTTAGGTAAATTCTAAGGTTACTAAACTTCAATTCAGAATTTCTAATTTTTTCCAAAAAATTGTTTATTTGTAATATTTCTGTGTTTAAATTATTCTGCTATCAAGACAGTGAGTATGAAAATTAATTTTGAGGAACAGATCAGGCAAAAAGCTAAATATTTTATAAATGCCAACTATTCACATCAAGTCAATTCATCTGCTCCACATACTACCAAATTCTGGATATAACTTTTAAAAGCAAACTCAGTATATTGGCTTTAAATTACATTCTTTGGATCCCCATATTTATGCAAGTGTGTTCTGAAAGGCTGTGTTTTAAAATTTTTTAATTAGTCCTATTTTCATAATTTCTTATAACATAACAAAGACAGATACAATTTTATTTTTAAAATTTAGCCTGTAACACATTATTTTTTTCCACAGTATTATTTTCATAATATATGTAAAGTCCAAATTTAATTTGAAAAGAAACTTCCTACCTATACTTTCTTTTTTCTTTTAAAAAAAAATTAGTTATTTTATTTATTATTTTTCAATTTGACCAGAGAGAGAGAGATGGAAAGTGAGAAAGCAAACCGCCAGGCCCAGGACTCAAATGTGGGAGTCCAGCACCCTAACCACCACATTACCCGCTGGCTCCTATACTTTTCCAAACGTCATATGTACTTCATACAACCACTGGAAAAATAAGGTGTGTCCCTATTTTTAATAACTTTATGAATAACAATCCATCATCTCAAAATTTAATTTTAAAAATTAAGACAAACAGAACAATAGCAAAATGAATGTGCATATAAAAAATATACGATAAATCAAGCACAAGAAAATGGTAGTAGTAGAAATTTGATAGTAGTATATAAGAGTTCAGTACTGAATTTCTTTCAACTTTGCTGAATGTTTGAAAATTTTCATAGTGAAATCTTGATGAGGGCCAACCAGAAGCATAGTGGTTAAGGCAACTGGATCCCACACCGTCAACTGTGCAGCTTGAGTTTCAGACCCAGTGGCTTGAGAAACACGCTGGGTGGGTGTGCATGCATGGCCAAAATCCCAAGAAGAAAATGGAGGACTAGGGATTGCAGCATAGCCATCCCCCATGGCAGGTGCCTTCTCACTTTTGAGCGCTCACGCGCACCCTCTCTAGCAAACACACACACCTTTCCTAGCAAATTAAAAAAAGGAAAAAAGAAATTAAAGAAACATCTTCATGAAATAACCCACAATTTCCAAGGTTAAACTCAATGGCTAAACAGAACTTCATTTTTCTCTAAGGCTTACTTAACCCTTCTGACTATTAATTATAGTTATTTACATATCATATCTAGTCTCCCTACTGAGTCTACATTTGAGTTTATCATTCAAAAACACTTTGTACATCTTGTACACAGTAAACATTCAACAAACTGGAAAAAATACTTTGCTCATCTACTGAAAATAATTGCGGTTCTTTCATTATATGACTACTTATATGCTCACATGATACAAACTGCAAGAACCCTGAACACACAGGAAGCTGAAAAAATAAAAAGAATATGTTTCAGAGACAAATTTATTTTTCTAACCATATATTTACATATAACTGAGAAGCTAAAGTATAAAGACATTAAAGTTAAATTAAAATACACAGCAGCATGAATTAAGAGATTGCCAGGGCATTTGCTCATAGAAGGCAAAAATCCTCTGGGCAGCAGCCAAGGATTGAAAGTTGGTGAACTGACTTGAGCCTTGCAGACTAAGCAAGATTAGCAGAAGAGGCACAGCTGACACAAGTTCTGCAGACAGGAAGGTCCAGGGCTGAAATAGTAAGAGCTAGTCTAGGGAATGGTTAGGGTCTGGGAACTTAAATCCTCAAGAGACCCTGAGAAAGAAAGAGTGAACAGGCTTAAGGACATGAAGCACCATGAGAAGAGTGCTAAAGAGGAAGTCCAGGTTTGCAAAGCAGGGAAAGGCCTAACTAGACCACTGAGCACCTGGGAAGGGAGCTACAAGATGAGGGCCTCATCAGAGATATGGGGAAATACTGTACAGTATGTTCGATTTTAGACATGATGAATTTGAGGTGAAAGTGGGGCATTTGTGGCCACTAGGTAACCAGAAACACAGGGCAACAAAGGAGTGAGTAATGTAGGAAAAGCGATGAGAGGAAAAAAGTCCACAACTTATCCTGAGGTACACATATGATTGAGGAAAGAAGAAAAATGAGTGAACCAACCAGAGAAGCCAGAATGAGGGACGGACTAGGAGCACACAATGTAACCTGGTCCAAGATAAAAAAGGATTTCACAAAAGAAAGATGAAGAAAGGTCAGATTTAGACACACACACACACACACACACACGCACACACACACCCCTGAGCCTACTGACCTTAAAATGTAGCTTCAGTAATCATCAAAATAAAACCCAGAATCCAGGAGCTACAAAGGTAATCACACTCACAGCTCTTGCTTTTTGTTGTTGTTGTTGTAAAATACATCTACTTTACTTTCATTTTGGTTTTTTTTCAAGTTTGTTCATTGTTATTATTAATAAACATTTCATGTATTTATAAAAAAAAGCAGATAAGTCTTCCATATAGTGTTTTATGAACATTAACAAAGTCACTTGCCTTTTCCCCCTGTAATAAACATGGTCTGCAATCAAGAAGACATGTTTAATACATTAAGGCAGAAGTTTACATAATGATATGCTGAAAGGAGGGTGCAAGTTTAACTTTTTCCCTAATAGTACTAGGCTTAATATCAAAACTAATTTGATTTTCCCTTTCGTATATTTTAAGCTTTTATCACGGCTATATGAGGATGGAAGAAAGAAAAAAGGTGGCCCAAATCCTTCTAAGTGGCAAGAATGTCACCCTAAGACTCAATACTTGCCATGCTTAACCCACAAACTGATAAACCAGAGGGGACCTGTGAGTAAGTAAGCTGGGGGGGGGGGGGGGGGCAGGTGAAGGTTTTGCCATAGGGCACACATGTGCTCATCTGCAAGCAACAGTGGGGGAAAGTGAGAAATCACCACCCAGGCTGGATGGCCACACAGCAATTCCTTCTTCTCCGTTCCCCACTCAGGATTTTGGGCACACATACAGATATACACACACACACACACACACATACACCCAACCCAACATGATTTTCAAGCCACAGGAACAGGGCTCAAACCAGGTCAATTACATAGGAATCCAGCACCTTAACCACCATGCCACCTGGTGGCCCCACATTTAAAAGAAAAAAAAAGTTGAACCACATCACCACTGTACAAAAAATGTATTTTCATGCTTCATATGTTCCTTAGAAAACCATAAATAACCAGTAGTAACCAGCAATTCTTGACAAAGAATTTCTATGACACTATTTTTTGGTAGTCCTTATCAGCAATTAGCAAAGAATTCTTCCACACGTAAGTATATTTGTGTACTATGCGGCCACTGGAATACAAGCCTTAACCCATTAGATATCAAAGTAAACATTTTCTGAAGGTTACCTAGTCCTCTTTTTCACAAATGACCACCACCAACTTCAGAAGTTTGTCTGTTCTCAAGAAAAGGTGATGTTCTGATCCAAAGGAGTCCTGGGGTTTTGGGCAAGTTTCTTTGGGCAAGTTTTTGCAGTAAAGGCCAAGGAAAATTTTGAATTGTGGGGGATATGGGAGGCAAACCCATTCAATCTTCCATACAAGTGAAAAAACTCAGCATCCTCCCATCACTGTGAGGTTCAGACTGCCCTTTCCAAGAGATTCCAGGAAGCTCCAAAGCTATAGCATACATAGACAAAAAACGTCTTGGTAAATTCCCAAGATGCCAGGGCACTTGGTAATTTCCAAAGGCAGAGTGTTCCAGAAAAATAGTTCAGGTTCTCTCAAACAAATTCCAGGCAAATACAAACATCTGCTCTCTTAGAAAGCTGAATACAAAATTGCAGTTTAGGAGCTTGGATGAAAAGGTTCAGAAGCACGAGGGCAGGCAAAACCTTTCCAATGTAGCAGGGAACTTAACTATGCTTTCCCTGGCTCCCATCTCATACTGAGATTCACTGTACACAGCAAGAAACCCAGTGAAATGTGTGTCCTCTACTGACGTTGACACCCTTTCAGCACTTCTCAAGTCTCAAAGAACTTTAACTTTTTTAAAGTCCACATGAGAATTAAAATGCCTTCTTTTCATTACTCATATATCGACACTTAAGATGATGATAAAATAAAGCTGGTACCATTCAAAAACAGAAGCCACCCTTCCTGCCATTCCCCAACCAAAGATTTGCCAAAATAAAAGTAAAGGTAAAAAATAAAAATGAAGTTCTTATGTACCTCAAAGTATTCAGACTTGGCATCTATTTAGGAATTTCTCATCAACATATTTCAGCTGTAAGACATGTCCACAGCAAGATTCATGTAACTTTCCACCTTTAACAAATAAGGTTTAGCTAAATAATAATCTCTTCTCTCATTTTTAATTCTTTTTCTTCATTATCCCTTCCCCAAATACACATATAAAATTTTTGCCCAACTATAAAAATGATTTGAAAGTTATTGCTTTTAAAGTAATTTCAGTGACAAGCGAGAAAGCTGCCTTGGGTAATCTAAATCAGTCTCATTGGAGTCATTACATCGAACATGACTTTGCTGCAAGAAAGAAGCCATTTCGGAATGTGATCTCTGTGGCTATTTGAAATTACTCACCTGCAGATTAAAATCCCAAATTACAGAACACTTATAAATTTTCAACTCTAAGAAAATGCATTGTCAGTTCATAGACTAAACTAAACAAACCATCCCAAATTAAGTATCTGCTCTATCTCATAAGGAAACGATCTAAACATTTCTTTGGCAGGTGTTAAATTTACAGTCAAAACATTCTTTTAACCTAAATTAAGTGTTCCAAATAATATTAACTGAAAGCTGCCATTTAAAAAAATAAAAATAAAAATCAGAGCCCACAATACCACTTCCCAAGCTTCAGAAGCTTTCTATGAGAGAAAACAAGCCAGGGAAATTAAGTTTCACTATTTATAAATATTGTACTAGGTTTAAAGATCCTGGGTTTTCCAAAAGTGTTAGGTTCCACTTTATGTGACCTTATCACAGTGCTAGCCGATTAAACAAGTATAAGACAGATTTAACATACCATCTCCACAAACACAAAACGCATATTCCTCCAATATAACCAATGCTAAATTATCTACAGAAGTACATTTTCAAAGTTTTTGAACTCTTAAACAGCAGTCCAACTACCCCATCCTATGCAAATGACTTTCAGATTCTCAGGCAGGCCCCAGGAAATAGAGCACCAGAAACTATATTTAATTAAAGATTTAGTCTAATTCCTAGTAGTAAATCACAGGAAATATTTTGTTCCAAAGCAGCCTTTCCTCAGTCCTAAAACAGTTAAGTTTTGGCTGATTTGCACTTCAGAGCTAGATTTTTATGTTAAATGTTATACTAAAATTTATCTCTTATGAATCTTTAAAACAGGAGTCTTTCAGATCTGAGAGTGAAACTTGGTTCTACAAGTAACCCATTTTTATGAAAACTCTAACCAGAAGACTAGTTATGAGTTACAAAGTTCAGTCTGTTTCTTTTCTTCTTAAAATACCCTTTTACTCAAACTGAAAATGCACTTGCTGTAATATAACTTGGACTAACCGACTCTCATTACACCTGAAACATTTACTCATTTGAGAAAGGCAGCCTGTTCCCCTCCCCAAAGTCCCACTAGGTTCCCACTGGGAGCTGCCACTGGGCCTCCAATTTCATCCACACAGCCCTTACTTAACACTTAACAAGTCTCCCCAGCTATGGTAAGTAATTTTTTAAAAAAATAAAAATAAAACTACACTTGCATTTTTTTTTAAAAAAAAAAAAAAAGAACAAGAAAGAACTCAATAAAATGGTTGGAGGGAGGTAGTTTGAACTTAGGATTTACTTTTTAAAAAAAAAAAAAAACTGTTTAAGTCTTTAAAAGGAAGAATACCTTGACAATGCCATCTGAGAAACACAACTAAAACACTAAAAATATCCTAACATTGCCTTTCTCTATCTTTAAAGAAAAGCACTTCAGCATGTTGAAATAGGTTGTATCCATTTCCAAGGACTAAAAGAATGATGTAAGTACACACTGTACTTTGAATACAAAAAAAAAAAAAAAAAGTTAAAGACAAATGCTTTCTAATAGCTTAAGTTATAAGACTGATGGATGAGTGAGTCAATCAAGTATTTAAATTCAAATGTTAGGTAAAGTTGGATTTGGCAAACAATCCCAATTTTGTGCTTAAAATATATGCAGGGCTAAAAGGCGGCACTTTACCTTTTTAAACATTTAGTGAAACTACATGTAATGTCTAGTAATGAGTTTAGAAATGACACTTTTACTCTAAAATATCTTTCAAAAAATAAAATAAACCCTGGCTCCTGCAGAAAATTCACTATGATGTGAATAACCAGACCTTATTGACACACAATAACCACAGGAATGGTGGTGCATGTAAAAAACCACATCGGTGTAACAATTGAGCGGCAAAGACCTATCTTTAGTATGGTGTAGCAAGAAGTGAGAAAGGTGTCTGGTCCAACGGGGGAGCCTTCACATCGATCCCTCCACCTGTGACAGTGAGAAACCGTAGGACTGGGGACGACGCGACCCGCGCAAGTGGACCCCTGGTTAGCTGTCCTCCTGAGGGACCCTGGGTCTTCACCTCGGGATGTGCCTACCCCCTCCCACCTCCAGTCTTTCCTTGTCTCTCTCTGAAAAGAAAAAAAAAAAAAAAAAAAAAAAAAAAAAAAAAAAAAAAAAAAAAGCTCAGGTGCATCATCCACAATCCTCTGTCGAGGCAAAAGATCTATCCGTTCCCCTGAAAAAACACTTCCACTCCGAATCCCCCTAAAACGCTGTCCACAATGCCCCCAGCTTGCTTCTCCCTGTCCCTTCGTGCTCAGTAATACTGAGGTAGCAAGGCAAGAGAAGACACGCACAGCCTGGCCACCCTGTTCATGCAGGGCAGCCTCTGAGTTTCCAATGAAAGCCTTGTCCTACCGGCAAGAACAAGTTTGGGGGCGCTCCCCGGCGTGAAGTGCTGGCCCCGCCGCGCGCGGCCCGGGCGCGCTGGCCCTTTAAAGGCGCGGGCTTCCTGAGCCCGCGGCCCCTCCCTCGCCGCCGCCAGCTCCCGCCCCCGCCGAGGGTCACACTTGAACTTTAGCTCGCCTCGCGCGGCCAGGCGCCGGCGCTCCGCAGGCGGCGGCCACCCCATTGCACGTGTCGGAGGCGCTACCTCGGGATTTGCGCGCCGGGTCCCCAACACTCAAGGCCACTGTGGGTAAAACCAAACCAAAACAAAATGTGCATGGGCCTCCAGAAACTGCGGGGCAGACTGCACACCAGCCCCGCCTGGCTAGCGTTGGGTCCGTTCCCTCCACCTGTGGCCCTGGGCAGCAGAGCTCCAGCGCCCCTCACCGCGCCCTCCTCCGCCCCGCGCGGCGGAAACGGCTACGCCGCGGGCCGGAGGCAGGGGAACGCGAGCGGAGAGGGGCCACCCTCCCACGGAGGTCCAAGAGGAAAAGAACTGCCGCAGGAGTCTGCACGGGGGCCACTCCAAGTGAACCCCTTTTACTGGCAAACTTCCTGCCAGTTCTGACGTCCACTTCTTGGAGTACCCTTCTTCACTCCTTAGTTCCCAAACCTTCTTCACTCAGTTTCCACTCGAACTCTCACTTGCGCGCGCACACACCTACTCCTGTCCGCGACTCGTCCCTTGCAAGCCCACCAAGTCTGCCACTTCGCGCCCGCTCTTCTCCGCAGGCGCTCCCCTCGTGCCCAGCACTTTCAGGCCAAGCAAGCCCGGAGAGCCGACCCTCATACTAGCCCCACCGCGTCCCCAAGGTCTGGCGCGCGCCCAGGACACTCACCTTCCAGCCCGCTGAGCTGTTGCTGTCACCCTTATCCTTGAAGTAGGGCACACTCTTGACCATCCACTCGTAGATCTGCGACAGCGTGAGCCGCTTCTCTGCCGAGCTTTCGATGGCCTTGGTGATGAGGTCGGCATAGGACAGATTGCCCCACGCGTTACGGCGCGACGAGCTGCTCTTGCGCGGCTGCCCTGCCAGTGGCCCTGCGGCTGGGGGCACGGGTGGGTGCTGCGGCAGCGGCCCGGGAGGCGGGGGCTGCGGGGCCGCGGGGTGCAGACAGCCAGCCTCTGGGCCCTGGAAGTCCCCGCACAACCCACCGCTGGCGGCAGCGGCGGCGGCCGCCACCGCTGCAGCCGCCGCTGCGGCCGCCGCCACCGAGCCCGGCGCCTGCGGGAAGTCCTCGCTCTCCTCCAGCAGGCTCAGGTTGCTCATGAAGTCGGCGCTGACAGCAGCGGCCGAGGCCGAGGGCAGGCCCGTCGCGACGTCGGGGTTCGCAGCCGCGTTGCCCGACGGCGCCGGGCTGGAGGTGGCCGAGTTGGACTGGCTAAACTCCGGCCTGGGCAGTGGCCAGGTGCACGAGCGCGGCCGGGGCAGCGGCTCGAAGTCCGGGTCGATCTCCACCACCTGGGGCGCTTCGGCCATGGTGACCCCTGCCCCTCCCCCAGCCGCCAGAGAGCCAAGAACTGGGAGAGCGCAGCACTGGGGCGGAGGAGGAGGGGGCGCGAAGAGCTGGTCCGAGATTCGGGGAGACGAGGTCGGCGCCGCGGAAGGACGGAAACCCAGAGGAAAGCGCAGCGGAGTGGAAGCGCCAGCCCAGAACTTAACTTCGCCGGTCCATCGACATCCAAGCTCCTTTGGGTCCGCTGCACGGACGGAACGGCGGGCAGGAGCCGGCGGGCCTGGGCAGCGCCGTCGCTGCGCTCCTGCTGACAGGGCCGCGGGTGGAAGGAAGGTCGGACGGAAGGACAGCGCGGGCCGCTCACTCTCCCCGGCGGCGCGACCCGGGCGCTGCTGCCTGTTGAATGTGGCGGCGGCAGCGGCTGCAGCAACTACGCGGCCGCCCGACTTACGGGATCTGCCGCCGCCCCCCGCCCGCGGCGGCGCGCGCGCCGGCCCGCCCCTGACTGACAGCCGGCGCGGCCAATGGGCACGCGGCGCCGCCGCCCGGGCAGCCAGTGGGTACCGGCCTAGGCGGGGGCTGGTTTTCCACGGGGAGGTGGCCGTGGGTTGGCGGGGGTTAGAGGGGTGTTTTTCTCTTTCACGCTCTTTTTTTTTCTTGGATCTGTTATTATTTTCTGGTAATTTTCGAGTGTTTCTGTGAGTCTCTCGCCCTCACAGTGTTTTGATTACTAGGAGGGGAACCAGCGTGAAGGCGGCGGCGACACTTTGTTTACTACGAGGAGCAAAGCCAAGTACTCGGGAAGCCCGAGTGGAGCGGGTCCCCGGCTTCGCCCTGACCTCCTCCCGCAATCCGAACCCCGACAGGATCGGGTGGACAAGGGCCGGGGGTGCTCCGCCCTCCGGGGGCGCGAGGTGGGCGGGCCGAAGCGGCCTCGCGGAATTCCACTTAGTCGCCCCCTCTCGGCTCCACCCACGATGTCCTTGCACAGCGACGTGGGGAAGTCGGTGGGTTTTGGTTTTGTTTGATGTTTTCTTTCGCCCGGTCCTGTCAAGTCGTCCGGCCCGGGCTCGGGCAGCCCACACCCGCGGCGCCGCACCCCTGCGGTCAAGTCCGTGCAGAGGGCGCCCTCCCTGCGGCCCCCGCGCGGAGCCCACCTGTCCGCACCCGCGAGCAGCACCTCTGCGGTTCAGTCTAGCCGGATGCCAAGCGCGGCCAGATTCACTCCATTCTCAACCTGAAAGGTTAGAAATCAGGAAAAGGGGCTCACGCGGAGAAAAGATACTCTAATGTCACACGCACCCACACATCCAAAGGCACCCTCACCAAAGGTTGCCCTTTATGGGAACTTCTTTCCCTTGGGCGGGAATCTCAGATTCTACCAAGTCCAGGGGCTGCGGCGAAGGCATCAGAGAAGAGCGTTTAGCTAGAACTTACCCTTGAATTTAACTCTGATTGTTATTTCCTTTTTATTTAGAATGGAAATATTGAGGTGTTGAGCAGCGAAAGCGCAAGAGGGAATAGAGCCAAAGCCTTGGGGTGCAGCCCTGCCCCGCCCCCAGGTCCTTTAGGCTGAGAGCCGCAATTGTCAGTCTACTCCCACCCCACCCCCACCTTTCCCCAACTGGGCTCTTAGTCCGGGACGTCCTGTCGAGGATCAATGGGGCCAAAGGTAGGAAACAATGCCCTTGTGTCTCAGAGGGTCCAAGAAACAGTTTTCAAGTTTTGCTTTGTTTTGCTTTTTTTTTTTTTTTTTTTTTAGAAAGAATATGGAAGGCATTTCCGTTTAGAGGGATAGGATCACTTAAATGGAGATGGGCACTAAGGTTTTAAATATCTTGTCGAAAAGAACAGCCCCGGTTCTAAAAAAGGTCCCTTTCTTAAAAGTAATTCCTCTTTGAAATAGTAGCATCCAAAGAAAAGTAGGCCTCTTTTTACGTAAAATAGAAAGACTTAGAGAAAAAGATTTACTTCTTCCATTACACCCTGTCATCTCCCTAATCCAAGCCCCTATTTCTTCATAATCCATTTACCACAACAGCTTTCACTGATATTGGGGGTGAGGTGGGGTTCTGAGGAGAGTAGTGACCCAGATGGATTGGGGATGGGGTGAGTTCCCACTCCCCTCCTTTAGGGATCTCTTCACACGTTCACTATCAGATTTGGACTGTTCAGGCCTCCCCTGCCGGCCACTAGGGGACCTCAGTAACCCAGATGAGGAGCTCAAAGACTAGCCCCAAATACAACTGTTGCTACTCACAACCTTTCCAATTACACTTTGCAAAAGCAGTCCCCCATTCAGAAAGCCACACCCAATGAATGGGCGGTGCCTTACTGGATCATTCTTGGCAGAGGAAGTCCGCTGCAAATTTGGCCTTGCCTTCATTTCTATTCCGCTTTTTCAGAGCCTCAGCTGGGGGAGAGTATTTGGTTAAGGGAGTTTTCCTACAGGTTCCCCAGATCCTTGAAATCTTTGAGGCTATCCTGCCAAGTTACTTCTTTAAATATATTTTGCTCTTGTTTGGTCTTTACAAAAATTTTGACTTAAAACAGAAACAGAGAACCTACAGCACCAATGTCCCTGACACATAGTCAAAAAAAACGTGTAATACATATTAAAAGTTTTAAATACATTATTTATTATCATTTTCTTTTAATTTCACCAGAGATAGAGAGAGGGAAACTAAGAAAGCAAGCTGCCAGGTCCAGGACTCCAACAGTTAACTATGTGGGAGGCCAGCGCCTCAACTGCCACACCACATACCTAGCCCAATATATTAAAAAGTTTCTATAGCTGCTTGCTGTACCGTTGTATCTAAATATCAGTTTACTGAACTATAGGGTGTCGAACATTTGGCTTATCACAAGCTATTCTGTAAGGAATAACCTTGTGTAATTGTCATTGCACATCCATGTAAGTATATCCATCTGGGGAATTTCCAGAAATGTGAGTCACCGAGTCAGCAGGTATGTGCATTCGTAAGTTTGAAAGACATAGCCAAGTTGCCCTCCATAAGGGCTGTATCAAACTAAACTTTTTTTTTCAAGTACACCCAGAGAATGTTGAAACTAAACCTGGAGATCAGCTTGGTGACTCCCTTTAATTTATAGATTAAAAAAAAAACCTAAAGGCCCAACGCCATGTTATAAGAGTAGTGATGGGGGCCAGCAGGTAGCATGGTGATTAAGGTGCTGGAATTCCCACATGGCCGGCCATGGTTTGAGTCCTGGACCTGGTGGCTTGCTTTCTCACTCTTCCTCTCTTTCTCTCTCCCCGTCTTTCTCTGGCAAAACTCATGTGAAAAATGCTGCTATTAAAAAATAAATTAATTAATTAATTAATTAATTAAAAAAAGGGAACCAGCAGTTAGCGTAATGGCTATGTCGCTGGACTCCCACGTAGTCGACCGCGGTTCGCGTCTCGGACCCGGTGGCTTACAACTCACGCCGGGCGCGTGTGCGTGCGTGCCCAAGATCCCGAGAGGAGAACGGAGGAGAAGGGATTGCGGCGTGACCATCCCCCCTGGGGGGTGATTTCTCGCTTTCTGTCTCTATGTCTCTCTCTGTCTGTCTGGCGAGCGCACGCGCCCTATAGCGAAAAAACCTCTCCCAAAAAAAAAAAAAAAAATGCTGCTATTAACAATAATAACCATAAATAAATGATTCTTTTTTAAAAAAAAGAGTGGTGATGGAAGCCAGGGGTAGAATTCTAATTTCTTACTCTCTCATCAATAACCTCAATACACAGATGGAAAAATTATAAATACCCTGTAATCCCAATGTAGCAATAACCACTGTAACTTTGTGGTATGTTTGCTTCCAGTCAATCCACAGATTTTAGTAATTTTAGTTAGATGAACACTGATTGAAATGAAGGTTTCACTTTGAAAGATTAGGAATGGGGGCCAGCATGTGGCATGGTGGTTAAGGTGCTGGACTCTCATGTGGCTACCCACAGTTCAAGTCCCAGAGCCAGCAGCTTGAAAATCACTCAGGTGCATGTGTGTGTGTGTGTGTGTGTGTGTGTGTGCCCAAAATTCCAGGAGGAGAATGGAAAAGAAGGGATTGCTGCATGGCCATCTCCCCTGGAAGGTGATTTTTCACTTTCCCTCTTACTGTCTCTCTCTGGCAAGTACACACACCCTCTGACAAAAATCAAAATAAATAAATAAAAATAATAAAAGATTAGGAATGCAAACACAAAAAGATGATAATGATAATAAGAAAATGAAAGAAAAAAGATGAAAGAATTGGTTTTGTTTTTTTTTTAGTAAAAAATGTAAACATTTTCTCACTCTGGAAGATATTTAAGTGGACACTGGTTCTGCTTAAGAGAAAAAAGTTTCTTTTCTCCTTCTATGTTTGTTTTTGTGGTTGCTGTTTCCTTTGAGCACTTTCTCTAATGATTATCAGTTATTAGTTCCTGCATATGGCCAGAGTAGAAAGAAAATAGGATAGAAAAATATTTCTTGTCAGTTTAGGACATTTAAAATAAAAAAGGGGGGCTGGCAGGTGGCATGGTGGTTAAGGGCACTGGGCTCCCACATGGCTGACCACAGTTCAAGTTCTGAACCTTTGGACTTGCTTTCTCACTTTCCCTCTCTTCCTCCCACTCTGTCCCTCCCTGGTCAATTTAAAACAAATAAATAAATAAAGTTAAATAAAATAATTCTTAAAAAATAACAAAACACATTAAAAGGAAATGTATTCTCATAGAACCCATCTCACAGACCAACATGATGCTCTTTTCTGCAGCTGGTCCTCAGGGTAACTATTGCATGATCCTTAACAGGAAGACTGAGAGCTGGTTCCCTATGGTCAATTCCCAGGAAGAAACCGGCATTCTTACCCCTCACCAATACATGGATCTCTGACTTAAATTCTTATTTCTCAAAATAAGTAATTTCAGTCCAATGTAATGAGTAAGTGAAAAACTTGGATGCCTGTTTTCTGTTCTGGCACTTCCCTACATGCTTCACATTCTCTTTCCCCAGTAACTGTCCATTTCCAGTATTTTGTCTGGATTATTAAGAGGTACAGCTGTCAACCTACACTAGCCTTTCTTCAGTTTGCCATAGAAAGTTTTTAGGTTTTGTTTTTTGTTTTGTCGAGGGAAAGTGAAAAATCACCCCCCAAGGGGGATGGCCATGCAGTAATCTCTTCTCTTCCATTCTCTCTGGATTTTGAGCATGCATGCACACATGCCCGGAGTGATTTTCAAGCCTCCAGGTCACCTGCTGGCCTCATCTGTAGAAAGTATTAATCTGAGACCAGCCTATCCATGGTGGTTAAGGTGGCTGGATTCCACATGGTTGATTGCATGGTTCAAGCGCCGGACTCAGAAGTTTGAAAAACACACTGGCACATATATGTACATACCCAATATTCAGAAAGGAAGAAGACATGGAGGAGCAGGGATTGAGATGTGACCATCCCTCACAGAGGGGTGCTTTCTCACTTTCATTCTGTGTATCTCTCTCTGGCGAGTGTGTACGCCCTCTAGTAAATTTTTTTAAAATAATAAAGAAAGAAAGAATCTGAAAAACCATGGTCTTTAAACTGATATTCTGAAAGCTAGCATATCAACTGGTAGTTGTAGTAATATCAGAAGTAATCACTTTCTTATGGGAAAACTTCCTTTAGATTTTATCATTCATTCAACAAATATTTATAGAGTGCCTGCTACACACATACCAAGTACTGTGTATCCTAGAGTTTATCGTTTTGATGGTAAAGCCCTTTTTGTTTTGTTTTCCTTCATATAATATTTAATGTCAGTTAAGAATATGTTGCTTTTGCATAATCCGCAATGTTGGTTGACAATATTTATTTGGAGAAATTACATAAGGAATATTTGATAGATAAAAGGAATGCCAAGGCAGAAGAAAATTGAAATATTATCATAGTCACCATTTTGAAGAAAAATCATATAATGAAGTAGAAAAACTAAATAAACAAACTATCACAGGCATTGGGAGTATGGGCTGTGGCCAGTAGGCTTTAGGGCTGAGATGAACTTACTCCAAATGGGAAAAAAAAAAAAAAAAAATGGAGGCTGCATCTGATTATTTATCCATCATAGATACAGACTAGGCCCGCTAACCTGTAACAGAAGAGAATCGTTGGGCAGGTCATGAACCAGAGATTCATTTTTCAATTCCTCTGTGAAGAGCTGATGTTTGTCAATTTAAACTCAGTTCCCTCATTTAAAGTGAGTACTGGGACCGACAGGTGGCATCGTGGTTGAGGCGCTGGACTACCACATGGCTGACTGTTCAAGTCACAGACCCGGCTACTTGCTTTCCCACTTTCTCTCTCTCACTCTCTCTCTCTCTCTGTCTCTCTCTCTATGTCTCTCTCGGGTCAAATTTTAAAAAATAATGATAATGATAATGAAGAAAATTAAATAAATAATTATTTTTTTAAAATAATAAAGTGAAACTACTTGTGGGTCTCTCTATGAATGCTAAAACATACCAGTGTATAATCTAAATGAGCACCACCAAAGAAAGGTTCAATAAATAATGAAATACTTGCAAGGTAGAATTTTATGCAGCCATTTAAAATAAAGTTGTTTAGGGGCCAGCACGTGGTGTGGTGGTTAAGGACAGTGGACTCCCACATGATCGACTTCCGTTCAAGTCCAGGATCTGGCAGCTTTCCCTCTCTCCCTCCCTCATTCTCTTCCTCCCTCCCTGTCTGGTCAAACTAAAAATAAATAAATAAATAAATAAATAAGGTTAAAATAAAATAATTCTTTTTGAAAAATTAAATAAAGTTGTTTATAAAGAGTGCAGAGTTTGACAGGGCTGGTGATACAATGTTTAAAAGGTTGTAAGGTACTACTATCAACTAAAACTATTAGTTTTGGTGGCATCTGGGTGATGAATTTATAATCGATTGCTATTGGTCTAACATGAACTCTTTTTTTTTTAAGTTTTGTAACAGGTTGCGTGAGTGTGCTCGCCAGAAACGGGGAGGGGGATAAGAAAACACCCCCCAGGGGGGCATAGCTATGCCAAAATCCCTTCTCCTCCATTCTCCTCTCAGGATTTTGGGCACACACGCATACACATATGCCCAGTGTGATTTTCAAGCTGCTAGACTGGGACTCAAACAGGGTACTCAGCCATGTGAGATCCAGCCACTTTAACCTCCATGCCACCTGCTGGCCCCCCCTCACAAACGCTCCCTTTTAACATTGAGAAAATGGAGACACTGAGACTTTAAGTGATTTGCCCAGATTGCTGGACAGTTAGTGAAGTCCTGGAACCAGAATTCACGTCTTCTAGCATTCAGGTAAAACTGCATTCTATTGCATTGCTTTTGGTGACATTAACTTTTTCAACTGGAAATTCTCAAGACTATTTGAGGAAATTCAATCTGTTCTAAACACTGGGTCCTTAATTATTCTCAAGACAATAAAATCCTCTCCCAAGCTGCAAACTGAATGCACAATGGAATTAAAATCTTTTCTAACAGTGAGGATTCACAGAATCGCATGAAATTAATGGATGGCACATGAAATTCCAAGTTCTCTGAATGTCACAAATCTGAATCCTGCATTCACATTTGAAACACAATGTGTTTTCACTATTTTATTTCTGTTTCTTGTCATATTAAAACTCTTAACATGCTTCCTAAAAAGGGGGACATATGTATTAAATAAGAAAATGCTGCCATGTAGAACCAGATGGTAGTACATTTTTGGCAGAAAAGAAGTTTAACAAGGCGTTTTACTTATTTACTTGGAAAACTAATATGCATGAATGTTCAAGTTAAGCAGTAATAAATTAATTGCTATTTTACAATAATCAGGTTTTTTTTTTCAATCTAATCGCCTATTTCTATACATTATACCAGAGAAAGGGAGTCAAATGTGATTGTAAACAAATTACTAGCCAAAAGAGTCCAGGATCATAATTTTAAAAAATGAAGGAGGAAGAAACTGTTAGCATTTTATAGTAACTAACCATGTGGCTTGTCACTTGTTGATAAAAATCAATAACAAGAGGTAATGACTGTGTAGTTTGAGAATATGTGTTTTTAATATAATAGGTATAGTCACTGACTGTGTCACTTGGGGTGTAAAATCAGGAGGCAAGAGTTTATCAAATTGCAGATTTGGCTGACTCACAGGGCCCACCCATATGCAAAGTCTGCTGTGCCAGAGAGTAAACATAGATGAACAGTGAGTATTTCTCCAGGATATCAGGTTTCTATGTTGTGGTGATTACAGATTTTAAACTACACTGAAAGAGTCTATATTCTAAGCTTTAACATTTAAAATGGAATTTCTAATTAGCTGATCACTGATATAGTACTGGAGGAAAAATTGATTTGTCTCATATGATGCCATGTGTACTTTAAATAATTTTGTGTTTCAACAACAAACTGAAAACAGAACATTTGATAACTATGTTGCATGCCTGAGCTCTAGAAGACTCCAACCTGGAAAAACTCCACAATTCAAAACTAGGCTCTGTGAGATCACTCCCTCTTGTTTTTCAGATTTATATATCATCTTGTTCCAGATTTATATACATACACACACACACACACACACACACAGTGTATATATATCTTGTTTCAAATGTTTTCATTTCAAACTATAAATTATTTTTTACCAGAATCAGAATATACACACTGAAGTTATTTTCTTTTTTTAAAATATTTATTTTTTAAAAAATTATTTTATTTAATTTTATTCATCTTTTTTTGAGAGAAAGAGATTTTTATTATAGGACACATGCACTCACCAGAGAGACAGAAAGAGAAAGAGAGACAGAAAGCAAGACATCACCCCTGGAGAGATGGCCACGCCGCAATCCCTTCTCTTCATTCTCTCAGAACTGGGTATGCTCACACATGTGCTCGGCCTGAATTTTAAGCCGCCAGGTCCAGGACTCGAACCACAGTCAACCACATGACAGTCCAGCAATGTAACCATTCCACCATCTGCTCCCATCATTATTATTATTTTTTTATTTGACCAGAAAGAGAGAAAAAAATTAGAAAGCAAACTGCCAGGTCCAGGACTCAAACTGCGGTTAGCCACGTGGGAGTCCAGCACCCCAACCCCCATGCCGCTGCTTGTCCCTGAAGTTATTTTATGTTCCAGTGTTTATAAAGACTGCTACTTTTCCAAAAATAACTATGCACTTTACAGTTATTATCCAAGAGTCCTCTAAATCACCCAACAATCTAAGACTTACTGTGATGCACATTTACAAGAGAAAAAAAGGAAACTGAGCTACAGAGAGCTAAGAAGCTTACCTACCTGTTCATCACAGAAACATGTTTAATTATAATCAGACTTGAACGTACGCTTACTGAAATCTAGAGTGCATCTCCTCTAGCAATACTCTGTCTTCCTCCATATAATGTGGGCCTTTCTCTAGAAGACTAGAAATTAGCCAGAGGTTAATTTGATGGTTCAATTTTTTTTTTCCTAGAAAATTGACATTTAGACTTTTTTTTTTCTTTTTGGGTCATTGTTAGAAACCAGTTCAGTTTATGTTAATGAAAGACATAAATAATTACTTATGTAGAGACATAAATAAAGGACAATAATGCTTGATGTTTGCATTTCTATGACACGAATGATGTAGGAGATTTCAAGCCATTAGCACTTGCTTGTTTAAACAGACAGCCTCAACTCATGCACAGTAAGAGCAACCAGCCCTTCCGGAATGGTGGGCTTCTTTGGAACTCTTTCCAAGACTCTCATCCTGAACAAAGGCACCTCAAACCAAGTTCAACAGCCATAGTGCACTCTCCACCAAAGAAAATGATTATTATTGGATTTTTATATAAAAGGCTTTCCTCGGTTGAGTTTCAGAAGCTTGGAGTTAAAACAAATGAACTCATATTTATAGTTTAGACATTGGGCCTTATTCTAACAGTATTTAACCCAGCTCTATTGCTATACCTACCAGATGATTGGTAAGAGCCATAGATTTACTTTCATGAGGAAAAAAAAAAACAAAAAAACAAAAAAAAACCTTGTGGTCCTCTCTATTTTGAAATTGGCCTCAAAGAGAATTAGACTGTCCCCTCTACCACCAAGTGAGTATAAAATACCAGAAATGTTTGTAAAGTAAGTTTAGATAAACTTACTGCAGGAATGGGCCAGGAGCAGGTGTCAATGCCTGCAGCTTTCATAAAAAGAATAAAACGTCAACAACTGAGAGTTGAAATTATGTTATTTTCTTCAGCTTCACATTACAGAGAAGTCTGGGCAGCCGCTACCAGCCATAGACTACAGGCCAGTATTAATTAGACAGAAGAGCTTATCTGTCTATCACCTGGGAACAGTTTAAATTGCCAATGAATTGCAAAGGGAAAATCACTCCTCGGTGTTTTTCCGTCTCTAGAAGTTCTGACTTAATGACCCATTGATCATTGGCCAGGCTATCCAGCTGATGATAGGCAGATGTTGAAGATTAATGCCAACCAATAAAACAAAATCCCTTGATTATCCGAATGTATTACCTCTCGTCTTTAATAGTTATATATTTGATGCTTCATTTGATTTTTCACTTTTCATTGCAGACACAGCCATTTTAAAAGCCTGGCAAAGGCCTGGGGAGATAGGGTGGAGAAGAGATAGAGAGCCTCCACCCAACTGCTGGGCCTCTGGATACAACAGTAGTGCCCCACAGTCACCTCCAGCAAGGCTTGTGTGAGTAGGAAGCTGTGGGAACACAGTGCCTCTTTATAGATCATGGTGGCCCTTTATCAAGAATGCCGTGATGTGCTCCCATACGCAAAAGTGACAAAGTCAAATCATAAATGCATCTTGCAGAACCCAGCAGGTGGCATAGAAGTAAAACACCGGAGTCTCACATCACCAAACACAGTTTGAGTCCCAGACCTGGAGGCTTCAAAATCCCGCTGCATGTGTGTGTGTGCGTGCCCAAAATCCCAGGAGGAGAGTGGAGGAGAAAGGATTGCGGCACAGCCATTCCATCTGGGGTTGGGGGGGATTTCTCACTTTCTCTCTGTTTCTCTACTCTTCGGCGAGTACATGCACCCCATAGCAAAAGCCTTTAAAAAAATTTTTTTTCCAAGAAAAGCTGAAAATCAGCAAAACATGATCAACTAGAAGCTCTTTTATTCCCGAAATAGTGCTCCATTTATTCTGCATTTTTGTCTTGGTATGACTTGCCACCTACATACCTCAAAGATGTATTATAAGGATTAAAAAAATGTCTTAAAGTGCTTTGAAACAGGGATGAAATGTTTGTTCTTTGGCACTAGTACAACTTCGTGGGTAGGTTAGTGTTACTATACAAATTACTTTAACTTAGGTAAATATATGATTTCTAAATCCCTGAGATTTGTTCTAAATCATACTACCGCTCATTCCTGTTCATGTGTTATTTATGCACATGATTACCAAAATCCGACAGGACAACATAGCAAGTTTAGGAAACTCGCCAATCTCAGGGATTTTTACTACCTGTTTATGCCCTACTACTATGAACTATAAAAGCAAAAAATACATGAAAGCTGAAAATTCTGAAACCTTTTTGGAGGACAGGGGAGGGTTGCCATAAGGCATATGCACTCACCAGAGAGGGACAGAGAGGGAAAGTAAGAAATCACCTCCCAGAGGAAATAGCCACACCTCAATTCCATCTCCTCCATTCTCCTCTGGGGATTTGGAGCACCTACACATCATACTTGGTGTGATTCCCAAGTCACTGTGTCTGGGACTTGAACCACAGTCAGCCATGTGGGAATCCAGTGCCTTAACCATCACACTACCTGTTGGCCCTAAGAATTCTGAATCTTTAATCCACCCTTTCTTATGATCTGATATGTAACAAAACTTTGCTTTAAAAGCTTTAAAACTCCTGTTATAGTAGTATTTGTCATACTCTGAGTAGGCAATTATAAAGCAGTTAAAAATAAAGTCAGCTGACTCATTTTAGGAGTTTAGCTGATGGTGGTCCTGGCAGCTTCAACTCAGAAAATGTTATAACAGAAAGCATCACAACAGCTTTAACAATAGAACAAATTCCTCTAAGCTACTTGCAAAAGAGACTCAATACAATGTATTCTGTAGTTCTTCTTTTGGATAAATTATTAAAAACTTAACTCACTCAGACAAAGTGTTTTTTATTGTTATTATTTTTTTAATATTTGTAGAGAGAATCACGGAGAGAGAAAGAGGGAAGATGAGAAAGCAAGCCTCCAGGTCTAGGACTAGAACCATGGTTGGGCATGTGGGAGTCCAGAGCCCTTAACCACCACACCACCTGCTGGCCTCCACTCCAAAGTATTTTTTAAGAGTTGTTGCCTCTAGGGAACCAGCAGTTAGCGTAATGGCTATGTCGCTGGACTCCCACGTAGTCGACCGTGGTTCGCGTCTCGGACCCGGTGGCTTACAACTCACGCCAGGCGCGTGTGCGTGCGTGCCCAAGATCCCGAGAGGAGAATGGAGGAGAAGGGATTGCGGCGTGACCATCCCCCCTGGGGGGTGATTTCTCGCTTTCTGTCTCTATGTCTCTCTCTGTCTGTCTGGCGAGCGCACGCGCCCTATAGCGAAAAACCTCTCCAAAAAAAAAAAAAAAAAAAAGAGTTGTTGCCTCTAAGACTCCATCTTGTCTTTTTGGCTAAGATCAAGTGTAGATGTTACCACTAAGAAACATAAATATCAGAAAAAAAGTGACTCTCTCATCAAAACAAAGACGTCTTCCAAATGAGCTCTCTCAAAAGAAGAGGGAAAAAAAGGAGAAAGAAGGCAGAGCTAGCTAGGTGTCACAATGGTTAAGGTCTCTGAACTTCCACATGGTCAACCGCAGTTCGAGTCCTGGAACTGGTGGCTTTCTCTCTCTCTCTCTCTCTCTCTCTCTCTCTCTCTCTCTGTCTCCCTCTGGTCAAGTTAACATAAAATAAATAAATAAAGTTAAATAAAATAATTCTTTAAAAAGAGAAAGACGTCAAAAGAGAAAGAAGAAAGGGAAAGAAAAGAAAAAGCAAAACATACAGAAGAGTAGTTAACAGCCATAAGTATACTACTTGAATTACAATTTGCTTCTAAGTCCTGGGGTTTTATTCTGGGTTGGATTTTTTGGGGTTAAGACTACTTAAATGCTTATTTGGAAAGAAGGCAGTAGCTTACTTTAATGTTCATTTTTTAAATGAAAAGAGATTCATGTCTCTTCATGTAGACAAATTATATCTAATAGACACATCACCTGCATTCTCAGATTCTGCAGTGATTCGTAGACTCGTTATTCTTGGCAGTGGTATTGTGAAACCACATGTCGTGTGTGTGTGTGTGTGTGTGTGTGTGTGTAAAGTAAACTAGGATTCTACTGAAAATATCAAAGTGACCACCTTATTCTCACAGCCTGTATATTAAAATATGCTATAAATGTAGTCACTAATAAGCAAAAATTGATGTGAACCATAGAAATATCCTGAAGTAGAAACCAGGAGAACCTTAAATTAAAAAAAAAAAAAAAAAAAAAAAAAAAAAAGCTGCTGCTAAAACTACACAGTCAAGGTAAGAATTTGTATTGTAAATGTTACCAAAAAGAAGCATTTAGGCACCAGCAGTTGGCGTAATGGCTATGTTGCTGGACTCCCATGTAACCGGCCACAGTTCATGTCCTGGACCCAGTGGCTTAAACTCACACCGGGCATGTGTGCGTGCATGCCTAAGATCCCGAGAGGAGAATGGAGGAGAAGGGATTGCTGTGTGGCCATCCCCCCTGGGGGGGGGGTGATTTCTTGCTCTCTGTCTCTCTCCGTCTTTCTGGTGAGCACATGTATCCTATAGCAAAAAACTCTCCAAAAAAAAGAAAAGAAAAAGAAGCATTTAAAGTCGTGAAATGTTTTTGTTGTTGTTGTTAGGAACGACCATCTTAGCGACCTTTGCTGATAAATTGTTTTTTTAAAAAAAGAATTATTTATTTAATTTTTATTTATTATCATTATTTTTTAATTTGACCAGAGAAGGACAGCAAGAGAAAGGAAGAGAGAGGTAAAGCGAGAAAGCAAGCCGTCAGGTCGAGGACTCAAACTGTGGTCAGCCAAGTGGGAGTCCAACGCTTTAACGACCACACAACCTGCCAACCCCTGCTCATAAATTCTTAAACTGGTCATAATGGGAAAAAAAAAAGCCTTTTTTTTAAAAAATGCCGTAGGGCACATGTAAACAAATCAGAGAGAGAAATCACCTCCCCCCCATGGTGCCTAGTCATATCAATCCTTTTTCCTCCAATTCTCCATCCTATCTGGATCCTGGGCTCATGCACATGCACCCAGCACAGTTTTCAAGCTTTTTTTTTTTTTTTTTTGGAGAGGTTTTTTTCGCTATAGGGCACGTGCGCTCACCAGACAGACAGAGAGAGACAGAGAGACAGAAAGCGAGAAATCACCCCCCAGGTGAGATGGTCACACCGCAATCCCTTCTCCTCCATTCTCCTCTTGGGATCTTGGGCACGCACGCACACACGCCCGGCATGCGTTTTAAGCCACCGGGTCCGGGACGTGAACCGCGGTCGACTACGTGGGAGTCCAGTGACATAGCCATTACGCTAACTGCTGGTTCCCAGTTTTTCAAGCTTTTCTGAAACCCAGGACCTGAACCCTGCTTGGCCAGTAGGATCCTGCTTCCTCTGTCCAGTTTTATTTTGTCTGTTTTTTTTTTTTTTTTTTTTTTTTTTTTTTTGTCTCTCTCTCTCTCTTTTTTTTTTTTTTTTTTTTTTTTTTTAGGTTTTCTGCCATAGGGTACATACGCTCACCAGAGAGAGACAGTGAGAGGGAAAGTAAGAAATCAACCCCTAGGGGAGATGGCCATGCTACAATTCTTTTTCCTCCATTCTCCTTCTGGATTTGGGGCACACATGCATACACATGTAACCCAAGTGATTTCCAAGTTGCCAGGCCCAGGACTCAAACCGGTCAGCCCTGTGGGAGTCCTTAACCATCTGCTGACTCCTCTCTGTGCAGTTCTTAACCACTGTACTATGGGACTGGCCATGAAATTTTATTTATTTATTTATTTATTTATTTATTATTAAGTTTTCGCGATAGGGTGCATGCACTCACCAGAGAGAGAGACAGAGAGACAGTGGGAAGAAAAGTGAGAATCACCCCTTGGGGAGAGGATTGTGAGACCACAATCCCTTCTCCTCCAGTTTCCTCTTGGGATTTTTTTGGGCACCCATGCACACACACTTGGTTCAAGCCACCGAGTCCAGGACTTGAACCACAGTAAGCCATGTGAGTCCAGCGCCTTACCCACCACGCCACCTGCTGATCCAAGGAGATTTTTAGATCATGATTTCCCACCGAATTTGAAATTCCAAGTGTACTGTGGAGCCCACATATACTCGGGATCATGTGTTAACAGTACCCCACCAGTATCCCACTGGACTGCTCCTGAGCTCTTGGCTTCTTCCTTTGAATTACACTTGTCACTCTTTGATGTTAACACATCTACAGGTTTTTGTTCGTTTTTTTTTCTTTTGACTAGAGAACCTTATTGTTATATGCTGAATTGTATTCCTCCCTTCAAATTCATATCTTGAAGTCCTAACCTCCCCTCTCACCCACAGTTCAGAATCTGAATGTGTTTGGAGATAGAGCCTTTAAAGAAATGACTAACTGGGGCAGGTGGCATTGTGGTGAAGGGTGCTGGATTCCCACATGGCTGACCGCGGTTCAAGTCCTAGACCTAGGGGCTTGCTTTCTCTCTCTCTCTCTCTCTCTCTCTCTCTCTCTCTCTCTCTCTCGCTGTCTCTCTCTGGTCAAATTTAAATAAATAAATAAATAAGTAAGTAAAGTTTAAAAAAATGAGATGACTAACTTAAAATGGGACAGTTGGGGTGGGCCCTAACCCAATGTGACTGGTATCCTTACAAGAGGAGGAGATTTAGAAACACAGACAGCAGGGCTATACCTGAACAGAAAGAAGGCCATGTGAAGACACAGCCATCCAAGCCATGCACAGAGACCTCGGGAGAAACTAAAGCTGTTGACACCCCTATCTTGGACATCCAGCCTCCAGAACTATGAGAAAATTAAATTACTGTTCTTTTTTTCTTTTGAGAGGTTTTGCTACAGGATCCATGCATTTGCCCCAGAGACAGAGACAGAAAGCAAGAAATCACCCCCAGGGGGGATGGCCATGCTGCAATCCCTTCTCCTCCATTCTCCTCTAGGGATCTTGGGCATGCACGCACACGTGCCTGGCATGAGTTTTAAGTCACCAGATCTGGGACTCAAACTGTACTCAACCACATGGGAGTTCAGCAATGTAACCATTACACCATCTACTGGTCCCAAATTGCCGTTCTTTAAGCCACTCAGTCTGTGGTATTTTGTCATGACAGTCCTAGCAAGCCAGCACATTGTCTAAATGATCACTTATAGTTGTACAAAAGTTAGGGTAAGTTTTAGACATTCAATTGTGGAACTAAAGGACCCTAATGCAGAAAGTCAGTTAAGTAAACAAAACACTAAACTGAGAGCCAAATTCTCCACCCAACCCACTCTGCTAATGTGCCGCTTATTAACCAGCAACACAGTCCACAATGTAGAGGAAAACATGTATCTGGTACTTATTAACATGCCAGGTATTGTTCTAAGTACTTTACTGTGTGAACTCATCTAGCCTTCACAAAACCCTATGGAGCAGGTTCTGTTTCATGGATGAGGAAGTCGAGGCACAGGGAGGTTGAGTTACTTGGATGAGGTCCCATAGCTAGCAAGTCTGGGAGCTGAGCTACAATCCCAAGCAATCTTCTGGTATTTTTTGCTTTGAAACTATAATCCATATTGCTTCCTTAATGAATAGAGCTAATATTTATGACCCTCTGAACCATCCAAACATGCATCAGTGCAAAGTAGTGAAATATAAGCTAGATCTGGAGTTAAAAGACAAATTCTCTCTCTCTCTCTCTCTCTCTCTCTCTCTCTCTCTCTCTCATCAAATAAAGAAAAAAATAACAATAACAAATGGAAATAAATAAATAAATAATTCTTAAAAAAAAAAAAAAAAGACAAATTCTAACTGGTCTCCACTCCTTATTCCTGCAGGCACATTTCTTATCTTATCAAGAATAATGGAATGATAATAGACACTTGCTTTTGGGGTCAACTGGGATAATGACATTAAGGTACTTGCAGGTGGTATTAGCCCCAAAGCATTAAGATCTGTTTATAGGTCCTCTTTATCTCAAGTCTGGAGTTCTTTTTTATGATATTCCCAGGAATTCTCTGCTGAGCTGGGATCCACCATGGCCTTAGTACTGCCAAGGGCTTAAATCTCTTCCCGGTTTGCCTGGCGTCATTTATACACAGTCCATTACCAGTTGCCCTCGGTAGACTATACTGGGCAAGTAAGAATAGGAGGATATGCGGTCCCAACTCACCCTTCCCTGGCCCTGTAGCTCTCCTCTGCATCCTTCTGGAGAGAAGAGGGGCCAGCAGATGGCATAGTGATTAAGGTGCTGATCTCCCACATGACCAATCGCAGTTCAAGTCCAGGACCTGGTTGCTTGAAAACCATGCGGGATACATGTCGTTGCATACCCAAAATCCCAGGAGGAGAATGGAGGACAGGGGATTGTCAGTCTGACCATCCCCCTTTGGAGGGGGTGATTTCTTACTTTCCTTCTCACTGTCTCTCTCCCTATGATAAAAACCTGTTAGAAAAAAAAAAAAAAAAGAAAAAGAAAAAGAAAAGAATAGCAGAGTTCAGCTAGCTGGGTGGCATGGGTGTTAAGATGGCTAGATTCCACATGAGCCTGACTCTGCAGTTAAAAACATCAGACATGTGTATTCCATGCATTCCAAAATCCCAAAAGGAGAAACCAGGAAGGGATTGGAGCATGGCCATCCCTAGAGGGTGCTTTCTCACTTTCCTTTCTCTCTCTCTGTCTCTCCAGCAAGTGCCCATGCCCTAAAGCAAAAATTACAACAGTAACAAAAGGACAGGAGAGTCTTTGGACAGAAGTGGAGATAAGTGAAGGTCGCGGAAAGGAAAGGCAGCCTACTGAATTTAAGGCACACATAGACCAGATCCATGGCAGTCCCACTGCAGAATCGCTCAAAGCTCCTTCTTCCCATGCCCAGTTATCCGAAGTGCAATTCCAGTTCCCCGCCACCCCGTGGTTTGCTATAAGGTATCCTAATACCAGACCAGCCTCCCCAGAGCTGGCCTCAGAGCCAGTCCACCCAGACTGTTAAGTGCTGACCCCCTGGATAACCTCTGTGGCTTTCTCCAGGCCCCCCACAGTTGGGTCTCTTGGACCCACAATTGACAATGTGAGTTCCCAATCTCTGAGACTTCATCCTAGTGTGGTCTTTGTCTTTGTTATTCACCTGTCTGGGCTAATGATGACATTCAGTGAATTCCGTTTCTAGTCTTGATATAGCACAGGAGAAGAGAAACATCTTTACAAGAACCTGATTTTGAAATCGGCACTCCCTACAATTGCATTCCTTCCAGCTCACATTACTGCAGGTGTTTCGATGTCTGCATCTAATCCATCTGATCTTGTGTCCCATGCAGCGGAATCACCTTGCTTTCAACATCTTGGTGAGGACAGAGCACCAAGCCTACACCCCCGCCAGGGACTGGCTGGGCCAGGCCCCGCGTTTGATATAAATCTTAACATATTCAGAACTATGGGAATTTCTTTTTCTGTTGATGGTTTCTTTCCATTCTACTAAAATTTGCAAAACAAATGGCCAAATGCCACAGGCCAGCCTAAATTCAGGGTCCTTTCTCTAGCTATGCAGCATGGCCAAAGGGAAATGCACGGGCTTGCCCTCTCCTTCTGATGAAATAAACAATCCAAGAAACAGAACATACTTTTTTTTTAGGACCAGATGCTTATTTACTCACATATTGTCCCTGCTAATAGGTAGGCAGACCCACCAGTAATCCTGCCTGCCTAGATAAATATGACACCACAACCTGAGATAAAATCTAACTTTGAATATTGTATTTTTTTTTAAAAATATATATTATTTATATTTTTAAAGAATTATTTATTTAATTAATTCCATTCGTTATTATTATTTTTTAATTTGACCAGAGAGAGACAGAGAAAAAGGGAAAGTGAGAAAGCAGGCCGCCAGGTCCAGGACTCAAACCGTAGTCGGCCATGTGGGAATCCAGCACCTTTAACTACCATGCCACTTTTTGGCCCTTTATATTTAATTTTATTCATCATCATCATCATCATCATTATTATTTTAATTTGAACAGAGAGAGAGGGAAAGTAAGAAAGCAAGCCAACAGGTCCGGGGCTTGAACCGTGGTCAGCCATGTGGGAGTCCAGTGCCCTAACCACCATACCACCTGCTGGCCCCTGAGTCTTTTATTTTATCTAATATTTAGTTTTGTTAGGGAAAATAAAAACAAAAGCAAAATCTTATCAGTTTTATATGGGTCATTCTTCACTGTATACTTTTTTTTTTTTTTTTAGAGAGGCTTTTGCTATAGGGCACATGCACTCACCGGAAAGACAGAGAGACAGAGAGACAGAAAGTGAGAACTCATCCCCCAGGGGGGATGGCCACGCTGCAATCCCTTCTCCTCCATTCTCCTCTCAGGATCTTGGGCACGCAGGCACACGCACCCAACATGAGTTTAAGCCACCAGGTCCAGGATTCAAACCGTGGTCAACTACATGGGAGTCCTGTGACATAGCCATTACGCCAACTGCTGGTCCTCCTATTTCTTTTTCTTTTTTCTTTTTTTTCTTCACTGTATACTCCTGCTATACCTCAAAAGAACAGCTAAATAGTCGCTGCCCTGACTATGGTTTTTCTTTGCAAGCTATTGCAATCCACATTTTTAAGGTTATGTATTCTTAACTGTCAAAGTGTGTAGCAGACCACACACATTTACGCTCTGCCATTTTTTCAGCATGGAAGGTTCCCCATTCAAAGTTGCTCATAGTTGTTAGAGGGTATCAGAGAGCCGGCATAAAGTTTTGTGTCCATGAGATAGTCACCAGTACTAAATAAACATACCTGTTGCACTGATTTTTATATAAAAAATAATTCACTCCTCTGTAAACTTGGGTCATGGTAACCATTAGTTTTGACTTCTAACTGAATTATGTTTCTCTTCCTTGTTAATGTCGTTGGTCATTTTCTTTTTCCCAAGGGGCAAAAGAAAAATCGACACAAAATCTCTTCACTCTATAGGAAGTTTTTGTAAAAAGTAATGCTTGAAAGCGATGTTTTAGCGCCCCCTGCTGATATATAGCATTAGTAATCATTTGAGAAAAAGGTTCACAACTTTTAGAGAAGTAATAAAACTCATAAAAAGTCCAAAAAAGAGGGGTTTTTATGTGCCTTTAAAAACTGTATATTAAGGGAGCCAGAAGATAGTGATTAAGGCACTGGATTTCCACCTGGCTGACCTCGGTTCACGTTCCACTCCTGGGGGCTTAAAAATCACCCAGGCCCCAAATCTCAGGAGAATTGAGGAGATGGGATTGTGGCATGGCCATCTTCCCTGGGCCTCTCGGGGCGGGGGGGGGGGGGGGATTTCTCACTTTTTCTCTCTATCTCTCTCCAATGAGCACACATACCCTATGGCAAAAACTTAAAAACAAATAAACAAAAAACTGTATTTGGGGCCAGCCTGGTGATATAGTCTATAGTGCTGAGTTGGGATCTGGCCTATCAACCTGAAAGGTGCTAAACCCATGCCCGTGTACCCAAAATCCTGGGATAGAAGGAGGGGATTACATTGGGACCAGACCCGTGTGGAGGGTGCCTCTCCTCTTTCTCTTTGGCATGCACATGTGCTATTGTGAGTATCAAAAAGTGATACTAAGAAAAATTTATGTTTTAAAAATAGTTTCATTTTTATAACATTTTATGAATAACATAAACACTTTACTATTTTTAAAAATTATTTATTTACCCATCTATTTATTTGTTGTGATTTTTGGACCACTGGGTCTAGGACTTGAACCATGGTTGATCATGTGGGAGTCCAGTTCCTCAACCATACCACCTGCTGGCTCAAAAACTTTACCATTTATTATTATTATTCATTATAATAGCATACTTAACCATTAAACATCTTACTTGTCTATATTGTTCATTCCTTCTAATATTTAACTTTCCCCAAAAATAAAACTTTATCATTTCCATCTAGGGTAACTTTCTAAAGATAGTTAGCAAGAAAGAATTTCCCTTAGAGTTTCACACCCTCTCTGAAGCATATTTTATTTTCAGTTTTTTCTTTATTAATGATAAAGCACATGTATGCACACATGAAAGAGAGAGAGAGAGAAATGAGTACCTTCCACAAGGTTTAGTAATGTTGAAGTAACCTTCCTCCAGCCCTTTAGATATTAAGAACTCTCCAGGGGCCAGCAGATGGCATGGTGGTTAAGGTCCTGGACTCCTACAAGGCTGACCACAGTGTATGTCCCAAACCTGGCAACTTGAAACTCACCCCAGGTGCATGTATGTGTGCACCCAAAATCCCAGGAGAAGCCTGGAGCAGAAAGGATTGCGGCTTGGCCATCCTTTCTTGGGGGTGATTCCTCACTGTTCCTCTCATTGTCTCTCACTGCCTCTCTCTGACTCTTTCCAGCAAGTGCACATGACCTATGGCAAAAACCTTATAAAAAAAAAAAAAAAGAACAAAAACTCTTGAGTATGACCTGCATGTTTCAGGCTGACTAGATCAGGGATTTGAACCAATATCACTGTGTGATTGAGGTTCTCTCTCTTTTTTAAAAAAAAAAAAATTTTTTTTGAGAGGTTTTTGCTATAGGATGCGTGCACTAGCCAGAAAGACAGAGAGAGACAGAAAGCAAGAATTTACCCCCGCAGGGGGGATGGTCACGCCACAATCCCTTTTCCTCCATTCTCCTCTAGGGATCTTGGGCACACATGCACACACGCCCGACATGAGTTTTTTTTTTTTTTTTTTTTTTTTAATATTTTATTTTAACTTTATTTATTATTATTATCATTATTATTTTCCAGTTTGATCAGAGAGAGAGAGAGAGAGAGAGAGAGAGAAAGTGAGAAAGCAAGCCACCAGGTCCGAGACTTGAACCGTGGTCGACCATGTGGGAGTCCAGCGCCTTTAACCACCATGCCACTTGCCGGCCCCCCGACATGAGTTTAAGCCACCGGGTCCAGGACTCGAACTGTGGTTGACTACATGGCAGTCCAGCGACATAGCCATTACGCCAACTGCTGGTCCCACTTATTTATTATTTTTTAATACATTCAATCCCTATACATTATTTCGCTTGTAAAGAGAATTTACCCAACAGGAAATACATTTCAGATCAATTCGGTTGAGAATACCATGTGTTATCATCAACCATTAACAAACCATTACTATGTCCCACAAATGTCTTGCCTTTCTATTTTCCCCCCCAATTTCCTTCCTTATACTGTTTCCCTCTATCATCCTCCTTTCACACTGTCTCCAGTGTCCGTAACTATTTTCCATGCTTCTATATCCTCTAATCTTTCTATTTCTGCCACAGAATTCTGACAGTTGGTATATATTAAGTGGAGAGTGGAGACATACAATGTCTCTCTTTCATAGCCAGGCTTGCTCCACTCAGTGATAAATCTTCCATATTTGACCATTTTCTATCAAATGCCACAATCTTTTTTTTTCATGGCTGAATAGTATTCCATAGAGCATATATGTCATACTTTTCCAATCCATTTATCTACTCATGGACATTTGGGTTTGTTCCATGTATTAGCAATCGTGAATAATGCTAAAGTAAGCATTGATGTGCAAGCGCTTTTCTGGCTGAGCATTCTCCTGTCCTTTAGGTAGATACCTGGAGTGGAATTGCTGGCTCATATGGTAATTCTATTTGTACGTCTTTGAGGAACCTCCATATTGTTTTCTACAGTGGCTGGACCAATTTACATTCCCACCAGCAGTGTAGGAGAGCTCTCCTTTCACCACAACCCCACCAACACTTACCATTTTTTGTATTTTTAACCTTTGCCATTCTGACAGGGGTTAGGTGGTATCTCATTGTGGTTTTAATCTGCATCTCCCTTATGATGAGGGATGTTGAGCATTTCTTCATATGCTTTTTGGCTTTTTGTATGTCTTCCTTAGAGAGTTTTTTGTTCAGCTCATTTTCTCATCTTTTAATTGGGTTAAATAATTTTTTTGGGGGTGAGCCACTTACGTTCCCTGTGCATTCTGTTTATCAGTCCCTTACCTGAGGCAAAGTTTACAAAAATATTTTCCCATTCTGAAGGTTGTCAGTTCACACTAATTCCTGTGTACTTTGCTGTGCAGAAATTTCTTAATCTGATGTAATCCCACTTGTCTATTTTGGGGATTATTGCCTGTGCTTTAGGGATCTTATTTAAGAAGTCTTTGCTTACTCCAGTGTCTCCCAGAATTTCCCCAGTGTTTTCCACCAGCAGTTTTATTGTTTGAGGTTTTAGGATTAGATCTTTGATCCATTTTGAGTTCACTTTTGTTAATGGTGAAAGATGTGGATCCGGTTTCATCTTTCTGCAGGTGGACACCCAGGTTTTCCATTACCATTTGTTAAAGAGGCTTTCCTTTTCCTACTGGACTGACTGGTGTCCTCTGTCAAAAATCAATTGGCTGTATGTTTTGGGGCTTATTTCTGGGGTTTTTATTCTATTCCATTGGCCCACCTTTCTGTTTTTGTGCCAATACCATGCTGTTTTGTTTTGTTTTTTATTTATTTATTTATTTATTTATTTATTTATTTATTTATTTATTTATTTTAATGTGACCAGAGAGAAACAGAGATAGAGAAAGAGAAAGGGAAAGTGAGAAAGCAAGCCACCAGGTCCGAGGACTTGAACCCTGGTCAGCCATGTGGGAGTGTCCAGCACCTTAACCACCATGCCACCTGCTGGTCCCCACCATGCTGTTTTGATTATCACAGCTTTATAGTATATTTTGGTGTCAAGGAGTGAGATGCCACTCACTCCACTCTTCTTGTGCAGGATTGCTTTGGTAACATGGTGTTTTTTATGATTCCAGACAATTCTATGATTGTCTTTTCTAGATCTGTGAAGAATGTCTCTGGCAATTTAATTGGAATTGCATTAAATATGTAGAATAATTTAGGTAGAATTGCCATCTTGATTATATGAATTCTTCTAATCCAGGAACATGGATGTCTTACCACATTTTTTGTGTCTTTTTCAATATTGTTTTTAAGATTTTCATAGTTTTCCTTGTAAAGGTCTTTCTTTGACTTCCTTGGTTAAGTTTATCCCTAGGTATCTTATACATTTTGTGGATATGGAAAAAAGAATTCCTTTCTTCAGTTCTACCTCAGTCAGCTTGCTGTTCATGTATAGAAATGCTATAGGTTTTTGGATGTTGATTTTGTATTCTGCCATTTTACTGTATTCATTTGTTACTTCGAGAAGTTTTTTCATGGATACCTTTGGGTTTTCTATGTATACCATCATGTCACTTGCAAATAAAAATATTTTCAACTCCTCTTTCCCTACTCGAATGACTTTTATATTGTTCTCTTTTCTGACTGCATTGACTAGGATTTCCAGCACTATATTGAGAAGGACTGGAAAAAGTGGGCAGCTTTGTCTAGTATTAGTTTTCAGTGGAAAAGCTTTCAGCTTTTCCCATTCAGTATAATGTTAGCTATAGGTTTTTCATATATGGCTTTTATTGTGTTGAGAAATGACCCTTCTATGCCAATTTTGCTAAGAATCTCAATCATGAAGGGATTTTGTATTTTGTCTAATGCTTTTTCTGCATCGATTGAAATGACCATATGCTTTCTATCTTTCTTTCTGTTAATATGATGTATTATGTTTGTGGTTTTGTGTATGTTGAGCCACCATGGCATCCCTGGAATAAAGCCTACCTGGTCATGATAAATAATCTCTTTTACATGTTGTTGGATACAATTTTCAAGAATCTTTTTGAAAATGTTTGCATCTATATTCATCAGAGATATTGGTCTATAGTTTTCCTTTCTTGTCATATCTTTATCTGCTTTGGAAATGAGGATGATGAAGGCTTTATAAAATGAATTTGGGAGATTTCCTTCCTTTTGGATCTTTAGAAGTAATTTGGGTAGAATGGGGGTTAACTCTTTTTTAAACGTTTTGTAGAATTCAGAATTGAAGTCATCAGGACCTGGCTTTTCTTTGTTGAGTGGTTGTTTATTACCTATTCAATCTCATGGCTTATAATAGGTCTGTTCAGGCTTTCTATGTCCTCCTGATTCAATCTCGGTAGATTATATGCATCCAGGAATTTGTCCATTTCATCCATGTTCTCTTGTTTGTTGGTATATAGTTGCTCATAGTATCCTCTAATGATGTTTTGTATTCCAATTGTGTCTTGTAATATTGCCTATTTCATTTCATATTTGATTTATCTGGTTTCTTTCTTCTTCTTAATTATACTAGCTAATGATGTGTAGATCTTCTTAATCTTTTCAAAGAATGTAGTTTTGCTTTCATTTATTTTCTGTATAGTTCATTTATTTCCTATTAAATTTATTTCTGCTTGAATCTTTATTATTTATTTTCTCCTGGGATTTTTGTTATTGTTGTTTTTCCAATTTCCTGAGGCTGATGTTAGGTTATCTGTTTGCCACCTTTCCATCTTTTTCTTATCCACACTAATTGCTATGAATTTCCCTCTTATGACTGCTTTTGCAGTTGTCACATAGATTATAGAAACTCGTGTATTCATTATCATTTTCCAT